>CAMTDV010000025.1:59311496-60685246 GCA_947069175.1 Scalesia atractyloides
TTGAAACTGGGGCTTTATCCCATTAGTTTATAAAAGTTTGGTGTTTTGAACTCTGATAATATTTCCTAACTACGGTCCTGGTGTCTCATTTTCGCTGCCAAATTAATAAACACAGGTACCATGTGACTGCTGTCCTCGCGGCTCCCGCTCCAAGGGTAGGGGTCAGAGGTTACGACACTTGAGGAAGCACATAAGTCCCGATACTCGGTTCATCTGGGAGCCACCAGTATGTACCATATTTAAAAAGAATTTATTGGTTGCTGGGAATGAAACGCGACATTGTCAAGTATGTAGCCAAATGCCTAACATGCTCGCAAGTGAAGGCGGAACATTAAAAACCGTAAGGAACTTCCAACCATTGGAAATTCTGGTATGGAAATGGTAGAATGTAACCATAGATTTGGTAACCAAATTCCCCAAAACGAAGAAGGGACATGATCCCATTTGTGTCAGTGTCGATCATCCCACAAGGAGCGTCCATTTCCTACCCATATGGGAAACCTACTCTTCGGAAAGAATGGCGGAAATTTATGTGAATGAAATAATCTCACGCCATGGGGACCCGTTTCCATTGTATCAGATCGGGATGCCAGATAAAATTCTCGGTATTGGAAAAGGTTTCACGAAGGTATGGGTACCAAATTGCACCTGAGTACCGCACACGACGCCCCAAATGGATGGTCAATCAGAAAGAAACATACAAACGTTGCTCGATATGTTAAGAGCGTGTGTCTTGTATTTTAGGGGAAGCTGGGACGGCCACTTACCATTAGTGGAATATTCGTACAACAATAGCTATCAAAGTAGCATTCAAATGGCTCCATATGATATGTTGTTTGAAAGAAAATGTAGAACCTTTGTGTTAGGGAGAAGTGGGACAAAGAGAGCTCACGCCCCAAGGATGTAGTGGCAAAAACTAATAAAAAGATTGATCTCGTCCGGGCTCGGTTAAAAGAAGCACAAGACCGATAAAAAACCTATGCGGATAAACAAAGGTACCCTATTGAGTTTCTAGTTGGGAACCTAGTATTGTGAAAGGTCCCCCGTGGAAAGGCATAATTCTATTCCGTAAATGAGGAAAATTGGGCCCTCGATATATTAGGCCATTCAAAGTATTAGCTCGTATTGGAAAGGTAGCGTACCGGTTGGAATTACGATCGACATTGGATGGGATTCACAACAGCTTTCATGTATCACAATTAAGAAAGTTTCTCGCGATGAAACGAATCATATACCTTTTGAAGACATCAAAGTGGATGAAAAATGAACTATATCGAATGACCGGTGGCAATAAAAGATTCCAAGGTAAGGATCCTACGTAATAAGGAGATTAGGAAACTCTTAGTCCAATGGCAACACATGAAGGGATCAGATCTCAAGTGGGAACCAGAAGATGAAATGTTGGAGAACTACCCGGCTTTATTTGGTAGGTATCTAGGTTTCGGGAACGAAACCATTCTTAAGAGGAGTAGACTTGTAACACCCCAACATGCAGATGCGTTTTTACTTTTATTTTATACGTATCAACATTGTATGGAAAATGGTAAATAGCATTACAAGTCATTAATCATTAACTAATAGGTTATTAAAGTTGTAACACTTAGTACGAAATACAATGTTTAGGGATATTTAACTTAGTTATTTTCCTTAAAGCTAACTTGTAAATAAAAGAAAGAGAGTTATGACCCAATAAATTATAAATGAAACTAGAAGGACTAAAAGGGGAAATTGTGGAACAAAATTAAAAGGAAAAGAAAGTACAGATGTATGTGTGTGTATGTCGAGACTGAGAGAGGGAAGGGAGAAAACTCTCTTCTAAATCTAGCATTTAGATGAAAGAATTGAAGATAATCTTATGTATGTTCATCTTTGTCTAGCCATCTAAGCTTGTTGAACATAAGGTAAGTTACAATTTTGAATTTAGTGGGTTTTGTGTGTAGAAATGTGTATAAAGATGACCAAATTGGTGGATGTTGTAATTTCATGATGTAAATTCAAGATAGGAATCTTGTTAGTAAGCATTTTTTAATAAGGAATTATGCAAAATTTGAATGCTAGTGTGATTTCTATAGATGCCTTCATGTATGATTAAGTAGGTTTTTAACATAATCAAGAATTCTATGGTTTAAGGCTAATTGCTTGGCATAAATTATGTTATGAAAGTGTAGTATGATTTATTTGTAGTTATGATTCAATGGATTATCATACCAATCGAATACATGGCAAACATCCTAGGAGATTAGACAACTTGCATAAAGGATTTAAATGGATTCCCACTAAGTGTTTGATGAAATGCTTTAGAGATAAATTTTGTATCATTATGATGATTTCTTGTTGGGTATCGTTCAATAATATGAAAAAAAATGTGTGTGTATGACAATTGATATTCCCTTGTTGAAAGAGTTGTGTTGAGTATTCAATTATGAAACACTAAGTATGAACTTGCTAAGTGTAGGTGTGAAAGAAGAAGGATCAATCGATAAGAAGTCACAAGGCTCAAGCGATCAAGGTAAGTAAATTTCCTTTAGCTTACAAGTGATTCCATTATGTTCGAGGTGATTTTCATGTTGAGGTTTAGATGAAATGTGCATATCATGATGAAACTAGATAAGTATGATGTTTGATCCACTAACGGGTCAACTGAATAAGAACGACGAAATGAAGGATGAGTCATGGTATTGAATTTGAATATACCTAGAATGACGAACTTTCATTATGAATTTGGAAAGGATTAAAGAATGATATTAGTAGGTATGGAGGCAATGGAAACTAAGTCGTAAATTGATTTAGTGGATAAAAAATAATTAATAAATTAGATAGATTTTTATGATGCGAAATGTAATGATTATATATTAGTTTCCAAAATTCTTTTGTTATAATGTAAGTAATTGAAATATTTTGGTGGTAGGTAAATCCTCTTCTTAGGTTGATGGCTAGCTTGGAACAAACACATCACCTCAAGCGCATCTGAGATGATACTATACTAAAAGGGTTAAATACTTTTGTAGAAAACTTTCATGTAATGTTTAATGTGTAAATAGTTATTTAACTTTAACAACCCTTGTTTTGTATGTTAGTTATGTTGGTTCGCTTAGAACAAGTGTGTAGTGTTTAACTTGCGATGTTAACTTAGTTCTTTTTGGGAATTATGTTATCCACGTTAACATATAAATTTGACCGATTTCGTTGTCATTGTTAAACTCTTTTTTGCTTTGATAAAGTTTTGGTTCTTACATAAATAACTCGAATGGTAATAGAAACAGAAATGTTGCCTAACGGAATTAAAAGTGATCATGGACTATGGTGTGGATGAATAATGTTCGGATCTAAGTTTGAATTAGTTGTGATTTTGGTTTCAAAAATGGAAAGTGAATGTTGAAATCAAAGTAAGATGCAGCGGAAATATATGGAAAACTTTTATCACAACTAATGGTCATTTGTTTTGATCATCATGCTTTCTAACTTATAGTTTTTGCATGTGAATTAAAAACTCCCCCTTAGCCCAATAAGAACGATTGATAGTACAGAAATGTAGATAAGATGATAAGCGGATGATCTTTTAGATAGATAAGAAATTTAGTACAATGAAGTCAAGTATTTATACTACACTTCTAACCTCTGAGTATCTTTGATGACGTCAGGGTTGATAGTGACATTTAACAAACTAAACTAACACTAAACATTGCTAGCCTATCCTCTGATTAGTTCCAAGCACTGTTACATTGAATATAAAACTAATATAAGCTAACCACTGATCTCTATCCTCTGCTTGAATCTTCTTGCAGACCTTTGACGTTTGCCGTTTCGTGAGGGCACATGATAGAAGGCAGACTTTAGGCATAGCAGAGTTTATTCAACAGAGCGTGTAAACTCTGATCTTGGGATCAAACATATGATGTGTATTTGTCTTTATATCATCTGTTCCTTTTTGCAAGGTTCAGTCCCAGCAATCTCCCCTGGAACAGATGATGCCAAAACACAATTATTTTTTATCTTTATTCCTCAACGGGAGTTCTCTAATCTGCCCTTTGAAATTGAATCTTTTAGGTTTATAATGAAGCATGGACAGCGAAAAACTTTGAAATATGAGATCAGAGGTTTTATACTATAAAGAATTTCATAGGCAGTGTTTTGATGCTTGGGTTAATCAAAAACCTGTTTTGAACATAGCAAGCAGTGTTTACAGCCTCTGCCCAAAAAGACAAGGTAAACCTGAGTCTGCAAGCATGGTTCTTGTTGATTCAATTAAAGTTCTATTTTTCCTTACAACCACCCCATTTTGTTCTGGAGTTCTTGGGATGCTGTATTGCCAAACAATCCCTTTTGACTCACAGAAAGCATCCAACACCCTGTTCCTAAACTCTTTCTCATTGTCACTTCTAAAAATTTTTACTGGAATGTCAAATTGCTTTTCAACTTGTTTTACAAAAGTTTGCAAAATGCTTGCAGTTTCATCCTTAGAATGCACGAAGAAAGTCCATGTAAACCTTGAAAAATCATCAACAATGACCAAACAATACCTTCTCTTTGAGAGACTCATGATTTTACAGGGCCAAACGAATCCATGTGCAACAATTGTAAGCACTAGGTTGTTTTGGACTCTTCAATGGATTTGTGAGAGCTTTTATGTTGTTTACCTTTTAAACAGGAAACACAATGCTCTTCACAGGAAAATTGTTTGTGGGTAAACCTCTGACAAGACTTTATTTTGAGAGATGGAGATAGTTTTTAGATTTGTGTGCCCAAGTCTTCTATGCCATAACTATGTCTCTTTGTTTGATGCAACTGAGAACAAGCATGCATTAGACATTGGGTTATCTTTTAACATATGAACCACATAATCTCAGCAATGATTTGATCAATCTTTTTAACAACTTTTGGTCCTACAATTTGACCTATTTTCTTTGTAAAGAAGGATACATACCCTTTGCCACTCATTTGTGAAACACTCAAAAGATTGAATTCTAGATTGTCAATGAGGTTAACATTTTAAAATTTGAGTTTCCCATCTTGAACATTCCCAAACCCTAACACCTTCCCTTTTGAATTATTACCAAAGGATATATCACCCCCTCCAGGGGTCATGAAATCATTGAGTAGGGCTTTACATCCTGTCATGTGCCTGGAGCCTCCACTATCTGCATAGGGTATACTATCAAAGCAAGTAGAAGCTCCCTGCAGACAAATAAATAATTAGTTTAGGTGGGTTTCCAAAGCCAAAATGGCTTTGGATGGGGTCACAGATGGTTCAATCTCAAATTCAGGAGAATGGTAAGTGGTTTGAGTTTGTCTTTATAACCACTGCTGTGAACCATTTCCTATCAGATGTTGGTAACTATAAGGATGCCTATTGACTTTTGGCTTTGAGGGTTTTTTGTAACCCTCATAACTAAGAGGAACCTTTTGATAAACAGGTTGGCCATATCCTCTTGGAAACCTGTTGGCAGGTGGTGCATCTGTCACTTGTACCTCTCTAGGAACAGAGGTTTTGGTCAATGCTTTTGTAACAGATGTTTCAACTAGTTCAAAGGTTTGCTTAGATTTATTTCTAGCAGAACTTGAACTTTGACTCTCAACAGCTTTGTTTTGATCTCTTTTACCTTTTCATCATAGGTTTTAAGATAAACACACTCTTGAGTTTTGTGATTTGTTTTTATCACAGACGATACATTTTGAGGAATTTGGGATCACACAAGTTTGTTAATGTCATAAGCTCTCAAAAGAAAACAGTTTTCAGATACATGCTTTCTTTTCTCACAAACATTACAAAACCATTTTTTGACCTTTTCCTTCTTGTTGGTTCATAATGTCTATGTCATAGTCTTATATCGAGTTTGTATAGTATAGAGCTGATAGGCTAGGTGTATGAAGTATTTATGTAAAGTTGTAACAAGTTCGGGCGAACTTACATCCTCCATGAGTGAACTTGCATGTCTATAAGTACCTAGTTTGTAATCCTCATTTGTAACTTTGGCATTTTGAAGGCGAAGCTCTGTCAGTTTGTACTCTTGACGTCTGATCAATACAACTGATGATTAACTTATTAATTCTTGTCTATTGGAAAACACGACGTAATATTTCCGCTATTATGGATGTTAGATATCAAATTTAGGTTCCTAAGCATCAAGGATCGGTCCTACAAGTGGTATCAGAGCTAGAACAACCTGATTTGATAGTATCAAGTATCAAGACAAGAACACTTCTATTTCATCTCCATTCTTCTATTTTTCTTAACTTTTTCATCAAAAATGAAGAATTCACAGTCAAAATCATTTCAATTTTGAATATATCATGTAAAATACAACAAAGATAAACCCTTGAAAGATTGGAGACCAAATTCAACTGAATTGATGTCAAAATTTTGAAGAAACCAAGTTTTCCAAAACTTGTCCATCGAACTTGTTTAACCAAGTTCGACCGAACTTGTGCTAAAAAATCACATTTCAAGTGAGTTTTTGCCAAGTTCGCCCGAACTTGAGTTTTTTTCGAGGAAAATTCTGTCAAGTCCGCTCGAAGTTAACCAATTTTCATTAATTTTATTGCACGTTCGGCCGAACTTGATTAATATCAAGGAAATTCAAGTTAATTTTGCTCAAACTTACAAGATCATAATCAAATCTTATATAGCAAGTTCGATCGAAGTTCAAGGAAGATTTTTCAAAACAAAAAATCACAATTTCGACCTTGTGATTAAAAATTATAATTCTTCATTTGCAACTACAAGTTCGACTGAACTTGTAGTAGACCTAATTGTTTTCAAAGTTTCTGAGTATTTTCAGCGTACACGTCTCGTTATTCACAATGGATGATATTCAAAGAGCTTTTATGTCCGGAGGTAGTTCGTCAAATGCCAACGTGATCCATCAAATCAATCTTGATAACGAAATGGGCACGACTGTTAAACCGCCCAAGCTAATGAGCATGGACGAGTATGAAGCATGGAATAGAAATTTACATATTGGGTTCAAGCCATGCACTTTGCAGGATATGTGTCGATTGAAAGAGGTTACACTGTTCCGGTGGATGAACATCAGCAAGTTCTTGAAAAGTACAATTACTCGATGGTACAGAAAGAAGAATACATTGCTGAGAAAAAAATGATCAGTCTTATCCAACAATCTATCAAAGAAGATACTCTCGTCTTGCTACCAGAATACACAACAGCAAGAGATCTCTGGCTCTCACTTCAAAAGAAGTACTAAGGAAGCGCAGAGATGATCAAGAGCAAGAAGGCGCTCATTATGAAAGAGTTTGATATCTTCAACATGCTGAAGGGTGAGACCATGAAACAGATGATTGAACGCTTCTGTCAGCTTAAAGTCCAAATGCGAAGACACGGTCTCGAGAAGATGGAACAAGAGTACATCGACAAGCTTGCAGATGCTCTACCAGATGGAGAGTGGACTACTTATCTGATGGTTCTGAAGGAAAGCGATAAATGGGAATTCTTCAAGCTGTCAACATTTATCGATAAACTCGAAGGCCATGAAATGGAACTCTTGAGATTGCAAAGTTAAAGAACGCTAATGTTGTTCAAGACATTGGTTTGTACTACAAGAGTGGAATGCAAGATAACATTTCAAGTCCAAAGATTCAGACAACATTCAATGAGAGTTTAAATTCTTCGAACAATTCGCAGCAGAATCAGAATCAGTCATATCCTCAATATGATCAAAGTCCACAGTCTTCATTCTCAAGTACTGGTTCAAATTCATCTTATCAAAGTCAAGTAAATCAGAATCAACAAACAAATGCTGATTCGAATGTATAGAAGTGCAACATCGCAGTGAATTTGAATAATGTTGTTTCAGAACAAGTCGCTAAACAACATATGTTGCTTCTTGCCACTGTTCTGGAGTCATACGAAAGTCTTGTAGCCGGTAAATGGAAATCCCGAAATGATGGCAGAAGATTATAACCAAGTGGATGAGGAAGAACTCAAGTTGATGTATATTAAGTGGAGTTTAGCTTAAATTATCCGCAGGGTTACAAAGTTCGTTGCTCTCACTGGCTGAGATATCGGAAACTCAAGCAACAAACTAGGTTTTGACGAGACGAAAGTGTCGTGCTTCAGATGTCGCCAAAAGGGACATTTTAAGAGAGAGTGTGAAAATCATGAAGCAATGGGAAATCAAAGTCCATTCGGAGGAGGCAACGAGTATTACAAGAAGTCACTTGAGTACAAGCCTTTTCCGAAGAAGACTCAGGTTGAAATCCAAGAGGAACCGAATAGCAGCAACACTGAAAAGGCTAAGGTTGCATCAAACAAAGATGACGATTTCGACTGGAATTCTTACATCGGTAAAAAGACCAGAGTTGCATTAATGGCTGAAATTGTTGAAGATACTTCTGTAGAAGAAGCAGCGGCTTTGGAGAATATTATGTTCGAACAATATCTGCAGCAACAACGTGAAGAAGAGGAGTATATCCACATGCAGAAGCAAGGAATTTTATCTCCTAATTCATGTGAAAATTTTGCAGCTCATTTTGATGGAAGTTCTCAGGAACAAGTTCCCGAGAAGAAATCAACTGATGAAGTAGTCATTGATGTTACTCAAGAAGTGAATGCCGAAAATCTCAAAGACATTGCCGACAAAGCATTGATGGCAAATCTAACCAAGGTAGGTCCAGAGGTAATGAAGTTGTCAAAGTACAAGTTGTAGAGGTTGAGAAACAGAAAGAACTTCGAGATAAAGCCAAAATTGCAAGTCGTGCCAAAAGAAGTGGTGTAAAGCCCACAAAAGGACATCCACATGATTCTCGGACTTGTTTCAAGTGCAACGAAATTGGTCATATTGCACGTTAATGTCCGAAATCAAAGCCGGCTTATCTTCGAAGGAAAGAAAGTTCAAATATTGTGAAACCGAAGCAACAAATGTTTGTAAAACCTGTAAAGATTTAGAAAAGAAATGAAGTAAAAGCTGAAGTCAAACCTAAATTTTAAAATTCAATTTTTGAAAAAGGTGAAACTTCAAAGGCTAATGAAAACAATTTTTACATCAAGAAGGCTAACATAAAATCTCAAGCCTGGATTGCAAAGAAACGGTCAACAACATTTGAGATCACTAAGTCTGAGCTTGTTAAGACTAGTGATAGAATGAAAGAATCAAAAGCTGAAATCATAATTGAAACCACATCTGAAAATGTCAAAACTACATGTGGTAACAATTCAAAAGATAAAAAGACAGTAAAGTTTTCAAACATAAACATCATAGAAAATCCAGATGATGAATGTGGATTTGATTACGCAGATGAGTGTGGATTCGATTATGCTGATGAGTGTGAGTTTGATTTTGATGATGGTTATACAATTCAACCCAAGACCAAAAGGCTTGGGTCTTGCTTTTTAAATAGATTGTTGAAATATGCAGGGGCTCCAGAGATTCGTACTTTCTAAGTGGATTTTGGATAGTGGAGCATCCAGGCATATGACGGGAATGAAAGCGTTGCTATTCGACATAAAAGATATCAATGGTGGAAATGTTGGATTTGCAGGTAACCAGGGTGGAAGGATAGTCACCGAGGGAAAACTCTCCAATTGCGTCGTTTCATTCGATCGCGTGAATTATATTGCAGAGTTGGAAAATAACATTCTGAGCATATCGCAAATTTGGGACAAGAAGTTCACGGTGCATTTCAACGACAAAGAGTGTATTATCTTGAAGCCGGGATTCAAAATACCAGATGAGTGGATTCTGATGCGAGCACCTCGAGAAAATGATCTATATGTTCTTGATATGGGCATCGCTAACACTTCATCAAAATCAGCACAATGTTTTGTGACAAAGGCTACTGAAAAGGATTCTATTCTTTGGCATCGTAAGATGGGGCATATTCATTTAAGAAAAATGAATTACTTGGTTCATAATGATCTTGTAGAGGGTGTAAATCTTCGGAGCTTTAATATGTCTGATCACTGCTTAGAATGTAAAAAGGTAAAGCATATCAAGAAATCTCATCCGAAGAAAATTCTAAACTCAATCAAGTTGCCATTACAACGTCTCCACATGGATTTATTTGGTCTTGTTAATGTTCGATGCATCTCAGGAGACTTATATTGCTTGGTCATGACAGATGGCTATTCGAGATATTCGTGGGTATTCTTTCAGGAATCAAAAGACGAAACGTTCGAGAACTTGGTTTTTCTATTCAAGAAACTTGAGAACCTTAATCATCTACCGGTTAGACGCATTAGAAGTGACAACGACACAGAGTTTAAGAATAACAAAATGAAGGAATTCTGCAACGCAAAGGGATTATGCACGAGTTTAGTGCTCCCTATACTCCACAGCAAAACAGAGTAGCTGAACGGAAAAAACAGAACTTTGATTGAAACTGCGAGAACCATGCTTGCAGATTCTAAACTTCCAGTCAGCTTCTGGATTGAAGCGGTTTCTGTGGCTTGCTACACGCTAAATAGAGTTCTCACTGTCAAATCAACAAAGAAAACATGTTTTGAGATGATAAACCGACGAAAGCCAAATTTGAAATTCTTAGAACCTTTTGGTACGCCATGCACTGTAGTCGACCAAGATGGCAAATTCGGAGCTAAATATCTTGAGGGTTTCTTTGTCGGATATGCGAGTCCGCTGAGGCGAGTATATATTCCTTCGTTGAAAAAGGTTATTGAAGCACAACATGTTGATTGTTTTAACTATCAAAGGAGAGGTGACGCGTGGCTGTTTAACTATCAAGACCTTTGGAAGTCATTAGACTTGCCAGAAGAACCGTCTAACGAAGAAGTTGCAGCGTTGTACTATCTTCACCAGTCAACGAATCAAGAACAAATCATTAGACCAATTGTGCTTAATCAACCCATGTTGGATTCTTCATCTTCCGGAGCAGGTCTAAGCAATATTAGTAGTGTTCAAGTTGAAAATACTTCTGAAGCAGAAGTAACACCTGCTACACCTCTAGTGAATGCTTCTAATGAACCAGAAAACACAACAGCGCCCAGTACGCCTCAGAATCAGAATTTTGACTCAGATGAAGCACCGACATTTGATGCTGATGATGAAACTTCATCGGACGAAGAAGTTGAGCAGATATCTAACTTGTTGAATCAATCTGCTAGTCCAAGAAGTCAGAACGAAGCTTCAACAAGTACTCCTAATGTTGATGTGAACAGTCATCTGATTGTTTCAAATCAGTAAAGCTCAGTTGATGTTCCAACAGAAGAAATGCCGTGATCATATTCGTACCATCCTTCAACGAATATCATAGGAGAACTACAAACTGGTGTGCGTACACGAAACCAAATCAACAAAGCACTTAGTTCTTTCTACACCCGAGTTACACCAAGTCAGAACTACTGCTACTACTCATGTTTCATTTCTCAAATAGAGCCAAAGACAGTTAATGAGGCTCTGGCTGACGAAAATTGGGTGATAGCAATGCAAGAGGAACTTTTACAGTTCGAGAAGTTGGGTGTTTTGAAGCTTGTAGACTTGCCACCAAAGCAGAAAGCTATTGATACAAAGTGGGTCTTCAAGTGTAAAAGAGACGATTGGGGGGTTATAGTCAGAAACAAAGCTCGGCTGGTTGTCAAGGGATTCCACTAGCAGGAAGGTATAGATTATACAGAGGTATACGCACCGGCTGTACGATTAGAGTCTATCCGCATTTTCCTAGCGTTCGCAGCTTGGAAAGGATTTAAGGTGTACCAGTTGGATGTAAAATCTTCATTTCTCTACGGTAAACTTCGTGAATAAGTGTATGTCGGCCAACCACCGGGGTTTGTCGATCCACTGATCAAGAATAAAGCGCATCTCCTGGATAAAGCCTTGTACGGTCTATACCAAGCCCCGAGAGCTTGGTACGAAACGTTATCGCAACATCTGGTAGGAAATGGTTTTACACGAGGCACAGTGGACAACACTTTGTTTACCAGAGAAGTTGGATCGTGTAGGAATGTCCACGAACAGCTCGAGAACCTGAATTTGTTATCTATTGTCCAATTAGGCGGAAACTAATGACAAGTTAATCAAATAACAAGAACTACTCATTTAAAGGTTGTTTTCATTGATCTAAAGTTCAATACATTCGAGAACATGATCCGACAGAGCTTCGCCGTCTCTGTTCCAAAATCTCTAACTACTTACAAATGAAATCTCAAGGAACCTATATATAGGAGTGGAAGTTCGCTGGACATGGATGAAGTTCGGGCGAACTTGACTTAGTCAAATTCGGCCAAACTTGACTTCCCAAAACCCTCCTCGAGCAAACTTGCCTACAAACTCACTTAAATACGCCTCATTTCATCTATTCTATACAGACTCGATACAAGACTATTCTATAGACATTATGCATCAATAGACTCCCTCTTGGATATCTACTTTGTCTTGTTCGGTCTTCAGAAACTCTCGTCTATTCCAGACTCGTTCTCGTGTAATGACGAAGGCAATAGACATATGCACCAACAGACTCCCCCTTGGATGTTGCCGCAGTCATCCATTTTCATAGACATCTTTGACAATAATCATCCTCGTCAGTCTTCAAGAGTCATAGTGTTATTTGAAAGCCTCGTAATCATCAGACTTCTAATAAGCTCCCGAGTCTTTATATTTATCCTTGAATAATCATTAAACTTTTATGATCTTCAAACTCTCTCTTTTCTTTAATTAAACTTGATAAAACTTTAATCTCCAAGCTCCCCCTAGCTGTGGGCTGTGCTCCCCCTAGCTTTGAGCTTTATCTTCAATCACGTTTCATCTGCTCCCCCTAAAACTTTACTTCTTGTTTCAAAGTACTTGGGAATTCAAATAAACATTTCAGATTCTAACTTTGAAATTTTTTCAACATGAATTACATACCACCTGTACAAACCTTGTAATTTAAATTTTAATCTTCATTTTTCAGTTATTTCAAGTTCAAATTAATAACCTTGGAACATTTTACGTTTATAACCTTCAACTTTCAATTATTGAAATAAAATCCACTTAGTTGATCGAGTCCAAGTTAATGACCTTGATTAACTAATTTTGTTTACCAAGTCCAAGTTAATGACCTTGGTTAAACCAGTTGTGAACAACTGGTGTTTATGTCAATTTTAAAGTTTCAAATTAATGAACATTTTCTTACCAGACTTTGATGACCCGTTCACCAACATTGGCTCGTTGAAAATCTTTTTGGATTTTAAAAAGTAAGTAAAGTATTTATAGAACTTTTAACAAGTAAAGTAAACTATGTACAGACATATTTTTGTGAATTCGTGTCTAAGGATCATATCAGTTTTGTTGAGACATATCACCAGTACTGTTGACCTTTTTTTAGACTTTTAAGTTTTAAACTCGTTTACCTAGATTGTCGATATGTTTGTCCTCTTAAACTTCATCACGTTTCTCAATTGTTCCAAGATATGTTAAGGTAAGAATTATGGAACTTGACTTAACTATGGTTCCCATCTCTTGAATATACTCCCGAATCCAGATTCCCTAGATTTCATCTTACAGGTGAATATATCGTAATTAATATCTTTTTGGGTTATGCGAGGCCTTGAGAGCTCAGGTTAGTACTACCGTATAGTCAAAGAGATGAAGGCTCGTCTTTCAGGAGTGTTCCACTTAAGGAATCTTTTCAGCATTGCAAATGATTAGATCTTTCGATTTTTTCAAGTTTGCACGCTATTTGGGGTTTTTAGCAAAACCATTATAGAAGTTCTAGGCTATTGCTTCGGAAAAATAAGAATAACTTGTATAATACCCCTGATATCAACTATCTATAAAGACCTCGTATCTCATAATCAGGCAACCCTTCAATCAAAATTTCGGAGTACTAAGCCCATATATCCAAGATGTGTTAAGACTTGTTTATCACTTTTAAACATTACAAATCTTTAGCATACTGTGATAGTCCACTGATGTACTATCATTTCTTTTTGTCATTTTCATGTTTTTGTACTTTTTGAATTTTTCAATGTTTTTGAATTTCCAACTTTTTCATTTGTTTTTGATTTTTCAACAATTTTTAAAATTTTCTTACTCCCCCTAAAATCAAAAACATATTTTTGGATTTTAGATTTAAAGAAATTCTTCTAAAAATGTAACAAACCAATGCGGATCCCGTGACCTCGTCGTCCGATCCTTTTTCTCAATCCTGTATCTGCAATTGTTTAACAAACAATCATTAGACTCATTTACCACTTGTAAAAGCAGTTTGAACTTGTAAGAACTTTGAAATCAGTTTTTCTGTTCAACGGTGTGGATTTTCATAATTTTGAGTTTTCAAAATTTTTCCTTTTAACAACCACTTGTAATTTCAAAAACTTTTCTTCTTAACTACTCCCCCTCAAAATGACAAAGATATGACATTTCTCGATAAGTTAAATTAATAAGAAGCTCCTCAATACCGTATCAACTTTGATAAGCTGGATCTTGGAACTCCTACACATGAAAGGATTTAGTTAAAAAGTTCAACCCAAGCCTTCTTGGTCTTGGGTTTTGGATATAATTCCTCATACACATCTTCAAGTCACTGTTTCATTTCTTTTAAGTCACTGTTTCTTTTTACAATCCTATTTTGATCATTTTCAGATTGTTTTTATTTTACCTCTCTTGAAACTTCTTTTCTTCGGGGATACACAGGCTTAGACTTCAGACACTTGCGAGCAAGTGACCAACTTCATTGCATTTAAAGCAAGTCCGAGTATCATGAACCTGTCCACTAGTGGGTTTTACTCCCCTTGCGGACTTAGCCTTGTCCTGAAGTTCCTTTTCTTTTTGAAATCATCATTTGACTTCTTACCTATCAAGCTTTCCTCCTGAACCGTGCTCGTTCCGTAAACAAACTTTATGTTCTTACCTTTGTATTCCTGGAACGTTGACTTCTGATTCTTCTTCGGTTCATCATCAGCTTCTTCCAAACCTAATCTTGCTCTCCTGTTCTCAGGAAAATCACCACCGTTTCTACGATAATTGTTAAAATTCCGTTTCGGTTTAGAATAAAACTTCTTTTCATTTTTCTCGAGATCATCTGATGAAACTTACACAAGTTTAAACAGTTTATCGATTTGATCTTCTTTCACATTCTGAATCAGAAAGCTATCATTGAAATATAATCTATCAGATTCCTTAACTTTGTACAACACAACATTAGGATCATCACTAAGATAATTTTCTGATGATTTATCGTCATTTTCAGATTGTGAACCATAACTGTTTGAACTCGAGTTGGCGCTTTTAAAGCTGCCGTCATCAGAATCATTTCCCATAGCATTCTTTACCACATCTATTACAACTGATTCATTGTCATCGTTTGATTTTGTAAAATCTACTTCAATGTTCTCAGGCAATTTATCTTTCTTTTCTGAAAGGAGTAAAAGATTAAATGCTTTTTCAATATCATCATCTTTCTTGCAGCAGTAACTTGCAAGAAATGGTGGAGGAACATTTTCGTATACTTTACGCTTTGAATTATCAACATTTTCCTCCGACTTAATCGTAGGAAGAATGTGATCAATGACATATGCATTTGTGGTGTAACTTTTTAGTAATTGTCTGACTCTTTCTGTTTCAGTTTTTATTTTGTGAAACCCACGTTTTGTCTCAGCAATTGTATTAATGTACATGTTAATTGTCTTTTGTTTTTCAATAACTGTGGCATTTAACATGGTGACATTAGCATTGAGTTCACTGTTAGCTCTTTTAACATGTTTATATTTGCCTGATATTTTGTCATAAGCTTCTTTTATGGTTCTGTAATTATAAAAAAGTTTTTGTTATGTTCAGTCAATTCTCTTATGACTTTGACTTTATCCAGACAGGGTTCACAAAGACTTGCGCACTTTGTGCAAGGTTTTTCAACCTCCACAACTTTCACAACTCCTTTTCAGACATGTTTACCTCAGCTTTTACCTTTTCTGCTTCTGCTTTCAACTCTACTTGCTTTTGTGTCTCAAGGTACGCTATTCCTTCTTCCTCTGTTTGTTGCATGTATCTTTCCAGAACTGCATCCTCCAGGACAGCTTCTTCCTCAGCTCTCTACATTAATGCTTCTTGAATAGCATTTTTGATTGCAGCATCCACAAATGATTTATCCGATTCATTCACAACCTCTACCATCATAGCAACACCAGTCTTCTTTCCGATGTATTTGTTCCAATCGAAACCATCGTCTTCATGATTAGCAACAAGAGCTTGTTCGGCTTTCTTTGCAGATTTATCTTCAACTTCAACTTTCGTTTTATTCGGATATGATTTGTATTGCAGCGCTTTCTTGTAATATTCATTACCGGTTCCAAAAGGGTTTTGGTTTCCACTAGCTTCTTGGTTAAGGCATTCACGTTTGAAATGCCCTTTTTGTTGACATCTGAAACAAGTAACTTTCATTTTGTCGAAACCAAGTTTATTGCTTGAGTTACAAATATCTCTTCAAGTGAGTGCTACAAACTTTGAAACTCTTCGGATAATCGATGCTAAGGACCATTTGATATCCATCAGTTCCAACTCTTCCTCATCTACCTGATCGTAATCCCCAGCTGTCATTTCAGGATTTCCGATCTTTGCAGCAACAAGACTTTCATACGATTTCAGAACAGTAGCAAAGAGTGCTATGTGCGGTTTTACCACTTTTTTAGGAAACACATTCTTTAAATCAACTGCTATGTTGCATTGGAAAACATTTGAATTAGAAGTGGATTGGCTTGTCTGATGAGATTGACTTTGAGAAGAAGAATTTGAACCAACATATGAATAACCAGTGTTTGGAGAATACTGATTTTGTGACGATTGATCTGATGTATTAATATTTGCAGTAAATGTCGTTTAGATTTTTGGACTTTGAATCGGAATATCTGGAATACCACCTTTGTAATAAACTCCGACATCCTGAACAACATTAGTGTTTTTGGATTTTGCAATCTTCATCAATTCCATTTCATGACCTTCAAGTTTGTCAATGAAAGATGACAATTTAAAATGTTTCCAAGATGGACTGTTCTTTAGAATCATCAGATACGTTGTCCATTCTCCTTCTGGAAGTGCATCAGCCAGCTTCTCAATCTGCTCTTCGTTAGTTCTCTTGATATCATGTCTTCGCATCTGGACCATGAGGTGACAATATCTATCCATCATTTGTTTCATTGTCTCTCCTTTGATCATCGTGAAGATCTCAAACTCTTTCTTAATCACGACCTTTTTGCTCTTGATCATTTCATCACTTCCTTTGAATTTTTCGCAAAGAGAATTCCATAATTCTTGAGATGTATCATATTCTGGTAATAATATCAAAGATATCTTCTTTGACAGATTGTTGTATCAAGCTGATCATTTTCTTTTCAGCAACATATTTCTCTTTGTCAATCGCTGAAAATTTGTTCAGTGGAAGATCTTGATCACGTTCATCTTTAGGCCATGTATATCCATCTTCAATCGCAACCCAGCTGTTGAATTGATTCGCTTGAATCCAATTAACAAACTTTTCTTTCCATCCCTCGAACTCGTCCATACACATCAACTTCGGTGGTTTCTAAGTAGTTCCCATTTCATTATCGAGGTTCATCTGACTAACCGCAATTGATATTGACGTTGAGGCTTGTGCTACTCCAGCTGCAAATGCGTTATGGAAATCTTCCATTTTGATAATCTAGACACGTACGCTGAAAACACGATAAAACTTTGAAAATGATTAGAACTACTACAAGTTCTGTCGAACTTGCAGTGAAAGAGTGAAAATTTTTCAGTTTTAAACAAGTTCGGTCGAACTTGTTGTTGCCAGACAAAAAATTTCAGTTTATACCCAAGTTCGGTCGAACTTGGATAAAAATTCTGATTTTGAACGAACTTGTGAAAGCTTATCAAGAAACAGGTAAGTTCGGTCAAACTTAGGTAGTATTTCAAAAAGTTTATCAAGTTCGGGCAAACTTGTGAATAGATTTCAATGAAATTTGATCAAGTTCGGTCGAACTTGCTCAAATATATTGAATTTTCTTCAAGTTTGAGCGAACATACAACAAAAACTTCTTGAAAAATTATCAAGTTCGGTCAAACTTGATTAAAATCAATGAAATTTTAATCAAGTTCGGTCTAACTTGATGTTAAGTTCGGCCATAGCTTGTTTCAAAACATGGTTTTTGTAACTTTTTGATGTCAAAACGTTTGAATTTGATGTCCAAACTCTCAGGGGTTTGTTATTAGTATTTTTTACATGACATATTCAAAATTAGACAAAATTTGACCGTGAATTCTTCGTTTTTGTTCAAAAGTTAAGAAAAATAGAAGAATGGAGATGAAATAGAGAGATTCTTGTCTTGATTTCAACAAATTCAGGTATCCAGGCTCTGATACCACATGTAGGAACGTCCACGAACAGCTCGGGAACCTAAATTTGTTATCTATTGTCCGATTAGGCGGAAACTAATGACAAGTTAATCAAATAACAAGAATTACTCATTTAAAGGTTGTTTTCATTGATCTAAAGTTCAATACATTCGAGAACCGGATCCGACAGAGCTTCGCCGTCTCTGTGCCAAAATCTCTAACTACTTACAAATGAAATCCCAAGGCACCTATATATAGGAGTGGAAGTTCGCTTGACATGGATGAAGTTCGTGCGAACTTGACTTAGTCAAGTTCGGCCGAACTTGACTTCCCAAAACCCTCCTCGAGCGAACTTGCCTACAAACTCACTTAAATACGCCTCGTTTCATCTATTCTATACAGATTCGATATAAGACTGTTCTATTGACATTATGCATCAATAGACTCCCTCTTGGATATCTACTTTGTGTTGTTCGGTCTTCAGAAACTCTCGTTTATTCCAGACTCATTCTCGTGTAAAGACGAAGGCAATAGACATATGCACCAACAGATCGCATCTGATAATAGTACAAATCTGTGTGGACGACATAATTTTCGGTTCTATGGATGACAGTCTGTGCAAAGAGTTCGAAAAGATCATGACGAAAAAATTTGGGATGTCCTCGATGGGTGAAATGAAGTTCTTCTTAGGTCTTCAAGTGGATCATCTTCCAGACGGGATATTCATTCATCAGACTAAGTATGTTCACGACCTTCTCAAAAAGTTTGAAATGGATTCTTCGAAGCCGCTTTCGACGCCGCTGGCACTGAACCATGGGATTTGCATAGACGAGACGGGAACGAAAGTTTATGAAACACTATATCAATCGATGATAGATTCATTGATGTATCTAACGGCATCGCGCCCAGACATCAGGTATCCTACTTGCTTATGTGCGAGATATCAGTCAAGTCCTCGAATGTCACACTTGCAGATCATCAAGCGAATCTTCCGTTACTTGAAAGGTTGCCCAAGCACCGGCCTGTGGTACCCCAAGAACGACAATTTTAATCTCACTGGATACACCGACTCAGACTTCGGAATGGACAAACTGAACTCGAAATCTACAACTGCAGGATGCCAGTTCTTTGGCACACGAAACGTGGCAGTGTAAGAGACAGACCACGGTCTCTCTCTCAACCTGTGAAGCGGAATACATTTATGCTTCCAGTTGTTGCTCTCAAATCATATAGATTCAGTAATAGATGAGGGATTATGGTCTGCAGTTTCTTGACACGCCTTTATTTGTAGATAACAAAGGAGCCATCGATATAACTAAAAATCTGGTTCATCACTCACGTACAAAACACATTAAATTCGATACCATTTCATTCATGACTGTTACGAAAAGAAATTGGTTCGAATCGAAAAAATCTACACCGACGAACAAAGGGCTGATTTTTATACGAAAGCATTTCCATTAACAAGGTTTAAATATCTAATGTGACTTAACGGTATTAAAAATTTGCTTACATGTGCGGAAGCTGAGGTTGAATACGGATCGGATGACGAATTCATGTAATCCACATTGGTTTGTATGGTTTGTAAATATCTTTCCAGTTTAGTATTTCTTAAAAATCTAAACTCCAAAAATATGTTTTTCATTTTAGGGGGAGAAATATTCGAGAAAATACAAAAACATACGAAAAATTTTAGAAATGTACAAAAACATTGAAAAAGACAAAAAGAATTCGATGTCACAAAAAAGGAAATGATAGTACATTAGTGGACTATCACAGTATGCTAAAGAAATAAAAATTTAAAAGTAATAAATGAGTCTTACTGTGGATGTGTCGATAGGCTTAACACGTTCAGTAAACTAATTTCGAGATAAAAACTAAATTTAGCAATACTTATTCTTGTGGATTAACACATCTTGGATATATGGACTTAGTACTCCGAAATTTCGTTTGAGAGATTGTCTGATTCTGAGATACGAGGTCTTTATAGATAGTTGATATCTAGGGTATTATACAAGTTCTTCTGATTTTGCGGAAGCAATGGCTTAGAACTTATATAATACTTTCGCCAAAAACCCCAAACTACATGCAATATTGAAAAGAATTGAAAGATCGAATCATTTGCAGTGCTAAAAAGATTCCTTAAGTGGAACACACCTTAAAGACGAGCCTTCATCTTTTTGTTTGTACGGTAGTACTAACCTGAGCTCTCAAGGTCTCGCATTACCGTGATACAGATATCAATTACGCTATATTCACCTGTAAGATGAAATCTAGGGAATCTTGATACGGGAGTATATTCAAGAAGTGGGACCCGCAGGTAAGCCAAGTTTCATAAATCTTACCTTAACGTATCTTGAAACAGTTGAGAAACGTGGTAAAGCTTAAGTGGACAAACATATCGACAATCTAGGTAAACAAGTTTAAAGCTTAAAGTCATCTAAAGGTCAACGGTACTGGTGATATGTCTCAATTAACTGATATGATCATTTAGACACGAATTCACAAAAATATGTATGTAAATATGTTTGTACATAGTTTACATTGTTCTGTACATAGTTTATCAGCTTTAAAGATTAAAACCAAAAATATTTTCAGTGCGTTTTAGCATAAACTTACAAAAATTCAAAAAGATTTTATTTCTACATTGTTTTCAGCAAACCAATGTTGGAGAACGGGTCTTTGAAGTCTGCTAAGATGCTAGAACTGGTGGGAATCTCTTTGACAACGGGCTGGGAGCTAATCTTAAATATCAAAATGATAAAGAGTTCATTAATATGAAACTTTGATTTTGAAAATATCAACAGTTCGTTTGTAACGGGTCAAACCAGGGTCATTAACTTGGACTCGACAAACAAATCGGTTAACCAAGGTCATTAACTTGGACTTGGTCAACTGAGTGGATTTTCATAACTGGCAAAAAGTTGGAAAGTTCAGGGATTAAAATGAAAATTTTGAAAAATGTTTGAATTTAGGGTTTGGCAAGTTCGGCTGAACTTGCTAAACAAAATCTTGTTTAACATCTAAGCAAGTTCGACCGAACTTGCAGATGGCTGCTTATCGTTATCTACTAAGTTCGCCCGGACTTCTGTTGGGCCCTTCAAGTTGGGGTTAGCAAGTTCGCCCAAACTTGACATGGTATAAATACCATTCAAGTTCGGCCGTACTCATTCAACAGCAAACAAATCCTCTTAAGCGAACTTAAGAACTTTGAGACATTCTGAGTGAAATTGGCAAAATCATAATGTTATGTTGCCCAAATTTGATTGTTCTTGGTGATTTGCACACCATCTACAATGGCCGAGGTATAAGATCGTTGTTTAAACCGTGAAATGAACCATAATCGAATCTAATGGATCTGAAACTTTAAAATCTGATAGACTTAAGAGTTTCATGAATGAATTAATCTTAAAATTGAAATAAACAAAGTAAATCGACCGTGAAAACTTGTTTAATTTGATTGATATGGTCATTGTTGTGTTATTCAAGTTTGGTATTGAAGGAGATGACAAGTTCGGCCGAACTTTTTATCAAGTTGGACCGGACTTGTTAACAGAACTGAATAAAGAGAACCTAATGCATGTTCGCCCGAACTTGGGTGTTTGGAAATCTGATTAGTGTTTAGAATATGAGTTCGCCCGAACTTATACTTGTATAAAGAACATGTTTGTTAAGGCATGTTCGGGCGACCATGAACAAAACATAATGTTTAACACATATCAAGTTCCCTCGAACTTGATAAAAGTGTTAGAAAAATTTTGTTATTTTTCTCGATAAGCGTGCTAATTGCGCACGTCATTTTTCAGGCACAAGTTCCAGCGCGTGCAATCTCGCTAGAATTTTCTAAGACGCACAACACATGTATTACTCTCGACAAATCGATATGTCCATTTTTGGAGGAGTACGAGAGTATACTGAAAATTTTTGGAAGAAAGTCCTATTCATAGAGCTATAACGGAGCGCACAGTATCGTATAGATCACACACTTTCCATTTTTGGACGAACGCGAGTTTAAGGTGATGATCAGAAGTCGATTATTTCAACTATGCAAGTCGGTAATGAAGTCAAACCGATCACTATTACAGAAGATGATATACGCAGAGTGTTACAATTCAACGATGACAAAGACGATCCAATTTATCTTGATGAAAAGATGGTTCATAGTTGTTTCTTTCGAATGGGCTACAAAGGAAGCGTGAATAAGCCGAGGTTGAAGAAAGGGGAAGTGCCTAACCCCTACAAGCTTCTCATGCATGCTATTATTCACACATTTAGTCATCGCAAGGCGACATTAGACGATGTTCAAGATTATTTGGCCTGTATGGAACGACACTGATTCTGAAAAAGCCGTTCAACTTTTCGAAGGTTGTATTTACACACATGTCAAAGAACATGGAGCATTCGAGGCTTTGTCTGTATCCAAGGTTCGTGCAAATACTGATAGATGAGAAGTTCACAGATATAGCACGGGATCCAAATGATGTGCTTTATCTAGTTCACCTTGATGAAACGATTGTGAAGAAGCTAATCAAGTTTCAGAAAAAAGCATCAGCTCCTGTTGCAAAGCTAGTTTTCGGGGCTATTAAAGATCAAAATTATGTTGCGCCGTCTGACAACAAATGGAGGAAAGACGGTAGCGATGATGAGAAAGAACTTAACGCTAAGAAGGAATGGTTCAAAGACTTCAAGCCGAAAGCTAGAAGTGAGTGGTTCTTTAAGGCAGAAGCTGATAAGCCTAAGAAGAAACGAGCAGCTAAAAAGGTTTAAATGATGCTCATTGACGAAGATGAACCATAAAACATCCAAACTGAAGCAGGTTCGAGCGCTGCGGTAGTTGTTGAGAGTCAGGAAACTGTTAAGACGACTCAGGAAGATGTTATTTCAGCAACTTCTGAACAAGATGATGATTCTGACGAAGAAAATGTGAAAGAACCTAAAAAGACAACAGCAGAAATTATAGCTGAAAAAGAAAAGGAAATGGATGCCGATTTCGATCCAAATCTTGAGAATGTATCTGATGAGGAAAGACCAAAGAAAAAAACTAAATGTGTAAAGTCTGCAACCTTTTCGTCAACAAAGGCTACAGGGTCTCCTCAGACAAAAGGCAAGAGGAAATCAAAGAAAGCCCAAAAGGCAGTCAGCAAAAGATACAAAGGAACGGTGAGATGCGCAGAAGTTACATAAGAACCTTCTGGCGCACAGGAGAAAGGAGTTACACAAGAACCTCCTACACCAGAACCTCCTGTCGATGATACAAATGAAGTTGAACATCCAGGAGTCACACAAGAACCGTCTGTGATAGTTTCATCGGAAGCTGAAAGGCCAGGAGATACACAAGAACCTCCTGTGTCTGGTTTTGTGGAAGTACTTGTTATTCAATTACCTGTTGCTCCAACGACTTCAAATCTTGAAAGTTCTATTCCAAGGAAGTCTACACCAAAGGCTGCTACTACAAAGTCAACACCAAAATCTTCAGGGCCTAATATATTTGGTGATATGCATAGTGATCCGATTAGTCTGCAAGATCTAAACAATTTCTTTCCAGAGACTAATGTTGAACTTTTAGAGAAGCGTGTGAAAATCTTGGAAGAGAAAGTTGCCAAGAATGAAGAAGAAAAAGCAGAGTTAGTAAAGAAAATGAATCAAAGCTCTGTAGAGAAAGAGGTGTTAGACGACAAAGTAAAGTATTAGAGAATGAACGAGAATATTTCAAGGCATTGATCGAGAGTTTGCAAGATGCAAATGAAAAGCTTCAAACAGAGATTATAGATCTAAAGTCAATTCAAGCAATAGATAGAAGATTCACCAGGTTGCAGAAAGTTTTATCTAACTCTCTGGGGATTGATTTTATCGCTGGATATGATCGTCTGGATCAGCAAGAAGCTAAAGAACGATCAGAAAAAGAATTAGCTGTGAGTGGCAAAGGAAAAGGGATTGAAGCTCCTACTTCTTCTGAAGCTGCAGAGAAGTCTGATGATGAGGTTAAAGCTTCTGAATCCGATATTCAAAAGGTTGATGAACCTGTCAAGCCTTCTAATCCTATAGTTGCTTCTGAAAAGGATGATGAAGAAGCTGAAAAGGAGGATAAAGAAGATGAAGGAAAAGATGATTCGGAATATGAGGATTGGAATGTAGCTGATGCCGATGATGATGATCAGGGTGGTGTTGGTATAAAGATTACTGAAGCAAAAATGTCAGAAGAATTTGATTTCTCTGATCTTATGAATGATGAATCGAATAAGATGGATGATAAGATTGAGGGGGAGTTAGGGCAGAAAAGCCCATCTGATGATATTGATTTGTTGAATGTTGAAAGATTTGCTAAGCCAGTTGCTGCAGCTCCCATGAAGCCTTTATTGTTAATCCTTGAACATAATGTGGAGGAAGGCTAGTTTATACACAACTATATAAAGGAAGATCTTGCAAAGTTAGTTGAAGTTGATGCTGCAGATCTAGAGTTTGATTTCGAATAAGATGTGTTGAATGTTAACACATTCAAGCCGAATGATTATCAGTATGTTAGAAGATTTGAGGCTGACGAGTATAATAGAGTGATTGTGGAAGATTGGTCTTCTGATGATGAAACAGATCATACTGCGAAGTACGTCGGTCCTAATTCTGAAAGTTTTCCTACTTTTGAGGAGATGTATAAGCAGTTAGACGAAGACATGCTTAAAGAAAAGATTGAAGAATCTTTACGTGAAGGAAAAGTACCAAAGCCAATGACTAAAGAAGAAATTGCTCAAGCGAAGAAGTCCTGGTTTAAAGACATGCCTCACGAACGTAAGTTTCGACATCCTCTAGCATTCTTTACAAGAGACAAATATGTTTCTTTGGGAGATATTTTGAGTTGGGGTTGGTTTAAAGAACTTAACATATATGCAACCAAAAGAGAATTTGGAGTGAACTATTTCAAGTATCTTTCTGATTTCAAGACATTACCTTATTGGGATGTGGAAGAGTTAGTTCAGACAGTTAACGTTACATATCACATGAAGGTGATTGATCAATTGTTGTGGAAATTGATTAAGCTTGAAGCAGTGAAAGGATTCAGGTATTGGAAGCCATTTATTCCTGGTCGTAGAATCAAGAAAAACAAAAAGACAGGAGAAAAAGACAATACATTGATAATGAAGCGACCAAGGGCAATAAGAAACACGCCGCTGATGCCGATTGAGCAAGACTTCTACCCATTGTTCAAGTGTTGGCAGATAGATCCATCCACTTGTGAAGCAGTTATTGTTTTGAAGTTTGAAGAACATTTGGATATTACGAAAGAACGAGTTGAAATACTTAGTTCTCAGGGCATGAGGGGGTTATGGAGGACAATCAGGATTCTTGATCCTATATGGTTGGTTAACTGCTCAAGAGAAGATATCAAAACCTTGTTCTACAACAAGATTGTTTTTGAAGAACGTGAGAAGGTACAAGCAATGCAGTTTCAGAAAGTTGTTAATGTTTGCCATGCACACGAAGTTAATTCATGGAAGATGTGGCAAACAAATTGGAGAGATCTAGAAAGAGTAGAGTTTCTGAAAGAGGAGAAGCGTCTTGAAGCAATTCATGAAAGAACTAAGAAGGCAAGTGTTAAGAGATTTCAGCATTTCAACAAAGTGCCTCCTACAGACCAGACGCCAGATCCTAAGCAAGACGGCGAAGGAAGCCGTACAAGAACTTCTTCGGTCGTGTGCGTTAACGTTTATATGAAGACAGAGTTTTGGAGACTGATACAAGATGAAGACTATATCCAAGGGGGAGTCTGTTGGTGCATAATGTCTATGTCTTAGTCTTATATCGAGTCTGTATAGTATAGAGCTGAATAGGCTAGGTGTATGAAGTATTTATGTAAAGTTGTAACAAGTTTGACCATGACATGTCATGTTGAGACAAGTTCGGCCGAACTTGCTAAGGCAAGTCAGGCGAACTTACATCCTCCATGAGCGAACTTGCATGTCTATAAATACCTAGCTTGTAATCCTCATTTGTAACTTTGGCATTTTGAAGGCGAAGTTCTGTCAGTTTGTACTCTTGACATTTGATCAATAAAACTGATGATTAACTGATTAATTCTTGTCTATTGGTAAACATGATGTAATATTTCCGCTATTATGGATGTTAGATATCAAATTTAGGTTCCTAAGCATCAAGGATCGGTCCTACACTTCTTCCTTTTATCAGACTTCTTTTCAGCAGATGTTGTAACATCTTGTTGATGCATATGTCTATTGCCTACGTCATCGTATAACTTCGAGTCAGTATTTAGAAGCGAAATGTCGAAGTTTATGTTTGTAAAGGGTCAAGTTCGCTTGGAATGTTGTGTGGATGTTCGCCCAAACTTGCATCTCACCAGCGAACTTGCACTCCTATAAATAGGAGTCTTGACATTTCATATGTAACATTCAGAGATTTTGTCACGACAGAGGCGAAGCTCTGTCCAAGTGTTTCCAGGATCTGTAATGTCTACACATTAATGAAATAGTGATTAATCAGTAACAAACTTGTCTCCAATGTCGCCTATGCTAACGGATTCCACACGTTTACATTAGGTTAGCGAAATTAGGACAGGAACGATCCGTACAACGGACCGTCAATTGGAATCAGAGCAGGATTGGCCTAATTTGAAGGCATTGGACATAGAACATCTCATCTTCTACTCACTTCTATTTATAACTTTTCTTGGACAATTCACGGACAAAATAGACTGATTTTCAAGTATAATACGTAAAATCCATAATAGTAAAACCCTTGAAAAGATCAAAGCTTAAAACAAATGCATTCATGTCAAAAAATTAAAAAAAAATTCATGTTTTGTAACTCAAGTTCGCTCAAACATAGCATCAAGTTCATCCGAACTTGATTGGTTTTTAAGTGATTTTTGTATAAGTTCGATCGAACTTGTAATTTTTCATCAAAAATTTAATCAAGTTCGCCCGAACTTGATAAAATTTTGTTAACATCAACTACAAGTTCGCCCGAACTTGCAATTTTTCTTGAAATCCAACATAAGTTCGCTCGAACTTAACCTTCAGGGACATTTTCATAAAATCTATAACAAGTTCGACCGAACTTGTTAATAAGCTGATCTTCACAAGCTTTGACAAGTTCGCCCGAACTTGTCTAAGAGACTAAAAAAACGTTTTCCGAAAAACGTCTCGAACATTATATATCGTTAGATTCGTATTGACGAGACGAGTTTAAACCTCTAATCTGGTAAAAACAGTTTTCTGAAAAATTTTAAACGTTTTTAGTAAACCGATACGTTAAAATTGCCGATTAAAAAGTCAAATTTAACTAAAATTGTGTGTTTGCTAATCATTTTAAAGTGTTTTGAACGACATATTAGTTTGGAAAACGAAATAGGGTCTGTGAAGTCGCCAAAGTTGATGAGTATGAACGAGTATGAAGTTTGGAAAGGAAAATTTCAGAGCTGGGTCCAAGCTATGAATTTCCGCAGT
This sequence comes from Scalesia atractyloides, assembly GCA_947069175.1. NCBI lineage: Eukaryota > Viridiplantae > Streptophyta > Magnoliopsida > Asterales > Asteraceae > Scalesia > Scalesia atractyloides. Next base: position 59,339,206 of record CAMTDV010000025.1, read on the forward strand.
TGGGTCGCAATTGAGACAGGTTATGTCGTTCCTAGAGATGAGAATCTATTAATTCTGGAGAAGTGCCAATATTCTACTCAACAGAAAGATGATTATTTTGCTGAAAAGAAAATGATTAATCTTATCTAGCAGTCGGTTAAGGAAGACATCCTGATACTTTTACCAGAATACAAGACTGCGAAAGAATTATGGACATCTATGAAGAATAAGTTTCAAGAGAGTATAGTGGTTAAGAACTGTGAAGCTCTAGTTTTAAGTATATCCACAAATAAGTCTTCAAGTTCTAAACCAGTATGCCCGGTCTATGATGTAGGCAATTATCAGACAGATAATGCCAAACTCTTGATTGAGATTGAGAGTTTGACATTAGAAAATAAAAAATTAAAAGAAAATGAAAAGAATTTTGAAAACAAAATAAAAATTTAAGAAATTGAAAAATTACAAATGGTAGTAGATTTTCAAAATGAAATAAAAATGTTTAAAAATGATAAAATTGTTTTTGAAAAATTAAATATACAAAATCAAATAGCAATAAATTCTCTTATTGAGAAAATAGCTCAACTTGAAAAAGAAGTTGAGAATGTTAAGCTGCTAATTCAACAAAATTATTGAAATGATTTGTGATTTCCTCATTAAAGTTAGAACGTATATGTCCAAAACCGATCAATGTTAATAAAAGAAAAATCCAATAAGTAACATTGTTACAAATTATGACGATGTCATAATTGAGGATTGTGATGATGATACGAATGATGAAAGAGCTAATAATGATAAATATGAAATATTTTTAAAACTAAAAGAAAAATTCCAAGTAATTGTTATACAATCTACTGAGAAAGGTGAATGCTCAACGCAAAAACCTTCTAAGCAGAATGGGGAACGAAAACAAAAAGAAGAACAAAGTTTAAAAAATTCTAAAAATTTTCAAAAGAAGAATAAAAGCTCATCGGTACGATCATCCAATCAATATAGATATTCACAAAAAATTGTAAATCAAAACTTACAAAGATTTGAAAATAAGTGGTGCAGGTCAGACCGTAGTGCTTCAACGTTAAATCAAAGTTACAGAAGAAGCAGGAAAGTTAGCTACCACACATCAAATCAGTGTTATGATTTGAGTGTATAGTTTGATAGAAAAGATTGATATGAGAACAGAAATTGTCATAGAAGTGCAGTAACTAGACACATTGCTAAAAAATGTCTACAAATTAATCCTAAATCTGCTCATATTGATAACAAAAAATCTGGAATACCAGCTCAGGTTTTGAAACAATGTACAGAAACTTTAAACAATGTGAAACCAGTTATTACTAAGTTTTCAAATTTTGAAACTGGTGAATCCTCGAATAGTAACGAACTAAAAGTTTCTACATTGTATTTCAAGAAAGCTTTAATGAAAAATCGAACATGGTTGGTAAAAGGAAAAGAAGTTTCATAATCAGTGAAAGTTCAAAGTTTAGAGGATTTTCGGAAACTTGAGAAAGTCCAAAATAAACCTGATTGTGTAAAGAAAATCAAAATTAAGGTTGAAGAAATAACTCATAAGGCAAAAAATGATTGGGTATCACTATTTAACTAATTGTTTGAATTTTTGTGCAGGAACTTCCGAGATAAAAGCAAATTACTGAGAATGGAGTTCCGTGGCACACATCGAAGACACGAGCCAGGTTATCAAGTTTTATATGAAGGCCATTTTTTCAAAAGATTTGAAATTCAAATAACGTTTACTTGAAAAAAAAAATTTTAATTTTTTAAAGAAAAATTTGAAAAATTTCACAGAACCCTCACTGTTAAATAGACAAAACCCAGGAGTATAAATTGTTATAAACACAAAGGTGTCAAGGTTTTTGTCATCATGAGGGGGAGAGGATTTAAAAGAAATTTGTGAAGCAGTAATGGATAGAGAATTGAAGTGATTCTCATTAGTTGGTTAATGTTTTTCTTACAAAACAAAAATTCCAAAAATATGTTTTTGGATTTTAGTGGGAGAAAAAGTTTTTAGAAAATCCAAAAACATATTAAATACAAAAAGTACAAAAATATTGAAAAAGTTAAAAAGAGTTTTGTGGGTAAAAGGAAATGATAGTACCTCAAGAGACCATCACAATATGCTAAAGAAATGAAAAATTTTAAAGTGATAAACAAGTCTTACTGTGGATGTGTTGATAGGCTTTACACATTCAGTAAATTGTTTCCGAGATATAAACTAAATTTTACAACTGTTTAAATTTGTGGATTAACATCTCTCGGATATATGGACTTAGTACTCCGAAATTTTGTTTGAGAGATTGCCTGATTCTCAGATACGAGATCTTTATAGATATTTGATATCTGGGGTATTATACAAGTTCTTTTGATTTTGCGTAAGCAACGGCCTACAACTTCTATAATGCTTTGCAAAAATCCTCTAAAACTGCATTCAATTGAAAATATCTAAAGATACTACAATTGCAGTACAAAAAGATTCCATATCAGAACACTACCTTATAAGTCGAGCCTTCGTCTCTTTGTCTATACAATGGTATTAACCTGAGCTCTCAAGGTCTCGCATAACCTAATTACAGATTTTGATTACGCTATACCCACCTGTAAGATGAAATCTAGGGAATCTTGATGCGGGAGTATATTCTGAGATGGGAACCATAGTTAAGTCAAGTTTCTTAATTCTACTTAAAGTATCTTGGAACAATTGAGAAATGTGTTGAAGTTTAAGAGGACAAACATATCGACAATCAAGGTAAATTTGTTTAAAACTTAGTGTCATGAAAAGGTCAATGGTACTAGTGATATGTCTCAAAAATTGATATGATCCTTTAACATAAACTCAACAAAATTATGTTTGTAAATATGTTTGTACATTGTTAGAGTATGATATTCATTACATAAAAACAAATAGATTATATTATTTTTTAGTTTTGACCACTGATGATGAAATGCTGATTTTCAAAATCTAAAGCTTCTGATCAAAGTTTAAAAATGTCAAACTGATTTGAAAAGTTTAAAAGTTCATTAAGTTGAAACTTACATTTGAATAAATATGCCAGTTTACTGTCCAAACGGTTAATCAAAATCATCAAATTGAACTTCATACATGAATCAGATATTCAAGGTCATTAACTGAGAGGGTTTAAAAACTGATAAAATATTAAAATTTGAAATGATAATGTTTTGAGATTTCAAAGTCTGAATTTGAAAAGTTTATTTGAATGTTTGAGGAACTTTGAAACAGGAAGTAGATTTTAAGGGGGAGCTGGATAAAAAATGTTGATTGAAGATCCCAGAAAGCACAAAGCAAGGGGGAGCATGGAGATTAAAGTTTTATCAAGACAAGCTCGAGAAGAAAGCTCAAAACATGAAGTAGATGCTATAAAGATCAAGGAAATTAAAGTTAGTCAAGAAATAAAGATAAACTTCAAGAAATAAAGATCAAAATAACATAAAAGACTCAGGAACTTAATTGAAGAATGATGACTATGGAAACATCCATGGGGGAATCTATTGATGCATATGTCTGTTGCCTACGTCATCGTATAACGTCGAGTCAGTATTTAGAAGCGAAATGTCTAAGTTTATGTTTGTAAAGGGTCACGTTCGCTTGGAATGTTGTGTGGATAGTCAAGTTCGGCCGAACTTGACTAGGCAAGTTCGCTCGAACTTGCATCTCACCAGCGAACTTGCACTCCTATAAATAGGAGTCTTGACATTTCATTTGTAACATTCAAAGATTTTGTCATGACAGAGACGAAGCTTTGTCCAAGTGTTTCCTGGATCTGTAACGTCTACACATTAATTAAACAGTGATTAATCAGTAACAAACTTGTCTCCAATGTCGCCTATGCTAACGGATTCCGCACGTTTACATTAGGTTAGCCAAATTAGGACCGAAACGATCCGTACAACGAACCCTCACATCTGTTGGAAGATCCTTGATAGGAATGACTCTTGCTTTTGGTCCTTAACACCATCAATGGTTATGAAGTCCATTGGCTTGAAGTTTTCCAAAATGTCACACTCATCTGAGCAAGTTGTTTTGGACTGATATTTCTCAGTCTCTTTAAAAGTTGAGGAACCCTCAAGTTTCCAAAATGATCATTGTTTTTAAAGCCAATACTAAATTTTATGTTGCTTTTGATCTGTTTATCCAACATAATCTCATAACCTTTGCAAGACTCAACCTTTTCACATGTGAATTATGTGGATTCTAACTCCTTTTTGAAATCTTGGTATTTATCTACCATAGTTTGGAGTTGGTCTGTGGTTATGTTTGCCTCATGCTTCAGGCTGCTGATTTCAGAATCTTTGTTAACCAATTTTGTTTTCAACTCTTTGGTGAGTTTTTCAAAATTTAGTTCATCTTCCAAAATTTTGTTTCTAAGGTTTTCATTTACCCTTTTTATGGTTGCAAAAGCTATAATGCATTTCTCAGAATATAGATCTTTGAGGATCTGCGTGATACCTTAGAAGCAGCAATGAGAGCCTAGTCGCAATCATCTTCACACACATCTGAATCCCGTGGATCAGATAGAGATTTCTTTTCTTCTTCAACAATATCATTTGAAACCACTACTTCATCACAACTTTGAGATTCATCAGACTTAGACACTTGTTCCACAGACTCATCACCTTCAAAAATTGTTTCTATGGCAATTAAACACATATTTTCATTTTCAAAATCATTTTTGGCCATTAGGGAAAAGTTTTCATCAGTTAATTCCTCTGGCAAACTGCTCCAATCAACAAAGCCTTGAATGAAAAAGCTTTACTGGTTAACCTCTGCTGGAGCAGTGGTTTGAGTAGTTTGAGTGATATGTGGTGCTTTTTGTACATGCACTTGAGGTGATGGTGCTTGGACATAATGAATTTGTGGAACGGTGGCTTGAACATAGTGAATAGGAACAGTGGTTGATGGTTGTACAAAGTGAGCAGTGTTTTGAACTTGATGAGCAGGGGTATATTGAGAATACTAGGCAGTGCTTTGTGTGTGTAGAGGTCTAGGGCCAGGATGTGTTACAATTGGTCTAGAATTTTGATATCTACATTCTCTACAAAGTGTCCTAGCCTATTGCATTTATAACACTTGATTTTAGACTTGCCTAACCCAACCTTCAACCCCCATGCAACCTAGGGAATTTCCTACGTGTTCCTTTGTAAACTTTACTAGCTCTAACACTTAATAGAACTAGTCGGTGTAAAATGTCCATCTTTTCCAAATCAGATTGTTCAAAGTGTTGTAGATCATTAAGCTCAAAAGAGATATTGTCAGAGGTTTGGCTTTCCCCACTTGCAGTAAATGCATAGTTGGGTGAGTAAGAATCAGGATTGAAATTTCCTCCAGAGGTTATATCAATAAAATGATCGTAACCCTGATCCTTTCCACTGCCAAAACCCTCTTCTTGGCCAAATAAAGTTGTGTCACCCAAAGTGTAATCACTAGTTATTTTACCAGACTCTTGTAGCTTCTTTTTCCGGTTTAACTCTCTTTCATAAGTAAGGAGTATGCCATGAAGCTGTGTGAGTGTCATCCATTTAAAACCAACAGATATTTGAGTGACGTAAGCTATAGTGTCTCTTTCTCAGGTAACGATCGAAGGAAACGACTATTGACAGTCGAATTTGAGAATACAACGTTCACCGGTTTGAGTTCACTAATTAGACAGCTAAAACGTTCAAACTGCTGTGTTAATGACTCCGCTTTGACGTGACTATTGATGCACTTTTTGTTCGTCACTTGTCGAATAGGCTAGATAGAGTGTGTGTTGAATATTGTATAGGTTAGAATCGAACACACGACCAAAATACGGAGTTTTCAGTGTAAAAGGGAACAAGTTCACTCGAACTTGACCTGTGGAGGTCAAGTTCGCTCGAACTTGATATGTGGAAAGACAAGTTCGGCCGAACTTGTCATATGGTAGACAAGTTCGCCCGAACTTACCCTCATATGCACATGTCAAGCGAACTTGTGTGTTTCCCTATAAATAAGTGGTGTGTGTTCATTTGTCATTAGAGTTTTTGCCATCCCTACGGGGAGGTGCTGCCGGATTCTCTCCAGTAACTCCGGCAGCTGGACTTATAAAGATGTATATTCTTTCGGTATGAATGAAGACTTCTGCTGCATTCTATTTCTACTTCATTGCGTAATAACATTCTACCAAATCGGTTAACGTTTACGCATTAACTTCTGTCTAGAACCGCCTGATCACGGACCTTCAATTGTGTTGATGTATATGTCTGTTGCCTACGTCATCGTATAACGTCGAGTCAGTATTAGAAGCGAAATGTCAAAGTTTATGTTTGTAAAGGGTCAAGTTCGCTTGGAATGTTGTGTGGATAGTCAAGTTCGCCCGAACTTGACTAAGCCAATTCGCCCGAACTTGAATAAGCAAGGTCGCCCGAACTTGCATCTCACCAGTGAACTTGCACTCCTATAAATAGGAGTCTTGACATCTCATTTGTAACTTCAGTGATTTTTGGCACAGAGACGACGAATCTCTCTGTTGATGCACTTTGTGTTCGTCACTTGTCGAATAGGCTAGATAGAGCGTGTGTTGAATATTGTATAGGTTAGAATCGAACACACAACCAAAATACGGAGTTTTTTGTGTAAAAGGGAACAAGTTCGCTCGAACTTGACCTGTGGAGGTCAAGTTCGCTCGTACTTGACATGTGGCAGTCAAGTTCGCTCGAACTTGACATGTCACGGTCAAGTTCGCTAGAACTTAATATGTGGAAAGACAAGTTCGGCCGAACTTGTCATATGGTAGACAAGTTCGCCCGAACTTGCTCTCATATGCACATGTCAAGCGAACTTGTGTGTTTCCCTATAAATAGGTGGTGTGTGTTCATTTGTCACTTGAGTTTTTGTCATCCGTACGAGGAGGTGCTGCCAGATTCTCTCCAGGAACTCCGGCAGCTGGACTTAAAAAGATGTATACTCTTTCGGTAAGAATAAATCTTCCGCTGCATTCTACTTCTACTTCATTCTGTAATAACATTCTACAGAATCGGTTTACGTTTACGCATTAACTTCCATCTAGAACCGCCTGATCACAGACCTTCAGTGACAGAAGGTTTCATACTGTTGATTCAAAATTTCTCTATTGTTTTCAATGACCTCTTCCGTACCACCGAATTGCTCTTTTAGTGCGTCCCACAACTCTTTTGCACTTTTGCAGTGGAGCAGTCCAGCATAGATTTCATTGGCTAAGGCAGAAGCAACAATGCTAAACGCCTTATCATCCAATTGTATTTTTTGGTAATCCTGCTCAGAGTAGTTATTAGGACCTTTTGGCACTTGAGTATTGGGATCCTCTGTACTTGGAACCATTGGGATATGAGGTCCAAATACAACAGATCGCCAACAACTGGTGTTCTGTTGGGCTAAAATATGTCCCATCCTACACTGCCAGATGAAATATTCATTTCTCTTTAGCATAGGTGGTTTAAACATCGATCCAATGTTGGAATCAGGTGTGTTTTGAGACATTTCTGATGGTTTACAACAGATTTATGTTTTAAAAGCGTTTAAATGCAATAAAACTCTGGTTTCCCCAAACTATCAAACGAATTAGTAAGGAGAGCTGTTCTTTCAAATTAAATTGATAGTTAAATCAAATTTTGATTGACCAAACTCTGATACCAATTGTTAGGATCTAAGTTTGAATTAGTTGTGATTTTTGTTTCAAAAATAGAAAGTGAATGTTGAAATCAAAGTATGGTGCAGCGGAAATATATGGAAAACTTTTATCACAACTAATGGTCATTTGTTTTGATCATCATGTTTTCTAACTTATAGTTTTTGCATGTGAATTACAAACTCCCCCTTAGCCCAACAAGAACGATTAATAGTACAGAAATGCAGAGAAGATGATAAGCGAATGATCTTTAGACATATAAGAAATTCAGTACAATGAAGTCAAGTATTTATCCTAAACTTCTAACCTTTGAGAATCTCTAATGACGTTAGGGTAGATAGTGATATTTAACAAACTAAACTAACACAAAACACTGCTAGCCTATCCTCTGATCAGTGCCAAGTACTGTTACATTGAATATAAAACTAATATAAGCTAACCACTGATCTCGATCCTCTGCTTGAATCTACTGGCAGACCTTTGATGTTTATCGTTTAGTGAGGGCAGATGATAGAAGGCAGACTTTAGGCATAGCAGAGTTTATTCAACAGAGCTTGTAAACTCTGATCTTGGGATCAAACATCTGATGTGTATTTGGATTTATATCATCTGTTCCTTTTTGCAAGGTTCAATCCCAACAAATAAGAAAAATGATAAAGGATAGTTGTCACATGTGGATGATGAGAACCATGAGGGTGAACCAAAGCGCGTTGTTTGTGGTCTATAGTGTCACACCCCCACCGATGGAGAAATCATCAGAGTGAGACGAAATAGATTGCTCGTCACACATAACACTATTTGCGACCATATTTAAGTTCAAACCAATTTCATTAATAATCATAGATTGTTAAATACATTAAATACATTGAAGAAAATTAAAATACAACAATTTAAAAGACAAGTACAACAAGTTCGACATAACAAAATATCCAAATCTAATATTTCTTGTGCGTTTCTATGTCATCCCTACTAGATTCATCATAAACATCATCATCAACCTGTATCATGTTCAAAAAATACGGTTCAACGCAAAAGCATTGGCGAGTACACAAGTTTTAAATTACATAGCATAAGTATAAAAATAATTTACTCGAATCCACATGGCAATTGTATACAAGGTAAACTATCACGCAATACTAAATGTCAAACCCCAAGTGTCCACAAGAATTAAGTGTCCCTCGCCACAAAAGTAACGAGACTATTTATGAATAAAAGGCTTAACAATACCCCGACAAGCAGTGTGATACTCCTATAACGCTATATATGTTAAGTTTGGGCTAGGTAAGTTAATGAAAAAGCTAATGAATAGTAGAAGGTGATTGGAGGAGAAAGGAGGTGGAAAATGGTGAAATCTAAATGGCTAAAAAAAGGGTGGAAGGTGATTATAGAAGAAAGAAGGTGGAAAAGCTTTTGGTCCATATATTTTGTAACTAGGTTATTTTATGTTATAAAGGTGTATGCAAGTATATTATAAGTATGATACATGTATAAATGTGATTCCAAGAAAATATAATCTCGATGTAGTGTCTGTTTTAAATTAAAACGTGTATTTCGTGACTGACTACATATTATGGATGTATGATTAAACAAGGTTGATATAAAAATATGATTTCCATTATAATCAAATTCTCGGGATTACAAGGATTGAAATAAAGTAAAAATATATGGAAAGTACAAAAAATGCGGAGCGTTACAGTCTCCCCTACTTTAGGAAATTTTGTCCCGAAATTTATTCAATAGAACTACTTGGGATTAGATGGTATTTTGGTGGTTCGATACGAGTGATAATCGGTTAAAATTTTTGTCTAAAACGAGAAATTTTGATGCTTAGTGCCGAAGCAGCGTTTATGTATCAGCATGTAAAAAATGCATGTTTTCAAAAGTTTTGGCTAAATAGGTAGTTTGTGGTTGATTGAGCATACATAGACAATTTTGAGGGATAAAAGATAGGTTTCTATAAGTAACTCGTTTGACTAAAGTGATTTAAGGCATCAATTGTAAGTAAGTGTAAAAATAAATAAAATGTGTATGTGTGCGTATAGGCAATGCGAGTTTAACTGAGTTTGGACAACTTGGTGAAATGAGTGTTTTAAAAACAATGTGTCCTAAGAAGAAAAGTTTTAGTATAAGTAAGGATGTAATTTGATGTAATATGCGGCCCGCATCGTAGTTTGTAAGAAAAGTTTTTTCGGTTCCAGGGCGTATTAGTAAAGCCACAAGTCGTAAAAAATGGTTATTGGTGAGAAAGTAGGATGGTGAATATTTATGGTTTCAAAACGTTTTGGTGGTAATAGACCGGCTAGTTGAAGTTTGCGCGTAATAAAGAATGGAATATAGTTTTGAAAAGAAAGGAAATATTTCGATAGCTCGGAGCCGGTGAGGACCTTTGTTAAAATGGATTGAACGTTTAGGCCGATTTACTGTAAATAAAGTTTGGTTGAAATGTTAAGGGAAAAATTGGGAATTTTCGTGGTATGGGAGCGAATGAACGATTCGGTAGGTGTAAGCGAGGGGTAAGAATGGTATGGATATTGGATAAAATGCGAATATGAAGCGATGAGAGATACTAGCTATAGTTGTAGCTGTTACGGCTAACGATTTTGAGAATGAGGTTTTGTCATGGATAATCTAGTATTAGGCGTTTCAAAGTGTGTTTGGGCACAACCGAGGAAAAGATTGTGAGTCACCAAAGTTTGTTTGTAGTTATCATATTTAATATGGTCCGAGAAATCACCGAATTTCACATGGCACGTTTTACGAAAGTTTGGTAAAATGGTAGGGACACTTATATATAGGAAGTACCAACGGCGTATCCACCATGTTCTTACCATGTTAGGCCCGTTTCGCTATTCGGTGTCCTGTTACGTTCCGTGTTACGATACACAGTAGAACCCACTATGGTTTTCAGGCACATACCAATATAATCCTGTGTGCACCCGCGATTATATTGGTTTATGCATGATCCATAGTTTATACTAGTAGTGTGTGGGTCAGGGTATATGTTAGTATTACAAGTGAGAATATGTGTGTGCGATAGCGCATAAGAATTGAGTATGAAAGCATGATTGTATGTAAGTATGAGTGTATCTAACGTAGGAGTAACCACTCGGGTTTGCCCACTTATAGATTTCCAGTATGGCTACCAAGTAGCGCGAATGTTTAAGGTTTGAGCATGATTGTTGGGAAATTCGTATAATATTAGCATGTAGTATGGGATGTATAAGTGGAAGTATAGATCATGAAGTTTTTGGAAAATACGAAGTGAAATGAATTTATGTGTAGATTGTCATGAAATTTTGAATGTATAAAGAGAAACGTGTAAGGTGATATGCATGTGTATGGTTGCTTGAGTCAAAACATTGAGTTGGTTAAAATATGTTAAATCGGGTTTGTTGGGAATGAATGGCCAGAATTGTGAATGTCGAGTGAATATTGAGGAAAAGTATTAATTTGTAATGTAAGATGTGGTTTGTAAAAAGAAATGCTACTTTTGTTTATTTTTTTTTATTTTGTATTCGCAAACGCCGTAGGTTATCCGATCTTATGAAATTTTCTTGCCCCTGTGTTTAGATTTAGATTTATGTATTAGTGATTTTTGAAAAGGTTGTAAATTAGTGAACTTGCTTTATTTTTATACTGAATAAAGAAAAGTCATGTTTTGAGAATTTTCATGGAAAACTTATGTTAAAACCTATTTTTGAAAAACAATTTAGCAAAGTGGACTTATACGTATGTGAGAGAAAGTTTTCGTTTGTTTCTTCTTGGGAATAATGTCACACCCACTCATAGGCGGAAGCGCATGGTGTGATCTGATTGATTCTCATTGCATACAATATAAGTGAACAAACTATATGAATAAAAACAAACTCCAAATGCCATTTCCATAATCGTTCCAAAAGACGACATAAGTTGAATACATTATTTACAAACCATAAGTTTTGAAATAAGTTGTTAAGTGTTTTACGACCAAAAAGCAAGTTTTAAAATATGAGTCTTTGACCCCTATATCACAGCAAGGAGACGGCATATACCGGGCAAACCCTCCAAAATATGGCATGGAGTCTTGGTACTTGTGTTCTTGAATTTGAATCCCCGCACGGTCCACTAATTCCCTGAAATACATGTTAACTTGAAAATATCAACAAAAGTTGGTGAGTTCATGTGTTTTAGTTTCATACGATAGCCCCATAAAATGTACGTTGTATATTGTATCAAATACTTTGTATGTAAAGCGTCAATGAAATCGTTGATCATTAATGTTTTGCAAGGACATTAATATGTGTGACGACATAGGAAACATCCAAACCTAGATGATTTTCCAACGAATAAACCTTGACTGGGACAACAAATGCACTCTTCTGGTGTGGGTCCATGACCAAGAGTGGGGCTCGCAACACCCGCTAGATCTAACCTTTGTACCATGGTCTTAAACAAGATCAATGGTGCTTAAGTTTGACCCTAGTCGCACATGATCGAAGTTGTTTCATTCCCTAGCTGATCATACCATTGTACACGTATTTCCCCAGAAAGTTGTAAAACTGTAAAAACGTTTAAGATGAAAAGGGAGACATGAACTCGCTAGTTTGCATTCCATCAACGGTGCTTAATCATGTACGGTTTCCTCGGTTTGTATCGCAACCTACAAACGTGCTAGCTTGTGTTAGACACTTCGGTCTTTGTAATGACTTGTATAATTTATTTTTCTTAAATATTTATTAAGACTTGTTTGGAATTGTATGATGTCAATATATATTCATCAAATACATATATTATTCTATCTCGTGTATCGTATGTACCGGCCTAGCCCTCTTGTCACTGTGCCTCGCACGAGTAAGATGTATGTGTCCATGACACGTGTAGGGCCGTGCCATTCTTGTAGTCGGGTTACACCCGTTTGCCTCGATGATGCCGTCATCGGATATGTTTAATATATTTTGAATATATTTATTTGATTAGTTGCGATTCATACTCATCGTTTAGGTGTATGACCATATATAATTTTCCCATAATTTTATATAATTCCAAGTTCGATATATTAGTTAAAATATTATATTTTAACTCGTATTATTTGTATGCACCATTATATATATCTTTTGTAGTTACGATAGGTTAGTTAAAATAATCTATTTCTAACATGTCTTGATATATAATTTTTTTATGTGCATGTCCTTATGGTATACATGACCAAATGTAATATTTGTTAAGTATTGTATCTTCATCAAGTGTTGGTGGTATATGTTGGCATGTATTTGTACGTATAGGAATACGTATATTCTTGTATTCATTATAAAATAAATTTATATTCTTAAAATATTAATTTTAAGATATTTCCAAAGGAATATATATACATTGTGCTTGGTAAGTGTATGCATCTTTATATATCTTAAAAATAATCTATTTTTAAGATTAGTTCTAGAAAATATAAATTTTTAGTTTTCCACCAAAATAATATATTTTTAAGATGTTATGAAATATATATTTTACACATTTCAAGAATAATACATTTTTAAGTTCGACAAAATATGATATAATTTATATACTTGTAAAAATATATAGTTTGTCACTTGTTCGTTTTTGAAAGGGTAACTTACAAGGATTCGATATATTATATATTTTTAGTCTGGAAGATTTATATAGACCATCCAATATCCAAATGTCTAAATCGTTCATAAATACATCCAAGGCATAAATATGTATGTATTCTTGTAATTATTTGTTTTCCAAATTTTATTGTATTTACTAGTATCGTTATTTCAACTTCCTAATTTATATATAACTAATACAACTAATATACACATAGCACACACTTCATATGACCACTAGATATATATTTTTCCTCAAATATATATTTATATTAATTTTTTTTTTGAAAAACCATACCTTCTTTGCTTGCATATTTATACAAAAATGTGGAAATTTGTATATCTATTATTTTTAAGCAAGTTTACTTGTAAGAACCTTGTAAAAATATTTTCTAAGTGTTTAAATTTTATAAAAAAATTCGCCATAGTCACGCCTAGAAAATGGACTTTTCCATGTTTTAAAACATATCATTTTCTTTTCAAAAACTGTGGTACCCATGATGAAACCAGGTACACCTTAATTGGTCCTAAACTTAAAGCACGACTAAAACTATAATGGTGCGTAAACCTTGTGAAATTTCATGACTTGTGTGTTGTGCGAAACAATATATGTTATATCTCGGAAGAATCTGAGAGCACGTCATGGTTGATATGACACTACTAAGGACCAACGATGTGAGGTTGGCGTCCTTAGCCTTGAACAACGTGTTAAACGGAGACTTGACGTTTAACAACACATTAAACCTTTGACGTTGATTATTAGATTATCGGTAGCCTTATTTAAGATTCCGAGTTCCAGGAATAGCTTAGTTTTGTGCCATAGATGTAACATAAGGTTTGAAAATAATCAAAGCCCGACATGCAAAACGAAGCAGCTCCCGGTTGGGGAAACGCATTCGTTCCGGGCATAACATAAGGCAACCAAATTTGAAAGGAACGATCGATCACGCTTAAAAACACTTAAACGAACGTCAAACGAGACTTTATGATTAAAACATAACTGGGTTCGGATTTTAAGACGGTTATGCATAATTTTTAAAACCGATTCTTATGACACTAAGTACGCGCAAAACGGAGTCCGTACGCAAATCGAGAACGCGCAGAACCCGAAAACGAACCTATACTTATCCGAAAGATAAACATCATCTTTTGTCACGCAAAACAAAGCACGAGGTTGCCCTAGGGGGCCCACCTCCAAACCGCCAACCCCCCATGTATATATATATTTTTATTAAATTTTCATTTTCTAATTCATTTTTATTACAAAAATCCTTCAAATTCTCTCAAAATCGGTTCAAACACCCCTCTTATCTCATCTGATTTCTTCATAAACTAACTCAAATCAAAGGTATTAACTCAAATCCTTAAAGTTTTAAGCATGGTTTCTTGATTAAACATGATTTCTAGCGAAAAACGCTTTTTAATCCATGAATTGTGGAGTTTTAAACAAGTTTTAAGGCTGTATATGAACATCATATGAAATCCCTGGTGTTATATGGCAGCCATGGTTACTAATCAATAGGGTTCGATACCCGAATCAACTCTTATTCGACAAAAATCGCTTAACTATTCGATTAACCGAAAAACAATAAATTAAAGCTTGATTACTCTAAGTTCTAGCATATTTGGGTTTTACTTGATGTGTAGGTACTGAATATAGCCTTCACACACTTCTGGGATCAAGATAAACGCTTGGAATCGGAAGAATCACTTGGTTTATGATCCGAAAACCGAATCTAGGCTAGGCAAAAAATTGTTTTGCCTATAACTTGGTCCGTGTAACTTGGATTGAGCTGAAATTTGGTTTGGTTGTGTAGGGAATTCCCAGAAAGGTCCACGTAAAATGTTAGAATTATTGGAATTTTCTACGATATTTGATGAATTTTTAACTGTTTTACCGAAAGAATTTTGGAAAAAATATCAAACGAATCCAATAAATCACCAAATGTTTCAGAGACACTAAGGAACATATGGGGAATGCTCTGGGAAAATTCGGAGTCCATTGGTTTAGTTTTGATTTGGGTTAAAAATCTGTGTTTTTGCGAGTTTTTTGTAGCCGGGAACACACCGAAACAAAATCGGAAAAATCTCAAAATTTTCTGAGAAGTTCCTGGAAGGTGTTCTGAAATTTTTTGGAATTTTTTAAGTACTGACGGTATTTAATTTTAATTATGGGTTAAAAATAGTTTTATAAATAATTTATTTAAGTTAGTAAATTATCAAAATAAATTCCCAAAACTTTTTCCCAGAAATTACAGATTTTTTCTTGTTTATATAAAATATAGATTAAATAGGAATATACGGAATTAAAAATAGATTATTTTAAAGCGATTTCGGCAGTTTACCGTATAACGAACCTGCCGGAACTAGGAACTGACCCAACCCGACCAATACTATAATTGAACAGCGGGAGCATACCGGGAGATTCCCGGGCAAATTGGGCACCCTGCATGTGTCCTAAGGCAGTTCGGGAGAATTCCTGACGGTGAAAATGGAATCACAAATTTGTGCAACTTAGACCCCCCGAACACCCAAACTCCCTTAATGGAAAGTTAATCATTCTTGAGTAACCACATGTTGGCACTACTGGTATTCCCGTGCCATTACCCAAACACGTTAAACTACTGACTTTGGCTGGCACGCGAATCGGTGCCCGGAAGCCAAACTGAAAAGTAATACCACCCTAACGCCCATCACCATACTAGTGTCCTATAGAGTTAATCCGGAGTAAAAACTCATGACCGGAGCCAAGTTATAACCATTACCAACTTAGACTGATTTGAGTCCATGCTTGCATGTGTGTTATTAAAGTTGATCCAGCTAATCGACCACTCTGGTGTTGAGACCACTATTTGCACTGTGAGTTTCACTACCCCGCCTTTGGGAGTGGCTTTTCATTGTTTTACTTGGGGTGGAATGCATGTTACAAACTGTGTTGATGACACCAAATTGGGAGTGGGTTTTCATTTCCCCACTTGTGAATGATTTTGTTGTTTTCTGATGTGATTTGCGTGTTGCAAAACTGTGTTAATTTCACCAACTTGTAATGATGTAAATTTTATAACACACGGTTCGGCAAGCTGCAGGTGTCAGTTATGACACGGTTCGGCGAGCCGTAGGTGCTTGTTGTAACATGGTTCGGCAAGTTGCAGGTGTCTGTTATGACACGGTTCGGCGAGCTGCAGGTGCTTGATGTTACATGGTCCCGCTAGCTGAAGGTGTTTGTGTTGATAAATCCGTGAACTGTGACTTGTGCAATTAAACTTGTTAACACATAGTGTTACACAACAATTAAACCAGTGGAACTCACGCAACGTTTAGCTGACCTTTTTAAAACTGACATGCATTTCAGGCAAAACTAAAGAGGAGTAAGGAACGTGTGTGTGGATGGCTTTAGTAGTACTATGTAGCAGAATAAGAGTTGTGATAGCTCGTAGTACTATACTTGAACTTATGGTGTGTAATATGATACTGATAGTATGTTGTAACCAAGGTTCTCTCTGTTTATGATATCATGCTTTTAAACAATGGAGAATTACCACGTGTCTGCCGCACCTTGCATTTGTCTTCCACTGCGAGTCGGGGTGTGACAGAAGATGGTATCCGAGCCTTCGGTTATTGCGAACTAGGTATCTCAAAAGAACCTAGACTATAATCCCTAGTTAGTCTCCACACGCTGAGAAACTTTAGAAACTGAGTAGTATGGCTATTACCAGGAAGCCCTGGTGGGCAAATAAATTATTGTGGTCCAGAACACCATAATTTATCTGCTCATACTTGGGGGTTCTGGGAATGTCATTGATATAGGACGGACATCCGTCTACTAACGTCACCAACCGCATGTAATTTTTTTATAAATCTTAAAAGTCGAAACTGCGTGCAATACTTGCTTATATGTATATTTGTGGAATGTTGAGTTAAGTATGTTGGTCCGTCAAATCAGCGTTGTGTGTGGTTTTCTTTTTTTAGCTAGCATGTCGCATTGTTCGAGTCACCAGTCGACTTCGCATATGGAGACTGATCCTGAGGAGGATCCGCTGACACCCCTTTTGACATCGAGCTACTCGCCAGATCCTTCTGGTTATTGTTGGGTCCGTACCCACCCAGACCTCGTACTAGGCGCGAGGGGGAGGCCTCGAGCGCTTACCGTTTTCCATCACACCACCCGACTAGCTTCTCGGAGCATAGTCGTACCCCGGATATTGCCATACCCGTAGGGTCTATTCCTAGGAGCCCTACTCCCGCCACAGGGCATTGGGAGTGGGAGCCGGTAGCACCCCGCTTACCGTCACCCGAGACACTGCCTAACCCTTACACTACTTCCACTCCGAGTACTTATTCACCCTCCTCATCTAGCCCTCTTGAGATACCCACCTTTGGCCTCTGACAGACGGCTCGTCGGAGGGTACTTACGCCGTTACCTGTGTTTACTCCCCCCGGGTCCCCTATTCGTCCGACACCCGTACCTATAGGGACCCAACAGCATTTTATTGCTCGTTTTCTGACCCCACCTCGGGAGGACCCTTCCCCGTTTCACACATATGAGCGAGGTGGCCCTTCCCAGTCGTCTAGAGAGCCTTCTCCACCCGTCTGGGGTATACATGTTCCTCCTCAGGATGTGCCTGCTCCCATCACCGAGAATAGCTTGATGGGATTTCTGTTCGAGCAGATTTCATTACTACGGATGGCACGGGATGAGGATGAGCAACAGAGGAGGTCGATGGGAGACTATTTGATCGTCTTACAGCAGGCGATCATCGCTTTACAGCAGGGTATGGGGTATGTACATCATGAGCAGAATCATTTCCGTGCATTGGTATACGGATGTATCGGTGCTATTGTAGGTTTGGTCGCCGGTTTTGGAGGATTGGCATGGTGGATGTAGCGTTCTTAGTATTGTTTTTCTTTCAGTATAGATAGAGATGATGTATCTTTTGTACTGTCTACCCAGCACTGGGTTATACCCATGTCGAGGTGGTGATGCAGTCATAGTATTTTCACGCTTTCCTGGTTAGTACTTTTGTTACATCGAGTCTGTACGTCACTTTGGTGACACATTTTGACAGCACATCTAAGCATTGGCCCTTATGGGTTAACTCTATGTTCAAATTTTGATGCTTGTATGATGATGACATTACATATATATATGACGATGCTTTTGACTATTTGTGCCGTGGATTCATGTGTGTGATGAAGTTTGTGTTATGTCTTAACCAAATATGTGATATGTGTTAACTGGATGCGTGACATTGATACCTAGACATCTATTGTTTATAATAGAATGGCCCCGAAATGCGCACCCAAGATGACTAAGGCAGATATTGGGCAAATGATAGCACAACAACTCCAAGTTGTTATTCCCACGATTGTGGTGCAGGTTAGCGCCGGTATTAATGCTAACCCGCAACCAAATACGCAACCCGGACCGGTAGGTCAGAACGATAATCAGAATAATAGTATGCCGGTCTACACATATAAGCATTTCATGGAATGCAAACCGATGGAATTCAATGGTACTAAGGGACCCAATGGGTTTGTGAAATGGGTCTAGAAGTTGGAATCGGTACTTAACATAAGTAATTGTCCTGCTAATTGCGCAGTTAAGTATACCACTTGTACCATTATCGACCATGCTTAAACTGGTGGAACAAAATTGTTCAAACTCGCGGACAAGACGCAATTAGTGAGATGACTTGGGATGATCTCAAGATTCTGATGAGGGAAACTTTTTGCTCAACTCATGAAATTTAGAAGCTTGAGCATGAGTTCTGGAACCTGCAGATGCGAGGTGCTGATCATGCAGGTTATACCAACCGTTTCAATGAACTGGCGCGTATATTGCAAGACATGGTCCGACCAGAGTCCTAGAGGATCGAAAGGTATATCTGGGGACTGGCCCCAGAAGTGAGGAGTATCATTAATTCGGTGGAATACCGAACCATGCACGAGGTGGTAGCCAGGTCAGGTACCGTCACATATGACATGGTTAGGCGTAAGATTCTTACAATGCCGGGAGAGCCGACCGGAAACAAGCGGGAAGCCCCAGAGAGTAGTCACGCAAGGGCAACATCACCAAAGAGGGGAAGGAATACTAGCCAGAACTACGCCATGACTACCCCCGCGGGTAACTCTGATGGCTACAAAGGAAACATCCCAGAGTGCAACAAGTGCGCTTTCCACCACACTGGTAAGTGCCAAACAGTGATATGATCGAGGTGCCATGGTAATGGACATTTCGCCTGAGATTGTAGGGTGCCCAGGGAGCTAAATCCCAACCCGACCCGTTTTCAACCTCCTAGGCAACAACCTCATCAGCAGCGACCTCATCAACCAGCACCACAACAAATTACCTACCCCCGTGCATGCTTTGGATGTGGCAGCACGGAGCATTTTCGTAATAGTTGTCCGAAGTTAGCCAAGCAGATGGCAGGAAGTAGCACGCAGAACCAAGCATCTACCTCGAATGCAGCCCAAGGTCGTGCCTTTGTTATGGGACCTGGTGACGCATGCCAGGATCCCAACGTGGTTTCAGGTACGTTCCTCGTTTCCAATCAATTTGCTTCAGTGTTATTTGATATGGGAGCCGATAGAAGTTAGGTGTCGATTGAATTTTTGCCATTCTTGAATATGCCTGTTGTTGACCTGAAACAACCCTATACCGTTGAACTTGCCAGCGGGAAACCAATTAGCAGTCACCAACTTTTATTAATTGCCATATAACCTTTAACGGTTACTAGTTTACTATTGACCTTTTATCAGTAGAGTTGGGTAGTTTTGATATTGTCGTAGGAATGGACTGGTTGTCCAACCATCGTGCGGAGGTGTTATGTGAACAAAAGGTTGTGAAGATTCCTTTATCCCCCACGGATGCAATTATGGTACAAGGAGAGAAGTTAGGCACCACGTTGAACCTTATATCTCACCTTAAGGTGTTGAAATGTATATGACAGGGATGTGACGTGTTCTTAGCTAGGGTCACATCGGAGGAGCCAGCCGAGAAACGTATTGAAGACATAACGGTGGTATGTGAATACCTTGATGTGTTCCCGGAGGAATTGGCTGGATTGTCGCCCAATCAGCAAGTCGAGTTTCGCATCGACTTAATACTGGGAACAGCACCCGTTGCCAAGGCCCCATATCGTCTTGCGTCGTTCGAGATGCAAGAGCTATCGACACAGTTGCAGGAATTACTCGATCGTGGTTTTATATGTCCTAGCTATTCCCCCTGGGGAGCCCCAGTTTTGTTTGTAAAGAAAAAGGACGGTAGCTTCCGAATGTGCATCGACTACAGGGAATTGAATAAAGTCACAATCAAGAATCGGTACCCTCTTCCGAGAATCGATGATCTCTTTGATTAGTTGCAAGGAGCCCGATACTTTTCTAAGATAGACCTTCGGTCAGGTTACCATCAGGTGAACTCGTTATGGCCACTATGAATTCCTGGTTATGCCCTTTGGGTTAACCAACGCACCTGCGGTGTTGATGAACCTCATGAACAGGGTATGTAAGCCATACCTTGACAAATTTGTCATCATCTTCGTTGATGATATTTTGATCTACTCCAAGAGTAAGGACGAGCACGAGCATCATTTGCGTGCTATCTTGGAGATACTACGGACCGAACAACTGTACGCTAAGTTGTCTAAGTGCGACTTTTGGTTACGAGCCGTAAAATTTCTAGGGCATGTGGTGGATCAGTATGGAATTCATGTAGATCCAAACAAGATAGAAGCAATCAAGAACTGGCGAGCGCCGAAATCTCCAAAAGAAATACGCCAATTCTTGGGATTGGCAGGGTATTATCGTCGCTTCATCGAAAATTTCTCTAGTATCGCGCAATCGTTAACCGCGTTGACACAAAAGGATAGGAAGTACGAATGGGGTGAAGACCAAGAAACAACATTCCAGCTGTTAAAGAAAAAGTTATGTGAGGCCCCAATCTTGATGTTACCCGAAGGAAATGACGACTTTGTCGTTTACTGTGATGCATCACGTCAAGGGCTTGGATGCGTCCTTATGCGAAAGAATAAAGTTATCGTGTACGCTTCTAGACAACTGAAGGTGCACGAGAAGAATCATACGACCCATGACCTGGACCTAGGAGCAGTTATATTCGCATTAAAGATTTGGAGACATTATTTATATGGTACCAAGTGTACTATATATACTGATCACAAAAGCCTCCAACATATCTTCGACCAAAAAGACTTGAACATGAGGCAACGCAGATGGGTGGAATTGTTAAATGATTATGATTGTGAGATAAAGTACCACCCGGGGAAAGCTAATATGGTAGCAGATGCGCAAAGTAGGAAGGATCGAATTAATCCCCTTCGAGTGAGAGCCTTGGGAATGATCGTGCAGACAAGTTGAAGATCAAATCCGGAACGCGCAGATGCAAGCCCTGAAGGAAGCCAGTTACCCGGTGAAGGATTTCACAGGAACGAGAAAAGTTTTGTGAGGAAAACGGACAAGGTGTTGTACTTTAAGAATCGAGTGTGGATTCCTACAAGTTCGGAGCTGAGACAATTAATAATGGACAAGACTTATAAATCGAAATATTCGATTCATCCCGGTACAGACAAGATGTACCACGGCCTGAAAGAGTTTTATTGGTGGCCTGGAATGAAAAAGGACGTGGCCGAATACGTGAGCCAATGCTTGACTTGTGCGCGAGTCAAGGCTGAGCATCAAAAACCCTCGGAAATGTTGCAACAACCCGAGATACCTCTGTTGAAGTGGGAACAAATCACGATGGATTTCATGACCCATCTTCCGAAAACGCCTCATGGTCATGATGCAATCAGGGTAATCGTAGATCGATTGACCAAATCCGCGCATTTTATTTCGATTCGTACTACGTATAAGACCGACCAGTTGGCCGAAATTTATACTAACGAGATAGTAGCTAGACATAGTGTCCCAATTGCTATTATTTCCGGCCGAGACAGCCACTTTACTTCGCGATACTAGCAGAAAATACAAGAGGCTTTAGGGACGCGAATTGATTTAAGCACTGCTTATACTCCCCAAACCGATGGCCAATCAGAACGTACGATTCAGACACCAGAGGACTTGCTGCGTGCTTGTGTCCTGGACTACGGCAAAAGATTGGGCTGATGTGCGTAGAAAACCATTATCGTTCCAAGTACGTGAACGAATTCTGTTAAAGGTATCGCCGTGGAAAGGCATTATCTGATTTGGAAAGTTAGGAAAGCTAGCCCTGCGCTACATTGGACCATACGAGATCCTAGCCAAGGTAGGTCCGGTAGCATATCGGTTGAAGTTACCAATCGAACTTAGTACCATTCACGATGTCTTCCATGTATCAAACCTGAAGAAATGCCTGTCAGGCGAAGCTACCCAGGTACCTTTGGAAGATATACATGTTGATGATAAACTCCACTTTGTGGAAGAGCCGGTGGAAATAGTTGATGGTAGGGTCAAACAATTAAGACATAACAAAATTTCACTGGTTAAAGTTTGGTGGAACTCTAAACAAGGACAATAATATACCTAGGAACGGAAGGATGAATTCCGTAGAAAATACCCTCACCTCTCCCTAGCGTGACAAAGTAAATTTCAGGGACGAAATTTCTTAACCAGGGGAGAATGTGATAACCATGACGAAACCAGGTACACCTTAGTTGGTCCTAAACTTAAAGCATAACTAAAACTATAATGGTGCGTAAACCTTGTGAAATTTCATGACTTGTGTGTTGTGTGAAACAGTAATGTTATATCTTGGAGGAATCTGAGAGCACGTCATGGTTGACATGACACTAATAAGGACCAATGATGCAAGGTTGGCGTCCTTAGCCTTGAACAACGTGTTAAACGGAGACTTGACGTTTAACAGCGCAGTAAACCTTTGACGTTGAGTATTAGATTATCGGTAGCCTTATTTAAGATTCCGAGTTCTAGGAATAGCTTAAGGTTTGAAAATAATCAAAGCCCAGGCACGTAAAACGAAGCAGCTCCCGGTTGGGGAAACGCATTCGTTCCGGGCATAACATAAGGCAACCAAATGTGCAAGGAACGATCGATCAAGCTTAAAACCACTTAAACGAACGTCAAACGAGACTTTTATGATTAAAACATAACTGGGTTCGGATTTTATGACTGTTATGCATAATTTTTAAAACCGAGTCTTTTGACACTAAGTACGCGCAAAATGGAGCCCGTTACGCAAATCGAGAACGCGCGCAGAACCCGAAAACGAACCTATACTTATCCGAAAGATAAACATCATCTTTTGTCACGCAAAACAAAGCACGAGGTGGCCCTAGGGGGCCCACCTCCAAACCGCCAACCCCCCATGTATATATATTTTTTTAATTAATTTTCATTTTCTAATTCATTTTTATTACAAAAATCCTTCAAATCTCAAAATCTGCTCAATACCCCTCTTATCTCAGCTGATTTCTTCATAAACCAACTCAAATCAAAGGTATTAACTCAAATCCATAAGGTTTTAAGCATGGTTCTTGATTAAACATGATTTCTAGCTGCAAATGCTTTTTAATCCATAAATTTTAGAGTTTTAAACAAGTTTTAGGGCTGAATATGAAACACACTGAAATCTCTGGTGTTATATGGCAGCCATGGTTACTAATCAATAGGGTTTGATACCCTAATCAACTCTTATTCGACAAAAATCCCTTAACTATTCGATTAACCGAAAAACAATAAATTAAAGCTTGAATGATCTATGTTCTAGGATATTTTGGTTGTACTTAATGTGTAGGTACTGAATGTAGCCTTCACTCACTTCAGGGATCAAGATAAACGCTTGGAATAGGAAGAATCGCTAGGTATATGATCCGAAAAGCAAATCTAGGCTAGGCAGAAAATTGTTTTGCCTATAACTTGGTCCGTGTAACTTTGATTGAGCTGAAATTTGGTGTGGTGATGTAGGGTACTTTCAGCAAGGTCCACCTAAAAGTTTAGAATTTTTGTAATTTCCTACGATATGTAATGAATTTTTAAATTTTTTACAGAAAGACTTTTGGAAAAAATATCAAACGAATTCAATAAATCACCAAATGTTACATAGAAACTAAGGAACATATGGGGAATACTCTGGGAAAATTTGGAGTCCATTGGTTTAGTTTTGGTTTTGGTTAAAGATCCAAGTTTTTTGCGAGTTTTCAGTAGCCGGAACACACCGAAACGAAATCGGAAAAATCGCAAAATTTTCTGAGAAGTTACTGGACATGTATGGTGTTCTGGATTTTTTTTGGAATTTTTGAACTACGATGGTTAATTTTAATTATGTGGTTAAAAATAGTTTTATAAATAATTTATTTAAGTGAGTAAATTAACAAAATAAATCCAAAAATGTTTCCCTGAAATTACAGATTTTTACTGATTTATATAAAAATTTACAGATTTTTATATAAAATATAGATTAAATGGGAATTTACGGAATCAAAAATATATCATTTTAAAGCAATTTCGGCAGTTTACCGTATAACGAACCTGCCGGGACTGGGAACTGACCCAACCTGACAACTACTATAATTGGAACAGCGGGAGTATTCCGGGAGATTCCCAGGCAAATTGGGCACCCTGGGTGTGTCCTAAGGCAGTTCGGGAGAATTCCCGACGGTGAAAATGAAAACTCAAATTTGAGCAACTTAGACCCCCGAACACTCAAACTCCCTTAATGGAAAGTTAATCATTCTTGAATAACTATGTGTTGGCACTACAGGTATTCCCATTCCATTACCCAACACCTTAAACTACTGACTTTGGCTGGCACGCGAATCAGTGCCCGAAAGCCAAACTGAAAACTAATACTACGCTGACGTCCATCACCATACCAATGTCCTATCGACTCAATCCCGAGTAAAAACTCCTGACCGGAGCCAAGTTATAACCATTACCAACTTAGATACTGATTTGAGTCCATGCTTGCATGGGTGTTATTAAAGTTGATCCAACTAATCGACCACTCTGGTGTTGAGACCACTATTTGCACTATGAGTTTCACTACCCCCCTTTAACTGTTTTATTGTTTTACTTGGGGTGGAATGGATGTTACAAACTGTGTTGATGACACCAAATTGGGAGTGGGTTTTCACTTCCCCACTTGTGAATGATATTATTGTTTTCTGAGGTCATTTGCGTGTTGCAAAACTATGTTAATTGCACCAACTTGTAATGATGTAAATTTTATAACACACGGTTCGGCAATCTGCAGGTGTCAGTTATGACACGGTTAGGCGAGCCGCAGGTGCTTGTTGTAACACGGTTCGGCAAGCTGCAGGTGTCTGTTATGACACAGTTCGGCGAGCTGTAGGTGCTTGATGTAACATGGTCCTGCTAGCTGAAGGTGTTTGTGTTGATAAATCCGGGAACTGTGACTTGTGCAATTAAACTTGTTAACACATAGTGTTACACAGCAATTATACCAGTGAAACTCACGCAGCGTTTAGCCGACCTTTTAAAACTAACATGCATTTCAGGTAAAACTAAAGAGGAGTAAGGAACGTGCGTGCGGATGACTTTAGTAGTACTCTGTAGCAGAATAAGAGCTGTGATAGCTCGTAGTACTGTGCTTGAACTTATGGTGTGTAATATGATAATGATAGTATGTTGTAACCAAGGTTCTCTCTGTTTATGATATCATGTTTTTAAACTTTGGAGAATTACCACGTGTGTGCCACACCCTGCATTTGTCTTCCGCTGCGAGTCAGGGTATGACAAAAACTCATCAATAATTTCCCACAACAACTTATAAACATAAACATATGCATACATGCATTTTCATGTCATGATGAACTAGAGTCTTTATAAAAACATGTATTTTAAAACTACATTTTAGTATATTCATCCACTTCAAACATAACCTTACTTTTAATATTTTAAAATCTTTGTAGAAAATAATTTTTGTCAACTTTGTTCATGCATCTTGTTACGAGTTTATAAATAATATTTTTTTAACAACTTTGACAAGACCATTTTTCATGTGTGACAAGTTCATCAACATGTTTATCATGGATCTTGTAAGATCCATGTGTACACTTGTAGACCTTTACTCTAGCAAGTATACATTTGATGGATATCATCCATGTCACAAAATAAACAACTATAACTTCATATCAACTTCAAAATATGTTTATTCTTTTCAGATTATGTTACTAGTTTATGTGTTCATCTCTTTAAAGGTGAAGGTTTTTGATAGTTTAGTTGTACATTTGTAATATACTAGTAACAAAAGCAAAATGAAGTTTAGAGAACTCACAACTAGCACTAGTGGCTAGGGATGAACAAGCTTGAAGATGAAGAAGAAAAATGGTAGTTAATAGCTTCCTAGTGAGGTCCCTGAGCTTCCAAGCCTTTACCCCTTCTTAACTAGCCTTAAGACACACTTGGATGGTCTTGAAATACTTGAGATGATAGCAAAATGGGGGTGTAGTGGAGATGTTGTGGCCGTAAGCAACGAGAGAGATAAGAGAGTTTGTGTGCTAATGGTGGTGTAAATTATGAGAGATAAGGATAAGGTGTTTAGACCTTTGTTTTATAAACTTGCTAAAGCTTAATCCTTTGTGTAATAAAGAGCATCTTTGACCTTTAATTTACCAATGTTGACCAAAAACCAACTCATGTGGGCCCCCTAACAAAGTGGGCGGCCAAACATGAGGAAAATGGGAGTTTTGTATGTTAAGATTTAGTTAAGTGTTTTTTGATCCAATCGAGATCCAAAGGCCTCTGAAACGATTGCCAGATTCTTGACACAAAACGACCGTCTCGGTCTGAGATGATAGAAATAGGCATTCCATGACAAGCCACTATTTCTCTAAGATACAACTCTGCTAACTTCTCTGTGCTATCTTTTTCGCAAACTGGAAGAAAGTGTGTGGACTTAGTTAATCTATCCACTATTACCCAAATCATGTCGTGACCTTTTGAGTTTCGGGGTAACTTTGTAATGAAGTCCATGGATATTTGTTCCCATTTCCAAACAGGAATCTCGGGTTGTTGTAGCAAGCCCGAGGGTTTTTGATATTCGGCCTTTACCTTCGCACAAGTCAAGCATTTACCGACATAAGTTGTGATGTCTCCCTTGAGTTTAGGCCACCAATAGTAATCTCTCAAGTCTTGGTACATTTTATCCGATCCCGGATGCATTGATTACTTAGAGTTATGTGTTTCATCCATCACTACTTCCCACAAACCGCCAAAGAGTGAAACCCAAATTCGGCCCATGAGATACAAGGTTCCATCTTCCATTGGCACTAATTGTTTCTCCATACCTCGAAGTAGTTCCACGTGGATATGTTCCTCCTTTAAAGCCTCTTGTTGAGCTTCACGGATTTGTGTGGTAAGGTTCGTTTGAATTGTCATCTCTAAGGCTCGAACTCTTAGTGTCTTTACTCGTTCCTTGCGGCTCAAAGCGTCCGCTACCACGTTCACTTTGCCCGGATGATACTTAATCTCCCAATCATAGTCGTTCAACAATTCAATCCAACGTTGTTGACGCATATTTAATTCTTTCTGATTAAATATATGTTGAAGACTTTTGTGATCCGGGAATATGGTGCACTGAGTACCATATAAGTATTGTCGCCATATCTTCAAAACGAATACCACCGCGCCGAACTCAAGGTTGTGCATGGTATAATTCTTCTCATGAACCTTAAGATGACGTGACGTCTACGCGATGACTTTTTCCCGTTGCATGAGCACGCAACCTAACCCTTGATGCGAAGCATCACACTATACCACAAATTCATCCGTACCTTCGGGAAGTGATAAGATCGGTGCATCGCACAACTTATCCTTAAGGAGTTGAAATGCCTTTTCTTGTTTCTCGCCCCAATTGAACTTCTTATCATTTTGTGTGAGTGAGGTTAGCGGTTGAGAAACTTTAGAAAAGTTCTCAATAAATCTCCGGTAGTAACCCGCTAATCCTAAAATTTGTCGGACTTCAGTTGGAGTCTTGGGCGCTTCCCAATTCTTAGTTACTTCAATCTTTGATGGGTCTACATGAATACCTTCTCGTTCACTACATGCCCGAGAAATTGCACTTCACGAATCCACAATTCGCACTTAGAAAACTTCGCGTATAGTTTTTCTTTCTTTAATAGTTCCAAAATGGTTCTCAAATGTTTCTCGTGCTCATCCTTCGATCGTGAATAAATTAATATATCGTCGATAAATACTATCACGAATTTGTCGAGATACGGCTAGCACACGCGATTCATTTGGTCCATGAATACCGCCAGTGCATTTGTTAAACCGAAAGGCATAACAAGAAACTTGTAATGCCCGTAACGAGTCCTAAAAGTCGTCTTGGGTATGCTTTCTTCTTGTATCCGCAACTGATGATATCAAGACCTTAAGTATATCTTTGAATAGAAGCTAGATCCTTGAAGTTGATCAAATAAGTCATCAATCCTCGGTAGTGGGTACCGATTCTTGATAGTGAGCTTATTCAATTCTCTGTAATCTATACACATCCGGAACATCCCATCCTTCTTCTTCACAAACAAAACTCTTGAAGTTGTGTCGATAACTATTGCATCTCTGAAGGTGCTAGACGATACGAAGACTTGGCTACAGGTGCGGCTCTCGGTGCCAACTCGATGGGAAACTCGACTTGTCGTTGTGGGGGAAATCCCGGCAATTCCTTAGGAAAGACTTCTGGGAATTCCTTCACAACGGGAATATCTTCAAGTTTAGGCTCGTCGGCCTTCTTGTCGACCACGTGTGCTAGGGAAGCTATGCAACCTTTCCGTAAGCACTTTTGGGCTTTCATGCAATTAATAATCCTCAACGGTGTGTCGCGCTTCTCTCCATGGATAACAATGGTTTCTTCATTCGGTAGCGGTATGCGAATAATTTTCTCATGGCATACGACTTCGGCTTGATTATCGGATAGCCAGTCCATGCCGACAACTACATCGAAACTACCCAATTGGACGGGTAATAAATCGATTGTGAATTTTCGTTCCCCCAATTCCAAAGAACATCTTTTAATGACTTCCCCAGATTCGACTAGTTTACCATTTGGCCAACTAGATGGAATAAGGAACATCTAATTTACTTGTTTCTACGCCAAGTATATTTTTAAATTCCAAGGAAATAAAGCTAAAATCAGCACCAGTATCAAACAAGATAGATGCGCAATGATTGTTTATAAGAAACGTACCAGTGACCACGTTAGGGTCTTGGTGCGCATCCCTTGCTACGATCACAAAAGCTCTGCCACGAGCTTGATTCTCCTTAGGACAGTCCTTTTGCCAATGATCCTTGCTTCCGCAACCATAACATCCGGTCTCACGCCCGTTACCACTTCGTTTACCATTTCCATTCCCATTACCATTTCCAGTCCCATTCCCATTCCTATTGCCATTACCATTTCCAGGTGCCCAACATACTTCAGTACGGTGGCCATTCTTGCCACAATTATCACATTTTGTAACCCGGCAAGCACCCAAATGATGAAACTTGCACTTGTCACACTTGGGATAGGGGCCTTCATACTTCTTGGGACCAGTGTTGGTCATGGCTGCGAATGCTCTTGCATCTCTAGGTTGCTTAGCCTCTTTCCTTTTGTTGCTATTGTTGTTGTCGTAGTTGTTGGTGTGGTTATTGTTGTTGTGATTGTTCACGTGAGTACCCTTCTTGAAGTTCGAGTACTTCCTTTTTCCATCGTTTGAAGACTCGACATGAGATTCTTTCTTTCCCGTTCCCTTCACAAAAAACTTCTTCATCCTGACCGCATCTTCAGTGAGACTAACTGCTAAGGTCACAGCTTGAGTAATGGTACTAGGGTTCGATGCAGTAACCATACTACGAATCTCAGGGGCCAATCCCCAGATGTAGCGATCAATACGCTTGAACTCGGGTGTCACAAGATAAGGAATCACACATGAGAGATCGTGAAACCTTTGAGTATACCCTACGATATCAGCTCCAATCATGGTGAGATTCCAGAATTCGGTTTCCGACTTTTGAAGCTCGGCCTCGAACAGTACTTTTCCCGTATTCTTTCCTTTAGTTCACCCCAAGTCATGCCATACGCAACATCATCACCTAAAGTTTGCACTTGTAAATTCCAACAAGTAAGTGCTTCATCAACAAACAAACCAGTAACAAAAGTGACTTGCTGATCAGCAGAACACTTGCTCATTCGAATAGTGGAATCCGTTTTCTAAGTCCATCATACGAATGCCATGGCACTGCCAGTGCCATCGTAGTTCAGTGGCTTGCAATCTAAGAACTTCTTGTACGTGCATCCATTGGCATTGTTCCCGCCCGAGGAACCTCCAGATCCGCCGGTTTTGCCCGTTCCGCCACTGTTTTCGTTTCGAGTTGCCTCATACTGTGCCAGGGCTTCGGATATCCTTTGTTCCAATAGGGAATTTAGTTCAGCGTGATTTCTAGGCATGAGTGGGGGTTGGTTCATAGTTCGGGTGCGGACGTTTCTTCGTCTCGGTGGCATGATCTTTCAAGAAAGTACGATAGCAAGAATTAGGCGTTTAATTAATAATTATTATCTTAGTTAATTATGATTTATAAATATTCACACATATGTATACATATATACATATATATATATATATATATATATACATAAGCAAGTAAGTAAGTAAGCACATAATTAATGTAATATGTAAGTGATCCATCGTACGAATTAGTCAACTCCATGCATCACAACATGCAAAACAATCAAATAAGACACATCATAATGAAGACAAAAGTTTTTATATAATAACACAACTTGTTACATTCTTTTGCAAAGGAAAAAAATGTACTCGGGCGACATCGCCCGGTCATACAAGTCCTAATACATATAAAAGCAAAATCTTCCTTCACAATCTGCGGTCTTCAGTTGTCTTCAGAGCTTGATGTATGGTCTTCACAAAAAAAGTGTATCCAGCTCCCGTGTCAAAAGTACCTGCAAATAAAACCTAGGGTGTGGGTGGGGATGGTGATGGAGTAGGAAAATCAGACTACGGAGGTGAATCGCCTCCTCCTCGAGCTCATGGACATGAAGTAGTAAAGTGCGCACCTACTGCTCGATTGCCCGGACATGAGCAGCGAGGTCAATGGGTGCTATAGAGGGTGGTGGGGGTGGTGAATCTGGTGGAGGTGATGAGGGTGGTGGTGGTGTAGCTGGTGGTGGGTAAGATGGTGGGGGTGGTGGCATAGCGTCCGTACGCTTCTCCAGGTCATAGACCCTTCGGCAGAGGATCTTGACCTGGAGCTCTAAGGACAAGATAAGATTATAAGTGGTGTAGCCCGGATGGTGAGAGGTGTGGTTTGGATCAGATGGTGAGATAGTGTGGGGTGGAGGGTACCGAGATGCTCGGCAGGGACATGTGAAGCTAGGTGAGACAGCTGATGTGAGGAGCTCGCCTCGTAGTGGAGTGATGGAAAGTTGTGTGATGTTTCACCCGGGTGAATATACTGGTACCAAAATGGGTCATGGGGTAATCATCGAATCCATCCTGTCGTGCCTACTAGTCTCGGGTCATAACTTATGTCATCAGTGGAGGGGGTGGAGGTGTGAGCTGAGTTATGTGTGGGGGCAGGGCTCAAGATAGGTATGGGGTCAGTGGGGGCAACAGTTGAAACATCCTCATCATCAGTAGGATACACTCCGAGGCCAGCATCTCGAAGCTTAGACGAGGTAATTGACGCTCTAGAATCGGCGTCGGAGTCAAAATCGGAATCAGTTGAGATGTCAATAATAAAAATAGCGGGTGACGCGACCTCTAGAATAGCAATATCAAAGACCTCCCTTTCTCCGAGGTCCTCTACAGGTGATCAACATGAAAAACAGGTATAACATCGTCGTCTTCATCAAGGTCGATGATAGGGGGTACCATAGCGAGAAGGATGGCAGGAAAGGGTATAATCTTGACCACATGCTCGCCCACAGGGTGGCCGATGATGACTATCTCGTTAAGCATAGGGGTGCAGCTAGGATATCGTCCTTCAGAGGGACGTCCTCTACATCGCCGTCGGGTAGGGCAAACAGTTGAAAATCATCTAGATCATCGTTGGAGACCTAGTTCGGGTCCTCCTCTGTGTCCGACTCACTGTCGGAGGTGAAGATCTCAACCTCTGGTCCATACTCCGCATCTGACCCGAGATCCATAGGATAATACATCTCACTCTCGGATGAGGATGACATGGTAACCTGAAATAAAAATAATTTGCACGACATATATATAAATAGTTAATTGTTACTTAATATATATATATATATAATCATGAAATGTAGGAATTCACATAGTGCCCATTTTGAGTTATTCCATTTGTTTTTATGCGATTCAACTAAGTCCTATAATGTCCTTGCATTATTTTGTAAAATGAATTTATATAGAGGACCTTGCGAAATGTTTATGCAATGAAAATTCTTTGTTTATCTAAAAATAGTTTTCGTGAGAGGATCCTAGTGATTGTAGACTAGACTCGGGAAGGAATCCTGGTTCACTACAATCGAAGCTCTAATACCAATTAGTCACACCCGCTCATAGGCGGAAGCGCACGGTGTGATCTGATTGATTCTCATTGCATACAATATAAGTGAAAAAACTATATGAATAAAAACAAACTCCAAATGCCACTTCCATAATCGTTCCAAAAGACGACATAAGTTGAATACATTGTTTACAAACCTTAAGTTTTGAAATAAGTTGTTAAGTGTTTTACAACCAAAAAGCAAGTTTTAAAATATGAGGCGTTGACCCCTATATCACCGTAAGGAGACGGCATATATCGGGCAAACCCTCCAAAATATGGCATGGAGTCTTGGTATTTGCGTTCTTGAATTTGAATCCCCGCACGGTCCACTAATTCCCTGAAATACATGTTAAGTTGAAAACATCAACAAAAGTTGGCGAGTTCATGAGTTTTAGTTTCATACAATAGCTCTATAAATTGTACGTTGTAAATTATAACAAAAACTTTGTATGTAAAGCGTCTATGAAATCGTTGATCATTAATGTTTTGCAAGGACATTAATATGTGTGACGACTTAGGAAGCATCCGAACCTAGATGATTTTTCGTCGAATAAACCTCGACTGGGACAACAAATGCCCTCTTTTGTGTGGGTTCATGACGAAGAGTGGGGCTCGCCAACACCCGCTAGATCTAACTTTTGTACCGTGGTCTAAAACAAGATTAATGGTGCTTAAGTTCGACCCGATTCGCACATGATCTAAGTTATTTCATTCCCTAGCTTATCATACCATTGTACACGTATTTCCCCCCGAAAATTGTAAAACTGTAAAAACGTTTAAGATGAAAAGGGGGACATGAACTCACTTGTTTACGTTCCGTCAACGGTGCTTAATAACGTAAGGTTTTCTCGGTTTGTATCGCAACCTACAAGCGTGTTAGGTTTTGTTAGAAACTTCGGTCTTTGTAATGACTTGTATAATTTATTTGTCTTAAATAGTTATTAAGACTTGTTTGGAATTGTGTTCCTTTACGTTGTATTTTCGATGTATGATGTCAATATATATTTCATCAAATACATATATTATTCTATCTCGTGTATGGTATATACCGGTCTAGCACTCTTGTCACCGTGCCTCGCACGAGTAAGATGTATGTGTGCATGACACGTGTAGGGTCGTGCCCTTCATGTAGTCGGGTCACACCCGTTTACTTCGATGATGCCGTCATCGGATACGTTTAATATATTTTGAATATATTTATTTGTTTAGGCGCGATTCGTACTCATCGTTTAGGTGTATGACCATATATAATTTTCTCATAATTATATATAATTCAAGTTCGATATATTAGTTAAAATATTATATTCTAACTCACATTATTTGTATGCACCATTATATATATCTTTTGTAGTTATAATAGGATTGTTAAAAATAATCTATTTCTAACATGTCTTGATATAAAATTTTTTTTGTGCATCTCCTTATGGTATACGTGACCAAATGTAATATTTTTTTAGTATTGTATATTCACAAAGTGTTAGTGGTATATGTTGGCATGTATTTATACGTATAGGAATACGTATATTCTTGTATTCATTATACACAAATTTTATATTCTTAAAATATTTATTTTAAGATATTTCTAAAGGAATATATAGACATTGTGCTTGGTAAGTGTATGCATCTTTATATATCTTAAAAATAATCTATTTTTAAGATTAGTTCTAGAAAATATATATTTTTAGTTTTCCACAAAAATAATATATTTTTAAGATGTTATGAAATATATATTTTTATACACTTCAAGAATAATACATTTTTAAGTTCGACAAAATATGATATATTTTATATACTTGTAAAAATATATAGTTTGTCACTTGTTCGGTTTTGAAAGGGTAACTTACCAAACTTCGATATATTATCTAGTTTTAGTCCGGAAGATTTATATAGTCCATCCAATATCCGAATATCCGAATCGTTCATAAATTGCATCCAAGGCATAAATATGTATGTATTCCTGTAATTATTTGTTTTCTAATTTTTATTGTATTTATTTGTATCATTAATTCAAGTTCCTAATATATATATATATAACTAATACAAATAATATACACATAGCAAACACTTCATATGACCACTAGATATATATTTTTTTCTAAAATATATATTTATGTTCATTTTTTTTAAAAACCATACCTTCTTTGCTTGCATTTTTATAGAAAAATGTTGAAATTTGTATATCTATTATTTTTAAGCAAGTTTACTTGTAAAGATATTTTCTAAGTGTTTAAATTTTATTAAAAATTTTTTTGCCATAGTCTGGCCTAGAAAATGGACTTTTCCATGTTTTAAAACATATCATTTTCTTTTCAAAAACTCACCAATAATTTCCCACAACTTATAAACATAAACATATGCATACATGCATTTTCATGTCATGATAAACTTGAGTCTTTAAAAAAACATGTAGTATTTTAAAACTACATTTTAATATATTCATCCACTTCAAACATAACCTTACTTTTAATATTTTATAAACTTTGTAGAAAATAATATTTGTCAACTTTGTTCATGCATCTTGTTATGAGTTTATAAATAATA
The DNA here is from genome assembly GCA_947069175.1 of Scalesia atractyloides. NCBI lineage: Eukaryota > Viridiplantae > Streptophyta > Magnoliopsida > Asterales > Asteraceae > Scalesia > Scalesia atractyloides. Next base: position 59,374,445 of record CAMTDV010000025.1, read on the forward strand.
TTTTTAACAACTTCAACAAAATCATTTTTCATGTGTGACAAGTTCATCAACATGTTAATCATGGATCTTGTAAGATCCATGTGTACACTTCTTAGACCTTTACTCTAGCAAGTATACATTTAATGGATATCATCCATGTCACAAAATAAACAACTATAACTTCATGTCAACTTTAAAATATGTTTATTATTTTTAGATTATGTTACTAGTTCATGTGTTCATCTCTTTTAAAGTGAAAGTTTTTGATGGTTTACTTATACATTTATAATATACTAGTAACAAGAAGCAAAATGAAGTTTTGAGAACTCACAACTAGCACTAGTGGCTAAGGATGAACAAGCTTGAAGATGAAGAAGAAGAAAAATGGTAGTTAATAGCTTCTTAGTGAGGTCCTTGAGCTTCCAAGCCTTGACCCCTTCTTAACCAGCCTTGAGACACACTTGGATGGTCTTGAAATACTTTAGAGATGAAAGCAAAATGGGGGTGTAGTGGAGATGTTGTGGCTGTAAGCAAGGAGAGGGAGAGGAGAGTTTGTGTGCTAATGGTTGTGTAAATTATGAGAGATGAGGATAAGGTGTTTAGACCTTTGTTTTATAAACTGACCAAAACTCATGTAGACTAGTATGTATATTAAGTCTAGTTATTATTTGAATACTTATTTGGTGCTAATTCGTTAGCGGATCGCTTAATGATCAACTTATATAAATTGTATGTCATGATGTGTTCGTGAGTTTTAATAATATTCCCAATACTTTTTAAGTTGTTTGTTATGTTTAACATCATTTTTTTATCTAGTATAACTTACCAATGCTGAATTTTTGCGGACAAATTGTTAGTTATAGTCCAAATCGGACATTTTTAGAGCTAGTGTGTTATCCAGAAGATGCTAGTGCATATACTTGTTTTCCCACTTGGGATTTAATATAATTTAGTGTTGGACTCAAATCTGGGTCCTAAGTCTGTCGTTTAGCTGAGTATCGGAACCATGCCAGCACTGCTAGTCTAACCGGTAAGTGTACTAGTTGTCTTGGTGCATTGTCTAAACTGTTTCGAGTTACGACAAATAAAATGAATAATATGATTTGTTCAAATGTAGTTCGTTATATGTCTAGATGTATGCCATGTGATCATGCAGTTCAGGAGTTCAAAACACATAATAATATAATATAAAAAGCTGTTTTTATTGTATGGAAATTACCTTAAAGTGTCGGCTGTCACAAAAAAATGTATTTAGGATGATAGTATAAAGTGAATGTGGTTTAGTGATTGGACGAGTTATGAAAATCGAGGGCAAGAGGTTCATTAGACCGACTAAGTCGATAGGTAGCATTTCATAAAGTTTTGAAAATTTGGATAGAACGTTTAACGTATCATTGGGAATCTCGTGCATGTGAATTAGGTAAACAAATTATAAGGGGAGAAACACGTTTGAGTAAAATAATGTAGGTCCGTTGTACGGTTCGTTCAGGCTATAATTTGGTAAACCTAAGGTAAACGTGCGGAATCCGTTTGCATAGGCGACATTGTAGAAAGCTCTCTACTGATTAATCACTCTTTCATTGATTAGTAGACGTTACAGATCCTGGAAACACTTGGACAGAGCTTCGCCGTCCAGGTTACAAAATCTCTGAATGTTACAAATGAAATGAAAACTATCCTATATATAGTAGAACAAGTTTGCTCGAAATGTGCCAAGGACAAGTTCGGCCGAACTTGTCCTCCATATGACAACTTCGGCCGAACATGTCAACTACATGACAAGTTCGGGCGAACTTGTTCCCAGACATACATATTCTTTGACATTTTGCTCCTAAATACAGATCTGATATTATACGATGACGTAGGCAACAGACATATGCATCAACAGACTCCCCCTTAGATGTTGCCGTAGTCATCATTCTTCAATTAAGTTCCAGAATCTTTAAAATATTCTTGATCTTTATTTCTTGAATATCTTTAACTTCCTTGATCTACATATCTTTTACAATCATTTTCTCTTTTCTTGAGCTTGTCTTGATAAAATTGTAATCACCATGCTCCCCCTTACTTTGAGCTTTCTGGTATCTTCAATCAACGTTTTTATCTAGCTCCCTCTTAAAATCTAGATCCTGTTTAAAAGTTCCTCAAAAATTCAAATAAATATTTCAGATTCAAACTTTGAAATTTCAAAAACACAAATATTTCAGATTTTAGTATTCTATCAGTTTTTAAACCCTCTCAGTTAATCAAGTCCAAATTAATGACCTTGAATATCCGATTTATGCATCAAGTTCAAGTTAATGATCTCGATTAAACGTTTTGACACTAAACTGACACATTTATTCAAATGTAAGTTTCAACTTAATGAACTTTTAAAATTTTCATATCAATTTTCAAAAGTTTTTAGATTTTGTTTAGCAACTCTAGACTTTGAAAATCAGCTTTTCATCATCAATGGTCGAAACTAAAAGATAATATAATCTAGTTGATTTTATGAAAAGAATATCAAACTATAAGTATGTACAAACATATTTACAAACATATTTTTGTTGAGTTTTTTGTGAAAGGATCATATCAGTTTTTAAGACACATCACAAGTACCGTCGACCTTTTTTGAGACTTTAAGTTTTAAACAAATTTACCTAGATTGTTGATATAATTGTCCACTTAAACTTCGATACATTTCTCAATTGTTCCAAGATATCTTAGTTAGAATTATAAAACTTGACTCAGCTATGGTTCCCATCTCAGAATATAATCCCGTATCAAGATTCCCTAGATTTCATCTTACAGGTGAGTATAGCGTAATTGATATCTGTATCTGGGTTATGCGAAGCCTTGAGAGCTTAGGTTACTACCACCGTATTAGCAAAAGCATTATAGAAGTTCTAGGCCATTGCTTACGCAAAATCAGAAAAACTTGTACAATACCCCAGGTATCAATCATCTATAAAGACCTCGTATCTCAGAATCAGGCAATCTCTCAAACAAAATTTCGGAGTACTAAGTCCATATATCCGAGAGATGTTAATCCACAAGTTTAAGCAGTTGTAAAATTTAGTTTATATCCGGGAAACAATTTATTGAACGTGTAAAGCCTATCGACACATCCACAGTAAAACTTGTTTATACTTTTAAACTTTACACATCCTTAGCATACTGTAATAGTCCACTGATGTACTATCATTTCCTTTTTACACAAAAACTCTTTTTTGTCTTTTTCAATGTTTTTTCACTTTTTTCTTTTAATAAGTTTTCGGATTTTCTGAAAAAAATTTATCTCCTTAAAATTCAAAAACATAATTTTGAAATTTTTGATTTATAGAAAAACATTGAACAACTGATGAGAATCACTTCAATTCTCCATCCATTACTGCTTCACGATTTATCTTTTAAACCCTCTCCCCCTCATGATGACAAAAACCTTGACACTTTTGTGTTAATAAAACATTTATATCCCTGAGTTTTGTCTTTTCAACAATGTGGGTTCTGTGAAATTTTTCAAATTTCTTCAAAAATTTGTAAATTTTTCAAGTAAACATTATTAAAACATGTTTTCGAAAAATTTTCTCCAAACATTTTTAAAAAAATTGTAAAGTAAACGTTATTTGAATTGTAATAAGGACTTTATATAGAACTTAATAACCCGGCTCGTCTTCATAGTGTGCCACGGAACTCCATTCTCAGTAATTTGCTTTCATCTTAGAAGTTCCTGCACAAAAATTCAAACAATTAGTTGAATAGTGACACGCAAGCCTTGGTAGTCTTAGACATTGTTTCTTCAACCTTAATTTTGATTTTCTTTACACAATCAGGTTTATTTTGGACTTTCTCAAGTTTTGGAAAGTCCTCTAAACTTTCAATTTTCACTGATTGTTTAATTTCTTTTTCTTTCACCAACCATGTTTGATTTTTCATTAAAACTCTTTTGAAATACAATGTAGAAACTTTTTGTTCTTTACTTTTTGAGGATTCACGGGTTTCATAACTTGAAAACTTAATAATAACTGGTTTCTCATTGTTTGAAGTTTTTGTACATTGTTTCAAAACCTTAGTTGGTACTTCAGAATCTTTCTTATCAATATGAACAGGTTTGGAATTAATTTTTGAACATTTTCTAGCAATGTATCCAGTTACTCCATATTTATGGCACACCTTGTTATCATATCGTTTTCTATCAAACCATACACTCAAATCATAACACTGATTTGACGTGTGGTAGCCATCTTTCCTACTTCTTCAGTAACTTTGATTTGACGTTTAAGCACTATGGTCCGACCTGCACCACTTATGTACAAATTTTCGTGAATTTTTATAATAATTGGATGATCGTACCGATGAGCTTTTATTTTTCGTTTGAAAATTTCTAGAATTTTTAAAACTTTGTTTTTCCATTGTTGTTATCCATTTTGCTTAGAAGATTTTTACGTTGAGCATTCACCTTTTTCAGTAGATTGTAGAACAGTTTCTTGAAATTTTTCTTTTAGTTTCAAAAATATTTCATTTTTATCCTTTTTAACTCTTTCATCATCGGTATCATCATCACAATCATCAATTATGACCTTGTCATAATTTGTGACTTTATCACTTATTGAAATTTTCTTTTTATTTTCATTGATCGGTTTTGGACATATATGTTCTAACATAAATGACGATGTCACAAAACCTTTCAACTTCTTTTCTAAATCAACAACTTATATTTTAGCATTCTCAACATCTTGTTTTTCAAAATCATTTTTACTAAAAACAGATTTTTCTTTTTCTAACATTTTTATTTTATTTTAAAAAAAAATTTCATTTTCTTTTAACTTTTTATTTTCTAATGTCAAACTCTCCAGTTTGGTCAAGAGTTTGGCATTATGTGCCAGATAATCATTCAGATCTACATCAAAAGCTGGGCAGACTGGTTTAGAACTTGAAGACTCATTTGTAGATGTACTTGAAACTTTTTCTTCACAGTTCTTCGCCATTATACTCCCTTCTCTCTTTATCTAATCATTTAAATTTTGTGCTTCCCGATCATTTCCTTCACTAATTATACCTGCAAAAGATTGATCAACTTCAGAATTTTCCATTTTAATCACAAACTCACTTTCATTTTTTAATCTTTCATCTTTTCAATCACAGGAAGGTGATCGCAAATATCGCTTATAAATTCATAAAGATGATTGATGGTAAATCTAAATTTCTTTCTTGATTCTTTCACGAAAGCATCCCATTCTGATGGTAATGCATTTTCTAATTTCAAAAACTTATCTTCAAGCCGAATAACGCACCCAGAAGACCATGTGAAATACCTATTCATTATACTGAAACATTTTACTAGCTCAAGCACATATTCGTCTTTTTTTCTTTTAAACATTTCAAATCTTTTTCTCCAGATGATCAAATGTTCATTATCATGAAAATCAGAAGACAATTCTTCCCGGTCATTTATTTTTTCAAAATCAACCTTTCATTTTCGACAAAAAAATTAGTTCTCAAAAGTTTTATGCAAAATCCGACGTCTTAATCGACAATATTAACGTATCGGTTCGCTAAAAACGTTTAAATTTTTTTCTGAAAACTGTTTTTACAAGATTATAGCTTTAAAAACGTCTCATCGATACGAATCTAATGATGTATAATGTCCGAGACGTTTTTCAGGATTTTCATGCCTTTTTTCCTCCATTTGTTGTCTGGTGGCGCAACGTAATGTTCATCAGATATGGCTCCAAAAACGGGTTTAGCAACAGGAGCAGAATCTTGCTTTTGGTAAATCTTTAACTTTTTGTGCATTGTTTCATCCATGTGACTTATATAGAGAATATCATTTGGATCCTTTGCAAATATTCTGAAACTTCTCATCGATCAACATTTTAACAAACCTCGGATACATCACCAATCTCTCCTTTCCCATATTCTTCGACATGAAGTTGAATATAACTCTTGAGAAGTTGTATTTCTTGTTAAGCACCAAAGCAGTGACCATACATGCCATATAAACTTGTATGTCGTCGAGCCCTGCTTTCCTATGACTGAAAGCGTGAATGATGGCGTGAATTAAAGGCTTGTAAGGTAGTGGAACACTGGCTTTCTTCATTGTTGGCTCGTTAGCATGACCTTTGTAGCCCATACAGAAGAAGCAACCTTTAACCGTCCTCTCTTCAAAACTTATCGGATCACTTTCGTCATCGTTGAAGTCTAATACTCTTCGGATATCAGCTTCTGGGATCAAAAGTTCTTTGTCTTCATTCGCTACTCGAACTGCAGACTTTATATCTTTATTTTCCTCGTCGTATGATGCTGCATTCCAGAATAAGTAGACATGCGATCTGTATACAACATGCTTATCCGTGAACGCCTTTGTAATCGGAATACGTCCTAAAAACTTCAAAATTTCAGAAAAAGTAGACAGCTAGTGATGAAGCGTCCTCGAGTGTAGGACTAATCCTCAATGCATAGGAACCTAGATTTGATCTCTATTGTCCATAATAGCGGAAATATTATGACAAGTGTACCAAATAACAAGAATTGGTCAATTAAACGTCAATTTTATTGATATAACGTCGAGTCTCCAAATTGAAAGAGGTTCGCCTCAGAAATGCCAAAGTTACAAATGAGGATGGCAAGCTAGCTATTTATAGGCAACAAGTTCGCTAGTAGGAAAGGTAAGTTCGCCCGAACTTGACCTAGTCAAGATCGGCCGAACTTGACTTCACAAGCATCACATGAGCGAACTTGTCCCAAAACTACATAAATACTTCGTTTTGCTAGCATATTCAACTCTAATCTATACAAACTTGATATAAGACTAAGACGTAGACATTCTGCACCAACAGACTCCCCTTTGGATATCGTCTTCGTCTTGTATCAGTCTTCAAAACTCTATCTTCAAAATAAACATTAACGAACACGACCGAAGAAGTTCTTGTAAGGCTTCTTTCGTCGTTCTTGCTTCGGATCTGGCGTCTGATCTGTCGGAGGCACTTTGTTCATGTACTGAAACCTTCTAAGCCTTGCCGCCTTGCCTTTCTCGTCTATAGCTTCTAGACGCTTTTCTTCCTATAGAAACTCAACCCGTTCTAGTTTCCTCTAGCTTATCTGCCACATCTTCCCTGAATTCACTTCACGTGCATAACAAACGTTCACAACTCTTTGATATTGCATAGCCTGTTCTTTTTCACGTTCCTCAAATACTATCTTGCTGTAGAACAAGCACCTTTTATCTTCTCTTGAACAGTTTACAAGCCACATTGGGTCTAATATCTTGATTGTTCTCCACAATCCTCTCATGCCCTGAAATCCCAATATCTCAACCCTTTCCTTCGTGATATCCAAGTGTTCTTCAAGTCAAAAACAATAATGGCTTCACATGTGGTTGGATCTATCTACCACCACTTGAACACTGGATAGAAATTTTGCTCAATCGGCATCAACGGCATGTTTCTCATCGCTCTTGGTCGTTTCATAATCAACGTTATATCTTTTTCCTTTGTCTTCTTGTTTGTCTTAATACGATGACCAGGAATAAATGGCTTCCAATATCTGAATCCCTTTGTCACTTCAAACTTGATCATCTACCATAATAACTGATCAATAAATTTCATATGATATGTGACATTCACAGTTTGAACAAGCTCCTCCACATCCTAGTACGGTAGAGTCTTGAAATCTGCTAAGTATTTGAAGTATTGCACTCCAAACTCACATTTTATAGCATACGCATTCAACTCCTTGAACCACCCCCAACTTAAGATATCTCCAACGACACATCTTTATCTTTGGTAAAGAATGCTAGAGGACGTCGAAACTTACGTTCGCGTGGCATCTCTTTGAACCAGGACTTTTTAGCTTCAGCTATTTCCTCCTTTGTCATTGGTTTCGGAACGTTAACTTCACGTATCTATTCTTCAATTTCTCTTTCAACATATCTTCATTTAATTGCTTGTACATATCCTTGAAAGTAGGAAACTATCAGTGTTAGGACCAACGTACTTTGCAGTTTCATTACTTTCATCATCCGAAGACCAATCCTCTACTATCACTCTGTTGTACTTGTCAGCTTCAAACGTTCGTATATACTGATAATAATTCGGCTCAAACGTGTTAACATTAATCACTTGCTCTTCAAAATCAAAGTCAAGTGATTCAGCATCAACTTCGATCAACTTTGCCAAATCTTCTTTAGTGTAATTGTGCACGTACTCGCCTTCCTCTACATTGTGTTCCAACATCAAAATCAAAGGCTTTGTGGGTACAGCAGCAACAGGCTTTGCAAACCTATCAATCAAACATATCAATCTCTTCAGTTGTCCCTGTTTGCCCTGACTCCCCCTCAATTTGATCATCCATCTTGTTTGATTCATCATCCATTAGAGACGAATAATCAAAGTCCTCAGAGACTTTTGCTTCACTGATTTTCATACCAACTCCTCCCTGATCATCATCATCATCGTCCGCATTATTCCAATCTTCATAATCAGAATCATCTTTCTTGTGGTCATCATTTTTATCCTCATTTTCTGCTTCTTCATCGTCCTTTTCTTCAGAAACGATTACAGGATCAGAAGGCTTGACAGATTCGTCAACCTTAGCAATCTCGGACTTAGAAGCTTTTGTAGATTCGTCAACCTTCACTACTAGCAGCAAGCTCTTTCTCTGCTCTCTCTTTCACTTCTTGCCTGTCTAGACGATCATATTCGGCAATGAAATCAATACCCAGAGTATTAGATAATACTTTCTGCATCCTCGTAAACCTTCGATCATTTAGGGCTTGAATCGTTTTTAACTCAGCAATTTCTGTCTGCAGCTTCTCGTTTGCGTCTTGCAGACATTCAATCAAAGCTTTGAAAAATTCACGTTCACTTTCTAACACTTTGAATTTATCATCCAACATCTCTTTCTCAACTTCGCTTTGATTCATTCTTTTGATCAACTCAGCTTTTTCTTCTTCGTTCTTGGCTACTTTATCTTCCAAGATGTTTACACGCTTTTCGAGAAAATCAACATTAGTATTAGGAAAGAAATCATTCAGATCTTGAAGACTAATCGGCTCATTCTGCATATCACCAAACAAGTTAGACCCTGGAGTTTTTGGTGTTAACTTTGGAGTAGTAGCCTTTCGTGTAGACTTCCTTGGTGTAGAACTTTCAAAATGAGAAGTCGTTGGAGCAACCGGAGATGTAATAATAGGTACTTCGAGTAATCCAGCCTCAGGAGGTTCTTGTGTGACTCCTTGACGTTCTGTCTCATATGAAATGATCACAAGAGGTTCTTGTGTAACTCCTGGACGTTCAGCTTCCGATGAAATAACAATAGAAGGTTCTTGTGTTACTCCTTTCCCCTATGCGCCAGAAGGTTCTTGTGTAATTTCTGCGGTTTTCGGCTTACCCTTATAACGACGACTAGCAAGTTTCTGAGCTTTCTTCAAGCCTTTTGTCTGAGGAGACCCTGTAGTCTTTGTCGTTGAAATAGTAGCAGATTTCACACGTTTAGCTTTTTTCTTGGTTTTTCCTCGTCAGACTCTTTTTCTTGATTTGGATCGAAATCAGGATCAGTCTCTTTGGCTTTTTTCTGCCTCAGTCTCTGCTATTGTTTTCTTTATAACTCTTTCGAGAGAATCGTCAGAATCTTCATCATTATCTGAAGTAGCTGAAATAACATCATCTTCCTTAGTCGTTTTAACAGTTTCCTGACTCTCAGTAACAATTGCTGCGCTAGAACCAGCTTCAGCTTGAACATTTTCAGGCTCGTCTTCATCAACTAGCATCGTTTCAATTTTCTTTGCTGCACGTTTCTTTTTAGGCTTTTCAACTTCAGCCTTAAGGAACCATTCACTTCGAGCTTTCAGCATGAAAGCTTTAAACCACTCTTTTTCTGCGTTCAATTCTTTCTCGTCCCCACTACCATCTTTCCTCCACTTGTTATCAACTGGCGCAATATAGTTCTCATCTTTAATCGCCCTAAAAACTGGCTTTGTCACCGGTGCTGAATCTTGCTTTTGGAATTTTATCAACTTCTTCACAGTAGTATCATCAAGATGACTAAGATATAAAACATCGTTTGCATGACGTGCAATGTTTGTGAACTTATCATCGATTAACATCTGCACGAACCTCGGATATAAGCACAATCTCGAATCTTCCATATTTTTCGACATATGTGTAAATACAAGCTTTAAGTAGTTGAACGACTTCTTCAGAATTAACACCGTTGCCATACAGGCCATGTAGTTTTGAATATCGTCAAGGCCCGCCTTTCGGTGGCTAAAAGTATGAACAATTGTGTGCATCAGGAGCTTGTAGGGGTTAGGCACTTCCCCTTTCTTCAAATTTGGTTTATTAACACTCCCTTTATAGCCCATGCGGTAAAAACAACCTCGCACCATCTTTTCATCAAGAAATATAGGATCGTCTTTATCATCATTAAATTGCAAGATCCTTCGAATATTGTCTTCAGTGACAGTGATCTCCTCAACTTCATTCCTGATTGAACAGATGAAATAATAGTCTTCTTATCTTTGCTGAGCTTCGCGTTACAGTGCGCTCCGTAATAGCTCGATGGATAGGACATGTAGGAACGTCCACGATTAGCACGGGAACCTAAATTTGTTATCTATGGTCCGGTTAAGCGGAAACTAATGACAAGTTAATCAAATAACAAGAATTACTCATTTAAATGTTGTTTTCATTGATCTAAAGTTCAATACATTCGAGAACCGGATCCGACAGAGCTTCACCGTCTCTGTGCCAAAATCTCTCCACTTTTTCAAATGAATCACCAAGGCACCTATTTATAGACTTGTAAGTTCGCCGGTTAGGGTGGAAGTTCGGGTGAACTTGACTCAGTCAGGTTCGGCCGAACTTGACTTCTCAAACCCATCTTCGAGCGAACTTGGCCTCTAACTCACATAATTATGCCTAGATTCTAACAGATTAAGCCCTATTCACTCAGACTTGATACATAATGACGTAGGCAATAGGCATATGCACCAAAAGACTCCCCCTTGGATGTTGCTACAGTCATTGACTTTTAAAAATCTTCTGAGTCTTCCGATCTTTAGTTCTTGAATAAACTTTAATATCTTCATCTTCTTATCCTCTTTCTTTTCTTGAGCTTTGACTTGATAAAACTTTTAATCATCATGCTCCCCCTTGCTTTAAGCTTTGCTCCCCCTAGCTTTAAGCTTTCTGGAAACTTCAATCTTTGCTTAATCAACTACCCTCAATCTTTACTTCCTGTCTAAATATTTTCTGACATTCAAATAAACATTTCAGATTTAAACTTTTGAAATTTTGCACCATCAATATTTCAAACATTTAATCTTCATTTCAATCTTTTCAAAAACTTTTAGTTGTTTCAAGTTCAACTTAATGACCTTGAATACATTTTACATTTAAGTCCTTCAATTTTCACATTTTTATCATTTGATTTGTGAAAATCCACTTAGTTGATCAAGTCCAAGTTAATGACCTTGATTAACCAAATATGTCAAAGGAGTACAAATTAATGACCTCGATTGGAAAAACCATTATAAACAATCTGATTTTAAAGTTTCAAATTAATGAACTTTTTAAACATTTATCAGATTTTCTTACCAGACTTCGAAGATCCTTTCTCCAACATTGGCTCGTTGAAAGTAATGTAGAAAAAAAATCTTTTTGTATTTTAGAAAATTTATGCTAAAACACACTGAACATCTTTTTTATTTTTATCTTGAAAAGCAAGTAAAGTATTTACAGAACTTTTAACAAATAACGTGAATTATGTACAAACATATTTACAGACATATTCTTGTGAATTTGTGTCTAAGGATCATATCAGTTATTTGAGACATATCATCAGTACCATTGACCTTTTTAAACGACTTTAGGTTTTAAACTCGTTTACCTAGATTGTCGATATGTTTGTCCACTTAAACTTCATCATGTTTCTCAATTGTTCCAAGATATGTTAGGTACAAATTAAGAAACTTGACTTAACTATGGTTTCCACTTCTTGAATATACTCCCGAATCAAGATTCCCTAGATTTCATCTTACAGGTGAGTATAGCGTAATTGATATCTGTATCTGAGTTGTGCGAGACCTTGAGATCTCAGGTTAGTACTATGGTACAGACAAAGAGATGAAGGCTCGTCTTTAAAGGTGTGTTCCATTTAAGGAATCTTTTCAGCATTGCAAATGATTAGATCTTTCGATTCTTTACAAGTTTTGCATGCTATTTTGGGGTTTTTAGCAAAAGCATTATAGAAGTTCTAGGCTATTGCTTCCGCAAAATCAGAAGAACTTGTATAGTACCCCAGATATCAATCATCTATAAAGACCTCGTATCTCAGAATCAGGCAACCCTTCAATCGAAATTTCGGAGTACTAAGTCCATATATCCAAGATGTGTTGATCCACAAGTTTAAGCAGTTGTAAAATTTAGTTTATATCCCGAAAACAATTTACTGAACGTGTAAAGCCTATCGACACATCCATAGTAAGACTCGTTTATCACTTTAAACTTTGAAATTCTTTAGCATACTGTGATAGTCCACTGATGTACTATCATTTCCTTTTTGACAACAAAATTCTTTTTGCCTTTTTCAATGTTTTTGTACTTTTTGAATTTTTCAATGTTTTTGAATTTTCAACTTGTTTTTCATATGTTTTTTTATTTTTCAACAATTTTTACTCCCCCTAATCAAAAACATATTTTTGGATTTTAGATTTAAAGAAATTCTTCTTAAAATGTAACAAACCAATGTGGATCACGAGAACTCGTCGTCCGATCCTTTTGTTTTCATTTTTGCATCATCATCTGTCAGCAGAAACAAAAAATTAAACTTTTAATAACATCAACTTGTAGAAACCACTTGTAAAACCTCTTGTAGGAAAGTCGATTTTTAAATGGTTTTTCAATATAACAATCAGTGTTCTGTTTAACGATGTGGATATTCTAAAATTTTTAAAAATTCTTTTCAACTTTTCTTTTTCAACCACTTTTGTAATTTAAAAAACGACAAAGATTAAGACTTTCTAGATAAGTTAAATACTCATGGAGCTCCGTTATCCTGTATCAACTTTGATAGTGGATCTTGGGACTCCTGCACACACAAGTAACTACGTGAAAAGTGAAACCCAAGCCTTCGCGGTCTTGGGTCAGAAAGCATAACAATCTTCATAATCACTTTCCAAACCATCATCGTAATCAAAATCATCATCAAGCATTTCTTCCAATGATAATTTTGAAACCTTTTTTACCCTTTCTTTCTTTGTCTGTTTTATTATGGATTCGGTTGATTTGACATTATCAGTTTTATCAGCAACAAACTTTGATTTTTCAGATGATGAAAGCTTTTTCTAAGCAACCCAGGATTGTAGCTTGTTTCTAGCTTTCTTGATATAGAATCTAGAATCTTTGTTTTCATTAAATTTGAAGTTTCACCTTTTTTGAAAGTTGAGTTTTCAAACTTTGAACTCGTTATAGGTTTCACTTCATCTTTAGATTCATAGTTTCTCATTGACTCTGTGTCAGATTTTACAATCACTGGTTGTTTTTGTTTTTCATCTTTTGACCCAATTTTTCTTTGTGGAAACACAGGCTTTAGATTCAGACACTTGCGAGCAATGTGACCAAGAGTATTGCATTTAAAGCAAATCCGATTATCAGAACCATTTCCACTAGTGGGTTTCAATCCACTTGTGGACTTGGTCTTAGCCTTGTCTCGAAGTTCTTTCTCTTTTCTTAAATTCATCATTCGATTTCTTACCGATCATACCTTCTTCCTGAACCGTGCTTGTTCCGTACACAAACTTTATGTTATTACTTTTGTATTCCTGGAACGTTGCTTTATGTTTCTTCTTCGGTTCTTCTTCTTCAACCTCCAAACCTAAACCTGCTCTCCTGTGCTCAGGAAAATCACCACCAACCTTTCGGTAATTGTTAGCATTCCTTTTAGGTTTCGAGTAAAATCTTTTCTCATTTTTCTCAAGATCATCTGATGAAACTTTTACAAGTTTGAAAAATTTATCAAGTTGATCCTCTTTCACGTTCCGAATCAGAAAACTATCATCCAAGTATAATCTATCAGATTCCTTAATATTGTACATGACAACATTAGGATCATCACTTAGATCATGTTCTGATGATGTATCGTCATCTTTAGATTGTGATTCCGTGTTTTTCAAACTTGATTTGGCACTTTCAGAGTTGCCGTCATCAGAATCATTTCCCAACACATTTTTAACCACATTTTTTACCTCCGCTTCATTGTCATCATTTGATTTCATAAAGTCTACGTCAATGTTCTCTGTCAATTTATTTTTCTTTTCTAACAAAATGAGTAAATTAAATGCCTTTTCAATCTCATCATCATTCTTGCAGGAATAACTTGCAAGAAGTGGTGGAGGAACACTTCCGTATTCTTTACGCTTTGATTTATCACCATTTTCCTCCGACTTAATCGTAGGTAAAATGTGATCAATGACATACGCGTTTGTGGTGTAGCTCTTTAGAAGTTCTCTTACCCGTTCCGTTTCTATTTTTATATCATGAAGCTCACGCTTTGTCTCAGCAATAGTGTTAATGTACATGTTAATTGTCTTTTGTTTTTCAATTACTGTAGCATTTATCATCTTTACATTAGCACCAAGTTCAAGATTAGCTTTTACGACATTTCTATATTTGCTTGATATTTTATCATAAGCTTTTTTTATAGTTCTGTAACCATAACGAAAGTTTTCGTTGTGTACAGTTAATTCTCTTATGACTTTGAGTTATCAAGACATGGTTCACAAGTACTTGCGCACTTTGTGCAAGGTTTTTCAACCTCCACAACTTTCACAACCTCCTTTTCAGACACACTTACCTTAGCTTTTACCCTTTCTGCCTCTGATTTCAATGCTTCTTGTTTCTGCTTCTCAAGGTAAGCCAATTCTTCTTCCTCAGCTCTCTGCCTATAACCTTCCAAAATGGCATTTTCTAAAGCAGCATCAATATACGATGTGTCAGATTCATCCACTAACTCTGCTATCATGGCAACACCAGTTTTCTTTCTGATGTATCTTTTTCAGTCAAAACCATCTTCTTCATGATTAGCAATAAGAGCTTGTTCGGCTTTCTTTGTAGATTTATCTTCAACTTCGACTTGTATTCTTTTTGGATATGGCTTGTATTGAAGAGCTTTCTTGTAGTACTCATTGTTGCTGCCGAAAGGATTTTGGTTTCCACTTGCTTCTTGATTGCTGAATTCTCGGTTGAAGTGTCCTTTTTGTCGACACCTGAAGCATGTGACTTTAGACTTGTCAAATCCAAGCTTATTGCTTGAATTACCTATATCCCTTCCAGTGAGAGCCACAAACTTAGAAACTCTTCTGATGATGGATGCAAGACTCCATTTGATGTCCATGAGCTCCAATTCTTCTTCGTCCACCTGATCATAATCTTCGGCGGTCATCTCTGGATTACCAATCTTTCCAGCAACGAGACTTTCATATGATTCAAGAACGGTAGCGAGAAGTGCTATGTGCTGTTTAGCCACTTTTTCTGGAAATACATTCTTCAAATCAACTGCTATGTTGCACTGGAAAATATTTGAATCAGAACTAGTTTGGCTTGTCTGATTTTGGAATGAAGAGCTTGAACTAGCATTTGTATATCCAGCATATGGAGAACTCTGATTTGGAGAAGAATTTGTATTTGCACTAAATGTTGTTTGAATTTTCGGGCTTTGAATAGGAGTATCTCGAACACCTCCTTTGTAATAGACACCGACATCTTGAACAACATTAACATTCTTTGATTTTGCAATGTCTCCAAGATGGACTATTCTTCAGAATCAACAGATACGTTGTCCATTCTCCTTCTGGAAGTGCATCGGCTAACTTCTCGATTTGCTCTTCATTAGATCGTTTGATATCATGTTTCCGCATCTAGACCATGAGGTGACAGTATCTATCGATCATCTGCTTCATTGTTTCACCTTTAATCATCGTGAAGATCTCGAATTCTTTATTGATTAAGGCCTTTTTGCTTTTAATCATTTCATCACTTCCTTTGAATTTGTCACAGAGAGAGTGCCATAATTCTTGGGATGTTTCATATTCTGGCAAGAGAATCAAGATATCTTCCTTTACTGATTATTGAATTAAGCTTATCATTTTCTTCTCAGCGACATAGTTATCTTTGTCGGTCGGTGAGAACTTGTTCAGCGGAAGATCTTGATCACGCTCATCTTTTGGCCATTTGTATCATCCTCAACTGCAACCCAGCTGTTGAATTGATTTGCTTTTATCCAATTCACAAACTTTTCCTTCCATCCTTCAAAATCATCCATGCTCATTAGCTTTGGTGGTTTCGATGTAGTACCTATTTCGTTGTCGATATTCATCTGGTTCGCCGCTAGAACATTAGCGTTTGATGAAGAAGCCATTTGAGAGACGAACACGTTGTGGAAATCTTCCATTTTGTCAATCTGAAGACTTATCTGAGAATACGATCAAAAACACTCAAAACTTGATTAGAAACAGACAAGTTCGGTCGAACTTGTATGAAAATCAGCATTTGATTTCAGATTTTCACAAGTTCGGTCGAACTTAGATGAGATGATTTAACAATTTATCTCAAATACCTCAAGTTCGGTCGAACTTGATGTGTATTTTGAGAAAAAATTCACTTTGAGCGAACTTGTAAATGATTTCAAAAAGAACACTTAAGTTCGGTCGAACTTAGGGGTCTTGAGATAACTACGAGCGAACTTACAATTGATTTTAAAGAAAAACATGCAAGTTCGGGCGAACTTAGCTTAAGTTTCCTGATTTTTTAACAAGTTCGAGCGAAGTTGATAAAATTTCAATGAAAACTTATTAAGTTCGAGCGAACTTAACACAATTTCACTCAAAATCCTTCAAGTTCGGTTAGATTTATCACAAAAACTCTTGAAAACTATATCAAGTTTGGTCGAACTTGATTAAAATCAGTTAGATTTTACTCAAGTTCGGTCGAACTTGATGTTAAGTTCAGCTGAAACTTGTTTCCAAAACATAGTTTTTCCAACTTTTTGATATCAATTCGATTGAATTTGATGTCCAAACACTCAGGGGTTTATCACAACTGTATTTTACATGACATATTCAATTTTTAGCTTATTTTGTCCATGAAATCATCAAATATATGAAAATGTTAAGAAAAATGTTAGAATGGAGATAAAATAGAGAGATTCTTGTCTTGATTCCAGCAATTTTATGTATCCAGGCTCGAATAGCACTTGTAGGAATGTCCACGATTAGCATGGGAACCTAAATTTTTTATCTATTGTCCGATTAGGCGGAAACTAATGACAAGTTAATCAAATAACAAGAATTGCTCATTTAAATGTTGTTTTCATTGATCTAAAGTTCAATACATTCGAGAACCAGATCCGATAGAGCTTCGCCGTCTCTGTGCCAAAATCTCTCCACTTTTTCAAATGAATCACCAAGGCACCTATTTATAGACTTGTAAGTTCGCTGGTTAGGGTGGAGGGCGAACTTGACTTCTCAAACACATCTTTGAGCGAACTTGGCCTCTAACTGACATAATTATGCCTAGATTCTCACAGATTAAGCCTTATTCACTCAGACTCGATACATAATGACGTAAGCAACAAACATATGCACCAACATGACACTCCTTTAGAAACTTTAGAATACTCTCGTACTCCTTCAGCGATGGACATATCGCCTTATCAAGCGTAATACACGTATTATGGAATTTAGAGAAATCCATAGAAATTACTCGAGCTGGTGCTTGAACCTGAAAAAAGACGCCAAACAATTAGCACGCATTACGAGAGAAAGTTACAAAAATTTTATCACCTTAACATCAAGTTTGGACGAACTTGATGTATGTTATAACAATCTGAATTTGTCAAGTTCGCCCAAACATGTACTACAAACATGTTCAATATACTTTTGTAAGTCCGGGCGAACTTACACTCAACACAAGTTTTCGGATTTCAAATGTCAAGTTCGGTTGAACTTCTTGTTATTTCAAAATTTCAACTTTTATCATAAGTTCGGTCGAACTTGAATTCTGACCTTTTTGTTCACTGATTGATTAACAAGTTCGGTCGAACTTGATAACAAGTTCGGCCGAACTTGTTATCTTCTTCACCAAACCTTCTGCAACATTCAATAGTGACTAACTTAATCAAATCCAACATGAATCCATGGTCGATTTTAAGTGATTAACTCATATTTATGTTCAGTTCGGTCACAAGATTCCTAGATCTATTAGTTTTATCATTACAGATCTTAATTAACAATTAACGTCCATTTAATGGTTCAAATCACAATTTTTTACCTCGGCCATTGAAGATGGTGTGCTAATCACCAAAATCAATCGAAATTTGGGCAGCATAATGACTCTAGCTTGCCAATTTCACAAATCGCTCAAAGTGTTCTAAGTTCGCTTAGAGGATTCTTGGGTGCAAGTAATGAGTTCGGTCGAACTTGCAAGGCATTTATACCTTGGCAAGTTCGGGCGAACTTGATTAGCCCAAACAGTCAAGCCCATAATAAGTCCGGGCGAACTTACCTCTTAACAACCATCTTCCAAAGCAAGTTCGGTCGAACTTGCTGCAATGTTAAAATTTTGTTTGTTTAGCAACTTTGGCCGAACTTGCCAAACCCAATTTTCAAACTTTTCAACATTTTGCAATTTAGTCCCTGAACATTCCAACTTTTTACCAGTTTAAAAATCCACTCAGTTGACCAAGTCCAAGTTAATGACCTTGGTTAACCGATTTGTCTGCCGAGTCCAAGTTAATGACCCCCGGTTGACGCGATACGAACAAACTCTTGATATTTTCAAAATCAAAGTTTCAAATTAATGAACTTTTCATCATTTTGGCTTTTCAGATTTTACAGATTAGCTCCCAGCCCGTTGTCAATGAGATTCCCACCAGTTTAGCACCTTACCAGACTTCGAAGACCCGTTCTCCAACATTGGTTTGCTGAAAACAATGTAGAAACAAAGTTTTTTTGTATTTTTGTAAGTTTATGCTAAAACACACTGAAAATCTTTTTGGTTTTAATCTGTAAAGCTGATAAACTATGTACAGAACAATGTAAACTCTGTACAAACATATTTTCAGACATATTTTTGTGAATGTTTGTTTAAGGATCATATCAGTTGATTGAGACATATCACCAGTACCATTGACCTTAAGATGACTTTTAGTTTGAACACGTTTACCTAGATTGTCGATATGTTTGTCCACTTAAACTTTACCACGTTTCTCAACTGTTCCAAGATATGTTAAGGTATGATTTATGAAACTTGATTTAACTATGTTTCCCACTTCTTGAATATACTAGCGTATCAAGATTCCCTAGATTTCATCTTACAGGTGAATATAGCGTAATTTATACTATATCTGGGTTATGCGAGACCTTGAGAGCTCAGGTTAGTACTACCGTACAGACAAAGAGATGAAGGCTCGACTTTAAGTGTGTTCCATTTAAGGAATCTTTTCAGCACTGCAAATGATTAGATCTTTCGATACTTTTCAAGATTGCATGCAGTTTAAGGGTTTATAGTGAAAG
Source organism: Scalesia atractyloides (assembly GCA_947069175.1). Taxonomy (NCBI): domain Eukaryota; kingdom Viridiplantae; phylum Streptophyta; class Magnoliopsida; order Asterales; family Asteraceae; genus Scalesia; species Scalesia atractyloides. The sequence continues at coordinate 59,393,976 of CAMTDV010000025.1, forward strand.
TATTTTAGAAGTTCTAGGCTATTGCTTCTGCAATCAGAAGAACTTGTATAATACCCCAGATATCAACTATCTATAAAGACCTCGTATCTCCAGATATCAACTATCTATAAAGACCCCAGAATCAGGCAATCTCTCAAACGAAATTTCGGAGTACTGAGTCCATAGATCCAAGATGTGTTAATCTACAAGATTAAGCAGTTGTAAAATTTAGTTTATATCTCGAAAACAGTTTACTGAACATGTTAAGCCTATCGACAATCAATAGTAAGACTTGTTTATCACTTTTAAACTTTACACTTCTTTAGCATACTGTGATAGTCCACTAATGTACTATCATTTCCTTTTTGTGACATTGAATTCTTTTTGTCTTTTTCAAATGTTTTTGTACTTTTTGCTTTTTTTCATATGTTTTTGAATTTTAAAATTTTCAAATGTTTTTGTATTTTCTCTAACATTTCTCCCCCTAAAATTAAAAACATATTTTTGTATTTTAGTTTTTAATAAAATTCTAAACTAGAAAGATATAGACAAACCAATGTGGATCACGCGAGCTCGTCGTCCGGTCCGTATTCAACCTCAGCGTCCGCACCTGTCAACAAAATTTTCATACCATTAATTCTCAACAAGTATTTAAATCGTGATAAAGAAAATGGTTTAGTATAAAAATCAGCCTTTTATTCATCGGTGTGGATTTTTTCTATTCGCACCAACTTCTTTTCGTAGCACTCACGAATGAAGTGATAACGAATTTCAATGTGTTTAGTGCGTGAGTGATGAACATGATTTTTGGTTATATCAACGGCTGTCTTATTATCAACATACAGCGGAGTGTCGAGAAATTGCAGACCATAGTCTCTCATCTGCTGTTGTATCTACAGAATTTGTGAACAACAACTGGAGGCCTAGATATACTCAGCTTCACAGGTAGAGAGAGCGAACGTTGTCTGTTTCTTACACTGCCAGGTTTCCATTCTTGTTCCGAAGAACTGGCATCTCGCTGTAGTCGATTTTGAATTCAACTTATCTACACCAAAATCAGAATCAGCATATCCTGCTAGATCGAAATTATCATTCTTCGGGTACCACAAGCCGGTGCTTGGACATCCCTTTAAGTATCTGAAGATTCGCTTCACGATCTGCATGTGTGATATTCTCGGGCTAGACTGATGATATCTGGTGCAAAGACAGGTAGGATACATGATGTCTGGGCGCGATGCCGTCAGATACATCAACGATCCTATCATTGATCTGTAGAGCGTCTCATCAACGTTGGTTCCAGTTTCGTCGATGCAAATCCCGTGATTAAGAGCAAGAGGAGTAGATAACGGCTCGAGCTTTCCATATCAGACTTCTTCAAGATGTCGTGCACATACTTGGTCTGATGAATGAAAATACCGTCTGGAAGTTGATCTACTTGCAATCTGAGGAAGAATTTCATTTCGCCCATCGAAGACAATTCGAATTTCTTCTTAATAATGCCCTCAAACTCCTTGCAAAGACTATCAGTTGTTGATCCAAAGATGATGTCGTCCACATAGATTTGAACGATAATTAGATGACTACCAACTTCTCTGGTGAAGAGATTACTATCCACAGTTCCTCTGACAAAGCCGTTTCCCACGAGATATTGCGATAACATCTCGTACCAAGCTCTCGGGGCTTGGTGTAAACCGTAAAGTACTTTATCAAGAAGATATTCTTTCTTTTGTTGAGTGGATCGACAAACCCCGGTGGTTGTCCGATGTACACCTTCTCTCGTAATTTTCTATACAGAAAAGCTGATTTGACATCCAACTGATAGACTTTAAATCCCTTCCATGCTGCGAAAGCAAGAAATATTCGAACGCATTCTAAGCGAGCTACTGGTGCATAGACTTCTGTGTAGTCTATCCCTTCCTGCTGGTGAAATCCCTTGACAACAAGCCAAGCTTTGTTTCAAACTATAACTCCTCGATCGTCTCGGTTGCATTTAAAGACCCATTTAGTATCAATTGCTTTCTGATTTTCAGGTAGGTCTACAAGCTTCCACACTCCTAACTTCTCGAACTGTAAGAGTTCCTCTTGCATTGCTTGTACCCAGTTTTCATCGCCTAAAGCTTCAGAAACACTCTTTGGCTCTATCTGGATAGTAGCAATACTCTTGAATTGAAGCAACACAAGTATAGAAACAGCTCAAAGCTTTGTTTATTTGACTCCGTGTTCTCACACCAGCTTTTAATTCGCCTATTATAGAATTTGACGGATGATAAGAATATGATCTTAGCATCACTTCGCCTGGAACAACCACAGTATTTTCTTGATTTGTGATAATTTGATCTACCACTACTTCAACTTCAGGGGCACTACTCGGGCTTGCAGATTCATTCATTAAACTTGTAATCTGCTCTGCTTCATCAGCTGAAGAAGATTCTCCATCTGCATCGAATGTTGGAGCCTCGTCCGAGTCTGAACTTTGTGCTTCAGAAAGATTAGGATTCACTATAGTATTGACTGGTTCTGTAAGTCACTTGTTCTGTTTGAGTTTCTTGACCACCGCTATTACTTGAACTAGCACCAGAAGAAGATAATCCCAACGTGGGTTGATTAACCACAATTGGTCTGACGATTTGCTCTTGATTTGCTGATTGATGAAGATAATATAACGCTGCAATTTCTTCATCGGATGGTTCTTCAGGCCAATCAAATGATTTCCACAAGTCTTGATAGTTGAATAATCATGCATCACCTTTTCTCTGAACAGGATCCGTATAGTCAAACAATCAACATGTTGCGCTTTTATAACTCTTCTCAATGAGGGAACATAAACTCTTTGTAATGGACTTGCATATCCGACAAAGAAACCTTTGAGTGATTTAGCTACAAATTTGCCATCTTGATCGATTACAGTACATGGCGCTCCAAATGGTTCAAAGAACTTCAAATTCGGTTTCTGTTGGTTGATCATCTCAAAACAGGTCTTCTTTGTTGGTTTGAGAGTTAAGACTCTGTTAAGTGTGTAACAAGCCATTGCAACTGCTTCACTCCAGAAGCTGACTGGAAGCTTTGAGTCTGCAAGCATGGTTCTTGTAGTTTCGATTAAAGTTCTGTTCTTCCTTTCAGCAACACTGTTTTGCTGCGGAGTGTAGGGTGCACTAAACTCGTGCAAAATCCCTTTAGCGTTGCAGAATTCCCTCATTTTTGTGTTTTTGAACTCAGTACCGTTGTCACTTCTAATGCGTCTCACCGGAAGATGGTACAGGTTCTCAATTTTCTTGAAAAGAATTACTAAGTTTTCAAACTCTTTTGAACCTTGGAAGAATGCCCATGAGTATCTGGAATAATCGTCTGTTACTACCAAGCAGTAGAGATCTCCAGAGATGCTTCGGACATTCACAGGACCGAAGAGATCCATATGAAGTCTTTTGAGTGGCAACTTTATCGAATTTAGAATCTTTCTTGGATGAGACTTCTTGATCTGTTTTCCCTTTTTACACTCGAGGCAATTATCTGACATATGAAAACTTTTCAGATTCACACCTTCCACCAAATCATTATGCACCAAATGATTCATCTTTCTTAGGTGAATGTGGCCCATCTTTCTATGCCATAAGATTGACTCCTTCTCAGTAGCTTTCGAGAAAAAACATTGTGCCGTTTTTGAAGAAGTAGTAGCATTTCCCATGTCAAGAACATACAAATCATTCTCTCTCGGTGCACGCATGAGTATCCACTTGTCTGGTATTTTGAAACCCGGTTTGATGATCATGCATTCTTTATCATTGAAGTGGACGGTAAACTTCTTATCACAAATTTGAGAAATACTCAGAAGATTGTTCTCAAGCTCAGCAATGTAGTTCACTTGATCAAATGAAACAACTCCGTTTGAGAGCTTTCCCTCGGTGACAATCCTTCCACCTTGGTTTCCTGCAAATCCAACATATCCACCATTGATAGCTTTTATGTCGAACAAGAGTGCTTTCTTTCCTGTCATATTTCTTGTCTGGAAGCTCCACTATCTAGAATCCACTTGGAAAGTACGGATCTCTGGAGCCCCTGCACATTTCAACAATTAGTTAAACAGCGCGACCCAAGCCTTCTTGGTCTTGGGTTGAATTGGATAACCATCGTCGTAATCAAATTCACACTCGTCAGCATAATCAAATCCATATTCATCATCTGGATTTTCTATGATGTTTATGTTTGAAAACTTCACTTTCTTTTTATCTTTCAAACATTTGACATTTTCAATTTTGATTTCAGATTTAGATTCTTTCATGTTATCACTAGTCTTAACAAACTCAGACTTAGTGATTTTAGAGTTTGATTCTTTCATGTTATCACTAGTCTTTACAGGCTCAGACTTAGTGATTTCAGATGTTGGCAACTTCCTTTTTGCAATCCAGGCTTGTGATTTTATGTTAGCCTTTTTGATGTAAAACTTTGTTTCGTTTGCTTTTGAAGATTTACCTTTTTCGAAAGTTAAATTTGCAAAAATCTTTTCAGATTTTGAAAGTTGAATTTACACCACTTGTGGCTTTCGCCTTATCTCGAAGTTCTTTCTGTTTCTTAAACTCGTCGTTTGATTGTTTACCGATCAAACTCTTCTCATGAACCGTGTTTGTCCCATAAACGAATTTCATGTTTTTATATTTGTACTCGTGAAATGGTGACATTTTCTTAACTAGTTCTTCTTCCTCAACTAGACCCAACCCAGCTCTCCGGTTTTCCGGATGATCACCACCCTTTCTCTGGTAGTTATTTTAATTTCTTTTGGGTTTAGAATAAAATTTATTTTCATTTTTCTCCAGGTCTTCTGATGTGACTTCAACCAGTTTAAACAGTTTATCCAATTGATCTTCTTTGACGTTCCGAATCGGAAAACTGTCATCAAAGTATAATCTATCAGATTCCTTAACCTTGTACATGACAACGTTAGGATCATCACATAGATCATCTTCCGATGATGTATCGTCATTGTCGGAATTTTAGTCAGAACTGTTCAAACTAGAGGTGGCGCTCTCAAAGTTGCCATCATCTGAATCATTCAGAACGTTTTCAACCACCTTTTCACTACGCATTGTCATCATTTGATTTAGTATAGACTACATCAATGTTCTCCGGCAACTCATTTTTCTTTTCAGATAACAACTCAATGTTGAGTGCCTTATCCATCCCATCAACCGTTTTGCGACAATACTTCTCGCATAAGGGAGGAGGAACATTGTTGTATTCTTTACCAATTTCCCTTTTAGGTTTTTCTTCCGATGGAATAGTGGGAAAAATGTGATCAATGACATATGCGTTAGTTGTGTAACTTCTTAAAAGTTGTTGAACACGTTCTGTTTCAATTTTCATGTCCTGGAGTTGTTGTTTGGTTTCAGCAATGGTGTTGATATAAATGTTTATTGCTTTTTGTTTATCCATTACTATACCTTTCAACATCCTTATAGTATCGTGTTGTTCAATATTATTTCTATCGAGCCTGCCATAATCATCTTTCATTTTGTCAAACGCTTCCTTCATTGTAGATAATCATATTTAAAATGTTCATTATGTACATTGAGTTCAGCGATGATTGTGATTTTCGGCACATTTAGCACATGGCTCGATACAATTTGTGCAAGGTTTTACAACCTCCAGAACTTGTACTTTAACCACTTCCTTTACCTCTGAACCTACCTTGGTTAGATTCGTCATCATAGCTTTATCGGCAAAGTCCTTGAGATTTTCAGCAGTTACTTCTTGAACAACATCAGTAATTTCTTCATTCGATTTCTCCTCAATCACTTGCTCTTGAGAACTTCCATTAAAGTTACCTGCAAAACTATCACATGAGTTAGAAGATAATATACCTTGTTTCTTCATGTGAAGATACTCCTCTTCTTCCTGTTGTTGCAGATATTGTTCCAATAAAATATTCTCTAGAGCTGCTGCTTCTTCGGCAGAAGTCTCTTCAACGATCTCAGCCATCAATGCAACTCCGGTCTTCTTATTGATATAAGAATTCCAATCGAAGCCATCATCTTCGTTTGAAGCAACCATTGCCTTCTCAGTGTTACTGCTATTTGGCTTTTCTTGGATCTCAACGTGTGTCTTCTTTGGGAAAGGCTTGTATTGAAGAGATTTCTTGTAATACTCGTTGCCTCCACCAAATGAACTCTGATTTCCTATTGCTTCATGATTTTTGCATTCTCTCTTGAAATGCCCTTTCTATCGGCATCTAAAACAAGTGACCTTCAATTTGTCGAACCATAGCTTGTTGCTTGAATTTCTGATATCTCGGCCTGTTAGTGCAACAAACTTTGTGACCCTTCGAATTAGAAAGCTAGTGACCACTTGATATCCATCAGCTCAATCTCTTCTTCGTCCACCTAATCATAGTCTTCGGCGTCATTTCGGGATTGCCGATCTTTCCTGCTACAAGACTTTCATATGATTCTAGAACAATGGGAGAAGTGTCATGTGTTGTTTTGCAACTTGCTCAGAAACAACATTATTTAGATTTACAGCAATGTTACACTTGTACACATTTGGATTAGAATTTGTTTGTTGATTCTGATTTGCTTGACTCTGATAAGAAGCATTTGACCCTGTGCTTGAGAACGAAGAACTTTTTGACTTTGATCATATTGTGGTTGATTATGTGGGGAAGAATTCATGTTTGAACTGAACGTTGTCTGTATCTTTGGGCTTATAATGTTGTCTTGCATTCCGTTCTTGTAATACAAACCAACATCTTGAACAATGTTAGCATTCTTCGAGTTTGCGATCTTTAGAAGTTCCATTTCATGACCTTCTAGTTTGTCGATGAATGTAGACAGCTTAAAGGATTCCCAGTTATGACTTTCTTTTAGGACCATAAGATACCGTAGTCCACTCTCCATCAGGTAACGCATCTGCCAGCTTATCGATGTACTCTTGTTCCTTCTTCTCGAGACCGTGTCTCCTCCTTTGGACTTTCAGATGACAGAAACGCTCAATCATCTGCTTCATTGTTTCTCCCTTCAACATGTTAAAAATATCGAATCCTTCAGGATGAGAGCTTTCTTACTCTTAATCGTCTCTGCGCTTCCTTGATATTTCTTTTTCAGTGATAGCCAAAGATCTCTCTCAGTCGTATATTCGGCAACAAAACCAGAATATCCTCTTTAACAGATTGTTGAATGAGGCTTATCATCTTTTTCTCAACAATGTACTCATCTTTTTGAATTGTAGTATACTTGCACTTCTCCAGAACTTTCTAATGTTCGTCCAACAGAACAGTATAACCTCTCTCAATCGACACCCAGCCTAGGAAATGCATGGACCGAACCCAATAAGTAAATTTCTCCTTCCATCCTTCATACTCGTCCATGCTCATTAACTTCGGCGGTTTAACGGACGTGCCCCTCTCGTTATCAAGATTGACTTGTTGAATCACGTTGGCATTGGATGTACCCACTGCTGTCATATACGCTCTTTGTAGTTCATCCATCGCGAATATTGAGACATGTACGCTGAAAACACGTTAAAACTTTTGAAAAAGTTAGAATTACTACAAGTTCGGTCGAACTTGTATCTTGAATGAAGAATTCTAAGATTTTATCACAAGTTCGGTCGAACTTGTGACTTTTGATATAAAAATTTCCCTGAGCAACCTCGATCGAACTTGCACTTGAGTTTTATAAGAAAGATTTGCAAGTACGGGCGAACTTATCCTAAATTTTCCTGTATTTTATTAAGTTCGGTCGAACTTGATAAAATATCACACAATTATTGATAAGTTCGACCGAACTTAGTTGAATTTCCTCAAAATAACCTCAAGTTCGGTTGGACTTGATAAAAACTCACTCAAAAAGTGACTTTTTACGTCAAGTTCGGTCAAATTTGGCTAACAAGTTCGATCCTGATGTTTTTTGAAAACATGGTTTTTTCAACAATTTGACACCAATTCATTTGATTTTAGACTCCAAACTCTCAAGGGTTTATCTATGATGTATTTAACATGTCATATTGAAAAATGGACAGAATTTGCCCGTGAATTCTTCATTTTTGTGTAAAAGTTAAGAAAAATAGAAGAATGGAGTAGATTTAGAAGTGTTCTTGTCCTGATATCAATCAAATCAGGCTATTCTAGCTCTGATACCACTTGTAGGACCGATCCTGAATGCATAGGAACCTAGATTTGATCTCTATTGTCCATAATAGCGGAAATATTATGACAAGTTTACCAAATAACCAGAATTAGTCAATTAAACGTCAATTTTATTGATATAACGTCGAGTCTCCAAATTGATAGAGCTTCGCCTCAGAAATGCCAAAGTTACAAATGAGGATGACAAGCTAGCTATTTATAGCGCAACAAGTTCGCCAATAGGATAGGTAACTTCGCCCAAACTTGACCTAGTCAAGTTCGGCCGAACTTGACTTCACATGCATCACATGAGTGAACTTGTCCCAAAACTACATAAATACTTTGTTTTGCTAGCCTATTCAACTCTAATCTATACTGACTCGATATAAGACTAAGTCATAGACATTCTGCACCAACATCGAGCTATGAAGAATATGCCACTTAAACCCATTGAACAGGATTTCATCCTTACTTTCTATGGTGTCACACGGATCCGGAAACATGTGACGCGGTAATTATGTTGCATGCTGATGATACATGGGATATTACGAAAGAAAAGGATCCAGAACCGATAGAACGAAGGAGGATATAGGGGCTGTGGAGAACGATACGTATACTAGACCCGATGTGGCTAGTTAATTGCTCGAAGAAAGATATAAAGTGCTTTTTCTTCAACAATATTTGTTTCAATAAGCGTGAAGAAGTCAAAGCGATGCAATACTAAGGTGTGATTAACGTTTGCTATGCACATGGTATTAATTCAGGGAACATGTGGGAATCGAGATGGAGAGATCTAGAAAGAGAAGAGTTCTTGAAACAGGGAGAAGCGTTTAGAGAAGATACACGAAAGGGGTAGGGAGGCAAGAATCAGAAGATTTCATTTCTTAAAGTGGGCACCTCCTACTGACCAAACGCCTATTCCCAAGCAAGAAAGACGTCAAAAGCCGTATAAGAACTTCTTCGAAAGATGTTAGAGTTTGAAGACTGATCAAGACGTTGTGACAATATCCAAGGGGGAGTCTTGCTATGCATAATGTCTATTGTCTAGGTCTTGGATCGAGTCTGTATGTTTAGAGCTTGAATTGTTAGATTTAGTGATGTATTTATGTTGTATTTAACAAGTTTGGCCGAAGTTACTGTCAGCTGATCAAGTTCGGCCGAACTTGATCTAGCTAAGAAATACTTCGAGCGAACTTGTGAAGTCTATATATAGGAAGTCTAGCTTTGTAACAAATTTGTGACTTCTACGGCGAAGCTCTGTCAATTTAGATTTCAAGAGTAATACTTTTGGACATTAATAAACTGACGATTAAACTGTAATTCTTGTGTATTTGGTTAACTCCCGAGCTGAGGAGGACGGTCCTATCAAGTGGTATCAGAGATTGAAGGTCCGTGATCAGGCGGTTCTAGACGGAAGTTAGTGCGTAGATGTAACCGATTCGGAAGAATGTTATTACAGAAAGGAGTAGAAGTAGAGTGCAGCGGAAGTCATGTGTCCATTCACACCGAAAGAGTATACATATTGTCCAGCTGCCGGAGTTCCTGGAGAGAATTTGACAGCACTTCCCCGTAGGGATCGCAAAAACTTAAATGACAAAATGAACACACACCTATATATAGGGTTACAAGTTCGCCCGGAATGTGTCATGGACAAGTTCGGGCGAACTTGTCCTTCACATGACAAGTTTGCCCGGATTCTCTCGAGGAACTCCGGCAGCTGGACAATATGTATACCCTTTCGGTATGAATGGACATATGACTTCCTCTACAGTCTATTTCCACTCCTTTCTATAATAATATTCTACTGGATCGGTTACGTCTACGCACTAACTTCCGTCTAGAACCGCCTGATCATGGACCTTCAAATAATAAGGTTCGAAAATATGCATAAGTGTGAAAATTGACAAAAAGATAAAAGGTTTGGGTATAAGTTTTGATCGAGTGTTTGTTACGAAAATAGTCGAATTGTGATTTGATCTTCCATTGAGCTGTGAACATCACGCCTATCTCAAGGACAAGATTCTTTCGAGAAATGGCGGAGTCAAAACATCAAGGTAAGGGAATTACCCCTATCTTGCCGATGAGTTTTCCATTTTTGGGAATCGAGTAGAGCTTGTCCATGCATTTTGTAACTAGGTTATTTTATGTTATAAAGGTGTATGCAAGTATATTATAAGTACGATACATGTATGAATGTGATTCCGAGAAAATATAATCTCGATGTATGTGTCGGTTTAAACTAAAAGGTGTATTTCGTGACTGATTACATACTATGCATGTACGATTAAACAAGGTTGATATAAAAATATGACTTATAATCAAAGTCTCGGGATTACAAAGATTGAAATAAAGTAAGAATACAAGTTTCTAAAAATAGAAATGCGATCACAACTTTCTAAATATGGAAAGTACAGAAAATGCGGAGCATTACAGTCTCCCCTACTTTAGGAAATTTCGTCCCGAAATTTATTCAATCGGTTAAAATGTCTTGGCTAAATCGAGAAATTTTGATGCTTAGTGCTGAAGCACCATTTATGTATCATCATGTAAAAAATTGCATGTTTTCAAAAGTTTTGGCTAAATAGGTAGTTTGTGGTTGATTGAGCATACAAAGACAATTTTGAGGGATAAAAGATAGGTTTCTATAAGTAACTCGTTTGACTAAAGTGATTTAAGACATCAATCATAAGTAAGTGTAAAAATAAGTAAAACGTGTATGTGTGCGTATAGGCAATGCGAGTTTGACCGAGTTTGGATAACTTGGTGAAATGAGTGTTTTAAAAAAAATGTGTCCTAAGGAGAAAAGTTTTAGTATAAATAAGGATTTAATTTGATGTAATGTGCAGCCCGTACCATAGTTTGTAAGAAAAGTCTTTTTGGTTCCAAGGCGTATTAGTAAAGCAACAAGTCGTAAAAAATGGTTATTGGTGAGAAAATAGGTTGGTGAATATTTATGGTTTCAAAACGTTTTGGTGGTAATAGACCGGCTAGTTGAAGTTTGTGCGTAATAAAGAATGGAATATAGTTTTAAAAAGAAAGGAAATATTTTGACAGAACGGAGCCGGTGAGGACCTTTGTTAAAATGGATTGAACGTTTAGGCCGATTTACTGTAATAAAGTTTGGATGAAATGTTAAGGGAAGAATTGGAAATATTCGTTGTATGGGAGCAAATAAACAATTCGGTAGGTGTAAGCGAGCGGTAAGAATGGAATGGAAATTGGATAAAATGCGAATATGAAGCGATGAGAGATGCTAGTGATAGTTGTAGCCGTTACGGCTAACGATTTTGAGAATGAGTTTTGTCATGGATAATCTAGTATTAGGCGTTTTGAAGTGTGTTTGGGTACAACCGAGGAGAAGATTGTGAGTCACCAAAGTTTGTATAGAGTTATCATATTTAATAAGGTCCAGGAGATCACTGAATTTCAGGTGGCACGTTTTACGAAAGTTTGGTAACATGGTAGAGACACTTATATATAGGAAGTATAAGTGGCGTATCCACCATGTTCTCACCATGTTACGTCCGTTTCACTATTTAGTGTCGTGTTACATTCTGTGTTACGATACGCATTAGAACCCACTCTGGTTTTCATGCGCATACCAATGTAATCCCGTGTGCAACCGCGATTATTTTGGTTTGTGCATGATCCACATAGTTTATACTAGTGGTGTGTGGGTCAGGGTACATCTTAGTATTACAAGTGAGAATGTGTGTGTGCGATAACGCATAAAAATTAAGTATGAAAGCATGATTGTATGTAAGTATGAGTGTATCTAACATAGGCGAAACCACTCGGGTTTGCCCACCTATAGATTTCCAGTATTGCTACAAGTAGCGCGAATGTATAAGTTTTGAGCATGACTGTTGGCAAATTCGTATAATATTAGCATGTAGTAGGGGATCTATAAGTGGAAGTATTATGATATTGACTATACATAGGTTACCATGAAGTTTCAAGTGGGTACAATACGAAGTGAAATGAATATACGTGTAAGATTGTCATGAAATGTTGAATATATAAATGGAAACGTGTAAGGTGATATGCATGTGTGTGGTTACTTGAGTCAAAACATTGAGTTGGTTAAAATATGTTATGTCGGGTTTGTCGGGAATGAATGGACAGAATTGTGAATGTCGAGTGAATATTGAGGAAAAGTATTAATTTGTAATGTAAGATTTGGCTTGTAAAAAGAAATGCTACTTTTGTTTATTTTTTAATTTTGTATTCGCATACGACGTAGGTTATCCGGTCATATGGAATTTTCTTGCCTATGTGTTTAGATTTAGATTTGTGTATTAGCGATTTTTGAAAAGGTTGTAAATTTGTGAACTTGCTTTATTTTTATACTGAATAAAGAAAAGTCGTGTTTTGAGAATTTTCATGGAAAACTTATGTTTTGAAAAACATTTTAGCAAAGTGGACTTATACTTATGTGAGAGAAAGTTTTCATTTGTTTCTTGTTGGGAATAAAATGTATTTAGGATGATAGTATAAAGTGAGTGTGGTTTAGTGATTGGACGAGTTATGAAAATCGAGGGTAAGAGGTTCATTAGACCGACTAAGTCGATAGGTAGCATTTCATAAAGTTTTGAAAACTTCGAAAGAACGTTTAACGTGTCATTGGGAATCTCGTGCATGTGATTTACGTAAATAAATTGTAAGGGGAGAAACACATTTGAGTAAAATAATAAGGTTCGAAATTTATGCATAAGTGCGAAAATGACAAAAATATAAAATGTTTGAGTATAAGTTTTGATCGAGTATTTGTTACGAAAATAGTCGAGTTGTGATTTAATCTTCCATTGGGGTGTGGACATCACCCCTACCTCAAGGACAAGATTATTTCGAGAAATGGCGGAGTCAAAACATCAAGATTAGGGAATCACCCCTATCTTGCCGATGAGTGTTCCATTTCTAGGAATTCAACTAGCGCTTGTCTTGTGGGTGACGTTTTGGAAATTGTATTTAAAAATAGTGTGTAAGGTACATGATAAGTATAAGTATGATACGCGAGTAATCATGGTGAAACTAATTTGCATTTTGAAAGAAAAGGGATGCTCGAATTACGTTATGCACAAAATTGATATAATATAATGATGGTTTTGTCTAAAACTTGGATTGTTCTGAAACGGAACTTTGACTAACCAAAGTGATCGAAAGTTCTTTTGAGCATGGGAAGCATGCTTTGGCCTAATATGTAAAATAATCTCGCCGAAATTTTGGTTAACGGTATTCACCCTTCCGATTACTATATGTTCTTAGTCAATCGAAAGTTCGAGACCTTGGCGTGATTGAAAAATCGAGAAGTGGGACTAGTTGCGACCATATTTAAGTTATGGCTCTGATACCAATCTGTTTCACCCCAACCGATGGCAGAATCATCAGAGTGAGACGAAATAGATTCCTCGTCACATATAACACTATTTGCGACCATATTTAAGTTCAAACCAATTTCATTACTAATCATAGATTGTCAAATACATTGAAGAAAATTCAAATACAACAATTTAAAAGACGAGTACAAAAAGCTCGACATAACAAAAAATCCAAATCTAGTATTTCTTGTGCGTTTCTATGTCGTCCCTACTAGATTCGTCATAAACATCATCATCAACCTGTATCATGTTAAAAAAAATATGGTTCAACGCAAAAGCATTAGCGAGTACACAAATTTTAAAATTGCATAGCAGAAGTATATAAAGGATTTACTCGAATCCACATGGCAATTGTATACAAGGTAAACTAGCATGCAATACTAAATGTCAAACCCCAAGTGTCCACAAGAATTAAGTGTCCCTCACCACAAAAGTAACGAGACTATTTATGAATAAAAAGACTTAACAATACTCCGACGGGCGGTGTGCTACTCCTATAGCGCTATATATGTTAAGTTTGGGCTAGCTAAGTTAATGACAAAAGCATGTATGAATCTAGCATGAACCTAAGCATAACAATGAAGCATGTATAACAGATTGAGAGTATAAAGTATGTTTGTGTGCATGTTTGTGTATTTTTGTAAGTTAACATGTTACAACCCAAATTGTGTAAAAAGGGAAAATGGGTCAAGTGTACTCACAAGTTTGCAATGCTTTCCAATGTAACGTGAGTCGACGAGTCGTGGAGGCTGGAACACCAAAGTAATCTCAAAAAACATTAAAGTATTCTTCTTTGCTTGGAATTCTTGAGAGAATTAGAGAGTTTGGGAGTAGATTAGTGTGTGAAATGTGTTTAGGATGTAGTGGAGGTTTGTATATATAAGTGGGGATTAGGGTTTGAGAGTTAATGAAGGTGGAAAGTGATTGAGAGAAAAGAGGTGGAAAAGGGTGAAATATGATTGGCTAAAGAATGATAGAAGGTGATTGGAGGAGAAAGAAAGCGGAAAATGGTGAAATCTAATTGGCTAAAAAAGGGTCGAAGGTGATTGGAGAAGAAGGAGGTGGAAAAGCTGTTGGTTTTGCTCACTTTTAGTCCATGCATTTTGTAACTAGTTTATTTTATGTTATAAAGGTGTATGCAAGTATATTATAAGTATGATACATGTATGAATGTGATTCCGAGAAAATATAATCTCGATGTATGTCTAAGTTTTAAATTAAAACGTGTATTTCGCGACTGATTACATACTATGCATGTATGATTAAACAAGGTTGATATAAAAATATGATTTCCATTATAATCAAAGCCTCGGGATTACAGGGATTGAAATAAAGTAAAAATACAAGTTTCTAAAAATATCAATGCGATCACAACTTTCTAAATATGGAAAGTATAGAAAATACGGAGCGTTACATATATGGCCATAAGCTAAATACCGGACATGTAAAACCAAGGTATAAATGGCCCATGGGGTCGTAGAGGCCAAGGTGTGGTTCTTTAATTACGGACCATGATTTAGATTATGGTCGGGAAATAACTAAAAAATAGTGTTAGCATATGGAAGACTTGAGTTAAATAACTTAAAATCTCAAACGAGTCAAGTTCAGAGTAAATACGTTGATGCATTGAAATTATGTTGGTACTGAACACTTTTACGTTAGTGTACTCTGTTTACGTTGAAAGAATTGTGTAAATACGTTGACCAAGAATAAATTGTTTTGTTCTCTTATGTTTAACGTTTTTGTTCAACTGTTTTTTTTACATATTGTTTGAATGAAATCATTTGATAGGTAAGTACGAAGTTATGACCCCGGATGATGATCAAGCTACATGAAGAACCGAACACCTTTCGAATGCTTGTTAGCTTCCGCTTTTACTATATGCTTTTGAAGCGTAAAACCTATGGACTTGAATTCTAAATTAAATCATTGCTACCTTGTGTAGCTTATGTTTTAAAAAGACATTCACACTGAATACCTTGTGTAGCTTATGTTTTAAAAAGACATTTATACTGAATGAACTGATATTCAGTACTCGAGTTTAGCAAAATTGATCAAATCTTAAGCTTGGGATATCCTATTACATATCCTAAGATTATTTATAAAATATTTGTGCTGGGGATTTATAAACTATGAAGCTCCCATGAACTTTAATCAAAAAGTAAAAGCATGACAAATGCTTAGGAAAGATCATGACATTTAAAACTTGACAAATGCTTAGGAAAGATCGTGAAATTGAAACTTTCGGTAGTAGAAAGTCTCAAGTGATGTAAGTTGCCAAAGGCAAGGTTTTTCATAAGTTTAAATTCCTTACGTAGTTTGGTCTAATTTTTTTTTTGTTTAATTTTTTCTATCCGTAATTCTAAATGATTATAAGATTTATTTCTATCAAACATACGCTAAGTCAAGGATTTCTTAGCTTGCATTTGGCTTATGTAGATTTAGCATTTGAGGGAAAATGTATTGGTAAGGTTTGCATTTGAGTGGAATGTTCTTGGAGAATAATGATGCATTTAGTGAGATGATGGGCCCCTATGTTGGTTTTGTATGCATTTTATTCGTTTATTGTTTTAATTTATTTTGATGTGCATAAATTGTATGCTATAAGGTTTAGTGACTTGTATACCAATTTTTTTTTCATTTCAAATATAGCGATTGGATAAAATAAGCAAAAAAAAGTAATGTTTTTATTTTAAAACATAAGTTTATTAATGCTACTTAGATAAAAAAATAATACAAAAGTTTAAGATACGGATATATTTATGTTATGTGCTAATATGCATCAAAATAACAAGATGAAATATAATAAAATGTCATATATTTTATCTCTATACGAAGCAAACCTCACTCAATAAAATTTTAGTAGTTATCATCCTTAAAAAAAGTAATTATATACAAAATCAATAATAAACTGATGGTTACAAACAGAATCATCACATATCTAGATGGATATAATTATCTAAAGATGAGGATCCTATATAGATTTTTTTATAATGTCAAACACTAAACTAAATTTAAAACATGGTATATATATATATATATATATATAAAGAATAATCCACATTGGTATTTTTGCAAATATGTAAGACTAAAGGGTGTGGGATGTTCAGGGCCGTCGAGTCCTGTTCACACCGTCCCCATTTGGCCGTCCTCGTCCCCATTGTCCCCTTCATGCTCGTATCGACGGGCCATTTAAAAAAAGTACCTGTTGTGAACGACTATATTCCCTTAAAATTATTACTTTATTCTTTATATATAACAAAAAATCTTATCCATTTTCAACATAATCTCTATCATTTTTTTAAATCTCTATCATTTTTTTAACTCTCTATTTCTTTTCTTAAATCTCTATCATTTTTTTAAAACCTCTCCAACTTTTGTCGTGGATCCATACAACCCAAACAACCCCTATACTCCAACGCTCGATCCGGAGTGGTCGACATCCAAATTTTCTTTTGCGAGTTTCCAACAATCCCCCAATGCTTTCACCCAAATTCATAACACGCAATTTCAACCACTACCGGTCAACCACAATCATCACCGCCAATTGTCGGTCGTCTAAGCTAGTAGAAGACGAGGTTGAAGAATTTGTGCCAGAAACGCAATCCCAAACTACAAGTTTTGAAATCGAAACCACAAGCTTGGTCAGAAATCCAGAAGAAGCCTTAGCCAAGGCGTGGTTTGCTATTTTAAAATGCCTAATTGTTGGTAAGTATTATTATATTTTTATTACATTCTTAAAATGTTATGTGTGTGTGTATATATATACATATATATATATATATATATACTGGTTCATTGGGGAGCACTAAAAGGTAAGGAACCAACTCAAACGAGCTACGGTTGGACTCATTCCAACGGCGTTGGAACCGGTTCGTCGAACCCTAACTAGGATCTCTTAACCCAAAATCCTAACCCCTAAAACCTAAATATATTAGGGTTTAACTTTCAGGGTCTTATATTAGGGTTTTGCTTTAGGGTGTAACTTCGGGTTTAGTTTTAGGGTTAACCATTAGCATTTAGGGTTTAGATTTAGGGTTTATAATTTAGAATTTACGGTTTAGGATAGGTTTTAGCCTTATTGTTTAGCTTTATATTTTAGGGTTTAGGGTTAAAAGATCCTAGTTAGGGTTCGACGAGCCGATTCCAATGCTGGTGGAATGAGTCCAATCGGAGTTCGTTTGAGTAGGTTCCCCACTGTTCCCCAATGAACCCTCCATATATATATATATATATATATATATATATATATATATATATTAGGTGATCGTTTTTATTACATTGTTAAAATGGATACAACAACCAAACCTATACAGAGATCAGTTCCATCTCTTCCAACTAGTACAATATGAATTGTATGGTCCAACATTTTTTTTGGGATTTATAACAATTTAGTCGAAGTGGGTGGGACGATGAGGACATTCTCAAAGAGTAGATGCGTAGATACAAAGATCGCCAAACAAGGTTGCAACCGCTAAACGGTCCAAAACCTAGGAGTCTGGAAGTTAAAGTGCGGGGGGCTCGGACGCTTGTGGTCAAATAAATATAAATGACGAGCCTGAATTTGACAAGGATTTGAATAAAGTTCCACATAAGGAACGTCCCACAGGAAGGGACAAAGCTAAAAGGGTGACATATGCAAAAAACAAACCGCATCAGGTGACGGTTCGAAAATGAGCGATTTAATGGCGCAATTCAAAGCTGACGCTGTCACACCCTGGTCGTAGCGGAAGCCCAAACGTGTGACTTAACGGTAATCATTTCAATCAATTGTGTAAACATAACCATAACCAACAACGATGCCATGTATTACATAGATTCAAATTCAAAGTTTACAAGTTTCCAACATGTTTCATAAGTTATCCAAAACAATATTTAGTTAAGTTACATCACCAAAATATGTTTGTTATAATCGTAGATTAAATCGAGGTTTTGACCCCTATATGCCCAAACGAGGAAGGGATATAAGAGGCAAATCCTCCAAAAGCGGCCATCGTTGTATCATCTTTTCTTAACTTCCGAGGTCCATCACCAGTTACGCCTTGTTTCCTGAAATACATGTAGTTTGAAAAATCAACAAAAGTTGAGCGAGTTCATGTAGTTTTGTTTTTCGAATAAATTATCATAATTGTAATCCAATATTGAAACCCAGGTATGTTAAAATAATCATGGAATTTAAGGATCTATCAGTGGGTAGCGAGCCCTCCGATACTATGCGTCGTAATTAAATTACCAAACCGAGACACTTTGTTCTCAATATCACAAAAGCACTCCACGGTTAACAACTAGGAGTGGGCGTGCCTCAAGCTCAATAGATCTACGCCTTTTGCACCTTGGTCACTAAGTGATTAATGGTTACTAATGTTATAATAGTTATCAATCGTACTTGCGCACATCGATCTTATTATCGCCTAAATCCATAACTAACATACCATATGCCTTAATATGTATTTCCCCCGAGTGTTATAAAACCGAAAACGTTTAAAAGGAAAGGGGGACATGAACTCACGGATTTGCGTTCCTTGTGTTTCGTGTAAACTCACAAGTGTTCTCTTGGTCTCGCACCGAAACCTACAAGTGTTCTAATTCCATTAGACACTTAAGTCGATGCTTGTTCTATGTACAAGTTCCCATCTTGTGTTAATTATTCGTAGTCGTGTTCTTGATTAATTATTTCTTGACTTGTTACTATGTATTTTGTTATCGAGTCTTGAATTGTGTGTGAACGGCATCGCCCGTTTGTTTTCCTCGTGTCTAGTACACATATCATTGGGCCTAGCCCATGTCATTCGGCCTAGCCCATGTCTTTGTGTAGTTGGGCCTAGCCCATGTCTTCGTATCATTGGGCCTAGCCCACGTCTTTGTGTAGTTGCGCCTAGCCCATGTCTTCGTGTCATTGGGCCTAGCCCATGTCTTTGTGTCATTGGGCTAGCCCATGTCTTTGTGTCTTTGGGGCTAGCCCATGTCTTTGTGTCTTTTGGCCTAGCCCATGTTATATTTATTCTAAAACAAATATGTATTTACCAATTAAGATGGGTTGTTAAAAATATTATGATTTTTAACTCACACTTGCATTTGTATACTTATACTTCTCTAAGTATTCTTGTGTTATACTTCTTTGATCGAGTCAAAGTATGTGTTTAATTATATTTATTTACCAAAATAAATATGTATACTTTGTAAAATAGTATTTCCAATATTATTTTTAGTATAAGTATATTTGTTATTTACCAAATGTATACTTAGGCAAGTATACATGTATTTATGTCTTAATGTTCATGTATTTCCCATTAAGTGACAAAAATCATTTCTAGTGATTTTTATGTTTTCAGGAAATTAGTTTTCTTAAAAATAATATATTTTTAAGGCTTGTATGTAATATAGATACTTCTAGCAACCTTGTTAAATATATATATTTTGTGTATAAGTCCATCCAATTGTCCATGTCCATATTAATCAAGGAATATATATATATAAGTTTATATATATTGTTGTATTTGTCCACACACCCAAGTATGGGTATTTTTGTGTGTATTCTTCTTGAGTATTTTTCTTGGTATATTGGAGTTTTTGTATATACACTCCATTGGGAGTATTTATTCTTTTGAATCATATAATTTGTCTACTACCATATAATACACATAGTATACACATAGCACCCAAATACTTGGTGATCTCTAAAATATATTTTCCTAAATATATATTTATACTTATTTTTATACTTTAAGAAATCTTTATTTTCTTAACTTGTTGGATTTGATTAAGATTGAACATATCAGTTGTTGCATGATCTGTTGGAGAAGATGACAAGTTCGCCCGAACTTGTTCATCAAGTTCGCCCGAACTTGCGTCATAAAATAGTAATCCAGTTGCAATTTATAAGTTCGACCGAACTCAGGTTATGAACTGAAAATTGAAGGTTTTGAGAAGTTCAACCGAACTTAGGATTTAGAAAGTTGAATTGTGTTAAATGTAAGTTCGCCCGAACTCATTAAGATTTGATGAACATGTTTTGTAAGCATGTTCGGGTGAACTTGACTTAAACCTGTTTGTAATATCAACATCAAGTTCGCCCGAACATATGTAGCATGATGAAAAAGTTGTATTTTTTCTCAAAATGCGTGCTAAATGTTTTGCGTCAATTTTCTGGTTCAAGTACCGGCGCGAGTAATCACGATGGATTTTTCCAAGTTTCATAACACATGTATAACGCTTGATAAGGCGTTGTGTCCATCGTTGAAGGAATACGAAAGTATTTTGAAGTTTTTGAAGGATTTTCCGACTCATCGAGCTATTACTGAGCGAACAGTGTCTTATCGATCGAATACTATCACTTCTGGATGAATGCAAGTCTAAGCAAAGATAAAAAGACTATCACTTCGTTAGTACAAGTCGGAGACGAGAACAAAGAGATCACAGTCACTGAAGAGGATATTCACAGGATCTTACAGTTTAACGACGACAAAGATGATCCTATTTTTCTAGACGAGAAGATGGTTTGAGGTTGTTTTTATAGAATGGGATATAAAGGAAGCGTGAATAAGCTGACGTTGAAGAAAGGGGATGTTCCAAAACCCTACAAGCTTCTCATGCATGCAATCATACACACATTCAGCCGTAGAAAGGCGGGTCTTGATGATGTACAAGATTATATGGCCTGTATGGCTACGACGTTGATTTTCAAGAAGCCATATAACTATTCGAAGCTTGTTTTTACTCATATGTCGAAGAATATGGAGGATACGAGATTGTGTTTAGATCCAAGATTCGTGCAGATGCTTATTGATGAGAAATTTACAGATATTGCACGTGATCCAAATGACATCTTATATTTCAGTCACCTCGATGAAACTACTGTGAAGAAGTTGTTAATGTTTCAGAAGCAAGATTCAGCACCAGTTGCGAAACCATTGTTTGGGGCGTTAAAGAATGAAAATTATGTTGCACCTGCTGGAAATAAATGGAGGAATGACGGTAGTGGTGACGAGAAGGAGCTAAATGCTGAGAAAGAATGGTTTGCGACATTCAAGCCGAAAGCTCGCAGCGAATGGTTTGTAAAAGCTGAGGCCGAAAATAAAAAGAAGCATGCGTCTAAGAAAGTTGATACCATGCTTATAGATGAAGACAAGCCTATAAACGTGAAAACAGAGGCTGGATCAAATGCAAAAGTTGTTGTTGAGAGTCAGGAAGCAGAAAAGACTACTCAAGAGGATGATGTGATTTCTGCAACTCCTGAAAATGACAATGATAGTGATGATTTGATCGAGAAAGCTACTAAGAAGTCAATAGCAGAAGCAGAAGCAAAAAAAGGTCAAAGAAACTGATGCTGACTTTGATCCTGAATTAGAAAAAGAATCTGACGAAGAGAGACTAAAGAAAAGAGCAAAGCGTGTGAAGTCTGCAGTAACTTCAACAACAAAAACTACAGGGTCTCCAACGACTAAGGGCAAAAAGACAAAGAAAGCTTAGAAACCAGCAAGCAGGAGATACATGGGAAAGCCTAAAAGCACAGAAGCTACACAAGAACCTTCTGGTGCACAGGAGAAAGGAGTCACACAAGAACCTCCTACACAAGCACCTCCTGTTATCATTACATCTGAAGCTGAAAGGCCAGGAGCAACACAAGAACCTCCTGAGTCTGGTTTACTTGAAGTTCCAGTAATTCAATCTCCAGATCCCAAAGATGTTCATCCTGAAAGATCAACTCCAAAGAAGTCTACTCCAAAGGCTGCTACTCCTAAATCAACACCAAAAACCCCAAAGTCGAATCTATTTGGTGAAATTTCGAATGCGCCTGTGGATCTTTAATATCTAGATGATTTCTTTCCTGAATCAGACGTAGATGTTCCAGAAAAGCGTGTCAAAATATTGGAAGATTGAATGGGTAAGAATGAATCTGAAAAGGCTGAGTTGGAAAAGCTGATGAAACAGAGTGAAGTGGAGAAGGAAATGTTATCTGACAAGGTGAAATTTCTTGAAGACGACAGAGGTTATCTGAAAGCACTAGTTGAATGTTTGCAGGAAGCGAATGAAAGATTGGTCAAAAAGATCGCTGAGCTTCATTCTGAAAAAGATATGAATGATAAGAGATTCGACAGACTACAGAAGATATTATCTAACAGTATGGGGATTAATTTCAAAGAAGAATATGCTCGATTAGATCTTCAAGAAGCAAAAGAGAAAGCTGAAAGAGAGCTAGCTGAACAGGGTAAGGGGAAGCATGTGATCGAAAGTACGTCGGAGATCACTGAACCTGTAAAAGAGATAGAGTCTGTGAAAGCTTCTGAGTCCGAGATTTCTAAGGTTGATGAATCTGTCAAACCTTATGATACTGTGAATGTTACTGAAGAAAAGGACGATGATGAAGGAGAAAATGAGCAAAAAGATGATGAACCACCAACTGATGATCCTAAAGATGATTCTGACCATGACGGAGGTAATGATGATGATCCGAGTGGAATAGGGATAAAAGTGGTTGATGCAACAGTGAATGAGAGCTTCCATTTTTCTAATCTATTAAATGATGAGGCAAATGCTATGAATGATCAGAATGAGGGGGAGTCAGGGCAAACAGGGCCAAGTGATGATATTGATATGTCTAATGCTATTACTACTGCACCACCTGTTGCTCCACTCCCGACAAAGCCGTTGTTACTTATGCTTGAACATAATGTCGAAGAAGGTGGAGTTCGTGCACAACTATTCCAAAGATGATTTGGCAAAGTTGATCGATGTTGATGCAGAATCACTTGATTTTGATTTCGAAGAACAAGTGTTGAACGTGAATACATTTGAGCCTAATGAGTATCATTATCAGCGTAGATATGAGGAGATGAATATAACAAGGTTATAGTGGAAGATTGGTCCTCTGATGACGAGAAAGACGAAGCTAAGAAGTACGTTGGTCCTAATACAGATTGTTTCCCAACTTTCGAAGAAATGTACAAGCAGCTTAACGAAGACATGTTAAAGGAAAAGATCGAAGAATTGATGCGTGAAGGAAAAGTTCCTAAGCCGATGATAAAGGAAGAGATTGCTCAATCTAAGAAATCCTGGTTTAAAGAGATGCCTCGTGAAAGAAAGTTTCGAAGACCTCTAGCATTCTTTACCAGAGATAAAGATGTGTCATTAGGTGATATTCTAAGCTGGGGGTGGTTTAAGGAGCTAAATGTGTATCCCATCAAACGGGAATTTGGAGTTCAATACTTCAATATCTGGCAGATTTCAAGACACACCTTATTGTGATGTTGAAGAGCTTGTTCAAACAAGGAATGTAACGTACCATATGAAGTTCATTGATCGGTTGCTGTGGAAAATGATCAAGTTTGAAGCAACAAAGAGTTTTAAATATTGGAAGCCTTTCATCCCTGGACGTCGTATCAAAACAAACAAGAAGACTAGGGAGAAGGAGATTACGCTGGTCATGAAACGCTCGAGAGCAATGAGAAACATGCCTTTGATGCCGATCGAACAAGACTTTTATCCGTTGTTGAAGTGGTGGCAGATTGATCCGAATACTTGTGAAGCTGTGATTGTAGTACGGTTTGAAGATCATCTGGATATGAGAGGGCTTTGGAGAACTATAAGGATACTAGACCCGATGTGGCTGGAAATTGCTCGAGAGAAGATATAAAGTGTTTGTTCTACAGCAAGATTGTGTTTGAAGAACGTGAAAAAGAACAAGCCTTGCAATATCAAAGAGTCGTAAATGTCTGCTATGCACATGAAGTGAACTCTGGCAGGATGTGGGAATCGAGTTGGAGGGATCTGGAACGTGTAGAATTTTTGAAGGAAGAAAAGCGTCTCGAAGAGATACATGAAAGAGGTAGGGCGGCAAGACTCAGAAGGTATCAATTTATCAATAAAGTGCCACCTACTGATCAGACGCTAGATCCAAAGCAGGAAAGACGAAAGAAGCCGTACAAGAACTTCTTTGGTCGTAGCGTTAAAGTTTTATTGAAGAGAGAGTTTTGGAGACTGGTAAAAGACGAAGACGATATCCAAAGGGGAGTCTGTTGGTGCAGAATGTCTATGTCTTAGTCTTATACTGAGTCTGTATAGATTAGATGAAATAGGCTAGCAAAATCAAGTATTTATGTGTTTGGAGGACAAGTTCGCTTGAGATGTTGTGAAGTCAAGTTCGGCCGAACTCATGTCTCCCTCTAGCGAACTTGAACTCCCATATATAGCTAGCTTGATTGTGTCATTTGTAACTTTGGTGCTCTGAGTAGCGAAGCTCTGTCAAACTGGAGATTTGAAGTTTATCAATAAAATTGACATTTAACTGATTAATTCTTGTTATTTGGTAATCGTGTCATAATTTTCCGCTATTATGGACATTAGATATCAAATCTAGGTTCCTATGCTATCAGGATCAGTCCTACAAGTCTTTCCACAAATTAACATTCGTGCACTCCAATAGGCCTAATTAAGTTAATTTACTAATTAAGTTAATTTACGTCTAATTGCACTACGTATTAATGTTCTAACGTTTGTTATTCGCATAATTAAGAACCAAAAAGTACTGGTTGTCACAGTGTAACCAATGAAACTATCATCATCCAACCCATTCACAATGTCGCAAATGCACTAATTGCGTGCGATTTGGTCATCTTGAAAACTATTGCCGTGATACTGCCCAAAACGAACCTGTTCCAAATCCTGCTCCACCCATGGCTCAAAGTCATGCAAATCCTGCTCGACCTCACTACCCACCTGGATCCTGTTTCAATTGTGGTTACCTTACTCACTACAGGAATAACTGCCTAAACTCATAAATGTAGTTCAAGCTTGTGGACGTGCATTCAATATTAAAGCTGATGAGGCTCGTGCCAATAACAATGTGGTGAACGGTACATTTCTTGTTAACAATCATCTAGCATCTATTCTTTTTTATTCATGTGTTGATAAATGTTTTGCATCCTTAGCATTTGAGTCTTTACTATCTTTACCTAGAACTAAACTAGGAAAGCACTTACCAATGGAGGTAGCTATTGGAAAAATAATTGTACTCATTCAATCATTTCTAATTGCCAACTAAACCTCAACGACCATCTTTTTTCCCATTACCCTCACACCTATGCAACTCCGAAGTTTTGACATCATAGTAGGCATGGATTGGTTAACCCCACATCGTGCCGAAATCATTTGTTTTAACAAAACAATCTGTATACCTCTTCCATCGGGCGAAACTTTAGAGATTCAAGGAGAAAGACATTTTTTAGTAAACCAAAATTCATAACCAGCACCCAAGCCCAAAAATACCTGCAAAGGGAATATTTTGCTTTCATGGCATAAAGGCAAAGGCAAAAATCTTCAAGACATCACAATTGTCCAAGACTTTCCTGAAGTTTTCCCTGAAGAACTACCTGGCCTACCCCAGGTACGCCAAGTAGAATTTCGAATCGACCTTGTACCCAATGCCAACTATTGGTGCATAATGTCTATGTCTTAGTCTTATATTGAGTATGTATAGTATAGAGCTGAATAGTCTAGCTGAAAGTAGTATTTATGTAACTTCAGCAGAAGCTCGCCCATGTGAACATGTTAAGGTCAAGTTCGGCCGAACTTGCCAAGGCAAGTTCGGGCGAACTTAGGTCTCCTCTCTGGCGAACTTGACCCTCTATAAATAGCTAACTAGCCTCTCTCATTTGTAACTTTGGCATTTTGGAGGCGAAGCTCTGTCAGTTTGTACTCTTGACGTTTGATCAATAAAACTGATGCTAAACTATTAATTCTTGTCTATTGGTTTCACGACGTAATATTTCCGCTATTATGGACATTAGATATCAAATTTAGGTTCCTTAGCATCAAGGATTGGTCCTACAAGTGGTATCAGAGCTAGAACAGCCTGATTTGATAGTATCAAGACAAGAACACTTCTATTTTTCTTAACTTTTTCATCGAAAATGAAGAATTCATGGTCAAAATCTTTTCAATTTTGAATATATCATGTAAAATACAACAAAGATAAACCCTTGAAAGATCGGAGACCAAATTCAACCAAATTGATGTCAAAATTTTGAAAAAACCATGTTTTGCAAAACTTTTCCATCGAACTTGTTTATCCAAGTTCGACCGAACTTGTGTTAGAAAGTAATTTTTCAGGAGAATTTATATCAAGTTCGATCGAACTTGAGCTGTTTTTGAGGAATTTTGGTTAAGTTCGCTCGAAGTTACTAATTTTTCATTGATTTTATATCAAGTTCGACCGAACTTGGGTAATATCAAGAAAATTTTAGGTAAGTTCACCTGAACTTACAAGAGTGTTATCAAATCTCTTTTCACAAGTTCGACCGAAGTTCAAGGGATATTTTTCAAATTTGAAATCACAAGTTTGACCGAATTTGTGATAATTTTTCAAGAATTCTTCATTTGTGCTGCAAGTTCGACCAAACTTGTAGTTTAACTAATTGTTTTCAAAGTTTTTAAGTGTTTTCAGTGTACACATCTCGTTATTCACAATGGATGATATTCAAAGAGCTTATATGTCTGGAGCCAGTTCGTCAAATGCCAACGTGATCCATCAAGTCAATCTTGATAACGAAATGGGCACGACTGTTAAACCGCCCAAGCTAATGAGCATGGACGAGTACGGAGCATGGAAAGAGAAATTTACATATTGGGTTCAAGCCATGCACTTCGCAGGCTGGGTGTCGATTGAAAGAGGTTACACTGTTCCAGTGGATGACACCAGCAAGTGTTGGAAAAGTACAATTACACGACTGTACAGAAAGACGAATACATTGCTGAAAAGAAGATGATAAGTCTCATCATTCAATCTGTCAAAGAAGATATTCTGGTCTTACTGCCTGAATATACTACTGCAAGAGAACTCTGGCTATCACTTCAAAAGAAGTATCAAGGAAGCGCGGAGATGATAAAGAGCAAGAAAGCTCTTATCCTGAAAGAGTTTGACATCTTTACTATGTTGAAGAATGAGACTATAAAGCAAATGATTGAACATTTCTGTCATCTTAAAGTCGAAATGCGAAGACACGGTCTCGAGAAGACGGAACAAGAATACATCGACAAGCTTGCTGACACACTACCAAATGGAGAGTGGACTACGTATCTGATGGTTCTGAAGGAAAGTGAAAAGTGGGAATTCTTCGAGCTGTCAACATTTATCGATAAACTTGAAGGCCATGAAATGGAACTCCTGAAGATTGCAAAGACAGAGAACGCTAATGTTGTTCAAGACGTTGGTTTGTACTACAAGAATGGAATGCAAGATAATATTTCACGCCCAAAGATTCAGACAACATTCAACGCAAGTTTGAACTCTTCGAACAATTCTCCACAGAGTGAGAACCAATCACAGCCTCATTATGATCAGAGTCCACAAAGTTCATTTTCAAGCACTGGTTCAAATTCATCTTATCAAAGTCAAGCAAATTAGAATCAACAAACAAATTCTGATTCGAATGTATACAAGTGCAACATCGCAGTGAATTTGAACAATGTTGTTTCGGAACAAGTCGCTAAGCAGCATATGTCGCTTCTTGCCACTGTTCTGGAATCATATGGAAGTCTCGTAGCTGGGAAAATCGCTAATCCCGAGATGACCGCCGAAGACTACGACCAGGTGGACGAAGAAGAACTGGAGCTCATGGATATAAAGTGGTGTTTAGCATCTATCATTCGAATGGTCACAAAGTTCGTTGCTCTCACAGGCTGAGATATTGGAAATTCGAGCAACAAACTAGGTTTTGACAAGACAAAAGTCACGTGCTTCAGATGTCGCCAAAAGGGACATTTCAAGAGAGAGTGCAAGAATCCTGAAGCAACGGGAAATCAAAGTCCTTTCGGAGGAGGTAATGAGTATTACAGGAAGTCACTTCAGTACAATCCTTTCCCGAAGAAGACTCAGGTTGAAATCCAAGAGAAACCGAATAGCAGCAACAAGCTATGGTTGCATCAAACGAAGATGACAGTTTCGACTGGAATTCCTCATCGATAAGAAGACCGGAGTTACATTAATGGCTGAAATTGTTGAAGATACATCTGCAGAAGAAGCAGCGACTATGGAGAATATTCTGCTGGAATAATATCTACAACAACAACGTGAAGAAGAGGAGTATATCCACTTGCAGAAGCAAGGAATTTTATCTCCTAATTCGTGTGATAATTTTGCAGGTCATTTTGATGGAAGTTCTCAGGAACAAGTTCCCGAGAAGAAATCAACTGATGAAGTAGTCATTGATGTTACTCAAGAAGTGAATACCGAAAACCTCAAGGTTATTGCCGACAAAGCCTTGATGGCAAATCTAACCAAGGTAGGTCCAGAGGTAAATGAAGTTGTCAAAGTACAAGTTGTAGAGGTTGAGAAACCTTGTACAAAATGTACCGAACCATGTTTTGAATGTGCCAAAAAACCAAAGATCATCGCTGAAAACAATGTGCATAATGAACTTTTGAAATACGATTATCGCAAAATGAAGGAAGCGTATGATAAAATGAAAAATGATTATGGAAGGCTTGATAGAAATAATATCCAACAACATGATACAATAAGGATGTTAAAAGGAACATTAATGGATAAGCAAAAATCGATTAATATCTATATTAACACCATTGCTGAAACTAAGCAACAACTCCAGGACATGAAAATTAAAACAGAGCGTGTTCAACAACTTTTGAGAAGTTACACCTGTAACGCATATGTCATTGATCACATCCTTCCGACAATTCCATCAAAAGAGAAACCTAAAAAGATAATTGGTAAAGAATACAACAATGTTCCTCCACCCCTATGTGAGAAGTATTGTCGCAAATCCGCTGATGGGATGGATAAGGCACTCAATATTGATTTGTTATCTGAAAAGAAAACTGAGTTACCAGAGAACATTGATGTAATCTATACTAAAACAGATAATGACAATGTTGTGGTTAAAAAGGTTGTTGAAAATGTTTTGAACGATTCTGATGAAGGCAACTTTAAAATCGCCGACTCACAGACCGAAGATAACGATACATCATCGGAGAATGATCTATGTGATGATCCTGTACAAGATTAAGGAATCTGATAGGTTATACGTTGATGACAGTTTTCCGATTCAGAACGTGAAGGAAGAATTGTTAGACAAATTATTTAAACTCGTGGAAGTCACATCAGATGATCTGGAGGTCAATGAAAAGAAATTTTATTCCAAACCTAAAAGAAAGAACTACCGTAGGAATGGTGGTGATCATCCGGAAAACCGGAGAGCTGGGTTGGGATTAGAGGAATCAGATGAATCTAAAAAGAAAGTGTCACCATTTCATGAATACAAGAATAAAAACATGAATTTTGTATATGGGACGAACACAGTTCATGAGGAGAGTTTGATCGGGAAACAATCAAACGATGAGTTCAAGAAATAGAAAAAACTTCGAGGTAAAGCCAAAATTGCAAGTGGTGCCTAAACAAGTGGTGTAAAACCCACTAATGGACATCCACATGATTCTCGGACTTGTTTCAAGTGCAACGAAATTGGTCATATTGCACGCCAATGTCCGAAATCAAAGCCGGCTTATCTTCGAAGGAAAGAAAATTCAAATGTTGTGAAACCGAAGCAACCAGAGTTTGGGCAAATAAAAATCCTAAAAAGAAATGTTAACAAAGATGAAATGAAACAAGTTTTTGAAAAGAAATTTGAGAATTCAACTTCCGAAAAAGGTGAATCTTCAAAAGCTAATGAAAACAAGTTTTATATCAAGAAGGCTAACATAAAATCTCAAGCCTTGATTGCAAAGAAACGGTCAACAACATCTGAGATCACTAAGTCTGAGCTTGTTAAGACTACTGATAGCATGAAAAGAATCAAATCTGAAATCATAATTGAAACCACATCTGAAAATGTCAAACTACAAGTGGTAACAATTCAAAAGATAAAAATACAGTAAAGTTTTCAAACATAAACATCATAGAAAATCAAGATGATGAATGTGAATTTGATTATGCAGATGAGTGTGGATTCGATTATGCTGATGAGTGTGAGTTTGATTTTGACGATGGTTATCCAATTCAACCCAAGACCAAAAAGGATTGGGTCTCGCTTTTTAAATAGATTGTTGAAATGTGCAGGGGCTCCAGAGATCCGTACTTTCTAAGTGGATTTTTGATGGTGGAGCGTCCAAACATATGACGGGAATGAAAGTGTTGCTATTCGACATAAAAGCTATCAATGGTGGATATGTTGGATGTGCGGTAACCAGGGTGGAAGGATAGTCGCCGAGAGAAAACTCTCCAATGGCGTCGTTTCATTCGATCGCGTGAATTATATTGCTGAGTTGGAAAATAATCTTCTGAGCATATCGCAGATTTGTGACAAGAAGTTTACGGTGCATTTCAACAACAAAGAGTGTATTATCTTGAAGCCAGGATTCAAAATACCAGATGAGTGGATTCTGATGCGAGTACCTCAAGAAAATGATCTATATGTTCTTGATATGGGCGTCTGAAAATTAGCGCAATGTTTTATGACAAAGGCTACTGAAAGGATTCTATTCTTTGGCATCGTAAGATGGGGCATATTCATTTAAGAAAAAATGAATTACTTGGTGCATAATGATCTTGTAGAGGGTGTAAATCTTCAGAGCTTTTATATGTCTGATCACTGCTTAGATTGTAAAAAGGGAAAGCAGATCAAGAAATCTCATTTTCAGAGCTTTTATATGTCTGATCACTGCTTAGATTGTAAAAAGGGAAAGCAGATCAAGAAATCTCATCCGAAGAAAATTCTGAACTCAATCAAGTTACCATTAGAACATCTCCACATGGATTTATTTGGTCCTGTCATCTTTGTAGTATTTCAGGAGACTTACATTGCTTGGTCGTGACAGATGGCTATTCGAGATATTCGTGGGCATTCTTTCAGGAATCAAAAGACGAAACGTTCGAGAACTTGGTGATTCTTTTTAAGAAACTCGAGAATCTTTATCATCTACCGGTCATACGCATTAGAAGTGACAACGGCACAGAGTTTTAGAATAACAAAATGAAGGAATTCTACAACGCAAAAGGGATACTGCACGAGTTTAGTGCTCCCTATACTCCACAGCAAAACGGTGTTGCTGAACGGAAAAACAAAACTTTGATTGAAACTGCGAGAACCATGATTGCAGATTCTAAACTCCCAATCAGCTTCTGGAGTGAAGTGGTTGCTGCGGCTTGCTACACGCTAAACAGAGTTCTCACTGTCAAACCAACAAAGAAAACATGTTTTGAGATGATAAACCGACGGAAGCAAAATTTGAAATTCTTAGAACCATTTGGTGCGCCATGCACTGTAATCGATCAAGATGGCAAATTCGGAGCTAAATCTCTTGAAGGTTTCTTTGGCGGATATGTGAGTCCGCTGAGACGAGTATATGTTCCTTCGCTGAGAAAGGTTATTGAAGCACAGCACGTGGATTGTTTCAACTATACGGATCCTATTCAAAGGAGAGGTGACGCGTGGTGTTTAACTATCAAGACCTTTGGAAGTCATTTGACTTGTCGGAAGAACCGTCTGACGAAGAAGTTGCAGCGTTATATTATCTTCACCAGTCAGTGAATCAAGAAAAAATCATTAGACCAATTGTCGTTATCAACCCATGTTGGATTCTTCATCCCGGAGCAGGTCCAAGCAATAGCAGTGTTGTTCAAGTTGAAAATACTTCTGAAGCAGAAGTAACACCTGCTACACCTCCAGTGAATGCTTCTAATGAACCAGAAAACAC
Organism: Scalesia atractyloides; assembly: GCA_947069175.1. NCBI lineage: Eukaryota > Viridiplantae > Streptophyta > Magnoliopsida > Asterales > Asteraceae > Scalesia > Scalesia atractyloides. Next base: position 59,426,151 of record CAMTDV010000025.1, read on the forward strand.
AATAGTTCCCAGTACGCCTCAGAATCAGAATTCTGATTCAGATGAAGCACCAACATTTGATGCTAATGATGAAACTTCATCGGATGAAGAAGTTGAGCAGATATCTAACTTGTTGAATCAATCTGCTAGTCCGAGAAAGCAGACTGAAGCTTCAACAAGTACTCCTAATATTGATGTGAACAGTGATCTGATTGTTTCAAATCAACAAAGATCAGTTGATGTTCGAACAGAAGAAATATCACGATCATATTCGTACCATCCTTCAACGAATATCATAGGAGAACTACAAACTGGTGTGCGTACTCGATACCAAATCAACAAAGCACTTAGTTGTTTCTATACCCGAGTTGCACCAACTCAGAACTACTGATACTACTCATGTTTCATTTCTCAAATAGAGCCAAAGAGAGTTAATGAGGCTCTGGCTTACGAGAATTGGGTGATAGCGATGCAAGAGGAACTTTTAGAGTTGGAGAAGTTGGGTGTTTGAAAGCTTGTAGACTTGCAACCGAAGCAGAAAGCTATTGATACAAAGTGGGTCTTCAAGTGTAAAAGAGACGATCGGGGGGTTATAGTCAGAAACAAAGCTCGGCTTGTTGTCAAAGGATTCCACCAGCAGGAAGGTATAGATTACACGGAGGTATACGCACCGGTTGCGCGATGAGAATCTATCCGTAGTTTACTAGCGTTCGCAGCTTGGAAAGGATTTAAGGTGTACCAGTTGGATGTAAAATCTGCATTTCTCTACGGTAAACTTCGTGAACAAGTGTATGTCGGCCAACCACTGGGGTTTGTCGATCCTCTGAATAAGAACAAAGCATATCTCCTGGACAAAGCCTTGTACGGTTTACACCAAGCCCCGAGAGCTCGGTACAAGACTTTATCACAGCATCTCGTAGGAAATGGTTATACGAGAGGCACAATGGACAACACTTTGTTTACCAGAGAAGTTGGATCGCATCTGATAATAGTACAAATCTATGTGGACGACATCATTTTCGGTTCTACGGATGACAGTCAAGTCCTCTAATGTCACACTTGCAGATAGTCAAGCGAACCTTCCGTTACTTGAAAGGTTGCCCAAGCACCGGCCTGTGGTACCCCAAGAATGACAATTTTGATCTCACTGGATAGGCTGACTCAGACTTTGGAGTGGACAAACTGAACTCGAAATCTACAACTGCAGGATGCCAGTTCTTTGGCACACGTTTGGTAACGTGGCAGTGTAAGAAATAGACCACGGTCTTTCTCTCAACCTGTGAAGCGGAATACATTTCTGCTTCCAGCTGTTGCTCACAAATCCTCTGGATTCAGCAACAGATGAGGGATTATGGTCTGCAGTTTCTTGACACGCCTTTATTTGTAGATAAGAAAGCAACCATCGATATAACTAAAAATCCGGTTCATCACTCACGTACAAACACATTGAAATTTGATACCATTTCATTCGTGATTGTTACCAAAAGAAATTGGTTAGAATAGAAAAAATCCACACCGACAAACAAAAGTGCTGATTTTATACCGAAGCATTTCCATTAACAAGATTTAAATATCTAATGCGGCTTAATGGTATTAAAAAATTGCTTACAGGTGCGGAAGCGGAGGTTGAATACGGATCAGATGACGAATTCACGTGATCCACATTGGTTTGTATGGTTTGTAAATATCTTTCTAGTTTAGTATTTCTTAAAAATCTAAAATCCAAAAATACGTTTTTGATTTTCGGGGGAGAAATATTTGGGAAAATACAAAAACATATGAAAATTTTAAAAATCAAAAACATTAAAAAATTCAAAAAGTACAAAAACATTGAAAAAGACAAAAAGAATTCGGTGTCACAAAAAAGGAATACATCAGTGGACTATCACAGTACGCTAAAGAAATGGAAAGTTTAAAAGTAATAAACGAGTCTTACTGTGGATGTGTCGATAGACTTAACACGTTCAGTAAACTGTTTTCGAGATATAAACAAAATTTAGCAACTGCTTAAACTTGTGGATTAACACATCTTGGATATATGGACTTAGTACTTCGAAATTTCGTTTGAGAGATTGCCTGATTCTGAGATACGAGGTCTTTATAGATAGTTGATATCTGGGGTATTATACAAGTTTTTCTGATTTTGTGGAAGCAATAGCCTAGAACTTCTATAATACTTTTGCTATAAACCCAAAAACTGCATGCAAAATTGAAAAGTATCAAAAGATCTATTCATTTGCAGTGCTGAAAAGATTCCATAAGTGGAACACACCTTAAAGATGAGCCTTCCTCTCTTAGTCTGTACGGTAGTACTAACCTGAGCTCTCAAGGTCTCGCATTACCCTGATACAGATATCAATTACGCTATATTCACCTGTAAGATGAAATCTAAGGAATCTTGATACGGGAGTATATTCAAGAAGTGGGAACCACAGATAAGTCAAGTTACATAATTCTTATCTTAACATATTTTGAAACAGTTGAGAAACATGGTAAAGTTTAAGTGGACAAACATATCGACAATCTAGGTAAACGAGTTTAAAGCTTAGAGTTATTAAAATGTCAACGATACTGGTGATATGTCTCAATTAACTGATATGATACTTTAGACACGATTCACAAAAATATGTTTGTAAATAGTTTTGTACATAGTTTACATTGTTCTGTACATAGTTTATCAGCTTTACAGATTAAAACCAAAAAGATTTCTAGTGTGTTTTAGCATAAGCTTACAAAAATACAAAAATATTTTATTTCTACATTGTTTTCAGCAAACCAATGTTGGAGAACGGGTCTTCGAAGTCTGGTAAGATGCTAGAACTGGTGGGAATCTCTTTGACAATAGGTTAGGAGCTAATCTGTAAAATCTGAAAAGTCAAATTGATAAAAAGTTCATTATTGAACTTTGATTATACTTTGTGTATTCAAATGAAATTATTAACCCTTTGTCGTACTGGTCAACTGATTATAACTTGGACGAGACAAATCGTTAACCAAGGTCATTGCTTGGACTTGGTCAATTGAGTGGATTTTCAAAACTGGTAAAAAGTTGGAATGTTCAGCGATTAAAATGAAAATTTTTAAAAGTTTGATTTTAGGGTTTGGCAAGTTTGGCCGAACTTGCTAAACAGAATCATGTTTAACAAAACAGTAAGTTCGACCGAACTTGCAGATGGTTGCTGAGTTGTTAAAAATAACAAGTTCGCTCGGACTTCTAATGGACTTGATTGTTTGGGCTTTGCATGTTCGCCCGAACTTGCCAGGGTATAAGTACCGGCAAGTTCGGCCGAACTCATCACTTGCACCCCAAATACACTGAGCAAACTTGAGAGGCTTGTGAGCGAATTTGTGATTTTTTCAAAGAGACGTCGTTATACTGCCTGATTTTCGACTGTTTTGGTGATTGGCACACCATTGACAATGACAGAGGTGAGTATTTGGACATTGAACCGAATCTTGGACCTTAATCGATGAATTCAAGATCTGAAATCTTAAAAAATATTAGATCGAGGAGTTTAATGGACAAATGGAACTTAAAATTATGATATTCATCTAAAATCGACCATAGAAACTGATTTGATTTGTTTGAAATGGTTGAGGTTGTAAGTTGCAGGTTGGTTGATTGTTGTTAACTAAAAATGAATAAAGAAAACTAGTTACATGTTCGACCGAACTTTAATATTGAAATGTTTTTTTGAAACCTCATGTAGACCGAACTTTGTTATAACAAATGATATTTCATGTTATAAGTTCGCTCGAACTTATAGTTATAATTGAACATGTGATTGTTACATGTTCGGGCGAACTTGACTTAATCAGAATGTTTAAACACATATCAAGTTCGCCCGAACTTGATGAATGTGTTAGAAAAATTTGTGATTTTTCTCGTATTGCGTGCTAATTGTTTTGCGTCGTTTTCCAGGCTCAAGTTCCAACGCGTACAATCTCGATAGAGTTTTCTAAGACGCACAACACTTGTATTACGCTCGACAAAATGATATGTCCATCTTTGAAAGAGTACGCGCGTATCTTGAAGTTTTTGGAAGAAAGTCCTATTCATCGGGTTATCACGGAGCGCACAGTGTCATATAGATCTCATACTTTCTATTTCTGGACGAATGCAAGTCTTAGTGATGACCAGAAGACGATTAATTCATCGGTGCAAGTTGGAAACGAGGTTAAGAAGATCTCTGTGACTGAAGATGATATTCGACGGATTCTGCAGTTCAAAGATGACAAAGACGATCCGATTTATCTTGATGAAAAGATGGTTAGAGGTTGTTTCTTTCGTATGGGCTATAAGGGAAGCGTGAACATGCCGACGTTAAAGAAAGGGGAAGTACCTACCCCCTACAAGCTCCTCGTGCATACGATTATTCATACATTTAGTCATCGAAAGGCGGGATTAGACGACGTGCAAGATTATTTGGCCTGCATGGCAACAAAATTAATTTTGAAGAAGCCGTTCAACTATTCGAAGCTGGTGTTCACTCATATGTCAAAAATATGGAAGATTCGAGGTTATGTCTCTATCCAAGATTCGTGCAGATGCTGATAGATGAGAAGTACACAAATATTGCACGAGATCCGAACGATGTGTTATACCTAGTTCATCTCGATGAGACAACAGTGAAGAAGCTAATCAAGTTTCAGAAGCAAGCTTCAGCTCCTGTTGCAAAGCCAGTTTTCGAGGCAATAGTTAATGAGAATTATGTGGCACCGCCTGATAATAGATGGAGAAACGATGGGAGTGGCGATGAAAAAGAGCTTAACGCAGAGAAAGGATGGTTTAAAGATTTCAAACCAAAGTCTTGAAGTTAATGGTTCTTAAAAGCAAAGCCGATAAGCCTAAGAAGAAACGAGCATCAAGAAAGTTGATACAATGCTCATAGACGAAGATGAACCTTAGAATGTTCAAGGCGAAGCAGGTTCTAGTACAGCAGTAGTTGTTGTGAGTTAAGAGATTGAAAAAGCTACACAGGAAGATGTTATTTTAGCAACTTCTGAATATGAAGATGATTCTGATGAAGAACCTGTGAAAGAACAAGAAAAGTCAGCAGTAGAAATAGCAGCTGAAAAAGAAAAAAAATGGATGCTGATTTCGATCCAAATCTTGAGAAAGATTCTGATGAGGAAAGACAAAAGAAAAAATTTAAACGTGTAAATTCTGCAACTATTTCTTCGACAAAGACTACAGGGTCTCCTCAAACAAAGGGTAAAAAGAAAGCGAAGAAAGCTCGAAAAGTTGTACGCAAAAGATATAAAGGAAAGCTGAAAAGCGCAAAAGTTACACAAGAACCTTCTAGCGCATAGGAGACAGGAGCCACACAAGAACGTCCTACACAAGAACCTCCTGTTGTTATTCCTGCTGAGATTGAACGTCAAGGAGTTACACAAGAACCTCATGTGACTAGATTGCTTGAATTACCGATTATTCAATCACCGGTTTCTCCAACGACTTCAAATCTTGAAAGTTCTACTCCAAGGAAGTCAACACCAAAGGCTGCTACTCCAAAGTCAACGCCAAAATCTTCAGGGCCTAATCTGTTTGGTGATATGCATAATGATCCAATCAGTTTGCAAGATCTAAACGATTTCTTTTTAGACTAATGTTGAACTTTTAGAGAAGCGTGTGAAAATCTTGGAAGAGAAAGTTGCCAAGAATGAAGAGAGGAGAAAGCAGAGTTAGTAAAGAAAGTGAATCAAAGCTATGTTGAGAAAGAGATATTGGACGACAAAGTTAAAGTGTTGGAGAATTAACGTGAATACTTTAACGCTTTGATCGAGAGTGCAAGATGCAAATGAGAAGCTGCAGACAGAAATAGATGATTTAAAGACAATTCAAGCTTTAAACGATAGAAGATTCACCAGGTTGCAGAAAGTTTTATCTAACTCTCTGGGGATTGATTTCATCAAAGAGTAAGATTGTCTGGATCAACAAGAAGCTAAAGAACGATCAGAAAAAGAATTAGTTGCGAGTGGTAAAGGAAAAGGGGTTGAAGGTGAAGCTCCTACTTCTTCTGAGACTACAGAGAAACTAGTTGAAGAAAATGTTGTTATAGCTTCTGAGTCCGATATTCCAAAGGTGGACGAATCTGTCAAGCCTTCTGATCCTATAGCTGCTTCTGAAAAGGACGATGAAGAAGCTGATAAGGAGGATAAAGATGATGATGAAGAGAAAGATGATTCAGAATATGAAGATTGGATTGTAGCTGATGATGATGAAGAGAAAGATGATTCAGGGTGGTGTTGGAATGAAAATTACTGAAGCAAAAGTACTGAAGATTTTGATTTCTATGATCTTATGAATGATGAATCGAACAAGATGGATGATAAAAGTCAGGGGGAATCAGGGCAGAAAGGGCCAACTGATGAAATTGATCTGTTAAATGTTGAAAGATTTGTTAAGCCATTTGGTGCAGTACCCACGAAGCCTTTATTGTTGATGTTAGAGCATAACGTGGAGGAAGGCGAATATGTACACAACTATACTAAGGAAGATCTTGCAAAGTTAGTTGAAGTTGATGCTGCTGATCTAGAGTTTGATTTTGAAGAAGACGTGTTGAATGTTAACACATTTGAGCCGAATGATTGTCAGTATGTGGGAAGATTTAAGGCTGATGACTATAACATAGTGATTGTTGAAGATTGGTCTTCTGATGATGAAATAGATCATACTGCAAGGTACGTCGGTCATAATTTTGAAAGTTTTTCTACTTTTGAGGAGATGTACAAGCAACTCGATGAAGAAATGCTGAAAGAAAAGATTGAAGAATCTTTAAGAGAAGGAAAAGTACCAAAGCCAATGACTAAAGAAGAAATTGCTCAACCGACGAAGTCCTGGTTTAAAGAGATGCCTAAAGAAGAAATTGCTCAACGTAAGTTTCGACATCCTCTAGCATTCTTTACCAGAGACAAAGACGTTTCTTTGGGAGATATCTTTAGCTGGGGTTGGTTCAAGGAGCTGAACGTTTATGCAATCAAAAAGGAATTTGGAGTGCAATACTTCAAATACCTTGCTGATTTCAAGACATTACCTTATTGGGATGTGGAGGAGTTAGTTCAGACAGTTAACATTACATACCACATGAAGGTGATTGATCAATTGTTGTGGAAATTGATAAAGTTTGAAGCGGTAAAAGGATTCAGATATTGGAAGCCATTTATTCCTGGTCGCAGAATCAAGACAAACAAAAAGACAGGTGAAAAAGACATCACGTTGATAATGAAGCGACCAAGCGCCATGAGAAATATGCCGTTGATGCCGATTGAGCAAAACTTCTATCCATTGTTCAAGTGGTGGCAGATAGAATCCATGACTTGTGAAATAGTTATTATTTTAAAGTTTGAAGAACACTTGGATATTTCAAAAGAAAGAGTTGAAGTATTGGGATATCAGAGTATAAGGGGGTTATGGAGGACAATTAGGATTCTTGATCCTATGTGGTTGATTAACTACTCAAGAAAAGATATTAAAATCTTGTTCTACAACAAGATAGTATTTGAAGAACGTGAAAAGGTACAAGCGATGTAGTTTCAGAAAGTTGTTAATGTTTGCTATGCACACGAAGTTATTTCAGGAAAGATATGGCAAACAAAGTGGAGAGATCCAGAAAAAGTAGAGTTTTTGAAAGTGGAGAAGCGTCTCGAAGCAATTTATGAGAGAACAAGATAGGCAAGTATTAGGAGATTTCAGCATATGAACAAAGTGCCTCCTACAGACTAGACGCCGGATCCTAAGCAAGAGCGACGAAAGAAGTCGTTTAAGAACTTCTTCGGTCGTGTGCGTTAACGTTTAATGAAAAGAGTTTTTAAGACTGATACAAGACGAAGACTATATCCAACGGGGAGTCTGTTGGTGCATAATGTCTATGTCTTAGTCTTATATCGAGTTTGTATAGTATAGAGCTGAATAGTCTAGCTGAAAGTAGTATTTAAGTAACTTGAGGACAAGTTCGCCCATGTGAACATGTTAAGGGCAAGTTCGGGTGAACTTAGGTCTCCTCTCTGGCGAACTTGACCCTCTATAAATAGCTACCTAGCCTCTCTCATTTGTAACTTTGGCATTTTGGAGGCAAAGCTCTGTCAGTTTATACTCTTGACGTTTGAACAATAAAACTGATGTTAAACTGATTAATTCTTGTCTATTGGTAAACACGACGCAATATTTCCGCTATTATGGAGTTAGATATCAAATTTAGGTTCTTTAGCATCGAGGATCGGTCCTACACCAACCCCATAGCCAATTCTCCTTATTGTCTTGCACAGTCTGAAATGCAAGAGTTAGCAAAACAACTCCAAGAGCTTTCGGATAAAGGCTTGATTCATCCGAGTCGTTCTCCGTGGGGTACTCCCATGTTATTCGTAAAGAAGAAGGATGGATCCTGTCGAATGTGTATTGATTATGTTGAGCTCAACAAACTCATGATTAAAAATCGATATCCCTACTTGGCATCGATGATCTTTTCGATCAATTACAAGGGGCATCCTTCTTTTCCAAGATTGATCTCCGTTCTTGGTATCATCAACTTCGTGTACTCGAAAAAGATATTCCCAATACCACTTTCCCTACTTGTTACGGAGACTACGAGTTCACAGTTGTAGGGCCGATCCTTGATGCTTAGGAACCTAAATTTGATATCTAACGTCCATAATAGCGGAAATATTACGTCGTGTTTACCAATAGAAAAGATTTAATCAGTTAAATGTCAGTTTTATAGATCAAACGTTCTGGTTACAAACTACAGAGCTTCGCCTATGAAATGCGAAAGTTACAAATGAGAGATCTAAGCTAGGTACTTATAGACATCCAAGTTCGGCCACAGAAGACACAAGTTCGGCCGAACATCCATACATTACATGCACATGGGCGAACTTGGCTACAACACTTCATAAATACTTCATAACCTAGCCTACTCAGCTCTATACAATACAGACTCGATAAAAGACTAAGACATAGACATTATGCACCAACAGACTCCCCGTTGGATATAGTCTTCGTCTTGTATCAGTCTTCAAAACCTCTATCTTCTTATAAACATTAACGTGCCCAACCAAAGAAGTTCTTGAAAGGCTTCTTTTGTCTCTCTTGTTTCGGATCTGGCGTCTGATCAGTTGGCGGTGGTCTTTTAAAGTTAGTCATTTTGAACGAACTTTGCCTTACCGCCTTTTCCATTCTTTCTTTGATCTCCTCACTTCTGGTTTCTTCTTTAAGAAATTCAATTCTCTCTAGATCCCTCCACTTTGTTTGCCACATTTTACCAGAATTTACTTCGTGTGCATAGGAAACGTTAACAACTTTCTGATACTGCATCGCCTGTACCTTTTCTCTTTCTTCAAAAACAATCTTCCTGTAGAAAAGGCATTTTATATCTTTTCTCGAGCAGTTAACCAACCACATAGGATCTAGAATCCTTATCGTCCTCCACAAATGTCACACCCTCAATTTCCACTTGCGGAGTTCTACCGCGAGACGTGTGAACAAACCAGAATCTAAGACACTAGTACGTCGAACGACTCTATATGATTTGATAATACGTTTTCCAAAATCATTGGTTGTAAATTTTAGATTACCAATATTTAGCATAAGCATCAGTTTTTAAAGTTTGAGCGGAAGCATAAATAAGTAATGATGCGGGCGCCAACACAAACGCCAAAACAAATGAAAAATCCCAAAACAATATTAATAAATGAGACGCGATAAAGATGTCTTGTTCAATGCATGTGCGTGCACCTAGAGCTCCTAGCGTCCTGAGAAACATGTAAAGAAACAAGTGTCAACATTAAAGATGAGTGAGTTCACAGGTTTTCATAAATTCGTTGTTCGGTTTTAGTTTGTTACTCCGTTATCCCCAACCCGGGATAACTAATCAGTTCCATTATTCCAATCCCGGAATAATAAGTTGTTGCTTCCAATATTCCCAAACCGGAATATTAAGTTGTTGTTTCCATTATCCCCAACCCGGGATAATAAGTTGATGTTCCAATATTCCAAACCCGGAATATTAAGTTGCTTCCGTAATTAAGTTCAATATTAATGTATATAGGTAGCTAGCCTAAAGTCATGTCACTAAGTGTTCGCGATCGAAGCTGACTGTGTGCCTCCGTTTTGCCAGGCCTATCACATGACCATGGCGGTGTTAGGCCAATCATACATCCGTTGACCATACCCGGTCGGCTAGCGCGACTAGCTCGGATGGGGCTCGTCAGACCCAGTAGTACTACTTATAATTCCCCGCTATTTAACCCAAATACTAACGATCCGAGGAGATTGTCGAGGACTTAAGTGATAAAGCTGCATAGTGACCATAACATTACATTAACATTAACTTAGTTACCGTATAGTTAAGTGACGTTAAATTCGTATAACGTAAAGAGTTTGAGTTTGAGAGTGTATACATGTTTCTCCCCCTGTTGTTTAAAAACCGGATAAAGTTAGGGGCCGTGAACTCACCTTTATTTGCTCGGTTAGTGTGGCAAAGATGTTATAAGAAATGGGACCGCTAGTTGCGTCCTAACAAACCAATTAATTCCACGTCAGTGTGTAATCACACCAATACAAATTCCACACGCAATTTACTCACAAAGTGATACACACAAACAACATATCTAACACTCAAACATGCATGTAAATATTCCCATGTGATCATAGTAATCAAACAACTTATCATAACCATATTCCAAATCCATACAACACTTTATACATACAATCACAAGTTATCAACTTCTGCTTAACACTCAATTATTCAGCTGTTTTCTAGGATTTTTATAAAATAGTTCTAGCATTCCAAAAATTCCCATATTTTTACAGTAGGTGATATTTATACCATAGAAATTTATATAATTTTTCCAAGTCCTAAATCTTTACCAATTAGCCATAGATATTAATTCACTAAGCTGCAGTCAGATTTACCGCTTTCTGACTGCAGTCCACGGAAGAATTTATTTAAAAATCACTGATCGTCCGATTAACGAAATTCCAATTGGAGTTGCCCGGAAATTTCTATACCTAGTTACTGTACAAAAATCATGACTCAACTCCCTACTGATTTTAAAAGCTAGCTTGATAATCAACCAACAAAATTCCAGAATTTTAACAGCTTTACCTACTGAACTTGTTTAGCCCTTTAAAAATATCAAACGATTTCAGAAAATTATGAATCCAGTGCCATTAGATTCCTTATTCAAATCTCTACGTTCTAGACATCAGAAAATCCATTTTTCGACAACTAACGACCAAGTTACAGCCAGATGAAGTCGGCTGTAACTAGTATTCAGCAGGCTGTTTCAGCATTGTTGTTATTACAACTTACCTACATCGTTCCTATTGATCGACCTAATCCGGCAAAGACCGATTTTGATCCTAGTTTACTACTAACTACTTATCCATGCAAACCCTACTCAATAACTATAACCTTTATAAACAAATCATAGTTGTAAGCTATTGATTCCGAAAACAGTCATGTATTCCCACACTATCAATTCAGCCGATTACTTGTAAGCACATATGATCCGAAGACAATACAATCAATTCATTCAAGCACTTAGGGTTTCCGCAAACAATTATTCACAAGCACATGATCAAAACAGCCTATTACTTATCCAACACATAAGACCCGAAACAACTAGACATTCAAACATGCATATTTATCCGAAACAACTAGACATTCAAACATATACATAATCCGAACATGATCTTGTAATCAGAGATAACCTCTAATCTTTTAATAACAATATAAACGAACCGTGATTAAGCTAGGGGATCCGGTGATCAAAGCTGCTTGCGGCCGAGAGGAAAGATGTCGATGATCGCTGCTGCGACCGGAAGAAAAGAACAGAAAAACTGTTGCTTGCTGCAACCGAGATGATGATGAGGGTAAGGCAGTTTGTTTGCGACTGAAAAGATGAACAAAAGAGCTGATCTCGATCGGTTCGGAGGAGCAAAGGGAGCTGCCGACGGCAGGTTTCTTGTAGGGTTTTGGAGTTGTGAAAGAGCATGCATTAGTGTGTGTATATATAGGCGCAAGGTGATTAGACATAGGGGATGGGTTTCCGATTTGGACTAGTTCTCGCGGCCAAGGGTTTGGGTTGGTTTAGTTTGGGTTTGAACGCAATAAGTTTGCGGTTTGGGCTTGATCTTGCGGCCAAGATATGTTTGGGTTGCTCGCGGTTATGGTCTTGGGTTTTGGATAGAAAGCATGGCCGAGAATCTTGGGTTGTTTGGTTTGGGTCTTGATCACGTGGCCGAGGACTAAAGTTGCATGCTATGAGTTTCGGTTTTGGTTAGTGTTTGTGGCCGAGGGACTTGGGTTGGGTTAGTTTGGTTTGGATGTGGTCTCGCGGCCAAAGATTAGAGTAGTTTGGTTTTGGCCGAATAGTTAGAGTTTAAGTTTAGGTTTAATCGTTGTTTCCTTCTAGCCGAAGGCTTAGGTTCAAGGTTTAACTTTGTGAACTCCTAGAGTCGCCATGAACCAAGGTTGGAACGTGTCGCGGTTCGGTTCAGTTTGTGCACATATCAAATCTAATTATTCAATCACTAAGACAATCACACAACACACAACACGTCTTTAATCCATGCACGTTTAATACTTAGCACACATCTTATTCGACAAGTGTCACGTGTAAGTTATCTGAAAAACCCGGGATATCACATTATCCCCATGTTGAAAGAATTTTCGTCCCGAAAATTGAGTAAACGCGGTTTAGCATGTAACGTACATGTTCAGAGTGCCACGCACAAAGAGTTAGTTTGTTAATGATAGTACGCAACGTTACAAGAAGTTCCCAAGTGTCATACACAAAGATTTCCAAGTACCATGCACAAGAATTTAGTCAACAATAGTACACGAAAGTATGAGAAAATTTCCAGGTTGTCACATCATCCCCTTGTTGAAAGAATTTTCGTCCCGAAAATTTAGTTACTGGTATCGTTAGTTTGCTGCTCAGTTACAAAGAGGTGTGGGTATTTGCTTTTCATTTGGTCCTCTCTTTCCCACGTGAACTCCGGTCCACGCTTAGAGTCCCAACGAACTTTAACGATTGGAATCTTGCTGTGCCTCCGAGTCTTGATCTCACGATCCATGATCTCGATAGGCTTTTCCACGAAGTGTAGTTGTTCATCCACTTGGATCTCATCCAATGGAATAACTAAAGTTTCATCTGATAGACACTTCTTCAGATTTGACACGTGAAATACGTTGTGAACTCCACTGAGTTCGGCAGGGAGGTCTAATTGGTATGCTACGGGTCCAATTCGTTTCAAGATTTCAAACGGGCCTACGTACCGTGGGTTAAGTTTGCCCCATTTTCCAAAACGGATTACACCCTTCCAGGGTGACACCTTTAGTAGGACGCGATCGCCTACTTGGAATTCGAGCGGTTTGCGTCGTTGATCAGCGTAGCTTTTCTGTCGATCTCGTGCCGCCAGCCATGCGGTTTTTGATTTGTACAATCTTTTCAGTGGCCTCAAGTATTAACTCAGGGCCTGTGAGTTGGCTGTCACCGACTTCTGCCCAGCAGACCGGTGATCTACATTTACGACCGTATAACGCCTCAAACGGTGCTGCCGAAATACTCGTGTGATAGCTATTGTTATATGAGAATTCCACTAGAGGCAGGTGAATTTCCCAATTATTTCCGAAGTCCACTACGCATGCCCTAAGCATGTCTTCCAAGGTTTGTATGGTCCTTTCGCTTTGACCATCAGTATGAGGGTGATAAGCTGTGCTCATATCCAAGCGTGTTCCCAACGCTTTCTGGAGTGACTGCCAGAAGTTTGACGTGAAGCGAGCATCTCTATCTGAGATGATGGACGTTGGCACTCCGTGCCGAGAAACTACTTCCTTGATGTAAATGCGAGTCAACTTCTCCATCTTATCTGTTTCTTTAATAGCTAGGAAGTGTGCGGACTTAGTTAAACGATCCACAATCACCCAGATGGTGTCGCAACCACCCAAGGTTCGCGGGAGTTTAGTGATGAAATCCATTGAGATCTGATCCCACTTCCACACTGGGATCTCAGGTTGTTGGAGTAGCCCCGATGGCTTTTGATACTCCACCTTGACTTTTGCACAAGTCAAACATTTACTCACGTAGGTGGCTATATCGGCTTTCATGTTGGGCCACCAATACGCAACTTTAAGGTCTTGATACATCTTTATCCGAACCCGGATGGATAGAGTATCGAGATTTGTGAGCTTCATCCATGACTAGCTCTCTGAGGTTCCCGTAGAGAGGTACCCATATGCGATTCATGAAATACCGGGCTCCATTGGGTTTTACTTCCCAATCGCGTTCCATTTTTCCCACTGATTCGGCTTTGATGTTTTCCTCCTTAACTGCTTCTAACTGGGCGTCGCGTATTTGATCGGGTAGCCCCGAATGAATAGTGAGTTGTAGTGCTCGTACACGACGAGGTTTCAAGTGTTCCTTCCTGCTGAGGGCATCAGCTACCACGTTAGCTTTACCCGGGTGATACCGAATGGCACACTCATAATCGTTCAAGAGTTCGACCCAGCGACGCTGTCGCCTGTTCAACTCCTTCTGATCAAAGATGTGCTGGAGGCTTTTGTGGTCAGTGAAGATTGTGCACTTCGTTCCATAAAGATAGTGTCTCCAAATCTTAAGTGCAAACACTACTGCTCCCAATTCTAGGTCATGCGTCGTGTAGTTCTTCTCGTGAACTTTCAGCTGTCGTGACGCATACGCGATGACCTTATCGCGTTGCATGAGTACGCATCCCAATCCTTGAATGGAAGCATCACAATACACTACAAAGTCATATGTCCCTTCCGGCAAGGACAGAATGGGTGCACTGCAAAGTTTCTGCTTCAGCAGTTGAAATGCTGCTTCTTGCTTGTCACCCCAATTATACTTGATACCTTTCTGGGTGAGGGTAGTAAGCGGTTGTGCAATCTTTGAAAACCCCTCGATGAAGCGTCTGTAGTAACCAGCCAATCCTAAGAATTGGCGGATTTCCGTCGGTGTCTTAGGTGCTTCCCAGTTTTTGATGGCTTCAATCTTGGCAGGGTCTACGTGGATACCCTTTTCATTCACGACGTGCCCGAGAAACTGAACTTCCCGGATCCAGAAATCACACTTCGAGAGCTTGGCATATAGCTTTTCCTGTTGAAGTAATCCTAGCAGTAATCGTAGGTGCTCAGCATGCTCTTCTTCACTTTTGGAGTAGATGAGTATGTCATCGATGAACACGATGACAAATTTGTCGAGGTATGGTTTACACACACGGTTCATGAGGTCCATGAATACCGCAGGTGCGTTAGTGAGACCGAATGGCATGACCAAGAACTCGTAATGGCCATACCGAGCGCGAAATGCTGTCTTAGCGATATCCTCCTCCCTGACGCGTAGCTGATGATAACCGGACCGTAAATCAATCTTAGAGTAGTAACTTGACCTTTGCAGTTGGTCGAATAGGTCGTCGATGCGAGGTAACGGGTATCGGTTCTTGACTGTAACCTTGTTGAGTTCCCTATAGTCGATGCACATGCGGAAAGTCCCGTCCTTTTTCTTGACAAACAGGACTGGAGCTCCCCATGGCGAAACGCTTGGTCGGATAAATCCTTTTTCCAACAGCTCTTGAAGTTAGGTCGACAGCTCCTGCAGCTCGGCTGGAGCTAGGCGGTAGGGAGCCTTGGCGATAGGAGTTGCATTGCTTGCCAATTCGATTTCAAACTCCAATTGTCGATGTGGTGGAAGACCAGGTAGTTCTTCTGGGAATACATCGGAAAAATCATGGACGACAGGGATGTCTTCTATACGTTTCTCGTCCTTAGGCTGTTCGGTAATTAGTGCAAGTATAGCGAAGGAATTCTTTTTCCGAAGATACTTCTGCGCTTGCATAAAGGAGATAATGTTGGTGACGGCGCTTGCCTTGTCGCCTTGTACTGTCAGGATTTCGTCGTTCGTGAGTGGAATACGGATAGACTTTTCGAAGCAGAGAACTTCAGCCCGGACGTCGGATAGCCAGTCCATTCCGACTACCACGTCAAAACTACCCAGGGTAGTTGTCATCAGATCGATGGTAAAAGCGTGGCCCGCGAGTTTGAGTTGACAGCCGGATACCATTTGGGTCACATTTACAGATTTACCATTGGCTAATTCTATCACATAAGGGGTCTCTAATGGTTTAAGCGTGAGATTTAGGTTCCTCCTAAAAGACTCAGATATAAAGCTCCTATCCGCACCCGTATTAAAAAGCACAGAAGCAAAATGTTCATTAAGGGGAAACTTACCGGTGACCACGTTCGTATCGTTTCTGGCCTCTCCGCGGCCTAATGTAAATGCACGACCTTTGGCACCTCCTGTGCCACCGTTCCCATTGTTGTTGTTGTTATTATTGTTGTGGTTGTTGTGGTTGTGGTTGTTTCCACCATTATTGTTGTTGTTGCGCACCTGTGGGCAGTCTTTTCTGAAATGAGCGGTGCTACCACACTGATAGCATCCCCGGTTTATACCCTGCTGCTGACCTTGGGGCTGATTCTGATTTTGTCGGGACATAATTTCCCCACGACAATCCCTTGCCGCATGTCCCATCTTGCCACATCTTTGGCAGCGATTTCCGGCACAAGGGCCGTTATGATGGAGATTACAGCGGTTGCACTGCGGCTTTCGACCTACATAACCGCCTGCATTCTGGTTGTTGTTGTTGTTGTTGTTGTTGTTGTAGTTGCTGTTGTTGTTGTTGGAACGATTTTGATGACCCCGGTGGTTGTGGTAGTGATTGAACCGTTTCTGGTTCCCTTGCTGTGGATGTGACGACGAACACTGTCGAATGGTGGAGTCTTCAAACTTTCTTTTGTTATCTGAGGCAACTTCAGTGGTACCCCGTGCTGGCAGTTTCTTCTGTTCCACCGCTTTATCGGTGAGTTTGTGAGCCAATCGGATAGCTTGATGTTCTATTACAGGGTTACTAGACATCACCATACCCTGAATTTCCAGAACCAGACCCCCGAGATAGAACTCGAGTCTTTTCTCCACCGTGTTTGCCAAATCAGGACACAGAAATACCAAGTCATGGTGTTTTGTAGTGTAAGCCTCAATTTCCGATCCCACCATCTTGTGGTTCCATAGAGCTTGCTCTAACTGTTGCACTCTGTCTCTTGGACAGTACTCCTCTTTAATCAGGGCCTTGAACTCAGTCCATGCCATTGCATTTGCAGCTAACAGTCCACGTGTTTGGACTTGGGCATTCCACCATGTCAGTGCCCCATCTTCCAGCGTTGAGGCGGCGTATTTGACCTTGTTGGCCTCTAAGCAGTTGCACATTTCAAAAACGGATTCCGACTTTTCGATCCAGCGGACCAGCCCAATGGGTCCTTCCGCCCCCGAGAACTTGCTAGGCTTTGCGTCAAGGAACATCTTATAGGGATTAAAGCCCCCTCCTGCTGACAGAGAACAGGAAGTTAGCAAGGAATTGTACTAGCCTCACCATTAGATTTTCACGCGAAAATTTAATAATGGTTACCTGCCGGCTGGTTCTGCACACCCGCTAATGCTGCGTTCACATGCTCCTGGATCATGGCAGCTAGCTCTCGGGCGTCAAGTTAAGGTTTCCACGTCTTCCAGTCGCCATTTAGATCTTCGAAACACAACACAAACACACCCCGATAAGTCTATATGTCCAATATAGTTATCCTACTTCGTACTTTAATAATTATTTAGTTATGTCAACTCAATATGTTAAATAGTCGAAAGAAATACTTGATTAACTGAAATCTCAACGTCTTACAAAGGTGCAAATCAAACATACGAATTTACTATAAAGTCTCAAGTTTAAATACAAGTGGGAAAATAATAAACTGAAGGAAAATAAATAATATAAACGAGACGTGTCAGTCGTCTACGTCTCCATTCCCCAAGTTACTGTCGTTGCCGTCATCCTGTGCGGCATTTCCAGCTTCCTCAGCTGGGTCCTCCTCCGGATCCTCTTCAGGATCCTCCTCTGGATCCTCTTCTGGATCCTCCTCTACCGGCACTGGAGGGGCCGGTGCTGGTTCAAGTGCTTGATTTTGCAGTTCCTGAATGTTCCAACTGTTTTCCAGGACTCTGTCCTCCAGCCAGTCAGCTCTTATCTGCTCAGCACGCAGATCTCTGGCTATGGTGTTACGAGCTACTTTGCTCGCACGATGCTCTTCCTCGAGCGAGTCGGTCCTTCCTGTAAGTTGTCGGATCATCCATCCTTGTGCGAAGATGGTTTCCTGCATTCTTCTAACTGTTTTTGTTGTGTATGTACCAGGATTCTAAGCATGTCAAGTCCTATTTCTACAGGATTAATCGGTTCAACCGGTACAGCAATAGTTGGGCGCAACAACGACTCCTCCCCCAGAGCGAGCCTTTTCCTCGCTGCTGAGCGTGTCTCCATGCCATAAGGTGGTATGGGTTCCACCATTGGTGCCTTTCCTGATGCTCTTGGTGGCGTAAGTCTGTCGGACGATGATGACGATGAGGATGATGACATTGCCTGTTAGGTCGTGTAGTTAGTTACGAGTTGTTTTCATTTCTTATTATGAAGGTATAACCTACCAAACACGTTTGTAGCATATTGCATAACAAGATATACTAATTCGGTGCCAAACTAAGTCTAGTGTCGTGATATCAGCTATAGTTTAGGTCTACTTCTAATGCAAACCTGGTTCTCTATAGCTAGTGGCTCTGATACCAATCTGTCACACCCTCAATTTCCACTTGCGGAGTTCTACCGCGAGACGTGTGAACAAACCAGAATCTAAGACACTAGTACGTCGAACGACTCTATATGATTTGATAATACGTTTTCCAAAATCATATGTTGTAAATTTTAGATTACCAATATTTAGCATAAGCATCAGTTTTTAAAGTTTGAGCGGAAGCATAAATAAGTAATGATGCGGGCGCCAACACAAACGCCAAAACAAATGAAAAATCCCAAAACAATATTAATAAATGAGACGCGATAAAGATGTCTTGTTCAATGCATGTGCGTGCACCTAGAGCTCCTAGCGTCCTGAGAAACATGTAAAGAAACAAGTGTCAACATTAAAGATGAGTGAGTTCACAGGTTTTCATAAATTCGTTGTTCGGTTTTAGTTTGTTACTCCGTTATCCCCAACCCGGGATAACTAATCAGTTCCATTATTCCAATCCCGGAATAATAAGTTGTTGCTTCCAATATTCCCAAACCGGAATATTAAGTTGTTGTTTCCATTATCCCCAACCCGGGATAATAAGTTGATGTTCCAATATTCCAAACCCGGAATATTAAGTTGTTCCGTAATTAAGTTCAATATTAATGTATATAGGTAGCTAGCCTAAAGTCATGTCACTAAGTGTTCGCGATCGAAGCTGACTGTGTGCCTCCGTTTTGCCAGGCCTATCACATGACCATGGCGGTGTTAGGCCAATCATACATCCGTTGACCATACCCGGTCGGCTAGCGCGACTAGCTCGGATGGGGCTCGTCAGACCCAGTAGTACTACTTATAATTCCCCCGCTATTTAAACCCAAATACTAACGATCCGAGGAGATTGTCGAGGACTTAAGTGATAAAGCTGCATAGTGACCATAACATTACATTAACATTAACTTAGTTACCGTATAGTTAAGTGACGTTAAATTCGTATAACGTAAAGAGTTTGAGTTTGAGAGTGTATACATGTTTCTCCCCCTGTTGTTTAAAAACCGGATAAAGTTAGGGGCCGTGAACTCACCTTTATTTGCTCGGTTAGTGTGGCAAAGATGTTATAAGAAATGGGACCGCTAGTTGCGTCCTAACAAACCAATTAATTCCACGTCAGTGTGTAATCACACCAATACAAATTCCACACGCAATTTACTCACAAAGTGATACACACAAACAACATATCTAACACTCAAACATGCATGTAAATATTCCCATGTGATCATAGTAATCAAACAACTTATCATAACCATATTCCAAATCCATACAACACTTTATACATACAATCACAAGTTATCAACTTCTGCTTAACACTCAATTATTCAGCTGTTTTCTAGGATTTTTATAAAATAGTTCTAGCATTCCAAAAATTCCCATATTTTTACAGTAGGTGATATTTATACCATAGAAATTTATATAATTTTTCCAAGTCCTAAATCTTTACCAATTAGCCATAGATATTAATTCACTAAGCTGCAGTCAGATTTACCGCTTTCTGACTGCAGTCCACGGAAGAATTTATTTAAAAATCACTGATCGTCCGATTAACGAAATTCCAATTGGAGTTGCCCGGAAATTTCTATACCTAGTTACTGTACAAAAATCATGACTCAACTCCCTACTGATTTTAAAAGCTAGCTTGATAAACAACCAACAAAATTCCAGAATTTTAACAGCTTTACCTACTGAACTTGTTTAGCCCTTTAAAAATATCAAACGATTTCAGAAAATTATGAATCCAGTGCCATTAGATTCCTTATTCAAATCTCTACGTTCTAGACATCAGAAAATCCATTTTTCGACAACTAACGACCAAGTTACAGCCAGATGAAGTCGGCTGTAACTAGTATTCAGCAGGCTGTTTCAGCATTGTTGTTATTACAACTTACCTACATCGTTCCTATTGATCGACCTAATCCGGCAAAGACCGATTTTTGATCCTAGTTTACTACTAACTACTTATCCATGCAAACCCTACCAATAACTATAATCTTTATAAACAAATCATAGTTGTAAGCTATTGATTCCGAAAACAGTCATGTATTCCCACACTATCAATTCAGCCGATTACTTGTAAGCACATATGATCCGAAGACAATACAATCAATTCATTCAAGCACTTAGGGTTTCCGCAAACAATTATTCACAAGCACATGATCAAAACAGCCTATTACTTATCCAACACATAAGACCCGAAACAACTAGACATTCAAACATGCATATTTATCCGAAACAACTAGACATTCAAACATATACATAATCCGAACATGATCTTGTAATCAGAGATAACCTCTAATCTTTTAATAACAATATAAACGAACCGTGATTAAGCTAGGGGATCCGGTGATCAAAGCTGCTTGCGGCCGAGAGGAAAGATGTCGATGATCGCTGCTGCGACCGGAAGAAAAGAACAGAAAAACTGTTGCTTGCTGCGACCGAGATGATGATGAGGGTAAGGCAGTTTGTTTGCGACTGAAAAGATGAACAAAAGAGCTGATCTCGATCGGTTCGGAGGAGCAAAGGGAGCTGCCGACGGCAGGTTTCTTGTAGGGTTTTGGAGTTGTGAAAGAGCATGCATTAGTGTGTGTATATATAGGCGCAAGGTGATTAGACATAGGGGATGGGTTTCCGATTTGGACTAGTTCTCGCGGCCAAGGGTTTGGGTTGGTTTAGTTTGGGTTTGAACGCAATAAGTTTGCGGTTTGGGCTTGATCTTGCGGCCAAGATATGTTTGGGTTGCTCGCGGTTATGGTCTTGAGTTTTGGATAGAAAGCATGGCCGAGAATCTTGGGTTGTTTGGTTTGGGTCTTGATCACGTGGCCGAGGACTAAAGTTGCATGCTATGAGTTTCGGTTTTGGTTAGTGTTTGTGGCCGAGGGACTTGGGTTGGGTTAGTTTGGTTTGGATGTGGTCTCGTGGCCAAAGATTAGAGTAGTTTGGTTTTGGCCGAATAGTTAGAGTTTAAGTTTAGGTTTAATCGTTGTTTCCTTCTAGCCGAAGGCTTAGGTTCAAGGTTTAACTTTGTGAACTCCTAGAGTCGCCATGAACCAAGGTTGGAACGTGTCGCGGTTCGGTTCAGTTTGTGCACATATCAAATCTAATTATTCAATCACTAAGACAATCACACAACACACAACACGTCTTTAATCCATGCACGTTTAATACTTAGCACACATCTTATTCGACAAGTGTCACGTGTAAGTTATCTGAAAAACCCGGGATATCACAACAAACCTCTCATACCCTGATGACCCATAACTTCAACTTGTTCCTTAGCAATATCCAGATGATCTTCAAATTTTAACACAATCACTGCTTCGCAAGTAGCTGGATCTATCTGCCACCACTTGAATAAAGGATAAAAGTTATGTTCGATCGGCATAAGTGGCATATTCCTCATGGCTCTAGGACGTTTCATAATTAACGTTATGTCCTTCCCCTGTAACCTTATTGATCTTAACTCTTCGTCTTGGAATAAACGGCTTCCAGTGATTCCAACGTTTACCAGCTTCGTACTTAATCATCTTCCACAACAACTGATCAATTGTCTTCATATGATAAGTAACATTCACTGTTTGTACCAGCTCTTCCATATTCCAATACGGCAATGTCTTGAAATCAGCAAGATATTTGAAGTATTGCACTCCAAATCCCCTTTTGATTGCGTATACGTTGAGCTCTTTAAACCATCCCCAACTCAGTATATCACCCAAAGAAACATCTTTATTTCTGGTGAAGAATGCTAGTGGACGTCGAAACTTACGTTCACGTGGCATCTCCTTGAACCAGGACTTTTTGCTTCAGCTATCTTTTCTTTGGTCATCGGTTTAGGAATCTTTCCTTCTCGTAGCTCTTCAGCAATCTTATCTTTCAACATGTCTCCATTAAGCTGTTTGTACATCTCTTCAAATGTAGAAAAACTTTCTGAATTGTCACCAACATACTTAGCTTTCTAATCTGATTCATCATCTGAGGACTAATCTTCAACTATCACACGGCTGTACTCATCAGCTTCAAATCTTCTTTCATACTGATACTCTTTTGGTTCAAATGTGTTGACATTTAAGACTTCCTCAAAATCAAACTCTAAATTCTCAGTTTCAACTTCAACTAGCTTCGCCAGATCTTCTTTTAAGTAATTATGTACAAACTCACCTTCTTCCACATTATGTTCCAACATTAGCATCAAAGGCTTTGTGGCTACTGCAGACACAGGTTTCGGAGAACAATCAATATCTAACAAATCAATATCTTCATCAGTTGGCCCTTTCTGCCCTGACTCCCCCTGGCTTTTATCTTCCATTGTATTCGATTCGTCGTTCATAAGATCAGAAAAATCAAACTCATCAGATACTTTAGCTTCATTGATCTTTAAACATGTACCTCCCTAATCAAAATCATCATCTCCTTGATCAAAATCATCATCATCATCCCCAACATTCCAATCCTCATATCCTTCTTCCTCTTCGTCTTCATTTTTATCTTCCTTTTTGGCTTCATCATCGTCTTTATCTTCATTAACAACGATGGGATCAGAAGGCTTGACAGATTCGTCAACCTTTTGGATATCAGACTCAGAAGCTTTCGAATATCTTCAATTGGTTTCTCAGGGACATCAGAAGATTTCTCAACAGAAGATTTAGAGGCTTCACCCTCAACCTGCTTCCCTTTATCACCTTCAGCCAATTCATTCTCAGCATGTTCTTTGGCTTCCTGACGATCGTATGAAGAAGTGAAATCAATATTCAGATTGTTTGCTAACACCTTCTGCAATCTGTTGAATCTTCGATCGTTCAATGCTTGGATAGTCTTTAATTATGCAATCTCTGTCTGTAGTTTTTCATTGGCGTCCTACAGACTTTCTATCAACGTCTTTAAATATTCACGTTCATTCTCCAGCACGTTTATTTTATCATCAAGCAGTTACTTTTCAACCTCACCTTGATTCACCTTCTTAACAAGCTCAGCCTTTTCAACCTCATTCTGTGCAACTTTCTCTTCCAATACCTTCACACGTTTATCTAATATCTCAGGATTAGTTTCTGGGAAAAACTCATCCAAGTCTTTGAGAATGATTGGACCGTGTGGCATATCCACCAAACATACTTTCCCTTGGTGTCTTGATGTTGAATCTTTTGGTGTTGCAGTTTTTTGTGTTGACTTCTTAGGCGTAGAACTTTCAGGAACAGAAGTCTTTGGAGCAGTAGGAGATTCAGCAATAGGGACTTCAACAAATCCACACACAGGAGGTTCTTGTGTAACTCCTGGCCTTTCAGCTTCAGCATGAACAATAACAGGAGGTTCTTGTGGAGGTTCTTGTGTGGCTCCTTTCTCCTGAGCACCAGAAGGTTCTTGTGTGGCTTCTGTGCTTTTCACCTTGCTTTTATACCTCTTGCTCATAGCTTTCTTAGCTTTTCTTTTCCCTTTGGTATGAGGTGACCCTGTAGTCTTCTTTGATATTTCAATTGCTAGAGACTTTGTATGCTTTGACTTTTTCTTTGGTCTCTCCTCGTCAGATTCTTTTTCAGCGTTAGGATCAAAATCTGCATCCAATTTCCTTCCCTTTTCTGCTCTAATTTCTGCCTCAGTCTTTTCTGGCTCTTTATCAGATTCTTCATTCTTAGAAGTAGCAGAAATCACATCTTCTTGAGTCGTTTTCACAGTTTCTTGACTTTCAATTACAACTGCAGCGCTCGATCCAGCAACTGCTTCAACATTTTCAGGTTCATCGTCGTCGACAAACATAGTTTCGACTTTCTTTCCACTATGTTTCTTTTTTGGCTTATCAGCTTCTGCCTTTAAGAACCATTCGCTCCTTGCCTTTGGTTTGAATTCTTTAAACCACTCCTTCTCAGGTTTAAGTTCTTTCTCGTCGTCGCTACCATCTTTTCTCCATTTGTTGTCTGGCGGCGAAATATAGTTAGAATCTTTAATGGCTCCGAATACCGGCTTGGCAACAGGAGCTGAAGCTTGTTTCTGGAACTTAATAAGCTTCTTCACTGTCGTTTCGTCAAGATGAACTAGATAAAGAACGTCATTCGGACAATGTTAGGATATTTCTCATCAATTAACATCTGTATAAACCTCGGAAAGACACAATCTTGAATATTCCATGTTCTTCGACATATGAGTAAAAATCAACTTCGAAACGTTGAACGGCTTTTTCAAAATAAGTGTCGTTGCCATGCTAGCCAAATAATCATGTACATCATCTAAACAGGCTTTGCGATGGCTAAATGTATGAATTAACGCATGAATCAGAAGCTTGTAGGGGTTAGGCACTTCCCCTTTCTTCAGCGTCGGTTTCTTTACACTTCCTTTGTAGCCCATGCGAAAGAAACAGCCACGGACCATCTTTTCGTCTAGATGAATCGGATCATCTTCTTTATCGTTGAAATGCAAAATTCTTCGAATATCATCTTCAGTCACGCTGATCGGCTTAACTTCATTGCCCACTTGCACTATAGAAATAATCGTCTTCTCATCAGCGCTAAGACTCGCATTCATCCAGACATGAACAACATGTGATCGATACGACATTGTGCGCTCTGTAATTGCTCGGCGAATATAACTATCCTCTAGAAACTTCAAAATACTGTCATACTCCTTCAATGATGGACAGATCGTTTTATCAAGCGTGATGCACGTATTGTGAGTCTTTGAAAACTCAGCAGAGATTACTCGTGCTGGAACCTGTGCCTGAAGAAACGACGCAAAACAATTAGCACGTTTTTCGAGAAAAATCACTAAAAATTTCTAACACTTTTAATCAAGTTCGGGCTAACTTGATTAGGTGTTATACATTCTGATTTTAACAAGTTCGCCCGAACATGTAATCATCACATGTTCACAATGTTTTCTTAATAAGTTCGGGCGAACTTATGTTATCAACAATTAGTTTTATTAAGATCCAAGTTCGGTCGATGATGAAGAATTAAATCATTTCATTAATCAAGTTCGGTCGATGATGAAGAATTAAATCATTTCATTAATCAAGTTCGGTCGAACATGAGACTAAATCATTTAATCATATTTTTGACATGTCCGGTCGAACTTGACAACAAGTTCGGCCGAACTTGTCGTCTTCTCCAAAAGACCAAACTTTTTCAAGCATCCTAACAATCGTTTCAGACCAATCAAAAACAATTATGCGGTCGATTTTAAGTGTAGATTAAAAATCTTTGTTCAATTTTGATTATCATCACCTAAATGTTATCAAATTTTAATTTTTAGATCTGTTTGGTTCGTTTATGGTTCAATACACAATTTAATCACAAATCTATACCTCTTCTATTGTGATTGGTGTGCAAATCACCAAAAACAATCTAGATTTGGACAGCGTACGGTATAAAAATGCCAATTTCACTCTAGTGCTCTCTATCTCAAGTTCGCTCAAGAATTTCTGAAAACAAGTAAATGAGTTCGGCCGAACTTGATTGGTATTTATACCAAGTCAAGTTCGGGCGAACTTGCTAAGCCCAACATGAAGGCTCATAGTAAGTTCGAGCGAACTTAAAACAACAATCAACCTTCTGCAAGTTCGGTCGAACTTACTGATTGTTAATCATTGAATTGTTTAGCAAGTTCGGCCGAACTTGCTAAACCAACAAATTTTAACTTTTTTTTTTATTTTTCATTTTTAACCCTAAACTTTCCAACTTTTTACTAGTTATGAAAAATCCACTCAGTTGACCAAGTCCAAGCTAATGACCTTGGTTAACCGATTTGTCTACCGAGTCCAAGTTAATGACCCCAGGCTTGACCCGTTACGAACAAACTGTTGATATTTTCAAAACAAAGTTTCAAATTAATGAACTTTTCATCGTTTTAATTTTTCTGATTAACAGATTAGCTCCCAGCCCGTTGTCAAAGAGATTCCCACCAGTTCTAGCATCTTACTAGACTTCGAAGATCCGTTCTCCAACATTGGTTTGCTGAAAACAATGTAGAAATAAAATCTTTTTGTATTTTTGTAAGTTTATGCTAAAACACACCGAAAATCTTTTTGATTTTAATCTGTAAAGCTAAAATACAGTGTAATAAGCAATGTAAACTATGTACAAATTTATTTACAGACATACTTTTGTTTGAATTCGTATCTAAGGATCATGTCAGTTGATTGAGACATATCACCAGTATCGTTGACCTTTAGCAGACTTTAAGTTCTAAACTCGTTTACCTAGATTGTCGATATGTTTGTCCATTTAAGCTTTACCACATTTTTCAACTGTTTCAAGATATGTAAAATATGATTTATGAAACTTGACTTAACTGATGTTCCCACTTCTTGAATATACTCCCGTATCCAGATTCCCTAGATTTAATCTTACAGGTGAATATAGCGTAATTGATATCTATATCTAGATTGTGCGAGTCTTTGAGAGCTCAGGTTAGTACTACAGTACAGACAAAGAGATGAAGGCTCGACTTTAAGGTGTGTTCCACTTAAGGAATCTTTTCAGCATTGCATAAGATTATATCTTTTGATACTTTTCAATATTGCATGCAATTTGGGGGTTTAAAGCAAAAAACATTATATAAGTTCTAGGCTATTGCTTCCGCAAAATCAGAAGAACTTGTATAATACCCCAGATATCAACTATCTATAAAGACCTCGCATCTCAGAAATTTCAGAGTACTAAGTCCATGTATCCAAGATGTGTTAATCCACAAGATTAAGCAGTTGTAAACTTTAGTTTATACCTCAAAACAGTTTACTGAATGTGTTAAGCCTATCGACACATCCATAGTAAGACTCGTTTATCACTTTTAAGCTTTACATTTCTTTAGCATACTTTGATAATCCACTGATGTACTATCATTTCCTTTTATGACACTGAATTCTTTTTGTCTTTTTCAATGTTTTTGGATTTTAAAATTTTTCGAATGTTTTTGTATTTTCCCTAACATTTCTCCCCCTAAAATAAAAAACATCTTTTTGGATTTTAGTTTTTAATAAAATTCTAAACTAGAAAGATATTTACAAACCAATGAGGATCACGCGAACTCGTCGTCCGATCCGTATTCAACCTCAGCATCCGCACCTGTAAGCAAATTTTTCATACCATTAATTCTCAGTAAGTATTTAAATCGTGACAAAGAAAATGATTTGGTATAAAAATCAGCCTTTTGTTCGTCAGTGTGGATTTTGTCTATTCGTACCAACTTCTTCTCGTAGCAGTCACGGATGAAGTGGTAACGAATTTCAATGTGTTTTGTACGTGAGTGATGAACCGGATTTTTAGTTATATCGATGGCTGCCTTGTTATCAACATACAGCGGAGTGTCTAGAAATCGCAGACCATAGTCTTCATCTACTGTTGAATCCACAGAATCTGTGAACAACAGCTGGAGGCCGACATATACTCATCTTCATAGGTAGAGAGAGCGACCGTAGTCTGTTTCTTACACTGCAAGGTTACCATTCTTGTTCCGAAGAACTGGCATCCTGCTGTAGTTGATTTTGAGTTCAACTTATCTACACCAAAATCAGAATCAGGATAGCCTGTGAGGTCGAAATTGTCGTTCTACGGGTACCACAAGCTGGTGCTTGGGCATCCTTTTAGATATCTGAAGATACGCTTCACGATCTGCATGTGTAAGATCCTCGGGCTTGACTGATATCTGGCGCATAGACAGGTTGGATACATAATATCTGGGCGCAATGCCATCGAATACATCAGTGATCCAATCATCGATCTGTATAACGTCTCGTCAACTTGGCTCCAGTCTCATAAAAACAAATGCCATGATTTAGAGCAAGAGGCATAGATAGAGGCTTCAAGTTTTCCATTCCAAACTTCTTCAAGTATGTCGTGAACATACTTAGTCTGATGAATGAAAATACCATCCGGAAGCTGATCTACTTGCAAACCAAGAAAGAACTTCATTTTGCCCATCGAGGACATTTCTAATTTCTTTTTCATGATTCCCTCAAACTCCTTGCAGAGACTATCGTTTGTTGATCCAAAGATGATGTCGTCAACATAGATTTGAACTATAATCAGATGGCCATCAACTTCTCTGGTGAAAAGGGTACTATCCACAGTTCCTCTGATAAAGCCGTTTCCGACGAGATGTTGCGATAACGTCTCGTACCAAGCTCTCGGGGCTTGGTGTAGTCCGTAAATGCTTTATCCAGCAGGTATGCTTTCTTCTTATTGAGTGGATCGACAAACCCCGGTGGTTGTCCAACGTACACCTTTTCGCATAATTTGCCGTACAGAAAAGCCGATTTGACATCCAATTGATAGACCTTAAATCCTTTCCATGATGCGACAGCTAGAAAAATTCGAATAGATTCCAATCAAGCCACTGGTGCATAGACTTCCGTGTAGTCTTCCCTTCCTGCTGGTGAAATCCCTTGACAACAAGCCTAGCTTTGTTACGAACAATAACCCCTCTATCATCACGTTTACACTTAAAGACCCATTTTGTATCAATTGCTTTCTGATTTTCTGGTAAGTCTTCAAGCTTCCACACACCCAACTTCTCAAACTGCAATAATTCTTCTTGCATTGTTTGTACCCAGTTTTCATCGCTAAAGCTTCATTAACTGTCTTAGGCTCAATATGAGAGATGAAACATGAATATAAACAATAGTTTTGGGTTGTAGCAACGCGTGTGTAGAAACAACTGAGTGCTTTATTAATTTGCCCTCGAGTTCTAACATCAGTTTAAGTTCTCCAATAATATTTGTTGACGGATGATACGAATATGATCGCGGCAATTCTTCACTTGGAACATCTACTGAGTTTTGCTGAGTCGTGATGTTGAGATCAACAACCAATTCAATGTTTGGAGAGCTTGATGAAGCTTCATTTCTGTTGTTTAGGACTGCAGATTGATTAAGAAGACTTGTTATCTGCTCCACTTCTTCATCTGAAGAAAATGATTCCCCATTTGATGCTTCATCTGAGTCAGAATTTGGTTCTGAGGCATACTAGGCTCCGTTGTTGTATTCACTGGTTCAGTAGAGGCAGTTGTTGGAAGATTAGCAGGTGTTGATAATGTTTCAGAAACATTTTCAGCCAGAACACCACTATTGTTTGAACTTGCGCCAGAAGAAGATGGATCCAACGTGGGTTGATTAACCACAATTGGTCAAACAATTTGTTCTTGATTTGCTGACTGGTGAAGATAATATAACGCTGCAACGTCTTCGTCAGTTGGTTCTTTGGGCAAGTCAATGACATCCAAAGGTCTTGATAGTTAAACAGCCACGCGTCACCTTTCCTTTGAATAGGATCCGTGTAATTGAAACAATCCACGTGTTGTGCTTCAATAACCTTTCTCAATGAAGAAACATATACTCTTCTCAACGGACTCGCATATCCAACAAAGAAACCTTCAAGAGATTTAGCTCCGAATTTGCCATCTTGGTCTATTACAGTACATGGTGCACTGAATGGTTCTAAGAACTTCAAATTTGGCTTCCGTCGGTTTATCATCTCAAAACATGTTTTCTTTGTTGGTTTGATAGTGAGATCCCTGTTTAGCGTGTAGCAAGCCGCAGCAACCGCTTTACTCCAGAAACTGATAGGAAGTTTAGAATCTGCAAGCATGGTTCTCGCAGTTTCAATCAAAGTTCTATTTTTCCGTTCAGCTATTCCGTTTTGCTGTGGAGTATAGGGGAGCACTAAACTCGTGCAGAATCCCTTTTGCCTTGCAGAATTCCTTCATTTTGTTATTCTTAAACTTTGTGCCGTTGTCACTTCTAATGCGTCTGACCGCCAGATGATAAATGTTCTCGAGTTTCTTGAATAGAATAACCAAGTTCTCGAACGTTTCGTCTTTTGATTCTTGAAAGAATACCCACGAGTCATCTGTCACGACCAAGCAATATAAGTCTCCTGAGATGCTTCGAACATTTACAGGACCAAATAAATCCATGTGGAGACGTTCTAATGGCAACTTGATTGAGTTTAGAATTTTCTTCGGATGAGATTTCTTGATCTGCTTTCCTTCTTGCATTCCGAGCAATGATCAGACATCTGAAAACTTTGAAGATTTACGCCTTCTACAAGATCATTATGAACCAAGAAATTCATTTTTTGCAAGTGAATATGCCCCATCTTACGATGCCAAAGAATAGAATCTTTTTCAGTAGCCTTTGATACAAAACATTGTGCTGATTATGATGAAGTGGTAGCAACACCCATATCAAGAACATATAAATCATTCTCTCATGGTGCTCGCATCAGAATCCACTCATCTTGTATTTTGAATCCCGGCTTCAAGATAATACACTCTTTGTCATTGAAAGGGACTGTAAATTTCTTGTCACAAATCTTCGATATACTCAGAAGATTGGTCTCAAGTTCTGCAATATAGTTCACGCAATCAAATGAAACTACGACATTGGAGAGTTTTCCCTCGGCAACTATCCTTCCACCTTGATTTCCTGCAAATCCACCATTGATAGCTTTTATGTCGAATAGCAATGCCTTCATTCCTGTCATATGCCTGGATTCTCCGCTATCCAAAATCCACCTGGAAAGTACAGATCTTTGGAGCCCTTGCAAAATTCAGATATTAGGTGAAAAGCTCTACCCAAGCCTTCTTGGTCTTGGGTTTTACTGGATAACCATCATCAAAATCATATTCAAACTCATCAACATCATCAACATCAAATTCATCATCTGTTTCAACAATGTTAATGTTTGAAAATTTCACTTTTTCCTTATCTTTTACAGATTTGATATTATCGTTCTTGATTTCTGTTTTAACTTCTTTCACATTCTCACTAGTCTTCACCTGCTCAGACTTCGTGATTTTAGACTTTGATTCTTTTGTGTTGTCTGTCTTTACTGGCTCAGACTTAACAACACTATGTTGACCTTTTCTTGACAATCCAGGTTTGAGATTTGATATTAGCCTTTTTGATGTAAAACTTGTTTTCATTAGACCTAGAAGTTTCACCTTTTTTGAAAATGGAATTTTCAAAAATCTTTTCAGACTTTGGTTTAACTTCTGGTTTTGATTCATTTCGTTTCAAAATCTTTACAGGTTTTGCAAACACTGGTTGCTTTAGTTTAACAACATTTGAATCTTCTTTGCTTCGAACATAAGCCGGTTTTGATTTCAGACATTGTCGTGCCATATGACCAATTTCATTGCATTTGAAACATGTCCGATTATCAAGTGGATGTCCTTTAATAGGTGGTTTTACCCTACTTGAAGTTTTGACACCACTTGTAACCTTGGCTTTATCTCGAATTTCTTTCTCCTTCTTGAACTCATCATTTGACTGTTTACCAATCAAATTCTCCTCATGAGTACTCGTCCCATATATGAAATTCATGTTTTTGTTTTTATATTCATGAAATGGTGACGGTTTCTTTACAGATTCATCAATTTCTTCTTCTAAACCCAATCCCGCTCTCCGGTTTTCCGGATGATCACCACCATTCCTTCGGTAGTTGTTTCTTTTAGGTTTAGAATAGACTTTTCGTTTGTTAATTTCCAATTCCTCTTATGTGACTTCCACGAGTTTAAAGAATTTATCAAGCAATTCTTCCTTCACATTCTGAATCGGAAAGCTATCATCAAAGTATAGTCTATCCGAAACCTTAATTTTTTACATTACAATGTTAGGATCGTCACTTAGACCATCCTCTGACGACTTATCGTCATTTTCAGATTGTGAATCAGAATCCTTTGAACTCGAGTTGGCGCTTTTGAAGCTGCCATCATCAGAATCACTTAGAACATTTTCAACGACTTTGTTAACCACAGCGTTGTTATCATCGTCAGATTTAACATAGACTATATCAATGTTCTCTGGCAACTCGTCTTTCTTTTCAGAAAGTAATTCAACATTGAGTGCCTTGTCCATCCCTTCTGCAGATTTAACACAGTATTTCTCGCAAAGGGGTGGAGGAACATTGTTTATTCTTTGCCCGCTTTCTTTTTAGGTTTTTATTCCGTTGAGATTGTCGGAAGAATGTGATCGATAACATACGCGTCGGTGGTATAACTTCTTAACAATTATCGAACTCTTTCAGTTTCAATTGTCATGTCTTGAAGTTGTTGTTTAATTTCAGCAATGGTGTTAATATAGGTGTTAATTGCTCTATGTTTATCCATTACTGTACCACTCAACATTCTTATATTATCATGTTGTTCGATGTTATTTCTGTCGAGTCTGCCATAATCATTTTTCATTTTGTCATACGCTTCTTTCATTGTGCGATAATCATATTTTAACAAATCGTTATGCACATTGTTTTCAGCGTTGATCTTTGATTTTTCAGCACATTTGACACAAGGTTTAGTACATTTTGTACAAGGTTTCTCAACCTCAACAACTTGTACTCTGACAACTTCTTTCTCGACAACCTTTACCTCTAGACCTACCTTGGTTAAATTCGCCATCAAAGCTTTATATGCCATGTCCTTGAGGTTTTCAGCATTAACTTCTTTGGTAACATTGATGATCTCTACATCAATATTTTTCTCCTCAACCACTTGTTCTTTCGAGCTTCCATAGAAGATAAAATTCCTTGTCTCTGCATATGGATATATTCCTCTTCTTCCTGCTGTTGATGCAAGTATTGTTCCAGAAGAGCTTGTTCGAAAGCTACTGCTTCTGCTGCTGCCGTTGCTTCAGTTGTTGCCGCTGCTTCCTCTGCAGAATTATCTTCAACTATCTCTTCCACAAAGCAACTCTGTTCTTTTTCCAAATGTAAAAATTCCAATCAAAACCATCATCTTCTGTGGATGCAACCATGGCTTTCTCCGTGGTACTACGGTTTGGCTTTTCTTGGATCTCAACTTGAGTTTTCTTCGGGAACGGTTTATATTGAAGTGCCCTCTTGTAATATTCATTCCCTCCTCCGAAAGGATTCCGGTTGCCTCGGTGTTCTTACACTCTCTTTCAAAATGTCCCTTCTTTCGGCATTTAAAGCATGTGACTTTGGATTTGTCAAAATCCTATTTGTTGCTGGAGGTTCCTATGTCATGGTCTGTGAGTGCAACGAACTTTGTCACTCTCCTGATGATCAAAGCTAATGACCATTTGATGTCCATTAGTTCAAGCTCTTCCTCGTCTACCTGATCATAATCTTCTGCGGTCATCTCGGATTTCCGATTTTACCGACAACAAGACATTCATAAGACTCTAAGACGGTAGCCAGAAGTGACATATGTTGTTTTGCAACTTGTTCTGTAACAACATTGTTCAAATTTATTGTGATATCGCATTTATATACATTCGGATCAGAACTTTGTTGTTGATTCTGGTTCGCTTGACTTTGATACATTGAACTTGAACCAGTGTTCGAGTAAGAACTTTGTGGACTTTGGTCATACTGAGGCTGTGAATGGTTCTGATTCTGTGGAGAAGCATTCATGTTTTCACTAAAAGCAGTTCCAATTTTTGACTACTTCAGAACCATCAAATAAGTTGACCATTCACCCTCTGGTAGTGTGTCAGCAAGTTTGTCGATGTATTCTTGTTCCGTCTTCTCAAGACCGTGTCTTCGCATTTGCACTTTGAGATGACAGAAACGCTCAATCATTTGCTTAATGGTCTCATTTTTTAGCATGCTGAAGATATCGAACTCTTTAAGAATAAGTGCCTTCTTGCTTTTGATCATTTCAGCACTACCTTGGTATTTTTCTGTAACGACAACCAAAGCTCTCTTGCTGTAGTATACTCTGGTAACAGAATCAGAATATCTTCTTTAACTGACTGTTGAATGAGACTGATCATCTTTTTCTCGGCAATGTATTCGTCTCTCTGTACTGTCGAATAGTTGTACTACTCAAGAACTTGTTGATGTTCATCTACCGGAACAGTATAGCCTCTTTCGATTGATACCCAGCCAGCGAATTGCATGGCTTGAACCCAGTAGGTAAATTTCTCTTTCCGTGCTTCATACTCGTCCATACTCATAAGCTTGGGCAGTTTAACGGTCGTTCCCATTTCGTTATCAAGATTGACTTGATTAATCACGTTGGCATTTGATGAACTAGCTCCGGACATATAAGCTCTTAATTGATCTTCAATTGTGAATCACGAAATGTGTACGCTGAAAAACTTTCAAAACCATTGAAGACAATTAGTCCTACTACAAGTTCGGTCGAACTTGTAGCAACAAATGAAGAATTTTCAGCTTTTCTAACAAGTTCGGTCGAACTTGCTAGATTTGTTTTGAAAACAATTGTTTATCTTCGGTCGAACTTACACAATCTTTGAGCAAACAAACAGAACTTCGAGCGAACTTATCAACAGAATTTTGATGAATGCTAGGTAAGTTCGGGCGAACTTACTTAAAATCTCTTAGATATTACACAAGTTCGGTCAAACTTGATGTAAAATCAGTGAAACTTTAGTAACTTCGAGCGAACTTGAGTTAAATTTCATCAAAAACCAACTAAGTTCGGGCGAACTTAATAAAAAATCACTTGAAAAGTGATGTTTTAGGGCAAGTTCGGCCGAACATGGCCAATAAGTTCGATCTTTAGGGTTTTCAAAAACATGGTTTTTTCAAAATTTCGACATGAATTCGGTTGAATTTGGTCTCCAATATTTCAAGGGTTTATCTTTGTTGTATTTTACATGATATATTCAAAATTCAAAAGATTTTGACCGTGAATTCTTCATTTTATGTTCAAAAGATAAGAAAAAAGAAGAATGGAGTAGAAATAGAAGAGTTCTTGTCTTGATACTATCAAATCAGGCTGTTCTAGCTCTGA
The DNA here is from genome assembly GCA_947069175.1 of Scalesia atractyloides. Classification (NCBI taxonomy): domain Eukaryota; kingdom Viridiplantae; phylum Streptophyta; class Magnoliopsida; order Asterales; family Asteraceae; genus Scalesia; species Scalesia atractyloides. Next base: position 59,461,508 of record CAMTDV010000025.1, read on the forward strand.
TACCACTTGTAGGACCGATCCTCGATGCTTAGGAACCTAAATTTGATATCTAACGTCCATAATAGCGGAAATATTACGTCGTGTTTACCAATAGACAAGATTTAATCAGTTAAACGTCAGTTTTATGGATCAAACATTCTGGTTACAAACTGACAGTGCTTCACCTCTGAAATGCCAAAGTTACAAATGAGAGATCTAAGCTAGGTATTTATAGACATCCAAGTTCGGCCATAGAGGACACAAGTTCGCCCGAACTTGCATAAGCAAGTTCGGCCGAACATGCATACATTACATGCACATGGGCGAACTTGGCTACAACACTTCATAAATACTTCATAACCTAGCCTATTCTACTCTATACAATACAGACTCAATATAAGACTAAGACATAGACATTATGCAACAACAACAGTAATGCCTTTTGGCTTGACAAATGCTCCTGTTGTTTGTATGGACTTGATGATTAGGGTCTGCAAGCCTATTTGGATAAGTTCATCATTGTTATCATTCAAAATCTCGGACAGAACACGAACATCACCTCGATTGACAATGGAACTACTAAAGAAAGAACAACTTTATGCCAAATTATCAAAATGTGAATTTTGGCTCAAAGAAGTTCAATTCTTAGGCCACATTGTCAACGAACAAGGTATACATGTAGATTCCACCAAGATCACAGCAATCAAGGATTGGAGAACACCCACTACTCCTACTGAAATTCGTTCTTTTCTCGGTCTTGCCGGTTGCTACTGTCGCTTTATTTCGAATTTCTCTAAAATCGAGGTTCCCCTCACTGAATTAACTCAAAAGAATAAACCTTTTGAGTGGGGACACAAGCAAGAGGAAGCCTTCCAAACCTTGAAACACAAACTTTGTAACGCTCCTATCCTATCCCTACCAGATGGAAACAATGATTTCGTGGTTTATTGTGATGCCTCGAATCTAGGCCTTCGATGTGTTCCTATGCAAAGAGACAAAGTCATAGCCTACGCATCAAGACAGTTGGAAATCCATGAAAAGAATTACACAACTCATGATCTTGAGTTAGGTGCAGTCGTTTTCGCTCTCAAAATTTGGAGACACTACCTCTATGGTACAAAATGTGTGATCTTCACATATCACAAAAGTCTCCAACATATTTTAAATAAGAAATAACTTAACATGAGACAACGACGTTGGGTTGAACTTCTGAACGACTATGACTGCGAAATTCATTACCATCTTGGTAAGGGGAATGTCGTGGCTGACGCACTTTGTCGCAAAGCCAAAACAGATATTCAAACACGTATTTACAAAGCCCAATGTACCTCTGTGACCTAAGGCATAATGTCTAATGAAATACCACACAATCTTGAGCTTCAGCTTGAAACAAAAGAAGATGGGTTACTCTATTTTATGGGTCGTTTATGGGTTCCAAACCGTGATAATCTACGCACTTTGTTGATGATTGAAGCCCATAAGTCTCGTTACTCTATCCATCCTGGCACAGATAAGATGTACATGGAACTTCATACCCATTATTGGTGGCCTTTTATGAAGAAGGAGATAGCTTTGTATGTGTCCGAATGTCTTACTTGTCTTAAGGTCAAGGCAGAACATCAACATCCCTCTGGTTTACTTGAACAACTAGAAATTCCTGTATGTAAATGGGAAAGCATTGCCATGGATCTCATCACCAAATTACCACGCACTCCTAAAGGTCACAATACAATTTAGGTAATCGTTAATCATTTAACCAAATCAACACACTTTTTGCAAATCCACGAGGAATACTCTGCAAGCAAACTTGCTAGAATTTATGTTGATGAGATTGTATCTTGTCATGGTGTTCCCTTAGATATCATTTCTAATCGTGACGCCCGTTTCTCTACTCATTTCTAGAAAACCCTGCAATCCACCATGGGAACCAAGATAAATCTAAGCACCGCCTATCATCCTCAAATTGATGGATAAACCGAAAGGACTACCCAAACACTCGAGGATATGCTCAGAGCATGTGTGATCGAATTTGGTGGTAGTTGGGATTCATATTTACCATTGATTGAGTTTTCCTACAACAACAGTTATCACTCCAATATCAACATGACTCATTTCAAGGCTCTTTATGGTCGGAAGTGTTGTTCACCTGTCTGTTGGTTTAAAGTAGGTGAAGCTCAAATCACCATGCCAGAACTCATTCAAGAAACCACAGACAAAGTTATGAAAATCCGCAATAACCTTCTTACTGCTAGAAGTCCTTAAAAGAGTTATGCATACAAACAATGCAAGACGTTGGAATTCCAAGTTGGTGATCTTGTCCTTCTGAAGGTATCCCCTTGGAAAGGTATCGTTAGATTTGGAAAGAAAGGTAAATTAGCTCCTCGTTTTGTAGGACCTTTCAAGATCATCGAAAAGATCAGAAAGGTAGCCTATAAACTCGATTCACCTCCTGAGTTAGGAAACACTCACACAACCTTCCACGTATCCAACTTGAGGAAGTGTTTAGCTGACGAAAGTATCCACATTTCTCTTGACGAAATCCGCATTGTTGACACTATGCACTTCGTTGATAAACCCGTGGAAATCTTGGACCATGAAGTTAAGAAACTAAAGCACAAAGTTTACTTGGGAACAAGAGGATCAAATAAAGCAGAAGTATCCACAACTTTTCTCACAAGTCTCCGCTAAAAGAATGTTTGTGACGAAATTCCCAGAAGTAGGGGAGACTGTAACATTTGCAATTCTCAAAGTATTGTACAATTTTGATCGTTTCCGTATTTAATAAAGTTTTATGTTTTATTCGTGTATTTCGTTATCTTACATTTATGACATTATTCATAGTAATTGGTGTTAAATTATGATATTTGAAATATTGGCGAGTCCAAACTTTATTTAAAATCATGTTGGCAAAAAATGCGATATAAGCTTATCGCGTAACAAACAAAATTCGAAACAAACGTCGGTGACCGCCCGATTAGTGTTAAAATCCTAAAAAAATTATGGTAAAAATGTTATTTTTAATCATATCCGAGTGGAAAAAGTTAATAAAACGGGTTAAAACACGGTTGTGTACTACGGATTATTGCACGTATCCTACAAAGTTTAAACGACGTTTCCAGTTGAGACTAAAAAATTATAATTCGGCAATATTATGGCAAATTATTTTTTATGAAACTATAAAAATTATTTAAAACACCTTAAAACGAGATTAAAACGAAAGATAATATACCTGGTGGCCAGTAAAGACCTATATTTAGCTGGATATACACAATATATATGTAAGTATATGTTTGATGTGTGTGTATGGGGATAGGTGGCGGCCCTTTGGGTGCCACCCTTTCTCTTGATTTTTCCATTTTAGACAAGTGCCATGACTAGGGAAAAAGGCAATCATTAAACATGCCTGAACATTCCATAATGTTTCAATTTTCAAGATCAAAATCACATTTCTTCTTCCATTTCTCTCACCTAAAATCGTACACCACCACCACTACATCCATTTTCAATTTTTTATGAGTTCTTGAAGATTAAAGCTTATTTCAAGTGATTCCCAAGTTGAGTTGAAGATCCAAAGGTGTTTTCAAGTGATTTCAAACTCCATATCATCAAAAATCTCATCAAAACCTACTAATTTTCTTAAAGGTATAAACTTACTTTAAAAGTTATGTTCTTTCATTTTGATGAGGATGATGATGGAAAGTTTCTCAAATACTTAGATTTCTTCACAAACTTGAAACACTAAAGAAGAAAATGGTTTTAATCAAATAAAAAATGGTGATAAGTGTGTGTATATATATGGTCGAATTTATGTATGGGTGTGTATTAGATTTGTATTTTGATTGATTAAGTTGATTCTTGATTGATGTAGCTCTTGAAAGTGATTGCATGAATGATTAAAAGGGTTTATGATAAGAGTTCATATGATTAAAGATGAATACAAGAAAAAGGTAAATTAAATCGGATTACATGCATGTTAAAATGGTGTTATTTGATGTATTATGATGTTACAAAGTCATGTTATAAGTTTGGAAGCTTTGCATGTTGTACATGAAGCTTAAAAAGTGGTAAAATGAGTGAAATTGCATGATTTATGTGACTTACATGAAACCTGCACTAATCTGAATATTAATGTCATTTTATTCAGTAAATAACTTGTATTATGTTAAAATATGAAGTCTTGACGACTTGGGATGGTTATAGTAAAGTTCGGTGCAAGACTATGCGTTAAAAACAGTAAAAATCGGCTTCTTAAGTAATTTTTGCAAAACTGAATTAGATCAGGTTTTAAACTAATATATTTGTGATAAAAATATGTATTTTAACTTACATTAACTAACCATGGTGTTTGGCTAGTCCCACGTGACTTTCAACGCCTAAAACATCACTGAAACGTTAAAAATACGCATATTTAATGTACACGAACACGGGTAGTTTCATGCATGGATTGTATGTTGATGTGTGATATGTGAATATGGACATGTATTATGTGAAATGATAAGTAGTAGCATGATAGTTGGATGTAGATCTATGCATGCGTACTTGTGTGGTTTATATGATAGTTTCATTAAAAGACATGTTAAAATGTAACTTATATATTGGAGCATGAAAATGATACATTCTCTAACTTGTGAAATTATTGCATGTATAAAATAATTTGAGAATGATAAATTATATACGTTGGTGGAATACGTGCACTATGACATTTGATGATATGTTGAAATTTTGTGTAATTATGTTACAACGTGCAAACTATGAATATTGTATATAAACGAGTGCGTAAATGGATATAACATAATAATGGTCAATAATAAATCGTTTAAGTTCGCAAAATATTAATATATGTATTAACTCATATATATACAAATTGCCAACATAACCGAAATAATAACTTTTTGAGAAAATCTTGAAGTTACGTGAAAAATCATAAGTTTTGGAGAAACTTTGGGATTTTCGAACGACTAAACATTAAATCGTTCCTAATTGAAATTACGACGTGTAGATCAACATTGAGGAAATTGTGTTTCTTTACATAACGCACCTAAAGGTGAATACACAGTTCCCCACTTTTTACGCTTTTCTAACTATTTTGGGGTGATTCATATGTGCCTATAAAACATATCTTCAAAAAGATTTGCAAAACATTATTATATATAATAATATAAGTATTCAAAACACCTCTTTTTTTTATCTTCAACTACTTTGATTCGTTTACATTACCAATGTTTACAAAATCATGATTATGCATTGTTTACTCGTATCCTCAACAATTACAAAAGCATGTTCACATTTCATATAACATAATTTCACATTGTGCGAAACTTGATATCATCACTCATATATTCATTAGCTTTAGCCAAGCCGACCAGTAGTATGTTATGGTACCATAGGATTGACAACCCAATTCCTGCTTCCTAGGTATGTTTGGAGGTATTTTAGGATTGATAGAAACTGAGTAGATAATTGACATTCCCCTTCTGAGGGATTATCCATCAGTCTATCATCAGATTGAATCATAAAAATCATGGATTCTCCCAATAAGTCAATTATTTTATCAAATTACAACCTTTTAGTCATTTAATTCAGAAAACGTAATTTGATCACTTATTCAAAACAAGTCATTTCGTATAAAAAAAACCTTTTTTAAACATTTCAATACACAAAACCTATGTTACTAGCCGAAATTTAATTGTTGACCCGTTATTTTCACATATGTTTCTGGTGCAGATGTGTTGTTAGTGCATAATGTCTATGTCTTAGTCTTGGATCGAGTCTGTTTGTTTTGGGCTAGAATATGTCAAATTAGAGGGTTATTTATGTAATTAGTGGACAAGTTCGCTTGAAATCATGTTGTAAGAGCGAGTTCGGCCGAACTTGATCAAGTCAGGTTCGCCCAAACTTGATCATCCCCCAGCGAACTTGCAACACTATATATAGGTGCCTTGGTGATTTCATTTAAAACTTCTACAATTTTGGCACACAGACGGCGAACTTCTGCCGGATCTGGATCTGAATGTATTGAACTATTATGATCAATAAAACAACGTTTACACAGTAAATCTTGTCTTTTCGGTTAATCTTGTCATATAATTTCCGCTTGTATGGACAATAGAAACAATTTAGGTTCCTAAGCTAAATGGGAGACGATCTAACAAGTGATATCAGAGCCACAGTACCTAAATTGGTGAAATCATAGCAATATCTACTCTTATTCTACCTCTTTCTACCATTTTTCTTCATTTTTCAAAGAAAACAATGAATTCACGGATAAAAGTTGCTGATTTTTGAGTATGTCATGTAAAATACACTTCTGATAAACCCCTGAGAGTTTGGACATCAAATTCAAACGAATTGATATCAAAAATTTCAAAAAACCATGTTTTGAAATCATGTTGTAAGATCAAGTTCGGCCGAACTTGATCAAGTCAAGTTCGCCCAAACTTGATCATCCCCCAGCGAACTTGCAACACTATATATAGGTGCCTTGGTGATTTCATTTAAAACTTCGGCAATTTTGGCGCACAGAAGTCGAAGCTCCGCCGGATCTGGATCTGAATGTATTGAACTATTATGATCAATAAAACAACGTTTAAACAGTAAATCTTCTCTTTTCGGTTCATCTTGTCATATAATTTCCGCTTGTATGGACAATAGAAACAATTTTGGTTCCTAAGCTAAATGGGAGACTATCTAACAAGTGGTATCAGAGCCACGGTACCCAAATTGGTGAAATCATAGCAAGATCTACTCTTATTCTACCTCTTTCTACCATTTTTTCTTCATTTTTCAAAGAAAACAATGAATTCACGGATAAAAGTTGCTGATTTTTTAGTATGTCATGTAAAATACAGTTGTGATAAACCCCTGAGAGTTTGGACATCAAATTCAAACGAATTGATATCAAAAAGTTCAAAAACCCATGTTTCGCAAACTCATTCTAGCCGAACTTAACCTCAAGTTCGCCCGGACTTGATTAAAATTCATTGATTTTTAATCAATTCGCCCGAACTTGAGTGATTTTCAAGGTTATTATACCAAGTCCGCTCGAACTTATCTAAATTTCCTTTAATTTTATCAAGTTCGCCCGAACTTGATTAAAATCTGTTGAAAACTTAGCATAAGTTCGCCCGAACTTAATCAATTTTCTTGAAAATCAAACATACGTTCGCTCGAACTTAGTCAGGAAGAATTTTTAAAATAAACCACAAGTTTGCCCGAACTTGTGTAAACTCAAAATCTGATTTTTCTCCAACTGCAAGTTCGCCCGAACTTGTCAGTGTAAATAAAGTGAACATCGACAACGAGATGGAAGTTTGTGAACGTGTGTTTTTCAGTAAAATTCGTCGGTTTTTCAAGATGGAAGATCTTCACACTGCATTCATGACTGCAACAACGTCAAACGCTTAGTTGGTAAATCAAGTGAACATCGACAACGAGATGGGCACGTCTGTAAAGCCTCCAAAACTCATGTGTATGGACGAATATGAGGGATGGAAAGAGAAGTTTTTGAATTGGGTCCAAGCTACATATTTCCACAGCTGGGTGGCGATAGAGACTGGTTATACATGGCCTAGGGATGAGAATGATAACGTTATCGACATCAGCAAGTTCTTCACTATACAGAAAGATGCAGACGTTGCCGAGAAGAAAATGATAAGCTTGATTCAACAATCGATGAAAGAAGATATTTTGGTGCTTCTACCAAAATTCAATATTGCACAAGAACTATGGAAATCCTTGAAGAACAAATACCAGGGAAGTGCAGAAATGGTCAAAAGCAAGAAAGCATTGATCATGAAAGAATTCGACATATCCACGATGATTAAAGGAGAAACGATGAAACAAATGATATAAAGGTTTTGTCACCTGAAAGTGATCATAGGGAGACACGGGCTTGAGAAAACAGAAGAAGAATACTTGATAAGCTAGCTGACGCTTTACCAGAGAGTGAATGGACGACTTATCTCATGGTGCTCAAAGAAAGTCCGAGTTGGGAATTCTTCAAACTATCAACTTTCATTGATAAACTAGAAGGTCATGAGATGGAGTTGTTAAAGATAGCAAAATCGAAGAATGCCAATGTAACTCAAGATGTAGGGCTGTATTACAAGTCAGGAGTTCAAGATAATATCATTGGCCCGAAAATCCAAACCGCTTTCAGCGCGAATCTGAATTCTTCCAATCATTCGCCGTAGAATCGAAATCAATCATATCCTAAATATGATCGAAGTCCGCATACTTCTTCGTATTCAAGCACGGGTTCGAATTCTTCATATTAGAATTACCAAACGAATTCTGATCCAAATGTGTACAAGTGTAACATTACCGTAACTTTAAACAATGTTGTTTCTGAGCAAGTTGCCAAACAACACATGGCACTTCTCGCCACAGTGTTAGAATCGTATGAAAGTTTGGTGGCCGGGAAAATTGGCAATCTGGAAATGACCGCCGAAGACTACGATCAAGTAGATGAAGAAGAACTTGAGCTGATGGACATCAAATGGGCGTTAGCATCGATCATTCGGAGGGTAACGAAGTTTGTTGCTCTTACTGGTAGAGATATCGGGAACTCAAGCAACAAGTTAATATTCTACAAAACGAAGTCACTTGCTTCAGATGCCGACAGAAATGGCACTTCAAGAGAGAATGCAAGAATCCTGAAGAAACGGGCAATCAAAGTCCATTTGGAGGTGGCAACGAATACTACAAGAAGTCTTTACAGTACAAGGCATTTCCAAAGAAGACTCAAGTCGGAATTCAAGAAAAACCAAACACCAACAACACAGAAAAGGCCATGGTCGCTTCAAATGAAGATGACGGTTTTGATTGGAACTCTTATATTGCCAAGAAGACCGGTGTTACTCTTATGGCCGAGATTGTGGAAGATACATCTGCTGAGGATGTAGCCATGGAAAGTGCATTACTAGAGGAGTACATGCAACAAGTGAGGAGGAGGAAATTATCAGCATACCAAGATGCAGGGTATCCTTTCCCCTAACATGTCTAATAGTTTTGCAGGTTGTTTTGGAGAAACGACATCTTCAGAGAATGTTGTTGAGGAAAAGCCTATGATTGAAGAAGTGATCAATGTAACCAAGGAAATGAACGAAGAAAACCTTACAGAGATTGCCAACAAGGCCACGATGGCAAATCTAACGAAGGTAGGTTCAGAAGTTCAGGTAAAGATTGTCGAGGTAGAAAAACCATGTAAAAAATGTGCTGAACCGTGTATTCAATGTGCTGAAAAATCTTAGATCATAGCCGAAATCAATGGGCAAAATAATAATTGAAAATACGATTATCGCACAATAAAGGATACGTATTACAAAATGAAAGATGATTATAGCAGGTTGGATAGAAATAACATTGAACAAGATGATACTATCAGAATGTTAAACGCTACCTTAATGGAAAAACAAAAAGCTATTAACATTTACATTAATAACATTGCTGAAGTAAAACAAGAGCTACAAGACATGAAAATCGAAACCGAAAGGGTTCGACAGCTTCTAAAGAGCTATACCATGAATGCATGTCATCGATCACATTCTTCCGACAATTCAATCGGAAGAAAATGTTCAGAAAGCCAAAGGTAAGAAACGTGGAGATTATACCAATGTTCCACCACCCCTATGCGAAAAGTATTGTCGCAAAAAGGCTAAGGGGATGGAAAAGGCGCTCAACATAAAACTTTAATCGAAAAGAAAATTGAGCTGCCTGAGAACATTGATATAACCTACACGACTAATGATGGAGAAGCGGTGGTTAAGCAAGTTGTTGATAATGTTTTGAGTGAATCTGTTTATGGCAGCTTTGAAAGCGCCAACTCGAGTTCGAACAATTCTGATTCACAATCCGAAGATGATGATAAATCATCGGATGATAGTCTAAGTGATGATCCTAACGTTGTCATGTACAAAGTTAAAGATTCTGATAGACTATACTTCGACGATAGTTTTCCGATTCCGAATGTGAAGGAAGATCAGCTTGACAAATTTTTGAAACTCATTGAGGTTTCATCAGATGATTTGGAAATCAATGAAAAGAAATTTTACTCTAAACCTAAAAGAAACAACTACCGAAGGAATGGTGGTGACTTTCCGGAACATAGGAGAGTTGGGCTGGGTTTAGATGTTGAAGAAGAACCGAATAAGAAACAGTCACCATTTCACGAATACAAAGATAAAAACATGACATTCGTGCATGGGACAAGCACGGTTGAAGAGGAAAGTTTGATTGGGAAGCAATCAAACGATGAGTTTAAGAAAGCAAAAGAACTTCAAGATAAGGCCAAAGCCGCAAGTGGTGTAAAACCCACTAGTGGTCATTCTCATGATTATCGGACTTGCTTCAAGTGTAATGAAGTTGGTCACATTGCACGCAAGTGTATGAAATCTAAGCCGGTCTATCCTAGAAGGAATACAAATTCAGATGTTGTAAAACCTAAGCAACCAGAGTTTGTAAAAGCAGTTACAATTTTGAAAAGAAATGATTCTAAACTTGAAGTTAAACCTAAAATTGAAAAGAAGTTTGTGTTAATGCACTAGTCGTGTGGCCATAGATAGAAATCTAATTGTACGTATAATGTCAAGTGTCTTGAGTCTGTGTTATACCGGACAGAGGTTTCGCTAGGTTGTACTAGATAATGATAAGATATGTTAGGATATGGTACGGCACGGCACGAGACATGATGTCATCGTACAAGATGATGACATCATATCATAAGCATCACCATTACATCATCACAAGTTGACATCATAATTACTTCATCATTAATACATCATCATGTCAAAAAAATTGAAATTCATGCATGCTCTCATACGTAACATAGAAGATAAAAGGATTAGGTTGCATGAAATAAAGAGTATTGTACAAGTTTGTTCAAGAGACACAAGCACTTCGGCCAAACTTGCATACATGAACTACTATATATATGAGCATCAACAGCCTCACAAAAGATTACACATAGCCAACAACTTCGCTCAAGAATTCTCTCAAGAACGCTTCTTCGGTTCTGATCTAGATAGAGTCAATTTTTCACTTAGACGTCGAAACTCTGTCCGGTTGTCGATTTGAACGTAATAAATGTTGATTATATACGATTCGCTATCACGATTACGGTTCGGTTACACAAATTCCGCATGTTAAACCGGATTAAACTCAGAGTTTGTGTTCTTCGGTGAACCGATCCGGACCTACAAGTGGTATCAGAGCTAGAATAGCCTGATTTGATTGATATCAAGACAAGAACACTTCTAATTCTACTCCATTCTTCTATTTTTCTTATTTTTTACACAAAAATGAAGAATTCACGGGTAAATTCTGTCCAGTTTTGAATATGACATGTTAAATACATCATAGATAAACCCCTGAGAGTTTGGAGTCTAAAATCAAACGAATTGGTGTCAAATTGTTGCAAAAACCATATTTTCCAAGTTCGCTCTAACTTGAGGTTATTTTGATAAAATTCAGCTAAGTTCGCTCAAACTTACTAAGAATTCATTGATCTTTTATCAAGTTCGACCGAACTTGATAAAAATCAGGAGAGTTTAGATAAGTTCGCCCGTACTTGAAAATCTTTCTTATAAACTCTAGTGTAAGTTCGACCGAGGTTGCTCAGGGATACTTTTCAATCAGAATTCATAAGTCCGACCGAACTTGTGGTTTAAAGCCTGAAAATCTTCATTCTACTGCAAGTTCAACCGAACTTGTAGTAAACCTAATTGTTTTCAAAGTTTGAACGTGTTTTCAGCGTATGTGTCTCGATATTCACGATGGATGATCTACAGAGAGCGTATATGACAGAAGTGGGTACATCCCAACATGATTCAACAAGTCAATCTTGACAACGAGATAGGCACATCCGTTAAACTGCTGAAGTTAATGAGCATGGACGAGTATGAAGGATGGAAGGAGAAATTTACTTATTGGGTTCAGGCCATGCATTTCCAAGGCTGGGTGTCGATTGAGAGAGGTTATACTGTTCCGTTGAACGAACATCAGCAAGTTCTAGAGAAGTACAAGTATACTACAATACAGAAAGATGAGTACATTGCTGAGAAAAAGATGATAAGCCTCATTCAACAATATGTTAAAGAGAATATTCTAGTTTTGTTGCCCGAATATACGACTGCAAGAGATCTCTAGCTATCACTGCAAAAGAAATACCAAGGAAGCGCAGAGATGATCGAGAGTAAGAAAGCTCTCATCTTGAAGGAGTTCGATATCTTTTACATGTTGAGGGGAGAGACAATGAAACAGATGATTGAGCGTTTCTGTCATCTGAAAGTCCAAATGATAAGACACGGTCTCGAGAAGACAGAACAAGAGTACATCGATAAGCTTGCAGATGCGTTACCTGACGGAGAGTGGACTACGTACCTCATGGTCTTGAAAGAAAGTAATAACTGGGAATTCTTTAAGCTGTCTACGTTCATTGACAAACTAGAAGGTCACGAAATAGAACTTCTAAAGATCACAAAATCGAAGAATGCTAACATTGTTCAAGATGTTGGTCTGTATTACAAGAACGGAATGCAAGACAGCATTTCAAGCCAAAAGATTCAAACAACATTTAATGCAAACATAACTTCTTCACCACAGAATCAACCTCAATGTGACCAAATTCCACAAAGTTCTTCGTTCTCAAGCACAGGGTCAAATCTTCTTATCAGAGTCAAGCAAATAAGAATCAACAAACAAATTCTAATCTAAATGTGTACAAGTGTAACATTGATGTAAATCTAAACAATGTTGTTTCTGAGCAAGTTGCAAAACAACACATGTCGCTTCTCGCCACTGTTCTAGAATCATATGAAAGTCTTGTAGCTGAAAGATCGGCAATCCCGAAATGACCGCCGAAGACTACGATCAGGTGGACGAAGAAGAGCTTAAGCTGATGGATATCAAGTGGTCACTAGCTTCTATCATTCGAAGGGTCGCAAAGTTTGTTGCACTCACTGGTTTAGATATCGAAAATTCAAGCAACAAGCTAGGGTTTGACAAATCGAAAGTCACTTGTTTTAGATGCCGACAGAAAGGTTTAAGAGAGAATGCAAAAACCCTGAAGCAACGGGAAATCAGAGTCCATTTGGTGGAACAATGAGTATTACAAGAAATCTCTTCAATATAAGACTTTCCCAAAGAAGACACAGGTTGAAATCCAAGAGAAACCAAACAATTACAACACTGAGAAGGCAATGGTTGCTTCGAACGAGGATGATAGCTTCGATTGGAATTCTTATATCGGTAAGAAGACTGGAGTTGCATTGATGGCTGAGATCGTTGAAGACACTTCTGCCGAAGTAGCAGCAGCTCTAGAGAATATTTTATTGGAACAATATTTGCAACAACAGGAGGAAGAGGAGTATCTTCACATGAAGACACAAGGCATTTTAACTCCTGATTCATCTTCTAGTTTTGCAGGTAACTTTGATGGAAGTTCTCAAGAGCAAGTGATCGAGGAGAAATCAGATGAAGAAGTAGTGATGTTGTTCAAGAAGTAACTGCTGAAAACCTCAAGGACTTTGCCGATAAAGCTATGATGGCGAATCTAACCAAGGTAGGTTCAGAGGTAAAGGAAGTTGTCAAAGTGCAAGTTGTGGAGGTTGTAAAACTTTGCACAAAATGTATCGAGCCATGTGCTGAATGCGCCAAAAAATCACAAATCATCGCTGAACTCAATGTACATAATGAACTTTTCAAATATGATTATCGTACAATGAAGGAAGCGTATGACAAAATGAAAGATGATTATGGCCAGCTCGATAGAGAAAATATAGAACAACATGATACTATAAGGATGTTGAAAGATACAGTTATGAATAAACAAAAGGCAATAAACATTTATATTAAGACCATTGCTGAGACCAAACAACAACTCCAGGACATGAAAATTGAAACGGAATGTGTTAAACAACTTTTAAGAAGTTACACAACTAACGCATATGTCATTGATCACATTCTTCCTACAATTTCATTGGAAGAAAAACCTAAAAAGAAAATTGGTAAAGAATACAACAATGTTCCTCCTCCCCTATGCGAGAAGTATTGTCGCAAAATTGTTGATGGGATGGATAAGGCACTCAACATTGAGTTGTTATCTGAAAAGAAAAATGAGTTGCTAGAGAACATAGATGTAGTCTTTACTAAATCAGATGATGACAATGCGGTAGTGAAAAAGGTGGTGGAAAATGTTCTGAACGATTCTAATGATGGCAGCTTTGAGAGCGCCACCTCGAGTTTGAACAGTTCTGAGACAAATTTCAAAGATGACGATTCATCATTGGAAGATGACCTATGTGATGATCCTACGTTGTCATGTACAAGGTTAAGGAATCTGATAGATTATACTTTGATGACAGTTTTCAGATTCGGAACGTCAAAGAAGATTAATTGGATAAACTGTTTAAACTGGTTGAAGTCACATTAGATGACTTGGAGAAAATTGAAAAGAAATTCTATTCTAAATCCAAAAGAAATTACAATAACTACCAGAGAAAGGGTGGTGATCATCTTGAAAAGCGAAGAGCTGGGTTGGGTCTAGATGAGGAAGAAGAACCGGTTAAGAAAATGTCATCATTTCACGAGTACAAAGATAAAAACATGAAATTCATTTATGGAACAAATACAGTTCATGAGGAGAGTTTAATTGGGAAGCAATCGAGTTTAAGAAACATAAAGAACTTCGAGATAAGGCGAAAGTCACAAGTGGTAAAATCCACTAGTGGACACTCACATGATAATCGGATTTGTTTCAAGTGCAACGAAGTTGGTCATATTGCACGGAAGTGTCCGAAATCAAAACCGGCTTATCTTCAAAAGAAAGAAAGTTCAGATTTTGAAAAGAAACGAATCAAATCCAAAATCTGAAAAAAAGTTTGCAAATTCAATTTTCAAAAAAGGTGAATCTTCAAAAGAAAACGAAACAAAGTTTTACATCAAAAAGGCTAACATAAAATCACAAGCCTGGATTGCAAAAAGGAAGTTACCAACATCTGAAATCACTAAGTCTGAGCCTGTTAAGACTAGTGATAACATAAAAGAATCAAACTCTGAAATCACTAAGTCTGAGCCTATTAAGACTAGTGATAACATGAAAGAATCTAAATCTGAAATCAAAATTGAAAATGTCAAATGTTTGAAAGATAAAAAGAAAGTGAAGTTTTCAAACATAAACATCATAGAAAATCCAGATGATGAATATGAATTTGATTATGCTGACGAGTGTGAATTTGATTACGATGATGGTTATCCAATTCAACCCAAGACCAAGAAGGCTTGGGTCGCGCTGTTTAACTAATTGTTGGAATGTGCAGGGGCTCTATGGATCCGTACTTTCCAAGTGGATTCTGGATAGTGGAGCTTCCAGACATATGACAGGAATGAAAGCGCTCTTGTTCGACATAAAAGCTATCAATGGCGGATATGTTGGATTTGCTGGAAACCAAGGTGGAAGGATTGTCTCCGAGGGAAAGCTCTCAAACGGAGTTGTTTCATTTGATCAAGTGAACTACATTGCAGAGCTTGAGAACAATCTTCTGAGTATTTCTCAAATTTGTGATAAGAAGTTTACTGTTCACTTCAACGATAAAGAATGCATGATCATCAAACCGGGTTTCATAATACCAGATGAGTGGATACTCATGCGTGCACCAAGAGAGAATGATTTGTATGTTCTTGACATGGAAATGCTACTACTTCTTCAAAAATGACACAATGTTTTGTTTCGAAAGCTACTGAGAAGGAGTCAATCTTATGGCACAGAAAGATGGGCCACAATCACCTGAGAAAGATGAATCATTTGGTGCATTATGATTTGGTAAAAGGTGTGAATCTGAAAAGTTTTCATATGACAGATAATTGCCTCGAGTGTAAAAAGGGAAAGCAGATCAAGAAATCTTATCCAAAAAAGATTCTCAATTCGATAAAGTTGCCACTCGAAAGACTTCATATGGATCTCTTCGGTCCAGTGAATGTCCGAAGCATCTCTGGATATCGCTACTGCTTGGTAGTAACAGACGATTATTCCCGATACTCGTGGGTATTCTTCCAAGAATCAAAAGATGAGACGTTTGAAAACTTAGTGATTCTTTTCAAGAAACTTGAGAACTTGTACCATCTTCCGGTGAGACGCATTAGAAGTGACAACGGTACCGAGTTCAAAAACACAAAAATGAGGGAATTCTGCAACGCTAAAGGGATTTTGCATGAGTTTAGTGCACCCTACACTCCGCAGCAAAACTGTGTCACTGAAAGGAAAAACAGAACTTTAATCGAAACTGCAAGAACCATGCTTGCAGACTCAAAGCTTACAGTCAGGTTCTGGAGTGAAGCAGTTGCAACGGCTTGCTACACATTTAACAGAGTCTTAATAGTCAAACCAACAAACAAGACCTATTTTGAGATGATCAACCGACGGAAACCGAATTTGAAGTTCTTAGAACCATTTGGAGCACCATGTACTGTAATCGATCAAGATGGCAAATTTGGGGCTACATCACTTGAAGGTTTCTTTGTTGGATATGCAAGTCCGCTATGAATAGTGTATATTCCCTCGTTGAGAAGAGTAATTGAAGCACAACATGTTGATTGTTTTAACTATACAGATCTTGTTCAGATAAAAGGTAATGCATGGTTATTCAATTATCAAGACTTGTGGAAATCATTTGATTTACCTGAAGAACCATCCGATGAAGAAATTGCAGCTCTATATTATCTTCATCAATCAGCAAATCAAGAGCAAATCGTCAGACCAATTGTGGTTAATCAACCCACGTTGGGATCATCTTCTTCTGGTGCTAGTTCAAGTAATAGGGGTGGTCAAGAAACTCGAACAGAACAAGTGACACCGACTACAGAACAGTCAATACTACAGTGATTCCTAATCTTTCTGAAGCACAGAGTTCAGACTCGGACAAGGCTCCAACATTTGATACCGATGGAGAATCTTCTTCAGATGAAGAAGCAGAGCAGATTACAAGTTTAATGAATGAATCTGCAAGCCCGAGTAGTGCTCCTGAAGTTGAAGTAGTAATCAAGAGAATATTGTGGTTGTTCCAGGCGAAGTGATGCCAAGATCATATTCTTATCATCCGTCAAATTCTATAATAGGCGAATTACAAGCTGGTGTGAGAACACGGAGTCAAATAAACACAGCTTTGAGATGTTTCTATACTCGTGTTGCTTCAATTCAAGAGTATTGCTACTATTCATGTTTCATATCCCAGATAGAGCTAAAGAATGTTTCTGAAGTGTTAGGCGATGAAAAATTGGTACAAGCAATGCAAGAGGAACTGTTACAGTTCAAGAAGTTAGGAGTGTGGAAGCTTGTAGACCTACCTGAAAATCAGAAAGCGATTGATACTAAATGGGTCTTTAAATGCAAGCGAGACGATCGAGGGGTTATAGTTTGAAACAAAGCTCAGCTTGTTGTCAAGGGATTTCACCAGCAGGAAGGGATAGACTACACGGAAGTCTACGCACCAGTAGCTCGCTTAGAATCCATTCAAATATTTCTTGCATTCGCAGCATGGAAGGGATTTAAAGTCTATCAGTTGGATGTCAAATCAGCTTTTCCGTATGGAATATTACGTGAGAAGGTATATGTCGGACAACCACCGGGTTTGTCGATCCACTCAACAAAAAGAAAGCATAACTTCTTGGTAAAGCACTTTACGGTTTACACCAAGCCCCGAGAGCTTGGTACGAGACATTATCGCAACATCTCATGGGAAACGGCTTTGTTAGAGGAACTGTGGATAGTACTCTCTTCTAGAGAAGTTGGTAGTCATCTAATTATAGTTCAAATCTATGTGGACGACATCATCTTTGGATCAAAGAATGATAGTCTTTGCAAGGAGTTTGAGGGCATCATGAAGACGAAGTTCGAAATGTCTTCAAAGGGCGAAATGAAATTCTTCCTCAGATTGCAAGTAGATCAACTTCCTAGCGGTAGTTTCATTCATCAGACCAAGTATGTGCGCGACATCTTGAAGAAGTTTGATATGGAAAGCTCGAAGCCGTTATCTACTCCTCTTGCTCTTAATCACGGGATTTGCATCGACGAAACTGGAACCAAAGTTGATGAGACGCTCTACCGATCAATGATAGGATCGCTGATGTATCTGACGGCATCGCACCCAGATATCATGTATCCTACATGCCTTTGTGCCAGATATCAGTCCAGCCCGAGAATATCACACATGCATATCATGAAGCGAATCTTCAGATACTTGAAGGGATGTCCAAGCACCAGCTTGTGGTACCCGAAAAATGATAACTTCGATCTTACAGGATATGTTGATTCTGATTTTGGTGTAGATAAGTTGAATTCAAAATCGACTACAGCGGGATGCCAGTTCTTCGGAACAAGAATGGTAACCTGGCAGTGTAAGAAACAGACTACGATCGCTCTCTCTACCTGTGAAGCTGAGTATATCTCGGCCTCCAGCTGTTGTTCACAGATTCTATGGATACAACAGCAGATGAGAGACTATGATCTGCATTTTCTTGACACTCCGCTGTATGTTGATAATAAGGCAGCCATTGATATAACAAAAAATCTGGTTCATCAATCACGCACTAAACACTTAGAAATTCGTTACCATTTCATTCGTGATTGTTACGAAAAGAAATTGGTGCGAAAAGAAAAAATCTACACCGATGAACAAAAGGCTGATTTTTATACCAAACAATTTTGTTTATCACGGTTTAAATACTTGTTGAGAATTAATGGTATGAAAAATTTGCTGACAGGTGCGGACGCTGAGGTTGAATACGGATCGGACGACGGGAGTTCACGTGATCCACATTGGTTTGTATATATCTTTCTAGTTTAGAATTTTATTAAAAAAACTAAAATACAAAAATATGTTTTTGATTTTAGGGGGAGAAATATTAGAGAAAAAACAAAAACATTTGAAAATTTTAAAATTCAAAAACATATGAAAAAAGCAAAAAGTACAAAAACAGTGAAAAAGACAAAAAGATTTCGATGTCACAAAAAGGAAATGATAGTACATCAGTGGACTATCACAGTATACTAAAGAAATGTAAAGTTTAAAAGCGATAAACAAGTCTTACTGTGGATGTGTCGATAGGCTTAACACGTTCAGTAAATTGTTTTCGAGATATAAACTAAATTTTACAACTGCTTAATCTTGTGGATTAACACATCTTGGATATATGGACTTAGTACTCCGAAATTTCGTTTGAGAGATTGCATGATTCTGAGATATGAGGTCTTTATGGATAGTTGATATCTGGGGTATTATACAAGTTCTTCTGAATTTGCGGAATCAATATAATACTTTCGCAATAAACCCCTAAACTGCATGCAAACTTGAAAAGTATCGAAAGATCTAATCATTTGCAGTGCTAAAAGATTCCTTAATTGGAACACACCCTAAAGACGAGCCTTCATCTCTTTGTCTGTACGGTAGTACTAACCTGAGCTCTCAAGGTCTCGCATCTAACCCAGATACAGATATCAATTAAGCTATATTCACCTGTAAGATGAAATCTAGAGAATCTTGATACGGGAGCATATTCAAGAAGTGGGAACCGCAAATAAGTCAAGTTTCATAAATCATACCTTAACATATCTTGGAACAGTTGAGAAACATGGTAAAGTTTAAGTGGACAAACATATCGACAATCTAGGTAAAGAAGATTAAAAATTAAAGTCATCTAAAGGTCAACGGTACTGGTGATAGGTCTCAATCAACTAATATTATCCTTAGACACGAATTCACAAAAATATATCTGTAAATATATTTGTACATAGTTTATATTGTCCTGTACATAGTTTATCAGCTTTACAGATTAAAACCAAAAAGAATTTCAGTGTATTTTAGCATAAACTTACAAAAATACAAAAAGATTTTGTTTCTACATTGTTTTCAGCAAACCAATGTTGGAGAACGGATCTTCGAAGTCTGATATGGTGCTAAACTTGTGGGAATCTCTTTGACAACGGGCTGGGAGCTAATCTGTAAAATCTGAAAAGCCAAAACGATGAAAAGTTCATTATTTGAAACTTTGATTTTGAAAATATTAACAGTTTGTTCGTAACAGGTCAAACCGAGGTCATTAACTTGGACTCGGCAGACAAATCGGTTAACGAAGGTCATTAGCTTGGACTTGGTCAACTGAGTGGATTTTCAGAACAGGTAAAAAGTGGAAAGTTCAGGGTCTGAATTGCAAAAACTAAAAATTTGAAATGGGTTTTAGGCAAGTTCGGCCGAACTTGCTTAAAGTTCAAAGTTTTCTGTTTATAGCAAGTTCGACTGAACTTGCTTGGGCCTTTTAACTTGGGCTTCGCCTGAACTTGCCAAGGTATAAATGCCTTGCAAGTGCGGCCGAACTCATTAGCACTGAAACTTTCTCTCTGTGCGAACTTAATCAAAGTTGAGCGATTGTGTGAAATTGGCAAAAATACGCCATTATACTGCCAAAATTTATATTGATCTTGGTGATTCGCACACCATTGTCAATGGAAGAGGTGAGAATTTGGGATTATAACCGTTAATTGGACTGAAACAATGAACTTGGATCTTAAACTTGTTAATATAGATCTAGGGTTTGTATGGTCAAATTGGACTGATAATCATGTTATTCAATACAAATCGACCATGGATTTGGTTAAAATCGACCAGATTGGTCACGTATTGTAATTGCATGTTTGTTGAAGATGACAACAAGTTCGGCCAAACTTGTTGACATGTTCGACCGAACTTGTTAATAAGACCTATATAAATCTGACTGGTATACATGTTCGACCGAACTTAGGTTTAAATCAAATCTTATGAATAAAGTGGAAGTTCGCACGAACTTGAATTTTGAAATATGAAAATAAGGTTGAGTCTAAGTTCGCCCGAATATACAAAAGGATATTGATCATGTTTGAAGTACATGTTCGGGCGAACTTGACTAAGTCAGATTGTTAAACTCACATCAAGTTTGCCCGAACTTGATGAAAATGTGTTGAAAAAATTTTGTCATTTTTCTCGTAACATGTGCTAATTGGTTTACGTCATTTTTCAGGCTCAAGTACCAGCGCGGGTGATTTCTATGGATTTCTCTAAGTTCCATAATACCTGCATCACACTTGATAAAAAGATATGTCCGTCACTGAAGGAGTACGAAAGCATCCTAAAGTTTTTCAAGGATTGCCCTATTCATCGAGCTATCACGGAGCGTACAGTGTCATATCGTTCTCACACGTATCATTTCTAGATGAACGCAAACCTCAGTGTTGACAAGAAGATCATTACGTCGTCAGTACAAGTTGGAGATGAAAACAAAGCAATCACTATTACAGAGGATGATATCCATAGGATATTGCAGTTCAACGATCATAAAGATGATCCTATTTTCTTGGACGAAAAGATGGTGAGAGATTGTTTCTACAGGATGGGTTACAAGGGCAGTGTGACTAAGCCGACTCTAAAGAAAGGGGAAGTTCCTAACCTTTACAAGCTACTCATGCATGCTATTATTCATACTTTCAGTCACCGTAAAGCGGGCCTTGACGATGTGCAAGATTACATGGCCTGTATGGCAACGATGTTAATTCTGAAGAAGCCGTTCAACTATTCTAAGCTTGTTTTTACACATACGTCAAAGAATATGGAAGATTCGAGATTATGATTATATCCAAGGTTCGTGCAGATGCTAATCGATGAGAAATTCACAGATATTGCACGTGATCTGATCGATGTTCTTTATCTCAGTCACCTCGATGATACCACGGTGAAAAAGTTGATTAAATTTCAGAAACAGGATTCAGCACATGTTGCGAAGCCAGTATTTGGGGCGATTAAAGACGAAAATTATATTGCGCCGGCTGATAGCAAGTGGAGGAAAGATGGAAGTGGTGACAAGAAAGAGTTAAATGTTAAGAAAGAATGGTTTAAAGCTTTCAAGCCTAAAGCTCGAAGTGAATGTTTTCTAAAGGCCGAAGTCGAAAAGCCTAAAAAGAAGCTAGCGGCTAAGAAAGTTGATACAATGCTTGTGGATGAAGACGAACCTGTTAATGTTCAAGCTGAAGCTGGTTCTAGTGCAGCGATTGTTACTGAAAGCCAAGAGGTTGAAAACTACTCAGGAAGACAAGGTTATTTCTACTACTTCCGAGAATGAAGATGATTCTGATGATTCTCTCGAGAAGATTACAAAGAGGACAATAGTAGAGACTAAAGCTGAAAAGATCAAAGATACTGATGCTGATTTGATCCTAATCAGGAAAAGGAGTCTGATGAGGAAAGACCTAAGAAAAGAACGAAGCATGCAAAGTCTGCAGTGGTTTCAACAACAAAACCACAGGGTCTCCTCAGACTAAAGGCAAAAAGAAAATGAAGAAAGCTCAGAAACCGGCTAGTCGTCAGTACAAGAGAAAGCCAAAAAGCGCAGAAGTTACACAAGAACCTTCTTGCGCATGGGAGATAGGAGTTACACAAGAACCTCCTACACAAGAACCTCCTGTTGTCATTACATCTGAAGCTGAACGTCCAGGAGTCACACAGAACACCTGTTATTATTTCATCGAAGCTGAAAGCAGACAACACAAGAACTCTGAGTCTGGTTTATTGAAGTTCTAGTGATTAATCACCTGATCCAAAAGCAGCTCAACTTGAAGGGTCTACACCAAAATCAACTCCAAAAAGATCAACTCCAAGAAAAGCTATTCCTAAATCAACACCGAAGGCTTCACAATAAATCTATTTGGTGATATTGCAAATGAACCAGTATATCTTCAGGATTTGGATGAGTTCTTCCCTGACACAGATATCGATGTTCTAGAAAAGCGTGTCAAAGAATTGGAATATAGAGTTGCCAAGAATGAAGAAGAAAAAGCCGAGCTTATCAAGAAAGTAAATCAAAGCTCAGTGGAGAAAGAGATGTTGGATAATAAAGTTAAAGTGTTAGAAAGTGAACATGAGTTTTTCAAAGCATTGATTGAGAGTCTGCAAGATGCAAACGAAAAGCTGCAGACAGAAATTGCTGAGCTAAAGACGATTCAAGCCCTAAATGATCGAAGGTTTACAAGGATGCAGAAACTATTATCTAATACTCTGGGTATTTATTTCATCGCCAAATACGATCGTCTGGATAGGCAAGAGGCGAAAGAAAGATCTGAAAAGAAGCTTGTAGCTTGTGGTAAAGGTAAAGGTGTTGAAGGTGAAGCACCTAAATCATCTGAAGATGCCAAAAAATCTGTCATGAAGTTGAAAAAGCTTCTGAGTCTGATATTGCTAAGGTTGACGAATCTGTCAAGCCTTCTGATACTGTAGTTGCATATGAAGAAAAGGACGATGAAGAAGCAGAAGATGAGGATAAAAATGATGATGACAAGAAAGATGATTCTGATTATGAAGATTGGAATAATTAACGCGATTTCACCGATTCTACCGTTTTAAACATACAAGCGTACATGCATAGTCTTAATTACCGCTATCATGTCAACACATAACATATTATCATACTCACATATTTAAATCACATGATACATTTAAACACATAAGGTTCATCCATTAATAACCCATTCTAGTGTATGTTGAAAAATGCGTATTTTAGTGATTCGGTAACGTTTTCGGGTGCCGAAAGTCACGTATGACTAACCAAACACCAAATAAACTAAATGTAAGTTAATATACTTATATTTATACCAAAAATATCAGTTTATTTACTGATGTAAAATAGTTTCAATAAAACCCTCTTAAAAAGGCAATTTTTACCGTTTTACCGCATAGTTTTGCGTCAAACGTTAAGATAACCATCAGAACTCGAAACGACTGCATATATTAACACAATACATGTTATATATGAATAAAATGATGGTTACAATCAGATTAGTGCAGTTTTTGTGTAAGGCACATAAATCATGCGATTTCATGTATTTTACAACACTTTTAAGCACATAGTACAACATGCAAAGCTAGTAAACTTTATGTCAAGTTTCATATTACTTAAATACATGATATAACCTTATTTGCATGATTTATAATCTAATCGGAAACCAATTTTATCATAACATCATTTATTCATCATTTCATGTACATACACCTACATGCATGTCCATGTATAAGTTCTTAATGCATCCATAACATATCTTCATCAACATGCATGTACTCATATGCATCAAAAATTCATTTATTTCATGTTCACTCATCCAAGAACATCATCATATTCATATTATCATCATCAATCCTTTAAATTAGCAAGACGTATATCTATGCATATATTCTTACACATTTAAGATTTAATCAATAGAAATGTACATGCATGCATATATGAATACATATACCCACGGCCATATATATACATATACATATATATGATTTCAAAACTCAACTTTTCACATATTCATGTCAATCATCAAACAACCTTAAGAACATTCTAAATATCACATGCATTCACTTTCAACACCTTATCCATCAAGAATCAATCAAACATCAAAACTCAAAATCTCATATGCATATATACACACATACATACATGGCCCTAAATACATACACACACTTATCCATTTTCATTTTCTTTGAAAACCCATTTGTTATTGTTTTGAAGTTAGTGTTTATATTCAAGAACTAGAGAAACTCCCGTAATCATCCATCACTATGAATCAAGAACAAGATGAAGTGTTATACCTCCAAGATTCCTAGTGGGTTTTGATGAAAATGGTGATATGGAACTTGTTCTAGCTTGATCCTTCTTGAAAACACCTCCAAAACCCTTTTTAGATCTTCACATGGACTTGAAACAAGTTTGCATGAACTTGAATCTTCAAGATTTCAGAATTTTGAAATGGTAATGTTTGTGGTGTGTGTGTTTCGACCGTGAGTGAGAAGGAGAAAGAGAGATGTGATTGGTTTTGATTATTTTCTTGGATTATGCAAGATTTAAGAAGATTTTGTATAAAGGTAATCATTATGTACATCTTCCAATGCCGCAAGTGTCAAGAGAGAGGAGAGAGAGTGGCTAAATGGCTGCCACCATTCCATGCACACACACAAATACACGCATACATGCATATATAATGCATTTATATGCTTAAAACTGGTATTTTACTGAATACCGGGTGTTTTAGCTAGCATTTTAACTGTGTTTTAAATTATTTTCAATGCTCTATAAAAATAAACACACCAAAATATTACTAACCTATTTTATTTGTCGGCCAGTTACTTGTCGGCAATTGGCAGTATACGCGCTGTGTTGCGCACTACGCGCTTAAATTCGCAAAATAAGAATTTTAAGCGTTTTAATTTATTGTTATTATTCTATATTAATAAACTTGTCAAATTATTACTATAACAATTATTAGTTGCCCTGAACTAGATGTGTTGCTAGTTTTTTGTCAGATACGCGTAGTATCGCGCCATACGCGCTTAAACTCGAAAAATAGAGTTTCTTAGCGTTTTAAATTATTTTTCCTCACGATTTAATATATTATTTAACTCATAGCGGACTATTTTTAGGATTTTAACATTATTCGGCGGTCACGGACGTTCGTTTCGCATTTTAACCGTTACGCGATAAGCTTTTATCTTAATATTGCCAACGTAATTTTTATCAAACTTTGGATTTACCAACACATCAAATACCATATATAAATATCATAAATAATCAAATACGGCCTTTCATTCATTCATGAAACGTGTTACATTTGCACGGTACAAGCCTAAACAGCCGGGTGTCACAGTCTCCCCCTGTTTAAGGAATTTCGTCCCCGAAATTCTTACACTACAGGTTTTGTTTTTGCACTAGACTTAAAGAGATGCGGATTTCCGTTTCACCTAGTCCTTTCGTTCCCATGTGAACTCGGGTCCACGCTTGGAATTCCAGCGAACCTTGACCAACTTGATCCGACTCCTTCTAAGCTTCTGAATCATCTCATCTAGAACTTCAACCGGTTCCTCGATAAATCTCAATTTATCGTCTACTTGAACCTCATCAGGGGGTATAATTAGTGTCTCATCCGACAGACACTTT
The DNA here is from genome assembly GCA_947069175.1 of Scalesia atractyloides. NCBI lineage: Eukaryota > Viridiplantae > Streptophyta > Magnoliopsida > Asterales > Asteraceae > Scalesia > Scalesia atractyloides. Next base: position 59,487,473 of record CAMTDV010000025.1, read on the forward strand.
CTCAGGTTGAAAACATGAAACATGTCATGAATTCCACTCAAATCATGCGGTAGCTTAAGCCTATACGTGATTGATCCAACTCGAGATGCGATTTCGAAAGGACCGATATACCGAGGGCTTAGCTTTCCCCTTTTCCCAAATCTAACAACACCTTTCCAAGGCGACACTTTCAGCAGAACACGATCCCCGACCTGAAACTGCCACGGTTTCCTTCGGTTTTGCTGCATAACTTTTCTGTCGATCGACGGCAGCTTTCAAACTTTCCTTGATCTGGACAACCTTGTTGATGGTTTCCATGATAAGCTCAGGTCCGGTTAGTTGCCTTTCGCCAACTTCAGCCCAGCACAAGGGCGATCGACTTTTCCTTCCATACAAAGCTTCAAGCGGAGTGGCTTTGATACTAGCGTGGTAACTATTGTTGTAAGAAAACTCTGCCAACGGCAAATGAGTATCCCAACTTCCACCGAAATCAATCACATATGCTCTCAACATGTCCTCTAACGTCTGAATGGTTCTCTGACTTTGACCATCCGTTTGAGGATGATACGCAGTACTCATGTCAAGACGAAATCCCAACGAATCTTGAAGAGATCGCAAAAATATGGAGTCAAATCGTCCATCTCTATTGGAGATAATTGACACAGGCACTCCATGTCGGGCTACAATTTTGTTGAGGTACAACTGCGATATCTTTTCCGTCTTGTCTGTTTCCTTAATGGGAAAGAAATGAGCAGACTTCGTCAATCGATCCACAATTACCCATATGGTGTCATGTCCATGTGACGTACGGGGTAATTTGGTGATAAAGTCCATAGCAAGATGCTCCCACTTCCATTTAGGAATCTCTGGTTGCTGCAGAAGCCCAGACGACCTCTGATGCTCAGCCTTAACCTTTGAGCATGTCAGACAACTTACATACACCGCAATATCTCTCTTCATATTTGGCCAACAATATAACTCCTTAATATCTTGGTAGAACCTGGGTGAGTAGAATATATGGACTTATGAGCCTCGTTCATAACCAGTTCACGTAGGTTACCTCTAAGCGGAACCCAAACTCGGTTCATGAAGTACATTACTTCATCCGCTTTTGGTATCGGTTCACATTCCAAACCTCTCAAACCTTCTCTACTCAGGTTCTCATCTTCTAAAAGCTTCTCGCAGTGCATTACGAATTCGATCGGCCAAATTCGTTTGTATGGTCAAACCCAAAGCACGAACGCGCAAAGGCTCTTCCCGCTCTTTCCTACTGAGCGCGTCAGCAACAAAATTTGCTTTTCCCGGTGATAGCGAATATCACACTCATAATCATTGAGTAACTCTACCCAACGCCGCTGTCGCATGTTGAGTTCCTTCTGATCAAAGATATGCTGGAGGCTCTTATGTCTGTGTAAATCGTACACTTCGTGCCATACAGATAATGTCTCCAAATCTTCAAAGCGAACACAGCAGCTCCCAACTCTAAATCATGAGTTGTGTAGTTCTTCTCATGCACTTTCAGTTGTCTGGATGCATAGGCTATCACTTTGTCCTTCTGCATAAGCACGCAACCAAGGCCCAAACGTGACGCATCACAGTATACAACAAAACCGCCATTTCCCTCTGGCAGGGATAGGATAGGTGCACTACACAACTTCTCCTTCTCCGAAAAGCTTTCTCCTGCTTTTCTGTCCAATCAAACTTCTTATCCTTCTGGATCAATAGTGTTAATGGCTGTGCTATTCTGGAAAAATTCTCAATGAATCTTCTATAATACCCAGCGAGTCCTAAGAATTGTCGCACCTCTTACAGAGTCTTTGGCGCTTCCCAATTCTTAATCGCCTCTATCTTCGACGGGTCTACATGTATACCATTCTCATTTATGACATGACCGAGGAAATGCACCTCTCGAATCCAAAATTCACATTTAGAGAACTTAGCATACATCTTCTCTTTCTTCAACTGCTCCAGAATCATCTTCAAATGTTGCTCATAATCTTCCTTGGTTTGCGAATAGATTAGTATATCGTCAATGAATACTATCACGAATTTGTCCAAATAGGGTTTGCATACCCTGTTCATGAGATCCATGAACACTGCAGGCGCATTAGTTAAGCCAAAAGACATGGCTAAAAACTCATAATGGTCGTAATGTGTTCTAAAAGCAGTCTTCGGAACATCTTCCTCAGCAATCTTCAATTGGTGATAACCTGAGCGCAGGTCTATCTTTGAGTAGTAGCTTGATCCTTGAAGTTGGTCGAACAAATCGTTGATTCTTGGCAACGGGTACCGATTCTTGATAGTCAGTTTGTTCAACTCTCTGTAATCAATACACATTCTGAAGGAACCATCTTTCTTCTTCACGAATAACACAGGTGCTCCCCAAGGCGAAAAGCTTGGTCGTATGAAACCTTTGTCTAATAGCTCTTGAGGCTGATTTGACAATTCTTTCATTTTTGACAATGCTAATCTATAAGGAGATTTTGCAATCGGTGCAACAACAGGTATAAGATCAATCTTAAACTCAATCTGTCTCGCAGGGGGTAATCCAGGCAAGTCTTCAAGGAAAACTTCCGGATAATCACGAACTACAGGAATTTCTTCAATCTTCCAACTTTCAGCCTTCGTATCCACTACGTTAACCAAGAACTCAGGATAGCCTTTACGCAACATCTTGTGCATCTTCATAACACTAACAACTCCTAATACTCGACTCGATCGGTCATCGTGAACAACTAAAGCTTCACCACCACCAGGACGAGGTACCCGCACTTTTTTCTCCGAACAAACGATCTCAGTTCGTTCTTGGATAGCCAATCCATCCCAACGATTACATCAAAACTACCCAGCTCCAATGGTAGTAAAACGATACTAAAAATATGATCACATAACCAAACTCTACAACCACAAATAACTTCGCTAGTCTCTATCATTTCCATTTGCTAATTCTATCGAATACTTTTTACTTAGCTTACTTGTTTGAGAACACAGAAACGGTTCAAAGTTTTTCGAAACAAAACTCAAGTCAGCACTAGTATCAAATAGTACGAACGCAGAATGGTCATTGATTAGAAACGTACCAGTAACCACTATAGGATCATCACGTGCCTTCCCCGCATTCAGCTCAAAAGCTCTGCCCATGGCATTCTGACCCTTCACATTCGGACAGTTCTTCTTGTAGTGTCCCTGTTCTCCGCATTCATAGCACCCTCGAGCTTAACTCCCTCCGACGTACTCTTAGCATAGCACTCGCGAGTAACATGTCCAATTCGACCACATCTGGCACATTTTCCCTGCTCATCTCCGTGAGTCTTCTTTCCTAAACCACTTCCGCCATCCCTGGCATTATCCTTCCTCGAACCACTCGAATTAGCCATATATGCTTTCCCCGAATCGCGTTTCCTCTCACGATTCGCATCGGAATCCTTTCTCGAGCTCTCAGATCTTCGCTTCCGTGAATCCCCAGATCTAGACTCAGCATTCTTCGATCGTTCAGATTTCTCATCTGCCTTGACCCTTCCCGACGACTTCCCAATCTCCTCTTTCCTGTTAAGGCTACTTTTGCGAGCTGCATCATCCGGTAATGATTTCGCTAGAGTAGTAGCTTCCAGATTGGTAGTGGGCTTCGCTGACGTAACCATACTACGAATTTGTGGCGACAATCCCCAAATATACCTCTCTACCTTAACGTACTCAGGAGTGACCATTCGTGGAACTAATCTAGCCAAATCATTGAACCGAGACGTATAAGCTCTGACGTTCAGGCCTTCCATGGTCAAATTCTAGAAGTCGGTCTCAATCTTCTGCATCTCACTACGCAGGCAGTATTCCTTTAGAAGCATCTCTTTTAGTTCGTTCCAGGTAATACTGTAAGCCGCATCTTCGCCCAAAACTTGAACTTAAGTATTCCACTAGGATAAAGCTTCATCAAGAAATGAACATGAAGCATACCTAACCCTCTGATCCGCAGCACAACCGCTGATGGCCATCATAGATTTCATCTTCTCAATCCATGTAGTGATTTCAAGAGGCCCTTCAGCACCGGTAAATGATCGTGGGTTACAGCCCTGAAATGTTTTATACGTACATCCATGCACTGTTCACAAGGTTAATGAAAAATCAAGATTACTCACTGATTATATCATAACACAGGAACTACTAAAACTTTTCTGATCATTATATTACCTTGCGGGTTTCCAGTCTGCACACCACCATCACCATGCCCCGGAGCACTACGTCCACGTCCTTGCCCAATATTCTGGTTAGCTTCCCGCTGTTCCAAGGCAGTATTAACGAGTTGGGCTATGAGTTGTGCCAACTCTTCTGGGGTGGTAGGTAGTCCAGTACCCTGTCTCGCTTTTGGCGGCATCTTGTCGTTTCTATTATTGCTATAATAATATCAACATAAGACATTGTTTAAATATTTCAGTCATTAAATAATAGTGGACTAAATAATACACATGCATCCACATAATAATGAGAATAATTTAACCAAAAGAAACCCATGTCATTGATATTTATCACAGAAATTACAAAGCTTGTTCATAGTACAACGACCAATCAAAATTTGGTGAGACATAATCAACCACCAATAACAAGTCTAGATGAAATTTCCTCCTAAATATCCAAAATTTTGGCATGCAAGCCAATATAAGGGTTTATCAAAGACACATACAAAACAAACAAACAACATAAATGACAATCAACCATCATTTCTTCAGCCAACAAACTCTAGAAGCTTCCTCACAAGCTCCTCCAGCTCAACTATCCTCCAGTGTATTTGGTCAATAGCACTGTCATCCAAGACCTTAAGCTCATCAAACCAGTCCATTTGCCCCTCAAGATCCTTCACTTTTTCCTTGGTCGCCTTCAGATCTTCGCAAACGGCCCCCAACTGACGGTCGTAGTGAAAACATCGGTTAACCCACACTCTTTTTTGCTTCTTCGAATCTGGAAGTTGAAGCGATGTCTCCAGCTAGTCGTATCCTCTTCCTACGTCGAAAGTATATCAACAGGGTGCAGTAGGAGCGCGCAACTCGATCGATGGAAATGACGACTCGGTAACAACAGATGGAGGGATCTCAGTAGCGGGCTCAGCAATGACAACAGATGAGACGACCAATGGCTCTAATGGCTGAGCCGTAACAATGGTACCGTCTACTGCTGGTGCGAGACTATAAGATCCTCCGGTCAACAGAATACCTCTACCCACATCATCAATAATTGGCACGGTACCTGACGATTGCCCCGTCTCGTAAATCGAGGGTGGAGCATCATCATCGTCTTCGATCCAACCGTTGCTTGTAAAAGCATAATGAGGGTCAACCTGTCTTGTGAAAGCAGCAGGGTTAACATGGAAGGATGAAGCGAATCTGGCGGCATCAACAAATACCTCTGGTAATACGGATCTAGGTGAAGTCTCGAATTCTGGCTCGCTCTCGAGTCAGTAATCTCGATGACCTCGTGCTCATGCGACATTTGTGACATAATATAACCGTACAAAGTAAGAGTGTGTTCAAATGAAAAATAACACATAAGGCCCAAATAAACAGATTAACACGTATGCACAATAACACGCAATGGTTCTCATACATGATAAAAATCCATGTTTATTTAAAAATTTTGGCTTCGCGAATTTTGGACTTATATCTCAAAATTCTTTGGTTGAAGTCTAGAGTTTTCCCCTGAAAACATCTAGTTCGCTAACAACCATTGGCTCTGATACCAACTTCTGTAAGACCCCAAAAACGTCGCAGCGGAAATACAAACGTAATGGTGACGGAAGTTGGTGCCCATAATATCTTGGTGGACAATGCATCGTTAATTTTTTTGACATATTACTTAATTAAAACATTGTTTAAAAGTTAAAGATAAGCCACAACCACACCGCAGTTAAGTTGTTTTGATCCATTATGGATCTCATTACATACATTGTCCCAGGTTAGTTTTAAAAGTTGTTCGAAACATTATTAAAGAAAAATATGCATCAAGACCACAAGACACGCCATAATTCCCAAAGCCATGCTCAAGTACCTGAAGAACACGTTAAAATCAAGTGTCAACACAAAGGAGGGTGAGCTCACATATTCAAATTTAAAATAATTGGATCCAAGGAAAAACTTTCTAATTATGTGTTTATTATCAAACATCCAAATAATATTTTCGGAAGTCAATTTTGTTTCCTTAATAAAATCCATGAGTCAGCCGTCGCAAGCGTTTCCCCAAAACCTCCGAACTAAGCATCTTCCCAAGTTTCACATATTAAATTTATTTTTAACATCCATTTGTTCAGATTCGTAAGTTTGCAACACATTACGAGCTATATATTAACATTAATGGTATAATCAACGCTAGACAATAACAGAATATAAATTCATCGCTTGTCATGACACGAAGCTACCGGTCGCAACGGGGTTGTCAACCCGATAGATCTATCAACAATTCCACGTAATCCATATTAATGATTAAATGACTAAGTTCGCGAAAGTGTCCGCAATGGGTCACCCAAGGTGCCAACCTTATGAACAATATATATATCCTAAAAAAATGATAAAATTTAATATAACACGGTGTACGAATCCCCGACGTCCCCATCAAAACGTAAGCCTAATCCCGGTACTTACTCTCTTGAGACTGGGCCAATTCGTTACAACTTTAGTTTTTAAACATTTTAAATCCACACAGTCGTTCTATCCCATAACGCCGTAAAATCCCCGTTTCATCCGCAAAACGCATATAACATTATTCCAAAATCCGTTTCATCCTGAAACATATTTATATCCGAGACCATGTTTTTCTCCAAAAACATTTCACATATTTTTCAAATCATATTTTCCACGAAAATATATTTATAGTTTAATCAAAGGCATATTATACGAAAACGTATACTAATCCTTTTAAGGCGTGTTCTTCCCCCAAAACATATACTAAAAGAGTAAAAAAGGGGTTTAGTGACACTCACCTTTGGGTGCGTAATTAAACCAAAATTGAATTCTACTCGTCCTAACATACGTAGGCACGATTTAATAATCACACATCACAAAATTCATAAGTTTCTCAAATCTTGGAATTTTTACATAACTTAGAGATTTTCTCAAAAAGTTATTATTTTTTATTTATATATATATATATAAATAAGATTTTTGCGACTTGAATGATTTCATTGATGACCTTAATGTTTTATCCGTTACACTCCCGTTTATAAATACTATATGTCTACGATTTGCGCGTCGTAATATATATACATAAACGTGCAAATATTCACAATATCATAACACGCGAAAACTCGTTAACTTATTCACTTTATCATTATTAAAGCATGTATACATGAAATAACTGACTAAGTTAACCTATTTATCAATTTTCATGCTCAACAAATAAGTTACACATTTTAACGCGATTTCACCGATTCTACCGTTTTAAACATACAAGCGTACATGTATAGTCTTAATTCCTGCTATCATGTCAACACTTAACATATTATCATAGTCACATATTTAAATCACATGATACACTTAAACACATAAGGTTCATCCATTAACAACCCATTCTAGTGTATGTTTAAAAATGCGTATTTTAGTGATTCGGTAACGTTTTCACGTATGACTAACCAAACACCAAATAAATTAAATATAAGTTAATATACTTATATTTATACTAAAAATATCAGTTTATTTACTGATTTAAAACAGTTTCATAAAAACCCTCTTAAAAAGGCGATTTTTACCATTTTTACCGCATAGTTTTGCGTCAAACGTTACGATAACCATCCGAACTCGAAACGACTTCATATTTTAACACAATACATGTTATATACTGAATAAAATGATGGTTATAGTCAGATTAGTGCAGTTTTTGTGTAAGGCACATAAATCATGCGATTTCATGTATTTTACAACACTTTTAAGCACATAATACAACATGCAAAGCTAGTAAACTTATGTTAAGTTTTATACTACTTAAATACATGATATAACTTTATTTTCATGCTTTATAATCTGATCTAAAACCATTTTTATCATAACATCATTTATTCATCATTTCATGTACATACACCCACATGCATGTCCATGTATAAGCTCCTAATGCATCCATAACATATCTTCATCAACATGCATGTACTCATATGCATCAAACATTCATTTATTTCATGTTCACTCATCCAAGAACATCATCATATTCATATTATCATCATCAATCATTTAAATTAAATGCAATACATATATATGCATATATTCTTACACATTTATGATTTAATCAACAAAAATGTACATGCATGCATATATGCATACATATACCCACGGCCAATATATATATACATATACATATATATGATTTCAAAACTCAACTTTTCACATATTCATGTCAATCATCAAACAACCTTTAGAACATTTTAAATATCACACGCATTCACTTTCAACACCTTATCCATCAAGATCAATCGAACATCAAAACTCAAAATCTCATATGCATATATACACACATACATACACGGCCCTACATACATACACACACTTATCCATTTTCATTTTCTTTGAAAACCCATTTGTTATTGTTTTGAAGTTAGTGTTTACATTCAAGAACTAGAGAAACTCCATAACCATCCATCACTATGAATCAAGAACAAGATGAAGTATTATACCTCCAAGATTCCTAGTGGGTTTTGATGAAAATGGTGATATGGAACTTGTTCTAGCTTGATCCTTCTTGAAAGCACCTCCAAAACCCTTTTTAGATCTTCACATGGACTTGAAACAAGTTTGCATGAACTTGAATCTTCAAGATTTCAAAATTTTGAAATGGTAATGTGTGTGGTGTGTGTGTTTCGACCGTGCGTGAGAAGGAGAAAGAGAGATGTGATTTGTTTTGATTATTTTCTTGAATTATGCAAGATTTAAGAAGATTTTGTATAAAGGTAATCATTATGTACATCTTCCAATGCCACAAGTGACAAGAGAGAGGAGAGAGAGTGGCTAAATGGCTGCCACCATTCCATGCACACACACAAACACACGCATACATGCATATATAATGCATATATATGCTTAAAACTGGTATTTTACTGAATACCGGGGGTTTTATCTAGCGTTTTAACTGCGTTTTAACGCGTTTAAATTATTTTCAACACTCTATAAAAATAAACACACCAAAATATTACCAACCAATATTTTATTTGCCGGAACCAGTTACTTGTCGGCAATTGGCAGTATACGCGTTGTGTTGCGCAGTACGCGCTTAAATTCGCAAAATAGGGATTTTAAGCGTTTTAATTTATTTTTATCATTCTATAAAAATAAACTTGTCAAATTATTACTGTAATAATTATTAGTTGCCCTGAACTAGATGTGTTGATAGTTTTTTGTCAGATACACGCAGTATCGCGTCGTACGCGCTTAAACTCGAAAAATAGAGTTTGTTAGCGTTTTAAATTATTTTTCCTCACGATTATGATTTAATATATTATTTAACTCATAACAGACTATTTTTAGGATTTTAACATTATTCGGCGGTCACCGATGTTCGTTTCGCATTTTAACCATTATGCGATAAGCTTTTATCTTAATATTGCCAACGTTATTTTTATCAAACTTTGGATTTACCAACACATCAAATACCATATATAAATATCATAAATAATCAAATACGGCCTTTTATTCATTCATGAAACGTGTTACATTTGCACGGTACAGCCTAAATAGCCGGGTGTCACAAGAGGATCCCCACACTCAAGTCCCTTAAAAACTCGAAAATGACTCTGAACAGGATTTCCTGAAAATCGAATTGGATGCTAAGGCTTTCAGCATAGTTGCTTCAGCTTTACCTAATGTGATTTTGCGGGATTACTTCATTGTAATAGTGCTAAAGAGTTATGGAATGCTCTTAAAGAGCAATTCGGTGGTACTGAAGAGGTAATCGAGAATAATAGAGAAGTCTTGAATCAGCAGTATGAAACATTTTACCATTAAAAGGTGAGTCACTAACCCAACAGTTTGAGAGATTTAGTTTTCTCATAAGCGAATTAAAACTGGTAGATGTGAGCTTTCCTAATTCGACTATAAATAGTCGTTTCTTAAGATCACTACCAGAAAAATGGGAGACAATAGCTTATGTCACTCGAACATCTGTTGGTTATAAGGAAATGACCCTCACACAGCTTCATGGTCGACTTCTCACTTAGGAGAGAGAGTTGAACTAGAAAAAAAAGCTTCAAGAGTCTGGGAAAGTGACTGATGACTATACACTGGGAAACACTGCTCTCTATAGTCATGAAGAGTGGTCTGGTAGTGGAAAGGATCAGAGTTTTGATCATTACATTGACATAACTTCTGGAAACAATTTCAACTCTGATCCCAGTACACCCAATTTTGCTTTTGCTGCAAATTGTGAAAGCCAAACCTCTGACAATCTGAGTTTTGAGATGAATGACATACAACACTTTGAACCCACGGATTTAGAAGAAATGGACATCCTACACCAGTTAGCACTCTTGAGTGTCAAGGCTAGTAAGTTTTACAAAAGAACTGGTGGGAGGTTTCTAGGATTGCATGGGGGGTTAAAAGTTGGGTTAGATAAAGCAAAGATAAAATGTTACAAGTGCAATAGGATGTGACATTTTTCCAGGGAATGCAGAACTCAAACTGCAGGACCAATTGTAACTCATCCGGGCACCAATCCTCAAAGCACTGTCCAATATTTCCAGTTTACCCCTGTACATCAAATGCAAAACACTGCTCATTTTGCAAGTCCTTAACAACTGTCCCTATTCATTATGTCCAAACCCCCTGCTCCACAGATTCAATATGTTCAAGTACCACCTCAAGTGTTTGTATAGCAAGCTCCACATGTCACTCAAACTACTCAAACTATTGCTACACCAGCAGAGGTTACACAACAAAGCTTCTTTACAAAAGGTTTTGTTGATTGGAGTAGTTTGCCTGAGGATTTAACTGATGAAAACTTTGCACTCATAGCCAAAAATGATTTTGAAAATGAAATCTTATGTTTTATGGCTCTTGAGACCATAGTTGAAGGTGATGAGTCTGTGGAACAGGAGTCAAAATTTGATGTCGTTGAATGTTGTGAAGCAGTGGTTACACCAGAAGTTACACCGGTGGTTGAAATGGATGCTGCTGAGGTTGAAAAAGAAAATCTATCTGACCCATGGGACACAGAGGTGTGTGAAGAAGAATGTGATTGTGCTCTTATGGCTGCTTCGAAGGTATCACCTCAGATCCTAAAAGATCTATGTTCTGGAAAATGCATTATTGCTTTTGCAAACATAAAACAGGTGAATGAAAACCTAAGAAACAAAATTTTGGAAGATGAACTTAAATTTGAAAAACTTGTGAAAGAGTTATAAACAAAATTAAGTGAAAAAGATTCTAAAATGAGTAGCCTAAGGCATGAATCAAGCATAACCAAAGACCAGCTCCAAACCATGATAGGAAAATACCAGGTTTGCAAACAGGAACTTGAATCTACCCAGATCACTTGTGAAAAATGGGTAGAGTCTTGCAATGGTATGAGCTTATGCTTGATGCTCAAGTCAAGAGCAACATCAAGTTTGGTATAGGCTTTAGGAAATATGACCATACTTGTGAAAATGTTGCAAAAATTGACTCTGAGTTTGTTGAAATAGTCCCAACAAATTTGGCTGATGAAGAAATTAAAATCACTCATAAAGAAGGAAACAAAATTGTTCTTGAAAAACCAGAGGTCTCACCAAAAGAAAAGGAAATTGAAAAATATCAGTTTAAACCAACCTAGTAAGATGAGTGTGATATTTTGGAAAACTTCAAGCCAATGGACTTTTCAACTCTTGATGGTATAAAAGCACCAAAAGCATTGGCGATCCCTATCAAAGACTTACCAGCAGGGGTTACATCATCTGCTCTCAAAAAGTCTGATAGAAAAAGGAAGGAAAAGGTTAAACACTTGTTTTGTAAATTTTGTGAAAAGAGAAATCATGATACAGCAGATTGTCTCCTTTTGAAAGCTAATGATATAAACAAAACTTGTGTTATACCTAAATCTCCTAGATGCACCATTTGCAACAAAACAAATCATCCAACTCAAGAGTGTGTTTATCTCAAAACCTATCACCAAAAGGTAAAAGAGATTAGAGAAAAGGCTATAGAAAAGAAAATTCACATATTGCAAAACAAAAATTTGAATCATGTGAAACATCTGTCACCAAAGCTTTAAATCAAACCTCTGTCCGCAGAGAAATTCAAGTAACAGATGCACCTCCATCAAACCAGTTTCCAAGAGGTAAAAGCCAGCCTAATTACCAAAAGGTGCCTATGATTGATGAGACCTACACAAAGCCTTCTAAGCCAAGGGTAAATAGGCATCCTCATGGTTATCAAAAGTTGATAGGAGGTAGCTCACAGCAGTGGTTACAAAATTCTGATCCAACCACTGCTCATCAGTCTGAACTTGAGTCTGGATCACCTAATACCCCATCCAAAGCCATTTTGGCTTTGGAAACTCACCTGAACTAATCATTTCAAAACATGTGCAGGGAGCTTCTACTTGCCTTGACAGTCTTTGGTATGTAGATAGTGGAGGCTCCAGGCACATAACAGGATGTAAAGCCCTACTTAGATATTTTAAAGCTCATGGAGGGGGTGACATATTCTATGGGAATAATTCAAAAGGAAAGGTGTTAGGGTCAGGATGTGTCTCAGCAGGAAAACTCAAGTTTGAAAATGTAAATCTCATTGACAATTTAAAATTCAATCTCTTAAGTGTCTCACATATGAGTGATAAAGGTTATGGTTCCTTTTTCACAAAGAAAACTAGCCAAATTGTAGGGCCAGAGGTTGTCAAAAAGATTGATCAAATCATTGCAGAGAGCAAAGCACAGCTGACTGCTCATAGAGTAGGAAATGTGTATGTGGTTAATATGTTAAAAGATAATCCTTTGTTAAATGCATGCCTATTCTCGGTTGCCTCAAGCAAAAAGACAGAGCTATGTCATAAAAGACTAGGACACACAAATCTAAAAACTAGAGCACTCCCTCATTGATGTTGCCAATAACTTGATCCACAGGATGGCTTTTAAGGAAAATCAATTCACCTTGATATGGGACAATGACAATCTGAGGTGAAGCTAGCAGATGTGTATGGTCTGAGTTATCCTCTGTTGGTGAATTTGATGGTCCAGCCTCTGATTGGTATGGTGGTGGAGGAATTGGTGGAATAGATGTGAAAGTAGGTTGACTTTTGTCCATTTGTTGTGGACTTTTATCAACAGATGTTTGGCTTTGAGAGCTGCCAGAGGTTTGAGTATTAACCATTGTTGACCTGGCAGAGCTTTCACCATTGCTACTAACATTTGCTCCTCTGCGTGAAGGATAGATTTTGAAATTTGGAAGAATGCAATCATATCCTTGCTCTTGACTTGATGATTGTGGGGTACCTGCATGGTTAGTCTTGACAAACACATCTTCAAATGTAAATTTGGATAGGTCAAACAGTTCAGCAGGATTTGCTGGGATTTTCAAAGATGAAAGTTAATTGAACTTTACATTCAGAGTTTCTTCAACACACTTGGTCCTAGAGTTAAAAACTCTGTAGGCTTTGGCAGTGGTTGAGTATCCCGGAAAAATAACCACAATCAACTTTGGCTGCAAACTTGGATATGTAGTAACTATAAGCACTGACTTGTTTTGGACTCTTCAATTGACTTGTAAGAACTTTTATGTTGTTTGCCTTTTAAACAAGAAACACAATGTTCTTCACAAGTAAATTGTTTGTGAGGCAAACCTCTGACAAGACTTTGTTTTGAAAGAGTTATGATGGTTTTTAGATTTGTGTGACCTAGTCTTTTATGCCATAATCCTGTTTCTGTGCTTGAAGCAACTGAGAACAAACATGCATATGACATAGGATTATCTTTTACCATGTCTACCACATACACATTTCCTACCCTATTAGCAGTAAGTTGTGCTTTGCTCTCAGCAATTATTTGATTAATCTTTTTAACAACCTTTGGGCCTACTATCTGACAAGTTTCTTTTGTGAAGAAGGATCCATAACCCTTATCACTCATTTATGAGACACTTAGAAGATTGAATTTTAGATTATCAATGAGATTCACATTTTCAAACTTGAGTTTTCCAGCTGAGACACATCCTGACCCTAACACCTTCCCTTTTGAATTATTTCCAAAGGATATATCACCCCCTCCATGAACTTTAAAATCTCTGAGCAGGGCTTTATATCCTGTCATGTGCCTGGAGCCCCCACTATCTACATACCAAAGACTGTCAAGGCAAGTAGAAGCTCCCTTCAAAGCCGCCATAAGAGCACAATCACACTCTTCTTCCTCACACCTGCTCATTCCATGGGTCAGATAGAGGGTCTTTTTCAACATCAACAACATTCACTTCAACCACCGGTGTAACCTCTAGTATAACCACTGCTTCACAACAATCAACCACATCAGACTCTAACTCCTGCTCCACAGATTCATCACCTTCAACAATGGTCTCTAAAGCCATTAAACATATATTTTCATTTTCAAAATCATTTTTGGCTATGAGAGCAAAGTTTTCATCAGTTAAATCCTCATGCAAACTACTCCAATCAACAAAACCTTAAGTGAAAAAGCTTTGTTGATTAACCTCTGCTGGTGTAGTAGTGGTTTGAGTAGGTTGAGTAACTTGTGGCATTTGTTGCACATGTACTTGAGGTGGTGCTTGGACATATTGAATATGTGGTGCAGGTGTTTGAACATAATGGACAAGAACTAGAGCAACAGGATAGCAAAATGTGTAGTGTTTTGCTTTTGAGGTGCAGGGGTATATTGGGTATACTGGACAGTGCTTTGAGGTCTGTTGCCAGGATGTGTTACAATTGGTCCTGCAGATTGTGATCTGCATTCTCTAGCAAAGTGACCCATCTTGTTACATTTATAGCATTTAATTTTAGACTTATCCAACCCCATTTTCAACCCCCCCATGCAATCCTGGAAATCTTCTACCAGTTCTTTTGTAGAATTTACTTGATCTAACACTTAAAAGTGCCAACTGATGCTAAATGTCCATCTCTTCAAGGTCAGTGGGTTCAAAATGTTGTAAGTCATTCATTTCAAAGGACAAATTTTCAGAGGTCTGGCTTTCACAATTTGCAGCAAAAGCAAAATTGGGTGTACTGGGATCAGAGTTGAAGTTGTTTCCAGATGTTATATCAATATAATGATCATAACTCTGATCCTTTTCATCAGCTAGACCCATCCTCATGACTATATAAAGTATGTTTCCCAAAGTATAGTCATCATCATTTCCCTGACTCTTGCAACTTGTTTTTCTGGTTCAACTCTCTCTCATAAGTCAGGAGTCGTCCATGAAGTTGTGTCAAGGTCATTTCCTTGTAACCAACAGCTGTTCTAGTGACATAAGCTACAGTCTCCCATTTCTCAGGTAAGGATCTCAAGAAACGACTGTTTATAGTCGAATTTGGGAGTTCCACATTTACCAATTTGAGCTCACTAATGAGACAGTTATATCGTTCGAACTGTTGGGTTAATGATTCACCTTTAACGTGGCAAAATGTTTCATACTGTTGGTTTAAAACCTCTCTATTATTCTCTATCTCCTCTTCAGTACCATCGAACTGCTCTTTAAGAGCATCCCATAACTCTTTAGGACTATTACAATGAAGTAATCCCGCATAAATCTCATTGGGTAAGGCCGAAGCAATGATGCTAAGGGCCTGAGCGTCCAATTCAATCTTGAGGAAATCTTGTTCAACGTAATTTTTGAGTTTCTTAGGGACTTGAGTGTGGGGATCCTCTGTGCTTGGAACCATGGGTATATGAGGTCCAAACACAATGGATCTCCAACATTCGGTGTTCTGTTGGGAGAGAATATGACCCATCCTATGTTGCCAAATAAAATATTCATTTCGTTTCAACATAGGTGGTTTGAAGATGGATACAATATTGGATTCCGGTGTGTTTTGTGCCATTTCTCTTGTTTACAACAGGTTTATGTTTTAAAAACTTTTGTAGTAATAAAACTCTGTATTCAAGTAAAACTATGAAACGAATTAGCACAAAGAGCTGATCTATTCAAATCAATTTTACTGTTAAATCAAAATCGATTGACAGAGCTCTGATACCAATTGTCATGATCTAAGTTTGAATTACTTGTAGTTTTTGTTTCTAAGAATGGAAAATGGATTTAATTAGAAAGATATGCAACGGAATTAATGGAAAACTTTTACTACAAGCAATTGGTCGTTTGTTTTCATCACCATCATGCTTTCAAGTTGATAAACTTTGCATGTGACTCACAAACTCCCCCTTAGCTAATTACAATCATTTGATAGTAAGAAATGAAGAGATAAAGTGCGAAGTGATCTTTTTCAGGAAGACGAAGTTAACTGTTACAACGTTCACCTATTTATACAAACTATCTAACCATTGAGCATCTTTTGTGACGCCATGGTTGATAGTGACTGCTAACAAAGTGTAACTAACTAAAACACTGCTAAACTAAACTATCAGTGCATAGCACTGTTACATTAAATAAAAACCAGTCTTAGCTCTGATCTCTATCCTCTGATCTTGATTCTTCTGTCAAACCTTTGCTTCGTATGAAGGTGATCTTTTCCTCACCATCGTGTCATGTGTTCATTTCACTAATCTATACAGTATTCAACACACGCTCTATCTAGCCTATTCGCACAGTGGCAGACATACATAATATGCACCAACAACCTAAGGAGTGGTGCTTGATATATATAGAAACTGACTGGCCCAGCGTAATTAACGATTACACTGGGAAGTTAAATATGTCGCCACTAATTACAAAGTATAAAAAACTTCAATTTTGGCCCCTCTACATTATCTAACTATTACATATAAGCTCTAAACTATAAAACTCAAGTATCAACGGTCTCAAAACTTTTTAACAAACTCACATCAAAGCAAAGTTCATTTGCAAGTATGTACGTAAGAAGCATACTTTTCACACCAAGTAAAACAGTTCAGAAAATGGGTAGTGAAACTCACCTAATAGCATAGTCCAAGTATGCACTCAACGTAATATATCAGCTAATCCAAGCCTATTGTCAGCATTATATGGTTAATTACCGAAAACATTTCTCGGGTAGGTAATCGTTATATCTCATGCTCGGATGTGAATCTTTATCCGAGAATAGACTCATTGCCAAACGGTATGGTGGTGGGTATTCTCTTAGTACCAAATTCACGTTTGGCTTCGTGCACCATTTTATAAACCTGCCACGGTTGTTCGTTTTAAGTGTTCGGGAAATGGCATGATCATATATAGCGTTCCAACTTGGTAACTAATATAAAATGATTCGTTTTATAAAGAAAGTTGGGGCATTACTAGTGTCAAGTTCGTTTAAATCGTTGTTTCCGTTTTCGCCATCTAGGACTTCCCAAACTAGCGTGTAATGAACCCCAATTACTCAATTTACCCAAAACAGTCTGGAATTACTTTGGCTTTCCAAATATCACCAATTAGGCCATCATACAGTTCACATGTTCCGGCAGGTTGGTTAAACATTTAAATTGTCGGTTTATGTTAAAATAATATATTTTTAATGCACAAATTCCAAAGTTAAAAATCTCAATTTTATGAAAATATGAAAATGTTTATACAACACTTTAATAATATATATATATATATATAATATATATATATATATATATATATTTTCAGAAAAATACTTTTAGAATAATTAAACTCATTTATTATATTTAATAATTCCTCTTTAAAAAGATGTTTAACCGGTAAATTGGTGATTACCACCATCCGACTTTCGAAAAATCCCAATTTTTTTACTGAAGTATCCCAATATGTCTAGAAACTCCCATGAAATTGTTCAGGTTTTTCTGAATATTCTAAACAACATTTTCGGCTACCAAAAATTCAAGACAACGTGACTTTTAAAACCATATTAACCTCAGTCAATGAATCCCGAATTTTTAGTTGATCATTTTTATGTCAAGAACAACATCTTTGTAAAATTTGGCAATATATGGAATCGGATTGATATTTTTCCCGAATTAATGCAATTAAGCACCGATAAATTCGCCAAATATTCTCAGAATTTCCAAAAATTTCCAAATTTTGCACAGGCCTTATTTTCATCGTGTATGATCATTCGGTAAATTACATAGTCCTAATAATACCCACACAAAACGTTATGCTAAAACAAAGTCTAAAGCCCCTAAACTCGGTTTCGGGTATTATACCTCTCGTTTTGTAGGAATTGTGGATGGACAGATCAAAAAGCTACTAAGTAACAGGAACTTAATCATTGTATTGTGATGAAACTAAATGGGGAGCTGTAACATACTTGTCAGGTAGATGACTGACACAAACATGAGTGCTGGGCTTTCCAACTTATTACTAAACTAAATTTCGAAGACGAAATTCTTTTAACCAGGAGAGACTGTGACAACTGTGAAAATCTCAATAAACCTTAACCGTTGCTAGTCCGTGATAACATAACACGATGTGCAAACAATTAGAGTTGTGATGATTTGATAATAGAAACTTGTTAACCTATGATTACTAGACCGTACTATATGGAACAATACGTATGATGTGTGCGAACATTCACAATAAACCGTAAATTGATGTAGTACGTTACATATGTAACACTACGCAGTCGTGAATGTTTGTACGACTCTAGAAATATGAATTGGCTTAAACATGAACTATAGTGTATAACAGAGATGCGTTAGTGGAAGATTTTGAATTATGATGCTTGTAGTGATGCCTGAGTAATTACGATGAATAAAATCCCAATTGTCGAACCATGAATTAGGGAATATAACAAAATGATCATGTTCATGCCTCAGATGAATCCAAGGGTACATTAGAGTTAAAATGTGAACAATTGACCAATAGTACGATATTAATGCCTCATTGTGCTGAAAACAGGTCTAACGGGGGATTTCTGTTTAATAGTGCGTAAACCGTATAATAAAGATTTTGATACAAAGGAAAGTGCCACAAAAAATTCTTGTTGATGCACTTTGTGTCCGTCACTGTGCGAATAGACTAGTTAGAGTGTGTGTTGAATATTGTATAGATTAGAAACGAACACATGACCCGAGCACGAACGTCGGATTAGAAAATGGACACATCTCGTACGAAATCTGTCAGTTTCGTACAAAATGGTCAATTTTCGTACGAAAATATGTCATTTTCGTACGAAAATATGTGTCATTTTCGTTCGAAATTTTCGTACGAAAATGAACCATATTTTCGTACGAAAATCTCATCCCTATATATATGTGTTGTGTGTTCATTTGTTTTTAAGTTTTGGAAGCTCCTTGAGGGAGCGCTGGCAGATTCTCTCTAGGAACTTCGCCAGCCTGACAAGATGTATGCTCTTTCGGTATGAATGAATAAAATGTATGAATTCCACTACATTCTACTTCTACTCCATTCTGTAATAACGTTCTACCGAATCTGCTATCTAACGCCCAAACTTCCGTCTAAAACCACCGCGATCCGGACCCACAACTGGTATCATAGCTACGGTACCGATTCATTCAATCTAACAGTTGATGAATCACCTACGCTCATGAATTATGAACTTAGGAGGGGTTTTAGACGTATATCATAAAATAAACGGACAATCCTTTGTAAAATTGAATTTATAGGATTGTTAGAAACTGATTTTCGACCAGATCTTTGCAAAAATCTTCTTGAAATTCGAAGAAACGAACGTCATCAGTTCAGTTTGGTGCGAAAACTCAAATTTTCGTGCGAAAATATATACCAAATTTTCGTGCGAAAATAAGTGAGGTGCCAAAAAAATTTGGTGATAGAAATTTTTTTGAGATTTTACCGTCAGATTCGGCGTGTTCGGGGACACCGTCTAGCGCTTCAGAGTACAGATTTGATGATACGGTCACAAAAATGTTGAAGATATTGGGAGAGTCACTGATACCTACACAGAATACTGATCATTTGGTGTAGTGACTTTCAATGGGCCTAGCGTCAAATCCGCATTTCGTAAAAACCGCAATTTTCGGAAATTTTTCGCAAAATTTGGGTTTTGTGGGACGATACCCAAAACGTAAGAATTTGCTAAAAATGAGGGGGAATAAAAATTTGTCAAAACACTAAAAATAATAGCATTTTTAGAAATTCGGACGGTGCAGCTAGCATTCGGGTGGTTTTCGATGCAAATTATCTGGTGAAGCATTAGTGATGATATCAGGTTGATGTCTACTCTTCGTAAAAGTGGGGTCGCATAACTGAGTTCTGGTTGAGGAGTTGTTTATCAGATTCTGTAGTCAATGGTCACATTTATGCCCGGCAGTCGTCAAGTTCCCGGAAGCACATACGACCGCTTAGTGATACGGAGTACCCATTTTAACTCTGCATTGTATATGAACTATTTTCCGGACTAACCGCCAGGAAATAGGGATGTCTTGTAGTTTCAGTGCCCCGTGCGCTCCGGCCACGGCTAAATGCCCAGCAGTCGTGAAGTTCGCGGAAGCACACACGACCGCTTAGTGGTGCAACGTATCCAATTTAACTCTGCATTGCAAATGAACTATTTTGCAGACTAACCGCCGGGAAATAGGGATATCTTGTAGTTTCAGTGCCCCATGCGCTCCGACCACGGCTAGATGTTTGCCTTTTATGACTAAAGAGGATGATTTATGGAATCGGATCTTTCAGAACAAAGATATGTACCATTGCTCATGAAATAGATTATGCTTGGGATTTCGTGGTCAGAGGAAGTTCAGAATTTTTAGATCATGATACAGGTTGATGCTTAAGGGAGGTAGGACTTAGGTCCTGATCTCCGATGTGAGGTTGATGCATAGACGACCGCTTATCTTTAACTCTGCAACGCAAATGAATTGTTTTCGTGAGTAATCGGGAAATGAGGATGTTTTGTAGTTTCAAGGCGTCAGGTTCAGCGGAGATAGCTATACATCTGTTATTGTGACTGTAGAGGAAGAATGTGATTTTGATCACGGATGAACGTTTCTCATATTTGATGTGTTACCAGATAGTTTGATTCGGATGAAGATTTGCTGGTTGAAAAGATTACCGATTTGCTGATCTATCTTTCCAGGAGTGTGCTTAAGATATGATTATGGGAATCGGGATTTCAGATCTTCATGGGTATTCATTGATTTAAAAGTTACTGGTGTGGTAATTCGAAGTTTCTATCAATTTCCGGTTGAGTCTTGAAGATCAGAGGATCAAGCATGAGAGATATGCGCTAAACCGAACACGGATGTGGTTAACGAAGAAACAGATATGCTACACTGATTAGTTTTCGAATTGGTGTTTATTCAAGAAAATTTGTCGATCAAGCAAATCAGAGGAGGTCGGAAACCGTGCAAGCAAACAAAGTCTGAGCTGGAGATTTCAGGGAGAATTTAATGTTGATAATGCAAACCCGGATCATCAATTAAGGGGAATCTGTTGACGCGTTCTACGACATCGACAGATACTTTCATTGAAAGCTGCAGAATATTTAACCATGGCTCAGAGATTTCAAGATCAAGAAAAAGCTTCGACGGTAACGGACAAGGGGGAATCTGTTGATGCACATTGTGTCCGTCACTGTGCGAATAGACTAGTTAGAGCATGTGTTGAATATTGTATAGATTAGAAGTGAACACACGACCCGAGCATGAACGTCGGATGAGAAAATGGACACATTTCGTATGAAATCTGTCAGTTTCATACGAAATGGTCAATTTTCGTACAAAAATATGTGTCATTTTCGTACGAAATTTTTGTACGAAAATGCACCATATTTCGTACGAAAATCTCATCCCTATATATATATGTGTTGTGTGTTCATTTGTTTGTAAGTTTTGGAAGCTCCCTGAGGGGAGGCGCTGGCGGATTCTCTCCAGGAACTCCGCCAGCCAGAGAAGATGTATACTCTTTCGCTATGAATGAATAATACGTATGACTTCTGCTGCATTCTACTTCTACTCCATTCTGTAATAACGTTCTACCAAATCTGCTATCTAACGCCCAAACTTCCGTCTGAAACCACCACGATCCAGACCCACAATTCTAGGAGTACGTAACGGCTTAGGCATAACACTTAGACCATAACCTAAGGTCTGAGGCTTTAACAAGTAGTGGCATGTTAAACGAGGCAGTTTTCGGTTAACGAAACGCCTGTAATTTAACGCACACGGAAACAACCAAACATGCATTGTACAATCGATCAAGCCTAAAAACACTTATAGAACATTAATAAAATGTGTTTTAAGCCAAAACATAAAATCGTTCGGGTGTTCGTTGCCGGTGGGTTCAGTTTTCAAAAACATTAAAAACTGCACACAAAAGAGTTTGTTTACCGAATTGAGGGTGCGTTTAAAACCCGATAACGAACCTAAACATCAAAATAAAGTATATATTGATTGACATACCCCCCAAACTACTATTGACCAAGTCAAGGGGGTCTAGCGGGGCCTAGAACCTTCCTATCGGAATCCAAAATGATATATTCATGCCTCTTTCATTTTTAACCCATTTTCTCATAAATTTTTCACATTTTTACCACACCCATCAGCTGATTCCAATAGAAGAAACTTTAATTCAAGCCCTAAATTGAAGGTATACTATGATTCCATAAGGTTTTCATGTCTTTTTTGTGTATAAATCATATATTAACAAAAAGAAACTTTTTAATCCATAATAACTTAATGTTCTTGGGGATTCAATGGTTGTTCTAGCATGATTAACATTTAATCAAATTATACATGGTGTTTGGTGATGCTAAACATCGGACTATGATACAAGAACACAACATATTCGACATAAACCTAACAAATCAAAACCTAATCGAAAAAGAAGGGTTCTAAGGCTTGATTAACGGGGTTGAACACATATTTATGTTGTATATGATGTATAGGTATTATACAAGAAAGAACTTAGCTTTGGAAGTGTAGTAATCGCTTGAATCATCAAGCATTGATAAGTATATATTTCGAAAAACAAATTTAGGGGTCACAAACTTGGTTTTAGCATAACTTTTTGTGTGGTTATTGTTTAGACTCAAAATTTTCCAAGCTGATCATACATGGTGAAAATAAGTTCGTTGTAAACTTTGGTGTTTGTTTGAAATTTTGAGAATTTTTAGTGAATTTTACGTATTTAATGGCATTATTTTTGGAAAAATACCAAAAAATTCAATAAATCACCAAAATTTGCAGGGTTGGTGGTTGAACATGGGAAACGTCTTGTAAAAACGTGGGGTTCATTGATGAAGTTTACATATGGTTTTAAAAATCGTGTTGTCGCAAAGTTTTGGTAACCGAAAACACAGTTTAGAAAAATCAGAAAAATTGTAAAAAAAAGTTTCTACAAAATTAGAATGCTTCTGTGAAAATTTGGGATTTTTAAAAAGTCAGATCGTTGTAATCGCCAAATTTTCGGTTAAATACAATTTTAAAGTGAAAAGATTAAAATTTATAAATTCTGAAATTATTTTTTTTTAAATTCTATATATTTTTCCAAATGTACACAAAATTTTTCAGAATTTTATTAAATACACACAATTGTTTACAAAATGTGAGTGTAATTATCAGAAAAAACCTTTAAAATAACCGTTTAACGAACCTGCGGGAACTAGTGAACTGGCCGATAGTTTAATTGGCGATAATTGGAAAGTTGGAGTAATTCTAGTCAATTCCTGGATAAATTGGGTAGTTTGGGGAAATCCCCGACAGCGAAAACGAAAACTGAAATTTGAACGAGTTAAGATCAGGTAACGCCCGAACTTCCTTAACGGACAACAAAACATTTTATAATCTGAACAATATGGGACATGTTGTAAGATCATGGACTTGCCCGAACATCTAGAACAGCTAACCGTGACCGGCAATACCCATCGCCCTACTGTTATGCTATGATTCTTTCTCGGAAGAATATTCCCCTCCGTGCCTAAGATATATCATTTACCAACTCGAGAACTATTTTCGGTAATTAATTGTCCAATGCTAATACTAGGATCAGATTAGTGCAATGATTACATGATTGTTTTGCTATTACGTTGTGAGCATATTTGGATTACTCTATCAAGTGAGTTTTCACTACCTTGTTTCCAAATTGTTTTACATGGGGTGACACATGATACATGACTTGATGTGAATTATATGGGTTATACTAACACACAGGATATCCCCACAAACACGAGTGATCAACTATAGGCCGGTGGATATGTGAATAGTACTATTAGTGTGACAAACCCAATTGAATTGGCACGGATGCCATGGGTTCTACTGCAGTTGCACATGTCCATGCACTTACTATGAGCACACTATGTGGTATTAGACATAGCTACTTGGGATGGGAAAGTGCTAAGGTGTCGGATGTGGGACATGGAACTTGTGAGCAGTCAAGGTTTTACTTATGGACTCAGTATAATTACATTGAACGTGAAAAAATTGAATTATGTTTACTTTGTACGATACAAGCAAAACTTGTAAAACTCACCAAATATTGTAGTTGACCTTTCAAACTTTAACACTTTTTTCAGGTAACTTACCTTGCAAATTGTGTGATATATGTGTTTGTTGTTCAAGATGTTGTTTGTATATGAATATGTGTATAGAAGCATGTTGTTTAGAAGATTAACGTGGTTCGAGGGAACATGTCGTCGTATCATACTTGTAGTATGTAATCAACAGTGTAATCTTAAATATAGCTGACTAACAATATAGTATCTTTATAAACAATGTGTTTGTACCAGAGGTGTCTGTTGCACCTCATTTTTTACTTCCACTACGAGTCAGGTGTGATAGAATTCATCGCATAAGAACTTGTCGGGTTACGAACCGTGTCATTGTTGTCTTGAATCTGGATGAGTGCTCGTCCACGTGTCTTCTAGTTATCTTAATTCTCTGGGTTGGTTTGAATGGCTCGACTGTGTGGAACGAGTTGGGTGACATACGGAACGGTTGGTTAATCCAAAGGCGATGTGTCTGGTTGGACATAAGGTTGGATCTTAAGGTGAGTGTTTAGTTGGTCAAATGGAGGAGTCATGATGTGTGGGTTGAATGGAGTCGTAAGTGGTTCGGTTTGAGGGTTATAGCGCCGAAAAGTGTCGATTAAGTGACCATAATGTCCACAATAAGTGCAAAGCGGCACAAGGAGTTGATTGGGTAATGACGAAGGTGGTGGTAAGCCGGCATCTGCGAGAGATGAATGTAAGTAAGATGTACGGCCTATAACGAGAATAGATGAACATATGGCTAGGGTTCACGGATTTGTGAAATCATGGAACTCGGGGAAAATCCCATGATTCAAGAATACAAAGCACATGAAAAATATTATGGAGTATCGAAGTTTAGCAAAAGTCGAACCCTTCTACAAGGTACAAAAGATAGGGTGATTTGTTTTAAAATCATTATAATCTCGTGGAATATTAAATATTTATTCCGGTGGTTTATATACGAAATGATATAATAAACACATGGAATATGATAAAATAATAAAATTATGATAATTAATATATCATCATAAAATATATTGAAAATCTTAGGTTTGGCACATCATAGGGTTTAGTACGACTTACGTGCGTCACTTTCGTAACAACGTATGCACCCGCAGTTAGTGAACTTTCGCATGGTCCTCATATGTTTGCCCATTGACATACAACTTAACCTTAATGAAATCATGAATTAATAAATGACTCGAGTTTTAGGGTGTTGTAAGACAACGTTTGGGATCATTTTCATGAATTAACACGGACAAGTTTGACGTATCAAAGTGTTGTTAGTTCATATGACGTTTGGTGTGACATGCTTTGGCCTGATAGGTATCGGTACTCTCATTGATAGTCCCCAGGTAGGCAAAATTGTCTATTAATTGGATTTATACGAATGCCAGCCTAGACAGGACATCCCGACTACCGGTACGTAACCCTTCCGGTTACTACATGTCCGTCACAAGAGTTCACTTTGACAAAAATGAAATATTAATTGAAATTCGAAACTCAAAAATATCATCAAACCCAAGAATAATTCAAATGTATTAAAAATACAAATCGATTCAAGACATTAGTTATGTATAGGAATATGAGTTAGAATGTCAAATATTCATATATAACATAAGGTGTGTGTGCATATGTAACAAGAAAAAGAAATATAGACTATGGTTTAATAATAAAACACGAATTGTCATGTAAAGCATATAATACTTAGCATATAACAATTAGGAGTGCTCACATGCATATGTGTGTAACATTAGAAAAGTTAAATAGTGTGTACTTTAATAATATATATATATATATATATATATATATATATATATATATATTTTATAGGGTAAGGTTCATGCGAGAACCACCTTTATTGTGAGAACCGTGAGAACCACTACATCACTACCCAAAACCTAAAAAAACCTAACCCCCCTCCAAAAAAAACAATAATAGCCTACCCCCCACCCAAGCTAAATACTAAAAAACAAAACCATAAAGCTAAACCCCCTAAAACCTAAAAAAAAAAACCTAAACCTCCCACCTCTCCCCCCCCCCCCCCCCTCAAAAGAAAAAAAAACCTAACCCCCCCCCCCCCAGCTAAATACTAATAATTACACACCCCCCCCCCCCACCCCAAAAACAAACCTAAAAAAAACTAAAAACAACCCATTTTTAATTTTTTAACATTTTTTAAGAAAATATCACTACTTCTCTTCACAAAAAAATATTATTATTTTTTATTTTTTTGGTGGCGAAAAGTTGTGATTTTTTGTAAAAAATGTTAAAATAAAATTGGGTGATTTTTAGATTTTTTAGGTATTTTTGGTTGTGTTCACATTGGTTCTCGCAATAAAGGGTTGTTCTTAACGGATCCTTCTCCTATATATATATATATATATATATATATATATATATATATATATACGTATATATTTATTTATATATATATATATAAGATTCGGTTCAAATGAGAACCACCACGAGTTGCGAGAACCGCGAGAACTTTTTGATCCGGGGCGAGTTGGGCCAATTTTTTTGCAAAAACGTAGATAAAAATATTATAAACACATATGTAAAAAAAATTAAAAAATTTGTTGAGTCGGTGACTGATGCAAGTTTTTTTACGAGTGGTGTTTTACTACTATAATTCCAGTAGATCTTCTTCGTATGTTGTTTTAAACCAGTATTCATGGTGTTTTACACCTATATCCTAATAGGTGTTCTTCGTACGGTGTTTTACACCTGCATTCATGGTGTTTTATACCTGCATTCCAGTAGTTGTTCTTTGTATGGTGTTTACACTTGCACTCATGGTGTTTTACACCTGCATTTAGGTAGATGTTCTCGTACAGTATTTTAAAACCTGCATTTCAGTAGGCTGAACTATACGTAATTTTTTTCCTCTATATAAGTATAGCATTATGGTACTCATATTAAAGATAAAAAACGCTCGGTTTTATGGTGTAATTTAAAAAAAAGTGATATATAAAAGGTTATTGACTTTTAAAAAAGACGGGGGAAGTTGCATGTGCATTAATGTTAGTTTCTTAATTTAAAAATGTTAAATTTACCTTAATATATAAAACTAATTAATTTAATTGTTACACTATTTACAAGATTGTCATAAAGATCTCAACCATTAGATTAAAGATCTAATTATTTAGATTCTTTCTTACCCTTCTCATAAAAAACAAATTTTTACAATAACCTCACCCTATATATATATAGAGAGAGAGAGAGAGAAACGGGATCAGGAGAAAACGTCTCAAAGTGTGAAAACGGTGAGAACGATTTTCAGCCATAAGATCTTAGTGGTTTGTGGCTGAGATTGATGTGGTGGCATTTTTGTAAATATTATGGGTCTTGGAACTACCAGGGGGTAAAATGGGAAGATCCAAAATAATGGTGCACATGCTAATCATATGTCATTTCTCCTGATCATATTTAAACGCCAATAACTTTTTTATACATGATTATTTTTTCAAAAAAATAACCCCATAAAATTCAGCGTTTTTTTATCTTCCAACGAGTATACTTGTGACAATTGTGAAAACTCCCGGTAAGCTTTGATTGGTACAAGTCCGTGGTAACCGGACGTGGTATGTATATCGTGACATGTTGTGATTATGTGTGATGATATGAATTCTGGAAAATGATACACCGACTATGATGGGAGTATATGCATAGTAATTAATGAAAACATTACAGTGACATTATGCGTCACCTACATGACAAGAGAAAGTCGTGAATGAATTGACGACTCTGGGAATAATTATTAGCAAGCACGCATGACTTGTGTGATATGCTAAGCGATATCTGTAATGCCTCGGAAGAATCCGAGTGCACGTCATGGTTGACGTGACACTATTAAGGACCAACGATGCGAGGTTGGCATCCTTAGCCTTGAACAACGTGTTAAACGGTGACTTGACGTTTAACAGTGCATTAAACCTTTAATGTTGATTATTAGGTTATCGGTGGCATCATTTAAGATTTCGAGTTCCAGAAATAACTTAGTTTTGTGCCATAGACTGTGACATAAGGTGTAAAAATAATCAAAGCCCGGGCACGCAAAATGAAGCAGCTCCCGATTGGGTAGACGCCTTCGTTCCGGGCATAACATAAGGCAACCAAATGTGCAAGGAACGATCGATCAAGCTTAAAAACACTTAAACGAACATCATACGAGACTTTATGATTAAAACATAACCATGCTTGGGTTTCGAGACGGTTATGCCCAATTTTTAAAACCGAGTCTTTTGACAGTAAGAACGCGAAAAACGGAGCCCGTTGCGCAAATCGAGAACGCGTCCGGGACCCGAAAACGAACTTAAATGCTAAACAAAAGATACACATCATCTTTTAACACGTAACACGAAGCATGACAAAGCGAGGGTGGGGTAGGGGCACCCCCCCTTATTTTAATTTTTTTTTTCCTTTTATAATGTTTTAATTTTCATTTTTTGTTGTTTTCCTTTAATTTACCCCAATTCTGCACATCTGCATTAAAATCCCAGCAGATTCAACCTTAAACAACCTTGAATCAAAGGTATAACCCTTGTTTCTTATAGTTTTCATCATGAATTCTTGATTAAACATGATTTATAACCGAAAAACCCTTTTTAATCCATGATTTTGAAGGTTTAGACATGGTTATGGGCTGAATAAGAACACCTTGGTATTTACCTGGTGTTATATGGCAGCCATGATCACAAATCTTTGGGGTTTGATACCCTAATCAACTCTTATTCTACAAAAATCGCTTAACTATTCGATTAACCGAAAAACAATGAATTAAAGCTTGATTGATCTAAGTTCTAGCATATTTGGGTTGTACTTGGTGTGTAGGTACTGAATATAGCCTTCACACACTTCTGGAATCAAGATAAACACTTAGAATCGGAAGAATCGCTAGGTATGACGTCGGAGAACCGAATCTAGACTAGGTAGAAAATTGTTTTGCTTATATCTTGGTCCATGGGTATTGGATTGAGCTGAAATTTGGTGTAATGATGTAGGCTATTGTCAGGAAGATCCACGCAAAAGTTTAGAATTTTTGGAATTTTCTACGATTTCTGGTGAATTTTAACTCTTTTAACAAAAGAATTTCAGAAAATTATTAAACAAATTCAATAAATCACCAAATTTTACAAAGACACTAAGGAATATGTGAGGAATGTTCTGGGAAAATTCAGAGTCCAGTGGTTGAGTTTTGATTTGGGTTAAAATCCACGTTTTTGCGAGTTTTCGGTAGCCAGGAATGCACCGAAACGAAATCGGAAAAATCTAAAAATTTTCTAAGGAGTTCCTGGACATGTAGAAGGCATTTTGGAATTTGTTTAGAATTTTTGAACCACTGAGGCTAATTAATGCTAATTGTTTGATTAAATATTGTTTATAAATAAATTTATTTAAATAGCTAAAATGCCAAAATAAATTCCCAAAAATTTATCTCAAAATCTACAGATTTTTACAGTTATATAAAAATGTACAGATTTTTATATAAAATATAAATGGGAATTTATGGAATTAAAAATGAGTTATTCTAAATCAATTTCGGCAATTTACCGTATAATGAACCTGCCGGAACTGGGAATTGACGTAAACCGACAAATTCTATAATTGGAACACCGGGAATATTCCGGGAGATTCCCGGGTAAATTGGGCACTATGGGTGTGACCTAATACAATTCAGAAGAATTCCCAACGGTGAAAATGGAAACTCAAATTTGGGTAACCTACACTCCCCAAATACTCAAACTCCCTTTATGAAAAGTTAATCATACTTAAATAACAACGTGTTGGCATTATTGGTATTCCCGTACCATTATCCAAACATGTTAAACTACTGACTTTGGCTGGCACGCGAACCGGTGCCCGGAAGCCAAACTAAAAACGATTACTACCCTTACGTCCATCACCATACCAGTATCCTATAGACTCAATCCAGAGTAAAAACTCCTGGCCAGATCCAAGTTATAACCATTAACAACTTAGATACTAATTTGAGTCCATACTTGCATGTGGGTTATTAAAGTTGATCCAGTTGCTTGATTACTCTTGCGTTGAGATCACTACACGTACTGTTAGTTCTCACTTCCCCACTTTTAAACTGTTTTAAATGTTTTCAGGGGACTTGCATGTTAAAAACTGTGTTGAATACACCAATTGGGAGTGAGTTTTACTCTCCCGCTTGTAAATTGTTTTACTGTTTTCTTGAATGACTTGCATGTTATGAAACTGTGTAATTGCACCAACTTGTGAGATATGAATTATCTAACACACGAACTACATCCCCTCTACAAGTGATTAGCGTAATCCGTGGGTAGTGGATAGTACTATTGGTCTGACAAACCCAGTTGCTCCAGCCAGTGTCTAGGTGACACTGTGTGTCGGTGACTAAGAAACTGCACGCGTCCTAAATTTTGTTATGTTGTTAGGCATAACTACAGTGGAACATTGGACTTTACATAACTTAGTTGCCGGGATGACGTGCCTGTCTTGACACGGCCCGGTGGGAAGTGTCTGCGGTGACATGACCCGGTGCGATGATGTGTCTGTCTGACACGGAGTGACTATGACAGGTCAAGGTTTCACTTGTGTCATCGTGTAATTCCATCTGTGACTCTAACTGTGGCTGTGACCGTCACTGTGACTGTGACCAATGCAATTAAACTTGTTAACACATATTGTTGCACAACGATTAAACCAGTGGAACTCACGCAATGTTTAGCTGACCCTTTTTAAAACTAACATGCATTTAAGGTAACTTGAGACTGGTGTGATCCATATATGTTGTTCAAGATGTGTTTGTAGACGAATCCTGATATAGACGTATGCAGCGTAGAAGACTTATGTGGTTCATGGAACACGCAGTTGTAACATACATGTAGTATGTAACCAACGTTTTGTAAGTAATAAAATGTAGTGTCTTTATAAGCAATGTGCTTGCACTAGAGGTGTCTGTTGCATCCTGTATTTTTTTCTTTCCGCTGCAAGTTGGGGAGTGACAGAAGATGGTATCAGAGCCATTAGTTATAAGAATTAGGTGCCTTTAAGGAAACCTAGACTATAACTACAGGCTCGGACTTTGGTGGACATCATTGGAAAAATTAACCTCCACTAAAAGTACTTGGTGAACACTGTAAAGTATCCTACTTGCGAGTACCAGGATGGCCTTGTGGGGCAAGTGGGTTATTATGGTCTGGAACGTAATAACAGAGTTGCTCATACGAGGCAGTGTTGGGAAAGTCGCAGTATTAAAACACCCTTAAGTACGTGGAATGATACATACGTGTACCAAGGTGATAGTGTGTGAATATTTTGCGAGAATTGATACATGAATTGGGATTGGTGGATAATGCATTACTACATATGCCTTTGGTTAGTTATGACTGGTATTACAGTCCATTCCACATTCCTACTGACCACCTGTTTAATATACACTAGAGTTGGATTCATACCACTTCCACAGTGGTTAGTTATACTTTATGAGGTGAGACCCCAAGCCTTTAATGCAATACGATCTCACCAACCCTATCCTTATAATTATTATAACAACGATTCCATACCAGAATGGTATTTCAAAATGAACATAGATACACAAAGAACGCGCAGGTCGTTCAGATAGACTGGGAGGACGTGTACGGATCCTCACTTCACTTCTCGTTGCTTCACTTTCGATTGTTATACAATCGCAGAGTTCAAACATCGTACGAAACTTTTTCATCCTTGAATCCGCGATTCATTTTATGGTCCGCAGGATTCATCTTCTGCTTATACTTTTGGCACCAGCTTTCCCACGTCGTGTGATACTATAATACTTAGTGGTATCCCTTAGCACATGTTTCGGTATAGGTTATATCTGAATATGACGATCTCCGGGTCATGGAGATGGCATGGGGTGCGTGAATAAGTTACCCTTCCTGTTGTCATTTGATTCCTTGGGATATAAAGTTGGTGATGGTACAGGTCCCTTTGAAACGCTTTGTGTTGTGGAACATCGTTTCGTGTGACCATCGGTTACATTGTGTTCTTTTACGATTGTTGATTGTTTCGAATTTCAGTTGGTTATTTGCAGAAAGTAGTATGAGGCCCAAATATCGTGGAGAACGGAATATTGATCATGTATATGGGTGTGGTGGATATGTTGCGGTACTTCATATATATAAACACTCGGATACATGATTAAGGTACCGTTACGCAGGGCAGACGGGCTTCATGTTGCGATTCGTTTGGTTATGTGTTGGGGAACGCGGTGTTGAGACTTCGACCCTGTTGATGCGATAGGTAATTCCACGGTTGTCGTAACCACGATGCTATATACGTTGTGGTGATTTTAAATGAAAAATAATTTAGGGGTCAACATATAACGACCTTTGGGTTAATCCAGGGAATGCCCTTTTCGAATGCGTAGTACGACTTTTTAGGGATACTACACCCTGATAGTATTCTGTACTGAACTATTTGAGTATAGCCAGTGACAGCTTACCCACATCGATTTACCCAATGCTTGATTCATGATAAGTAACCATGTTTCTGTCTTTGATAAGACAATTCACCATAAGTTATTTCTTTTGGCGGGATTTTCTAGAATGTATAGTCATATATTCAGAATCATTACGATATGCGAACAAACTATACTCATGTCACCGACCATTGTCTATGAAACTACTAAGTGAAGCATATATTGCCGTTATTAGTTGTCGTTCTCTAATGATGCAATCACTAATTCTTAATAAGGACTACTTTATAACGACCTTTGGGTTAATCCGGGGAAGGTCCTTTTTCGAATGCGTAGTACGACTTTTTAGGGATACTACACCCTGATAGTATTCTGTACTGAACTATTTGAGTATAGCCAGTGACAGCTTACCCACATCGATTTACCCAATGCTTGATTCATGATAAGTAACCATGTTTCTGTCTTTGATAAGACAATTCACCGTAAGTTATTTCTTTTGGCGGGATTTTCTAGAATGTATAGTCATATATTCAGAATCATTACGATATGGCGAACAAACTATACTCATGTCACCGACCGTTGTCTATGAAACTACTAAGTGAAGCATATATTGCCGTTATTAGCTGTCGTTCTCTAATGATGCAATCACTAATTCTTAATAAGGACGACTTTATAACGACCTTTGGGTTAATCCGGGGAAGGTCCTTTTTCGAATGCGTAGTACGACTTTTTAGGGATACTACACCCTGATAGTATTCTGTACTGAACTATTTGAGTATAGCCAGTGATAGCTTACCCACATCGATGTACCCAATGCTTGATTCATGATAAGTAACCATGTTTCTGTCTTTGACAAGACAATTCACCGTAAGTTATTTCTTTTGGCGGGATTTGCTAGAATGTATAGTCATATATTCAGAATCATTACGATACGGCGAACAAACTATACTCATGTCACCGACCATTGTCTATGAAACTACTAAGTGAAGCATATACTGCCGTTATTAGTTGTCGTTCTCTAATGATGCAATCACTAATTCTTAATTAGGACGCGTAATTAACATCGGTGTTGATAACCCAAGGGGATTTAGGGGTAACACATAAATGAAGAAACTTATTTGATGTAATCAAAGTTTGGTGAGGAATTGTGTGGATGCTGATCTGATGGTGATAAGACTCGTGGAGGCGAGAACAATTTTGTCCATATTCCTCGTAACCATTAATACTTCGTATTAACCAACCACTCATATGTATACATTTATTTATAAATATACAACATTAAACGCAGTCCAATCCAAGTGTCAATTTTGTAAATTTCGGTTGAGGGTGACGTAACCCCGGTACAAAGTCGGAAAACTATAATCATGAAATAATCCGATTCACTGCTTCAAATCAATTCAATTCTCCTTATTAACACTGTTGGAAAGTGTTAAGGTCCGGTACATATAAATTACTAATTTGATACGCCCTATCGATTTAATTCAAACCAATACAAGATAAATCCCCAGTAACTCGAAGAATTAGGGAATGAACGGTACGAAGGACTGTAACGAAGCTACCTTTTAATGCATAATTAGGAAACAAAATGTACAAAACGAATTTTCGTCAGACGATTATTTTATGTATATATATGCGTATATCTAATTCGAAGGACGGTATTAAAAAAAACATATAAGATTTTCACATATCATATGATCCCTTGTTTTCAGCCTCACATAACTTAGTGAAAATATGTTATAATGAAAGACGAGATCGCCTTCGAGTAGTATTCGAGTACTGTAATACGATGATTAACCTATGTGACAACTCTTATTCACATCTTCAAACTCCAGACTACACGGGGTCCTGACCTGAATTCCTTCGGTAACCCTGAGATACTAAGTCTTGAATCAAAATCACCCGTATGAAGGGGTGCATTCGTTCTAGAAATCGCATAAGAGGATACATGGTTCTTTGATTCCTTTCGGTTAAGGCTTTCGCGCCACGACACCTACGACGACCGTGTGAGTGCTCCTGGGTAGGGACCAACTCCGATACGTCTATAAAACATATTGACTCCCCAACTCTACGTTAATATTAATACCTGGGGAACACCATATGTCTTCTCCCCTTCCTTGAAACATTTGAGGAGTCCAAATATTTATACACGATCTATTCACAATTCCTAAGGAATGATTGAAATTCCCTTTGGACCTTTGTAAAGGTGTTATTTGGTAATGGTCTCCTACATGGGTAGGAAGATGAAACGTGGGATACACTGACTTTCATCTGTCGATTGGACACCAAGTGAACGATACCCTACGCTTGTGAGTAACCTAAAGTTATTCGGTAGATGACGTTGCTAGTCCTCATGAGTATACGAGGACTAAATTCTCTAGATCAGGGAAATATTGTTGAAACACCCCTCGTCTTCCTTCGAACGATTGGTACCTTCAATTGATTTTCAGTTTGATCGAGGTAAGTAAGTATTCGTAAAATACGATGCTACCAAGAAACCCGATACTTCGTTATTTTCGAGTGACGAAAATTCTTGTGTTACTTAAGGAAATAAGAACGGGAGAAATCTTAAGTATAATACTGGATATATATGTACCTGTGTATTCGTACCACGAGTGAA
Source organism: Scalesia atractyloides (assembly GCA_947069175.1). Classification (NCBI taxonomy): domain Eukaryota; kingdom Viridiplantae; phylum Streptophyta; class Magnoliopsida; order Asterales; family Asteraceae; genus Scalesia; species Scalesia atractyloides. Next base: position 59,523,001 of record CAMTDV010000025.1, read on the forward strand.
ATTCACGATCGTGGGGATGATTGTCGGAAGCTGTGCGCTATCATTTACGCGATTTCTGACTCGGTCATTTGTGGTGAGCGCTTCGGGGCCATTCTATTATAAACAATACTTATAAACATGTATCAATGTCACATATTCAATCGTCCCATATCACACAAATTCGTCGAACACATGAGTGTACAACCTGTATAACCAACATCATTATCATGTATGTAATAATATCCGTCATCATACCACTGCTAAAATTGCACTTAGACTTAACCCAAAAGGGGCCAGTGCTTAAATGTGCGGTCAAAGCATGTCACTGGAGTGACGTATATACGCCATACTATGAAAAGCATGAACTACTATGTATGAAGGAACACAGTCAAAACCAAACTTTCTTTGAAATAGGAATAGTCACGAGTTGTCCGAATATTATAATTGGTGTCTTTTGTGCGCTGAACCCACATGGGAAAAGCTAACCAGAAATCTAGTAGTCCCAATCATTCCAGATGAAGGGAATAGTGAATCTTCCGAATACGTCCCTCGGATATCATGTCCAATCAGAGGGAAATTCCATTAGTAAGCACGTCATATATACTTAAAGGAGAAATAAGACTTTGACATGATAACTAATACTCTTCAAATTTGGAGAGTTACTTAATACACGCCACGAATTGTAAATAACTCGATGTGCGATACTAAGTCAAACTAAATGACCAAAGTGTAGATCGGTGCTTGGTTGGATGCACCGACCGGATGTGAAATGGCATTCATAACCTTTATTCATATCCTAGCCGTCAGAGTGCTAGGCTTACCTCGATTGATTGCGATTTTCATTCAGCCTCCTTGAAACTGCTTTTGTTATTTCAAGAGATTGCCGAGCGATTGTGGATCTATGTTATTACATTTCCCAGCAGCACGTATTCCTTCCGTGCCCTATTGGGAAACAAAACTGACTAATCCTACGACCAAGAGGTCCAGAAACTCAACAAGCCTAGTCTCGACCAACCCGGGGGCCGGGTCTTCGTTTCTTGTTTACATTATTACAAATATGAGACTAACGGGAAAAATCAGATGCAGTGGTCAACAGTCCCTATCGGACTAGGGAGACTATGGATTCGGTCTTTAGCCCATGGTTTCATAAAACCACATGAATTTCCCAATCTAAACCAAGATGGTTTGACATGAACGAATTCGATGAAACCTTTACGTTTAAGCGGTGATTCAGATGGCGGAGGTGCCAAGATGGGAAGGCATTATATCTTTTTATACTCATATACAGTTCAGCTCATACCAAGTCCGAAATTAACTCGAAAAACCACGAGACCAAGACGATCAAGTGGTGATTAATCACCTTGTGATTCACCTATGCATTAGGTAATCTTTCGAGAACATGATGGGAAATGATTACTTCTCGTATTTCCATTAACGATATCCTTATGAAACGTTAGTCCAGTGTGGCTATGTCCCTACCCTGCGAGGGGTACTCCGTCAATGGGGAGCCTTGATTCGATGACTCGTTACATGGTCATCTTTTACCAAATTACCTGTACGTCTACGATCAATGCCGATCCCATGTGTAGGGGCATCATAGTGATATTTGTGATTGTTAGACACTCATCGTCTTAAGCATATCCACGTGATATAGTAGCATTCTAGATGTGGTGCTACTGGAATTAAAACCGCATTGGGCGCACACCCTATCATTCCCGGTATATGGGAATATTTATACGATATCTCTCGGAGAATCACATCGATGTCATCGAAGTTACTAAGTTGTTTCCTTCTAGAAAAAACAGATAGTTGTACAACAGCTGGAGCCAAGCTCCCAAAACTTATTGCAAACTGGAATTATTATTGTAAAATTTCCATATCCTTACAATGTAATTAGACTACTGGTGAGTAGTTCGGGCACCCTGTTGATGTGAGGGTGCAGATTCATTGTTACTCGTATGCATGCTTGCCTTATGGCAACCGTAGGCTCGTAAAAGCCTTTCTCTTTCTCTACCATAGAGTAGGGACTCTCTCTTGGTCGGTTAGTATTAACCAAAGATACCTACGTACATGACAGCAAGGGAAGACCTTCGCTCACAACTCAGTGAGACCAAAAATTTATTCCCTTTTCACAAATACGCGGAGCATGGTGCTCACTATTATGACAGGTGCAACAAACCCGGGAAGGGTACCCATACCCCTCCCCTATAGGAGGTGTGTAAGAACTAGTAAATGAAATCGTAATTAAAACTTATGGTGTATGAATGGTGAAGATAATGAATGCAAAGAAAACGTATAATTGCAGTCAGCTATAAGCTTAATACGAAACTCATATCCTACTGTGAGTCCAACAACACTCTCACTTTCAGATTGGAAGTGATGACAGATGTTACTCTTAACACTACGTAGGAATTGTGGATGAACAAATTACACTGCTACTATGTAGCACACTTATCATCTCCGTACGATGATGATATTAAACGAAAAGTGAAAACATACTTGTCTGTCAGATGACTGACATGAATATAAATACGGAGCTTTCCAATGGATTACTAAATGGAATTTCGAGGGAGAAGTTCTTTTAACCGGGGTAGAATGACAATTGTGAAAACTCCCGGTAAACTTTGATTGGTACAAGTCTGTGGTAACCGGATGTGGTATGTATATCGTGACAGTGTTGTGATTATTTGTGATGATATGAATTCTGGAAAATGATACACCGACTATAATGGGAGTATATGCATAGTAATTAATAAAAATATTACAGCGACATTATGCGTCACCTACATGACAAGACAAAGTCGTGAATGAATTGACGACTCTGGGAATAAGTATTAGTAAACACGCATGTCTTGTGTGATATGCTAAGCGATATCTGTAATGCCTCGGAAGAATCCGAGAGCACGTCATGGTTGACATGACACTATTAAGGACTAACGATGCGAGGTTGGCATCCTTAGCCTTGAACAACGTGTTAAATGGTGACTTGACGTTTAACAGTGCATTAAACCTTTAATGTTGATTATTAGGTTATCGGTGGCATCATTTAAGATTTCAAGTTCCAGAAATAACTTAGTTTTGTGCCATAGATTGTGACATAAGGTTTGGGTTGACGCCTTCGTTCCGGGCATAACATAAGGCAACCAAATGTGCAAGGAACAATTGATCAAGCTTAAAAACACTTAAACGAACGTCATACGAGACTTTTATGATTAAAACGTAACCATGCTCGGGTTTCGAGACGGTTATGTCCAATTTTTAAACCAAGTCTTTTGACAGTAAGAACGCGAAAAACAGAGCCCGTTGCGCAAATCGAGAACGCGGACGGGACCCGAAAATGAACTTAAACGCTAAACCAAAGATATATATCATCTTTTAACACGTAAAACGAAGCACAACAAAGCGAGGGTGGGGTAGGGGTACCCCCCTTATTTTAATGTTTATTTTCCTTTTTATATTGTTTTAATTTTCATTTTTCCTTGTTTTCCTTTAATTTTACCCCAAATTCTGCACATCTCCATTAAAGTCCCAGTAGATCCAACCTTAAAAAACCTTGAATCAAAGGTATAACCCTTGTTTCTTATAGTTTTCATCATGATTTATTGATTAAACATGATTTATAACCGAAAAACACTTTTTAATCCATGATTTTGAAGGTTTAGACATGGTTATGGGCTGAATAAGAACACCCTGGTATTTACCTGGTGTTATATGACAACCATGATTACAAATCTTTGGGGTTTGATACCCTAATTAACTTATTCGAAAAAAAAATCGCATAACTATTCGATTAACCGAAAAACAACGAATTAAAGCTTGATTGATCTAAGTTCTAGCATATTTGGGTTGTACTTGGTGTGTAGGTACTGAATATAGCCTTCACACACTTCTGGGATCAAGATAAGCACTTGGAATCGGAAGAATCGCTAGGTATGACGTCCGAGAACCGAATCTAGGCTAGGCAGAAAATTGTTTTCCTTATAACTTGGTCCGTGGGTATTGGATTGAGCTGAAATTTGGTGTGGTGATGTAGGGTATTGTCAGAAAGGTCCACGTAAAATTTTAGAATGTTTGGAATTTTCTAAGATTTTTGGTGAATTTTTAACTCTTTTACTGAAAGAATTTCGGAAATATGATCAAACAAATTCAATAAATCACCAATTTTACTGAGACACTAAGGAAAATGTGGGAAAACTTCTGGAAAAATTCGGAGTCTAGTGGTTGAGATTTGATTTGGGTTACAAATGCGCGTTTTTGCGAGTTTTCGGTAGCCGGGAACGCACGGAAACGAAATCGGAAAAATCTCAAAATTTTCTAAGGAGTTCCTGGACATGTAGAAGGTGTTTTGGAATTTTTTTTAGAATTTTTGAACCACTGAGGCTAATTAATGCTAATTATTTGATTAAATATTGTTTTATAAATAATTTATTTAAATAGCTAAAATGCCAAAATAAATTTCCAAAAATTTATCTCAAAATTTACAGATTTTTACTGAGTTATATAAAACTTTACAGATTTTTATATAAAATATGGATTAAATGGGACTTTATGAAATTAAAAATGAGTTATTTTAAATCAATTTCGGCGGTTTACCGTATAACGAACCTGCCAGAACTGGGAATTGACCCAACCCGACAAATTCTGTAATTGGAACACTGGAGTATTCCGGAAGATTCCCGGGTAAATTGGCACTATGGGTGTGTCCTAATACAATTCGGAAGAATTTTCGACGGTGAAAATGGAAACTCAAATTTGGGTAACCTAGACTCCCCAAATACTCAAACTCCCTTGATGAAAAGTTAATCATTCTTGAATAACCACGTTTTGGCATTATTGGTATTCCCGTACCATTATCCGAACACGTTAAACTACTGATTTTGGCTGGCACGCGAACCGGTGCCCGGAAGCCAAACTGAAAACGAATACTACCCTTACGTCCATCACCATACCAGTGTCCTATAGACTCAATCCGGAGTAAAAACTCCTGGCCAGATCCAAGTAATATCCATTACCAAATTAGATACTAATTTGAGTCCATACTTGCATGTGGGTTATTAAAGTTGATCCAGTTGCTTGATCACTCTTGCGTTGAGATCACTACACGTACTGTGAGTTCTCACTTCCCCACTTTTAAACTGTTTTACTTTTTTCTAGCGACTTGCATGTTAAAAACTGTGTTGAATACACCAATCGGGGTGAGTTTTACTCTCCCGCTTGTAAACTGTTTTACTGATTTCTTGAATGACTTACATGTTATGAAACTGTGTAGTTGCACCAACTTATGAGATGTGAATTATCTAACACATGAACTACCTCCCCTCTACAAGTGATTAGCGTAAGCCGTGGGCAGTGGATAGTACTATTGGTCTGACAATCCCAGTTGCTCCAGGCAGTGTCTAGGTGACACTGTGTGTCGGTGACTAAGCAACTGCACGCGTCCTAAATTTGGTTATGTTGTTAGGCATAACTGCAGGGGAACATTGGACTTTACATGACTCAGTTGCCGGTGCCTGTCTTAACACGGCCCGGTGGGAAGTGTCTGCAGTGACACGACCCGGTGCGATGATGTGTCTGTCTGCCACGGAGTGACTATGACAGGTCAAGGTTTCACTTGTGTCCTCGTGTAATTCCATCTGTGACTATAACTGTGGCTGTGACCGTCATTGTGACTGTGACCAGTGCAATTGAACTTGTTAACACATATTGTTACACAACGATTAAACCAGTGGAACTCACGCAGCGTTTAGTTGACCCTTTTTAAAACTAACATGCATTTCAGGTAACTTGAGACTGGTGTGATCCATGTATGTTGTTCAAGACTTGTTTGTAGACGAATCCTGATATAGACGTATGCAGCTTAGAAGACTTATGTGGTTCATGTGAACACGCAGTTGTAACATACATGTAGTATGTAACAAACGTTTTGTAAGTAATAAAATGTAGAGTCTTTATAATCAATGTGCTTGTACCAGAGGTGTCTGTTGCATCCCGTATTTTTTTCTTTCCGCTGCAAGTTGGGGTGTGACAATACTATTGCTATATTTTTCTTAAAAAATGAAGTGGGTTTTTTACGGCATTTTAACCTTTGTTTTTTCACGGCGTTTTCAACTAGGTTTTTATGGCGTTTTTTTTGAAGTAGGTGTTTTTATGGCGTTTTACAACCAGTTTTTTATGGCATTTTATGAACTAAGTATTTTTATGACGTTTTCAACTTAGTTTTTCATGGTGTTTTCCTGAACTCAATGTTGTATGGTGTTTTCAACTTGTTATTTTCATAGTGTTTTTCTGAACTAGGTGTTTTTAAAGCGTTTTCAACTGGGTATATTTCATGGCGTTTTTCGAACTGGGTGTTTTATGGCGTTTTTATTTGAACACCCAGTTCATGTTATTTTTTTTAATTTCAAAAGTGTAGCAATAGTATACTCGTTAGAAAGATAATAAAACACTCGATTTTATGGTGTAATTTAAAAAAAATAATCACGTATAGAAAAGTTAAGAGACTTTAGCAAAGATGGTGGAATATGCATGTGAGTGGAATGTGCATGGTCTTTGACATGTGAGTGCAATCTGAATGGGCTTTTTGACAATATTATCCTTAGTGTAAGTTAGCATTAACGCCACATGTCAACAACAAAACCGTTCTCACCGTTTTCACACTTTTAGGCGTTTTCTCAAACCCTGCCCATATATATATATATATATATATATATATATAGGGGAGGGATAGAAAGAAAACTCACTTGAGTTAAGAAAACTCAAGAAAACCTTATGTAACAATTTTTTTTGTAAAAAAAATTCGAGAATGTTAGTTACATGTTAATAAACGTTTTGTAACAAAAAAAAATAAAAAGCGTCGAGTGGATTTTTTTATAAAAATTTAAAAATTTAGTTTTTAGCATATATATATAAAAACACTGAATTTTTTTTTAAATTATAAAAATCTCTTCGGCACTTCTTCTTTTTTTGGTAAAGTTGATTAACATTTAACTTACATTCACTAATTTTTTTTACAAAAAAAAATTGTTATATAAGGTTTTACTGAGTTTTCTTAACTTAAGGGTTTTCTCTCTATAATTCCCATATATATATATATATATATATATATATATATATATATATATATAGAAGGATAAAATGAAAACCCACTTGAGTTGAGAAAACTCAAGAAAACCTTATGTAACATTTTTATTTTTTCTAAAAAAATAGGGAATGTAAGTTACATGTTAATGAACGTTTTGCAACAAAAAAAAGTGCCTAGTGAATTTTTTATAAAAAATTACAAAATTTCAGTTTTTAGCATTTTTGTAAACACTGAAATTTAAAAACAATTACAAAAAAAACCATTTGGCGCTTTTTTATTTTTTTTGTCACAAAATGTTCATTAATATGTAACTTACATTCCCTATTATTTTTAGAAAAAATAAAAATGTTACATATGGTTTTCTTAAGTTTTCTCTCTATACTTCACCTATATGTATATATATATATGGTAAGGTTCATGCGAGAACCACCTTTATTGCAAGAACCGCGAGAACTACCTTTATTGCAAAATAAAATCTAAAAAAAATCAAAAAAGCACTCAAATTTTTTTTACTATTTTTTTAAATCGCTATATTTCTTACCTAAAAAAAACCTTTTTTTTCGAGTGACATTATCCATGCACATGTGCATATGTATCATAACTTCGACAAATTTCATAATACATTATCAGTAGCAGACAATTGCACTTTAATTTACAATACCATCCGTAATACACTACTTTATACATTACCAATATTCAAAATGCACATGTGCATCATTTTGTATAACCATTATATAACGTGTTTTGTTACAAAAAGTTTGTGTTTTTGAAAGATGAAGTAGGCCCATATACATGTTTTTTAGTTAGTTATATCTAGTGGTTGATGTTTGGTTATAGTTGTCACTTTATGATGTAATATGTTGATTGGATAGTATAAATGGTGATGATATACATGTAATAAAGTGAAAATATTGGTATTGGTATTGTATTATAGATGGTAGGAGGTAATGGTATTGTATTATGGATGGTATGAGGTAATGGAAGTGTATTATGGATGATATGATAGATGAAAGAAAAAGTGTATTCAAAGTAGTGTACCAAAACACCTTATTTCATGTTGATGCATATAGATGCACATGTGCATTTATAATTTTGGTAATGTAAACATTAGTGTATTACAAGTGGTAGTGTAAATGAAAGTACAATTGTCCAATTTTTATAATGTATTACGGAATTTGTCAAAAAAAAAGATAAAAATACACATGTGCATGGATAACGGTTACTCAAAAAAAAAACTTTGAAAAAAAATTATTTTTTTTTGTTCACAAAATATAGCAAATTTTTAAAAAAATATTAAAAAAAATAAATATTGGGTGTTTTTTAGATTTTTTTAGGTATTACTGTTTGTGTTCACACTGGTTCTCGCAGTTCTCACAATAAAGGGTGGTTCCTAATAGATCCTTATCATATATATATATATATATATATATATATATATATATATATATATATATATATATAAATATATATATGTATGTATACATACATATATATATAGGAAAGGGTAAAATGAGAACCAACTTGAGTTGCGAGAACTTTTTGATCCGCTGCGAGTTGGGTCAAATTTTTTTGCACAATATGAAAAAATTATAAACATATATGTAAAAACGTAAAAAAAATTGTCGAGTCGGTAGTTTTGACTGATTCAAAGCAGACGTAAATTTTGGAAGAAGATAAATTTTTTTTTACGTCTCATGTAAATGTGGGTATGCGACATTTTTCTTCAATTTTTTTTTTGCTGAACAAGTGATTGTTTTTACGACTTTTGAGAATAAAAAATTAGGAAAAACCTTTTGGATGGCCTACTTCTCGCGGTTCTCGCAACTCGTGGTGGTTCTCATTTGAACCGAATCCTATATATATATATATATATATATATATATATATATATATATATATATATATATATATATATATATATATATATATATATATATATATATAGGGTTAGGGTAAAATGAAAACTCATAAAAGTTGTGAGAACTTAGAGAACTCGGCCTTACGAAAGGTTTTTCAAAAAAAAAATTACCCATAATCCTAAAAAAATTAACATTTCCAAAATTTGTTTTTTATCATTTACGGCAGCCATAAAATCTGTAAAAAGTAATGTCATGCTTATGTCATCACCTATTTACAGCCGCAGTAAGGGGCCGAAAAACATCAGTTCGAAATATTTTTTATATTTTATTATGCAGTCTTTTCTAACATTTTAATCTAGAGGTGTACAAAAACTGGGGTCGAACATCGCACGGGAAGGCCAAGTTCTCTAAATTCTCACAACTCTTAAGAGTTTTCCCTTGATCCTAATCAATATATATATAATATATATATATTATATATATAGGGAGAGGATCATGAGAAAACTAGATATAAATGAGAAAACTAGAAAACTAACTAAAAAAGCAAAAAAAAACATAAAAAACTTACAAATTTTATTTTTTTTCAATTTTTTTTATAAAAAATCGCTGCATTTTATGTATAAAAAACTTTTCTTCAAAAAAAAAAACTTATACTGCACATGTGCACTATAGGTGTATTACACATGTGCATTATATGTATATGTTGCACATATGCATTATATGTTTTTTTATTTTTTTAAAAAAAGTTTTTTTATATAATATATATAGCGAATTTTTATAAAAAAATCAAAAAAAATAAAATAGAAAAATTTTGATATGTTTTTTTGGCTTTTTTAGTTAGTTTTTTGGTTTTCCCATTTAAACTAGTTTTCTCATGATCCATCCCATATATATATATATTTGGCGTAAAAAGTTTTTGAAAAAAAATTGTTAGTTTTTTGGTTTTCTCTTTTAAACTAGTTTTCTCATGATCCATCCCCTATATATATACACACACATATATATATATATACCTATATGTATATATATATAGATATAGATGTATATATATATATAGTTTTCTCATGAAATCGGGGTGTCGGGGACGTAAAAAGATGTTTGGTGTAAAAAATTTTTACAAAAAGTTTTTGAAAACAATTATTGTAAAAAAGTTTTGTAAAAAAAGTTTTTTTGTAAATTTTTTTTTGTTTGGCATAAAATATTTTTTGTTTTTTTGTAAAAAAGTTTAAAACCGTAAAAAAAGGTTTATTTTTTGTAAAAAAATTGTTTTAAAGTTTAAAACCACGCATAAAAAAGTTTAAACTCGCGTGTAAAAAATGTTTAAAACCGGTCCGTAAAAAAGTTTAAAACCGCGCGTAAAATTTTTTTTATAACGGCGCGTAAAAACATTTAAAACCGCGCGTAAAAAAAGATTAAAATCGGCACGTAAAAAAAGTTTAAAACCGGCACATAAAAAAATTTTAAACCATCGCGTAAAAAAAATTAAAATCACGCCTAAAAAAAGTTTTAAACCGGCGCGTACGCATAAAAAAGTTTTAAAACCGCGCGTAAAATTTTTTTTATAACGGCGCATAAAAACATTTAAAACCGCGCGTAAAAAAAGATTAAAATCGGCGCCTAAAAATAGTTTAAAACCGCGATTAAAAAATATAAAACCGGCGTGTAAAAAAGTTTCAAACCGGGCGTAAAAAAAGTCTGGACCTGCGCATAAAAAAAGTCTGGACCTGCGCGTAAAAATGTTTAAAATTGGCGCACAAAAAAAGTTTGAACCCCTACGTAAAATAATTTTTTTACTGCATGATTCAAAAATAACATTAATTAAATCACAAACATTAAATAAAGTACAATGATTACAACTTTCATTACCAATCATTAAAGAGCTTAGTAAAAATAAGCAGTTTACCCTTATCTCACTAAAAACAAAACTCATTAACTAAAGCACAATGATTACAACTATTTTTTTGTCTTTTAATCTCATATATTAAAACACTTTTACCCTAAGTTAAGGATCCTGTAAAAAAGACATTTTTCGTGAGAAGGCATATTGTTTTCTCTCTCTCTCTTCTATCACTTTTCAATCAAACTTATTATTTTCTATCTCTATATTTTCTACAAAACCAGAGATCATCACACACAAAACCCACCACCATCTTCACCCCTTCCGATCTCCCTCCCCCGTACCCCCTCCTTCTCCGGGGACAAGACCGGCGGAGCCAGCAACGGCTTTGGCAACGTTGCCGGCAAACCCCCACACCGGTTCCAGATGCCGGCGGAGAGAGAAAGTTTCAGAAAGGGAAAAGAGATAGGCGTCGACGCCGGGCGGCGGCCCCGGTGATGTTCTTACTATGGCCGTGTTTCGGGTGATGTTCTCTCTCCATCGTCTCTCATTAGATATGCATTCTCTCTCTTTCTCATCTCTCATCAGATCAATTTGGGTCTTTGTTTTTTACGCCGCGTGGTGGTGAACGGTGGGGGTGAAGGGCTTTTTGTGGTGGTGGTGGGGGATACGGTGGTCTTTGATGTTGTACCCTGTTTTCTGCAGAGAGAGGATGCAGGGGGGTGGGTAATGCCAGTCGTGCCGTCGATACCGGTGTGCCGTCGGTGCCGGTGATTTTGGGTGGTGGATTGATTTGTGTTTTTGAGTATTGAAGCATCTTGATTCTGTTTTTACTTGGAGCTTGGATTGATCTTTGAATCTTTTGATTTGTGTTCTTTTGATTCGCTTTAAGTGATTAGCAGTGATAGTTCGAAAACAATTTTTTTGACAATTGATGACGATGGCGCAACGAGGATGGTGGAGGGTAGGTTTTTGAACCTGTGACCCCAGTTTGCTGCCTTTGATTATCGGAAAAGTTTGAGCCAAACCCCCGTTTTTTCCAGTCGATGATGATAAGTTCAACTTGTCTAAGACACCAACTGAGTCGCGATTTTTAGGTGCGTTCGTTTTGGTGCATTTAAAACCGTAAAAAAAATTTCGTAAAAAATTGAATAAAAAAGTTTTTGTAAAAAAAGTTTAAAACCGTAAAAAAAATTTCGTAAAAAAATTTGAAAATAAAATTTTTGTAGAAAAAAGTTATAACCGTAAAAAAGTTTCCATATAAATTTTGGTTCTTTGTAAAAAGGTTTTTGTAAAAAAAAATTAGTAAAAAAGTTTTTGTAAAAAAAAGTTTAAAACCGTAAAAAAAGTAAAAAAGTTTAAAAATGTGTGTTATAAAAAAGTTTTTGTAAAAAAAAGGTTAAAACCGTAAAAAAAAATTTCGTATAAATTTTAGTTCTTTGTAAAAAAAATTTGTAAAAAAAAAAACAAAAATGTTTTGTAAAAAAAAAGGTTAAAACCGTAAAAAAGGTTTTCGTAAAAACAAAGTTTTTTAAAAAAAAGGTTAAAACCGTAAAAAAGTTTTTGCGTATAAATTTTTGTTTTTTGTAAAAAAGTTTTTGTAACGGGGTGTAAAAACGGCTCGTAAAAAAACCGGTTGATAAAACTGCACATAAAACGGGCGTAAAAATGGCGTGTAAAAATGTGGGCGTAAATACGGCGTGTACAAACGGCGTGTACAAACGGAGCGTAAAGACGGCGCGTAAAAAAACTGAGCGTAAAAACGGCGCGCAAAAAACGGGGCGTAAAACGGGCCGTAAAAAAAATGGACGCAAAAACGGCGCATAAAAAACTTGACGAAAAAACGGCTCGTAAAAACGTTTTTATAAATCCTGAAAAAAATAAAAATCAGATTTTAAAATGTTTTTTATTAAAAAACTGATTTTTAATAAAAAAACAATTACTTTAATAAGACAAAAAATAATAAAAAACAATAAAGACAAAACAAGCAAATTTACTAAACTACCCTTTAACATTAAAATATTAAAAACATAATAAGGCAAAAAGAATTTAATATTGTTTTTATTACTTTTAATCTTATCCATCCATCTCCCAAGATTAATGGTTGAGAAGTCGTTCTCGTGTTCTATTAACTCGGGGGTGGTTTTCATTTTAGCGGCCCTATATATATATATATATATATATGAGTGGGGATCCTGCGCAAATTGTGTTTTTCTAAAAAGTCTAAGAAGCGATCTGGGCCATCCGATGGGTGTGTTTAATGGTTGGGATGAAATCAATGGCAATCTTGTAATATTTGTGTGTATTTAATTGATTGTTTTAATAGGGTAGGGGCAATTATGTCAATCGACGTGTTTTAAATCAATCATATAACCGTCAGATTGCACATCTCCCCCTTTTTCCACGCGATTTCCACCCCCCCCCCCCCCCCTCTCTCTCTACAACAACTGTCGTAACCCCAAATCCATACCAAATTTACCTAAAATCATGGATGAAGATAAGAGATTTTCCTTGAAATATAAGCGTAAGAACATTTTGAACATTGTGTTTTGTGTTTTATTAGTCGCCCTTCTGTTGAATTGTGTTTATTCCTGCTGTAATTTCTTGGGTGCAGGCAAGAGATTGAAAAAACACATTACTTCGGAAGGTATGGAGAACACCGACAAGGGAGCAGGAAGCCATTCGACGAGTCCGAAAGTTGTAGGTATGGGTTTTAAGTTAATCACATAGTTAGGGTTTAATGATCAGTGATCAGATGAGTTTTTAAATGTGGTTCTACTGATGTGTTATATCAGCACACTACAATCGAAGTGTTAAACATATATAAAATGAAAGTTTTACTAAACCCTAATTTTTGTGTGTTTTAGACAATGAATGTTTTTGTTAACAAAATAGCAAATGGATCCACTGTAACCGGTTTTATATGTGTTATACACAATGTGTGTAAGATAAAAAGGTTTACATCAACTGCGTCATTTGAAAAAAAAACAATATATAAGGGAATTGTGTGTTTTAGTTGGGAATGTAAGGTTATTGTAAAAAACTGAATGATAATAATAAATGTTTTCCAGTAAGACGGAGGAAGAGTGAACGATTAAAGGGAAAATGGCTTTCGAAAAAGCCCAGAAATAGACTTGATCAACCAATTTGTTTGGACGAATCTGAAACTGGGGAATCATCACCTGCTCAAGGTGCTGTTACTTTTGGTGGTGGGGGGTTATTTGTAAAGTTACTTGGCTGACCAGTTGTGTTTTGTTATAAGCAGTTATAGCTGGTAACAAAACAACTGAAACGGTAGACCATCTTGTTGACTGTGCGCAACCCCCGCCTGCTGGGTCCATTATGTCTGATATTGCAAATCTTTTCCCATACGTAATGGAAAAAACTGTTGAACTGCAATCTGAAACTCAAAAACTTCATGATTTCCCTACATGTTAGTTGGAAGTACACTCGGACCTACCATAGGTCTGTTGTGCTAAACACAATTGCATACTAACATCACCATTTACGTGTATCGGCAGCTGGTGAAAATGTGGAGTATGTGATGACCGTTGAGAATCCGAATGACGTGAACCCCCAAATCAAATAGAATGGAAAGAAGGCTGTTGTTAAACACATAGAAAAAAACTCAGCAGAAGTAGAAAACGGTATGTTCAAATGATAAATTGAGAACTTTTATATGTTGGTGTATGCAATTGCAATTTGAAAACTCAACAACATCGTGAAATTGCCTACATGTAAATACCATAAGGCTGTTGTGCTAAACACAATAGCATACTAACATCTACTTTTTTGTGATTTTGCAGCTGATGCGAAAGTGGAGTGTATAATGACCGTTAAGAAACAGAATGATGTGAAAGCTGCAAACAAACAAAATGAAAAGATGGTTGCTGTTAAACACATCGAAAAAAAACCCGCGGATGTAGAAAAAGGTATGTTGGAATGATATATCGAGTACTAATACATACATTTGTCTTGCTGATAACTGGCGTTATATGTGGTGTGTTGACATATGCCAACATAGGAGAATCTAATGACGACTTTGACAACCCTCCTTGGAAAAAAGCGAAGTCAGCTCCTAAGCAACCCCTGAATGAAAAAACACAACAACCACCATTTGCACGATCTAGCGAATGGTAAAAAACACGCTCAAATCGGTGAAACCTTGCCTACCATTAGCAGACGGGAAACTGACGTTACGTGTGGCTCTTCGCCACATGGGGGAACTGATACAGTCTTTGAATGAAGATCAACGGAATGCGGTAAAAAACATAGGGTTCGGGTCACTACTTAGGTTTCGTATGGGTCAAATTGCATTTCCTCTGGGATGGTGGTTGGTGAAAAACTACGATACTAAAGCACGAGTGTTAAACTGCGGTAGCCACCACATACATATTATGGAGGACTTGGTGCACAAAATTTTTGGCGTACCGAGAGGGAAGATAGAAATACCAGAGGTTGTGAGAGCAAGGGCAGATTATCATGAGGTTGTCGCGGAATGGAGAAGCCAATTCGAAAACGATCCTACACGTTTGACACATGTTCTATTCAAGACGTACATGCAGGTACAAAAAGCGAGCGGGATAATTTTTGTGTTAACTTCCTGCTATTCTACAACGCACTACTAGGAGAGACAACACCACAATTCGTCAATTAATATGCGGTTTCTACCAGCCTTGTGTCGAGGATTGAAATCATGAGTTTCAACTGGTGTGAGTATATGATAAGGTGTCTGGATAGAACTGTGGATGGTTACCCAAAAGACTGCTTCCTTGGACCGATGCCTTTGTTAGTGGTACGTTTCGAATATTTGCACACTTCTGTAAGTATACAAATTTCTTAATACAGTTGTTTTTATAAAGTAGTCTTAACCAACATGAGAAACACATGGAAGCTAACTATGTTTAAAACACATTTAAACTGGTATATGTAAGCTGTTTTAACCTCATTTTTAAACACATTATAATGTAAACCATGTAGACACTATATATGCTTAAAACACATCTAAAAAAACAACTGTAATATGTGCGCACGTTATTAGTATTGGTAAACTGTCATATCATAAATCACAGTCAGAAAATTGTACATACGGGGCCATATGTGAAAATCAATCCAGTATATAAATAGATGGTGTGTAACTAGGAAATAGTATATGGAGTACTTAAAACACAATATGATATGAGAATCAACTTAAAACACATGCACGGTGGTATAAAATTGCAGTAAATATGTCCAATTTGATACAAAAAAGGTGGCTTCAATTGTCTCATCCTCTTGCAGGCGGCATTGGTAGGTGACCAAAAGAAGTTCAACGCAGATACGCCGAGGTCAGCAAATCTTATTGAAGATATCACACAAGAAGATATCAAGTCACTGAGCATCAAATTGGACGCGACAAAGTTTGAACAAGTGTTGGAGAATGAAAAGGGTCTGAATCTTGAGCAACGGTTTCCGTTTGTAAAAAATGAAGAGAGCGAAGAAGTAGGTGGGACAGACCCTGTCGACGAGGCTGAACAAAAGGTTTCCCCAATTACAAATAAGGATGATCATAAATATATATGTATAACAAAAAAACAGAATCAGAAAACTGCAGCGGTTAAAAGGAAAAGGGTAGTTTTGAAGGCAACCGACAAAGAGCATGTTAAATCTACAAGTCGGTTATACGCGAACTAGACCGGGGAAAGCAACAAGTCAAACCGCAGCGGCAAACAGAATTGACGGAGGCTCTGGGGTCTCCATATATGAAGAGGGCAGTTGAAATGAGATAAAAGGCTTGATAACTCTGAGGTATCGGTCAGCGCGCATGTGTTTTCAGCATGGCTATCACCGTGGTATGTAATGTTATCCCCTAACTTTTAAAAAAAATAACTGATTGCTTTTAAATTAATATAACACAGTTGACAAGACAGTCTATTTTATAATGTTAGGAGGACTGTGTTTAAGACAGGCAAAGGTGTGCTTGTGATGAGATCTCCGATAGAATCGTTGTTGCCAGGGATAACAGTCCATATTTTTGTAGTAAGCGCATGGGCAGAATTGCGGAATTATGAGGAAAGGTTCAGACAAAAAGGAAGCATCACACGGCTATTTTGTTCGCTTAATATGTTGGTAAGTATAATCGTAATGACATTATTCATAAAGAAAGTTTATAAGTTTTGAAAAATTATTTTAAACAAATATTTTAAATGCAGAATGAACCTGATTTCTGTTTTGTTAACTGGTGATGTGAAGAACATACGAGACATGTCGCTCATCTTTGTACCGATTTTGCACAATGAGCATTACTATTGTGTGTGTTTCAATTTGAGAGACAACAAGATCGAATTGTTGGATAATAGCACTGCAGAAGTGTCGTTCGAAGGGAAGTACAAGGGACGACCAGAAAAATTGGTACGTTCTTTTTTCTTTAATCTACATATGTATAAGGAAAAACTATGTTATGAAACACAGTAAAAACTGATTGATAGTTTATGTTCTTTGTAAATGATTTAACACACAATATGGCTAAAGAAACATGATTTATTTTTTACTGATAATAACTTATAACACAACTCAAACTCAAAACAGTAAAGATCCCTTATGGAATATGTTAGCAACTTAAAACACAATTTTAAGCGTTACTAAATACACATAGCTTATTTTATATGATAATAACATGTAACACAATCCATGCTGCCCGACTTATTTTCACTGATGTGAACTTATAACACAACTCAAACTGACATATTCCTTTTAGCATCTGTCAAAAATTTAAAACACAATTTTTTGTGTTTCTAAAACACCGTTTGCTGTTTTACTAAAGAAACATGATTTATTTTTACTAAGAATAAATTATAACACAACTCAATCTCAAACATAAAAGATTCCTTATGGAATATGTTAACAACTTAAAACACAATTTTATGCGTTACTGAATACACATAGCTTATTTTATATGAAAATAACATATAACACAATTCATACTGCATTGCTGATTGATGTGACACTACATGATAGCTTATGATCTCCTGGTGATAATCAATGTACTTAGAACACAGTTGAAACTGGATGATAGCTTATATTACATCTTAATAAGTTAAAACACGAAAATGATGTGATGCTGCAAGAAAACAATGTTTTGACAACTGATAAAAATGTTTATCATGCAGCGCGATGCTTTGGCAACTTATCTGGATAATGTTGGGCATCCTGCGGGTGGGAAGATAAGACAAGTTGTCCCTGTCAGATTGGAGATGCCGTGGAGAACAAAGCATAATAAAATAGACTGTGGCGTCTTTGTGATGCGCCACATGGAGACATACAAAGGCGTGAATGGGAAAAGTTAGGAATACGGATTCTCAAACGAGTGCATAGATGGAGGAGAGATATCATAAAAACAGCGCAAGGAAATTGATGATCTTAGGCATAAGTACGTTGCGAAGATGCTTCTAAGTAACGCAAACACCTACAGGAAAATTATTGAAGCTGAAGTTGGACGTTATAAAAAGTTGACGAACGATCAAAAAAAGAGGTCAAAAGTCGCAGCCTTTAACACAATCACTTCAAGATTGGACAACTCAAGTATCATGGTATGTCTTTCAAAAACAATCTTAACATTTTGATACCGATGTTATTTTGCATTTTATGACTAGACATATGTTGGGTGTTTTTTTTGGATTTTATGGCGATAAACATGTCATCTAAAACAGTTTATAAGTATTTAAAATTGTGAATCCATCGGGATATGGGTAGTTTGTTTGAATCCACATCAAAGATACTATCTGTGTAATGTATGCCGGTTTAAAAACACAACTAATACAGTTTATGATATAATATGAACCGTATCTGGAACCCAACTTAGCTATTACATATTATCTATATATTGAGAACCATTATTAAAACGCATTCATAATGATGTAAAAAGTGAACTGTTTGCCAACTTAGAAGGTATGGTTTGTTTGTTTGGATCGACAGCGAATATCCGATTTGTAAAATGTATACCACCTTAACACTTTATGACATAATGTGAACTACAAACCAAACAACCTCTTATAGTTGTAACTGGGAACATAATTCGCTATCACATAGTATTTATAAGATGTGGACAACTATAAAACACAGTCTTAATATTGTAAAAAGTGAATTGTATGCCAACCAAACCCATACATGGAACTTCTAAGATTTATTACTTATTAAAACCCATACATGTGTATGAGTATTAAGACAAAGTAACCCAGACCCATACAATGGATAAAGTGATATATATTAAAATATACACGTTTTGGTCCCCCGTTTTACCCGCGTTTTACGCATTTTCGGTAATAAAACCTCGGTTTTGGTACTTAATCAGGTGTGTTTTGGTTTACAGGCCCTAAACAGCGTATTGGAACGAAGGATGAAGAAAAAATTGATTTTCCAAGCGAAACGCCGATGTTACGAAGATTCTGTTAAGCTGCAGATCAGTTGGCACGGCCGTGCCACATTTGGCATGACCGTGCGTATGCGAGACAGAAGACCGCACGAGCAGTGCAGCCAACCGTGCCACCCATTTTCGCCGGAGATGCACGACCGTGCATCACTTGGCACGACCGTGCCAAGCCATTTCACCGAGAACAACTGCCTGGTCATCGGACATGCACGACTGTGCCACTTGTGGCACGACCGTGCCATTTCAAATCACTGTTATGGATAAGCTGACGTCACTAGATTACGGGAATAGTGCACGACCGTGCAGATCTTGCACGACTGTGCCAAATTAAAAACGCTATAAAAAAGGGCAGAAGCTACTGATCGAAACATTGGGCAATGTTCCTAACTTCTGGGCGATTTCTGGGTCCGAGAGCAGTCTGAAGAGGACGGTTTGAAGCCTCAGAGTTGCAAGAAGCCTATCTAGCATCCAATCCATCAAATCCTTGCTTGTTTATGGTTTGATCCTTGTTCTTAACATGTATTTTGATCTTAGATACAAGCATTGAGATGATGTTATTACGATTATTGTAGCCTAAGGGCAAAAGCACATTGTATACTTGCTTCATGAACAACCATTAGTATGTTAATTATGTTGTAATGACATTTAGCACTTTTTATGTTAATCCTTGATGATTAGTTTGCAACCTTGTTTGTTGATAATGGATTCTTGATTATAGTTAATTGTCTTGGAAGATTAGTATTTGGTTAGTTAAGATATTTGCAAAAAGAAGCGTAATTAATCAGTTATTAGTAAACTATTAACTAGTTAAAATGTTTACACCATGAACTTAGAAATGAGAATTGGTTTTATAAGAGGTAATTAATGTTAATCAAGAATGTTTTCCTTCACGGAAAAACCTTAACGGGTCGAATGGTGTCGTTATGAACTCTTGTCATAATTTAAGTTTAGTTAGTAGTTTCGGCCAAAATCGCTTTTCTAAATAAAGTTGTGTTCAAGGTTTGTAAAATGGGCTCGGTTGTGATTTAATCTAGGTTATGCTTTTCTTGGTGGTCACATTGTGTTTATCGATGTTACTTTCCTCGATAAAGTGCGGTTAGAAAACTCTTAACGGATGACTAACTTATTTTTAAGGGATTTTCATAAACATTTATCAATAAGGGCGTCAAAGAACAATTTTAGGTGGTTAAAGTGTGTTTATTGTTTTAACTTTCCGAAGGGTTGTCATGTTAAGATTCTCGAAAGGGAAACTAACTGTCTTTTCTAAAAATAGAAAAATTGACCGAGTGTTATAGTGCCAAAACTGACTTAATTAACATGTTTCGGTTGTTCGTAAAGCGAGGTTATTTCTTTTACTTATTATGTTCGTAATTTATTATTTTTCAAAAATATATTTTCCAAACAAATTACTCACATCTCATTTTTACCGGTACTTTAACGACAAAGGTTTAGTACTTTTGCTTCCGCCCGCATCCATGGATCGATACTTAGTTCTTACCGATACTTTACTACATATATGATGGGGTACACTTGCCCTTTCGTGTGTGTTTTAATCTTGAAGTATAACTCATTTTTATAAATTTAAAACCAAACCGTGTGTAAAATTCATTGTAAAAACATGTATATATACGCACATGTCAAGTTTTTGGCGCCGTTGCCGGGGATTTGGCGAGCTTTAGGAATGACCCGAGTCAGTATTTTACCGGTGTATATGCTTGTGAATAGGTGTAAATATTTACTTGTTCATATTTTTTTTGTAATATGTAGTTATTAATTTTATAATTTATAATTTTATATTAGAACTTTTATTTAATTTATTGTTCGAATTCGGACTACTTATTCATTTATTTCTTCAATTTTTGGGGCCAAAATGTAATTTTAATACCTCCCGGACAAAGCATTTTTGTCACATCGTGTTTTTAGATAATTTTCGGGCCTATTTCTTAATTTTGAAAATCCAGCCCCTAAATAGAAAATTCGTTTTATAACAGCAAATATATATATATATATATATATTATGTTCGGAGCATGCTTATCATTCGCTTACAGGTTGATGTCCTCAACCCCCGCGCCCACCGTTGTTGAACCATCTGACGAACCCGAACGTGATCTAAGGAGGCGACTTTGAGGAAGATCTCGTGCGGTTGCGCGGCAGTTGGAGGCACCTGGGACGAACCAGCGGTACCCTCTGAGACCGAGAGCTCGGAGGACGAGGGAGGCACAACCATGGCGGACGACGACCGGCCGCTGAATGAGACAAATCAGCCAGGAGGTGGTGGTTTGGAGTCAAGCATTGCCCGACCGACGATAGCGGCGCCTAATTTTGAGATCAAATCAAGCATAATTAACATGGTGCAGAACTCAGTACAGTTTGACGTACGAGAGCATGAGGATCCCGGTCGACATATTGCAGCTTTTCTTTAGGTATGTTCAACTTTCAAGATACGGGATGTTTCGGATGATGCGGTTTGTTTGCGACCTTTTTCATTTTCATTGCGCGACAAAGCTAGATCGTGGCTTATGTCACTTCCTGCAGGGTCCATTCGAACATGGGACGAGATGGCGGAGTTGTTTATGCAGAAATATTTTCCGCCTGAGAAAACGACGAAGCTTAGGAATCGTATCATGACATTTCGGCAAGACGATGGGGAGTCTTTACATGCAGCCTGGGAGAGATTCAAAGATCTACTACTTGATGTTCCGCACCACGGTCTCATCAAGAGGCAATTAGTTCTGACTTTCTACCAGGGACTCAACTATGACTCGCAGGAGTGTTTGGATGTTTACGCAGATGGCGATCTAGGGACGAAGATGCCTAATGAAGCTTACGCGATCATTGAGAGAGCTGCGTTGAAGTCGAGTTCACGACATGGTGGAGAGAGGAGCCGACATCTTCACGTCCAAGGGTTCATGTTGTTGACAATTACACAACAATTTCTGCGTAGATTGCGGCGCTTGCATCGAAGTTGGATAAATCGCAAGTCCCAGACGGTGGCTCAGACGAGTGCCGGATGTGATCAGTGTGGAGTATCGCACGAGCCAGGTGCGTGTGACCAGGGTGTTATGTTTGCGGGTCAAGAGGAGGTAGACTTTGTGAGTAACCAAGCGAGGCCGCGGAATAACCCTTACAGCAACACGTATAATCCGGGATGGAGAAATCACCCGAACTTTGGGTGGAAAGCAAACACGGGTAATCAAAACCAGCTCAAATTCAGTCAGCGAGCTCCTGCACCACAGCAGGCTCAAGGCCAGTCATTTCAGCCATACATCAATCCTACCAGCCTCGACCTTATTCATACCAAAATCAGGGCCCCGGGAGTAGTTCTCAGCACCAAGACTCTTCGGATAATTCTAAGCTGGAGGAGATGACGGCCCAACTTCTGAGTAGCTCTACTAGTGCGAATCAGTTAGCCGAGAAACGTTACCAGCAAAATAAAGAACGTTTCTTGGCTCACAAGGGAGAGATGCGGAGTCAGAAGGCCTCGATTCAGAATATTGAGAATCAGGTAGGGCAGTTGGTGAAGATGATGTCGGAGAGACCCCCGGGTGGTCTTCCAGGCAATACCGAGCCGAATCCACGAGGGCATGTAAATGCCGTGATGACGAGGAGTGGCAAGACCACGGGACCTGACATATCGGACTCACCACCGATCACTGAAGGTCCGACTGGTGCTCCGGACGAGGTGCACGCTAGGCGAGGCCCAGCAAGTACAGCACAGCTCCGGGAGCCAGTCAAAGATTATACTCCTCCAGTTCCGTACCCAGACAGGCTAAAGAAGCAGAAGAACGAGGAAAAATATGGTAAGTTTTTAGAGTTATTCAAGCAGTTACATATAAACATACCATTTGTCGAGACTTTAGCTCAAATGCCTAAGTACGCGAAGTTCTTGAAGGACATCCTCTCGAACAAGCAGAAACTCAAGGACATGTCCTGTTTGTGATGAATGAGAGTTGCTCAGCTATACTTCAGAACCGTCTTCCTACAAAGATGGGAGATCCAGGCAACTTTACTCTTCCATGCCTTATTGGCAATATGTCGGTTAGTCACGCGTTGGCGGATTTAGGAGCAAGCATTAACCTTATGTCGTATAAGGTTTTTTCTAAGTTGGATCTATGTGATCCATCACCTACTAGGATGAGCATTCGACTAGCGGACCGTTCCGTTAAGTATCCACGTGGATTTGTTGAGAATATGCTTGTGAAGATTGACAAGTTTATGTTTCCAGTGGACTTTGTTATTCTGGACATGGATGAGGACTCTAGGGTGCCTTTGATACTCGGGCGTCCGTTTTTGAACACTGCACGGACTATTGTAGATGTAGCTGCCGGGCAGATTACACTAAGAGTGAATGATGAGCATGTGACCTTTGACATCAAGTGGTCAATGCAACACCCGCAGAGTCAGGATGATGCTTTGTACTATGTTGACATTGTCAACACGTATGTGAGCACCCATTTCCAGGGCACGATCGAGGAGATTGATTCGGACACACCTTTGTTGTGTGCGGACCTAGATGGCATTACGCAGGAGGGCCACGATTTCGAGCAGCCAGTTTATCAGATTGGTGATGATGGTTCCCAGAGTCTGGATCGATTTACGGAATCGATCATGGAGTTGAGGAGAATTCGAAGCCTTCGGTTGAAGATCTGCCGTCCTTAGAGCTCAAGGACCTTCCGCCACATCTTGAGTATGCATTTCTAGACGAGGAGCGCCGTTTGCCAGTTATCATATCAGCATCTTTGTCAGACGAAGAAAAGAGCAAACTTCTCGATGTACTGCGACTTCATAAGAAAGCTTTAGCGCGGAAGATCATGGACATGAAGGGAATCAATCCTTCATTCTGTACTCATAAAATTCTTATGGAGGATGATTACAAGCCGTGTGCGTAGCCATAGAGACGACTAAACCCGAACGTGCAAGAAGTTGTGAAAAAGGAGGTGATCAAGTTGCTAGATGCGGGTTTGATCTATCCTATATCCGATTCAGTTTGGGTTAGTCCCGTACAGGTAGTGCCCAAAAAGGCTGGTATGACGGTGGTTACGAATGATAGGAATGAGCTTATTCCTACCCGGACGGTCACGGGATGGCATGTTTGCATTGACTATCGCAAACTCAACGATGCCACCCGTAAGGACCACTTCCCGCTTCCATTCATCGATCAGATGTTGGAACATCTGTCAGGGAAGTCTTTTTACTATTTTCTGGATGGGTTTTCCGGGTATTACCAGATTCCTATCGCTCCTGAGGATCAGGAGAAGACTATCTTCACATGCCCCTTTGGCACCTTCGCCTACCGGCGTATGCCTTTCGGTTTGTGCAATGCACCAGCTACATTCCAGCGCTGCATGGTTGCCATTTTCCATGACATGATCGAGGATTCCATGGAGGTGTTCATGGATGACCTTTCAGTTTTTGGGGATTCTTTCCATCATTGCTTGGAAAATTTGAAAAAGATGTTGAAGAGGTGCGAGGAGACGAATCTGGTCCTAAATTGGGAGAAATGCCACTTCATGGTGAGAGAGGGCATAGTTTTAGGACATAAGATTTCGCAAGCTGGGATGGAAGTCGATCCAGCTAAAGTTGATATCATTTCCCGACTTCCACCTCCCACCTCGGTGAGAGCGATTCGGAGCTTCCTTGGTCATGCAGGGTTTTATAGGTGATTCATTAAAGATTTCTCAAAAATCGCCAGACCCATGACCCGTTTGTTGGAGAAGGATGCTCCATTTATCTTCTGTGACGAGTGCTTGAAGGCCTTTGACCTTCTGAAGCAAAAGCTCGTTGAGGCGCCTATCTTGGTCGCACCGGACTGGACTTTTCCATTTCAGTTAATGTGCTATGCGAGTGACTTTCCGATAGGAGCCGTGTTAGGATAGCAGAGGGACAAATACTTCCATCCGATTTACTAAGCCAGCAAGACTTTGCACGATGCTCAGGAGAATTACACTACTACGGAGAAGGAGCTTCTGGCGGTAGTTTTCGCATTCGATAAGTTTAGGTCGTATCTTGTGTTGTCCAAAACGATTGTGTATAAGGATCACGCAGCGATTAGATATCTCTTCAGGAAGCAAGACGCGAAACCACGTCTAATTCGATGGATTTTGTTGTTGCAAGAGTTTGATATCAAGATTCAAGACAAGAAGGGTGCATTAAACGTAGCCGCCGATCATCTCTCGAGACTTGAGCATGGAGAAATGGAGAACGCGCGGGAGGAGCCAATAAACGACAATTTCCCCCACGAGTTTCTCTTGAGTGTAGAGGTAAGTGATGAATCGCCTTGGTTTGCTGATTTTGCAAACTACCTTGCGTGTGGGATCCTTATTAAAGGATTGACGCATCAGCAGAAAAGGAAATTCTTTGCGGATTTGAAGCATTACATTTGGGATGACCCGTTCTTGTTTAGAGTTGGCGCGGATCAAGTGATCCGTAGATGTGTTTCGGGTGGAGAGGCAGCGGATATTCTTCGACAGTGTCATGAGGGACCTACTGGTGGTCATCACGGGGCCAACTATAAAGCGAAGAAAGTGTTAGATTCTGGTTTTTATTGGCCCACCATCTTTCGTGATGCGCAACAGATGGTAAGAGCGTGCGATGCTTGCCAGCGGGCCACAAACATATCCGCGCATGATGAAATGCCTCAAAATTCGATTCAGGTCTATGAAGTGTTCAATGTATGGGGTATCGACTTCATGGGACCATTTCCATCCTCATGCGGAAATAAGTACTTCCTGGTAGCGGTTGATTATGTATCAAGTGGGCCGAGGCGCAAGCCTTACCCACAAATGACGCTAGGGTGGTCGTGAGGTTTCTGAAGAGCTTGTTCACCCAGTTTGGTGCCCCGAAGGCGCTCATTAGTGACCGAGGAACGCATTTTTGTAATGCGTAGCTTGAGCGCGCCTTGTCTTGTTACGGTGTGCATCATCGATTATCTACACCGTACCATCCTCAGACAAGCGGTCAAGTGGAGGTTACAAACGGGGTTTGAAAAGGATCCTTGAGCGGTCGGTGAGTCAAAACCGCAAGGATTGGTGGGAGAAGTTAGATGACGCACTATGGGCCTTTCGGACTGCATATAAGACACCTATCGGGACCACTCCGTTTAGGTTAGTTTATGGGAAGGCATGTCATGTTCCGGTGGAGCTTGAGCACAAGGCATTATGGGCTTTGAAGACGGCTAATTTGGACTTAAAGAGCGGCGATGAGGCCCGTTTCTTATAGATTCACGAGCTCGAGGAGTTACGAAATCATGCCTATGAGAGTTCCACCTTGTACAAGGAGCATACGAAGAGGTTGCACGACAAGAGGTTGAAGGAGCAAAAGGATTTTCAAGTTAGAGATCTAGTCTTGTTGTATAACTCTATGTTGCGCTTATTCCCCGGAAAATTGAAATCTCGATGGACGGGACCAAAGACCGTTAAAGAAGTATTCCCTTACGGTACCGTAGCGATTGAGGATACAAACGGGGTAATTTTCAAGGTCAACGGTCATAGATTGAAAATCTACATTAGCGGACCGGTTGACTCGGCAGTAGAGATGATCGATCTCTACGCCCCGCGTGCGATCTAAGTATGGGGAGGAGAGTCCAGCTATCGACTCGATGATAAAAATGTAGCCGGCGCATCACTTCGCGCATAGGGGTAATGTAGTCTTATTTTTATGTTCTTGCATTTTTGCCGTTTTTAGCGTAGATTTGTGGTTTCCCGTTTGTTCGTAGCGATTTTAGTCGTACCGAGCGAAGATTCTTAGTCACTTCAATGTCCTAACATGTTGTATCTTTCAAAAATGGCGGAAACCGGCCTAAACAGCCCCCAAAAATGGGTTATGTGAACAAAAATTGGTCTGTAGGTCCCGCACGGTCATGCCAATATCGGCACGCTCGTGCCAATCGGGATCAGCACTAGAGTTGGCACTATCGTGCCACCCGAGAACGACCAGCGATCATAAGGCGATGTGGGTCCGCACGACCGTGCGAGAATCCGCACGACCGTGCCGATTTGCAGGAACAGTATCTTGGCAGGGGTATTTAAGGCAGTTTTCTTCACTTAAACCTTCATAACTTCCAACCCTAGCCCCACCCCCGTTCCAAACCCGGTTTCCCCTAAAAAATCCTTCCTTTTTCCACAAGATTTACTCAAATATTCACTCAAGGTATGTATTTTCTTAGTTTTCCTTGTGTTAATTTCTGTTTCTAGGTTAGGATTCTTGATTTTTAAAGGGATTTCATGGGGTTCTCTTCATAAACACAAACGAAACCCTAACCCTTGAAGAAATCGCATGAATCTTGAACACTAGTCGGATTTCTACTCCCCAATCACCCATAAACTTGTTAGATTTGAAAGAAACTGGTTCAATTTGGTGATTGGGGCTGACAGTTGCTGTGCAAAATTTGGCACGGTAGTGCCGACTAAGTTGTTCATGATCTGCTGCTTGCTGTTCTGTGACGCATGACCGTGCGATTTTTTGCACGACCGTGCGATTCCGAGTCGTTGCTAGATTCTGGGTTGCACCACCAAGAGCACGGTAGTGCCATCAGGTTGCACGACCGTGCCGTTTTTGACAGACCGTGCCGATTGCCCCGACCAGATTCACAGAATGTTCGCAACACTTTTCTAGGCTGCTCGATTCGAGATTTTTTCCGTTTGGCATGTTTCTAACATATTTCCTCATGGAGATGGATCACCCGTTCCTCGCATTTGAACAAAACAATCCTGAACATCACCCCTACATCAGTAGACTAAACGAAATGTGGCAGTGGAGAGAACAATTCGGCACGCCTAAACGTCTGAGTTGGGACGTGATGGAGGAGTTAAATCAATCATAGAGGCTGCAAAACATGCTCTCAATGCCCTTCGCCCGGCTACTTAACATCAACCGACCGGTTTATAGGCTTTAGAGTTTTTCGCCACCTATAGCTATGAAAAAGCCAAGGCAAGTCGGAACCCGGAATTCAAAACAAGGAAAAGAATTAACTTCCGGTTGGGTGGGCAGTGGCATAATTGGACGGTAGCCCGGCTAGGTCGAAAGCTCGGAATTTACACCAGAGACGAGATAAATTCCGAGCTCTTCTCTGATATCTACACGTTCCCAAGTAATCAACAGCGGGCTGCATTCTGGCTAGGATAACCAATGGCCCAGCCTACGTACCACACTCAGCAAAGGCCTCATGGATTAGGGACTCACTTCTACGGGCTGTTCACCACATCATCAGTCATACCGCTGCGGGACGCATGGACAGTGGAAGAAACTGTCCAACACCGAATGTCATTTATTTATATGCGCTCGTAGAAGGGGTTAATATTAACCTCGTAGCACGTTTGGCAAAGTTCTTTATCAAAATCTCGGGGACAACCCCGAGCAGTGAGATCCACGGGGGTGAATACGTCACCCAACTTGCCCACGCGCTAGGGGTCATGACGCCTGATGTGGTTGCCGGGCTTACATTGGTTGATGAGGGGTACGCGATAGACGTCCGTTCTTTGAAGGCTGTAGGTATAGCGGTAGACACTGAGAATGGGCCGAGACTCAAAGGGTTAAACAACGAGATTTGGGATCCATTACCACCGATACCAGATGATGAGGGAGATGACGCCGTCATGCATGACATGCCGGTACATGATGAGGGTCACGAGCATGGTCAGCCGCCACCGCAGCAGCACCAGTATCAGCCACATGATTGGCCGCAGGACATTCCGCCTTATCCTGAGTTTTATCGACAGTTTCAGCAAATGCAAGTTAATCAGGATTTCATGCGCCAAGAGATGCAAGCAGGATTCTCCTACATATTCAGTGGTCTACGCGAACTACTTCGGTGATCCCCTGTAATTCCCCTTTGGGAACCAGCCAGGTAGAGGAGCGGGTTCATCTGGAACCCGCCATGATGATGATGAGGACGAGTAGTTCGGAGGCTGGCGTATTTGGTGGTTTTTACTGTTTTATTAGTTATGTTTGTTTTCGGTGTCATTTTGCTAGTACTTAAACACCCTCGGATATTATTGTTTAATTTTCAGACATTTTAGTTTTTTTTGTAATTTATGGATGCTTGGTATTATTATCTATGTTATGTTTTCATTGTCGCGATCAATTGTACTGCTTTGTGTTGTGTCGTGTAGTGACGTTTTTGCAGGTTTATAAACACATAATAAGGAGCAGTGATGAAGGCAAGATCGGGAGCTCGACATCCATATTCATCCTTTATAGGGAGTGTTATATTCCCTTCTCTTTACTTTGGGTCTCGCATTGGGGACAATGCGAAGTTCAAGTGTGGGGATTGTTTGTCCTTAAAAAAACTGTTTTATTTAAAATAAACTGGTTGGCTGTCTTTTTAGAAAGGACAGATATAATAAAAATTAACAAACCGAATAAACTTTGAAAAAGATAATCAAAAACGCGACAAACAAAGAAAAACTTACATGTTTGTTTTCGCACTTTTACCCATTCCCTCCGTTATGTGAGCATTATTTTGAGCCTTATATTCATTACATGACTGTTCTTTTCGGATTAGGAGTGAGCCGGATGTCTCGTCTAATTTAGAACTTGTCTTAAGCATGCTTGTCGAGACTATAAACATGTAAGAATGTGTAGAATTGATAGAGGCACCTAGAGAACCATTTGTTGTAGCCTTTTTCGTTTGTGTGTTATCCCCAAAACCCCATATCATCCATTAGGACTAACCGTGTTGAGCCTTCCGGTGTTTTTCTTTCTTTAACCGAACCAAGTAAACCACTTAGCCAAATTAGCCTTTTTCTTTTTAAAACCTTAGTGTTAAAACTCGGTTAAGGTCACCATTTAATTAGCATTTGTTGTAAATAGTTGCTTATTAGTTTGCAAAAAAAATAAAAAAAAAACAGAAAAAAAATACCCCAAAATTGGGGGAAGACGAGACGGAATTTGAGCGATTTTGAGCACCAAAAGAGTAAATATCGACGATTAGCTCAAAGTTTCGTAGATTATTAATTATGTGTTATATATATATAGTTCCCTTTTATTTTTGCTTATTAAAGGCGACTACCGAGTTTTAACCGTTTAGTCACTTGTAAATGTCCATTCCACACCCTTCACCCTAGCCTTTCGTTACAACCCGTGAAGATCTCTTGATTTACACTTTTGCGCATGATAGATGGTGGAGATGAGATTTTTTGACAAGCTTATGTTATTACACATTACATTGTCTAGGCATCGAGTGTTTACACATACACATTCTATGTATGTTTCACAAATATAGCCGAGTGTGTGCGAACCTTGTGAGGTGTGCGAAGAGTAGCATGCTAAGTCAATCGGTAGTGGAATCACGGCTTTTGGTTTATCTTTACATATATTTACATGTGCTTGTTTGGTTTAAACTGTTTGAAGATACCTTTCGAAAGAAGCCGGCTAACCGTTTCGCAGTATAGTAGTTACGTAATTGTAATTTTTTTATTTCGTCAAAAACTCTGTTTTTATCGTAGTTTGCTTGAGGACAAGCAAATTTCAAGTGTGGGGAGGTTTGATATATGTTAAAATATACACGTTTTGGTCCCCCGTTTTACCCTCGTTTTACGCATTTTCGGTCATAAAACCTCGGCTTTGGTACTTAATCAGGTGTGTTTTGGTTTACAGGCCCTAAATAGCGTATTGGAACGAAGGATGAAGAAAAAATGGATTTTCTGAGCGAAACGGTGATGTTACAAAGATTCTGTTAAGCTGCAGTTCAGTTGGCACGGCCGTGCCACATTTGGCACGACCATGCGTATGCGAGATAGAAGACCGCACGAGTAGTGCAGCCAACCGTGCCACCCATTTTCGCCGGAGAAGCACGACCGTGCCAAGCCATTTCACCGAGAACAACTGCCTGGTCATCGGACATGCACGACTGTGTCATTTCAAATCACTGTTATGGATAAGCTGACGTCACCAGATTGCGGGAATAGTGCACGGTCGTGCAGATCTTGCACGACCATGCCAAATTAAAAACGCTATAAAACAGGGCAGAAGCTACTGATCGAAATATTGGGCATTTTTCCTAACTTCTGGGCGATTTCTGGGGTCCGAGAGCAGTCTGAAGAGGACGGTTTGAAGCCTCAAAGTTGCAAGAAGCCTATCTAGCATCAAATCCATCAAATCCTTGCTTGTTTATGGTTTGATCCTTGTTCTTAACATGTATTTTGATCTTAGATACAAGCATTGAGATGATGTTATTATGATTATTGTAGCCTAAGGGCAAAAACACATTGTTTACTTGCTTCATGAACAACCATTAGTATGTTAATTATGTTGTAATGACATTTAGCACATTTTATGTTAATCCTTGATGATTAGTTTGCAACCTTGTTTGTTGATAATGGATTCTTGATTATAGTTAATTGTCTTGGAATATTAGTATTTGGTTAGTTAAGATATTTGCAAAAAGAAGCTTAATTAATCAGTTATTAGTAAACTATTAACTAGTTAAAATGTTTACACCATGAGCTTAGAAATGAGAATTGGTTTCATAAGACGTAATTAAAGTTAATCAAGAATGTTTTCCTTCACAGAAAAACCTTAACGGGTCGAATGGTGTCGTTATGAACTCTTGTCATTATTTAAGTTTAGTTAGTAGTTTCGGCCAAAATCGCTTTTCTAAATAAAGTTGTGTTCAAGGTTTGTAAAATGGGCTCGGTTGTGATTTAATCTAGGTTATGCTTTTCTTGGTGGTCACATTGTGTTTATCGATGTTACTTTCCTCGATAAAGTGCGGTTAGAAAACTCTTAACGGATGACTAACTTATTTTTAAGGGATTTTCATAAACATTTATCAATAAGGGCGTCAAAGAACAATTAGGTGGTTAAAGTGTGTTTATCGTTTTAACTTTCCGAAGGGTTGTCATGTTAGGATTCTCGAAAGGGAAACTAACTGTCTTTTTTAAAAATAGAAAAATTGACCGAGTGTTATAGTGCCAAAACCGACTTAATTAACATGTTTCGGTTGTTCGTAAAGCGAGGTTATTTCTTTTACTTATTATGTTCGTAATTTATTATTTTTCAAAAATATATTTTCCAAACAAATTACTCACATCTCATTTTTAACGGTACTTTAACGACAAAGGTTTAGTGCTTTTGCTTCCGCCCGCATCCATGGATCGATACTTGGTTCTTACCAATACTTCACTACATATATGACGGGGTATACTTGCCCTTTCGTGTGTGTTTTAATCTTGAAGTATAAATCATTTTTTTAAATTTAAAACCAAACCGTATGTGAAATTCATTGTAAAAAACATGTATATATACGCACACGTCATAAAGTAAAGAAAAAACACAGGGACCGTTAAAGTAGAAATTTAACCCTAAACACACATTAACTAAAATAAATACAAGCTTAGAAACAATTTTAAACCAATCCAGTCGAAAATCAACAAAGTAAGATCCAATCCACCAAACGGGTAAATTAAAAACCAAAACTAAAAGTTCAACAGAACATTTAAACTGTTTTAAGAAAGTGAACTACTTGACATCTCTTCGTCATCCATAGCTGCATCATTTCCCGATGTGTAAAACACATCATCATCATCGTTTGAACCAGGGCCCGCACCTTCAACGATTGTAGCATCATCACCTTCACCGATTGTAGCATCATCACCTTCACCGATTGAACCAGGGCACAACAACGTTGTATTTCCAACAAGTTCGATTATTATGGCCAATTTTTTTACATATTGAACATTTACGCCGATTACTTCTAGCCTGGCTTATGGCTCGCTCCTTTTGAGATTTCATGCGTTTATGAGAACCACATCCCTTGACCCTGGTACCAACTGGAACACGGATAGTGGCCGTGCTCACTAGAGCAACCCCCAGCAATTCAGCAAATCGATTACGTCGTGTCTTGGGAGGTGCATTGATCTGAGCCTAATCAGCGACTGACATAAACTGCTTGATATGGTCACAAAAAGTACACAACTGATCAAATTTTGAAACCAAGTTGTTCACAACATACTCAGTTGCGTGACTAATCTCACGAACACAACGGTTGACCTCCTCACTACGATCTGGATCACCCCCATCAGTAAGAATAGACCTAGGGGAACTATTTGGAATGGCTTCACATGTCCATCGCCTCAATATGTATTGTTTCGGAAACTCCCTTACATCAACAACCCTTAACACACAAAAAATGTGACTACACAACAATCCAAACTGCTCAAACCTGTTGCAGTTACATTTAACAGTGACATCCTCCTCACGTATCATGACCTGTAAAACATTACATGTCCAAAAAACACAGTGTATATAGTATTGTGATAGTTAATAAATAGGGAAAAAATTCAGAGAAAACACAGTATCACCTCGAAAAACGCAAAACATGGCTGGTCAAGATCCTTAATAAAAAACTTAATGAAATCACCAATATGATCTAATCTGACACTGGTACAATGATGAATTGCATGTTGAATCTCAAGTTGAACATAAAAAAAATAGTTCTTGTGTAAATCTGAGCTGCTTGCCTCTCAAGAACAAAATCGCTCCATGGGTCAGGCTTGGTATAGCGAGTGTCATGATAGTTTTTTCGATGCGTGTGTCTTTGGGCTTCGATAGATGTGTTGAAGTGGCTAAGAAACTCAACCAAAGTGCACTTTGGATTGCTAATCTTGCCAAAGAAGTGATTCTCGCTTTCAGACCTAGATGAGGTCCGCATAAGTCCAGACATTTCTTCTTCGCGATAATAAGCTGGAATCCATGATTCACGGAGCCCGTATATATGTGTCAACCATTCATGGCCAGTTAAACCGAAATCATTTAAAATAGCTGCCCATTTAGACTCAAACGCTTCAAGAAATAAAGAATCAGTCCAAACAACTGCCGACAATCTTTTCCTGAAATCAGTATTTGAACATAGGGTAGGCCCAACCTGATCAACATTATCCATGAAAGGTAAAAAAAAGAAATTAAATAAAAGAAAAAAAACACATGTAAAACGAAAACTCATAGTAAAAATAAACAGACCTTTGTAGTTAGTTTATCCAGTATGTGCCACATACATAGCTGTTGCTCGACTCAGGCTAAACATCCGCAATAGCCCTTTCCATGGCAGGGTCTTGGTCAGTAACGATTATGGCGGGAGCGTACCCATATGCGTCCTTGAACACCTTAAGTAACCAACTATACGTCTCTGTCGTTTCAGAACCAAGAATGGCAGCACCAAGTGTGACGTTATTGTTGTGATTATCAATCCCAGTGAAAGGGACAAACATCATGTTATACCTAACATCATGTTATACCTACAACAAAATCATCAGAATTTAGTATACAAAAAAAGAACAGGCTGTGTTATAACACAAATCATACTAAAACACAATTCATATAGAAATTTGAATCCCGTCGTTACTTGTTCCGCTTGTATGTAGCATCAAAGGATACAACGTCTCCAAACATATAGAAATTCCTCTTCATGTCTCATCAGCCCAGAAAATACACTTTAACACACCTTCGCCAGTCGTTTGATATTCGCAAGAAAATTTTGGTAAAAAATCTTTTTTCCTTACTAGTCGCTTGACAAACATTTCGGCATCAAACTCTCCAATGAACAGATTTAATTCTTTTTTAAAATTTTTGAAATCAACTTTCGTCGCACCGACATTGTCGAACCCACCACACAACTCCTTCATGATATTAAATGCTCGAACAGGACCAATATTAAGATTTGACATCTTATTTATCATATCTTCATGCGCACGATGAACCCCTCGGTTTTCCTTAAGAAAATGTAAATCTTCTTCGTGCACAAAATCATGGTTGTGTGCCTCTGTGAAGTGATATAGCTCGTACTTCTTGGCATCATTCAGCTTTATTCTAATCATCGCCTCGCATCCAGTCCTTTTGGATGGTACCCTACGTACCCACCTGTCAGAAGGCTGTTCGGATAAAGTATCCACCGGTCGAAACTCTTTGTGTCCTTCTTTTGAACACAAAAAATACTTATTTATTATAGTGCCACGATTTTCATGCTGTGTGTCCTTCCTAACTGTCCAACCTCCGGCATCTGCATAAGCTTTATAAAATTTATACGCATCATCGACTGTATCAAATAACATGGCTTCTGTTGGGGTCAGCGAAGATGATGATGTTGGAATATATCTCTTTGTTCCCGAGTTGGGAGAAACTTGTTCAACGCCACATGGTTGGTTATTGGGGACATCTACAAGCACGACAAAAATTCATACGCATCATTAACGTAGACTAAAAGGGTTACCACACACACAAGATAAATCTACTAAAAACATTGAACCACACACTGAATATAAAAAATAAAATAAAATAGCTGTTATTAAGAAACATAAAACACAAACATAAAAAATGTTTTTAAGACAATTAATCAAACTGAAATTTTACAAAACATAACTTGAAAGGCATAAATAAATAAACATGTTCACCCTCATTATAACACATTATGTTAACTTGAAAAAAAAAAAGATTTACACTAATAAAGACAAAGCATAACTTGAAATAAAAAAACTAAGGTGATTTTGAAACACATAACACACAACTGATTTTATGACAAAAAAAATATATATTAAACCACATACATCTAAAACAGTGTTACAAAAACACGTTGTATTAAGATACAACAATGAGTATAAAACAAAAACATGAAAAAATAAAAAAAAATATTTAAAAAACGTAAAAAAAATTAAAACCCATCCATACTTAAACACATGTTAGCACAAATAACTGATAATATAACTACTACAGACTTTATAAAACACATCACAATCACACAATTCTAAACATACATGTTAGAAAATTGATAACTAGTAACAACACATCACAAACACAAAATGTCTACTTATAACACAATTACCAACATCTGAACTATGTAGTAATCTACACTTTACAAACAACTTCATGTGATTAGATATTGATTGGTTAAAACACAACATCAAGAACATTTTTACCAGCGTTAAAAAAATTAATAATCGACACGTACAAACAGAGACAAAACTATATTTACTATCTCCGCAATTAACAGTTGTGTTTGAAGCCATCACTATCTCTCGCAAAAAAACGAATTGCGATTGAATTGCTGAAGATACTGAAAAGAAAAGAATGTGCAGTTGATTAATATTTAACAACGATGAAATTTGAAACCAACATTAGAAATTCCTTAATTGCCACATGTCCCGTTCTAATTGCTTCCTACACTTTCTAGGAAACTTAGGCTTTGTAGCCAACTCCCACTCATATTATATATATAGGACAATGATCCGTTAGAAACCACCCTTTATTGCGAGAACCGCGAAAACCAGTGTAAACACTAACAGTAATACCTAAAAAAATCCAAAAAAATACCAATTTTTTTTTTTTTTTTAATATTTTTTTTTGAAAAAGTCGCTATATTTACTCAAAAATAAAAAAAATTTCAATAAAAATAAAATAAAATTTGAGTACCAGCTATCCATTCACATGTACATTTTCGTCTTTTCTTTGACAAATTCCGTAATACATTACAAACATTAGACAATTATACTTTCATTTTCACTACCATATGTAACACACTACTTTTTACGTTACCAATATTAGCAATGCACATGTGTATCTATATATATCAACATGAAATAAGGTATTTTGGTACACTAATTTGAATACATTTTCTATTTCATCTATCATACCATCCATAATACACTACCATACACATGTGCATTTTCATCATTTCTTTGACAAATTCCGTAATACATTACAAACATTAGACAATTGTACTTTCATTTACACTACCATGTGTAATACACTACTTTTTACGTTACCAATATTAGAAATGCACATGTGCATCTATATGTATCAACATGCAATAAGGTGTTTTGGTACACTACTTTGAATACATTTTCTCTTTCATCTATCATACCATCCATAATAAACTTTCATTGTCTCCTACCATCCATAATACAATACCATTACCTCCTACCATTTATAAGACAATACCAACACCAATATTTTCACTTTATTACATGTATATCAACACCGTTTATGCCATCCAATCAACATATTACATCATAAAGTGACAACTATAATGAATCCATCAACCACTAGATATAACTAACCAAAAAACATATATATGAGCCTACTTCATCATTCAAAATCACAAACTTTTTGTAACAAAAAACGGTATATAATTGTTATACATAATGATGCACATGTGCATTTAATGTAAAATTGAGTGTATTATGGATGATACTGTAAATTAAAGTGCAATTGTCTACTAGTGATAACGTATTACTGAATTTGTCGAAGTTATGATACATATGCACATGTGTATGGATAACTGTTACTCGAAAAAAAAAATTTTTGAGCAACGAAATATAACGATTTTTATTAAAAAATATTAAGAATTTTTTTTGAGTGCTTTTTTTATTTTTTTAGATTTTATTTTGCAATAAAGGTGGTTCTCGCTTCTAACATAAAGGTGGTTCTCGCATGAACCTTACCCTAAATATATATATATATATATATATATATATATATATATATATATATATATATATATATGGAGAGTATCATGAGAAAACTAGATATAAATAAAAAACTAGAAAACTAACTAAAAAAGCAAAAAAAAAACATAAAAAGCATACAAGTTTTTTTAGTTTTTTTTTACAATTCTTTTTATAAAAAATCGTTGCTTTTTTTGTATAAAAACTTTTTTTTCAAAAAAAAAAAATTGTACTGCACATTTGCACTATATGTGTACTACACATGTGCATTATATGTATATGTTGCACATGTCCATTATATATTTTTTTTAATTTTTTTAAAGTTTTTTATATAATATATATAGCGATTTTTTTAAAAAAAATCAAATTTTTTTTATATATTTTTGGTTTTTTTAATTAGTTTTTTTGTTTTCTCATTTAAACTAGTTTTCTTATGATCCCCTCTCTCTCTCTCTCTCTCTCTCTATATATATATATAATATATATATATATATAAACATACAATTTTTTTTACAATTTTTTTTATATAAAATCGTTGCTTTTTATATATAAAAAAACTTGTATTGCACATGTGCACTATATGTGTACTACACATGTGCATTATATGCTTTTTTATTTAAAAAAAAAAGTTTTTTTGATATAATATATGTAGCGAATTTTTATAAAAAAAATAAAAAAAAATTGATATGTTTTTTTTAACTTTTTAGTTAATTTTTTTATTTTCTTATTTAAATTAGTTTTCTTATGATAAACTCTTATACATATTCACATTCATATGTACGTGTTCTATTTTTCTCAAAGAGGGATTATTTTACGTGTAAGGTTCTCACATGGAATAGAGTTAAGCATATTATCCCATCTTCTCTTGGGGTTGAGTTGTTTCCCACTCTCTCTCTCTCTTATCTCTCTCTCTAACTTCATCTTATGCAACCAACCTGTCTCTTGTTGCCTTCATACTTGTCCTGTTGGAACCTCTGCAACACTCTCTCTCCCTCTCTCACACGCACACTCTCTCTCCTCTCTAAACACCATGAAACCAACCCTAAATCCTTCATCATCCTGCTGTTTCTCAGGTAAAGCTCCTATCTTTTAGTGTTTTTTCCAATCTTCAACACATTTCCTTTCTGGGTCTTCATAATTTAAACTAGAATCATATTGGGTTTGTGTTTTCTTTAAATCTTGTTCATGATGGAGAATCTTTTTAGGATGAACTATTTAAGACTTCATTAATGGCGTTGAGTAGCAGTGAGAAAGAGATTACAGGAATGCACACTTCATCTCCATACACCAATCACCACTTAATAAGAGAATCATCTTCAGAAACTGTGGATCACGGGTCGGATCCAGATCGGTTTGCGGTCACCGGTGCTTCAGTCACACCAATATCAGTCGGATCTAAACTCTTAAACTCACCTATGCAAGTTCCAAGGTACAAAGAATGCCTTAAAAACCATGCTGCCAACATGGGTGGAAACATAACAGATGGATGCTGTGAGTTTATGCCATCAGGTGACGACGGAACCCTAGAAGCACTAAAATGCGCCGCTTGCAACTGCCACCGCAATTTCCACCGCAAAGAATGCCCCATCACCACCCTTTCAGCCGGACCTTTCCTCCAACTACCTCCACCGTCCCCATCCCCGTCATTCCACCACCACCACCACCGTACCCCCCACCCACTCTCCCTCCACCACCACCACCACCACCACCCTAACTGGGGTTCTTCCATCAACGCTTCACCGGTCAAAATGGCGTTTGGAGGTAGCTTTACCGGTGGTGGTGCAGCTACTGAATCTTCAAGTGAGGAGCTGAACTTTACTACTGGGGCGGTGGCTCCGCCGTATGGGGCGGCGAAGAAGAGGTATAGAACAAAGTTTACTGAAGATCAGAAAGATAAGATGCTTG
Organism: Scalesia atractyloides; assembly: GCA_947069175.1. Lineage (NCBI taxonomy): Eukaryota > Viridiplantae > Streptophyta > Magnoliopsida > Asterales > Asteraceae > Scalesia > Scalesia atractyloides. Next base: position 59,562,504 of record CAMTDV010000025.1, read on the forward strand.
AATTTGCTGAGAAAGTTGGGTGGAGGATCCCTAGAGAAGAAGATCCTGAAGTTCAAAGGTTTTGTACTGAGGTTGGAGTTAAAAGACAAGTGCTCAAGGTTTGGATGCATAATAATAAAGCCACTTCTGGGAAGAAGCAAGTTCAAGATTCCATTGACAGCATTAACTGATTGTACGGTACTACCAAATTATGCATTTATTCGGGTTGAATGTTGTCGTGTGTATATGAATGAAGTGCTAGGTAGACTCTAGCGGTGTTTGCCGGTTCGAGTTTCTGGCTATTTGGATTGGGTTATTCGATTTTGGTTTAATTGGTTTTAAACCGAACAACGAACACCCCTAGGTTAGAAATATCGCATCTTCTTGGTGTTTATATTTTATTTTATTTTTATATTTAATTGGGTTGAATATTATCATTGTGGTTTTAGTTTATTAAAATTCTATTATTAGTTAGTTTCTTGTTAATCAAACATTGATTATTTAATTGGTGGATAAGACTTGTTAGATCTCATTGGGATCTTCCAAACTATGTTTTTTAAGGTTTCCAAGATCTTGTGAAGCTACTAAACAAAAGTTGTTTAGAACATGGAAGGAGAGTGGGCTAACATCTTCTTACAAGTACAAACCCTTTTCCTAATATGAAAAGTAGGGTTGCCTTCCATAAATGAATGGGTGTACACTGAGCTTCTTTTGTTGTACATTATGCATCTTTTGTTATACATTGAGGGGCTTTTGTTATATATTGTTAGGTGGATTGATAAAACAAAGTTGTATGGTGGAGAAATGGTTGCTTTTTAGACGACATAAATGTTTATATAGTAATCATCTAAGCTTAGCTTTTGAATATTATTAATATGTTATGGAAAAAACACTGATATATTTGCCCATAAGATTATCCTTTTTAGTTGATACCCTTTTTTAAGTATATCTTCACATTAATATGTCAATACAGTTGTAATTTTAAATAATTTGAATTTCTTTTTTAGCATACCCATAAAAAACATAATGGGATAATTTATTTGGATGCCTTTCTTCATGACACGTTCATCATCAACTCTTGCATTTAAGCACCTTAGTATTTATAAGCTACTATAGGGGAATGTAAATTGTGAAGACATCAATTTTTATGGCTCCAGCCAAATGCACACCTTTAATCTCGTTTTGACACTCTTAACATATATATGATTTGTATTAGTCTATACAGATCGTATAGACTAATGATTGGTTTCCCAAGCAATACAACCAATATAGATCCATATAGGTCTTACACATGTCAAAATGTTACGATTTGAGGATCATCTGGATATAACGAAGGAGAGGGTTGAAATATTTGGTGTTCAAGGTATGAGAGGGCTTTGGAGAACGATCAAGGTTTGTCTATTGTATGAGTTGAGTATCTATGTTTTGTTTCCTTTTTTTCCTTTTTTTTATGAAGGATGAGGTTTTTGGTGGGTCGTATACCCATGTTCTTTTATATTTGTTTAATTCTGTTTAACATATAATTAAAGTATACAATAATTTAAAAATAGAGTTAAATGCTTGGTTGGTCCCTGTGGTTTGCAAATCTTGCAGTCTTGGTCCCAATGGTTCACTAATTACACACTTGGTCCCAGTAGTTTCAAATTTTGCACTCGGGTGGTCCTTACCACTAACCTTTGTTAGATTTCTCAGTTAAGTATATGCAAAATTACTATATTACCCTCGTCTTCTTCATCCTTTCTCTGCTACCACCTGCAACTACTCTTCTACCACCACCCTCACCCTTCGCCGCCTTTCACCGCCATACCACTCAGCCATACCCTCGCCGCCTTTCACCGCCATCTTCCCCATTGCCACAACCATCCACCAGATTTTCTTAACGAATATACCAAATTCGTTCTTGATGACTCTTGGTCTTATCCGATCAAATCTTTTGAGTGTACCATCAAATGTTTGATCTGAAAGTGTGTCACGATTCCAAGAGAATCCAAGTCGTATCAGTTTTAATTACGGTCCTATGCGGCTCTACAATCGAGTAAGTTTCTAACAAAGATCAAACATTATTGTTAGTGTTCAATTTGTGATGTTCAGTCGCTTTGGTTACTGAATGTGTTTCCAAATTCGGGTCGTTGTTTATCGGATCGATTGTGTGTTCTTGGGTTTCGGAGTTGCTACGGAAAATCATGAGATGGTTGCGTTTTGATTTCGTGAACTCCGGGGACGCAAAACAGGGACCAAACGCAGGAACCAAATTGTCGTTCTTAGGGTGTTTTATTGCAACAATTCACGAGAAAGAAGGCAAAAGATTCCAATTCGCATATTTGCGTTTTGTGGTTTGGTCTGAATCTGTACCAATTTCATGTACAGAAGATCGAAAGGAGATGTCGGGACAAGTAGCAATGGAAATGGCAATTGGAGCGGTTTGATGAATTGATCCAAGTTACATTAGATTGGTTTAATTTAGATAAAGAAATCGCTGCAAGATCTAAGGCTGGTCAGTGTTTGGCCGTCGCTATAGTCGACCTTTTGTTACCGAAGAACGGATGTGCGATGACGATTAAACTAGAAAACCGCTGCAGCTCCCCTCTCTCTCACTGTCTCTCTCTCTCTCCTGCAGTCTCTCTCTATGCTGTTGTGGGTAATTCAAGCCGCAAAACTTCAACAGTTTTAGAAGAGTAGTTGCAGTGGTAGCAGAGAAAGGATGAAGAAGACGAGGGTAATATAGTAATTTTGCATATACTTAACTGAGAAATCTAACAAAGGTTAGTGGTAAGGACCACCCGAGTGCAAAATTTGAAACTACTGGGACCAAGTGTGTAATTAGTGAACCACTGGGACCAAGACTGCAAGATTTGCAAACCACAGGGACCAACCAAGCATTTAACTCTTAATTAATAGGGCGAAATAATCCAACCTATTAACAAACCTTAATAGTTAGACAAAAAAAATTAAAAAACACCCAAGTACAACCTTGAAATAGAGCAATCACCTTCTGAAAAGAACATGTCACCAAACCATGTGATTATTATATACAAAACACCAAGTAGACCTTTATCAAAAACTTATACAAGATAAGCCTTTACTCCCAAAATACAATGGAAGAAACCCTTGACTTTTATTAATTAGAGTTAAATGCTTGGTTGGTCCCTGTGGTTTGCAAATCTTGCAGTCTTAGTCCCAGTGGTTCACTAATTACACACTTGGTCCCAGTAGTTTCAAATTTTGCACTCGGGTGGTCCTTACCACTAACCTTTGTTAGATTTCTCAGTTAAGTATATGCAAAATTACTATATTACCCTCGTCTTCTTCATCCTTTCTCTGCTACCACTGCAACTACTCTTCTAAAACTGTTGAAGTTTTGCGGCTTGAATTACCCACAACAGCATAGAGAGAGACTGCAGGAGAGAGAGAGAGACAGTGAGAGAGAGGGGAGCTGCAGCGGTTTTCTAGTTTAATCGTCATCGCACATCCGTTCTTCGGTAACAAAAGGTCGACTATAGCGACGGCCAAACATTGACCAGCCTTAGATCTTGCAGCGATTTCTTTATCTAAATTAAACCAATCTAATGTAACTTGGATCAATTCATCAAACCGCTCCAATTGCCATTTCCATTGCTACTTGTCCCGACATCTCCTTTCGATCTTCTGTACATGAAATTCGTACAGATTCAGACCAAACCACAAAACGCAAATATGCGAATTGGAATCTTTTGCCTTCTTTCTCGTGAATTGTTGCAATAAAACACCCTAAGAACGACAATTTGTTTCCTTCGTTTGGTCCCTGTTTTGCGTCCCCGGAGTTCACGAAATCAAAACGCAACCATCTCATGATTTTCCGTAGCAACTCCGAAACCCAAGAACACACAATCGATCCGATAAACAACGACCCGAATTTGGAAACACATTCAGTAACCAAAGCGACTGAACATCACAAATTGAACACTAACAATAATGTTTGATCTTTGTTAGAAACTTACTCGATTGTAGAGCCGCGTAGGACCGTAATTAAAACTGATACGACTTGGATTCTCTTGGAATCGTGACACACTTCCAGATCAAACATTTGATGGTACACTCAAAAGATTTCATCGGATAAGACCAAGAGTCATCAAGAACGAATTTGGTATATTCGTTAAGAAAATCTGGTGGATGGTTGTGGCAATGGGGAAGATGGCGGTGAAAGGCGGCGAGGGTATGGCTGAGTGGTATGGCGGTGAAAGGCGGCGAGGGTGAGGGTGGTGGTAGAAGAGTAGTTGCAGGTGGTAGCAGAGAAAGGATGAAGAAGACGAGGGTAATATAGTAATTTTGCATATACTTAACTGAGAAATCTAACAAAGGTTAGTGGTAAGGACCACCCGAGTGCAAAATTTGAAACTACTGGGACCAAGTGTGTAATTAGTGAACCAATGGGACCAAGACTGCAAGATTTGCAAACCACGGGGACCATCCAAGCATTTAACTCTTAAAAAATAAGTTCTAAGTTGTATAAATTTCAAAGTAAATATATCCGTTAAATGAATTTATGTCCAAGACATTTATAAGGATGTAACTTTATAGATACGAGTTTATTAATAATTTTATATAATATATATATAGGAGAGATAGAAAGAAAACCCAAGACAACCTTATGTAACATTTTTTAAAAAAAATTAGGGAATGTAAATAACATGTTATCGAACGTTTTGTAACAAACAAAAAAACAAAAAGCACCGAAGAGATTTTTTATAGAAAAATAAAAATTCAGTTTTATATAATATATATATATATATATAATATATATATATATATATATATAGGACAAGGATCCGTTAGGAACCACCCTTTATTGCGAGAACCGCGAGAACCAGTGTGAACACAAACAGTAATACTAAAAAAAATCCAAAAAATTACCAATTTTTTTTTGTTTTTCTAATATTTTTTTGAAAAAGTCGCTATATTTACTCAACAATAAAAAAAATTTTAAAAAAAAATTTTAAAAAAAAATTTTGGGTACCAACTATCCATGCACATGTGCATTTTCGTCATTCTTTGACAAATTCCGTAATACATTACAAACCTTAGACAATTGTATTTTAATCTACACTACCATGTGTAACACTACTTTTTACGTTACCAATATTAGCAATGCACATATGTATCTATATATATCAACATGAAATGAGGTGTTTTGGTACACTAATTTGAATACATTTTCTCTTTCATCTATCATACCATCCATAATACACTACCATGCACATGTGCATTTTCATTATTTCTTTGACAAATTCCGTAATATATTACAAACATTAGACAATTGTACTTTCATTTACACTACCATGTGTAAGACACTACTTTTTATGTTACCAATATAAGAAATGCACATGTGCATCTATATGTATCAACATGCAATAAGGTGTTTTGGTATACTACTTTGAATACACTTTCTCTTTCATCTATTATACCATCCATAATAAACTTTCATTATCTCCTACCATCCATAATACAATACCATTACCTCCTACAATTTATAAGACAATACCAATACCAATATTTTCACTTTATTACATGTATATCAACACCGTTTATAACATCAAATCAACATATTACATCATAAAGTGACAACTATAATGAACCCATCAACCGCTAGATATAACTAACAAAAAAACATATATGTGAGCCTACTTCATCATTCAAAATCACAAACTTTTTGTATCAAAACACGGTATATAAGTGTTATACATAATGATGCACATGTGCGTTTAATGTAAAATTGATTGTATTATGGATGATATTGTAAATTAAAGTGCAATTGTCTACTAGTGATAACGTATTACTGAATTTGTCGAAGTTATGATACATACGCACATGTGTATGGATAATTGTTACTCGAAAAAAAAAGTTTTTTTTGTTGGTAACGAAATATAACGATTTTTATTAAAAAAATATTAAAAAAAAAAATTGAGTACTTTTTTGATTTTTTTAGATTTTATTTTGCAATAAAGGTGGTTCTCACATAAACCTTACCCTATATATATATATATATGCTAAAAACTGATTTTTTAGTTTTTATTAAAAAATCCATTCGGCGCTTTTTGTTTTGTTTTTTTTTTCTTACAAAACGTTTAATAACATGTTATTTACATTCCCTAATTTAAAAAAAAATGAAAAATAAAATTCTTACATAAGGTTTTCTTGAGTTTTTTTAACTTAAATTGGTTTTCTCTCTATAATTTCTATATATATATATATATATATATATATATATATATATATATATGTAGGGTAGGGTTCATGCGAGAATCACATTTATTGCGAGAACTGCGAGAACCAATGTGAACAAAAAAAATACTTAAAAAAATTAAAAAAACACACAATTTTTTCAATATATTTTTTAAAATAATCGTTATAGCTTGTTACAAAAAAAAAACATTTTTTTTGGAGTAACAATTATCCATGCACATGTGCATATGTATCATTTATTGGACAATTCTGTAATACAGTAACAGCAGTAGACAAATGTCTTTTCATTTACACTACCATCCGTAATACACTACCTTTTACATTACCAATATTAAAAATGCATATATGCATCATTATGTATAACATTGATATAACGTGTTTTGGTATAAAAAGTTTATGATTTTGAATGGTGAAGTAGGCCTATATACATGGTTTTTGGTTAGTTATATCTAGTGGTTGATGGTTTGGTTATATTTGTCACTTTATGATGTAATATGTTGTTTGGATGGTATAAAGGGTGTTGATGTACATCTAATAAAGTGAAATTAGTGGTAATGGTATTGTATTATAGATGGTAGGAGATAATGGTATTGTATTATGGACGGTATGAGGCAATGGTAGTGTATTATGGAAGGTATGATAGATGAAATGGAAAAATGTATTCAAAGTAGTGTACCAAAACACAACACGTTATATCATCTTCATACATATAGATTCACATGTTCATTTCTAATATTGATAATGTAAAAAGTAGTGTATTATGGATGGTAATGTAAATGAAAGTGCAATTGTTCAATATTGGTAATGTATTACGGAATTTGTCAAAGAATGATACATATGCACATGTGCATGGATAATTGTTACTCGAAAAAAATTTTGGTTTTTTAGTGACAAAATATAGTGTTTTTTTTAATATTAAAAAAATTTGAGTGTTTTTTTTTTATTTTTAGGTATTTTTGGTTGTGTTCATAGTGGTTCCCGCGGTTCTCGCAATAAAGGGTGGTTCCTAACGGATTCTTCTCCTATATATATATATATGTATATATATATATAGGGAAAGAATAGAAAGAAAACACACTTGAGTTAAGAAAAAACAAGAAAACCTTATGTAACATTTCAATTTTTTGTAAAAAATAGGGAATGTAAGTTACATGTTAATGAACGTTTTATAACAAAAAAATAAAAATAAAAAACGCCGAGTGGATTTTTTTATAAAAAAAATCAAAAATTCAGTTTTTAGCACTTTTTTTTTGTAACACTGAAATTTAAAAAAAAAATTATAAAAAATACCATTCGGCGCTTTTTGTTTTTTTTTTTTTTTGTTATAAAATGTTCATTAACATGTAACTTAAATTCAAGAAGGTTTTCTTGATTTTCCTTAACTTAAGTGGGTTTTCTCTCTATAATTCCCCTATATATATATATATATATATATAAGAGAGAGAGAGAGAGAGAGAGAGAGAGGGGGGGGGGGGAAGGATATTATTAGAAAACTTAAAAGATACTAGAAAATTTTGATAAAATGGGTACCTTTGAAAGCTACATATATATAGTTCCTTTATCTAATTTATTTTTTATTTCCATAATACTAACCTTATAAATAGAGGAAGAAAGGTAAACAATATATATAAAAAAAAGAAATGATTGGTTGATAATCGTTTTCTAGGTTTACAAGTTTTTACTATTTTCTAATGAACCTAATCCTATATATATACACACAAACTATTTTAAAATACAACTCGTAGAGACAAAGAAGTAATTTTACTATAATTTAAAGACACTTAAGGGAGTTTAGTGTCTTAAAATGAGGGTGAATTCGTCCTTCTACTTAAAGTTGGAACTTTTGAACGTTTGCTCATCCGATCATCTTTTCACTCCCACAAAACCCTATCTTCTACTACTAAAAGCCCCAACGTTTCACCTAATAATCAAACCACAACACCAACATTTCCCCCAAAACCTACCATTTCCCTTCCCGGCGATCAACTTTCATCCCCCACCATCCTTTGATCAAGTACCGACGAGCACCACCACAAAAATGTCGCCTGTAAGTTGAGGGCGTGTTGGATCACAAAATGTGATATGTAAGTTATACTCATATTCATTTGTTTCACTCTTGTTCATTCGGTTTAGATCAAAATGATAATGGTATGTTTTTATTTAGCCAGGTTTAGGTTGTTCGGTGAAGACGGACAACTGGTGTTCAACCTCCATTTAGTGATCCAATGTCTTTACAACTTGACTGTTGACCGGATGTACACAACGGGGAATGTTGTGCAGCGATTGGGGAACAAGCAGCGGGTAACGAGATCATTGATGGTTGATTTTGTTGATGGTAGTGATGGTTTGGTATTTTGAAAACTGTATTTTATATACGTAGGTATTATGACTTAAGGTAGGTTATTTTACTTAATCTAGAAACTCTCGTAAGTAACTTAATGGTGTGGTTATATAATTATATAGTTTAATAAACATTGTCATGGATGAAATTGGTTGAATTTGTGGTTAATATAGGTTTCTTTGGATCAAATTCGATGAAATTGATTTTAGTTGGTTAGAGTTTGGTTAATTTGGGTAGTTTTGTGTCGATTATGTATAGTTTGGTTTGGGTGGTTTCGTGCCGATTATATATAGTTTGGTTATTAAATACACCATTATATATAGTTTGGCTGTTAAGTAGGCGATTATATATAATATAGGTATCGGGTGGTTTCATGTCGATTATATATATTTTGATTGATAAACTATATAATGTGGATTATCTGGTGATAATATTGTCGATTATATATAGTTTCGGTTACTACATACTTTGGTGATAATACAGGGGATTATAGTTTGGTTATCATATACTTTGTTGATAATATTTGGTGTTTGTTTTATATATTGTAGATGGGTTTTATATTTTGTTTGCTGATAATATGTGTGTGTGTATATATATATTTTGTTATATATATGTATATATACTTTTGGGATAATTAAGCGAGTGTTTGTTTTATATATTGTTAGGTTATATATGGGATACGTTTTCATCAGAACCAATGTAGGTGATTCGGATGTAATTAACTTTTTGATTATGGTAATTGTATGTTAATTTTGATTTCGGGATTTGAATTTGAGGGATGTTTTTTTTGTTTTTTTATGAAACGCATATTTGTAAAAAACAGAATTACTATAAACGATAGCGAGGTGTATTGATGTGCAAAAAAGGGAAAAATAGTCTTTGTACCAGTCAGTGCATTGGTCAACTAACGGAATGTTGTAAAGTGTAGTGTTTTTCAAACGTTGAGATTGTAGAGAGCAATAAGTTCCCTAGACTTGTCTAAAATGATTTTTGCCACAAACCAAAAGTTGTAAATTGAGGTTTACTATTTTACATCCTAGCTCTTGATTATCAATACATAAGTGTAAATTAATGCCCAGGATTTAATGATGAAAATACACTAGTGTATTTTACGATTTGATGATGTAAATCAACGGTCGGGATTTATTCACTTAGCTTACAAATACACAAATGTTCAGTTTAGAACCTTATCCTATAGATATAATATATTCTTAGAAAATGTTTAAGTAAAAGAGAGGGAACATGTTAAAAAGAAATGGTTAAAAATAAATCTCAAATCTCGCACTTATTTCCTATTCCACTGGTTACAAAAACAAACTAACTTACATTTTGAGTTAAATACCATTTTTGTCCCTATAGTTTGAGCCATTTTGTTAGTTTGTCCAAATGTTTCATTTTTCGCCTGTGGGTCTAAAAAGGTTTCACCGTTGGCATTTTAATCCACTGGGTTAACTTCATCCGTTTTTTCAGTTAACGAAAAGGACAATTCGGTCATTTCATAATTCTGTTAACTAGAAGGGCAATTGGGCCATATAAAATGACCAAATTGCCTTTCTCATCAACCGAAAAAATGGATAAATTTGACCCAGTGGACTAAAATGGCAACAATGACAACAATGAAACCTTTTTGGACCCACATGCGAAAATAAGACCTTTAGACTAAACTAGTAAAATGACACAAACCACAGGGACTAAAATGAAATTTAACTCTTTACATTTATTACATTTAGAATTTAATATTATAATCATTTATATGAATTTACTTATTAAATGATACTTAAAATAACATAAATCTAAAATAAGATTGGATTTTCAATCATTCCAAATTTGCACAATGCTCATGTTTGAACACGAAAACCAAGTAAGAATTTTGGATTTGGTGCGATTGTTTTTAAATTTTGAAAGTTATGTATAAATTTTTTAACTTGAAACCTAACCAAGCTAAACTAAAGCTTATATTTCCAGCTTGGTTTTAAATTTGAGTTTAATTGAATCGGCTCAGTTTATAAACTATTCGACCTCTAGCTTTCTCTAACTCAACTCATGAACAACCCACTAATGGGTTTCACACGACCCGTAATGAGTATCATAAAACCCTTGATTTAAATCAAACCCCTTAATCCTGTGACTGGTATTAGATGACCTAGATTCGAGTCAAACGTCTGAAACCCTATATTGGTATCTTGATTTAAATCATAAAGTAAATTGTCATTTTCGTCCCTGAGGCTTGGTGACATATGTCACTTTAGTACAAATTACGTTTTGTGTGATTTTCGTCCAACATTTTCAAAAACATGCAAGTTTCATCCAGTGTTTTAACCTCATTAAAAAGTCAACGCAAAGAGGGTAAACAAGTCATTTCCCCAGATTTTTTTTAGTTTGCATTTTTTTTTCACTAAGTAAATTATCCCATGAGATTTGAAGAAATATTTCATTTTGATTTTTGTTTTTTTATTCACTGAGTAAATCATATGCCCCATGATACGACTCGCTACTAGACGTATCACCTAACAAAAAGTTGTCATCCCAAAAAGACATAGCTAACTAACATATGAATCAAGGAATCTTAAATAGAATCTAATCATTCGTAGATTAAAAAAACAAATATACGACCAATACATGTATACATGTGTATACATGCATCGTAAAACATCTATACGACCCACCTTCCGGAAAAATATATTTAATAAAATGTACGAATTGTGTACAACTATACGGATCGTACACTGACAAGTATACATTTGTACAATCGAAAAGAAACTTATTTTGACAACCATATACGGGCCATATACTTGTATGCGACCCACATACAGGTTATCAAAATAATTTTTAGTGTATATATTGCAGCACCCCATTTTTACTGAGACTCTCGTAAAATTATGTTTATGTTGTTTTTTAGATAGATTTGTTTGATCTTCATTTGTAAATGTGAGCAATACGTGGTGACTTAGTAACAACTTAAATAATCAATTATTATATATTAAAAGAACTTTTTTTCTGGTAATTTGTGTCATTCATTGTTCTTTTAACTCTTAATCTCATTTGATAAACTTGAATTTATTTATTTATCTTAAGTTAGAGCATTAGATGATACAACTCAGCTGGAAAAGATCGAAGATTGAAACATTGCAACGGTTTCTTAATGGTAAAAAATAAAATGTTCGATATTTAACTTTTAATGCTAAGAAATTGTCGTATAACCCTTTTTTGAAAGACTAATTTTATTAGAAACCAACTATACATACAAACCAAACGACCAAAAAAGGCCCAAACCAAATTTTACATAGAAATTTTAGAACTTGAAACTACACCATTGATCCCAATCAAGTGGTTCGATCTTTGACCAATGCTTGACCCATAGGTATCCCAATTTTTAGACTTGAAAATAACTTCGTTCATCGTTCTCCATGTCAACCAACACACTAAGAGGGTCACCTTTTGGATTAACTGTTGCTTAACGGGGGAGACATCAAGGCCCATGTGTATGCCAAAGAGATCCTGCAGCGAGAAAGCGTAGATGGGAGGGATGTTGCACCAAGTTGAAACAGCCTGCCATACAACTGTTGCCACATAGCATGAAATCTGAATGTGTTCCAACGATTCATCTGATTCCCCTCAAAACGGACAGGTTGGGGACTTGACATGAATAGCCCTTTTCTGTAGTTTCACCTTTGTTGGGGGACGGTTTTTAGCCATCCACCATCCGAATATCTTGACTTTTTTGGAAGCCACTTGTTCTAGGATAACCAAGACTCTTCCTGTGGTAAAACTGAATCGACTATGTGCTTTCTAAGTGTTTTGACCGAATAAAATCGAAATTAAACACTTTTTTTTTTCAGAAATGCAAGGGTATCACTATGTTTATTAGACATATTGTGTTCGAGTTAACCCATTAATTAAATGTTTTAGTTTTGACCCATTTAGTAAACGGATTATATTTGTTAGCCCAAAATCAGATTATTTTGATGCCCTGTTCGAATCGTGTTTCAACTTGCTCTAACGTTGTGTTCAAGTCACAATAAATGGACTTTTATAATGCATCCACAATTGGACAAGCTGCTTCCCGTGTCCACCTACCGCTTTCCCTTAAGGTCGTCTTTATGCGAGAACTCTCAAATGCTTGTCAAGGATGAATACACACTTGTAGGTGTGAACTCTCAAACTCAACAGTATTAATGTATACACATTTAATCAAGGATTTAAAAGATGGATGAACTGTAAACTGTGGTCCAATCAGGGGGCATTCCTTTTTTTTACCTTTTCACATTTTGTTTATGCATGTATGTGTGCACATACGTCCGTAAATGAAAGATAGACCAAAGCCGGCAAGTGCTTTGGTCGTAGGAAAGTTATCCTCTCATACGCAAAATGCAAGCCCCCCCTCCCCCCACACACACCGTTTCGTATCCTATTTTCTCTTATTTTTTTCTCTTTTCTCTTTTTGTTCTTTCTAAAGTTTTGTATTTTGAGTTACTTTAAAAAAGATTCGTTTCTTTTTTGTTTTATGTTTTATTAAGAGTATATTTAGATTTGTTTTTTTCTTTTTATACCATGAGTTTTTTTTCTTCTTTGTTGATTTTTTTTTTAAGTGGAATACATTTTTATATATTTTTGTGACTAGTGCATATGTGTGTTATTTTTATATTTATTATTGTTAGAAATTGATCCGTCCCTCTATAATAGGTGTAACCCACTAGTTTATTACTAAAAACACTTAAAATAAAAACTCTTTAAAATTGCAGAATTGTATTTTGAATTCACCAAAAGTAAATTATTTAAACATCCAAAAAACAAAAATACATAAAAATAGAGGTGTACAAAATCAGGTTTGGGCCCAAAACGATTTGGTTTATGAACCGGCCCACTTTTCTTTTAGTTGGTCTCAAACCAGTTTGGCCCAAACCAGTTTGAGTTAAGAACAGGTTTTAGGGTTGAAAACTCCAACCCACCCAAATCGATTTGAAGCAGGTTCAAAACTTGTTTTAGTGTTTAAACTAGTTTTTGCATCGTTTTTTTAGGGTGGGCTCAAATTGATTCGGGTTGGAACTGATTCTTAATACAAAAATCCCAAACCTATAACCAAACCACCTGGTCAAGTTAGACCGATCGGTTTGTAGGTCGCCTGATTCAAACCGTTTTTTTTGGACACTCGTCCTTGAAAAAGCCCAAAATATGGCCCAAATTGAAGTTCACGTTAAACGCATGCATTTCAAATTTCTTTTGGTGGAAAAAGAAGCACCATTTTTATTACGTGAACGTTAAGTTTGTTGTTTCGAATTTCTTGTATACAAAAACAAAAAGAATCGATCTCTTGCACCTTTTTTTCAAAAGTTACACATTTAACTTTTGTGTCTTAATTTTAGAACATTGTTGGTTCATTTGCTATATTGTCACATCTATCTATTTATAGTTTTAGTAATAATTACTTATTTATTTACATATTTGAGGTGTTGCAACTCACCACCTAATATATGATTTATTCCTTGTGTCTTCCTTAAATTATGAGTAAGTAGTAGCATACTTGTCCGGGGTTTTTTACTGTTGTAGTGGCATAAGTTGTTTTACTTACACGTATAACAGAACTCATCAAATGAATTCACATTACATGTATAATATGCCTAGAAACTTAAAAAGGCAAGGTTAGAAACAATTTTAATAACTCAGATTGCATTGAGGTGGCCTTTTCTGATAGAGGGGCAATCAAACCACACAAATTACCTTAAAACAAAGGAGACAAATGAATACCTAGGTAGGTGAATCTCATAGAATTTCAATACATATACAACCCTAATTAAATGGTATATAAAGTTAAGATTTTGACACAATGGGTCGGTGTAGGTTGTCTACTTGTGTTTTATCTTAAATTGGTCTTAGCTAAACGGGTAATGTGTCATAGGGGCTGGAAGTCACCCATAGTCTGTTTGCATACCTCCTAAATCACATTATTCAACGCTATTGATTGTTACTGTAACAACATTTCTTTTTACAAAGATATGCAACACATCTCTTTTATATAATTAGAAAAAAAGCATATAAAAAGTGTGCATATCAACCCGATCGTTCTGTTTCGACCCACCCCTTTTAACCCGAACCCAGTAGTTTGATACTACTTACCAGTTCCATAACATTGCCTGCAACTTTTCTTCTCTTGTTGGATGACATTACTCGTTTCAAGCAACATGAGAGTTGGAATTACACCATCTGCAAAGGAAGATGCATATTGTTTATAAAATCTTTGTATGAGATGCATATTCAGCTATCATAAAAATGAGTTTTCATGATATTATTGTCACACCCCAACCGATGGCGGAAACATCGAGATAGTGGCACTAGGCGAAATCAGATTGATCAATAGATTCCATAACGATCATTTTAAAGGCAATATTCAACATTTAATATCCCATATTATCAAACTCATACAATCTTCAAACAACCATTACAATTCAAAATAATCTCTTAAACATAAATTCTGATCCGATCTTCCTTAGATTTATTACATGATTTCTAACAAAACGAAACCTAAACTAAGCATCCAAAGCATAATCCTCAACCTGCCACATATGTTAAAATAAAACGTCAATACAATTAAGTAAAGGTGAGCATACAGGTTTGCGTACATAATAGATATAAAATCGTTTAGCATACACCGCATGACATACGTAATAGATGTGAATGATTTAACTACGTAGATTCATGCAATACCAACAAATCTCGATTGATCAAGGCATGCGAACAAGCGTTCACATCCTAAAAGAGAAAATAAATGCGAAATAAAAATGCGAGCCTTAACAACCCCGGGCCTCTGGATGGCGGGCCAACCTCTAGTATACTATCATGTTAAGGGTGGCGTACAAGCAATCAAGCAATACATACAATTCAGCAGATTTCACGTATAATCATGTAACAGCGGGTTGTGAATAAGCATTTGAGATTCATGTGATGTGTTTTCATATAGGAACATATGTGACACCCAAAAGTGCGTTTAAGGTTAAAGGGTTCAAGTATACTCACAGTGGGTGCGTTTTAGGAGAGATTCGGGATCTGCGAGGAGTTGCGGAGAGTGCCGGATCAGCTTGTAAGCGAACAGAAGTGCATCGGTCTTCCGAATTGCTGAAATGGTTAACGGGTGAGAGAGTAATGGACAAGTTTGGGCGAACTTGTACTTGAAAGTACAAGTTCGGGCGAACTTGTATGCCTGAACTTACTGTGGGTACAAGTTCGGGCGAACTTGTCATGTTTCCTGAGAAACTAGACAAGTTCGTGCAAACTTGTACTGGTTGTTGAGGGATGATACAAGTTCGGGCGAACTTGTCTAATTCTCTTGAGAATTGGACAGAGTTCGGGCGAAGTTGTGCCATTTTTGCAGCTTTGGTGACAAGTTCGGGCGAACTTGATCACCACTTTGGTGACAAGTTCGGGCGAACTTAATGTAATCCGAACGAACTCGATCGTTTTGGCATCCAAATGGTGCGTTTTCGCGTCGTTTGCTGAGGAAATCAAGTGTCCATTCCTCCAACCTTGAGCCACTGAGTAAAACTTTGGTTGGAGAGGTCTTTTGGAGAGAGTTTAGCCATTTTACAAAAACTCGAGCTAATCCGGGTGAACTTGAAGGTTCGTACAGGTTAGTCTTGCTAGACAACGCCTCGTTCCACTTCAAAGTGAACGAAACATACGTCATTAGTGCGAATATTGTGTAAAAATCGATGATTTAAAGGTTTTACTCAGATCTAAGCATTGATCTGGGTGAAAAACAGAAGTTTTATGGAAAAAGATGAAGATTTTTGTAAACAGAAGAGATTTGATGAAAACGAAGGCTATGCCTTGTGCCAAAATCATTGTAAAACGTTGACGTTGTTGTAGTTGAAAACGGGTTGAATCTTACTTAGAAAACAAGGGTTTCGGGTTTGGGGAGCTCCGGGCGAACTTGCAGCAAGTTCAAATGAGAGAATGGAACTGAGTATTTATAGGTGGAGTGAGATATGAGAGGACAGACATCAAGTTCAGGCGAACTTGTACCAAGTTCGGGCGAACTTGTATGTTTTTGCTGAGTTTTTATACAAGTCCGGGCGGACTTGTTATGAATGAGAATTTGATGGCATTAGACAAGTTCGGGCGAACATGTTATGTACAAGTTCGGCCGAACTTGACCTAATGGTCAAGTTTTGTTCGATTATTTCGCGTTATGAGTTCGTTTGGCGATTCGCTTCATATCATATAGATATACTTAGCGTTATAATTGATGTAATAGTGCGATTTAGTGATTCGAGCGTGCGAGAGCGTTGCGATAGCGACTATAACCATAATATAACAAATAAAACACACATAAACATAATTCCACATAATTAACTGCGATTTGCGATGCGATGGCACAAATGTTTATTAAACAATAACACACTCGGCTCGTATAGTAGTATAACTACTTATGATTACGATTAGATTAACGATGCGTTTTAATAATCGATTAGATGCGATATAACTGTAATGCAACATAATTTAATTAACATAACTTTCTTATAAACGAATCTCGGGATTACAATTGATAGATACAACGGAAATAAAAGAAAATGATAACAACGAAAATTGGAGTTGTTATAGTCTCCCCTACTTTAGCAAATTTCGTCCCGAAATTTAAGTAGTGGCCGTAACAAAGAGATGCAGATACTTAGCCTTCATGTCACTTTCCAATTCCCAAGTGAACTCGGCACCGCGTTTGCCTTCCCATCGGACCTTCACGATAGGGATGCGAGAGCGACGTAGTTTCTTGGTTTCTCGGTCCATGATCTCGACAGGCTTTTCCCCAAAAAGGAGAGTCTCGTTGATTTTCAAATCCTCGAGAGGTACATGGAGATTTTCTTCAGCTAGGCATTTCTTGAGGTTTGACACGTGGAAAGTCGGATGGATGTTGTTGAGTTCCGCCGGTAGCTCGAGTCGATAGGCCACTTTACCGATCCTTTCCAAAATCTTAAAGGGACCTACATATCGAGGCGCTAGCTTTCCTTTCTTCTCGAAGCGGATCACTCCTTTCCAAGGTGCAACCTTAGGAGAACGTGATCTCCCACTTCGAACTGTAGGGGCTTGCGGCGTTTATCGGCATAACTCTTTTGACGACTCCGAGCTTTCAAGAGATTGTCTCTGATCTGGAGGATCTTGTCTATCGTTTCTTGAATTAGCTCGGGACCGGTGATTTGTGCTTCTCCGATCTCGTGCCATGCAATAGGCGATCGACATTTTCTTCCATACAGTGCCTCAAAAGGAGCCATTTGTATACTGGTATGATAACTATTATTATACAAGAATTCAATTAAAGGTAAATGCATATCCCAATTACCACCGAAATCTATGATGCACGCACGAAGCATGTATTCAAGGGTGCGGATCGTGCGCTCATTCTGACCGTCAGTTTGAGGGTGAAAAGCGGTACTGAGATTGAGAGTAGTACCGAGAGCGGATTGCAAAGTCTCCCAGAGATGTGAGGTGAAGCGACCGTCGCGGTCAGAGATGATGTCACAAGGCATCCCGTGTCGACAAACGACTTCGTCGGTATAGATTCGGGCTAACCGTTCGACCTTAAAGTCTTCTCGTATAGCAATAAAGTGCGTGGATTTAGTAAGACGATCTAACCCAAATGCTATCGTGGCCAGAGGAGGTGCGTGTCACACCCTGACCCGCAGCGGAAAATGGTAGTCGGGGCATGATTGGGTTTTCATCAAAGCTCATGACATTTACTATAAAGTTTCATATTTATTATTTCTTTTTTTAAAGAAGAACATTACAATAAACATACAAGTACAACATGTTCAAATACATATTTCATGACTTCATTATTTTTCTTCTAAGGCAATTTCTTATGTTTCTTGCTTCAACCTGTCCACCTGTATCATGTGTAAAAATAGGGTTTTGGGTCAACAAAAAGTTGGCGAGTGAATCTTAATTAATCATTTTAAAGGATTAGTTATGATGGTTATTTGAAAAAATTTGTGCATAACCAAATATGAATAAACGTAAATGTAAATTTAATCACAAAACACATAATATCAATAAATGCACAAGCACACACCAAATGATGAATAATGAGACCAAGGCTCAATCAAACGGAGCCGATCGAATGAGGCACCTGATGCTCAACTCTTCTCCTACGAGGAACTGATGGGCCTAGTGCATGATTTGCACACAACTTGACAAGAATGTAAACACGTATCACAACAACAACATAATCACATAATCTCAATTAATGCACAAGCACACACCAAATGATGAACAATGAGGCACCTGATGCTCAACCCGTCTCCAACGAAGAACTGATGGGCCTAATGAACGATTTGCACGCAACTTGACAAAATGTAAACACACATCACAACAAACAATATTTACATCTCGAGTTTAGATCATATAATGGTAATAGCACGAGTTTGAATAAATGAAATAATTAAAGCGACACATGATACACCCTAAAACATGAATAAAAAAGGGAATTTGTAAGGATTCACTCACAGTGGATGCGTTTCTTGGATGACGATGAATGCGCACGAATTTTAGGATTTGATCGACGAGGAAAACTAACCTAGAATAATAACGAAATGGTTCGGTAAATAAATGGATTTTATTTGAGATTAATAATTTTAATTCATAACCTTAATAGGATTTTTAGATTTATTTTTGAGAGTTTTGGGACATTTTCTAACTTTAAAAATATTATTTTTAAGTACTTTTAAATAATTTTCTGATTAAATAAATAAAAAAAGAAATAAAAAAATGTTGACTTTTGACCATGTTGACCGTTGACCGGTCGAACTGTGTTTATTCTATGCGCTGAGTGAGGTTCGAACTCGTGACCTCTCGTATACGTGAACGCAGCTCTACCAACTGAGCTACGTGTCTAACCCGAAATATTTCTGATTTTAATTATATTTATATACTTTTTAGTTTATTCAGAATTTTATTTAATTAAAAATGTTTCAAATGTCATCTGACCGGCTGGCTTAGCGGGGATCGAACCTGTGACCATCGACTTAACTTGCACCCAGCCCGACCAACTGGGCTGGGTGTCTAACCCATCAATATCCGGAATTATACTATATTTATATACGTGTTGAAGGATGATCCGAATAGGTTTTAAAAAGATTGGTTTTATTTCAGAAAGTCGGGACAAGTGTGGCTCGAACCCGGGATGTACGCTTTTGAAATTGCACACAGTCCACCGCTGGACTGTGTGTCTAACCCAGTTAAAATACCAAGTTTTATTATACATATATATTTAGACTGGCTTCATCTTCTTCAACTGAATTAATACCCAGAAACATAACTCGACTGTTTAATCAAATCTTATTGAATTAGTTGATTGATTATTACTGATAACGAAAATAATTTAAACAGAAAAGGATTTAAGGATGTTGTACCGAACAGGTGTGATTTCCGATGGAGTTCCGGTGACTGAAAGAAATTCCGGCGAAGTGTAACTTGCGACAGAGGATCTACAGGAAGTTTGAGGTGAGTGTGGGTGACTTCTGTCGAAGCTCTAGAAGTCCTATTTATAGAGTAAGTCAATAATGGGATAGATTCGGTTTTCCGGCGACCAATTATGGCGAATGCAGAATATCTCCGGCGAGTCTAAAGCTTCGAGAGTTTGTGCGATTTTGAGCGAAAAGGTTACCAGAGGTTTGGGTGGGTATTTATAGGGAAGAAACAGCATGTATTGGGTCCGAATTTGGTCTTGATTCGCGGTCAAAACTTTTCCGGCGGTTACGACTGGAATTGGGGGTTAGACATCGGTTATAACCGATGTCGAAGTTAGTTCACGCGTTTCAGTCAAAGAAAAACGGTCGTGATTTGCGAAATCGTCGGTCTTTCCGGCGAATGCGGATTGGGCGCGCTGATTTCCGGATTTTGATTTCGAGTTTTAATTTAAGTATTATTTGTTTCAGTATATTAACAAAGAAGGCAAGTGGCGGAGCGGTGTGTTGTGCGTTTGTTCATCCGGGTGACCCGGGTTCGAAACCCGGCGTCTCCTTATATTTTTTTATTCATTATTTATTATTAATTTTCAATTATAGATTTTAAATTCTAATATATTTATTAATTATGTATTGTTTAAAATTAATATGAACCAAAAATACGCAACGAACTTTATAACTGAATGTTTGACTGATAAACGAAGCGGGTTTTGGAAACCCGTTTTTCGACGGATGTTACAGTATCCCCTACTTTTAGAAATTTCGTCCCGAAATTTAAGTAGTAGTGGTATATTTGACTTGAAGGGAGGATGTTTTAATTTTGATGATTACATAATTAGAAGAGGGTGAGAGTTTAAATCTTATTTGAGGCGGTAACGTTCCTAGTAAGGTTTGAATACCCTGATACAGGAATCGCTTTTTGATGCCTAAAGTATAAGAATGCGGAACATGGATAAACTGGGTTGATTGACTAGGCATGATTTTATGCATAAGAGTTTTGAGGGAATTGATACGTTTTAGATGATAAGGTATGTATCATAAAACAAAAACTTCAACCATGACGATATTTAAACCTACACGGAACTTCTCATAACCTCCTGGTAATGCTTTTGATCCTTTGCCAAGAATACTTATATATAGGAAGTACCAGCGGCGTATCCACCATATTCTTGTCAAATTTTCATTGGCTTTATCAGTAAATTATGATCAGTCCTATGTGACTCTAAAACATAAACAAACACAACAACCAAAGCTTGAGTCTCAATTCTGAAAGGATACATGACTGATTGATGACAGTACCTCTCTCGTTTGTTATGATGAAGGGGTTAGTCTATGTAAAAGTGAGACACAACCCAACTTCTTTAAATGATGAGATTGAGATACGTCGAGATGTATGATGATATGAATGCTAAATCAATGAGTATAAAACAAAACTGTAATATCAATTCGCATTAAAATTTTTGGATACATAAATTCCCAATTTACAACTGGGATACGGAAAGATTGAGATAACATAAAGAAACATTAAAACTAGACGATTGGAGTTTAGTCTTGATTCTTGGTGAGGAAAACTAGTTGGGTGATTCGTTTGGGCCGTTATTATCTTCAACAGGATTGGCGTTGATGTTGTAAGCTCTTCCTCTTGCTGGTGGTGGAGCTGGGTTTGCTTGATTTGCTTGGTAAACTGGGTTTGCTTGAGCCTGGGCGTGTATGATGTTAACCAATCGAGGGCACGTGTTTCTAAAGTGGGTAGGATCGCCACAATTAAAACAAGCTCGAACATATGGAAACATGGGGTATTGGGGTTGTTGGTATGTTTGGATCATGTTTTGAGTAGGGGGTGAAGCTTGGTTTTGAGGGGCACTACAAGTTTTGCTCCAATGATCATAACGTCCACAATTTGCACACAGTCGACAAGGTACGGTAGATGGATGGTGATAAAAACAGGTGTTGCATTGAGGGTGAGGTCCAATGTAGGGTTTCTTATTTAGGTAGGTAGAGTTGGGTGCTATTTGAGTGATTGGGATAGCTTGGAGGGGTACAACTTGTGAAATTGGTTGATTACGTTGGGTGACAGCGAAAAGTTGCCCATCTCGTTTTCTCTTAAAAATGGGTTGAGAAGGGGATTCGGTTTGGGTGGAGTTTGAAGTTTCAGTTGATGCTTTATCCTTCTTCTTCTCCTCCTTGAAGTCTTTATTCTGGATGCGGTTCTCGGTGAGCTCTGTAGCTAACTCCATTGCTGCTTCCAAAGTTGCAGGCGTGGTACTTATTACAGAGTCCTGAATCTTTGACGGAAGACCTCGAATGTAGTGCTCGATCAAACGGTAGAGGGGAGTGAACAAGTTGGGGACCATTTGATTTAACTCAAGGAATCTCTTGTTGTATGTGGTGTGGTGGCCCTCTTTTTGTTTCAAAGAATAGAACTCATCTTCCAATTTCTTGATTTCGCTTCTTGGACAGAACCGTTTTGTCATGATTTCCTTCAACTCTTCCCAAGTCAAAGTCATAACATCTTCAGCACCTCGCTTGGCCTTCTCTGTATTCCACCATGTAAGTGCTACTCCGAACAAACGACCGGTAGCATATCGCACCTTGCGATCATCGGGGCAGTCGCAATTGAGAAAAGTGTTTTCCATCTCCTCGAAGCAATGGAGGAGAGCGGTGACACCTTCAGTACCTTCGTATTTTGGAGGATCGCAGGATTTGAAATGCTTGAAGGTGCATCTATTGGCTTTTGGGGGAGGATTGACAATGTTTTGATCTTCTTGGTTGATTGGGTTGACGGGATTGGCGGAAGGGCCTGTTGAACTTGAACTACGATGTTGGGTATTACGGCAGCCATTTGTTGAGCGATTTGGGCAGCCATGCGCTCGTGGGATTTTCCGGATCTCATTTTTCTACGAGCGATTCTAGAAGACATCTACAAGAAATACGTATCAAGAGTATGAGTTTGACGTTTTAGGGGTCATGTGTCGTATTTAGGAATGAACATTCATAAAATAAATGAAGAATAATAAATTTATTACATCCATAGGATGTCTTGGGCTTTGCTCGTAATTGGGCTTTGCATGCCGCCATACTTCACCTTCGTAATCATGTGGGCCCCCATGATTACCGGGTCTTTCATATGGTTCGCATGTGTTAGCCTGGTAACGTACACTAAAACCAGGAGAAAATCGAGAAATATGTATGTAACGAATGAAACTCGGAGTGCATCTAGGTGTGGACACGGTGACACCTCAAAGTGGGGTTAGTCCGAACGACGTTTGGTGTGGCATGCTTTGGCCTAATAGGTCCTTCGTACTCTCATCGTTAGTCCCCAGGTAGGCAAACTGGTCCGTTACATTGGATTTATACGAATGCCAACCTAGACAGGACGTTCCGACTACCGGTACTTGTACCCTTACAGTTACTACATGCCCGTCGTAGAACTCACTTTGATGAGATTGGAAAACGAAAAATGCGACAAAATCTTGAATAAAGGAATATGAGGATGATTTGAATATGTGAACATTGAAATATGCATGATGAATGTATATGTAAGCTTGTTATGTTTGACAATAAGTATAACTCATTAAGTATCACACAAAATGATAGTGAAAGTGTTTGCATGCATTTGTGTGTGTAATAAATACGAAACAAATAAACATCATGAGTTTGCATGTAACCACATAAGCAATTAAAATCTAATCAACTATAGTATAGGCTCTAAGAGTCTAATAACCTATCCTATATCCCTATAGTCAAAAGCTCTGATACCAATCTGTCACACCCTGACCCGCAGTGGAAAATGGTAGTCGGGACATGATTGGGTTTTCATCAAAGCTCATGACATTTACTATAAAGTTTCATATTTATTATTTCTTTTTTTAAAGAAGAACATGTTCAAATACATATTTCATGACTTCATTATTTTTCTTCTAAGGCAATTTCCTATGTGTTCCTTGCTTCAACCTGTCCACCTGTATCATGTGTAAAAATAGGGTTTTGGGTAAACAAAAAGTTGGCGAGTGAATCTTAATTAATCATTTTAAAGGATTAGTTATGTTGGTTATTTGAATAAAATTGTGCATAACCAAATATGAATAAACGTAAATGTAAATTTAATCACAAAACACATAATATCAATAAATGCACAAGCACACACCAAATGATGAATAATGAGATCGAGGCTCAATCAAACGGAGCCGATCGAATGAGGCACCTGATGCTCAACTCGTCTCCCACGAGGAACTGATGGGCCTGATGCATGATTTGAACACAACTTGACAAGAATGTAAACACGTATCACAACAACAACATAATCACATAATCTCAATTAATGCACACGCACACACCAAATGATGAACAATGAGGCACCTGATGCTCAACCCGTCTCCAACGAGGAACTGATGGGCCTAATGAATGATTTGCACGCAACTTGACAAAATGTAAACACACATCACAACAAACAATATTTACATCTCGAGTTTAGATCATATAATGGTAATAGCACGAGTTTGAATAAATGAAATAATTAAAGCGACACATGATACACCCCAAAACATGAATAAAAAGGGGAATTTGTAAGGATTCACTCACAGTGGGTGCGTTTCTTGGATGACGATGAATGCGCACGAATTTTAGGATTTGATCGACGAGGAAAACTAACCTATAATAATAACGAAATGGTTCGATAAATAAATGGATTTTATTTGAGATTAATAATTTTAATTCATAACCTTAATAGGATTTTTAGATTTATTTTTGTGAGTTTAAGGACATTTTCTAACTTTAAAAATATTATTTTTAAGTATTTTTAAATAATTTTCTGATTAAATAAATAAAAAAAGAAATAAAAAAATGTTGACTTTTGACCATCTAGACCGTTGACCGTTGACCTGTCGAACTGTGTTTATTCTATGCGCTGAGTGAGGTTCGAACTCGTGACCTCTCGTATACGTGCACGCAGCTCTACCAACTGAGCTACGTGTCTAACCCGAATTATTTCTGATTTTAATTATATTTATATACTTTTTAGTTTATTCAGAATTTTATTTAATTAAAAGTGTTTCAAATATCATCTGACCGGCTGGCTTAGCGGGGATCGAACCTGTGACCATCGACTTAACTTGCACCCAGCCCGACCAACTGGGCTGGGTGTCTAACCCATCAATATCCGGAATTATACTATATTTATATACGTGTTGAAGGATGATCCGAATAGGTTTTAAAAAGATTGGTTTTATTTCAGAAAGTCGGGACAAGTGTGGCTCGAACCCGGGATGTACGCTTTTGAAATTGCACACAGTCCACCGCTGGACTGTGTGTCTAACCCAGCTAAAATACCAAGTTTTATTATACATATATATTTAGACTGGCTTCATCTTCTTCAACTGAATTAATACCCAGAAACATAACTCGACTGTTTAATCAAATCTTATTGAATTAGTTGATTGATTATTACTGATAACGAAAATAATTTAAACAGAAAAGGATTTAAGGATGTTGTACCGAACAGGTGTGATTTCCGATGGAGTTCCGGTGACTGAAAGAAATTCCGGCGAAGTGTAACTTGCGACAGAGGATCTACAGGAAGTTTGAGGTGAGTGTGGGTGACTTCTGTCGAAGCTCTAGAAGTCCTATTTATAGAGTAAGTCAATAATGGGATAGATTCGGTTTTCCGGCGACCAATTATGGCGAATGCAGAATATCTCCGGCGAGTCTAAAGCTTCGAGAGTTTGTGCGATTTTGAGCGAAAAGGTTACCAGAGGTTTGGGTGGGTATTTATAGGGAAGAAACAGCATGTATTGGGTCCGAATTTGGTCTTGATTCGCGGTCAAAACTTTTCCGGCGGTTACGACTGGAATTGGGGGTTAGACATCGGTTATAACCGATGTCGAAGTTAGTTCACGCGTTTCAGTCAAAGAAAAACGGTCGTGATTTGCGAAATCGTCGGTCTTTCCGGCGAATGCGGATTGGGCGCGCTGATTTCCGGATTTTGATTTCGAGTTTTAATTTAAGTATTATTTGTTTCAGTATATTAACAAAGAAGGCAAGTGGCGAGCGGTGTGTTGTGCGTTTGTTCATCCGGGTGACCCGGGTTCGAAACCCGGCGTCTCCTTTTATTTTTTTTATTCATTATTTATTATTAATTTTCAATTATAGATTTTAAATTCTAATATATTTATTAATTATGTATTGTTTAAAATTAATATGAACAAAAAATACGCAACGAACTTTATAACTGAATGTTTGACTGATAAACGAAGCGGGTTTTGGAACCCGTTTTTCGACGGATGTTACAGTTCGAGGGAGTTTCGTAATAAAGTCCATAGCTATACTCTCCCACTTCCACATCGGGATCTCGGGTTGTTCGAGCAAGCCAGAGGGCCTTTGATGTTCGGCTTTAACTTTCGAAGAAGTTAAGCACTTTGAGACGTAAACGACGATATACTTTTTCATGCCCGGCCACCAATACTTAGGACGAAGCTCCTGGTACATCTTGTCGGCTCCGGGATGAATGGAGTATCGAGATTCATGAGCTTCGGTCGTTAGCAATTCACGAAGGTTGTCACGGGTAGGAATCCAAATGCGATCGAGATAGTTGTAAATATCGTTAGGTTTAACAACAAGCTGAGTTTCGGCACCGTATTTCATTTCATCTTGCAAGGTATTCTCGTTAAAACAAGCAAACTGGGCGCAGCGAATCAAAATTTCAAGATCATTCAAAGCTTGAGAGTCACGAACACTATACACATAGCTTCGTCGACTTAGAGCATCTGCTACGACTTTTGCTTTGCCGGGATGGTAGCGTATCTCACAATCGTAATCGTTGAGAAGTTCAACCCATCTGCGTTGGCGCATATTCAGCTCCTTTTGATTAAAGATATGTTGTAAGCTCTTATGGTCGGTGAAGACCGTACACTTAGTACCGTAAAGGTAGTGTAGCCATATCTTTAATGCAAAAACAACTGCACTGAGTTCGAGATCGTGGGTTGTGTAGTTCTTCTCGTGGATCTTGAGTTGTCGAGATGCATACGCGATAACCTTGTCTCATTGCATGAGAACACAACCAAGACCAAGATTAGAGGCATCGCAATAAACAATGAAATCATCGTTTCCGTCGGGAAGAGCGAGTACAGGAGCATTGCATAGCATACGCTTGAGGGTTTGAAATGCTTCCTCTTGTTTGGAATCCCAAATGAAAGGTTTATTTTTATGAGTTAAAGCAGTAAGCAGAACGACGATTTTTGAAAAGTCGGCGATGAATCGACGGTAGTAACCCGCGAATCCAAGAAAGGAACGGATTTTAGATGCATTCTTCGGTGTAATCCAACTCTTGACGGCTTCGATCTTTGCAGGGTCGACATGAATTCCTTGACTATTAACGATATGGCCGGGAAATTGGACTTCTTCGTGCCAGAATTCACATTTAGAGAACTTAGCATAAAGGCGATTACCTTGGAGAAGTTCAAGGACTAAACGGAGATGGCGTGCGTGTTCATCTCTCGACTTCGAGTAAATCAAGATATCATCGATGAAAACAATGACGAAACGATCTAAGAAGGCTTTACACACAGGTTCATCAAATCCATGAAGACCGCGGGTGCATTGGTAAGACCAAAAGGCATGACCACGAATTCGAAATGGCCATAACGAGTACGAAAAGCGGTTTTTGGAATATCTTCTTCGAGCACGCGCAACTGATGATAACCGGAACGTAAATCGATCTTAGAAAAGCAAGTAGCACCTTGAAGCTGATCAAATAAGTCGTCAATACGAGGCAAAGGGTAGCGGTTCTTTATCATAAGCTTGTTAAGTTCACTATAGTCGATGAACATTCGGAACGTCCGATCTTTCTTTTTCAGAAAAAGAACGGGTGCGCCCCATGGTGAAGTGCTCGGGCGTATGAAACCTTTATCAAGAAGCTCTTAAAGTTGGCTCGATAGTTCGCGCATTTCGGATGGTGCGAGACGATAGGGAGCTTTAGCAATGAGAGTAGCACCGGGAACTAAATCGATACGAAATTCAACATCTCGAGTAGGGGGTAAACCGGGTAAATCGTCGCGAAAAACTTTAGGAAATTCACGAAAAACGGGGACATCTTTAAAGGTTTTCTTTTCTTTCTTCAGGTTCACGATGTGGGCTAGGAAAGCAACACATTGCTTTCGCAAACATTTGTGTGCTCGAGTACATGACAAAAGCATCAACTTCTTTAAGGGAGTTTCACCATAAACATGGAGTTCACCGTTTGAGAGAGGAAAGCGAATCATTTTACCGAAGCAAACAACTTCAGCATGATTTTCACGAAGAAAGTCCATGCCTACTATGATATCGAAGCTACCTAATTGCATAGGTATGAGATTGATCGAGATGATGTGGTTGTTGAGATCGAGAGAACAACCACGTGGGACGGAGTTAACCGTAACAGTTCTTCCGATGGCAACTTCCACATCAAAAGTCCTTAGGAGTTTAGCGCGCTTACATTTTAAAACCTTTTCGAATTCTAACGATACAAAACAACTATCGGCACCAGTATCAAATAAACATGAAGCATAAATACCATTAACGAGGAACGTACCATTGACAACATTTTCATTCTAAGCCTGGCGATGGTTGAGGTTAAAGGCTCGTCCACGTGCAGCCTGTTGTTGCTGTTGCTGAGGCTGTGGTGGCTGTGGCTGCTCCTGCTTCACAGGTTTGTTTGGGCCGACATTGCTGAAATGATTCGGGTCACCACACGTGTAACAGGCACGTGCCCTTGGAGTTGGCTGCTGATTGGCCTGAGGAGGAGCTGGTAAAGCTGGTGCTGCTGGTGCTGGAGGAGCTGACTGACGAGGGCCTGAACGGCAACTGACAGTAAAGTGGCCGTAGATTTTGCATTAGGTATAGAAACAGCAACTGCCTCCAACTGCATGATGACAGGTGCATTTCGAGCACAAAGGATGCAGGCTAGTATACGCACGCTTTGCCGGCGGTGCGTTTGGTGCTGCAGACTGGAGCGGCTGAGGGTTTTACAGAGCAGTAAGAGCAAAGTTCTTGCTCGGGTTTTCCCTTTTGCGACCTCGGCGATTGTTCTTTGATTCTCGAGGCTGATTGGTAGGAGCTGCTGATTCGGTGATGGCCTGATTTGCGACCTTGCTGTTCTTAAAGTAACCAGAATGAACCCGTTTGTCATTGATCTCTGTGGCTAGCTGGTAGGTCTCCTCGATAGTAGCAGGGCGTGCTGCTTGAACAAAGTCAGCGACGCAGTCGCGCAAAGTGTTGAGGTACTTCTTGATTGATTTCTTGTCGTGTCCACTTAACCGGGACAGATAATGCTCAACTGTTTAAACCGGGCTGTTAGACCAGCATTGTCGGGTCCGTCTTGCTTAATTCCCCAAAATTCGTTTTCCAACTTCTGGATTTCATGAGGTGGGCAGAACTCTTTATGCTCGGCGGTCCACCAATCAAGTGCCCTTGACTGAAAGACTCCAGTGGCGTTCACAGTGCGGAGATTTTCATGGCATCCGCTCTGTCTGAAGGTGACTTCGATCGAATCGAACCAATGAAACAACTTGGTTGGTCCGTCTTCACCAGTGAATGCTGCAGGACCGCATGCTTTAAACTGCTTAAAGGTGAAGTGAGATTTGGGCGCATCAGCTTTCGAGTTCACAGAAGAGTTGCTGCTGGCAGCTTGGATCTCGCTGACGATTTGAGGGATCATTTTTGCCATTTCCTTGGCCACTAGTGATGCAATGCGCTTGTCAGCTTGGCTGCGCTGGTGGTTCCTTCTGGTGTGTGATCCCACAGAGACATCTACATTGAAGGATTTGATTGGATGAGATTCGATTATAATGGTTTATGTTTGAAATATTTATTATTATTATTCATACAAGGCACAAATCACATAAGCACGTATCCACGTAAGCATGCAAACACGTAAGCACATCAACACGTAAGCACATAAGCACGTAAGCACATAATCACATAAGCACAGATTTTGCACGTATTCACTTCTAATTTAAAATTATGGGTAGCGCATTTGAGATGCGAATTGTATAAGCGAGATATAAGCGATATATATATATACGAGATAAGCGAGTAATACCGCGTATGAGTCCATACATGTAAGAGAGATGAGCGTTTTAGTTTGGTTGGTGTATTAATTTGCGTTTTAGATTTCGAGAGCTGTGTGAGTAGTGCGTACTTTATAAAGCGAAGAGCGATAAAGCGGGAAATCGATAATACGAGAAATCAATAGAGTGAGAAATTGAATAAGCGAAAATTCTCAAAATTTAAACACATAAATAATAATAAACTCGATGATGCGTAAAATCGACGATAATAGGCTTAAATCAATTGGGAGCGTCCTGGGTTTTGAGACGTTGACTACCCAAAGTGATTCGAAAATTCTCTGAGTTCGGACACACGATTTGGCCTAATAGACAAATGCTCTCGCCGTGCAACGGTTAACGACATTTATCCTTCCAGTTACGTCATGTTCTGAGTCATCGAAATAATCGAGACTTTGGTGAGATAGAAAATCGAGGAGCGGAACTAGTTATTAAGATGCAGGTTTCACCCCTAACTTAACAACTTCATTCCTAGTTGTGGTTGTGCTCACCGATCATATCGGGAGTTCCACTAGATAGGAATGGAGATTTCCGCCGAGGTTTGGATATCACTCCTAACTCAACGAAGGTATCTCGTGCGAGAGAGAATGCGCGGAGTGAATGATCTTATCGAGAGTTCTCGGTTTTCACACCTAATCTCGACTTGATCACTCATTTTGTGTGATACGAGCGATCTTCATGTGCGTTGTGGTTTCTTTAGGAAAAGCAATGCTTAAAAGTTCGTGTCGAAGGATTCTTGTCAAGTTCGGGCGAACTTGGCATCTGCCTGATGTCAAGTTTGAGCGGACTTGTCCCATACTAGGCGAACTTGTTTATTGTTGAGGGGACAGGCACGTTCGAGTGAGCCTGGTCAAGTCCGGGCGAACTTGATCAAGTTCGGGCGAACTTGATCAATTTCGAGCGAACTTGTCACCCCAAGTTCAGGCTGACTTGTCTTTTCGTATGAGTTCTCGACATTAATCGGTGCGTATCGGTCTGATTTGGTATCCAAATTATAGTCTAAGGTAAAACATGGCAATTCTACCTAATTTCCCTATAGTTATGGCTCTGATACCAATCTGCACACCCCAACCGATGGCGAAAACATCGGGGTAGTGGCACTAGGCGAATCAGATTGATCAATAGATTCCATAATGATCATTTTAAACGCAATATTCAACATTTAATATCTTATACTATCAAACTCATACAATGTTTAAAACAACCATTACAATTCAAAATAATCTCTTAAACATAAATTGTGATCCAATCTTCCCTAGATTTTTACATGATTTCTAACAAAACGAAACCTAAACTAAGCATCCAAAGCATAATCCTCAACCTGCCACATATGTTAAATAAAACGTCAATACAATTAAGTAAAGGTGAGCATACAGGTTAGCGTGCATAATAGATATAAAAGCGTTTAGCATACACCGCATGACATACGTAATAGATGTGAATGATGTAACTACTTAGATTCATGCAATACCAACAAACCGCGATTGATCGAGGCATGAGAACAAGCGTTCACATCCTAAAAGAGAAAATAAATGTGAAATAAAAATGCGAGCCTTAACAACCCCGGGCCTCCGGATGGCGGGTCAACCTCTAGTATACTATCATGTTAAGGGTGGCGTACAAGCAATCAAGCAATACACACAATTCAGCAGATTTCACGTATAGTCATGTAACAGTGGATTGCGAATAAGCATTTGAGATTTGTGTGATGTGTTTTGATATAGGAACATACGTGACACCTAAAAGTGCGTTTAAGCGTAAAAGGGTTAAAGTATACTCACAGTAGGTGCGTTTTAGGAGAGATTCGGGATCTGCGAGGAATTGCGGAGAGTGCCGGATCAGCCTGTAAGCGAACAGAAGTGCATCAGTCTTCCGAATTGCTGAAACGGTTAACGGGTGAGAGAGTAATGGATAAGTTCGCGCGAAATTGTACTTGAAAGTACAAGTTCGGGCGAACTTCTATGCCTGAACTTACTGTGGGTATAAGTTCGGGCAAACTTGTCATGTTTCCTGAGAAACTAGACAAGTTCGGGCGAACTTGTAATGGTTGTTGAGGGATGATACAAGTTCGGGCAAACTTGTCTAATTCTCTTGATAATTGGACAGAGTTCGGGCGAACTTGTGCCATTTTTGCAGCTTTGGTCAAGTTCGGGCGAACTTGATCACCACTCTGGTGAAAAGTTCGGGCGAACTTGTTGTAATCTGAGCGAACTTGATCTTTTTGGCATCCAAATGGTGCGTTTTCGAGTCGTTTGCTGAGGAAATCGAGTGTCCATCCCTCCAACCTTGAGCCACTGAGTAAAACTTAGGTTGGAGAGGTCCTTTGAAGCGAGTTTAGCCATTTTACAGAAACTCAGGCAAATCGGGGCGAACTTGAAGGTTCGTACGGGTTAGTCTAGCTTGTGTAAAGTGACGATTTCATCCTTGTGCTTCCGAATCTGAGATCTTGATAGACAACACCTCGTTCCACTTCAAAGTGAAAGAAACATACGTCATTCGTCCGAATATTGTGTAAAAATCGATGATATAAAGTTTTTGCTCAGATTGAAAAACAGAAGTTTTATGGAAAAAGATGAAGATTTTTGTAAACAGAAGATTTTTGATGTAAACGAAGGCTATGCCTTGTGCCAAAATTGTTGTAAAACGCTGTTGAATGTTGTTGTAGTTGAAAATGGGTTGAATCTTACTTAGAAAACAAGGGTTTCGGGTTTGGGGAGCTCCGGGCGAACTTGTAGCAAGTTCAAATGAGAGAATGGAGCTGAGTATTTATAGGTGGAGTGAGATATGAGAGGGCAGACATCAAGTTCGGGCGAACTTGTACCAAGTTCGAGCGAACTTGCTACAAGTTCGAGCGAACTTGTATATTTTTGCTGAGTTTTTATACAAGTCCGGGCGGACTTGTTGTGAATGAGAATCTGATGGCATCAGACAAGTTCGGGGGAACTTGTTATGTACAAGTTCGGCCGAACTTGACCTAATGGCCAAGTTTTGTTCGATTATTTTGTTTTATGAGTTCGTTTGGCGATTCGGTTCGTATCAGATAGATACATTTAGCGTTATAATTGATGTACTAGTGAGATTTAGCGATTCGAGCGTGCGAGAGCGTTGCGATAGCGATTATGACCATAATATAACAAATAATACACAAATAAACATAATTCCACATAATTAACTACGATTTGCGATGCGATGAGATAAGCGATCCGATGGCACAAGTGTTTATTAAACAATAACACACTCGGCTTGTATAGTAGTATAACTACTTGTGATTGCGATTAGATTAGCGATGCGTTTTAATAATCGATTAGATGCGATATAACTGTAATTCAACATAATTTAATTAACATAACTTTCTTATAAACGAATCTCGGGATTACAATTGATAGATACAACAGAAATAAAAGAAAAAGATAACAACGAAAATTGGAGTTGTTACAATTTTATTAAAGAAAAAAATATGTATTGAAACTACATGTTACTATAAAAAATAAAATGCACCTGTGCACAAAGTTTATTAAGGCTACTGTGAATAGGAACCCAAAGTTAGAATTGTTTTTAACAAAACTGCAATAATTTGTAATTTTGTATAGCTAAAAAAATAAACAAATAATCTATACTATATTATAATGCATGTGGGGGGCATTTTAGGATATCAAAAAATAAGAACATTTTATCTCTTAATTTATAAATACATTCTTAAAATGAGGGTAAATTGTTCTTTTAAAGAATAATTATATTTTAGTCCCCCCATCATATTATACTTAAATCCCTGAGTTTTAACATAATTATAGGTGATTAGTTAAAATTTCCCCCCTCCACAACAAACTTATAATTCTTTTACTTATTCTTTACATATCTTATAAACCATTAAGTTTTCAAACAAATTCAAAAGTACCGTGACGACCTACTCATTTTTGTCTATGTATCGATAGTTGTCTTGGTCAATATTGATGTGTGGATTAAAATGTACAAGTAGATGATGGCTTAGTATACAAGTGATTAAAGCCCAATGTACTTAGTCATTATCCCATAATGTTTAATAGCTAGAGAGTGTCAAGTGATTAAATACCGTCAATTTAATTATCTCGTCTAGATTACACTTTAATCCCCCATCTTTAACAAAATTATAGATAATGAGTTAGTAGTTACACTTCATCCCCTTATAAAAAACTAATCCCTCCTCCCAATTTTTAAACTTCAACTTTTTTGTACGTTAATATTTTTTTTTAAATTACATCATATAAACGAGTATTTTATTTCTTTAATGTAAGTATAGAATTACTACAGTTTTTTAATTAAAAAAATAATATGTTATGTGATTAACAGTGTCTAAGGGTGAGTAATAACTGAATCGTTAATCGAAATTAACCAAAATTGATTTACCGGAACCCGAATTAACCAAAAAGAGTTATCGATTTTTTGTACCATCATTTAACCAAAATTAACTGAATGGAAGCATTCATATTTTCATATATTTCTAGCTTTTATACCTTTAGTTCATCTATTTCATATTTGTACCCTCATTTTATGTATTTATACCTCCATTTCATCTACATGTACATCCATCATGTATTGATACCTAAATTTCTTGTATTTCTAATCAAAAGTTTTAGGCCAAGTTTGGGTTTGGCTATTAACCGGAATTAAATGAATCAAACCGAAAACGGTCAATCTAACTGAATAAACCAAATCGATTAACTGAAAATAAATTGGTTAATGAGATAGACTAATCGATGACTTTGATTTCGGATGAGGATAATCATCTAACCAACCGAACAATGCACACCGTGGTTCATATATTTCATGTTTTATATCTCCGTTTCATATATTTCTACTTTCATTTCATGTACCTCAATTTCATATATTTCTAAGCAAAAGTTTTAGCCCAAGTTTGGCTTTTGCTATTAACCAAAATTAAATGAACCAAACCAAAAACCTTCAATCTAACCGAATAAACCGAAGTGATTAACCGAAAACCGATTGATTAATAAAATAGACTGACCGGTGACATTGGTTTTGGCTTCCGTCGAGGATAATAACCAAGCCGACCGAAGCATTCACAACACAATGAAATGGATTACCTGATTACTTTGCCTTTGATGTAAATCTATCACAATGATGATACAATAAATATTATATGAATAAGAAAACTATTAAAAATGATTATCACAATGCGTTATGTCCCCACTGTATTGCGTGAACATCCTGCTAGAAATATAATACATTCTACATAATTAAAATAAACCACCATGCCAAGTTTATACATATTACTTGAAATAACAACACAAGATTTAAGTGTTTTGTCACAACATATCCCAAATATTTAATGTTCACAAATATCATTTGGACAAAATATAATTTTCATAAAATAAGGATTTGACACCTATATCGCACGAGGGCGATATATATGCGGCGAACCCTTCAAAAGTTAGCATCTTCTGTGTATCCCATGTTCTTGATGTCCAAATCATGCAATTTGCTCTTACTTTCCTGAAATACATGTTAGAAAAATTGTCAACAATAATGTCCATGAGTTCAGGGGTTTTGTTTGACACAAATGAAACTTTAAATCATTTGATAACTTTGTATGAAAACTAGTATACATAGTGTCAATGAAATTTGTGGATCAATTAATGTATAGCTAGGAAATTAATGTACGTGCCAACATAAGACAGTAACCAAACCTCAACATTTTTATCTAGCATTACCGGGCCACTAACTCCATAGTGATGCAGATGCCCGTCTTGTTTGACACAAAAGCACTCTCGCAGGGTCTCATGGACCAAGAGCAGAGCATGCCTAGACTCAATAGATCTACCATTTTTGTTCCTCGGACTGTATTGTGACTAATGGCTACTCATGAAACTCTACTTATGTGCACATGATCTAAGTGATTCATTACAAAACTATCATACTATTGTTGTAACATGTATCTCCCCTGAATTTTAAAACTAAAAGTATTTAAAAGAGGGATCGTGACTTACAGTTTGTGTCCGTGCAAGTTTGCTGGCAATCACTTTATCCTGTTCATATCTGACCTACAAGTGTCCTAGTTTCGTTAAGGCGCTTAGGTCTAACTGTTTGATCATGTACAAATCTTTGTCATGAACCTTGTTAAGTCTTGACCTTGTTTTGTTTGGTTGAGATCCTTTATTTATTTATACGAGTTTGTGATTGAGTATCCGTGTGTTCATTTATATACATTTTATCTATACATATCCGTATCCTTGTTTGTGTATGTCAGTGCCTAGCCCTTGTACAACCTCGTGTCCCACACAATTGCTTGTACTTGTTCTTGTAATATTCAGGCCTAGCCCCTTGTATATGCTCGTGTCCCACACAATTGTTTTTTTTAGTGACACGATATATATATATATATATATATATATATATATATATATATATATATTATATATATATATATATATATATGTATATATTTCTTTATCCCAAAATATATTTTTATGTCGTATGTCATGTTTTTACCAGTTTAAGTGTTAACACAAAATATATTTATTCTTAAAATAAATGTATTTTTACTTGTCGATGTTTGTTAAAAATAATATTTTTAACATTGCCTTGTATATGTATACATGTAGGTATACTTGTTTGTATACTTGTCCAATTCATGTATTTGTTGTCTATTTGTACGTATACGTGTACCCAAGTATATATATACTAATTTCAATACTTCTTGAATAGGTACTTGTGCCGCATTTGTACGTATACATATATACATGTATAATTCTTGTAACCTTGCATTCTACTAAGTGTGTTATGGTGTACGTATTTCGATGTATATGTATACCTATATACTTGTATTTCTTAGAATATTTACACACTTAGTCTTTTATGCGTTTTTCCGGAATTATATTCTTGTGAAAATGTATCTTTGATGTTCCTAAAAAATAATATATTTTTAAGATCGTTTGTAATATATATATTTCTTATACTTTGTTAAATATATATCTGGTTACTTGTCAGAATTTTTATACATTTTCACCGAGTCTCGATATTATAATTATTTCTCAATACACACACACACACACTTATACTTGTCTGATTGTCCGCTAGTACGATTTGTCCAATATCATTGTCACGTATATATATTCTTGTATTTTGTGTCCATGTATCCTTGTAGATATGTATGTATGTATATATATATGTGTGTGTATACACTTGGCCATATTTATTTCAATGTTCTTGTGGTGTATTTTATTTGGTATTTAGTTAGATATAATTTCTTATATCTTTCTACTAAATACATATAACACACAAGGTATACACAAATACACATTTTCACAGTTCTAATAATATTATTATCTAAATATATATATATATAAAATATATATTATATATATATATATATATATATATATATGATCAGTTCAAATGAGAACCACAACGAGTTGCGATAACTTTTTTATCCAGGGCGTGTTGGGCCAATTTTTTTTTTGCACAAACGTAGATGGAAATATTATAAACACATCTGTCAAAAAACTTTTTTAAAAAAATAGTCGAGTCGGTAGTTTTGACTGATGTAAGTTTTGTTTACGTCTGGTGTAAAAAAACTTGCATTAGTCAAAACTACCGCCTCAACAATATTTTTTTTTACTTTTTATTTACAGATGTATTTATAATATTTTCATCTACGTTTGTGTAAAAAATTAAGGTCCAACTTGCCCCGGATCAAAAAGTTCTCACGGTTCTCACAACTCGTTGTGGTTCTCATTTTAACCCATCCATACATATAATATATATATATATATATATATATATATATATATATATATATATATATATATATAATATATATATATATATCCCTAGAAACATATATATAAATATCTGTTTTATTTATCATGAAAACTCTAGTTACTTTAACTACCATTTTTCATCAAAAATACCATATAATCATGTTTCGGGACACTAACCATTTTTGTTTTGTAAACCCTTTGTTTGATTTAACCATACTTGCATTTTTAGAAATTTTGGCATGGTGTCCCCTATGTTGGTGCATATGTCTTTTGCCTACGTCATTATGTCTCAAGTCGAGTGAATAGGGCTTAATCTGTTAGAAACTAGGCGTATTTAAGTAGTTTGGAGGTCAAGTTCGCTCGAGAAGGTTATGAGAAGTCAAGTTCGGCCGTCAAGTTTGCCCGAACTTCATCCCTCACCAGCGAACTTCCAACTCTATAAATAGGTGCCTTGGGATTTCATTTGTAAGGTGGAGAGATTTTGGCATAGAGACAACAAAGCTCTGTCGGATCCGGTTCTCGAATGTATTGAACTTTAGATCAATGAAAACAACATTTAAATGAGTAATTCTTGTTATTTGTTTAACTTGTCATTAGTTTCCGCCTAATCGGACAATAGATAACAAATTTAGGTTCCCGTGCTAATCGTGGACATTCCTACAAGTGGTATCAAAGCCTGGATACCTAAATTTGCTGGAATCAAGACAAGAATCTCTCTATTCATCTCCATTCTATCATTTTTCTTAACATTTTCACATATTTGATGATTTCATGCACCAAATCAGCTAAAAATTAAATATGTCATGTAAAATATAGTTGTGATAAACCCCTGAGAGTTTAGACATCAAATTCAATCGAATTGATATCAAAAAGTTGGGAAAACCATGTTTTCAAAACTTATTTCCATCGAACTTAGAAGCCAAGTTCGACCGAACTTGACTTAGAAACTCACTTTTTAAGTGATTTTCTATCATGTTCGACCGAACTTGAGGATTTTTGGGAGAAATCATTGTTAAGTTCGACCGAACTTGAAGCATAATTCAACAATTTTACACAAGTTCGACCGAACTTGAGTGAGTTTTCTTGAATTTCTCACATAAGTTCGCTCGAACTTGATAAACCTCTTGAAAGTTCACATAAGTTCGACCGAACTTACCTGTTTCTTGAAACTTTTTCACAAGTTCGTTGGAAAGCAAATTTTTCTCAATTCCATCTTCAAGTTCGACCGAACTTGAGGCTCGTGTGATAAAATTTGAAACTTGTCATATAGGTTCGACCGAACTTGTGAAAATTTGATATCAAAAGCTGAATTTCACACAAGTTCGACCGAACTTATCTGTTTCTAATCAAATTTCGAGTGTTTCTGATAGTATTATCAGATAAGTCTTCAGATTGTCAAAATGGAAGATTTCCAAAACGTGTTCGTCTCTCAAATTGATTCTTCAACAAACGCCAATTTTCTTACGGCAAACCAGATGAATATCGACAACAAAATGGGTACTACATCGAAACCGCCAAAGCTAATGAGCATGGACGAATTCGAAGGGTGGAAGGACAAGTTTGTTAATTGGATACAAGCGAATCAATTCAGTAGCTGGGTTGCAGTTGAGAATGGTTACAAATGGCCAAAGGATGAACGTGATCAAGATCTTCTGTTGAACAAGTTCTCAACGATCAACAAAGATAACTAAAAATAAAATGTCGCGGAGAAGAAAATGATAAGTTTGATACAACAATATGTGAAGGAAGATATCTTGATATTATTGCCAGAATATGACATTTCACAAGAATTATGGTATTCTCTTTGTGACAAATTCAAAGGAAGTGAGAAATGATCAAAAGCAAAAAGGCCTTAATCAAGAAAGAATTCGAAATCTTCACGATGATTAAAGGTGAAACAATGAAGCAGATGATCGATAGATACTGTCACCTCATGGTCCAAATGCGGAGACATGATATCAAAAGATCCAATGAAGAACAAATCGAGAAGTTGGCCGATGCACTTCCAGAAGGAGAGTGGACAACGTATCTTATGATTCTGAAGAATAATCTTGGAGACATTTCAAGTTGTCATCCTTCATTGACAAATTGGAAGGTCATGAAATGGAGTTGATGAAGATTGCAAAATCAAAGAATGCTAATGTTGTTCAAGATGTCGGTGTCTATTACAAAGGAAGTGTTCCAGATACTCCGATTCAAAGTCTGAAAATTCAAACAACATTTAGTGCAAATACAAATTCTTCTCCAAATCAAAGTTCTCCATATGCTGGATATACAAGTGCTAGTTTAAGCTCTTCATTCCAAAGTCAGACAAGCCAAGCTAGTTCTGATTCAAATGTTTTTCAGTGCAATATAGCAGTTGATTTGAAGAATGTATTGTACACCCCGACCACGTAAAACAACAAACCGTGGCGTAAACGTCGGGGAGTGTTGTAACAGAATTATTGTTTCAATAACCATGGCACATAAGTTAAGTTTCATTAGTTAATATTGTTTACATTTTCTTGGAT
Source organism: Scalesia atractyloides (assembly GCA_947069175.1). Classification (NCBI taxonomy): domain Eukaryota; kingdom Viridiplantae; phylum Streptophyta; class Magnoliopsida; order Asterales; family Asteraceae; genus Scalesia; species Scalesia atractyloides. Next base: position 59,602,857 of record CAMTDV010000025.1, read on the forward strand.
GAAAACGGAAATACAACAAAAGTTAAGCTAATATTCTGGATTTTATAGTCACTAAGGCCCAGTCCGCCCTATGTGTAGCTAGCTTGACATCAAACATTTGCACCTGAAACAAATGTGAAAATAAAGTTAGCAAAGAAATGCTGGCGAGTACATAGGTTTGTTTTGATGCTTCATGGATTTGATTATTATAAGTAAAATTTAAAGTAATACAAAAGTCCCATGAACCATAAAATTTCTTTTATAAAAACCATATGAGAAATCAGTATGTTATAAAAGTAATAATATATGGTTAATTAGATAACCAAAAGTAAGATTGTCTATTGTAAAATGTCATGTCTTGTATTGTATTTTGTTTAAAATGATTTAGATAATGCCACGATATGTAAGATGATAAAAGCACTTATATATAGGAAGTACCATTGGCGTATCCACCATGCTTTTATCACATTACATACGTCACGTTATTTAAATCACTCACCATAAACCAATAATTAAATGTCGAGTAAACAATGTCATGTAAATAAATGTCATGTAAACAATGTCGAGTAAACAATGTCGAGTAAACAATGTTATGTAAACCAATGTCGAGTAAACCAATGTCGAGTTTTATAAACCATTTGCCTTTATTGTTAAAACATATATTATGGATTGTTGGCGAATACATTCAAGCCTTGTTGACTGTCGGATAAACCCCTATCCGGTCAAGGGTTTATCAATGTTTATCGGATTCTGTCGTTCCCTAAGGTCGCTTCCAAACATATCTAGGAAGTGGGAACGGGATTGTCAATCCTATGGTACCAGTACATACTACCGGTCGGCGTGATCAATGTTAATGAATGTATCATTGTCGAGTTCACCAAAATGTCAATAACAGTCCATGCATGTCTTGAAAATGTCTTGAATATGTCTTGTAAATGTTTTGAAAACCATGTACTAGTATGCTCGGTCAACATACATAGCAAAAATGTCTTTGAAAACCGGTGTGCTAAATATGCTAGGTCAACATATGAAGCAAAATGAAATGAAAATCATGTACTATATATACATTGTAATCAAGCATGTATAATGTCATGAAAACACGAAAGTAAATCATAGGCACAATATGTTTCACCCCAAAACATTTAGGGGACTATGTACTCACAGGTTGGGTAAAAGCTCCAAAGTATCCTTGTTTACAACGCTTAAAAAGATCCTTAAAAGAAAGACCTAAAACGAAAAATAGTGCACAACATGACTTAAGCGGAAGATTGGATAGAATGAGGTTTATAACCAAACGAGTGGAGGAACTCATGTAATATGGTTTGTTAAACCTTATATTCTGATTGGAATGTGTTTACAAAGCTCAAGTGTTTCCTAGGAATGGTGTTTGTGGATGAATGTGGGTTATGAAAACATTGAGATTTTGAAGATGTTTAAATGTTTTTAAAGATAATAATTTGACAGCTTGCTGTGTTGCTTTTGTAAAATACTTTAAAAATAGTAAACGTCATTGAAAAATTATGAAAATTTCCAAAATAGTAAATCAAAGCTGTTCTATAACTTTCATTTAGAAAAATTTTCTGTTTGGAACCCTAAAGATGGTCAAAAACGCTGATCTTTACAAATCATTCTGTTTTGACCTTCAGTTTTGTTTTAAATGGTTGAGGGTCCAAACGGAATACTCGTTGAAATCGTATTTCAGCTAAATTAATCAAAATGTAAGATTTTACTTTGTTTGGTTAAGTTTTGGCCAAGTAACGGATGTTTAAAGTAACAACACAGAATCTGTCCAAAACAGGAAAAACACTTATGTGTTCCAGTTATAATTTTTATTAAGCGTAAAAATATAGGTTTGGACAGAAATAAACTACGAAACTATTTATTTATTGAAAGAGCTATGGGATAGGAACTTATTAACTTTTAGGGGACTACTTCAAACGACTAGAAGAGAAAGCTCAAAGGAAGGATGAATAAATTTTTGCAAGACTTCTTAAGTGATATGTTTGTATTTTGAGTTGGTGTGAAGAAAATGGTGACCAAGTGGTTCTATTTATAGTGAAGGAGGGTTAAGTAGAAGTGTCTCAAGGTGTTCTAAGATGAGGATTAGTGTCCCCTTATGTGTCAACACTAGAATAAGTGCGGCAAAGTGGTGAAAGGTGGCAAAATATGAACAAGACAAGTTTCTTAGGATTGATTAGTGTCCTATAATGTGCTAAGAGGTTAACAAGTGTCCAAGAGTGAAGTGATTAGTGTCTTGCTAGGTGGCATCATGTGGTAAGTTTAGGTTATTTGTATTTTTAGTCCCTTGACTTGAACTTTCACCTTGTGACATTTTAACCCTATAGTTTATTGTTTGGGAAAAAAATGGTGTGAAGTGTGTGCGACTTGGGTTTCAATTCCGCGAATGTCGTGAATAACGTTTCGTTTGGGTCACACGACTTTGAAATAAGAAAACAAGGCATGAATGAAAGTGAGAGTATGACATTTGTTACAAAAAAAGCGTTAATAAAATATGAAACTTTATTAATTTTGGAAATGACCGAAAATAAACAACCTTGGTTGTGGCTTACGACTTCGAAACTTGAAAACAAAATATGAAAAAAAACTTGAATAAAAGATCTAAATTTTGAGAATTTGGCTAATGTTACATGTATTTCCAGAAAAAGTGGCTAAACAGCACATAGCACTTCTTGCTACCGTTCTTGAATCATATGAAAGTCTCGTTGCTGGAAAGATTGGTAATCCAGAGATGACCGCCGAGGATTATGATCAGGTGGACAAAGAAGAATTGGAGCTAATGGATATCAAATGGAGCCTTGCATCCATTATCAGAAGAGTTTCCAAATTTGTGGTGCTCACTGGAAGGGATATTGGTAACTCAAGTAATAAGCTTGGATTTGACAAGTCGAAAGTCACATGCTTCAGGTGTCGACAAAAAGGACACTTCAAACGTGAATGTAACAATCAAGAAGCAAGTGGAAACCAAAATCCTTTCGGCAGCAACAATGAGTACTACAAGAAAGCCCTTCCATACAAGCCATTTCCAAAAAGAATGCAAATTGAAGTTGAAGATAAACCTGCAAAAAAGCCGAACAAGCTCTTGTTGCTAATCATGAAGAAGATGGTTTTGACTGGAACAAATACATCGGAAAGAAAACTGGTGTTGCTATGATAGCAGAGTTAGTGGATGAATCTGATACATCATATATTGATGCTGCTCTAGAAAATGCCATTCTGGAAGCTTATAGGGAGAGAGCTGAGGAAGAAGAGTTAGCATACCTTGAGATGCAAAGTCAAGAAGCATTGAAATCAAAGGCAGAAAAGGTAAAAGCTGAGGTAAAAATGACTGAAATGAAGTTGTGAAAGTTGTGGAGGTTGAAAAACCTTGCACAAAGTGCGCAAATCCTTGTGAACCATGTCTTGATAAAGTCAAAGTCATAAGAGAATTAACTGTACATAACGAAAACTTTTGTTATGACTACAGAACCACGAAAGAAGCTTATGGACAAAATATCATGCAAATATAAATATGTCGAAAAAGCTAACAGTGAACTCAGTGCTAATGTTAAAATGTTATGCTACAGTAATTGAAAAACACAAAGCAATTAACATGTACATTAATACTATTGCCGAAACAAAGCGTGAGCTTCATGACATAAAGATTGAAACATAAAGGGTAAGACAATTGTTGAAAAGTTACACCACAAACGCCTATGTCATTGATCACATTTTATCTACGATTAAGTTGGAGGAAAATGGTGATAGATTAAAGCGTAAAGAATACGGAAGTGTTCCTCCACCATTTCTTGCAAGTTATTCATGCAAGAAAGATGATGAGATTGAAAAGGCATTTAACCTTTTACTCTTATCAGAAAGGAAAGATAAATTGCCTGAGAACATTGATGTAGACTTTACAAATCAAACGATGACAATGAAGCGGTTGTAAAAGATGTGGTCAATAATGTGTTAGGAAATGATTCTGATAAAGGCAGCTCTGAGAGCGCCAAATCAAGTTCAAAAAACTCGGAATCACAATCTGAAGATGACGATACATCATCAGAACATGATCTAAGTGATGAACCTAATGTTGTCATGTACAAGATTAAGGAATCTGATAGATTATACTTCGATGATAGTTTTCCGATTCGGAATGTGAAAGAGGATCAACTGGATAAAATTTTCAAACTTGTATAAGTTTCATCAGATGATCTTGAGAAAAACGAGAAAAGATTTTACTCGAAACCCAAAAGAATGCTAACAATTATCGAAAGTTTGGTGGTGATTTTCCTGAGAACAGGAGAGCAGGATTGGGTTTGGAAGAAAGTGAAGAAGAGCCGAGAAGGAACCTGAAGTCGCCATTTCATGAATACAAGGTAAACACATGAAGTTTGTGTATGGGACGAATACGGTTCAAGAAGAAGGTATGATCGGTAGGAAAACGAATGATGAATTCAAAAAGGAGAAAGAACTTCGGGACAAGGCTAAAACAAAGTCCACAAGTGGAGTGAAACCCACAGTGGAAATGTTTATGATAATCGGACTTGCTTTAAATGCAATACTGTTGGTCATATTGTTCGCAAGTGTCTGAATTTAAAGCCTGTGTTTCCACAAAGAAAAACCGAATCAAAAGTTGAAAAGCGAAAACAACTAGAGATTGTGAAACCTGTCACAGAATCAAGTAGACACTATGAATCTAAAGACGAAGTGAAACCTAAAACGAGTTCAAAGTTTGAAAACTCAACATTTGAAAAAGGTGAAACTTCAAGATTTAATGAAAACAAAGATTCTAGATTCTATATAAAGAAAGCTAGAAACTGCTACAATCTTGGGTTGCTAAGAAAAAGCTTTCATCATCTGATAAATCAAAGTCTGTTGCTGACAAAACTGAAAATGTCAAACCAAACAAGTCAGTAATCAAACAGATAAAGAAAGAAAAGGTCGAAAAAGTTTTAAAATTATCAATGAAGAAATGCTTGATGATGATTTTGATTATGATGATGGTTTGGAAAGTGATTATGAAGATTGTTATTCTTTCCAACCCAAGACCAAAAAGGCTTGGGTTTCATTTTTCAAATAGTTGTTTGTTGTGAAGGAGTCCAAAGATCCACTATATCAAAGTTGATATAGGATAGCGGAGCTCCATGAGCATTTAGCTTATCTAGAAAGTCATAATCTTTGTCGTTTTTGAAATTACAAGTGGTTGAAAAAGAAAATTTGAAAAAAATGTTTTAAAAATTTGTGAAAATCCACATCGTTAAACAGAACACTGATTGTTATATTGAAAAATCATTTAAAAATTGGTTTCCTACAAGTGGTTCTTAGAAGTGGTTTCTACAAGTTGATGTTATCAAAGTTTAATGTTTTGTTCTGCTGACAGGTGATAATGCAGAAGATGAAAAAAGGATTGGACGACGAGTTCTCGGGATCCTCATTAGTTTGTTACATTTCTAGAAAAGTATTTCTTAAAAACTAAAATCCAAAAATATGTTTTTGATTTTAGGGGGAGTAAGAAATTTTTAGAAAAAATAAAAAAAACATATGAAAAAGTTGAAAATTAAAAAACAAATAAAAAATTCAAAATGTACAAAACCATTGAAAAAGATAAAAAAGAATTTGGTTGTCAAAAAGGAAATGATAGTACATCAGTGGACTATCACAGTATGCTAAAGAAATGTAAAGTTTAAAAGTGATAAATAAGTCTTACTGTGGATGTGTTGATAGACTTTACACGTCCAGTAAATTGTTTCTGAGATATAAACTAAATTTAGCAACTACTTAATCTCGTGGATTAACACATCATATATGGACTTAGTACTCTGAAATTTCGATTGAAGGGTTGCCTGATTCTGAGATACGAGGTCTTTATAGATGATTGATATCTGGGGTATTATACAAGTTCTTCTGATTTTGCGGAAGCAATAGCCTAGAACTTCTATAATGCTTTTGCTAAAAACCCCAAATAGCATGCAAAACTTGAAAAGAATCGAAAGATCTAATCATTTGCAATGCTGAAAAGATTCCTTAAGTGGAACACACCTTAAAGTCGAGCCTTCATCTCTTTGTCTGTATGGTAGTACTAACCTGAGCTCTCAAGGTCTCGCATTAACCCAAAGACAGATATCAATTATGCTATATTCACATGTAAGATGAAATCTAGGGAATCTGGATTCGAGAGTATATTCAAGAAGTGGGAAACACAGTTAAGTCAAGTTTCATAATTCTTTCCTAACATATCTTGGAACAATTAGAAATGTGATAAAGTTTAAGTGGACAAACATATCGACAATCTAGGTAAACGAGTTTAAATCTTAAAGTCTCAAAAGGTCATTGGTACTGGTGATATGTCTCAAACAACTGATATGATCCTTAGACACAAATTCACAAAAATATGTCCATAAATATGTTTGTAAATAGTTTACTTTACTTATTAAAAGTTCTGTAAATACTTTACTTGCTTTTCAAGATAAAAATCAAAAAGATTTTCAGTGTGTTTTAGCATAAATTTTCTAAAATACAAAAAGATTTTGTTTCTACATTAGTTTCAACGAGCCAATGATGGAGAACGGATCTTCGAAGTCTGGTAAGATAATCTAATGAATGTTTAAAAGTTCATTAATTTGAAACTTTAAAATCAAATTGTTCATAACGGTTTTTCTGTTGATGCATATGTCTGTTGCCTACGTCATCGTATAATATCGCGTCAGTATTTATGAGCGAAATGTCGAAGTTTATGTATGTAAAGGGTCAAGTTCGCTTGAAATGTATATGTTGTAGTCAAGTTCGGCTGAATTGACTAAGCAAGTTCGCCCGAACTTGCACTCCTCCAGCGAACTTGCACTCCCGTAAATAGGAGTCTTGACATTTCATTTGTAATATTCAGAGATTTTGTCACGACAGAGGCGAAGCTCTGTCGAAGTGTTTCCAGGATCTGTAACGTTGAATATTAATGAAACGGTGATTAAATAGAAACAAATGAGTGTATCCAATGTCCCTAAGCAAACGGATTCCGCACGTTTACCTTAGGTTTGTCAGATTAGTGACCGAACAATCCGTACAACGGACCTACAAGTGGTATCAGAGCAGGATTGGCCTAATTTGAAGACATTGGACATAGAACACTCATCTTCTACTCATTTCTTCTATTTTTAACTTTTCTTGGACAATTCAAGGACAAAATGGACTGATTTTCAAGTGTAATACGTAAAATCCATAATAGTAAAACCTTTGAAAAGATCAGAGGTTAAAACAGACGAATCATGTCAAAAATTGCAAAAAACCATGTCGAATAACTCATGTTCGCTCGAACTTGACATCAAGTTCTCTCGAATTTAACTGAAAAATTCACAATTTTTCATCAAGTTCGCCCGAACTTGATTGATTTTTCAAGATTTTTGGTAAGTTCGCTCGAACTTGCTTATTTTTCAAACAAATTTCATCAAGTTCGCTCGAACTTGATTAAATATTGCTGAAAAATATTACAAATTCGCCCGAACTTGTAAAGCCTCTTAAAAATTTCTACAAGTTCGCCCGAACTTGTAAGTTCTCTTGAAAAATCTCACAAGTTCGCTCGAACTTGTTAAGTAATACACATGTTCACCCAAACTTTTCCATTACAAGTTCGCCCGAAGTTGTCAAGGGTTTCTAAACAAAAAAAAACGTCTCGGACATTATATATCATTAGAATCCTATCGACGAGACGAGTTTAAAGCTCTAATCTGATAAAAACAGTTTTTCGAAAAAAATTTAAATGTTTTTAGCAAACCGATACGTTGATATTGTCAGTTAAAAATTCAATTTTTAATAAAATTGTCTGTTTGCTAATCATTTTTCAATTGTTTTGAACGACAGATAAATTTGGAAAACGAAATGGGGTCCGTGAAGACGCCAATGTTGATGAGTATAGATGAGTATGAAGCCTGGAATGAAAAATTCGTGAACTGGGTCCAAGCTATGCACTTTCAAATTTGGGTTGCGATCAAAACAAGATATGTCGTTCCAATAGATGAGAATTAGAATATTCTAGAGAAGTACAAGTATTTTACGCAACAAAAAGAGGAGTATTTTGCTGAAAAGAAAATGGTTAGTCTGATTCAACAATCTGTTAAGGAAGATATCTTGATACTATTGCCTGAGTACAAAACTGCAATAGAACTCTGGATATCTCTGAAAAATAAATATCAGGTGAAGAGAAGAGAATGTAGTGGTTAAGAACTGTGAAGCTCAACTTTCAAGTACATCTGCAAATAGATCTTCAAGTTCTAAACCAGTCTGTCCAGTGTATGATGTAAATAACTATCGGGTAGATAATGCCAAACATTTGAATGAGATTGAGAGTTTGACATTAGAAAATAAAAAATTAAAAGAAAATGAAAAGAATTTTGAAAAATAAATAAAAAATTTAGGAAATGGAAAATCACAAATGGTAGTAGATTTTCAAAATGAAATAAAATTTTTTAAAAATGATAAAATTGTTTTTGAAAAATTAAATATAGAAAATCAAATAGCAATAAATTATCATATTGAGAAAATAGCTCAACTTGAAAAAGAAGTTGAGACTGTTATAAATAAAGCTGCTAATTCAGCAAAATTATTGAAAGGATTTGTGACTTCCACATTAAAGTTAGAACATATATGTCCAAAACCGATTAATGATAATAAAAAGAAAATTCCAATAGGTGACAATGTTAGAAATTATGACGATGTCATATTGAGTATTTTGATGATAATACCGATAATGAAAATGATAAAAAGGAAATATTTTTGAAACTAAAAGAAAAATTTCAAGAAACTGTTCTACAATCTGCTGAAAAAGGTGAATGCTCAACGCAAAAACCTTCTAAGCAGAATGGAGAACAAAAACAACATGAAAAACAAAATTCTAAAAATTTTCAAAACAAAAATAAAAGCTCATCGGTACGATCATCCAATCATTATAAAAACTCACAAAAATTTGAGAATAAGTGGTGCAGGTCGGACCACAGTGCTTCAAAGTCAAATCTATTTTACAGATGTAGCAGGAAAGATGACTACTACACGTCAAATCAATGTGCTGATTTGGGTGTTTGGTCTAAATGGAGAGATTGGTATGATAACAGAGTGTGTTACAACTGTGGATTTGGTGGACACATTGCTGTTAACTGACTGAAAAAGAGATTTGATACGAGAAGATGTTATAAATGTCAAATCAAAGGTCATATTTCCAGGGATTGTCCGACTAATCTGAAAAGAAGATCGGTTAAATTTTAGGGGAGAAAAGACCAGAGGAGAAGAAAATAGAGAAGAAAAATGAGAAAACTGTAGAGAAGCCCAAAGAACAAAAAGTCAAGTTATCACAAAGACAAAAAGACAGATTGAGAAAAAAAAGGAAAAAAGTTAAAGAGTATTTGGAAAAGATTTTGTCCTCGGATACGTCGAAAAAATCAGATAAAAGTTCTAATAAATCATTTTACTCACAGTCAAGTAAAACAAATTCATCAGATATAAATCTGAGGACAAAAGAGAGAGCAGGTGGAGAAAAATTTGATAATTCAAACAGTTAAAAATCAAAGAAAGTAAAATTTTCAAATAAAGTTTCTATCAAACTGTTTGAATATCAAAAAGAGTGTGAATGTTTGTTTACTTCAGATGTTAATGATTTTGGTAAACCTAAATCTAGAATGGATTGGGTTCCAATTCAAAACTGATTAAAGTTTGTTTGAATGTGCAGGATAATCAAGCTTCAAGCCAAAGGTCATTTCAGAAGCAGTGGCTGTTCCTACAGAGAGACAAGAGACAGGAGTGATATTCCACACAAACAAAATGGTAGTCTCGCGTTCACATTCGTAAAACGTCGTTAAATGGTTAAAATGGAAGATTCTTATTTTCGATTTTAATAAGATGTTTTTAATTTTAGGGGGAGAACAAATTTTAAAAAGTGTAAAAAAATTATTGTAAAATTGAAAAACATTCTTTCGAAATCATTTTAGATAGATAAAAGATTGAAAAACCCAAAAACATTAGAAAATCTTAAAATATCAAAAACTTTGAAAAATGAAAATGAGATTACTTGTGCGAAAAGAGGAAATGATAGTACATCAGTGGACTATCAGTGCATGCTAAAGATATGTATTGTTTAAAATGGTTAAACAATCTCACTCAAGATGTGTCGGTAGGCTCAGCTAGACTAGTAGTTTTGCGATAATGATATAAATCTAAATGAAATAGCATAGTTCTAGTGGGAAACACGGTTGAAAGCATAGTACTTAGTTTTGTCCTTCATGACTGTGTACCTACCCGGTAATCGCTGAATGTTGCAAAGCATAAAAACAGGTCAGTTTGTGAACTTTCACAACTTACTAAAAAGTCACTGTGATTGTGTTTTCATTTTCAAAAGATTTAAACTTGTTTTATTTCTTTATTTTGTTTAAGCATTGGACATACTCTGCGTATACGAAAGTATCGAACTGGATGTTAGTGCCTGAACGTTTCTGCTTTATTTTACTTGGTGTTTCGTTTAAATCTTGGATCACCTCTGCGTATATGAGAATATCGATCTGGTGGTTAAGATCTAAACAATTTCAACTTGTTTTTCATTTCTTATTTTGTTTAAACATTGTACTTTCTCTGCGTATCGAAAGATCGACCTGGTTGTTAATGTTTAAACATTCTGCGTTATTTTCACACAATTCACAGTTGATGAAAGTTTAAAGGCATTACTTGAGTTAGTGTATTACATGATGAGGGGATATGCTGAGATCACGGGTCCATAAGAATTTAGTGCACATTAATGTACCTTAACGTATTGGTAAGCATTATGAAAGTTTTTAGATTGAGTTTAAGTGGACAACAATACCGACAATCCATGTGAATTGTTTAAACAGAGTGTTTCTTAAAGATCAACGGTGCAGCTGATATGTCTCAATAATCTGATATGATCCTCTAGCACGTTTTCTCACAAAAATACAAACTGTAAATATTACATTTTAGTATGTTTACATTTCTGCATTTAATATTAAAAATCCAAAAAGATTTTTTTCTCATATCTTCCATGGAAACCTAATAATGTTGAATGTGAGCCGGACCAACGAGACTGTTAAGAAACTATTTGTGTGTGGATACGTGTGATTGTTCTTAATAGTCAAATCTTAGAGATTCAGAGCATCATTTGAGGGGGAGCTAGATAAACATGTTGATTGAATATAACAAAAGGCTTAAAGTAAGGGGGAGCATGGATGATAAAGTTATTTAAGAAATAAAGATCAAGAGAACATTAAAGACTCAAGAACTTAATTGAAGAATGATGACTACGGCAACATCCAAGGGGGAGTCTGTTGATGCATATGTCTATTGCCTACGTCATCGTATAATATCGAGTCAGCATTTAGGAGCAAAATGTCGAAGTTTATGTATGTAAAGTGTCAAGTTCGCTTGAAATGTATATGTTGTAGTCAAGTTCGGCTGAATTGACTAAGCAAGTCTAAAGATCAAAGCAAAAGAGGAGTCTGAAGCTAAAACTTAAAGCTAGGGGGAGCATGTTGATTAAAAGTTTTATCAAGACAAAGCTCAAGAAAGAGGAAGAGGATATAAAGATCAAGATGTTAAAGTTTATTCAACAACTAAAGATCGGAAGACTCAAAAGTTTTTAAAAAAGTCAAAATGACTGCGGCAACATCCAAGGGGGAGTTTGTTGGTGCATATGTCTGTTTCCTACATCATTATGTATCAAGTCTGAGTGAATAGGGCTTAATCTGTTAGAAACTAGGCGTATTTAAGTAGTTTGGAGGTCCCGTTCACTCGAGAAGGTTATGAGAAGTCAAGTTCGGCCGAACTTCATCCCTCACCAGCGACTTCCAACTCTATAAATAGGTGGCTTGGGATTTCATTTGTAAGGTGGAGAGATTTTGGCACAGAGACGGCGAAGCTCGGTCGGATCCGGTTATCGAATGTATTGAACTTTAGATCAATGAAAACAACATTTAAATGAGTAATTCTTGTTATTCGGTTAACTTTTCCGCCTAATCGTACAATAAACAACAAATTTAGGTTCCCGTGCTAATCGTGGACGTTCCTACACCCTAAAACATCATGTTTTCCCTTTTTAATCAACATCATCAATAAGTTTCCAAACTCATCATCAAACACTTATAGCATAACATGAACATGCTTTTATATATTTTGACAAACTAAATAACATGAACTTGTATAAAAGTATAGATCCTTACAAATAATAACTTTCCATGTTCATCCATTTTAAAAACCAAGTTTATACTAAACTTTTTCATACACACTTTTAAAACCAAAATCATGAACATTATGTTCATAGAAATCCTTATTACTTCAACATACTTCAAAAATCATTTTCAAGATCATTCAAGTTTCTTAGCATGTTCATCAAGACATCTGCTTACATAACATGTTAGATCTACTTTTTAACAACTTTTTGCAGATTTGAAGTCATGATTTCATGAACATGAACAAGATCAACACAAAATCACCACAAGACCACTTATATTAGTTAGATCATGTTGTTTTCTTTTAGGGTTTTACATGTGTATTTTAAGAAGGTATTTGGATGATCAACTTGTACATCTTGGATCTACACTTATCGATTGGAAGGATCTAAACACTTACAACTAGTACGAAGGCTAGGGATGATCTTATGATGAGAAGAATAAGATTAAAGCTCCTCGATTTGCAAGAACAAGCTTTCCTTGTGATCTCCAAGCTAGCACCACCTTATATCTTCTTGTTCTACACTTGTTGTAAATGCACTTTTGTGATAACTGCAGGATTTCAAGTTGATTAAAGTTTAGGGTAAAAAATGTAAACTTGTATTTTTAGTTTGATATGTCCGAGTTTATTTCATGTTCGAGTTTATGGTCATGTCTGAACTTACGGTTTGTTTTGTAATGTTCGGACTTAGGGTACTATCTGTCACACCCGTTCATAGACGGAAGCGCAAGGTGTGAAGTTGATTAGTTTTCATTGCATACGATGTAAGTAAACAACTGTATGAATAAAATATGCACGATGTGCATCCATTCATCAACAAGAAATAGTTTACAAGTCGTAAGTTGTTCTCAAAAGACATCACAAGTTATATCGTTTCACAAAAAGACTTATGCAAAAATAAAGTTTTAACAGATCGAGGTTTTGAGTTCCATCGAGGTTTTCAGTTCTTGTTTCATGAAGTGCAAGGATCCACTAGTTGCCTGAAATACATCTAAGTTTGAAAAGTCCCATTAATGTTGGTGAATTCATGTGTTTGAGTTCGTATCAAATGAATCTTCAAAACATTTGAAAGTTATTGCATCGAAAACCAGTATGTAAAAGTGTGGTATGTAAAGCGTCTATGACATCGTTGATCATTAATGTTTTACAAGGACAATAATATGTGTGTCAACATAGGGAGCACTCAACCCTTGACGATTTAGTGTCTATTAACCTCGACTAGGACACAAAAGCCCTACATGCGGCCACACGGACCCAATGAGTGGGGCTCACCAGTACCCAATAGATCTAACCCCTTTCGTTCCTCGGTCTGTTTGTGATTAATGGTGCTTAAGTTCCACCTTATTTGGACATGATCTAGGTGTTTCATTCCTTAGCTTAATCATACCATCGTAATATGTATTTCTCCCCGATAGTTGTTAAAACGAAAAGCGTTTAAAATAAAAGGGGGACATGAACTCATAGTTTTGCGTTCGTAAGAAACGCGCTAGCAAAGCGGGTGTCCAAATACGTAGTGTAACCTACAAGTGTTATAACTAATTAGACACTTAGGTCTAGATCGTGTACACGTTGCTCCTCTTGAATATCGTTAGGTTTGTATTTGTTGTTTATTTGGAACCCTTTTTTATTGTTAATACGTTGGCATTTGTTTGTATGTTTGTTATTATACATACATATATATATATATATATATTTTATATTCACAATGTGTCTGAACGGGCCTCGCCCTTCATCAGTCTTTGTCTAGCACGAGCGTAAGTGAGCCTAGCCCATATGCGTCTTCGTGCCTCGCACGGTGGTTTATCATTATGAGTTGTATATATATTCTTCAAATATTTGTTTCTCAAATGTATGTGTATATCTTTAATAGATATATTAGTTAAAAATATTCATTTTTAATATCGTTTTTATGTTGGTGTACATGGATGGTATCTCTTGTATGTGTACACTTCATCAAGTGTATTTGTGTACATTACTATGTACTTGCGTATTTATACGTATACGTATACCATGTATATACTTTACTTGTATATTTTATTGTGGATATTTATATAGTATGTATACGTATATATGTACATGTACATTCTTGTAATCTTGCAATTTCACTAACCATTTTGGTGTACGTATTTCATACGAATGAGTATACTTGTATATTTATGTATTTCACTTAGTGATTATTTGTGTTATACTTTCCAGAATTTATGAGTGTTGAAAATATATATTTTCAAGTGTCTAAAAATAAATTAATTTTAGAGTTCGTCATCGTAGTTGTTACTATATATTTTCGTGACGTAAATGTCCATGTGTCGTCTGTAAGTTACATACTACTCGTCGTAATGATATGATCGATCGTTGTCGGTGATGATGTATTCAGTTTATTACCGAACTTTTATCATATATTTAGTGTGAGTTTAGCATATATATATACACACACACACACACACACAAATGAGTTCAGGAGAAAATGATTTGAAGTTGGAAAAGGGTGAGAACGATTTCAGCCACAAGATCTTTATGAATTATGGCTGAGATTGATGCGGTGCCATTTTTGTAAATAATAGGAACTTTAGAACAACCAGGAGGGGTAATATGGGAAGATCCAAACAAGGGTGCACATGCTAATCACATGCCATTTCCCCCCATCATATTTAAACGCCAGCAACCTTTTTATACATGATTTTTTTAAAAAATTACACCATAAAATTTAACTTTTTTTATCTTTTCAACGAGTATACTATTGATATATTTTTTGAAAAAAATGAACTGGGTTTTTTATGGCGTTTTGAGCTTTGTTTTTTTTTAATGGCATTTTGAACTTTGTTTTTAGGCGTTTTGAACTGGATTTTCATGTTTTTTATGCATTTTCAACTATTTTTATGTCGTTTTTCTGAACTAACTATTTTTATGGCGTTTTCAACTGCGTTTTCATGGTTTTTTTGTGACATCTGTGCTTTCCGACCTTTGTATTTTATCCGAAAATGTTATATTTAATGAAATTTGGTATTACATTTATGATATTTTTATATTTACTTATGACATTTGTGTATTTTTAATCCTTGTTCAAATCCGATCTTTTAAACATTTTCTGGATGGGAAATCGCAAACCGTTATGTAAATTTAATCTGTTTAACGCAACGTATAGTCGGAATAGTGACATAAGCTTAACATACCTTAAATAACCTTTACATAACTTAGAATTAAGTTTTGAAGGGTTTGGTATGTCAAAAACAAGCTTATTTGATCACAGGGACTATTTACGACAAACTTTGAAAGTCTGCCGATTCTCGTAGAGACGCACACTCCGGGACAAGTTTACAAGCTTAACGTACCTTGAATACCCTTTATATAACTTAGAGATAAGTTTCGAGGGCTTTGGTATGGCAAAAACACACTTCTGTAACATCAGGGGCTATTTTGCAAATTTTGTGAAACTATGCTTTTTTGCGTAAATCGCTATCCAGAACAAGTACGAACATCCAAAATTTTTTCTAAACATTAAAATATCATATTTTAGTGATTGGAATGCTAAAATGTCGTTCGTTACGCATTTACGGTCATACACGCGTTTGTTACGAATTTCGTCGTAATTAACCAAAAACCGCGATCGTACGACCAAACGAACCGACCTCTGGAACATTTTTGGACATATTTCAAGTTCCCTATACTTTTTTTTCCTTATGGAGCTTAAAAATCAGGTTAACAGGTGTTAAAAGTGCCAAAACGCGTCAAAAACAAGTTCAGGGGCCTGTTTTGCCAATTTTGAAAGTTTATGCCAGCTAAAGGGCGGACCCCCAGCTTACCAAAAACGTGGCAGCAGCTGAATAACTTCATTTTTGACTCATGAATCCGACTTTGCCACCCTTAATTCTGCACTTAACACCTATGGGACACTAATCAAACTTGTGGGTAAGTCATGGGACACTTGTTAATCACCTACAAAATCAAGAAAACTATAAATACCATAGTGTTCTTTACATTTGAACTCTTGCAACCATTGTTCTTGCTATAACCTGCCACAAATCCGAATTTGCAACCTCCTTTGAGCTATTCTCTGGTTCTTGAATCATTCCTTGGTGTTTGTAAGCATTCCACTCTTGCTATGTTCAATTATTATAGCTTAATTTGATTAAAAATCAAACAGTTTGACTTCTGTTTGACTTTTAGTTTTGATCATAAATTGATCAAGATAAAGCTTAATTGAATCTTGCATTATGATGGTAATCAAGGTGGTTATGATCCCTAAAAATCATGCCTACTGATTCCTACCATCTAGTTATTTTGGCAAGTCAAAGTTTCGGTCAAAATGCGATTTTTGCGCATTTTGCAACGGATCTATTTTCAGGTAACAAAACAGGTTGTTTTGATGCTAAAATACTTTTATAAACTTATCAGGAGACTTTTCAAACTCATCACCTTTGTTAAAGTGCTCATTTGAGATCAAAAGTCTAGCGGTTTGACCACCGTTTTGACTTTCGAATCTGACCCATTTGGTTAATCTTTGGACCCGACCAAATACATATTTATGACCATAAATATATAGGGAATAACCCTCTGAGGTTATACCTTATGGTCATGTCTTTCGGATAGTGTTATGTTAATCAATGCTAATATCCGTTAAAAATGACCAAAATGCCCTTTTCGCAAGAAAACCAATTAAACACATAGGTAACATAAATTTTGACATATAACTTGATCAAATAATATTTTAACCATGTTTAAGCATTTAAAACTTATCAACACATATCTAACCATTCGAATGCGTAGTTACGCAAATGACGCGTTAAAGTAGCTTAAACTACCTTAACGAGTCATAATGGGTCAAAAGCACTTAAAGAATCTTTCCAACTCAGAATGTAAACTTATTAAACCATAACATATGAGTTCCAACACTCACTTGGTTTATAAGGTCTCATTCTATCCGAATCCTTCGATTTCAAGTTCCGATATTTACATAGTTAACCGTTTTTAGGACACGCTTGAGTTCACGGACTCTTGATCTTGGTTTATCTTCTTGAACAAGGATACTTTTGCAATCACAAGGGAGTACATAGTCCCCTCTTTTACGTTTTTAGTGTTTTGGGGTGAAACATATTGTGCCTATGATTACTTTCGTGTTTTCATGACATATTACATGCTTAGATTACTAGTATATATACTACATGACTTTTATTGCATATGATTTACATGTTGATTTGCATAATTAACACATTGGTTTTTCAAAGACATATTTGCTATGTATGTTGACCTAGCATACTAGTATATGGTTTTCAAAGACATTTTCAAGAGACATTTTTTTTGGACATTTTCAAGGACATTTTCAAGACATTTTCAAGACATTTTCTAGACATGCTTACATTGTTATTGACATTTTGGTACATTGAACTCGACAATGATACATTCATTAACATTGATCACTCCGACCGGTAGTATGTAATGGTACCATAGGATTGACAGTCCCGTTCCCACTTCCTAGGTATGTTTGGAAGCGACCACAAGGAATGATAGAATCCGATGAACATTGATAAACCCTTGACCGGATAGGGGTTTATCCGACAGTCAACAAGGCTTGAATGTGTTCGCTAACAATCCACAATATATGTTTTAACAATAAAGGCATTGGTTTACATGACATTTGTTTACTCAACATTGGTTTACTCGACATTGGTTTACATGACATTGTTTACTCGACATTGGTTTACTCGACATTAGTTTACATGACATTTGTTACTCGACATTGGTTTACTCGACATTGGTTTACATGACATTTGTTTACTCGACATTGTTTACATGAATTTTTTACTTGACATTGATTTACATGACATTGGTTTCATCGACATTGGTTTATGGTGAATGACTTAAATAACTTGATGTGTGTAATATGATAAAAGCATGGTGGATACGCCGATGGTACTTCCTATATATAAGTGCTTTTATTACCTTACATATTGCGGCGTTATCTAAATCATTTTAAACAAAATACAACATTTGACATATTTATTACAAAACATGACAGTTTTATATGAGACAAAACTTACTTTTGGTTATCTATTTAACCATGCATTATTTCTTTTATATCATATTGATTTTCATATGGTTTTTATTAAAGAAACTTTTTATGGTTCATGGCGACTTTCGTACTACTTAAACTTTTCCTAAAATAATCAAAGCCATGAAGCATCAACACAAAACCTATGTACTTGCCGACATTTTTTTGCTGACTTTATTTCAGATATGTTTCAGGTGCAAATGTTTGATGTCAAGCTAGCTTCACTTAGGGCGGACTGGGCCTTAGTGACTACAAAATCAGAATAATAGCTAAAATTTCGTTGTATTTCCATTTTTATCCAAGACAATGTAAACAATATTATCTAATGAAACTTAACTTATGTGCCATGGTTATTGAAACAATAATTCTGTTACAACACTCCCCGACATGTCCGCCACGGTTTGTTGTTTTACGTGGTCGGGGTGTGACATTTTTTTCTTCTGAATTTGGATGTTTTATGACGTTTTGTACCGGGTATTTTCATAGCGTTTTTCTGAACTGTGTTTTATGGCGTTTTTATTTGACCACTCAGTTCATGTTATTTTTTTATTTCAAAATTATAGCAATAGTATACTCGTTAGAAAGATAATAGAGCACTCGATTTTATGGTGATTTTAAAAAAAAATAATTACGTATAAAAAAGTTAAGTGAATTTAAAAAAGATGGTGGAATGTGCATGTGGGCGGTCTTTGGCATATGAGTGGCATATGCATGGACCTTTTGACAATATTACCCTTAGTTTAAGTTAGCACCAACATCACATGTCGATACAAAAAAGCCAAAAACTAATTAAAAAAACCAAAAAACAAAAAACTAGTTTAAATGAGATATATATATATATATATATATATAATGAGAAAACTAGTTTAAATGAGATAAAACCAAAAAACTAACTAAAAAAGCCAAAAAAAAGATATCAATTTTTTTATAAAAAATCGCTATATATATTATATAAAAAAACTTTTTAAAAAAAAATAATAAAAAAACATATAATGCACATGTGCAACATGTACATATATTGCACATATGTAGTACACATATAGTGCACATGTATAGTACAAGTTTTTTTTTAATTTTTTTATACATAATATGCAGCGATTTTTTATATAAAAAATATAAAAAAAATTGTATGTTTTTATGCTTTTTTGGCTTTTTTAGTTAGTTTTCTAGTTTTCTCATTTATATCTAGTTTTCTCATGATCCTCTCCCTCTATATATGTATATATATATATATAGGGAGAGGATCATGAGAAAACTGTCATACCCCGACCCGCAACGGAAAAGGTGATCGGGACATGATTGGGTTATCATCAAAGCTCATGACATTTATTATAACGTTTCATATTTATTATTACAATTTAAAGGGAAACATACAATCATAATTACATCATGTCCTACACATCATTCTAGACTTCATTATTTTCTTCTAAGTCATTTCCTATGTTTTCCTTGCTTCATCCTGTTCACCTGTATCATGTGTAAAAATGGTTTTTGGATCAACAAAAAGTTGGTGAGTGAATCCTATGAAAATCATTTAAACAAGTTTATTGAATTAATTATAAATAAAGTGCGTAACCACATATGAGTAAATATGGATGTAAACTTATTCACAAAACCCTTAATATTAAATAATGCACAACATACAATAATAGATTGTTTTGAGGCACGCGTTGCTCAACTCGTCTCCCACGAGGAACTGATGGGCCTAATGAATAATTTGCATACAACTTGACAATATGAAATACATAACTACAAACAATATTTACATTCTAAGTTTAAGTCATAATATGGTATGGCACGAGTTTGAATAATGAATTAGTTTTAGTGACACATGATACACCCCAAAACGTGTAATTAAAAAGGGGAGTTGTAAGATTCACTCACAGTGGGTGCGTTCGGTTGATGATGTTGAATGCGCACGGAGTTGGATTTAACCACGAGTGAAACTAACCTAGATAATAACATAATGGTTCGGTAAATAAGCGGATTTTATTAATCAATTTTAGTAGGATTATTGGATATATTTTTGTGAGTTTAAGGCTATTTTCTAACTTTAAAAATGTTATTTTTAAGTATTTTTAATTTAAATAAATAGATAAAAGAAATAAAAAAAATGTTGATTTTTGACTGTTTGACCATTGACTTGTTGACCGTTGACTTGTTGACCGGTTTATTGTGTGTATGTATGCGCCGGGCAGGACTCGAACTCGAGACCTCCCGTACGCGTGCACGCAGCTCTACCAACTGAGCTACGTGTCTAACCCGAAATATTTCTGTTTTTAATTATATTTATATACTAATTAGATTTATCCGAAAATCATTTATTTAAAAAC
Organism: Scalesia atractyloides; assembly: GCA_947069175.1. Taxonomy (NCBI): domain Eukaryota; kingdom Viridiplantae; phylum Streptophyta; class Magnoliopsida; order Asterales; family Asteraceae; genus Scalesia; species Scalesia atractyloides. The sequence goes on from CAMTDV010000025.1 coordinate 59,623,425, forward strand.
GATTTAATTGCATGACTCGGTGCTCGCCACAGGTCTCGAACCCGGGACCTGTGGTTTAGTTTGACACACAGTCCACCGCTGGACTGTGTGTCTAACTTGGTAAATATTCTTGTTATTATTATATTTAACATCTTACTGAGTTAACCCGGTTCAGTTTAATAAAAAAAATAAGGCATTTTATTACAGCGAATGTGTGTGACCAGGATCGAACTCGAGACGTTATGCATATTGTTTGCACACAGTCCACCGCTGGACTGTGTGTCTAACCCATTCATAATATCGATTTTAATTAATCTTATAACATACCCAACTTCATCTTCTTCGTTCAAAACACAGATATCGAATAACTGACTGTTATTTGTTAAATTAACTTAACGAACATTATGAGCCATCGTAATGTAAGGAACAGAAAAAGGTTTGAGGATTGATTGTACCGAACTGTTCGTCTTTCTTCAGAAGTCCGGCAAGATCGTCGACTCTGTTTTGGTGAGCTTCGGCTGATAGGATTAGTCAACAATTTGAAGGGATTAGATGAGAAATGGAACCACTGGGTAACGATTATCAGTAAGTTGAAATGATCATACCGGTTAACAGCAGGTTTCTGAAATTTCAGAAGTTTTTCGGCGAAAACAGATAATCCGGCAACGTCGTCTGGAAAGGATTCTAGGTGGGGGATTGATATTAGAATGTTGCCCAATAATGGAATGAAACAGAAAAATCGAAGTAATTACCGTGTAGATGGAAGTCTCGGTTTTCCGGCGAGTTGCAGAAAGTTTCCGGCGAGTGAAAATGCGTCGAGAAAAGGTGCGATTGTGAGCGAAAAGGTTAACAGAGGCTTGTGGGTGTATTTATAGGGAAGAACATCGATGAATTGAGTCCGTTTACCGTCTTGATTCGTCGGTCAAATATTTCTCCGGCGGTTATGACTGATGTCGCGGACTGGACATCGGTTATAACCGATGTTAAGGTTAATGCTTCGGTTAAATCAGAAGAAACCGTCCAATCTCGGCGAAATCGTCGGGATTTCCGACGACTGCGATTGGGCGCGTCAGTTTTGAATTCGAGTTTGTGATATTTGAATTAATTGTTTTGGTATATTACTAAAGAACACAAGTGGCGGAGTGGTTTGATGGATGAGAGTTAAATCGTTGTTGACCAGGTTGACCCGGCTGACCCGGGTTCGAAACCCTGCAGCCTTGTTTTATTTTTAAACCACTATTTTTAATACTTTTTCAAATATAACTTTTATAATCCAATATACTTATTAATTATGCATCGTTTAAAATTAATTTGGGCATTAAATACGCCACGAAATTTTTAACTGGTTGTTCGGTTAATAAACGAAGCGGGTTTGGTAAATACCGTTTTTGACGGATGTTACAGTATCCCCTACTTTTTAGAAATTTCGTCACGAAATTTAAGTAGTGACATATTTATCTAAAAAGGATGGTGTTTTTAATTGACCATTAAATACTTAGAAAAAGAGTAAGAGTTTAAATTTTTGTTTGAGGTGGTAACGTTCCTTGTAAGGGTTGAGTATCCTGCTACAGGAATCGCTTTTTGATGTCTAAGATAATGAATATTGATAAACAGAGTTGATTGACTATATATAATTTCATGCGCAAGAGTTTTGATATGTTTGGAAAGATAAGGTTATATCCTAAAATAAACTTCTAATACTAAAACCTACATGGAACTTTTCATAACCGCCTGACAATGCCTCTGATCCTTTGGCAAGAATACTTATATATAGGAAGTATCAGTGGCGTATCCACCATATTCTCGTCAAATTTTCATTGGTTTTATCAGTAAGTCATGATTGGTTCTATGATTCGACTCTAAACATAAACAAACACAACAACCAATGTCTGAGTCCTAATTCTGATAGTATACATGTTTGATTGGTGACATAATCCAATTTATTTAAATGATGAGATGATATAAATGCTAGATCAGTGAGTATAAAACAAACTTTAACCAAGAAATTACTAAATCCTACATGGAACTTCTCATAACCGCCTGACAATGCCTCTGATCCTTTGGCAAGAATACTTATATATAGGAAGTACCAGCGGCGTATCCACCATATTCTCGTCAAATTTTCATTGGGTTCATCAGTAAGTTATGATTAGTTCTATGTGACTCTAAAACATAAACAAACACAACAACCAAAGCTTGAGTCTTAATCCTGATAGTATACATGTTTGAATGATGACAATACCTCTCTCGTTTGTTATGATGGAGAGGTTAGTCTATGTAGAAATGGAATACAATCCAATTTCTTTAAATGATGAGATGATATGAATGTTAAATCAGTGAATGTAACACAAATTTCAACCAAGAAATTACTAAATCCTACATGGAACTTCTCATAACTGCCTGACAATGCCTCTGATCCTTTGGCAAGAATACTTATATATAGGAAGTACCAGCGGCGTATCCACCATATTCTCGTCAAATTTTCATTGGTTTTATCAGTAAGTTATGATTAGTTCTATGTGACTCTAAAACATAAACAAACACAACAACCAAAGCTTGAGTCTTAATTCTGATAGTATACATGTTTGAATGATGACAATACCTCTCTCGTTTTTTATGATGGAGAGGTTAGTCTATGTAGAAATGGAATACAATCCAATTTCTTTAAATGATGAGATGATATGAATGTTAAATTAGTGAATGTAACACAAATTTCAACCAAGACAATACTAAATCCTACATGGAACTTCTCATAACCGCCTAACAATGCCTCTGATCCTTTGGCAAGAATACTTATATATAGGAAGTACCAGCGGCGTATCCACCATATTCTCGTCAAATTTTCATTGGTTTTATCAGTAAGTTATGATTAGTCCTATGTGACTCTAAAACATAAACAAACACAACAACCAAAGCTAGAGTCTTAATTCTGATAGTATACATGTTTGAATGATGACACTACCTCTCTCGTTTGTTATGATGGAGAGGTTAGTCCTTGTGGAAGTGAGATATAGCTCAACTTCTTTAAATGATGAACTTTGAAATACATTGAGATGTATGATGATGTAAATACTAAATCAGTGAGTATAAAACAAACTTCGACCACTAAATCCTACATGGAACTTCTCATAACCGCCTGACAATGCCTTTGATCCTTTGTCAAGAATACTTATATATAGGAAGTACCAAGCGGCGTATCCACCATTTTCTTGTCAATTTTTCATTGGCTTTATCCGCAAGTTATGATTAGTTCTATGTGACTCTAATACATAAATAAACACAATCAACCATAGCTTGAGTCTTAATTCTGATAGCATACATGTTTGAATGATGACAGTACCTCTCTCGTTTGTTATGATGGAGAGGTTAGTCTATGTAGAAATGGAACACAATCCAATTTCTTTAAATGATGAGATGCTATAAATGCTAAATCAGTGAGTACAAAACAAACTTCAATCAAGACAATACTAAATTCAACATGGAACTTCTCATAACCGCCAGATAATGCCTCTGATCTTTGGCAAGAATACTTATATATAGGAAGTACCAGCGGCGTATCCACCATATTCTTGTCAAATTTTCATTGGTTTTATCCGTAAGTTATGATTGGTTCTATGTGACTATAAAACATAAACAAACACAATCAACCAAAGCTTGAGATAACATAAAGAAGAACATAAAACTAAGCAGTTGGAGTTAAATCTTGATTTTCGGTGAAGGGGACTAGTTGGGTGGTTTCGTTTGGGCCGTCATTATCTTCAACAGGATTGGCTGTTGATGTTGAAAACTCTTCCCCTTGCTGGTGGCCTAGTGATTAGATTTCCTTGATTTGCTTGGTTAACTGGGTTTGCTTGAGCTTGGGCGTTTATGATGTTAACCAATCGAGGGCACGTGTTTCTAAAGTGGGTAGGGTCGCCACAATTGAAACAAGCTCGAACATATGGGAACATGGGGTATTGGGGTTGTTGATAGGTTTGGATCATGTTTTGAGTAGGGGGTGAGATTTGGTTTTGAGGGGTACGGCAAACCTTGCTCAAATGACCATAGCGTCCACAATTCGCACATAGTCGACAAGGTAAGGTAGATGGATGGTGATAAAAACAGGTGTTACATTGAGGGTGAGGTCCAAGGAAGGTTTCTTATTTGGGTAAGTTGAGTTGGGTGCTATTTGCGTGATTGGGATAGCTTGGATGGGTATGGCTTGTGAAATTGGTTGATTACGTTGGGTGACAGCGAAAAGTTGCCCATCTCGTTTTCTCTTAAAAATGGGTTGAGAAGGGGATTCAGTTTGGGTGGAGTTTGAAGTTTCAGTTGATGCTTTATCCTTCTTCTTCTCTTCCTTGAAGTCTTTATTCTGGATGCGGTTCTCGGTGAGCTCTGTAGCTAACTCCATTGATGCTTCCAAAGTTGCAGGCGTGGTACTTATTACAGAGTCCTGAATCTTTGACGGAAGACCTCGAATGTAGTGCTCGATCAAACGGTAAAGAGGAGTGAACAAGTTGGGAACCATTTGATTTAACTCGAGGAATCTTTTGTTGTATGTAGTGTGGTCGCCTTCCTTTTGCTTCAACGAATAGAACTCATCTTCTAATTTCTTGATTTCGCTCCTTGGGCAAAACCGTCTGGTCATGATTTCCTTCAATTAATCCCAAGTTAAAGTCATAGCATCTTCAACACCTCGTTTGGCCTTCTCTGTATTCCACCAAGTAAGTGCTATTCCAAATAAACGACCAGTAGCATATCGCACTTTGCGATCATCGGGGCAATCGCAAATTTAGAAAAGTGTTCTCCATTTCTTCAAACCAACGGAGGAGAGCGGTGACACCTTCAGTCCCTTCGTATTTTGGAGGGTCGCATGATTTGAAATGCTTGTAGGTGCATTTGGTGGTATTTGGGGGAGGGTTGATATCATTTTGATCTTCTTGGTTGACGGGATTAGCGGTAAGGGCTTGTTGGACTTGAATTACAATGTTGGGTATTACGACAGCCATTTGTTGAGCGATTAGGGCAGCCATGCACTCGCGGGCTTTTCCTGCTCTCATCTTCCTACGAGCGAGGCTAGAAGACATCTACAAGGAATACATATCAAGAGTATGAGTTGGATGTTTTTGGGATCATGGGTCGTATTTAGGAATGAACATTTATAAAATATAAAATAATAAATCTACTACATCCATAGGATGTCTTGGGCTTTGCTCGTAATTGGGCCTTGCATGCCGCCATACTTCACCTTCGTAATCATGTGGGCCCCCATGACTACCGGGTTTTTCATATGGTTCGCATGTGTTAGCCTGGTGACGTACACTAAAACCCGGAGAAAATCGAGAAATACGTATGTAACGTATGATATTTGGAATGTATCCAGGTGTGGACACGGTGATACCTCAAAGTGGGGTTAGTTCGAACGACGTTTGGTGTGGCATGCTTTGGCCTAATAGGTCCTTCGTACTCTCATCGTTAGTCCCCAGGTAGGCAAACTGGTCCGTTATATTGGATTTATACGAATGCCAACCTAGACAGGACGTTCCGACTACCGGTACTTGTACCCTTACAGTTACTACATGCCCGTCGCAGAACTCACTTTGATGAGATTTGAAAAATGAAAAATGCGACAAAATCTTTGAATAACGAAAGTATGAAGATGATTTGAATATGTGAACATTGAAATACGTATGATGAATGTGTATGTAAGTATGTATGTTTGACTGTAAGTATAATTCACTAGGTATCACAAAATGTAATATTGGAAATGTTTGCATGCATTTGTGTATGTAATAAATATGAAACAAATAAATATCATAAGTTTGCATGTAACCACATAAACAATTAAAATCTAGTCAACTATAGTATAGGCTCTAAGGGTCTAATAACCTATCCTATATCCCTATAGTCATGGCTCTGATACCAATCTGTCACACCCCGACCCGCAGCGGAAAAGGTGATCGGGACATGATTGGGTTATCATCAAAGCTCATGACATTTATTATAACGTTTCATATTTATTATTACAATTTAAAGGGAAACATACAATCATAATTACATCATGTCCTACACATCATTCTAGACTTCATTATTTTCTTCTAAGTCATTTCCTATGTTTTCCTTGCTTCATCCTGTTCACCTGTATCATGTGTAAAAATGGTTTTTGGATCAACAAAAAGTTGGCGAGTGAATCCTATGAAAATCATTTAAACAAGTTTATTGAATTAATTATAAATAAAGTGCGTAACCACATATGAGTAAATATGGATGTAAACTTATTCACAAAACCCTTAATATTAAATAATGCACAACATACAATAATAGATTGTTTTGAGGCACGCGTTGCTCAACTCGTCTCCCACGAGGAACTGATGGGCCTAATGAATAATTTGCATACAACTTGACAATATGAAATACATAACTACAAACAATATTTACATTCTAAGTTTAAGTCATAATATGGTATGGCACGAGTTTGAATAACGAATTAGTTTTAGTGACACATGATACACCCCAAAACGTGTAATTAAAAAGGGGAGTTGTAAGATTCACTCACAGTGGGTGCGTTCGGTTGATGATGTTGAATGCGCACGGAGTTGGATTTAACCACGAGTGAAACTAACCTAGATAATAACATAATGGTTCGGTAAATAAGCGGATTTTATTAATCAATTTTAGTAGGATTATTGGATATATTTTTGTGAGTTTAAGGCTATTTTCTAACTTTAAAAATGTTATTTTTAAGTATTTTTAATTTAAATAAATAGATAAAAGAAATTTAAAAAATGTTGATTTTTGACTGTTTGACCATTGACTTGTTGACCGTTGACTTGTTGACCGGTTTATTGTGTGTATGTATGCGTCGGGAGGACTCGAACCCGAGACCTCCCGTACGCGTGCACGCAGCTCTACCAACTGAGCTATGTGTCTAACCCGAAATATTTCTGTTTTTAATTATATTTATATACTAATTAGATTAATCCGAAAATCATTTATTTAAAAACGATTTAATTGCATGACTCGGTGCTCGCCACAGGTCTCGAACCCGGGACCTGTGGTTTAGTTTGACACACAGTCCACCGCTGGACTGTGTGTCTAACTTGGTAAATATTCTGGTTATTATTATATTTAACATCTTACTGAGTTAACCCGGTTCAGTTTAATAAAAAATAAGGCATTTTATTACAGCAAATGTGTGTGACCAGGATCGAACTCGAGACGTTATGCATATTGTTTGCACACAGTCCACCCTGGACTGTGTGTCTAACCCGTTCATAATATCAATTTTAATTAATCTTATAACATACCCAACTTCATCTTCTTCGTTCAAAACACAGACATCGATTAACTGACTGTTTTGTTAAATTAACTTAACGAACATTATGAGCCATCGTAATGTAAGGAACAGAAAAAGGTTTGAGGATTGATTGTACCGAACTGTTCGTCTTTCTTCAGAAGTCCGGCAAGATCGTCGGCTCTGTTTTGGTGAGCTTCGGCTGATAGGATTAGTCAACAATTTGAAGGGATTAGATGAGAAATGGAACCACTGGGTAACGATTATCAGTAAGTTGAAATGATCATACCGGTTAAAAGCAGGTTTCTGAAATTTCAGAAGTTTTCCGGCGAAAACAGATAATCCGGCAACGTCGTCTGGAAAGGATTCTGGGTGGGGGATTGATATTAGAATGTTGCCCAATAATGGAATGAAACAGAAAAATCGAAGTAATTACCGTGTAGATGGAAGTCTCGGTTTTCCGGCGAGTTGCAGAAAGTTTCCGGCGAGTGAAAATGCGTCGAGAAAAGGTGCGATTGTGAGCGAAAAGATTAACAGAGGCTTGTGGATGTATTTATAGGGAAGAACATCGATGAATTGAGTCCGTTTACCGTCTTGATTCGTCGGTCAAATATTTCTCCGGCGGTTATGGCTGATGTCGCGGACTGGACATCGGTTATAACCGATGTTAACGTTAATGCTTCGGTTAAATCAGAAGAAACCGTCCAATCTCGGCGAAATCGTCGGGATTTCCGACGACTGCGATTGGGCGCGTCAGTTTTGAATTCGAGTTTGTGATATTTGAATTAATTGTTTTGGTATATTACTAAAGAACACAAGTGGCGGAGTGGTTTGATGGATGAGAGATAAATCGTTGTTGACCAGGTTGACCTGGCTGACCCGGGTTCGAAACCCGGCAGCCTTGTTTTATTTTTAAACCACTATTTTTAATACTTTTTCAAATATAACTTTTATAATCCAATATACTTATTAATTATGTATCGTTTAAAATTAATTTGGGCATTAAATACGCCACGAAATTTTTAACTGGTTGTTCGGTTAATAAACGAAGCGGGTTTGGTAAATCCCGTTTTTGACTGATGTTATAAAAACTAGATATAAATGAGAAAACTACAAAACTAAAAAAGCCAAAAAAGGCATAAAAACATACAAATTTTTTTTTTACAATTTTTTTTATAAAAAATCGCTGTATATTATGTAGAAAAAACATTTTTTTCAAAAAAAAATATAAAATAAAACTTGTACTTCACATGTGCACTATATGTGTACTACACATGTGCATTATATGTATATGTTGCACATGTGCATTATTGCTCTTTTTATTTTATTTTTTAAGAAAGTTTTTTTATATAATATATATAGCGAAATTTTATAAAAAAAATCAAAAAAAAATTGATATGTTTTTTGGCTCTTTTAATTAGTTTTTTTGGTTTTTTCATTTAAACTAGTTTTCTCATGATCCATCTCCATATATATATATATGGATGGTTTAAATGAAAACCACCACGAGTTTCGAGCACCAGGAGAACTTTTTGATCCGGGATGAGTTGGGCCAATCTTTTTTTTTTGCACAAACGTAGATGAATATATTATAAATATATCTCTAAAAAAATTTTTAAAAAATTGTCGAGTTGGTAGTTTTGACTGATGCAACGCCAGGCGTAAAAAAAAACTTGTGGTGGTCAAAACTACTGACTCGACAATTTTAAAATTTTTTTTACAGATATGTTTATAATATTTTCATCTACGTTTGTGCAAAATATTTTTTGCCCAAGTCGCCCCAGATCAAAAAGTCTTCACAGTTCTGACAACTCATGGTGGTTTTCATTTGAACTGGATCCTTTATATATATATATATATATATATATATATATATATATATATATATATATATATATATATATAACTTCTTGTAGCAACCTTTCATGCGTCCAACTTTGAGGATATGTGTGTATGTATATATGCAACCATATGTATTCTTATACTTGGTTATCTTCAAGAGTATAGTGTTTTCAAGGGTTTATGTTTATGTATTTAGTTAAACAAGCTTCCTAACTTCTAAATACATACACATAAATACACACATAAGAATGGTTTTATAAGTATATATATTTTTTTCATCCTAAATATATATACATATACTTTCGTTTGACTTAAGAAAATATCCTAAAGTATTTAGCCTAAACTTTTCATCCAAGTTTACCTAATCATGATTAAAGTTGGTAATCTTGTTTCGTTAAGATAATCACTTGTTAAACCCCACTTTAATCATGATTAGGATTTTAGAAAATATCACCATAGTTTTCCCTATACTATGGATGTTTTCTATGTTTTCAAAACGTATTTAAATCAATTTTCCACTTCCTCGTGATCATCAAAACTCAAACAAGTTCATTCAAGACCAAATTTCATGTAATTTCATAAAAGCACAACTTCAAGTATCATGAACTTTTATATATATTTTGTCAAGATTTTTAACCACTTTACATAATTATGTTCTATTTTTAAGATCACCACTTTAAAAATATATATTTTTGTAGTGTTTTAACATGTCCTATCATTGCTAGACTTTGTATGACTCAATCATTCATAAATTAAGTCAAAGAACGCAATTAAATTGTATAAATAGTGATTATGCTGTACGAAATTATCATGGAATTTTTCACGGAAATCACATACTCCCCCTGTTAGAATCACGACCCTCGACCGCACCCTGCGCAGGCGCCGTGAAGCCAGATGGAGATGGTATCGATGTTTATTAATTTGGCAGCAGAAAATATCATCAGGATCGTAGTTAGGAAAATATTTCTGAGTTTGTAGAACACCAAAATTTAATATTAAACAAATGGGATAAAACTCATATTCCATTAAAATGTTTTATAGGGATAAACCCTATTGATAAAAAAATAAGTTTTTCTTTTATTCAGGTAATCATAGCCACTCTATTTAAGCCTTCAGTGCTCCATAGTAGGCTCCTATGACTTTCACAGTAAGTTACCTGAAACGCGTTTGAAAACATTTTGTCAGTTAAAAAAAATACACTAGTGAGTTCATTCAAAGTTTGTAAAAAGACGCATTGTTATATTTCAAAGTATAGAGGGCGATTACATTGTTTTTATCTAACAAAAACTCAATCGATATTTGTCATGGTGGCTGTTCTAATGACGGTGGTCATATTACTATTGGCTAACTTTCGTCCAATATTAACGCTGGATTAGTAGTACATACAAAACCCCACATACAGGCAGTAATTACTGAAAACAAAAACTTAATCACTGTAAATACAACTGATAAAATATTTAGGGTTTTGCAAAAACATTTGATAGAAGATAGAATGACTCACGTTGTAGTTTTTAAGGTTGTTATCTTAGAGCTTCCTGGTGCTATTTCTGATTTCCTAATAACATTACAATGCAAGATGCGTCAGTGAAATAACCAAACTTAAACTTTAACGATACTTCACGAGACAAAACCCCAACATAGTTTACATAGCCTTATATACAGGCAACACTTTGGCATCCGTTGCTGGGTTTTAGATCAATTGGACATGGTATCGAATCAGTGATTAGGGTTAAAACACTTACAATGGAGCAGAACTTTGCAGGTTTAGGGTTTTTGGGGGGCGTATTGCAGAGAAAATGGAGGTACGAGAGTCTGAGAAAGTGATTTGAGGATTGAAAATGAGCAACGACTTCAGTCCCATGCTGCTCCTTATATACCCGAACTGGGTTCCCCCGTGTGTCGTGCTAGAATCTGGAGGAACCCTCGCGTGGCGTGGCAGCACCTATCTAGGGCTAGGTCAGCATAGTCACAAGTGTAGGCTTGCCACTTGTCGCGAAACGGTGCCACATGTCCCTGGTCTCTCCCGCGCGTCGCGGGAGATGCATGGGTTTCTGGCGTATGGCGCCTGGGACGCCCATATTAGTTTTCTTCGTTTTTCGCGTCGGGTCTCGTTGTACGTGTCTGGGCCTCGATTATGGCCCGTTTTAGGGTGTTTTTGGAGAGCTGTTACATCCTCCCTACCTTCTTTTAAATCTCGTCCTCGAGATTCATTGGAACTAGTAAGGATACTTTCGCTTCATCTCTGATTCTATTTCCCATGTGTATTCTGGTCCTCTTCTTGAATCCCATCTTACTTTAACTAGAATTAGTCTCTTGTGTTTGAGATTCTTGACTTTCCTATCTTCAATTTGTAGAGGCTTCTCAACAAATTTCAGTTTCTCATTTACCTCTATATCTTGAAGTGGTACTATCAATGATTCGTCGGCTAAACATTTCTGTAAGTTATATACATGAAATACATCATGTACTCCTGTCACTTCTTCAGGTAACTATAGCTGATAAGCTACTGGTCCTCTGAGTTTGAATTTCAAAAGGTCCAACATACCATGGGCTTAACTTTCCTCGTTTAACAAATCTAACGATTCCTTTCCAAGGTGAAACTTTTAGCAACTCTTTATCTCCGACTTGAAATTCTAATGGCTTTCGACAATTATTTGCATAAGTCTTTTGACGATCTTGGGCTGTTTTTAGTCTTCCCTTGACTTGAATTATTTTGTCAGTTGTTTCTTGCACATACTCAGGTACTTACAATTGTTTTTCTCCTATTTCAACATACAGGTGTTCGACATTTTCGTCCCTATAGTGCTTCAAATGGTGCAGCATTAATGCTTGTATGATAACTATTGTTGTAAGAGAATTCTATTAATGTATGTGATCGTCCCAACTTCCTCCAAAGTCTATCACATAGGCTCTAAGCATGTCTTCCAATGTCTGAATTGTCCTTTCACTTTGTCCATCTGTTTGAGGATGATAAGATGTACTTAGATTTAATCGAGTTCCCATTGCTTTTTGAAAACTTGTCCAAAAATGAGAAGTAAAACGGTTATCTCTGTCGGACACAATAGATAAAGGGATTCCATCTAGTGAAACTATTTCATCCACATACAACTTGGCTAATCTTTCCATACTGTAATTTCCTTCATTGGTAAGAAATGCGCAGATTTCGTTAGTCTATCTACAATAACCCAAATTGTGTCGTTTCCTTTTCGAGTCTTGGGTAGTTTGGTAACAATGTCCATTGTGATCAATTCCCATTTCCAAACTGGCATCTCTAGTTACTGAAGTAAGCCTGAAGGTTTCTGATGTCCAGCTTTAACTTGTGAGCAAGTTAAACACTTAGAAACATAACTTTCTATGTCGTTTTTCATTCCTATCCACCAATAATTTTTCTTTGAATCTTGATACATCTTGTTGCTTCCAGGATACATCGTATATGTAGATTTATGAGCTTCTTCAAAAATTCTGTCTCGTGAATTTCCTTGGATAAGTACCCAAATTTTTTTCTTATGGAATCTCCACATTCCATCTGTTCCTTGTTCTAATTCTTTTATCATTCCTTTCATTCCTTCAGAATCATCCGTGATTGCTGTCTCCTAGGTATTCTTTAATTGTTCCATTAATCTATTTGCAGACTTAATCTGGGAGCATGTACCCTTTTTGCATGAAATGGAGATTAATTTCCATCCAGCGTCTTTGCCTCATGTTTAATTCTTTTTGCATGAAAATATATATTAAACTTTTATGAAAAGTGAAGCTAGTAAACTTACTACCGTAAAGATAATGTGTCCAAATCTTGAGGGCAAATATTATCACTCCTAACTCCAGATCATCTGTGGTGTAGTTTTCGTCATGCTTCTTGGTCTAGAGGCATAAGCAATCACTTTTTGACGTTGCATCAATACACATCAAATCCTAATTTTGATGCATCACAGTATACTATAAAATCTTCAGTTCCTTCTAGTAAAGCAAGTATCGGTGTGTCAGTTAATCTTTGATTCAGAATTTGGAAAGCGTCTATAATATCCTGCCAGTCTAAGAAAACCTCTTACTTTCCGTTGGTGAATCAGGGACTTTCCATTTGGTAATTGCCTTGATATTTGCAGGGTCTACATGAATTCCTTCATGGTTAATCAAATGTCCTAAGAATTGCACTTCTTGCAACCAGAATTCACACTTTGAGAATTTAGCATAAAGCTTCTCTTTTCTTAGCAATGTTAATAGTACATGTAGATGCTCGACATGTTCTTCCTCGCTCTTGGAATAAATAAGTATATCGTCTATAAAGACAATTACAAATTTATCCAGGTATGGCTTACATATTCTATTCATCATGTCCATAAATGCAGTTGGAGCATTTGTTAACCCAAATGGCATGACTGTAAACTCATAATGACCATATCTAGTTCTAAAAGCGGTCTTAGGAATATCTTCTTCCTGTACTTTTAATTAATGATATCCTGAGCGTAAGTCAATCTTTGAAAAGAATTGAGCTCCTTGAAGTTGATCGAATAAATTGTCGATTCTTGGTAGCGGGTATCGATTTTTAATCGTAAGTTTATTCAATTCTCTGTAGTCAATACTGTTGGGATTGAACCCTATGAAAGGAATATATGATACAGAGCCTAACACTATCCGAGCTTTGGTTAAACTATCAGACGTTACAACCTCTGTTGTACATACACTACTTTCCCTAAAGACTGCTCTCCTATAATCTGTCTTCACAAAGTTGCAAAGGTCTGCCAGAGTTAAAAGGATCAGAGGATAGAGATCAGAGCTTAGTCATTAGTTAGATAATCAATGTAACAGTGCTAAGCACTGATAGTTAATATTAGCAGTGTTTGTAGTTAGTTACATTTAGTTTCTTGTCACTATCAACCCTGACGTCATCAAAGATGCTCAGTGGTTAGATAGTTTAGTATAAATAGGTAACTTGTGTAACAGTTTAACTTTGTCTATCAAAAGATCAACTTTCGCATATCATCTTCTCTGCATTTTCTTACTACCAAACTTCAATTGCAAAGGCTGAGGGGGAGTTTGTGAATCACATGCGAGTTTACCAACTTGAAAGCATGATGATGATGAAAACAAACGACCATTGCTTGTAGTAAAAGTTTTCCATCTATTTCCGCTGCAAATCTCTTTTAAAACTCAATCATTTTCCATTTTTGAAACAAAAACTACAAGTAATTCAAACTCAGATCCTAACAATTGGTATCAGAGATTGATTCATCAAATTCGATCTAACAATCGATTTGATTCTAACAGATCAGCTCTCTGATATTAGTTCAGTTATTTTTTGCTTGATAAACAGAGTTTTATTACGTTCAAAGTTTTTAAAACAGAAATCTGTGTAAAATCAACTGAAAATGTTTCAAAACACATAGGATGCCAATTCTAGATCCTTATTCAAACCGCCGATGCTCAAAAGAAATGAATAGTTCATTTCGCAACGATGAATGGGTCATATCCTTGCTCAGCAAAAACACCAATTGCTGGAGATCTGTTGCTTATGGACCTCATTTTCTGATGGTTCCAAGCACAGAGGATCCAACTAAACAAGTGCCAAAAAATCCTGAAAACTTTTCGGAGCAAGATTTCCAGAAAATTGAATTGGACGCTAAGGCATGTAGCATAGTTGCTTCGGCCTTACCCAATGAGATTTATGCTGGTCTACTCCGTTGCAATAGTGCAAAGGAGTTATGGGATGCACTAAAAGAGCAATTCGGTGGGACTGAGGAAGTGATAGAAAGTAACAGAGTATGAAACATTTTGTCACTTGAAAGGAGAGTCTCTAACACAACAGTTCGAACGTTATAGCTCTCTCATCAGTGAACTTAGACTGGTTAATGTGGTTTTTCCTACTTCGATTATTAATAGTCGTTTCCTTAGATCGTTACCAGATAAGTAGGAGACTTTAGCTTATGTAACACGAAAATCTGTTGGGTTTAAAGAAATGTCGTTGACACAACTTCATGGGATACTCCTCACTTATGAGAGAGAGTTAAACCCGAAAAAGAAATTGCAAGATTCTGGCAAAATGACTGATGATTACTCATTGGGTAACACAACTCTTTTTGGCCAAGAAGAGGGATCTGGCAGCAGTAAGGACCAAAGTTATGATCACTATATAGATATTACTTCTGGTGGGAACTTTGGATCTGAAACATATGTACCTAACTATGCTTTCACTGCTAGTGGGGAAAGCCAAACCTCTGACAATCTATCCTTTGAGCTGAATGATTTGCAACACTTTGAACCTTCTAATCTTGAAATGGATATTTTGCACCAACTGGCCCTATTGAGTGTTATGTAGGAACGTCCACGAACAGCTCGGGAACCTAAATTTGTTATCTATTGTCCGATTAGGCGGAAACTAATGACAAGTTAATCAAATAACAAGAATTACTCATTTAAAGGTTGTTTTCATTGATCTAAAGTTCAATACATTCAAGATCCGGATCCGACAGAGCTTCGCCGTCTCTGTGCCAAAATCTCTGAAGTTACAAATGAAATCACCAAGGCACCTATTTATAGACTTGCAAGTTCGCTGGTGGGAGAGTGAAGTTCGCCCGAACTTGACATCATCACAACCATTTCCAGCGAACTTGGCCTCTAAACACTTAAATACACTTTGTTTCTAACAGATTAAGCCCGATTCGCTCAGACACAATATATAATGACGTTAATGACGAAGGCAACAGACATATGCACCAACAGACTCCCCCTTGGATGTTGCAGTAGTCATCTTGATGTAAACATCCTTTTGATATATGCACCAACAGACTTTCCCAGACATCCTCTCTTTTGATATTGCCGTAGTCATCCTTAACATTTAAAATCTTCTGAGTCTTCCGATCTTTTTAGTTCTTGAATAAACTTTAACGTATTGATATTCAATCTCCATCTTTTTCCTCAAATTTATCTTGATAAAACTTTTAAGTTCCAAGCTCCTCCTTTGCTGTGAGCTATGCTCCCCCTTGCTTTAAGCTTTACTTTAGTCACGTTTCATCCCGCTCCCCCTAAAACTTTACTTCCTGTTTCAAAGTTATTGAGCATACTAGAACACGTTTTAGATTTAAAACTTTGAAAATTTTATAACATTTAACAATTCAAATTTTAATCTCCATTTTAAAACCTTTTTAGTTATTCAAGTTCAATTTAATGACCTTGAAAACTCCTTACATTTAAAACCTTGACCATTCTCATAATTTTCAATCATTGAAATCCACTTAGTTGACCAAGTACAGTTAATGACATCGGTTAACCAATATTGTCTAATCGAGTCCAAATTAATGACCTCAGGTTGACCTGATATGAAAACACTGTTTTGTTCAATTTTAAAAGTTTCAAATTAATGAACTTTCTCTTACCTGACTTCGATGATCCGTTCTCCAACATTGGCTCGTTGAAAATCTTTTTGGATTTAAAAAGCAAGTAAAATATTTACAGAACTTTTAACAAGTAAAGTAAACTATGTGCAAACATATTTATAGACATATTTTTGTGAATTTGCGTCTAAGAATCATATCAGTTTGTTTGAGACATATCACCTAGTACCGTTGACCTTTTTGAGACTTTAAGTTTTAAACTTGTTTACCTTAGATTGTCGATATGTTTGTCCACTTAAACTTTATCACGTTTCTCAATTGTTCCAAGATATGTTAGATATGATTTATGAAACTTGACTTAACTGTGTTTCCCACTTCTTAAATATACTCCCGAATCCAGATTCCCTAGATTTCATCTTACAGGTGAGTATAGCGTAATTGATATCTGTATTTGGGTTATGCGAGGCCTTGAGAGCTCAGGTTAATACTACCGTACAGTCAAAGAGATGAAGGCTCGTCTTTCAGGAGTGTTCCACTTAAGGAATCTTTTCAGCATTGCAAATGATTAGATCTTTCGATTTTTTCAAGTTTGCATGCTATTTTGGGGTTTTTAGCAAAATAACATTATATAAGTTCTAGGCTATTGCTTCCGCAAAATCAGAAGAACTTGTATAATACCCCAGATATCAATCATCTATAAAGACCTCGTATCTCAGAATTAGGCAACCCTTCAATCGAAATTTCGGAGTACTAAGTAAATATATCCAAGATGTGTTAAACCACGAGATTAAGCAGTTGTAAAATTTAGTTTATATCCCGGAAACAATCTACTTAACATGTAAAGTCTATCGACACATCCACAGTAAGACTTTCTTATCACTTTTAAATTTTACAAATCTTTAGCGTACTGTGATAGTCCACTGATGTACTATCATTTCCTTTTTGACAACAAATTCTTTTTGTCTTTTTCATGTTTTTGTATTTTTTGAATTTTTCAATGTTTTTGAATTTTCAACTTTTTCATATGTTTTTGATTTTTCAACAATTTTTTAAAATTTTCTTACTCCCCCTAAAATCAAAAACATATTTTTTGGATTTTAGATTTAAAGAAATTCTTCTAAAAATGTAACAAACCAATGCGGATCCCGTGACCTCGTCGTCCGATCCTTTTTCTCAAACCTGTATCTGCAATTGTTTAACAAACAATCATTAGACTGATTTACCACTTGTAAAAGCAGTTTGAACATGTAAGAACTTTGAAATCAGTTTTTCTGTTCAGCGGTGTGGATTTTCATAATTGTGACTTTTCAAAATTTTCCTTTTTAACAACCACTTGTAATTTCAAAGACTTTTCTTTTTAACTACTCCCACTCAAAATGACAAAGATATGAAATTTTTGGATAAGTTAAACTGATATGGAGCTCCGCAATCCAGAATCAACTTTTGATCAAGTAGATCTTGAAACTCCTGAACATGAAAGGATTTAGTTAAAAAGTTCAACCCAAGCCTTCTTGGTCTAGGGTTTTGGATATACCTCCTCATACACATCTTCGTAATAAATTTTGTATGCTCTTTGATAAGCATATTCAACATCACAAACTTCAAACTCATAATCAACTTTACTTTTATCTTTCTTGATTGATATGACATTTTCGGTTTTATCACAAACATTCACTTTTTCAGGTGATTTCTTTTTAGCAATCCATACTTGAGAATTAACTCTAGCTTTCTTGATATAAAACCTATAATTATTGTTTGACTTTGAAGTCTCTCCTTTTTGAAAAATTGAATTTTTAAATTTTGATTCATTTTTAGGTTTTATTTCAAGATTGGATTCAACATTAAGTTTCATTTCTTTTAAGATTCTGATTTGACCATTATCAGATTGCTTTTGATTTACCTCTTTTGAAACTTCTTTTCTTCGAGGATACACAGGCTTAGACTTCGAACACTTGCGAGCAATGTGACCAACTTCATTACATTTTAAGCAAGTTCGAGTATCATGAACATTTCCACTAGTGGGTTTTACTCCACTTGTAGACTTGGTCTTAGCCTTGTCCCGAAGTTCCTTTTCTTTTTTGAAATCATTATTTGACTTCTTACCTATCAAGCTTTCCTCCTGAACCGTGCTCGTTCCGTAAACAAACTTTATGTTCTTACCTTTGTATTCCTGGAACATTGACTTCTGATTCTTCTTCGGTTCATCATCAGCTTCTTCCAAACCTAATCCTGCTCTCCTGTTCTCAGGAAAATCACCACTGTTTCTACGGTAATTGTTAAAATTCCGTTTCGGTTTAGAATAAAACTTCTTTTCATTTTTCTCGAGATCATCTGATGAAACTTCCACCAGTTTAAACAGTTTATCAATTTGATCTTCTTTCACATTCTGAATCGGAAAGCTATCATTGAAATATAATCTATCAGATTCCTTAACCTTGTACATGAAAACGTTAGGATCATCACTTATATCATTTTCTTATGATGTATCGTCACTTTCAGACTGTGAATCAGAACTATTTGAACTCGAGTTAGCGCTTTTAAAGCTGCCATCATCAGAATCATTTCCTAAAACATTCTTTACCTCATACTTTACCACCGATTCATTATCATAATTTGATTTTGTAAAATCTACGTCAATGTTCTCAGGCAATTTATCTTTCTTTTCTGAAAGAAGTAAAAGATTAAATGCCTTTTCAAATCATCATCTTTCTTGAAGTAGTAACTTGCAAGAAATGGTGGAGGAACATTTCCGTAAACTTTACGCTTTGAATTATCAGCATTATCCCCCGACTTGATTGTAGGAAGAATGTGATCAATGACATATGCATTTGTGGTGTAACTTTTAACAATTGTCTGACTCTTTCTGTTTCAATTTTCATTTCGTGAAACTCACGCTTTGTCTCAGCAATTGTATTAATGTACATATTAATTGCCTTTTGTTTTTCAATAACTGTGGCATTTAACATGGTGACATTAGCATTGAGTTCACCCTTAGCTCTTTTAACATGTTTATATTTGCCTGATATTTTGTCATAAGCTTCTTTTATGGTTCTGTAATCATAACGAAAGTTTTCGTTATGTTCAGTCAATTCTCTTATGACTGTGACTTTATCCAGACAGGGTTCACAAGGACTTGCGCACTTTGTGCAAGGTTTTTCAACCTCCAAAAACTTTCAGAACTTACTTTTCAGACATGTTTACCTCAACTTTTACCTTTTCAACTTCTGCTTTCAACTCTTCTTACTTTTGTGTCTCGAGGTAAGCTATTCCTTCTACCTCTGTTTGTTGCATGTATCTTTCCAGAAATGCATCCTCCAGGACAACTTCTTCGTCAGCCCTCTGCATTAATGCTTCTTGAATAGCATTTTCGATAGCAGCTTCCACAAATGATGTCTCAGATTCATTCACAACCTCTGCCATCATAACAACACCAGTCTTCTTTCCGATGTATTTGTTCCAATCGAAACCATCGTCTTCATGATTGGCAACAAGAGCTTGTTCGGCTTTCTTTGAAGATTTATCTTCAACTTCAACTTATGTTCTATTCGGATATGATTTCTATTGCAGCGCTTTCTTGTAATATTCATTACCGGTTCCAAAAGGGTTTTGATTTCCACTAGCTTCTTGGTTATGGCATTCACGTTTGAAGTGCCCTTTTTGTCGACATCTAAAACAAGTAACTTTCGTTTTGTTGAAACCAAGTTTATTTCTTGAGTTACCAATATCCCTTCCAGTGAGTGCTAAAAACTTTGAAACTCTCCGGATAATTGATGCTAAGGACCATTTGATGTCCATCAGTTCCAACTCTTCCTCATCAACCTGATCATAATCTTCAGCTGTCATTTCAGGATTTCCGATTTTTCCAGCAACAAGACTTTCATACGATTCCAGAACTGTAGCAAGAAGTGCTATATGCTGTTTTGCAACTGTTTAAGGGAACACATTCTTTAAATCTACTGCTATGTTGCATTGGAAAACATTTGAATTAGCAGTGGGTTGACTTGTCTGATGAGACTGACTTTGAGAAGAAGAACTTGAACCAACATATGAATAACCAGTGTTTGGAGAGTATTGATTTTGTGACAACTGATCTGATGTATTCACGTTTGCACTAAATACCGTTTGGATTTTTGGACTTTGAATCGGAGTATCTGGAACACTACCTTTGTAATAAACTCCAACATCCTGAACAACATTAGTGTTTTTGGATTTTGCAATCTTCATCAATTCCATTTCATGACCTTCAAGTTTGTCAATGAAAGATGACAACTTAAAATGTCTCCAAGATGGAATGTTCTTTAGAATCATCAGATATGTTGTTCATTCTCCTTCTGGAAGTGCATCGGCCAATTTCTCAATCTGCTCTTCGTTAGTTCATTTGATATCATGTCTTCGCATTTGGACCATGAGATGACAGTATCTATCAATCATTTGCTTCATTGTCTCTCTTTTGATCATCGTGAAGATCTCAAACTCTTTCTTAATCAAAGCCTTTTTGCTTTTGATCATTTCACCACTTCCTTTGAATTTTTCGCAAAGAGAATTCCATAATTCTTGAGAAGTATCATATTCTGGTAACAATATCAAGATATCTTCTTTGACAGATTGTTGTATCAAGCTGATCATATTCTTTTCAGCAACATATTTCTCTTTGTCAATCACTGAAAACTTATTCAGTGGAAGATCTTGATCACGTTCATCTTTGGGCCATGTATAACCATCTTCAATTGCAATCCAGCTATTGAATTGATTCGCTTGAATCCAATTAACCAACTTTTCTTTCCATCCCTCGAACTCGTCCATACTCATCAACTTTGGTGGTTTCTGAGTAGTTCCCATTTTATTATCGAGGTTCATCTGATTAACCACAATTGAATTTGACGTTGAGGCTTGAGCTACTCCAGCTCCAAACTTTATGGAAATCTTCCATTTTGAAAATCTGAGAATTCGATAAAAAACACTTGACAATTGATTAGCAACAACAAGTTTTAGCAAAAAATGACGTTTTAATCTACAATCGGTACGTTAAAAACGTTTAAAATTTTTCCGAAAACAATTTTTACCCGATTATATCTTTAAAATCGTCTCGTCGATACGACTCTAACGATATATAATGTTCGTGACTTTTTTCAGGATTGTCATGCCTTAGACAAGTTCGGGTGAACTTGTCACAGACTTATCAAGTTCGGTCGAACTTGATGTGAAATATGAGAAAAATTACACTTTGAGCGGACTTGTGAAATGTTTTCAAGAAGAACAGATAAGTTCGGTCGAACTTAGGTAGTATATCAAAGAGTTTATCAAGTTCGGGCAACTTGTGAATGGATTTCAATGAAATTTGATCAAGTTCGGTCGAACTTGATCAAAGATATTGAATTTTCTTCAAGTTCGAGCGAACATACAACAGAAACTCTTGAAAAATTATCAAGTTCGGTCGAAAACTTGATGTTGCGAATGATTTTAGTCGACCATAGCTTGTTTGAAAAACATGGTTTTTGCAACTTTTTGATGTCAAAACGTTTGAATTTGATGTCCAAACTCTCAGGGGTTTGTTATTAGTATGTTTTACATGACATATTCAAAATTGGACAAACTTTTGACCGTGAATTCTTCGTTTTTGTTCAAAAGTTAAGAAAAATAGAAGAATGGAGATGAAATAGAGAGATTCTTGTCTTGATTTCAACAAATTCAGGTATCCAGGCTCTGATACCACTTGTAGGAACGTCCACGAATAGCTCGGGAACCTAAATTTGTTATCTATTGTCCGATTAGGCGGAAACTAATGACAAGTTAACCAAATAACAAGAATTACTCATTTATAGGTTGTTTTCATTGATCTAAAGTTCAATACATTCAAGATCCGGATCCGACAGAGCTTCGCCGTCTCTGTGCCAAAATCTCCGAAGTTACAAATGAAATCACCAAGGCACCTATTTATAGACTTGCGAGTTCGCTGGTGGGAGAGTGAAGTTCGCCCGAACTTGACCTAGTCAAGTTCGGCCGAACTTGACATCATCACAACCATTTCCAGTGAACTTGGCCTCTAAACACTTAAATACACTTTGTTTCTAACAGATTAAGCCCTATTCACTCAGACACGATACATAATGATGTTAATGACGAAGGTAACAGACATATGCACCAACATGTTAGGGCTAGTAAATTCTATAAGAGAACTGGTAGGAAATTTCAAGGATTGCATGGGGCGTTGAAGGTTGGGCTGGATAAATCAAAAGTCAAGTGTTATAAGTTTAATAGGTTAGGACACTTTGCCAAATTATACAGGTCTCAAAATTCTGGACCAATAGTGACTCATCCTGGCCCTAGACCTCAGCACACACAAAACACTGCTCATTATTCCCAATATGCCCATGCTCATCATGTTCAAAACACTGCCCACTTTGCACATCCTGCTACCACTGTTCCAGTGCATTATGTTCAATCCACTGCTCCACAAATTCAATATGTTCAGTCACCATCACATCTTCAAGTGCATGTACAACAAGCACCCATTGTCACACAACCTGCTCAAACCACTGCTAGTCCAGCAAAGGTTGGTCAATAGAGCTTTTTCACACAAAGTTATGTTGACGAGAGTAGCTTGCCTGAGGATTTGACTGATGAGAACTTTTCTTTAATGGCCAAAAATGATGTTGAACAAGAATTTTGTTTAATGGCTTTATAGAAAATTGTAGAAGGTGTTCAATCTGTGGAGTTAGTGTCAAAAACTGATGAAGTTCATGTTTGTGATAAAATAGTGGTTTCAAGGGAAGAAAAGAAAAATATTGCTGATGAGGAAAAGAACTCTCATGCTGACCCATGGAATGGTGATGTGTGTGAAGATGTGTGTGATTGTGCTCTCATGGCTGCTACAAAGGTATCACCTCAGATCCTTAAAGATCTATGTTCTGACAAATGCATCATTGCTTTTGCAAACATTAAGTAGGTGAATGAAAACCTGAGGAGCAAGATTTTAGAAGATGAACTTAATTTTGAAAAACTGATTAAAGAGTTAAAATCAAAGTTAAGTGAAAAAGATTCTGAAATGAGTAGCCTGAGACATGAATCAAGCATAACCAAGGACCAAGTCCAAACTATAGTAGAAAAATACCAAGTTTGTAAAAAGGAGTTAGAAGAAACCCAAATCACTTGTGAAAAATGGGTTGAGTCTTGTAAAGGTTATGAAATTATGCTTGATGCTCAGATCAAGAGCAACATTAAATTTGGTGTAGGTTTTAGAACCTATGACTAAAATGAGAAAAATGTTGCTGAAATTGATTCTGAGTTGGTTGAAATAGTCCCAACAAATTTGGCTGGTGAAGAAATAAAAATCACAGATATATCTGGAAACAAAATTGTTTTGGAAAAATCAGAGGTTTCAACATAAGATAAAGAAATTGAAAAATATCAGTTTAAACCAACCTGGTCTGATGAATGTGATATTTTAGAAAACTTTAAACCAATGGACTTTACAACCTCTGATGGTATTAAAGCCCCAAAAGCACTGGTGATTCCTATCCAAGATGTACCAGCAGAGGTCATAACCACTGCTGATAAAAAGTCTAATAGGAAAAGAAGAGTAAAGATCAAAAACTTGTTTTGTGATTTTTGTGAAAAAAGAAATCATGTGGCTGTAGATTGTTTTCTTTTAAAAGCCTATGACATTAACAAAACATGTGTTATTAAAAATTCTTCAAGATGCACCATCTTCAACAAAACAAATCATTTAACTCAAGAGTGTGCCTATCTCAAAAACTATGAGCAAAAGGTAAAAGAGATCAAGGCAAAAAGCACTAGAAAGAGAAGGTTCAAGTTCTGCTGGAAATAAATCCAGGCAGAGTTTTGAACCAACTGAAACATCTGTTACAAAAGCGTTAAACAAAACCTCTGTTCCTAGAGAGGTACAAGTGACAGATACCCCACCATCAAACTCATTTCCAAGAGGGTATGGCCAACCAGCCTACAAAAGGGTTCCTCTTACTTATGAAGGATACAAAAAGCCTTCAAAGCAAAGAGTGAATAGGCATCCTATGGATACAATCATCTGATACGAAATGGTCAAGAGCAGATGTTACAAGAAAATATCCAAACCATTGACCATTGTCCTAGACTTGAGACTGGACCATCTGTGACCCCATCCAAAGCCATTTTGGCTTTGGGACCTACCTTAACTGATCTATTTACTTGATGTGGAGGTATGTAGATAGTGGAGGTTCCAGGCACATGACATGATGTAGATCCCTTCTCAAGGACTTCATGGCTCATGGGGGGGGGGGGTGTGATATATCTTTTGGTAATAACTCAAAGGGAAAGGTTTTAGGGTCTGGGTCGGTTCTGGCTGGGAAACTCAAGTTTGAAAATGTGAACTTAATTGACAATCTGAAATTTAACCTGCTGAGTGTCTCACAAATGAGTGATAGAGGGTATGGATCCTTCTTCACCAACAAAACTTGTCAAATTGTTAGACCAAAGACTGTTAAAAAGATTGATCAAATCATTGCTGAGAGCAAAGCACAACTCACTACACACAGAAGTGGGAATGTGTATGTGGTAGATATGTTAAAAGATTATCCTATGTCCGGAACATGCTTATTCTCCGTTGCCTCTAGCAAAGAGACTGAGTTATGGCATCGAAGACTTGGACACACAAATCTTAGAACTATCACCACACTCTCAAAACAAAGTCTTGTAAGAGGTTTGCCTCACAAGCAATTTTCCTGTGAAGAACATTTGTGTTTCCTGCTTAAAAGGAAAACAACATAAAAGTTCTTTTAAATCAATTGAAGAGTCCAAAACAAGCCAGAGTTTACAATTTGCTTCACATGGACTTGTTTGGCCCAATGCAAATCATGAGCTTAAAACACAAAAGGTATTGCCTAGTGATAGTTGATGATTTCTCTAGGTTTACATGGACCTTCTTTCTCGACTCTAAGGATGAAACTGTAGTCATTTTGCAAAACTTTGTTAAAAAAGTAGAAAAGCAATTTGATCTTCCAGTAAAAATATTTAGGAGTGACAATGGAACAGAGTTTAAAAATAGGGACTTGGATGCTTTTTGTGAGTCAAAAGGAATTGTTAGACAATATAGCATTCCAAGAACTCCAGATCAAAATGGGGTGGTTGAAAGGAAAAATAGAACTTTAATTGAATCAGCAAGAACTATGCTTGCAGACTCTGGTTTATCCTTGTCCTTCTGGGCAGAGGCTGTAAACACTGCTTGCTCTGTTCAAAATAGAGTTTTGATTAACCCCAGGCATCAAAAGACTGCCTATGAGATTTTGTATAAAATCAAACCTCTGATTTCTTATTTTAAAGTTTTTGGCTTTCCATGTTTCATTTTGAACTTAAAAGATTCTATATCTAAGTTTGCAGCCAAAATTGACTGTGGTTATTTTCTGGGATACTCAACCACTGCTAAAGCCTAAAAAGTTTTTAACTCTAGGACCAAGTGTGTTGAAGAAACTTTGAATGTGAAGTTCAATGAACTTTCATCAATGAAAATCCCAGCAAATCATGCAGAGCTTTTTGATTTAGATAAATTCACATTTGCTGATGTTTCTATTAAGCTAGACAATGCAGGTACACCACAATCATATGGAGAAGATCAAGATCAAGAATATGACTGTGTGCTTCCAAAAACAAAAGTCAATTCTTCCAACAGAGGATCAGGTGCCACAAGCTCTTGTGTAAACTCTGCCACTTCTGGGTCAACAGTGTTTGATCCTCAAACCTCTGCCAGTTCACAAAATCAAACATCTGTTGATAAAAGTCCTACATTTGGGGACAACAATCATCAGAATGTTACCTCTATACCCCCAATACCACAACCTCCATTTACATCAGAGGCTGATACTTCAAATTCACCAGCATAGGTTAGCTCAGATGATACACATTTGCAGCCTCACCTCAAAATGCTATTGTTCCATACAAAGGTGATTTGATTTATCTCAAAAGCCATCCATCAGATCAAGTTATTGGCAACATCATATCTGGGGTGCTCACACGGAGCCAATCCCAAAATATTTGTCTTTTTGCTGGTTTTCTATCACTCACACAGCCAGTCAAGTACCAAGAGGCACTGAAAGACAACAGCTGGGTAGAAGCCATGCAAGAAGAACTCCTTCAGTTCAAGAGACAACTAGTTTGGGAGCTTATGCCATTGCCAAAAGATGTAAGTCCAATTGGCACAAAGTCGGTCTTCAAGAACAAAACTGATGAAAGGGGTATTGTTGTAAAAAACAAAGCAAGGCTCGTGGTTCAAGGCTACAGACATGAAGAAGGTATAGACTATGATGATACTTTTGCTCCTGTAGCAAGGTTGGAAGCTATTCGCCTGTTCTTAGCTTTTGCTGCTAACCACATCATAAAGGTGTATCAAATGGATATAAAGAGTGCATTTTGTATGGAAAAATCAAAGAAGAGGTGTATGTTTGTCAACCTCCAGGTTTTGAAGACGCATTCCATCCTTATCATGTCTACAAGCTCAACAAAGCATTGTATAGCTTGAAGCAATCACAAAGAGCCTGGTATGAAACTCTGTCCACTTTTCTCTTATCCATAGGGTTTACTAGAGGAAAAATAGATAAAACCCTATTCCTAAAATGGAAAGGAAAAGATTTGATGCTTGTCCAAATTTATGTGGATGACATCATTTTTGGATCCACAAGCACTGCTATGTGTGAAGAGTTTCGAAAACTCATGGCAGCAGAGTTTGAGATGAGTGCAATGGGTGAGCTCCAATGTTTTCTTGGTCTCCAAGTTAAACAATTGCAAAATGGTACATTTATCCATCAAAACAAGTATGTGAAAGAACTGCTTAAAAAATTTGATATAGATGATTGTAAACCATGTAGAACACCCATGGCCACCACCAAGCTAGTCACCATTGATGGTAAAGATGACCTTGTTGATCAAACCCTTTATAGAAGCATGATTGGGTCTTTACAGTACCTAACTGCATCAAGGCCAGACATCATGTTTGCAACATGTGTTTGTGCTAGATCACAGGTATTACCTAGAAAGTCTGATCTTATTGCTGTAAAAAGGATATTCAGATACATAAAAGGTGCTCCCACACTTGGTATCTGGTATCCAGCTATTGGGAATATTGAGCTTTCAGGTTTTTCAGATAGTGACTTTGCTGGGTGCAAAACTACAAGGAAGTGCACATCAGGAGGATGTCAATTCCAGGTGACTGTCTAGTGTCTTGGCAAAGCAAAAAGCAGGTTGCAGTTTCAACATCCACTGCTGAGGCAGAGTAGATTGCTGCCGCTAGCTGCACTGCTCAACTCTTGTGGCTTCAAAACCAGTTGCTGGATTTTGGTGTAACTGCACTAAAGACTCCACTCAGATTGGACAGTCAAGCTGCTGAAAACATTATTAAAAATCCAGTTTCTCATTCCACTACAAAGCACATTGACATCAGATCATTTTGTGAGAGATTGCTATGAAAAAAGTTTGATTTCTTTGCATCATGTCCATACTACAGATCAGTTGGCAGTGTTATAACCAAGGCATTGGATACATCTACCTTTGAAAACTTGATCTTAAGAATTGGAATGCTAAACATGGAATTAAAACTAGTTCTCTTGTAAATCCATGAGTACATAGCATTAAAATGTTTTCAGAAAATCAAAAACTCATCCTTCAAAATAGTTAAAATTGAATTTTTCAATAAATCTTTAAAAGTCTACTCATAACATATGTTTGCTCAAAACCTCTGATAGGCTTCAAAATCTTATCCACTGATAAAGTGTATCCTCTGTCTTCCATCTTTACTACTTTTTCAAAACACTAATAGCTATCCACTGATAGTGATAAAAATCAGTACTTTTCTCATTAGAGGTTACACATGGCCAGATGTTAGCCATCAGATCTTGCAACAAAGGCCATGTCATCGTCACTTTTTCAAAACCCTATAAAAACCCTGTTTTATCTCTCACCAGTGTTTACCCTAAAACTGTGTCGATTTCAAAAATCTCAAAACAATTTTTCTCTCTAACACCATGGCTCCCAAATCAAAATCTTCGAAGAAATCCAAACAAGAACTCCCACCTTACACTCTCATAATAAAAACCCCACATAGTTACACCGCCATACTTGAAGCAAACAACACAAATACTCGCTATCATCCAGTGATTTGAATTTTGCAAAAGTCGAAATTCAAGCACATGTTAGAAGTCAAAGCCCCAATCTACATTGATTCTCTTCGTGACTTCTGGAATAATGCTAACGTTCACTCAACTGCTGCTGGTGTTCCTTATACAATCTCAAGAGTAGGGAGAGTGTTATGCAAATTAGCCCACAATCGATCTCCCAAGTTTTCAAGTTAAATGACATAGAACATCCTGTGTCATGTCCTAATAATGGGATCCAAGCAGAATTTTTGGAAAGATGTTATGAAGGCTAGATGAAAGGTATGACCATCTTTAAACCTAACTTTCCTGCTGAGATGAGATTTTTTTTTCACACAATTTTAACTTGCCTCTCAGCAAAAACCACTGCTTTCAATGAAATTCCATTGAACATGTAATATCTGGGGTATGCAATTTTAATTGACACAGATTTTAACTACTCCCAGATATTGTTCAATGATCTTGTGAATAATTTTCAAAATATTGAAAAAAGAAAAGCCTTTTTGATTCACCCATGTTTTCTGAGTGTTTACTTACAAGATCAAATCAAAGGTCCTGAAAGTAAAATAGGCGCTGTGACTAAACCAGGCTGCCTCAATCATGAAACCTTCACCAGAATAACTAACTACGATAAAGTTACGAAAACACAAGTAGAGGAGGTTGAGCAAGTTTTACCTGAACAAAATGTTCAAACTCAACCCCTTGCTACTGAGGCCACTACTCTTGGTGATCAGGGCACCACAACCGCTGCTCTGCAACCCACACCAAAAATCCTCAAAAAGAAAACCAAAACACTTACCAAAAAGCCCACCAAACCCAAAAAGGGTCCTCTGGAAGATGAGATCCTAGAGGTTACCCCAGTGACAGCACCAAAGTCACAATCCACTGCTGCTATTCTTCATAGCAGATGGTTCAAAGATCTCCAACCGGCTTTGAAACTCCTCCTTCTTCCTTACAAAAGTAAAAGGTTGTAGACACAGGGACACCAAATTATGAAGCTCTAGATCCACTTGGTTCTATCTTCCACAGCCCCCTCTCCCAGGCACTGTCACTTTCTACACAGCCACCTTCACCAATGACCACACATCCACCTACTATGTTACCATTGCTGAATGCAATTGAATTAGACCAAACACAAACCAGCACTTCTCAACAACCTATTACTAAGAATATACTTTATCAAGAGGCTGGGTCTGACTCTTTAATCGTTGCTAACCCATCAGCAAATGAAGAGGCTAATCCCTTGGGTTACATGTAACCCTTGGTGATAGTTCAACTCAAGCAACCACTACAATTGCTAAACTCCCAAATTCTCAGTTGGACAGTGGTTCCATTAATAAGACTTGGTTGAAGGCAACCACTGTTGAGGCAACAACTATTACCTCTGTTGTGGGAAGTCCCCAGTTCCAAGACAAAGGGGCATCTATGGTTGAAGCTTGTCCTAAAACCACTGCTAATGATACCATTGATACAACTACCACTTCTGGTAGGAGTTCAGATGATCCTATTAAATTAGGTGATGATCTAAAATATTAGGATTTGACGGAGAGAGTTACTAAAATAGAACATTCTGTGGACGAGATCATAAATTTACTGAAGCAGATGATAGCTAAAAAAAGTCAACCCTCTGTTCTATCCACTGCTGATCTCAAAGAAGTTCTTAACCCTCTGTTTCAACATCAACAACATTATTTGGATCTACAACACAAGCACCAGGTGAATTATGTTAGAAACATGGTTAAGTCAAGGTATCAAGATACTGTAGCAAACATTAAAGCCATCAAAGCTCATCTACTCACAACCACTGGCCATGCACCTCAATGGTTATCTTTGTTACAACAGATGAAGCCAAAAAGGGGGAGAAACCTTTGGGAAACAAAAAGCTAAAAATAATGTTGATAAGGCTAGACCTACATTAAATATTCCAAGGCCTGATGGTTAAGAGAAAGATTTAACAGATGAAATTGTGGCCAAGGCAAGGGCTAGTCACAAGAAGACAATGATTGAGGAGAGCAGAGTGTTGGTTGAGAAAAAGATTGAACAGCAAAAAGAAAAAGGAGAGGTTGGTACTTCATCAAAGATGATACCTGCTAGAAAAGCTAAGCCTGAAAACAATCCAACCATCAAAACCTCTGTCTCTCAAAAACCTATCACATCTTTAAAACCACAACCCACATCCACACAAGCAGATGTTACAGCATCTGTTGTATCAACATCTGTTGATACAACAGAGGTTGCAATAGATGCAGCTCTATCCACTGCCATGATCACATTTACCACATCAACTCATCCATTATCCACACCACCAAAAATACCACCACCACCGTCACCCACTTTAAGGTTTAAAAGGAGAAAGATCACAAAAGTGATAAATGATGATGACATTCCTGCACCTCTTCCGCTATCATCACAACCAATGACCTCCACATCAGAGCTTACAACATCTTCAACTCTTGAAGTTACTCCTGTAGCAAAGTTGTATCCTCTTGATTTACCAGCAGTCAGGGATGAGATCCTAAGTTTCTTTTCAGAGGATGACCCTGACAAAAGAACAAGCCTATCCCTTGATGGCTATCCAAGACCTGAAAATGTTGATGATTACCTGGAATTGAAACAGAAACAGGCAGAGGATATTGCCAAAAGAGAAACAACTGGTATAGGTGATAGAGAAATACAGATTGCCATGTCCTTTCAACTAAGTAAGCCAATATCTTACAAAACTTTGTCAAGAACCTGAGCAACCAGTTGTCAGAATAGGAAGATAAGCTGCTCAAAAGTGAACTTATTGAGTATATCATGGAGAAGAAGATGTATAAGGCAACAAGGGCACAATTCAGGGATTGGAGCACATATGAGCTAAGAGATGAAATCAACAGAATGCAAGAAATGTTGAAAGACCCTCTCAAAAAGCCAACTACTCCCAACTGGGATTTATACAAGAAATATATGCTTGAAAAGAACTTAAAGTTGAAGAGAATGAAGAATGAACTAATTCATAATCATTATGGTTAAAAGAACCAAGTGATGAGATGGGGTGAGGTCAGGGTGATAGACACTTACAAAAAGTTGGAAGAAAGGAGGAAAAATGATCCATCCATGCCTCCTAAACCTGGTTATTCAAAAGAAGATGCTATTCTCAAAGCCCAACTCTCCAAAAAGTCCAACACAACATCTGCCCATTCCACACTTCCCTGTTACATAGAAAAAGGCAAGGGGAGATGTCTGTAAAGACTGACAAAGAGTTTGAGGATACATTTATCAAAGAAGGAATACTGAACATGATTGATTATCCAACATATGATTTAAGTGCCAAGCTGGCTAAAGATCTATCACAAATAGCTCCTTCTCAATCCTCAACAATAAAAGCTCCTTCAAGAAAACCTTCAGACCCAAAAATTCTAAAGTGGAAGGTCGACAAAGACACCCATGAATTGACACTGCTCAAGTCTGATGGTAATGCCACTAAACTATCCATGGAAGCTGCTTATGGGCTTACAGTAGAAGACTGCCAAGAATTATTATGTTTAGAGCTAGAGAAGGATGTTGATGACATAGAATCTCTTAACTTTGAACTTCAATTCAAAGGTCAAATAAAAGAATTCTTCCTGAGGAATAAAGACCAAGAATAAAGTGTTTTTGGCATCATCTGTTCCAGGGGGAGATTGTTGGGATTGAACCCTATGAAAGGAACAGATGATACAGAGCCAAATAACACTATCCGAGCTTTGGTTAAACTATCAGAGGTTACAACCTCTGTTGTACATACACTGCTTTCCCTACAGACTGCTCTCCTATCATCTGTCTTCACAAAGTTGCAAAGGTCTGCCAGAGTTAAAAGGATCAGAGGATAGAGATCAGAGCTTAGTCATTAGTTAGATAATCAATGTAACAGTGCTAAGAACTGATAGTTAATATTAGAAGTGTTTGTAGTTAGTTACGTTTAGTTTCCTGTCACTATCAACCCTGACGTCATCAAAGATGCTCAGTGGTTAGATAGTGTAGCATAAACAGGTAACTTGTGTAACAGTTTAATTTTGTCTATCAAAAGATCAACTTTCGCATATCATCTTCTCTGCATTTTCTTACTACCAAACTTCAATTGCAAAGGCTGAGGGGGAGTTTGTGGATCACATGCGAGTTTACCAACTTGAAAATATGATGATGATGAAAACAAACGACCATCGCTTGTAGTAAAAGTTTTCCATCTATTTCTGCTGCAAATCTCTTTTAAAACTCAATCATTTTCCATTTTTGAAACAAAAACTACAAGTAATTCAAACTCAGATTCTAACAAATACACATGCGCATCGATCCATCTTTCTTCTTGACGAATAGCACAGGTGCTCCCCAAGGCGATGAGCTAGGTTGTATGAAACCTTTTTTCCAATAGTTCGTCTAGTTGCTTCTTCAATTCTAGCGACTCTGTTGGTGCTAGACGATAAGGTGCTTTGGCAATTGGTGCAGTTCCTGGTATTAAGTGAATTCTAAATTAGACCTCGCGATCAGGTGGTAGTCAAGGTAGTTCTACTGGGAAAACATCTGAGAAATCGAATAAAACAGAAATATTCTTTAATTCTTTCCCTTTAGTGCTAATGATCACAGAGATAATGTATCCTATTCCTCCTTTTTCGTGCGTAGCTTGCAGCTTTCATCACAGAGATGAATTTTGTGGATGTTGTCGGCTTGTCTCCCTAGATGGTGATACTTCCTCCTGTTGGCGTACGAACCTCAACATAATTTTGATCACACAAGATTCGCGTATGATTGGCTACCAACCAATCTATTCGTAATACAACATCGAATCCAGCTAGATTCATTGGTAATAGGTTAGCTATGAATTTATGACCTAAAAATATTATCTTTCCTTTCTGAAGGATTTAGCATATGTTGATAGAATTTCCGTTTGCTGTTTCTACTGTGTATACTTGACGAAGTTTAGTTAAAGGTCGATTGAGAAATTGACATAAAGTAGTATTTATAAAACTTTGGTTTGCACCAGAGTCAAATAATACTTTAGCATAGACATCATGAACAAAAAAATTACTGGTAAGCACATCGGGAATCAACTCGGCTTCTTTGGCTGTTAGTATGAAATCTCTAGTATTCTTCTTGGGTCCTTCGGTTGTCTTTGCCTTGTTATTAGATGCTGGAGCTAGTTTTGGGCAGTTTGGTCGGATATGGCCTGCCTCTCCACAGTTGAAGCATATTTTGGTATTAGTTTTCTTTCTACATTCTTCTTCCTTATGTCCTGGTATCTTATAGAAATTGCAGTACCTAGCACATTTTCCTACAGGCCTTCTTTTACAGAACTTACATAAAGGTGAAGAAGATGAACCTGCTCCTTTCTTACGATAGGAATTACAAGAATGTAGTTCCTAGGTAATCCTTTGGGCTAAATCCTTTTTATGATGTTCTTCTCTGGTGCGTATCAATCAATCTGTCAGAGTGTTAGCAAGTTCTACTGACTCTTCAATTGTTTGTGGTCTAGCTGCTTTGACCATGTCTCTTATTTCACTAATTAATCCCCATATATAGTGAGAAATTAATACCGGTTCTGGCGAAGCTTGTGTTGGTACTATTCTTGCATATTCAAAGAATTTGGTAGTAAATTCACAACAATTTACTCCCCATCTTATGGTTTAGGAATTTATTAGCTATTTGCTCCTTTTCGTGAGGAGGACATAATTTCTTTTCAATTATTTCCTTAAAATTATTCCATTCAATATTATAGACCTTGTTACCCCCTTTTGATTGAAGAATGGTATTCCACCACTCTAACGCTTCGTCTTTGTAAAGATTAGAAGCAGACGTTATCTTATCTTCTTCAGCACATTTACTAATATTCAAAACTATTTCAGTCTTTTCTAACCAGCGCAAAGCTGCAATGGCTCCTTCATTACCAGAAAATTCAATTCGTTTACAAGACAAGAACTCTGTATAAGAATAACCATAAGTGATGGTTTTCTTTCGTTTAGGTGATGGAGCTTTGACAAGAAGGCCATTATCTCCATTGACGCTGTGACTAGGTTCTGTGTGAGTACGTTTACTGCCTATAGTATTACTGTTGTTTTCAAGCACATGATTTTTAATAGCATTAATAATAAATGGCATGACATCAATTATTCTTTGAGCTACTATATGTTCTATACCACTTTTATCCACGTGATTTCCGTTATCATTATTATTCCAAACTTCCTGATTTACTTCATTCGACATCTGAATTGCAAACATTATCAGATATTTATATCACAAAAAAAAATCAAAATGGACAAATATTCAAACACAATTGATCAAAATCCGTCGAAACATTACGACGCTTTTACTCTTTTATATATATGCATCAATACAAACTATCACAATAATTATACACGTCAATATTTGTTGATGCATTTTGTGTTCGTGTAGGAACGTCCATGAACAGCTTGGAACCTAAATTTGTTATCTATTGTCCGATTAAGCGGAAACTAATGACAAGTTAATCAAATAACAAGAATTACTCATTTAAAGGTTGTTTTCATTGATCTAAAGTTCAAAACATTCAAGATCTGGATCCGACAGAGCTTCGCCTCTGATTTGACAAAGTTACAAATGAAATCACCAAGGCACCTATTTATAGTTGCACAAGTTCGCTGGTGGGAGAAGATGTTCGGGCAAACTTGACCTAGTCAAGTTCGACCGAACTTGACTTCCTACACACCATGACCAGCGAACTTGTCCTAAATCTCACATAAATACGCCTCGATTCACCTATCCTATAAAGACTCGATACAAGAGTATTCTATAGACATTAAGCACCAATAGTCTCCCTCTTGGATATCTACTTTGTCTTGTTCGGTCTTCAAAAACCCTCGTTTATTCCAGTCTCGTTCTCGTGTAATGACGAAGGAAACAGACATATGCACCAACAGACTCCCCCTTGGATGTTGCCGTAGTCATCTACTTTCATATACATCTTTGCCAATAATCATCCTCGTCAGACTTCAAGTGACATAGTCTTCTCTGAACGCTTCGTAATCATCAGACTTCAAATAAGTTCCTGAGTCTTTATCTTTATCCTTGAATAAGCATTAAACTTTTATGATCTTCAAACTCTCTCTATTCTTCAATTTAATCTTGATAAAAATTTTAATCTCCAAGCTCCCCCTAGCTGTGAGCTGTGCTCCCCCTAGCTTTGAGCTTTATCTTCAATCACATTTCATCCTGCTTCCCCTAAAACTTTACTTCTTGTTTCAAAGTACTTGGGAATTCAAATAAACATTTCAGATTCTAACTTTGAAATTTTGTTCCAAATGAATTACATACCACCTGTACAAACCTTGTACATCAAATTTTAATCTTCATTTTTCAGTTATTTCAAGTTCAAATTAATGACCTTGAAACATTTTACGTTTAAAACCTTCAACTTTCAATTATTGAAATAAAATCCACATAGTTGATCAAGTCCAAGTTAATGACATTGATTAACTAGTTTTGTTTACCAAGTCCAAATTAATGACCTTGTTTAAACCCGTTGTGAACAACTGATGTTTTTGTCAATTTTAAAGTTTCAAATTAATGAAATTTTTCTTACCAGACTTCGATGATCCGTTCTCCAACATTGGCCTGTTGAAAATCTTTTTGGATTTAAAAAGTAAGTAAAGTATTTACAGAAACTTTTTAACAAGAAAAGTAAACTATGTACAAACATATTTACACACATATTTTTGCGAATTTGCGTCTAAGGATCATATCAGTTTGTTTGAGACGTATCACCAGTACCGTTGACCTTTTGGAGACTTTAAGTTTTAAACTCGTTTACCTAGATTATCGATATGTTTGTCCTCTTAAACTTCATCAAGTTTCTCAATTGTTCCAAGATATGTTAAGGTAAGAATTATGAAACTTCACTTAACTATGGTTCCCACCTCTTGAATATACTCCCGAATCTAGATTCCCTAGATTTCATCTTACAGGTGCGTATAGCGTAATTGATATCTGTATTTGGGTTATGCGAGGCCTTGAGAGCTCAGGTTAGTACTACCGTACATTCAAAGAGATGAAGGCTCGTCTTTCAGGAGTGTTCCACTTAAGGAATATTTTCAGCATTGCAAATGATTAGATCTTTCGATTTTTCAAGTTTTGCATGCTATTTGGGATTTTTAGCAAAAGCATTATAGAAGTTCTTGGCTATTGCTTCCGCAAAATCAGAAGAACTTGTATAATACCCATATATCAATCATCTATAAAGACCTCGTATCTCAGAATCAGGCAACTCTTCAATCGAAATTTCGGAGTAATAAGTCCATATATCCAAGATGTGTTAAACCACGGATTAAGCAGTTGTAAAATTTAGTTTATATCCCTGAAACAATCTACTGAACGTGTAAAGCCTATCAACACATCCACAGTAAGACTTGTTTATCACTTTTAAACTTTACAAATCTTAAGCATACTTTGATAGTCCACTGATTTACTATCATTTCCTTTTTGACAACAAAATTCTTTTTGTCTTTTTCATGTTTTTGTACTTTTTTAATTTTTAAATGTTTTTGAATTTTCAACTTTTTCATATGTTTTTTATTTTTCAACATTTTTTTAAAATTTTCTTACTCCCCCTAAAATCAAAAACATATTTTTGGATTTTAGATTTAAAGAAATTCTTCTAAAAATATAACAAACCAATGCGGATCTCGTGACCTCGTCGTCCGATCCTTTTTCTCAATCCTGTGTCTGCAATTGTTTAACAAACAATCATTAGACTCATTTACCACTTGTAAAAGTAGTTTAAACTTGTAAGAAAGTTTGAAATCAGTTTTTCTGTTCAACGGTGTGGATTTTCATAATTTTGACTTTTCAAAATTTTCCTTTTAACAACCACTTGTAATTTCAAAAAATTTTCTTCTTAACTACTCCCTATCATAATGACAAAGATATAACATTTCTGGATAAGTTAAACAAACTAAAGCTTCCTTAATCCTGAATCATCTCTGATAAAGTGGATCTAGGAACTCCTGCACACGAAAGTAACTACTTGAAAAAAGAAACCCAAACCTTTTTGGTTTTGGGTTTGTACTGATAAGCATCATAACCATATTCTAACTCTTCATCATATTTAAAATCATCATTAAACATTTCATCCAATGTTGATTCTGAAAACATTTTGACCTTTTCCTTCTTTGTTTGTTTGATTCCTGACTTAGTTGATTTAACATTTTCAGTTTTAGCAGTAACGTACTTTTCATTTTCAGACTTCTTTTTAGCCACCCAGGATTGTGACATACATCTAGCTTTCTTGATATAAAACCTCGAATCATCGTTTGTGTTTAACTTATTTTTGAGTTTTATTTCAGAAACATATTCAGTCTTTGGTTTCACAATCTCTGATTGTTTCTTTTTCTCAACCTCAGAATAACCACTCCTTCATGGATACACAGGCTTTGACTTCGGACACTTGCGAGCAATGTGACCAACTTCATTGCATTTAAAGCAAGGCCGCTTATCATGTGAGTGTCCACTAGTGGGTTTTATACCACTTGCCGATTTAGCCTGGTCACGAAGTTCTTTTTCTTTCTTGAACTCATCGTTTGATTGCTTACCAATCTTACCTTCTTCTTGAACCGTATTCATTCCATACACAAAGTTGATGTTTTTACCTTTGTATGCTTGGAACGACGACTTTGAGTTCTTCATCGGTTCTTCTTCAGCTTCTAAACCCAGTCCAGCTCTCATGTTCTCTGGAAAACCACCACTATTTCTACGGTAATTGTTAAAATTTCGTTTGGATTTAGAGTAAAACCTTTTCTCATTCTTTTCAAGATCATCTGATGAAACTTCCACAAGTTTAAACAGTTTATCAATTTGATCTTCTTTTACATTCCGAATCGGAAACCTTTTTTCAAAGTATAATCTATCAGATTCCTTAATCTTGTATAATACAACATTAGGATCATCACATAGATCACTTTCTGAAGATAGATCGTCACTTTCAGACTGTGAACAAGAACTGTTTGAACTTTCATTAGAATCATTTCCTAAAACCTTTTTCACCACATTATTTACAACCGCTTTAATGTCATTGTTTGATTTTGTAAAGTCCACGTCAATGTTTTCAGGTAATTCATCTCTCATTTCTGACAAAAGAAGAATGTTAAATGCCTTTTCAACTTCATCATCTTTCTAGCAACAGTAATTTTCAAGAAGTGGTGGAGGAACATTTCCGTACACTTTACATTTTGATTTTTCACCATTTTCCTCCGACTTAATCATAGGTAAAATGTGATCAATGACATAAACATTAGTGGTGTAAGATTTTAGCAATTGGCTTACCCGTTCAGTTTCAATTTTCATAGCATGAAGCTCTCTTTTTGTTTCAGTAATTGTGTTAATGTACATGTTAATTGTCTTTTGTTTATCAAGTACTGTGGCTTTTAACATTTTTTCATTAGCACCAAGTTCAAGATTAGCTTTTTCGACATTTTTATATTTGCCTTGTATCTTGTCATAAGCTTCTTTCATGTTTCTGTAATCATAACGAAAAGTTTCATTATGTTCAGTTAATTCTCTTATGACTTTGGCCTTATCAAGGTATGGCTCACAAGGACTTGTGCACTTTGTTCAAGGTTTTTCAACCTCCATAACTTTCACAACTTCCTTTCAGACATTCTTACCTCAGTTTTTACCTTCTCAGCTTTCTCTGTTTTCTGCTTTTCGAGATTTGAAATCTCCTCTTCCTCAGCTGCATTTTCCAGAACAGCATCAACATCTGACGCTTAGGAATCTTCCATAACCTCAGCCATCATAGCAACTCCAGTTTTCTTGCCAATGTATCTGTTCCAGTCAAATCCATCTTCTTCTTGATTAGCAACAAGAGCTTGTTCAGTTTTCTTTGAAGATTTTTCTTCAATATCAACTTGTGTCTTCTTTGGATATGGTTTGTATTGAAGAGCTCTCTTGTAGTAATCATTGCTGTTACCGAAAGGATTTTGGCTTCCACTTGCTTCTTGATTTCTACATTTGCGTTTGAAGTGTCCCTTTTGTCGACACCTGAAGCATGTGACTTTTGTTTTGTCAAATCCAAGCTTGTTGCTTGAATTACCAATATCCCTCCCAGTAAGCGCCACGAATTTCGTAACTCTTCGAATGATAGACGCAAGACTCCACTTTATATCCATGAGGTCTAACTCTTCTTCATCCACTTGATCGTAATCCTCGGCAGTCATTTTCGGATTACCGATCTTTCCAGCAACAAGTCCTTCATAAGATTCAAGTACAGTAGCAAGAAGTGCGATGTGTTGTTTCGCCACTTTTTCAGGAAATACGTTCTTCAAATCTACCGCAATGTTGCACTGGAAAATATTCGAGTCAGAACCAACTTGGCTTATCTGACTTTGAAATGAAGGGCTTGAGCTAGAACTTGGATAACCAGCATAAGGAGAACTTTGATTCGAAGAAGAGTTTACATTTGCACTAAAGGCCGTTCGAATTTTCGGACTTTGAATCGGAGTATCTTGAATACCTCCTTTGTAATAGACACCTACATCTTGGACAACATTAGCGTTTTTGGATTTCGCTATTTTCATCAGCTCCATTTCATGACCTTCTAACTTGTCAATGAAAGATGACAATTTGAACTATCTCCAAGATGGGCTATTCTTCAGAATCGTCAGATATGTTGTCCATTCTCCTTCTGGAAGTGCATCGGCCAATTTCTCAATCTGCTCTTCATTTGATCGTTTAATATCATGTTTCGCATTTGGACCATGAGGTGACAATATCTATCGATCATTTGTTTCATCGTCTCTCCTTTGATCATTGTAAAGATCTCAAACTCTTTCTTTATCAACACATTCTTACTCTTGATCATCTCATCACGGCCTTTGAATTTGTCAAAGAGATTGCCATAATTCTTGTGAAGTGGTAAACTCTGGCAACAATATCAAAATATCTTCCATTACTGATTGTTGAATCAAGCTAATCATTTTCTTCTCTGCGACATAATTTGCTTTGTCGGTTGGTGAGAACTTGTTCAACGGAAGATCTTGATCACGTTCATTCTTTGGCCATTTGTAACCATCTTTAACTGCAACCCAGCTGTCGAATTGGTTTGCTTGTATCCAATTCACAAACTTTTCCTTCCATCCTTCAAACTCATCTATACTCATTAGCTTCGGCGGTTTCTGAGTAGTACCCATTTCGTTGTCGATATTCATCTGGTTCGCCGCAAGAGTATTAGCGTTTGATGATGAAGCTACTTGTGACACGAATACGTTGTGGAAATCTTCCATTTTGACAATCTAATGGATTATTTGAGAATATGATCAAAAACAACGTGGAAATGGATTAGTAACAAGCAAGTTTGGTCGAACTTGGGTGAAACTCAAAATTTTGATTTCACTTTAACAAGTTCGGTCAAACTTTGGTATAATTTTCTGATTTTGTACAAACACTTCAAGTTCGGTCGAACTTGAAGAAAAATTTTGAAAATTTTATCACTTCGAATGGACTTGATGTTTAAAGAAACAAAATAACAAGTTCGGTCGAACTTAAGACTCAGTTTCAATGTTTCAACTAAGTTCGGTCGAACTTATGCAATATTTCAGCAAATTTTAAGGAAGTTCGGTCGAACTTGGAGTTTAAACCTTGAAAAACTAACAAGTTCAGGCAAACTTGATTAAAATTCAATGAATTTACTCAAATTCGGTCGAACTTGGTCTCAATTTGATGGAATTGGCTTTGAAAAACATGGTTTTTTTGAACTTTTTGATATCAAAATGATTGAATTTGATATCTAAACTCTCAGGAGTTTGTTACTAGTGTGTTTTACATGGCATATTCAAAAATCACCCATTTTTGACCGTGAAATTATCAAGAATATGAAAATGTTAAAAAAATGATAGAATGGAGATGAAATAGAGAGATTCTTGTCTTGATTCCAGCAAATTTAGGTATCCAGGCTCTGATACCACTTGTAGGAACGTCCACGAATAACTCAGAAACCTAAATTTGTTATATATTGTCCGATTAGGCAGAAACTAATGACAAGGTAATCAAATAACAAGAATTACTCATTTAAAGGTTGTTTTCATTGATATAAAGTTCAAAACATTCAAGATCCGGATCCGATAGAGCTTCGCCTCTGATTTGACAAAGTTACAAATGAAATCACCAAGGCACCTATTTATAGTTGCACAAGTTCACTGGTGGGAGAAGATGTTCGGGCGAACTTGACCTAGTCAAGTTCGGCCGAACTTGACTTCCTACACACCATGACCAGCGAACTTGGCCTAAATCTCACATAAATACGCCTCGATTCACCTATTCTATACAGACTCGATACAAGACTATTCTATAGACATTAAGCACCAATAGACTCCCTCTTGGATATATACTTTGTCTTGTTCGGTCTTCAGAAACTCTCGTTTATTCCAGACTCGTTCGTCGTGTAATGACGAAGGCAACAGACATATGCACCAACAGTCCTCACTTGTCGAATAGGCTAGATTGAGCGTTTGTTGAATATTGTATAGGTTAGAATCGAACAGACGACCAAAATACGGAGTGAATAGTGAAATTGGGAACAAGTTCGCCCGAACTTGACATGTGAAGGTCAAGTTCGCCCGAACTTGTCCTGTGAACTTGTCCATGCACACTCTGGGCGAACTTGTTACCCTATATATAGGTGTGTTGTTCATTTGTCATTTAAGTTTTTTCCATCCCTACGGGGAGATGCTGTCGGATTCTCTCCAGGAACTCCGGCAGCTGGACTTAAAGATGTATATTCTTTCGGTATGAATGAAGACTTCTGCTGTATTCTACTTCTACTCCATTCTGTAATAACATTCTACCGAATCAGTTTACATTTACGCACTAACTTCCTCTAGAACCGCCTGATAACGGACCTTCAATTGGTATCAGAGCTACGGTTATCACCTACGCTCATGAATTTGGACATTTATGGACATTAGGAGGGGTTTTAGATGTAAATCCACAATTAAACATACAATCCGCGGACAAAAAGTTAAATTGAACGGATAGGATTGTTAGAAAACCATTTACGACAAGATCTATGGTGGATTCATCTCGAAATTTGAAGAAATAAAGATTCTGGATCGAAAAATGTATCATTTTGATCAAGTTCGCCCGAACTTGTATCATTTTGATCAAGTTCCGCCGAACTTGTATCATATTAACCAAGTCCGCCCGAACTTGGTGTTGGCCAACCAAGTTCGCCCGAACTTGTCCAGGAGCTTAAAAAAATTGGCGTATTGATGGGATGATTGTCCAGAAAAAATTTGGCGATAGAATTTTTTTCGAGTTTTCGAAGACCGAACCGGGATGTTAGGGGACACCGTCTAGAGCTTCAGAGTACAGATTTGGTGATATAGTCACAAAATTTTGAAGATAATGGGAGAGTCATTGATACGGGTGTAGAATGTTGATCATTTGGGTTTCATGACTGGTAATGGTCCTAAACGTTAAATCCGCATTTGATGAACACTGAAAATTCCGGATTTGAGGGGGAATGTGAAAATTTTAGTATGGTCAGAATTTGCAAAAATGAGGGGGAATAAAAATTTTACGATATATGAAGATTCCGGCATTTTTGAAATTCGTGAATGCTGCAACAGTATCCAGGTGGTTACCGATTGCAGATTATTGGGAAATGCAGAGGATTGAGATTCATCGGGTGATCACAGGAAGTTCAGAGATCATGACACATAGTGATGCTTAAGGGTTAGAGTCCTGATCTCCGGTAAAGGAACAATTAGCTGGATTAGCAGTCGTTAGTACTAGTGAGGAACTGAGGACGTTCAAAATGTTCGGTGATGATCTTAGGAATTAATGACTAGCTCCGTAGACGGATGGTTTCAAAATTACTAATGATAGCCTTTAGTGGCCATTATTTTTTGTCTTCAAGTAGATGAATCATTCTTCTCTTTGGACTAACCGCCGTTGGATGATGATGTTTGGTGATTAAGTGGCGCTGGTCTACTAGAGATAACTATGTATCTGGCATTGTGACTGAAGAGGAAGAATGTGATTTTGGTCACGGACGTATGTTTCTCAGATTCGATGCATTACCAGATTATCTGTTTTCCAATGAAGATTTGCTGATTGAGCAGATTACCGATTTGCTGATCAAATCTTTCTGAAGGGTGCTTAAATGCGATTACAGAAATCGCGATTTCAGATTTTTGAGGGTATTCGTTGATATGAAGTTTTCCGATGCGGTGATTCGAAGTTTCTAACAATTGCTGGTTGAGTTTTTGATATTTTAGGAGTGTGCGGAATAAACTCTCGATGCTCAACGCTTATTCAAAAACTGAACTGGGATGTGGTTATCGTCGAAATGGAGAAGCTGCTACATTGATTAGCTTCAAGTTGATGATTATTCAAGAAAATTTGATTGATCGAGCAAATCACAGGAGGTCGGAAAGTGTGCAACCAAAGTTCTGAACTGGAGATTTCAGCGGAATTGAAAGTTGATAATGCGAGCCCGGATCATCAATTAAGGGGAATTTGTTGACGCGTCTCGACGATATCGACAGACACCTTGATTGAAGTTGCAGAATA
This sequence comes from Scalesia atractyloides, assembly GCA_947069175.1. NCBI lineage: Eukaryota > Viridiplantae > Streptophyta > Magnoliopsida > Asterales > Asteraceae > Scalesia > Scalesia atractyloides. Next base: position 59,667,536 of record CAMTDV010000025.1, read on the forward strand.
TTCAAACACGGCTCAGAGATTTGAAGATCAAGATCAAGCTTCGACAGTAACGAACAAGGGGGAATCTGTTGATGCGTTTTGTGTTCGTCACTTGTCGAATAGGCTAGATTGAGCATGTGTTGACTATTGTATAGGTTAGAATCGAACACACGACCAAAATATGGACCGAATAGTGAAATTGGGAACAAGTTCGCCCGAACTTGACATGAGAAGGTCAAGTTCGCCCGAACTTGACATGTGATGGTCAAGTTCGCCCGAACTTGTCCATGCACACTCTGGGCGAACTTGTTACCCTATATATAGGTGTGTTGTTCATTTGTCATTTAAGTTTTTGCCATCCCTACGGGGAGATGTTGCCGGATTCTCTCCAGGAACTCCGGCAGCTAGACTTAAAGATGTATACTCTTTTGGTATGAATAAAGACTTCCACTGTATTCTACTTCTACTCCATTTGTAATAACATTCTACCGAATCAGTTTATGTTTACGCACTAACTTCCGTCTAGAACCGCCTGATCACGGACCTTCAATATTTTATTTATAGTATGCATTGATTATATTTATATATGTGATATATATGATATACACTATATATATATATATATGGGTTTTTTATAAAAGTATAATATATGAAGTATCATATTAGGTTTTTTGCTTTTCAGAAGTGCAAATCCCTCTCGTGGTACTTCTAGACGAGATTTTCCCCTATGGCAGGTATCCGATTTCCTTCGTCTATGAGTTCTTCACCATAATGACGAAGTTTGGCTACGTTTTTGGGGTTCATCAGCGGGAACACCGAAGGTAGTGGTTCGTTATACATCGGAGGGAACACCACATGTTCCGGTTCAATAGGTGGGTAATACGGATCGTTTATTGGATGCTGGTGCTGGTATCCTGGGAATTTCCTCCGGGTTAAATGTTAGTATTGGTTGTGGGTTTATTGGGTAGGTTCTGGGTAAATTGGTATTGGTGCAGTTATTTGAGCTGGTCCTTCTGGTAGGGTTATAGTTGTTTCATGGTTTTTCTTTTTCCTTCTTTTTTCCCTTTTTACTTTATTAAACCAACCCCTTTTCTTAGGTGGAAAGGTTTTAGCTGATTTGGCTCGAAAAACAAAAGATCCTTCTGTTTCTACTTCGTATCCTGATACAGCTCTAGATGGCCCTTCGTCCATCTCCGAATCAGCCATATGTAGAAAAGCATTGAATACACTTCTATCACTCATACTGTGGACTAAGAAATTGTTAAAATAATATAGAAAATCATATCATACATTGAAATTTGTTTTCACATATAAATTATTTCATATCATACATTGAAATTTGTTTTCACATATAGAAATCATATCATACATTAAAATAACATATAAATTATTTCACATAAATTCCTAACTTTAATGTTTAAGTTTAGGAATTAGAAGAACACCTAAATAGCTTAAACCAGTGGCTCTGATACCACCTTCTGTCACGGCCCCCGACCGCACCCTGGGCGGGCGCCGCGAAGCCAGATGCAGATGGTATCGGTGTTTATTGAATTGGCAGCGAAAAATATCATCAGGATCGTACTTAGGAAAATATTTAAGAGTTTGTAAAGCACCAAAATGTAATATTAAACAAATGGGATAAAACTCATATTCCATTAAAATATTTTATAGGGATAAACTCTATTGACAAAAACATAAGTTCTTCTTTTATTCAGGTAATCATAGCTACTATGTTAAGCCTCCAGTGCTCCATAGTAGGCTTCTATGACTTTCACAGTAAGTTAATTGAAACACGTTTGAAAACATTTTGTCAGCTAAAAAAATATTAGTGTAGGTCCGTTGTACGGATCATTCGGGCACTAATCTGACAAACCTAAGGTAAACATGCGGAATCCGTTTGCTTAAGCGACATTGGATACACTCATTTGTTTCTATTTAATCACTGTTTCATTAATATTCAACGTTACAGATCCTAGAAACACTTGGACAGAGCTTCGCCGTCTCTGTGCCAAAACCAATGAATTTACAAATGAAATGACAAGACACCTATTTATAGGAATCACAAGTTCGCTGGTGGGATGCAAGTTCGGGTGAACTTGCTTAGTCAAGTTCGGCCGAACTTGACTACACAACATATATTTCAAGCGAACTTAGCCTAAAACATACATAAACTTCATCATTTCGCTCCTAAATACAGACTCGATATTATACGCTGACGTAGCCAACAAACATATGCATCAACAGACTCCCCCTTGGATGTTGCCGTAGTCATCATTCTTCAATTAAGTTCCTGAGTGTTTTAATGTTCTCTTGATCTTTATATCTTGAATAACTTTAACATCCATGCTCCCCCTTACTTTAATCTTTCTGTTATCTTCTATCAACATGTTTATCTAGCTCCCCCTCAAATGATGCTCCGAATCTCTAAGATTTAACGATTAAGAACAATCACACGTATCCACACACAAACAATTTCTTAATAGTCTTGTTGGTCCAGCTCACATTCAACATTATCAAGTTTCCATGGAATTTTTTGAGAGAAAATATTTTTGGATTTTAGATTTTGGATTTTGAATTTTGAAAGCAGAAATGTAAACATACTGAAATGTACTATTTACACTTTAGATTTTTTGTGAAAACACATGCTAGAGGATCATATCAGTTTTTGAGACATATCACTAGTACTGTTGACCTTTTAATGACTTTAAGCTTTAAACTTGTTTACCTAGATTGTCGATATGTTTGTCCACTTAAACTTCATCACATTTCTCAATTATTCCAAGATATGTTAGGTATGAATTATAGAGCTTGACTTAACTATGGTTTCCACCTCTTGAATATACTCCCGTATCAAGATTCCCTATATTTCATCATACAGGTGAGTATAGCGTAATTGATATGTATCTGGGTTAATGCGAAGCCTTGAGAGCTCAGGTTAATACCACCGTATCGACAAAGAGATGAATGCTCGACCTATAATTGTGATTCCAATTAAGGAATCTTTTAAGCATTGCAATTGATTAGATCTTTCGATTCTTTTCAAGTTTGCATGCATTTTAGGGTTTTTAGCATAAAGCATTATAGAAGTTCTAGGCTATTGCTTCCGCAAAATCAGAAGAACTTGTAGAATACCCCAGATATCAACTATCTATAAAGACCTCGTATCTCAGAATCAGACATTCTCTCAAACGAAATTTCGGAGTACTAAGTCCATATATCCAAGATATGTTAATCCACAAGATTAAGCAGTTGTAAAATTTAGTTTATATCCCTGAAACAATTTACTGAACGTGTAAAGCCTATCGACACATCCACGGTAAGACTTGTTTATAACTTTTTAAACTTTACAAATATTTAGCGTACTGTGATAGTCCACTAATGTACTATCATTTCCTTTTTGCGCACAAGTAATCTCATTTTTCAATGTTTTTGACATTATTGAGATTTTCTATTGTTTTTTGGAAACATTTTAAAATGATGTTTTTCAATTTATAGGAATTTTTTTTTTACAATTTTTAAAATTTTTTCTCCCCCTAAAATTGAAAACATCTTATTATAATCGAAAATAAGAATCTTCCATTTTAACCATTTAACGACTTTTTACTAATGTGAACGCGATACTACCATTTTGTTTGTGTGGAATATCACTCCTGTCTCTTGTCTCTCTGTATGAACAACCACTTCTTCTGAAATGACCTTTGGCTTGAAGCTTGGTTATCTTGCGCATTCAAACAAACTTTAATCAGTTTTGAATTGGAACCCAATCCATTCTGAATTTAGGTTTACCAAAATCATTAACATCTGAAGTAAACAAACATTCACACTCTTTTTGATATTCAAACAGTTTGATAGAAGCTTTATGTGAAAATTTTACTTTCTTTGATTGTTTAACTATTTGAATTATCAAATTTTTCTCTACTACTCTCTCTTTTGTCCACAGATCTGTATCTGATGAATTCGTTTTACTTGATTGTGAGTAAAATGATTCATTAGAACTTTTATCTGATTTTTTAGACGTATCCAAGGACAAAATCTTTTACAAATACTGTCTAACATTTTTCCTCTTTTTTCTCAATCTGTCTTTTTGCCCTTGCGACAACTTGATTTTTTGTTCTTTGGGCTTTTCTTCTGTTTTTACTGTCTTCTTCACAGCATTTCCGTCCTCCCTGTGAGATTTATCCGATCTTCTTTTCAGATTAGTCGGACAATCCCTGGGAATATGACCTTTGATTTGACATTTATAGCATCTTCTCGAATCAAATCTATTTCTTAGGCATTTAACAGCAATGTGTCCACTAAATCCACAGTTGTAACACACTCTGTTATCGTACCAATTTCTACATTCAGACCATACACCCAAATCATCACGTTGATTTGACGTGTAGTAGTCATCTTTCATGCTTCTTCTATAAAATTGATTTGACTTTGAAGTACTATGGTCCGACCTGCACCACTTATTCTCAAATATTTGTGAGTTTTTATAATGATTGGATGACCGTACCGATGAGCTTTTATTTTTGTTTTGAAAATTTTTTGAATTTTGTTTTTCATGTTGTTTTTGTTCACATTCTGCTTAGAAGGTTTTTGCGTTGAGCATTCACCCTTTTCAGTGGATTGTAGAACAGTTTCTTGAAATTTTTCTTCTAGTTTTAAAAATATTTCATGTTTATCATTTTTAGCTCTTTCATCATTGATAGTACCATCACAATCTTCAATTATGACATCGTCATAATTTGTAACAATGTTACTTATTGGAATTTCTTTTCTATTCACATTGATCGGTTTGGACATATATAATCTAACTTTAATGAGGAGGTCACGAAACCTTTCAATAACTTTTCTGAATTAACAACTTTATTTTTAACAGTCTCAACTTCTTTTTCAAGTTGAGCAATTTTCTCAATATGAGAATTTATTGCTTTTTGATTCTACATTTATTTTTTCAAAAACAATTTTATCATTTTTAAACATTTTTATTTCATTTTAAAAATCTACTACCATTTGTAATTTTTAATTTTCTAAAATTTTTATTTTGTTTTTAAAATTCTTTTCATTTTCTTTAAATTTTTATTTTCTAATGTCAAACTCTCAATCTCATTCAAGAGTTTGGCATTATCCGCCTGATAATTGTCTACATCATAGACCGGGCAGACTGGTTTAGAACTTGAAGACTCACTTGTGGATATACTTGAAACTAGAGCTTCACCGTTCTTAACTACTACATTCTCTTCTCTCTTCACCTGATATTTATTTTTCAGAGATATCCAGAGTTCTTTTGCAGTCCTGTACTCAGGCAGTAGTATCAAGATATGTTCGTTAACAGATTGTTGAATCAGGTTAATCATTTTCTTATCAGCAAAATACGCCTCTTTCTGTTGCGTAGAATACTTGCACTTCTCTAGAATATTCTGATTCTCATCTCTTGGAACTACATATCCTGTTTCGATTGCCACCCAACTGCTAAAATGCATAGCTTGGACCCAACTCTCAAATTTTCCTTTCCAAACTTCATACTCGTCCATACTCATTAACTTTGGCGACTTCTCGGATCCCATTTCGTTTTCCAAATTTATCTTTCGTTCAAAACACTTGAAAAATGATTAAACAGACAATTTTAATAAAATTTGACTTTTTAACCGACAATATCAACGTATCGGTTTGCTAAAAACGTTTAAAATTTTTCGGAAACTTTTTTTTTACCAGATTAGAGCTTTAAACTCGTCTCGTCAATACGACTCTAACGATATATAATGTCCGAGACATTTTTCGGGATTTTCATGCCTTAGACAAGTTCGGTCGAACTTGTCACAGTGTGTGAACTCAGCTATTTAACAAGTTCGGGCGAACTAGTTTCACTCAGAATACAAGTTCGACTGAACTTGTGTTTAGATGTTATGAAAAATACCAAGTTCGAGCGAACTTATGTGAATTTTCAAGAGATAGCAACTTCGGGCGAACTTGTATAGACTTTCAAAAAAATTTTATCAAGTTCGGGCGAACTTGACTAAAAATGATGAAAAAACAGTCAAGTTCGAGTGAACTTGAGTAAAAACCTTGAAAAATCAGTCAAGTTCGGGCGAACTTGATGAAAAATTTAAGTTTTTCAGTCAAGTTCGAGCGAACTCGATGTTATGTTCGAGCGAAGTTGTGATTTCAAACATGGTTTTTTCAAATTTTCGACATGAATTCGTTTGTTTTAAGCTCTGATCTTTTCAAGGGTTAATCTATTATGGATTTTACGTATTATACTTGAAAATCAATCCATTTTGTCCGTGAGTTGTCCAAGAAAAGTTAAAAATAGAAGAAATGAGTAAAAGATGAGATGATTTCAGTCCAATGTCTTCATATTAGGCAAATCCTGCTCTGATACCACTTGTAGGTTTGTTGTACGGATCATTGGAGCACTAATCTGATAAACCTAAGGTAAAATGCAGAATCCGTTTGCTTAGGCGACATTGGATACACTCATTTGTTTCTATTTGATCACCGTTTCATTAATATTCAACGTTACAGATCCTGGAAACACTTGGACAGAGCTTCGCCGTCTCTGTGCCAAAATCACTGAATTTACAAATGAAATGACAAGACACCTATTTATAGGAATCACAAGTTCGCTGGTGGGATGCAAGTTCGCGCGAACTTGCTTAATCAAGGTTGGCCGAACTTGACTACACAACATATATTTCAAGCGAACTTGGCCTAAAACATACATAAACTTCATCATTTCGCTCCTAAATACAAACTCGATATTATTCGATGACATAGGCAACAGACGTATGCATCAACATATATTGAAGGTCCGTATCGGTTCACCGAAGAACACAAACTTTGCGTTTAATCCGGTTTATCATGCGGAATCCGTTAAACCGAACCGTAATCATGACAGCAAATCGTAAATAATCAACGTATTACGTTCTAATCGACAACCGGATAGAGTTCGACGTCTAAGTGACAAAATCGACTCGATCTAGATCTGAACGGTATGTGTGTTCTTGAGAGCTCTTGAGCGAAGTTGATGATGAGTTGTTCTACTCCGAAGGTGTTGTTCAGCTTGATATTTATAGGCCATGCATGCACACTTTGACCGAACTTGATTGTTGAAGTCCAATCCGCCCGAAGTTGTATAACTGATCTCACCTCAAACAAATATAGATTGTTGTGATGTCATTTGCATGATGTAATGATGATGCAGAAATTGTGATGTCATCACGTAAATGTGATGACATCAATTCCCGATCATGCCTGCTCTCTATGCACTGTGCCGTACCAAAACCTATCCTGACCTAAACAACTCTAATATAACCTCTTGTCCGGTTTAATACAGACTCAAAACACTTGACGTAACTAGTACAGTTAGATTTCTATCTATGGCCACTCGGATAGTGCACTAACAGTCTCCCCCTTGGACATAGCTAGAAATATGTGATTTTTAGTCTTGAACTGCCTTGAATAACATCTTCAAGTGAAACCGTAGTCTCCCCCTTGAATGAAGCTCCAAATCTCTAAGATTTGACGATTAAGAACAATCACACGTATCCACAAACAATTAGTTTCTTAACAGTCTCGTTGGTCCAGCTCACATTCAACATTATCAAGTTTCCATGGAAGATTTTGAAAGAAAATTTTTTGGATTTTGAATTTTGAAAGCAGAAATGTAAACATACTGAAATGTAATATTTACAGTTTAGATTTTTTGTGAGAACACGTGCTAGACGATTATATCAGTTTTTGAGACATATCACTAGTACCGTTAACCTTTAATGACTTTAAGCTTTAAACTTGTTTACCTAGATTGTCGATATGTTTGTCCACTTAAACTTCATCACAATTCTCAATTATTCTAAGATATGTTAGGTATGAATTATAGAACTTGACTTAACTATAGTTCCTGCCTCTTGAATATACTCCCGTATCAAGATTCCCTAGATTTCATGTTACATGTGAGTATAGCGTAATTGATATCTATATCTGGGTTAATGCGAAGCCTTGAGAGCCCAGGTTAATACCACAGTATCGACAAAGGGATGAAGGCTCGACTTATAAGTGTGTTCCAATTAAGGAATCTTTAAAGCACTGCAATTGGTTAGATCTTTCGGTTCTTTTCAAGTTTGAATGCAGTTTAGGGATTTTTAGCATAAAGCATTATAGAAGTTCTAGGCTATTGCTTCCGCAAAATCAGAAGAACTTGTATATTACCCCAGATATCAACTATCTATAAAGACCTCGTATCTCAGAATCAGGCAATCTTTCAAACGAAATTTCGGAGTACTAAGTCCATATATCCAAGATATGTTAATGCACTAGATTAAGCAGTTGTAAAATTTAGTTTATATCCCTGAAAAAATTTACTGAACGTGTAAAGCATATCGACACATCCACAGTAAGACTTGTTTATAACTTTTTAAACTTTACAAATATTTAGCGTACTGTGATAGTCCACTAATGTACTATCATTTCCTTTTTGCGCACAAGTAATCTCATTTTTCAATGTTTTTGACGTTATTGAGATTTTCTATTGTTTTTTGGAAACATTTTAAAATGATGTTTTTCAGTTTTACAGGAATTTTTTTTACAATTTTTAAAATTTTTTCTTCACCTAAAGTTGAAAACATCTTATTATAATCGAAAATAAGAATCTTCCATTTTAACCATTTAACGACTTTTTACGAATGTGAACGCGAGACTACCATTTTGTTTGTGTGGAATATCACTCCTGTCTCTTGTCTCTCTGTATGAACAACCACTGCTTTTGACTGACCTTTGGCTTGAAGCTTGGTTATCCTACACATTCAAACAAGCTTTAATCAGTTTTGAATTGGAACCCAATCCACTCTGGATTTAGGTTTACCAAAATTATTAACCTCTGAAGTAAACAAACACTCACACTCTTTTTGTTATTCAAACAGTTTGATAGAAACTTTACTTTAAAATTTCACTTTCTTTGATTGTTTAACTACTTGAATTATCAAATTTTTCTCCACTGCATTCTCTTTTCTCCTCAGATTTGTATCTGATGAATTTGTTTTACTTGACTGTGAGTAAAATGATTCATTAGAACTTTTATCTTATTTTTTAGACGTATCCGAGGACAAAATCTTTTCCAAATACTGTCTAACATTTTTCCTCTTTTTTCTCAATCTGTCTTTTTGCCCTTGTGACAACTTGATTTTTTGTTCTTTGGGCTTTTCTTCTGTTTTTACTGTCTTCTTCACAACATTTCCGTCCTCCCTGTGAGATTTATCCGATCTTCTTTTCAGATTAGTCGGACAATCCCTGGCAATATGACCTTTGATTTGACATTTATAGCATCTTCTCAAATCAAATCTCTTTCTTAGGCAGTTAACAACAATGTCTCCACTAAATCCACAATTGTAACACACTCTGTTATCGTACCAATTTCTACATTCACACCATACACCCAAATCATCACATTTTTACAAATTATGATGATGTCATAATTGAAGATTGTGATGATACTATCGATGACAAAAGAGCTAAAAATGATAAACATGAAATAGTTTTAAAACTAAAATAAAAATTTCAAGAAACTGTTCTACAATCTACTTAAAAAGATGAATGCTCAGCGCAAAAACCTTTTAAGCAGAATGGAGAACAAAAACAACATGAAAAACAAAATTCTAAAAATTTTCAAAACAAAAATAAAAGCTCATCGATACGGTCATCCAATCATTATAAAAACTCACAAAAATTTTAGATAAGTGGTGCAGGTCGGACCACAGTGCTTCAAATCAAAACAATTTTACAGAAGAAGCAGGAAAGATGACTACTACATGTTACTTGTAGGTCCGTTGTACGGATCGTTCGGGCACTAATCTGACAAACCTAAGGTAAACGTGCGGAATCCGTTTGCTTAGGGGACATTGGATACATTCATTTGTTTCTATTTAATCACCGTTTCATTAATATACAACGTTACAGATCCTGGAAACACTTGGAAAGAGCTTCGCCGTCTCTGTGCCAAAATCACTGAATTTACAAATGAAATGACAAGATACCTATTTATAGGAATCACAAGTTCGCTGGTGGGATGCAAGTTCGGGCGAACTTGCTTAATCAAGGTCGGCCGAACTTGACTACACAACATATATTTCAAGCGAACTTGGCCTAAAACATACATAAACTTCATCATTTCGCTCCTAAATACAAACTCGATATTATTCGATGACATAGGCAACAGACGTATGTATCAACAATTAATGAGTTAACTCAAATTTTGTAAAAAGACAAATTGTTATATTTCACAGTATCAAGGGCGATTACATTGTTTTTATCTAACAAAAATTCAATCAGTATTTGTCATGGTGGCAGTTCCAATGAGTGTGGTCATGTCACTATTGGCTAACTTTTGTCCAATAGTAACGTCGGACTAGTAGTGTATACAAACCCCACAAACCGGCAGTAATTGTAGATTACAAAACTTAATCACTGTAAATAAAACTGATAAAATATTTAGGGTTTTGCAAAAGCATTTGATAAAAGATAGAATGACTCACGTTGTATTTTTTAAGGTTGTTATTTAGAGCTTCCAGGTGCTATTTCTGAGTTCCTAATAACATTACATTGCAACACGTGTCAGTGCAATAACCCAACTTAAAATTTAATGATACATCATGAGACAAAACCTCAACGTAGTTTACAAAGTATAGCCTTATATACAGGAAACAATTTGGCATCCGTTGCTGGGTTTTAGATCAATCGGACAGGGTATCGAATCAGTGATTAGGGTTAAACACTTACAACGGAGCAGAGCTTCACAGGTTTCAGGTTTTAGGGGGTGTATTGCAGAGAAAACGGAGGTACGAGAGTCTGAGAAAGTGATTTGAGGATCGAAAATGAGCAACGACTTCAGTCCGACGCTGCTCCTTATATACCCAAACTAGGTTTCCCCCGTGCGTCATGCTAGAATCCAGAGGAACCCTTGCGTGGCACGACAATACCTAGCTAGTACTAAGTCAGCATAGTCACAAGTGTGGGCTTGCCACTTGTCGCGAAATGGGGCACGTGTCCCTAGTCTCTCCCGGTGTTGCGGGGGATGCATGGATTTCTGGTGCATGGCGCCTGGGACTCCCAGATTAGTTTTCTTCATTTTTCGTGTCGGGTCTCGTTGTGCGTGTCCGGGGCTTCGATTATGGCTCGTTTTAGGGTGTTTTGGAGAGTTGTTACAAATTTCGTCCCGAAATTCACGTTAAGTTACCGGTTGCTGGGGAGTCTTTGAACGATTGAGAGTACTTTGTTTTGATTTGGTCTTCTTGTTCCTAGGTATACTCGGGAACGTTATGTGAGTTCCAACGAACTTTGCCCAACTTGACACGAATTCTCCTAGTATTTTGGACCTTCCAGTCCATAACCTCAATAGGTTATTTGGTGTATTGGAGTTTCTCGTCGATATGGATCTCATCCACGGGTATGATCACGGTTTCTTGAGTAGGACTCTTCTTAAGATTTGACACATGAAATGTGTTGTGTACACTGCTGAGTTTCTCTTGAAGTTTCAGTTTGTAGGCGATGGTTCCAACCTTTCCTAGGATTTCAAAAGGTCGTATGTAGCATGGGTTTAACTTCCCACGTTTACCAAATCTGCCTACGCCTTTCCAAGGCAAGACTTCCGATAAAACCATGTCTCCGACCTGGAAGGTTAATGGTTTGCATCGTTTTTTAGCATAGCTCTTTCTTCTGTCTCGAGCCGCCTTGATACGGTCTCGGGTTTGAAAGAACTTGCCCATAGTCTACTGGAGTAATTCCGGACCAATTAGTTGTTTGTCGCCGATTTCCGCCCAACATAGCGGTGATCGACACTTACGTCCCTAGAGATCTTCAACAGGTGCGGCTTGTACGCTAGTGTGGTTACTGTTATTGTATGAGACCTCCACTACTGGCAAGTGAGTATCCTAATTTCCACCCAAATCCATTACACAAGAAGGTAACATATCTTCCAATGTTTGTATCGCTCGCGCACTCTGGCCATCCATTTGAGGGTGAAAGGCCATCCTTAGATCCAACCAAGATCCAAAGGCCTGTTGGAACGATTTCCAAATTCTTGATACGAACCGACCGTCTTGGTCCGATATGATTGAAACTGTGACATTTCTTTCGTTTCAACCATTGTACAATCCCGAACAATTTCGAATCCAATAAAATCTTGTGTTTCGTTTCCAGGATTGTATAATTACGTGTGACATTTGCACATTTTTCAATTTGTACAATTTCAAACTCTCTAACCTTTTCTGGAAGTAAAATCGTAAACTGTTACGCTAACGTAAACAGTTTAACACGGCGTACACTCCGGAACAAGGACGTAACCTAACATACCCTAATACTGATTACATGACTTGGATATAAGTTTTGAAGGGTTAGGTATGGCTAAAACATGCTTATTCGAGTCCAGGGACTATTTGCGACAAACTGCGAAAGTCTACCAATTCTCGTATTTTTGAATATGAACCATATTTACGCATCCAAAATTTTTTGTAATCAATAAGATCTTGTATTTTATTGATAAGAATGCAAAAATATCAATCGTTTCGAAATTTCGGTCATTTTCGTGTTCATTATAACGTTTGACGTAAATAAGCGAAATGCGTAACCTTACAACCGAACGAACCGAAATCCACGACATTTCTGGGCAAAATCCAAGTTACATATTCCTTAACACCTTTATAGAGCCTATGCTGTATTGTAAAATACATCAGTTTATCATGTACAGTTTGTATAGTTTTCGTTACTTATAGTTTCGTTTTCAGTAGAATAGATATACTTTTGATCCAATTGCGTTTTGCAGGTCTTGGTTGATTAAAACAGTGGAAAAATGCAAGAAAAGAGCTAAAATATGAAGATACCAAGTTCTGGAACGTGTTGGAAGGCTCGGGAGCTGAAACGAGTCGAAAAAGCTGAATTTAAGGCTTCTGGCAGGCCGCACTAGCAACATATGTGCCTCTTGCGGGTGGCGAGAGGCTGATAGAAAAACACAGAAATCATACACGGTCGCGGGGCGCGACCGGTTAGCAAGTCCCTCTCGCGGGTCGCGAGAGGGTGATGATGGCAAACAAGTCGTAGCTGGGCATGGTATTGGATATTTAGAAAGTATATAAACATTATTATAACTCAAAAACCTAAGTTACGACTTAGCATCAACTTTGGACGAAAATTGGACATCTTTGCAAGCTTTTTTGAGAGCTCGGAGCTACCGGTTGAGGAATTGACGTCTAGGGAATCATTCGAGTTGCAATCTTGTCATTCGGGTGTCTTCACTTTCGTCTCTTTCTTAGATCATGTTTCATTTCTTAAAAATACTTTATTTATGATGTATTCAATGACTTTGATTGTCTAAAGTTATTATACTACCTAGATTGGATGAATGGTTTGCTAAAGTTTTGATTTTAATAAAGGATAATTAACTTTATGGATTGTTTGTGATTTGTAGGCGACTTGATTATTGATTATATGTATATGAATTCTTAATATTGTCTGTGAACTGTTTATTACTTCCTATAATTCTTGGTGACGGTCTTTATCACATAATAGAGTCATACTAGGTTTTTTAGGTTTTGGTGAGTGTCTATATCACATAATAAATCTTCAATCTTTAGGGTTTAATCGCGCGGTTAACCTTATAAATAATAATCGGTAAACAAGTGTTCTACTAATTCTCAATAGCTGAGAGGTGCGAGATTATTGTTAGGTCTAAGTCATTAAACCGTAAGGTAGGAGCTTCGTTAGGAGTAAACCTTTTGGCTATTGTCTAACAAGTCTAATCGAGAACTCAAGTTTACCTAGGTTTAGGTCCTCAGACGGAGTGAATCTGTTAAGGTAAACCCGTTAAATGTCTTGAGAGGGAGTTTAACCACTCGGTGTTCGTAACAGCCACTAGGGTGCCATAAGTTTCTCTTGAGAAGGGTTAGGAGTCTTGTTCGGTATCTCGAAAGGTTTAGAATTTTAAGATCTCGGTTCCATAATTATTAATATCCTAATAAAATCTGTCACTAGAAGCAAACCAGGATTCCAGTCTAGGTAGTGTCTTCACCATCTGAGTAAAGTCCGAAGTAATTAGCTTATTAATTAGTTTAATTTATTTTACTTGCATTTTTAGGTCCTTTAGAAACCCCTCTCATTCACATAAACAAATAGTATGTCCGTGTCCGTCATAGTCTAGATAGAGTCGTTAGATAGTTTGATAGAGTCTCGTGGGTTTGATATCCGGACTTACATTAGCTATACTAGAGTCGACCGGTATACTTGCCGGTTAGTAGTTTAGTGTGTGTTAGTGAGTTTAGAGTATTACTTAGAGTCTAGAAGTAGGTTAATTTAGTTAATCTTAATAAACTACTTTTTAGCACATCAAGTTTTTGGCGCCGTTGCCAGGGACTCTTTGGCAATTGCGTTAGTTACTTTTTTTCGACTTATCTGATATCATTACATGCTATTTGTCATTTTTGAGTCGTAGGAGTCTAAATAGATTTAATGTCTTTTATTTTTAGAGTTAATTTTTTTAGAGTCTTCTTACTTGTTTGTTTTTGGTTTTGCAGTGGATGCCCCATACGCATTCGCAAGGACCTCCGCCGAAGCTGCCTACGGACAAGCCTTCCTTCTCATCATCTTCTTTCAAGGTAAGTACTTCCACACCCTCATCTTCCACTTGTTCTGACTCTACACTCCAATCTAAACCACCGAACTTTGACTTTACACCGAAGTCATCACCCCACAATTCTCCACTACCCTCCTGTCCCCAAAGTCCACCACCCGTTGTCCAAATGACCAACCAAATCGTTCACCAACAAGCCACCACCGGCTTCACCGGTGCTAACTCACCCATCACCTTACCCGAAATCACCAATGAAAAATCTTGGCAAATCCCATCCTACATCATGACCGCTATCACTAACTCTTGACAATTTCACGGTCGTGAGGATGAGGATGTGACTGCCCATGTTAACCATATTACCTGCCTTTGTGGCACCTTCTCCATTGAAGGTGTTAACCTTAACGCTCGCTATCTCAAGGTATTTCCTTTCTCCCTTGTTGGCCACACAGCTGTCTGGGTCGATACGCAGCCAGCAGGTACTTTCACCACTTGGGCAGGTCTACGAAATGCTTTCTTAGCTAAATACTTCCCAACCGCAAAAGAATCTCGTCTACGCGATCAGATCCATATTCCGGATGGAACCTTATGAGTCGTATCACCTGGCCTGGGAAAAATTCCAAACTCTGCTCTCTCGTTGTTCTCAGCATGGCTTATCAAATTGGGCACTTGTAGAGAAGTTCTACAGTGGTCTAACCCCGGAGATCAGAGCTTGGTTTGACACTTAGGCCGGCGGGTAACTCATGGGAAAGAAATCAATAGCCGAATGTAATGATCTTGTCTAACGTTTTGTACACTCTGACGTGGACTATAGCACTACCAGCAGGACTTCTATTCCTGTGACTAGTACCACTTCCACCGATCGAGGGGTATCCCAAGTTGGCTTGGATTCATCGGTAGTCGTTGCTTTAGACATGATTCTGAAAAACTTCACTAAGGAAATTGATGAGATTAAACAAAAGGTAGATCGTTGTGAGGTGTGCAGGGGAGGTCACGATACCATAGATTGTCCCACGCTCACCCTTGAGCAAGTCGAGTATATTTCCGTCAAGCGAAGTCCCACTAATCCGTTTAATAATAATAATAACTCGAATAATAACTCCAACGGTTAATAATAATAATGAATAATAATAATCAATAATAATAATAATAATAATAATAATAATAATAATAATAATAAATAATAATAAAAAATAATAATAATAATAATAATAATATTTCCGCTCTTCCAGTAACCCCCTGGGTTTCCATCTGGTTAATTCCAAAGCAGGGGGCAGGGTTTATATAGTAGTTCAGGTTCAGGTCAGCCATGTCAGTTTGGGAGTTCAGGTTCAGGGGGTCAGTTTAATAGTGGGGGTTCAAACCAAGACGGTAACGTTAGTGGTAAAAGTTCAGGTGGTAGTTTAGAGAGGATTGAGGAGCTTCTTGCTAAATTGGTAGTTAAGGATCAGATCACTTAGAAAACACTAGCAGAGCATGACTCTTACTTCAAAACTCAAGAGGAGATAAATAAAAATAATGAACTTTTTCAGAAAAATCACCAAGCCGCACTCTTAGATCTTCAGAGGACCGTAGGTAGTATCGCTAAGCAGTTACAAAAATACCCTCCTGGTTAGTTTTTGGGTAACACTCATACCAACCCGGCTAACCATTCTGCAAAAGCGATAACCACCCGTAGTGGTAAGAGTTTAGGTGAGGTAGTTAGAGAGAAAGAGTTGAGGTGGAAGATGAAGAAGATGTAGATGAGGAGATACAAATGGAGGCTCTGGGTAAAGTGCACATTAGGCTAGACCCAGCGTGTACCCCACACACCGAGGAGCCTCAAGTAGAGAAGAGTGTAGAGAAGCAACTGGTAAGTGTTAGACCGTCACCATTAGTTGATTATTTGCACGTCCCTTACCCCGCCCGCCATAAGAATCAGAAATATTCTTAGGAATATGGGCAATTCCTTGATATGTTTAAACAGTAAAAAATCAATCTTCCGTTTTCCCTTCAGTCCATGCTCAAATATGCCAAATTCCTTAAGGACCTTCTCAAGCGTAAGGATAGGATAGGTGAGCTTTTGAACATTCCATTCACCGGAGGTTGTTCTGCGGTGGTCTTGAATAAGCTACCGGAGAAACTAACCGACCCCGGCACATTCACTATTCCGTGCCTATTCGGGGGCGCTGTTGCTCCCGCTCGTGCCTTAGCAGATTTAGGTGCTAGCATCAACTTGATGCCATTCTCGCTTTACGAGAAATTAGGATTAGGAGAGCTTACACCTACACGCATGTCATTGTCATTGGCTGATCGTTCGGTTAAGTATCCTCGAGGGATCGTAGAGAATTTGCTAGTTAAGGTTGATAAGTTCGTGTTCCCTTTAGATTTCATTGTTCTAGACATGGAGGCCGACGAGAAGTTCCGATCATATTAGGCCGTCCATTCCTTCGAACCACAAAGGCAAGATTTCATTCCTGCAGGCGATGCGATAGTCACTTTTGAGATAGATAGAGCCATGCAACTCCCTAGTGGTAGAGATTATGATAGTGGTCCGTGTTACTTCGTTTACTTTATAGATTCCTTCATCTCGTGCGTTGATCATTGTTTAGATTATATTAGTGGAGCCGATCTAGTTAGTGAGGGAGTAGTTGAAGAGGAGTTTGACGATGAGGGAGGGGAGGTAAATCCGACTTGGGTTCCCGAAACCTTAGAGCTTTGTGAGAATAAGGAAGAGAACGATAGTAAGCCCGTAGATACTTCACCCCTAGAGCTTAAGGTTCTTCCTTCTCACTTAGAGTATGCGTTCTTAGGAGAAGAGTCTAGCATGCCCGTCATTATCTCATCTAAATTGACGGAGGAGGAGAAAATGAGGTTGATCAAGGTGCTGATATCACAAAGTGGTCATAGCTTGGAGGTTGTCGGATATTAAGGGGATTAGCCCCACTTTTTGCATAAACCAGATTCTTATGGAGGATGAATATAAGCCGGTGGTGCAACCCCAAAGACACCTCAATCCCAACATGAAGGATTAGCCCTACTCAAGTCGCTCCTAAGAAGGGGGGATGGTTGTTGTCATGAATGCGAAGAATGAGCTCATCCCTTCTCGTACGGTCACCTGTTGGCGTGTGTGCATCGATTACCGCAGGCTTAATGACGCCACCCAGAAAGATCACTTTCCACTCCCATTAATTGACCAAATGCTAGAGCGTCTAGCGGGGCAACAATTTTATTGTTTCCTTGATGGTTTTTCCCGCTACTTCCAAATCCCCAGCGCGCCGGAGGACCAAGAAAAGATGACATTTACATGTCCATACGGCACATACGCGTACCGACGTATGCCTTTTGGATTATGTAACGCTTCGGCTAATTTTCAGCGGTGTATGGTCGCCATCTTCCAAGATATGGTCGAGAATGCGATGGATGTCTTTATGGATGAGTTTTCAGTCGGCGATTCTTTCGATCAGTTTTTAGGTAATTTAGCGAGAATGATGAAGAGGTGTGTTGAGATGAAGTTAATGCTCAATTGGAAAAAGTGTAACTTCATGGTGACGGAGGGGATTGTATTAGGTCATTGTATCTCTAGATCCAACAAGAGGTGGATAGGGCTAAGATAGATACGATTAGTAGGCGTCCTCCAGCGACTAGTGTGAAATCAATCCGAAGTTTTCTTGGTCATGCGGGCTTCTATAGGCGCTTCATTAGAGATTTTTCCAAGATCACACGCCCCATGACTCGACTCCTTGAAAGGATATTCCTTTTGTCTTCGACAAGGAGTGTCTTCAAGCGTTTGAAATCCTTAAAGAGAAATTCGTGAGTGCACCCATCCTTGTGTCCCCCGATTGGAGCTTGTCCTTTGAGCTCATGTGTGACGTGAGCGACTACGCGGTCGGGGCGGTTTTGGGTCAAAGACGGGAGAACCACTTTCACAAGATCTATTATGCGAGTAAAACCCTCAACGACGCTTAAGAGAATTACACCACCACCGAGAAGGAAATTCTAGCCGTAGTTTTTGCATTCGATAAGTTCTGTTCTTACCTTGTGCTTTAAAGACCATAGTGTTCACCGATCATGCGGCTTTGCGTTATCGCTTCCAAAAGAAGGACGCTAAGCCTCGTCTCATTCGTTGGATTCTTCTTCTTTCCTAGTTTGACATAGAAATTAAGGATAAGAAAGGAGCAGAGAACGTCACGGACGACCATCTTTCACGATTAGAGGATCCGAGTAAGGAAGAGATTCATGAGGAGGAGATATGAGATAGATTCCCTCACAAGTCCATTGATTTCGTTGTGGCTGAGAAAGAGGGTCTGCCTTGGTTTAGTGACTTAGCAAATTACCTTGCGAATGGGTACGTGATTAAGGATTTGAACGCCCAGCAAAGGAAGAAGTTTTTAGGGATGCGAGGAAGTATATTTGGGATGATTAGAGGATCCGAGTAAGGAAGAGATTCATGAGGAGGAGATATGAGATAGATTCCCTCACAAGACCATATTCTTAGGAGATGTGTTGCTAGGGATGAGAGTATAGATATTCTTAGGCATGTTCACGAGGGGTTGACGGGAGGTCATCACGGTGCACGCACTACCGGACAAAAGGTCTTTGATTGCGGTTTCTTTTGGCCCACAATAGTTGAGGATGCTATAGGGTTCATTAGGAAATGCGATGCTTTCCACCGTACCGACAATATCTCATCCAAGAATGAGATGCCCTAAAATCCAATTTAAGTTCTCGAAATCTTTGATGTATGGGGCATTGATTTTATGGGACCCTTCCCCGCCTCTAGGGGGAATAGGTACATCCTCGTGGCAATCGATTACGTTTCTAAGTGGGTGGAAGCTCAAGCTTTGCCTACGAATGATGCCTGAGTGGTGGTGAGATTCCTTAAAAAGTTGTTCACGCGTTTCGGTACACCCAAAGCCATTATTAGTGATCGAGGAACACATTGCCGTAATGGAGAAGGCATTAGAGCGTTATGGAGTTACACACCGTTTGTCTACCACGTACCATCCACAAATGAACGGTCAAGTTGAGAATGCGAATAGAGGAGTAAAGAGGATATTAGAGAAAACAATGGGGAAGAGTCGAAAGGATTGGTCGGATAAGCTTGATGATGCATTGTGCGCGTTTCGTACCGCCTACAAAACACCTTTAGGCACCACTCTGTTCATGATTGTCTATGGCAAAGCGTGCCATCTCCCGGTAGAATTAGAGCACCGAGCGCTTTGGGCTCTTAAAACTGGAATTTAGATTTAACCGAATCGACTAGGAAAAGGTTCTTCCAAATTCACGAGTTGGAAGCTCTTAGAGATGCGGCAATGAACGTTCATGGAGCATTAATGAGAGAACGAAGGTGTTGTATGACAGGAGGATTAAGGGGTTGAAAGAGTTTAAAACCGGTGATAAAGTACTTCTTTACAATTCGAGGTTCAAGTTATTTCCCGGGAAGTTAAAGTCTAAGTGGACGGGACCGTACGTTGTGAAGGAGGTGTTTCCGTATGGTGCAATTGAGTTGTACGATGAAGTTGACTGTAAAAACAACAAACCGCGACGGAAACGTCGGGGAGTCATGTTAACAGATTGTTTCAACAACACGTGGTATTAAAGTTATGTTTTATTGAATATTGAAGTTTCATAGTTACATTGTCTTGGAAATTAAAACAAACTAAATAAACTATTGTCTTTCATATTTTAAGGCACTAAGTCCACGTCTGATATTAAGTGAGCATGCATCAACATCAAGCATTGTTCCCTGAAACATATGTGAAAACGAGTCAGCAAAAATATGTCGGCGTGTAAGGTTTTGTGAGTGTGTCAAATTCATGGCCATGAATATGTATTTGCAATACCTCGTCAGACTACTAGAGTCGTTAATTGAAAACCGTGTTATAAAAGGTATTTGGTATTGCAATGATAACTAACCAACTAAAACACGTTAGTTATAGTTTATAAAAGACTTGTAGCCATGAATCTTGACCAAAACATTTGTTTTGTAAATTCGAGTAGTAAATCGTCTTGAAGAAACTTTGTATGGTTTATATCTTTAATTGAAAATCGTTGCGTGTCATTGTTTAAAAACTTTTGTTTCAAGTGATGCAAATAACGCCACGAATTTAATACAATAAAAGCACTTATATATAGGAAGTACCAGCGGCATATCCACCATGCTTTTATCACATTACACACATACCGTTATTTATATCATTTACCATAACCCGATCGTCCATTGTTTGTGTCATAAACCATTCGTCCATTGTTCGTGTCATAAACCAATTGTTCATCGTCCGTGTAAACAAATCATCCTTGTTTTAATTGTGAAAACTTTTGGTCATTTTGGTGAATACATTCAAACCTTTGTTGACTCGTCTATACCACCAAAGGGTATCTTTAAATTGCAATAACAAACCACAAAAGGGTTTGTTAAAGTAAACAGTTTCGGTCGTTCCCCAAATTTCATACAAACACCGGGAACCATGGTAACAGGATTGTCAGTCCTATGGTACCATAACTTACTACTGGACGGCTTTGCAAAAGCTAATGAATATTATTCGTGTCATTTGTATAACGCAGCAACAAGTTCGTTCACATTATTGAAATCGTCTTGTTTATATAAACCATAGCTTTTGTAATTTGAAAACTTGAAAACAAAATAACACATATGAATCACCCCAAAATATTTGAAAAACATAAAAGAGGGGACTATATACTCACTTGGAGTTTCCAAATAACCTTAAATCAAAGATTAAACAAGCCCAAACGTCGAAGAAATCAAGCGTGTCCTAAAATCAGATAACTATGTAAATGTCGGGACTTTAAACGGCGGACTGGATAGAATGAGGTCTTGTAAACCGAATGAGTGTTGGAACTCATATGAAATGGTTTAACAAAGTTAACATTCTGATTTGGGAATATTCCTAAGTGCTTTTGACCCGTTATAACTCGTTAAGGTAGTTTATGCTACTTTAATGGATCATTTACGAAAATGCATGTTCGGATGGTTAGATATGTGTAATGATAAGTCTTATATGACAAAATAAGTTTAGTAATGTTATAACATCAGTGTATATGGCAAAACATTGGTTACATAGGCTTAAAATTGTTTTATGCGCAAAAAGGGCGTTTTGGTCATTTATAAAGGCATAACTAGTAACTTAACATCATACTAACCAAACGACGCGACCACAAGGTATAACCTCGGAGGGTTATTCCTATACAACTATGGTCACATATATGTGTTTGGTCGGATCCTAAGATCGACCAAACGTGTCAGATTCGAAAGTCAAAGCGTGGTCAAGACCGCTCAACTTACGACCATAAACAAGCACTAAACTAAAAGTGACGAGTTAGACATGTCAAACATGTCTAATTAACTTTATAAAACTGATTTGGTATCAAAACAAGCTGACCCGAAAATAGTTTCATCGTATAATGCACATTTTACGCATTATTGACCGAAACTTTGACTCGTCACTACAACTAGTAAACGTGGTAATCAGTAGGCATGGTCGCTAAGGACCATAACCATCGTGATTACGATCACGTTGCAAAGTTCAATTGAACTTTGTTTTGACCAATTAATGGTCAAAGCCGAAAGTCAAACAATGTTTGAGTTTTAGCTTGAAATTGCTAAAAGGAATGAAAAAGACTAAGGATGAGATCTTACTTGTGTTTAGGAACACCCAAGATCTCAAAGAACTCAGTAGGAGGCCTCCAAAAGGATGGAATCAAGTTCCAAGAGTATGGGAGGAAGAAGATGGAAATGAGCAAGAAGAAATGGTGAAGATCAAGCCTATTTATACTAATCTTGGAGCTCCCAAATCATGCCAAGTGTTGATTCAGGTGTTAAGGCATGGATTAGTGTCCCTCCAGGTGTCTAATGCAGGTTAAAGGTGGCATAGATCGTGACTTGGTGGCCAAGGAAGTTAACAAGAAGCTACCACCTTTGATTTTAAGAAGGTTCTGAGCTGGGGACTCCTTACGGACCGGATGGGGTTTTGCCTTACGGTCCGTAAGGCCCTTGCAGGGGCAGAAGTTTCAAAAATTGGCAGAAATGGCCCCTGAACTTGTTTTCATCGTGTTTTGGCACTTTTAACACCCGTTAACCCCATTTTTAAGCTCCATAAGGATGAATAAACATAGGGAACTTGAAATATGTTCAAAACTGTCCGGGTGTCGGTTCGTTCGGTCGTACGGTTGTGGTTTTCGGTTAATTACGACGAGAATCGTAACGATCGCGCAAATGACCGTAAACGCATAACGAATGATATTTTTGCATTCCAATCATTAAAATACTAGATTTTAATGATTACAAATTTTTTTTGGATGTGCGTATGGATAACGATATACGCGAATCGGCATAGTTTCACAGAATTTGCAAAATAGCCCCTGAAGTTGCAAAAGCATGATTTTGCCATACCGAAGCCCTCGAAACTTATTCTAAGTTATGTAAAGGGTATTTATGGTATGCTTAGCTTATTTCATTGTTCCGGAGTGTACATCGCGTCAAACTGATTACGTTTGCGTAATAGTTTGCGATTTCACTTCTAGAAGTTGTTTAAGAGTTCAGAATCGTGCAAGAATCGAATACATGCAATTGTCATGATAAAAATACAAATCTCATAAATATAACACAAAAATTTCATTTGATTGATGATTCGTTCGGAATCGTTACACGATCGGATCACCACAAATGTCACAGTCTCCCCTACTTTAGGAAATTTCGTCCCGAAATTTAATTCGAGGAAACTTGTGGAAACAATGTGGGTATTTTTCTTTCATTTGATCCTCTTGTCACCAAGTAAATTCTAGGCCACGTTTGGATTCCCAACAGACTTTGACTATTGGAATTCTTTGCGCTTGAGTTTCTTGGCTCCACGGTCCAATATCTCCACAGGTTTCTCGACAAAGTGCATAATGTCATCTGCGCGAATTTCATTGACGGGAATGTGAACATTTGTGTCGGCTAAACACTACTTTAGATTGGACACGTGGAATGTTGGGTGAACGTTCCCAAGTTTAGGAGGTAGCTCAAGTCGGTAGGCAAGTTTCTGATTCTTTCAACGATCTTGAATGGTCCAACGTATCGTGGTGCAAGTTTTCCTTTCTTTCCAAATCTGACCACTCCTTTCCAAGGGGATACCTTGAGTAGGACGTGATCACCAACTTGAAATTCTAAGGGCTTACGTCGTTTGTCCGCATAACTCTTTTGACGGCTTCTAGCTGTCAGAAGGTTATCGCGTATTTTCTTGACTTTGTCTGTTGTGTCATGAATAAGTTCAAAGGCCCAGTAAACTGAGACACTCCAACTTCATTCCAACAGACAAGTGAACGACATTTTCGACCGTATAAAGCTTCAAAAGGCGCCATGCTAATGCTGGCGTGATAACTATTGTTGTAGGAGAATTCGATCAACGGCAGATGCGAATCCCAACTACCACCAAAGTCGATCACACACGCTCTAAGCATATCCTCAAATGTTTGAATAGTTCTCTTGGTTTGTCCATCCGATTGAGGATGATAAAAAGTGCTCAGATTTAGTTTGGTTCCCATAGCAGTTTGCATGGTCTTCCAAAAGTGAGATGAGAACCGAGCATCTCTGTCAGATATGATGTCCAAAGGAACACCATGACGAGATACAATCTCATCGACATAGATCTTGGAGAGTTTGTCAGTAGAGTAATCCTCACAAATTGCCAAAAAGTGTGCTGACTTTGTTAGACGATCAATGATTACCCAAATAGCATCATAACCTCTAGATGAACGCGGTAGTTTTGTAATGAGATCCATCGCAATGTTCTCCCACTTCCATACCGGTATTTCTGGTTTTCGAGCAATCCAGATGGGCGTTGGTGTTTAACCTTGACTTTAAGATAAGTTAGGCATTTTGATACATACAAGGCAATGTCTTTGTTCATACCCGACCACCAATACTGGGTACGAAGATCCTTGTACATTTTGTATGCAACAAGATGGATTGAATAACGAGACTTATGAGCTTCGTCCATCAATAAGGTGCGGAGGTTGTCTTGATTTGGAACCCACAAATGGTTCAAATAATAGAATAATCCTATTGTCTCTCATTTCTAGTTGAAGCTCAAGTTGATGTGGTAATTCACTACCCATCATGCCTTGTGTAGCACAAGTACGCTGAGCTTGAAGGATACGTGTCCGGATATCGGATTGAATTCGAACACAATGAAGCTTGACACGTTCCTTACGACTAAGCGCATCAGCCACGACATTCGCCTTACCAGGATGGTAGCGAATCTCGCAATCGTAGTCGTTTAAAAGTTCGACCGAACGTCGTTGTATCATGTTCAGCTCCTTTTGATTGAATATATGATGGAGACTTTTGTGGTCCGTGAAAACCACGCATTTCGTACCATAAAGGTAGTGCCTCCAAATTTTGAGGGCAAAAACTACAGCACCTAACTCAAGATCATGAGTCGTGTTGTGACATCCCGGCTTTCTAGGTATCTTAAACGCGCTACTTTCATTCCTATGCTAATTTAATTTGGAGAATTAAATTACACGCTCGCAATAACTACGCTAACTTTGTGAATTTATTGGGTGAATTACGTGCTATGTGTGATTAGACGTTTGTATATTTTGTAGATTATTGTATTACGCCTTGAATCGCGATTATTAGTTATATAAAAATAATAATAATAAATAAATAGCCGAATCGAACCGAGCCGCGAAACGTGTCGACCTCACCTCCTTGCGGCCCAAGGAACTAACCTAAACTTGAGGCCCAAGCTACTTACCCAAACCCCCCCCCCCTTTGCGGTCGCGCGCCCCCCACCCCTTTTCCCCTTTCTTTTCCCTTGTGCTATATATTGGTATGTATGCATTAGTTAGTATTTTAAAAAAAAACAAGAAACCCTAGTCCTAAGAGAACCGACGGCAGCCCCACCCCCCCCCTCTCTCTCACGATCGCAAGCCTCCAACCTTCCGGATTGATTCCAATCTTGTCCCGGTTCGCTAATCATCATCGTTCCAAGGTTAGGGTTTAATTGTTTTGGAAATCACATTAGGGTTTGTGTAATCTTGATCATGATTATGGTAATGGTAGGATCATTGGTTTGAAAAGTGTTATGATTTATGATTAGTTCGGATAATTGTGCGAGTTTTTGCGATTGTGATGTTATGATGAATACAAAAATCATAGGCTGCGTTTTAGCGATAAAGATCATGTTATATGATTAGGGTTTGCATGAATATTAATATACATGATGATATTTGACAAATAAATCTGTTCTTGATCATTATTATTAAGCGTCTTATCGTTTAAGCATGTTCTAATGCGATAAAAGTCGAAAACAGGTTGCTGAATGGCATTTACAGCCAACTTCAGTTGGCTGTAACCTGATCATTATTTATCGAAAAGTGGATTTTCTGAAGCCAAAAACGTGTATTTTTGAAAAACGCTACTAATGGCGCTGAACTCATATTTTTCTGAGGTCGTTTACTATTTTTAGGTGGTCATTTAGTGCAGTAGCTGAAGCTGCGTAAATTCTGCAAAATTTGCTTGTTGTTAGTTGAGTCGGATCTCATAGTCTGTAGAGGGTTGGGTCACGAAATTTGTACAGTAACTGGAGACGGGAATTTCCAGAAAACTCCCACTGGAATTTTGTTAATTGGACGAACGATGATTTTTAAATAATTTTTCCCGTGGACTGTAGTCAGAAAGCGACGAATCTGACTGCAGCCTAGTATATAAATGTTTATAAATAATTGGAAAAGCGTTAGGACTTGAAAAGCTTACATAAAATTCTACAGTTTATTTGACACCTCCTGTAAAAAAATTGGAATTTTTGGAATGTTAGAACAAATTTATAAAAATCCTCGAAAACAGCCCAGTTATGAGCGTACAAGCTGAAACATGATAATTTGCGTTTGTGTGTACCAAAGTGTTGTATGAGTTAATCTGTGTTTATGACAAGTTGGTTTGATCATTATTTTGGTATGATGATACTTTGCATGCATGATTGTGTTTTCGAATTGGTTATTGTGTGTGCCGCACTATGTGTTAGTTATGCGTAGGGTTTTGTATCAGTGTGTTCACACACTAACTTTAAATCGGTTGACATGTTAGGACGCGATTAGCAGTCCCATCATTTGCTACTTTTGTGTTACTCTAACCGATCAATTAAAGGTGAGTTCACGGCCCCTATTTTATCCGGTTTTAAACAACAGGGGAAGAAACATGTATACACTCTATAACTCTATCTTTTACGTTATGCGAAATTAACGTCGTTAAACTACTCGGTAACTAAGTTAATGTTAATGTACGTTATGGTCACTAAGCAGCTATATTACGGAAGTCCTCAACAAACTCTCGGATCGTTAGTATTGGGTTAGATAGCGGGGAAATTATAAGTAGTACTACTGGGCCCGACAAGCCCCACCCGAGCTAGTCGCGCTAGCCGACCGGGAATGGTCAACGGGTGATTAATTTGGCCTAACTTTCGCCATGGTCAGTGATAGGCCTGGCAACACTGAGGCACAACAGTCAGCTTCGATCGCGAACTCTTATGTGACGTAACTTTAGGCTCGCTACCTACATGTTAACATTGAACTTAATTACGAACCAACATTATTATTCCGGGTTAGGAATAATGGAACCAACATTATTATTCCGGGTGAGGAATAATGGAACTATATCGTTATCCCGGGTTAGGGATAACGGGGGAAACAAAACTTTTAACCGAACTTGTGAACTTATAAAAACCTTTGAACTCACTCTTCTTTAATGTTGACACTTGTTTCTTTACATGTTTCTCAGGACGCTAGGAGCGCTAGGTGCACTCACTTGCATTTGATCAAGACATTTTTATCGAGTCTTATTTACGAATATTGATTGGGATTTTTGGTTTTGGCGTTTATGTTGGCGCCCGTTACTTTACTTTACTCTAATGCTTCCGCTCAACTTTGAAACTAATGCTTCCGCTAAACTTTGAAACTAAGACAATTTGAAAATAACTATGAATGTTTAAACAAATGTTTCTGGAAAACGTTTAAATAAATCATATAGAGTTGTTCGATATTACTAGTGTCTCAGATTCTGGTTTGATCACACGCCTCGCGGTAAAACCCCGCAAGTGGAAATTGAGGGTGTGACACGTGTAGTTCTTCTCGTGGACTTTCAATTGTCTTGACGCATAGGCTATGACTTTATGTCGTTGCATGAGAACACAACCAAGGCCTAGGTTCGATGCGTCACAATAAACAACACAATCATCGTTGCCATCGGGTAAGGATAGAATAGGAGCTTCGCAGAGCTTTTGTTTCAGAGTTTGGAAGGCGTCCTCTTGTTTGGGTCCCCACTCAAAAGGCTTATTCTTTTGAGTCAAAGCGGTGAGGGGAACCGCGATCTTTGAGAAGTTCGCGATGAATCGACGGTAGTATCCAGCAAGACCAAGAAATGAGCGAACTTCTGTGGGAGTAGTAGGTGTGTTCCAATCCTTAAACGCAACGATTTTGGAAGGATCGACATGAATACCTTGCTCGTTGACTATGTGTCCCAAAAATTGAACTTCTTTTAGCCAAAACTCGCACTTAGAGAATTTGGCATAAAGTTATTCTTTCTTTAGTAGTTCCATAGTTAATCGAAGGTGATGTTCATGTTCGGCTTGAGACATGTAATAAATAAGAATGTCGTCAATGAAAACAATGATGAACTTGTCCAAATAAGGTTTACAAACCCGATTGATCAAGTCCATGAAAACAGCTGGAGCATTTGTCAAACCGAAAGGCATGACAGTAAACTCGTAATGACCATAACGAGTGCGAAAAGCAGTCTTGGGAATAACTTCTTCGAGCACACGAAGTTTATGATACCCAGAACGTAGATCAATCTTTGAAAAGCAAGTAGCACCTTGTACCTGACCAAAGAGATCATCAATGTGAGGTAGGGGATTTTAATTTTGATCGTGAGTTTGTTGAGCTCATGATAATCGATACACATACGGAAAGATTCGTCCTTCTTTGTCACAAATAGGATAGGAGCGCCCCACGGTGAATAGCTCGGACGAATGAATCCTTTATCAGATAGTTCTTGAAGTTGTTTCGATAACTCCTGGATCTCAGATGGTGCAAGACGGTATGGAGACTTAGCAATTGGGTTGGCACCAGGTACTAGATCAATGCGAAACTCGACTTTCCGTACAGGAGGTAATCCAAGTAATTCTTCAGGGAACACCTCAGGATAATCATGAACAATGGGGAGATCCTGAACAGTTTTGCTTTTGCCTTTCTCCTCTATGATATGTGCCAGGAAGGCAACATAGTTCTTTCGTAGGTATTTTCGGGCTTTGTTACAGGTCATGAGTTTAAGATTACTAGCGAGTTTCTCTCCACGAACTTCTAAGATTTCACCAGATGGATGAGGTATTCGAACTATCTTGTCAAAACAAATAACTTCGGCATGATGCTTGGTTAGCCAATCCATTCCTATGATGATGTCGAAGCTACCGGGTTGCATTGGTGTGAGGTTAATGGCGAAAAGGTGGTTATTGAGGTTCAATTGGCAATCACGAACGACAGAATCTAGTTTAAGTGGTTCGCCACTAACTATTTCGACAGTCAAGGGCTTTCCTAGCTTAGTTATTGGCATTGAAAGCAATGGTTCAAAGGCTAAGGACGCGAAACTCCTATCGGCACCCGAATTGAAAAGAACAGAAGCAAGACGATTGTTGACTAGGAACATACCGTTGACGACTTCGTTATCAGCACGGGCCTCGTTGGCGTTAATGTTGAATGCTCGTCCACGAGCTTGAATGGCATTGGCTAATTTCGGGCAATTGTTTTTGTAGTGGCCCATCTCGCCGCAGTTAAAACATGACCCAGGTGGAAAGTGAGGTCGAACGGGATTTGCTTCGGGTTAAACAGGGTTCTATGCAGCTTGGTTTGGAACAGATCGACAAACGTTGGCCAAGTGACCAAATCTTCCACAAGTCGTACATTGACGACATGGTTGATGAACTTGGTGGTAACCATTGCACCAATTGCATAACCGTGCAGTACCAGCATAAGGTTTCCGCACAGGAGGTTGAGCTGTTTAGTTTTGAGGAGCTTGATTGGGTTGAGTGGCTAGAACGGGTTGTGTAGTAACAGAAAAGTTCTAAGAGGCCTTACGCTTCTTCGATCGTTTAGAAGGCTTGGCTTTGTTTCCCTTTGGTTTCTCTTGAGTGGTTTTGGTGGATGATTTCTTATCGCCTTTGCGATGAAGGTTAGCCTTTTTGACCTAAGACTCGGTCAAAGTTGTAGCTAGCTCAATGGCCTGTCGGACAGTGGTTGGGTTACTTCTGGTAACAATGTCCTGAACAGGATCAGGAAAACCATCGATATACTTCTCGATGGCCTTATCCAAAGGTGTGACCATCGAAGGACAGAGTAAACTCAACTCCTCGTACTGGTCAGTATAAGCATGATGCTTACCACTTTCCTGTTTGAGATCATGGAATTTGTTTTTGAGCGCCCTCTGCTCATGACGAGGACAAAGTTCCTTCATCATTAGAGCCCTAAGCTCTTCCCAAGTTTGAGCTAAAGCCACTTCGGCACCTCTATCTCTCATAATACCGTTCCACCATGAAAGAGCTCTCTTTTTGAATACGCTAGACGCAAACTCAACTTTTCGCTCATTCGGGCATTGCACATGACAAAAAGTACTTTCGAGGCTCTCGAACCATTGCAAAAGCCCAGTGGCTCCCTCAGACCCAGAAAACGATAGTGGTTTAGCCGAACAAAATTGTTTATAGTTGCACGGAGCTGGTGCATTGTTATTGTTATTGTTGTTCGCTTGATTGAGTTGGGTCACAAGATTTGGGACAGCAGCTATTTGCTGAGCGATAATGGCTGCCATTTCGGCATTTTGAGTTGTATCACATCTAGGAGGCATTCTAAAAGAAAACATGAAGGAAGGTATGTGAGATTGATATAAATCAAGAGAGGTGTTGAAAATATCGACGAAATAAGGATGGTTGTCATTTGTTCGTTTCTCGAAACAAACAAATAACACACAGTGACTAATCAAAGTAAATGGGTCTTTATAATGTATCGTGAAGACATGCTTTAGCCTATAAGTGGACACTCACCCCAAGAGTTCCCAGGTAAGAGTGGCTGGTCCGATTATGTGGATTTGTACGAACACTCTAACCTTGGACAGAAACTCAGGGTACAGGCACCCACCCTTCCAGATTGCATGTGTTCACATTTATGAAACCCAAACTTTGATGAGATTTGAAAACTATAAAGGCATAAAAGAGACCGATGATTCATTTTTGACTTTATGCCTTCAATTTTGTTTTGTTTTTGGTAATAACCTATGAATAGGTGATAGTGTTGTATTTTATGAATCTAAACGCAAGTAAACTCGCGTTAGGGTCCTAGGAAGGTTATAGTCAAGGTCAAAGCATTACTAATAACCTAATTCCCTATAACCAGTGCTCTGATACCAATCTGTAACACCCCGACCGCGTAAAAACAACAAACCGCCGCGAAAACGTCGTGGAGTCACGTTAACAGATTGTTTCAACAACACGAGGTTATTAAAGTTTTGTTTTATTGAATATTAAAGTTTCATAGTTACATTGCCTTGGAAATTAAAACAAACTAAATAAACTATTGTCTTTCATATTTTAAGGCACTAAGTCCACATCCGATCCTAAGTGAGCATACATCAACATCAAGCATTTTTCCCTGAAACATACGTGAAAACGAGTCCGCAAATACGCCGGTGTGTACATAGGTTTTGTGAGTGTGTCAAATTCATGGCCATGAATATGTATTTGCAATACCTCGTCAGACTACTAGAGTCGTTAATTGAAAACCGTGTTATTAAAAGGTATTTGGTATTGCAATGATAACTAACCAACTAAAACAAGTTAGTTATAGTTTATAAGAGACTTGTAGCCATGAATCTTGACCAAAACATTTGTTTTATAAATTCGAGCAGTAAATCGTCTTGAAGAAACTTTGTATGGTTTATATCTTTAATTGAAAATCGTTGCGTGTCATTGTTTGAAAACCTTTGTTTAAAGTTATGCAAATAATGCCACGAATGTAATACGATAAAAGCACTTATATATAGGAAGTACCAGCGGCGTATCCACCATGCTTTTATCACATTACACACATACCGTTATCTAAATCATTTACCATAACCCGATCGTCCATTGTTTATGTCATAAACCATTCGTCCATTGTTCGTGTCATAAAACAATTGTTCATCGTCCGTGTAAACAAATCATCCTTGTTTTAATTGTGAAAACTTTTGGTCGTTTTGGTCAATACATTCAAACCTTTGTTGACTCGTCTATACTACCCAAGGGTATCTTTAAATTGCAATAACAAACCACCAAAGGGTTTGTTAAAGTAAACAGTTTCGGTCGTTCCCAAAATTTTCCCCCAAACACCGGGAACCTTGGTAACGGGATTGTCAGTTGTATGGTACCATAACTTACTACTGGTTGGCTTGGCCAAAGTTAATGAATGTTATTCGTGTCATTTGTATAACGCACCAACAAGTTCGTTCACATTATTGAAATCGTCTTGTTTATATAAACCATAGTTTTTGTAATTTGGAAACTTGAAAACAATTTAGCACATATGAATCACCCCAAAATATTTGAAAAACATAAAAGAGGGGACTATGTACTCACTTGGGGTTGCAACATAACCTTGAATCAAAGATTAAACAAGCTCAAACGTCCGAGAAATCAAGCGTGTCCTAAAATCGGATAAGTATGTAAATGTTGGGACTTTAATCTGCGGACCGGATAGAATGAGGTCTTGTAAACCGAGTAAGTGTTGGAACTCATATGAAATGGTTTAACAAAGTTAACATTCTGATTTGGGAAGATTCCTAAGTGCTTTTGACCCGTTATGACTCGTTAAGGTAGTTTATGCTACTTTAACGGATCATTTGCGTAAATGCGTGTTCGGATAGCTAGATATGTGTTATGATAAGTCTTATATGCCAACATAAGTTTAGTAATGTTATAAAATCAGTATATATGGCAAAACATTGGGTACATAGGCTTAAAATTGTTTTATGCGCAAAAAGGGCGTTTTGGTCATTTATAAAGGCATAACTAGTGACTTAATATCATACTAACCAAACGACGCGACCATAAGTTATAACCTCAGAGGGTTATTCCCTATACAACTATGGTCACATATATGTGTTTGGTCGGATCCTAAGATCGACCAAACAGGTCGGATTCGAAAGTCAAAGCGGTGGTCAAGACCACTCGACTTACGACCATAAACAAGCACTAAACTAAAAGTGACGAGTTAGACATGTCAAACATGTCTAATTAAGTTTATAAAACTTATTTGGTATCAAAACAAGGTGTTTTGATACACAAAAATAGTTCCGTCGTATAATGCACATTTTCGCGTTATTGACCGAAACTTTAACTCGTCACTACAACTAGTAAACGTGGTAATCAGTAAGCATGATCGCTAAGGACCATAACCATCGTGATTACAATCACGTTGCAAAGTTCAATTGAACTTTGTTTTGACCAATAAATGGTCAAAGCCAAAAGTCAAACACTGTTTGACTTTTAGCTTGAAATTGCTGAAAGGAATGAAAAAGACTAAGGATAAGATCTTACTTGTGTTTAGGAACACCCAAGATCTCAAAAACTCAGTAGGAGGCCTCCAAAAGGATGGAAGCAAGCTCCAAGAGTATGGGAGGAAGAAGATGAAAATGAGCAAGGAGAAATGGTGAAGATCAAGCCTATTTATACTAATCTTGGAGCTCCCAAATCATGCCAAGTGTTGATCCAGGTGTTAAGGCATGGATTAGTGTCCCTCCAGGTGTCTAATGCAGGTTAAAGGTGGCATAGATCGCGACTTGGTGGCCAAGGAAGTTAACAAGAAGCTGCCACCTTGATTTTAAGAAGGTTCTGATCTGGGGACCCATTACAGACCGGTATGGGGTTTTGCCTTACGGTTCGTAAGGCCCTTGCAGGGGCAGAAGTTTCAAAAATTGGCAGAAATGGCCCCTGAACTTGTTTTCATCGCGTTTTTGCACTTTTAACACCCGTTAACCCCATTTTTAAGCTCCATAAGGAATAAACATAGGAAACTTGAAATATGTTCAAAAATGTCTCGGGTGTCGGTTCGTTCGGTCGTACGGTTGCGGTTTTCGGTTAATTACCGACGGGAATCGTAATGATCGCGCAAATGACCGTAAACGCGTAACGAATGATATTTTTGCATTTCAATCATTAAAATACTAGATTGTAATGATTATAAATTTTTTTTGGATGTGCGTACATGTTCCGGATAATGATATACGCGAATCAGCATAGTTTCACAAAATTTGCAAAATAGCCCCTGAAGTTGCAAAAGCATGATTTTGCCATACCGAAGCCCTTGAAACTTATTTCTAAGTTATGTAAAGGGTATTAGGGTAGGTTTAGCTTATTTCATTGTTCTGGAGTGTATGTCGCGTTAATCTGATTACGTTTGCGTAATAGTTTGCGATTTCACTTCAAGAAGTTGTTTAAGAGTTCCGAATCGTGCAAAAATCGAATACGTGCAATTGTCATGATAAAAATACAAATCTCATAAATAAAGCACAAAAATTTCATTTGATTGATGATTCGTTCGGAATCGTTACACGATCGGATCACCATAAATGTCATATTGACGGGGGCTCATGGAAAGTGAATGGCCATAGGTTGAAGCATTACTTAGGAGGGCCGATCGATAGCGCCGAGAAGGAGGTATGTAACACCCCAATCGCGTAATACAACAACACGCCACAGAAATATCGAGGAGTCACGTTACAAATTGCTCACAACTACTGGTACTAAATTGTTTCATTATTATTAACATTGTTTTACAATACAAAGAATGC
This sequence comes from Scalesia atractyloides, assembly GCA_947069175.1. Classification (NCBI taxonomy): domain Eukaryota; kingdom Viridiplantae; phylum Streptophyta; class Magnoliopsida; order Asterales; family Asteraceae; genus Scalesia; species Scalesia atractyloides. The sequence goes on from CAMTDV010000025.1 coordinate 59,701,963, forward strand.
ATGAAGTTGTTGTTTGATTAAAGAAGTCTAAAGCGCGGATGCATTCCTATGTGCAACATGGTGGAATAATCGAAACCTGAAACATATGTAAAAAAGAGACATCAAAAAACAATGTTGGCGAGTACATAGTTTTGTTGGCCAAGTTGATGGTAAAAAGTTTAGTGTTGCAATACTTCCGCAACTACAAGAGTCGTCTATTGAAAATGGACTCTTTGAAGCCAAAGAATGGCAAAAAGATTTAGTATTGCAATACATCAACTAGATTATGAAACTTGTGACGAAAATAGTTTTGTATATGGCAACATGATTAATACTAAGTAATTTTTATGCCATTGTTAATTATACTTTGTTCATTGTAATCGCCTTGAATTCGGTCACAAATCTTGTGAGTATGTTATTAGAAATCCAATCAAGGATTAATAACAACAATATTGAAATCGGTCATAAACTTGTATAAGTACTATCAGAAATCCAATCAAGGATTTACAATGGTACTTTGATTATCCTTCTAAGAATCTTACATATTGGAAATATAAAGATTCTTCAAGGAATTGAATATAGAACATTTGAATCAATTGAACACAAAATCCAAAAGTGATTTGGATAACGCTACAAGGGTGATACAATAAGAACACTTATATATAGGAAGTACCAGCGGCGTATCCACCATGTTCTTAAGGTATTACACTTGTTTCGTTATCTAAATCACCACTAACCACATAAACACATAATTGTCAACTTGGTCACATTGTCTTGTCACATTGTCTTGTCAATTACGCATTAAAGTACACATAATCCAATAAAGGACTACCAATTAGTACTTTAAACATCCCACGAGTATCTAACTATAAAGATAGATAGATGCATTAGGTATTTTGTTTAGTCACTTGTCTTGTCACATCGTCTTGTCTCATACGCATTAAAGGACACAAAGAATCCAATTAAGGACTACCATTTAGTACTTTAAACATCCTACAAGAATCTAACTATGAAGATAGATAGATACTTTATGGATTTAGTTTAGTCACTTGTCTTGTCTCATTGTGTCACAAAATCCAAAATCCTAACGGTGATTCGGATAAGGCTACGAAGGGTAATACAATAAGCACACTTATATATAGGAAGTGCCAGCGGCGTATCCACCATGTCCTTATTATATTACTCTAGTTTCGTTATCTAAATAACCAATAATCTCTACACATACACAATAACCATCGTCATCGGCATGTAAAGCACTTCTTAAAAATCTTACTATGAAGATAGAAGATTTAAGACTGTACTTCAAGTATCCTACAAGAATCTAACAACAAAAATAGAAAGATTCTACAAGGATTCGTCTCGTCAATCGCCGTGTTTGCATAATGGGAACAATACACAAAAAGTACTTAGTAAACACACACATGCCATGCATTTGAGAAAAATTGGTTACACATATGAATCACCCCAAAACATTCAAAAACGTAAAAGAGGGGAGCTATGTACTCACTTAGAATTGCGTATAGGTCTTGTACAAATGATATAACAAGGCTTAATGGATCAAGAATTCAAAAGTTGAAATGGTTCCTAGCGTATCGGATACTATGTGTTAGTGTCGAAACTTGAAATCAAGAGATCAGATAGAATGAAGTCTTATAAACCAAATGAATGTTGAAACTCTTGTGATATGGTTTAATAGACTTAACATTCTGATTTGGCATGAATCCTAAGTGCTGTTGACCCATTGTGACCCGATAAGGTAGTTTCCGCTACTTTAACGTGTCATTTGCGTAAAAACGCGTTCGAATGGTCAAACTAGTCCTATGATAAGTCTTATATGCCAAAACAAGTTTAATAAAGTCGCAACATCAGTATATAAGTCAAAAAGTTGGTTACATATGCTTAAAATGAGTTTATGCGCAAAAATGGCATTTTGGTCATTCATATAGGCATAATAGACGACTTAACATAACACTAATGACGTGACCATAAGGTATAACCTCATAGGGTTATTCCCTATATAACTATGGTCACTAATATATCTTTGGTTGGATCTTGAGATCGACCAAACGGGTCAGATTCGAAAGTCAAAGCGGTGGTCAAGACTGCTCGACTTACGACCCTAAACAACCGCTAAACTAAAAGTGACGAGTTAGACATGTTATACATGTCTAACTAAGTTTATAAAACTAATTTGGTATCAAAACAAAGTGTTTTGATTCCCGAAAATAGTTCAGTCGTATAATGCGCATTTTGCGCATTATAGACCAAAAGTTTAACTCGTCACTACGACTAGTAAACGTGGTAATCAGTAGGGATGATCGCTATGGATCATAACCATCGTGATTACGATCACGTTGCAAAGTTCAATTGAACTTTGCTTTGACCAAAAATGGTTAGAATCAAAAGTCAAACAGAAAGTCAAACTGTTTGACTTTTAGCTCAAATAGCTAAAAGAAATGAACAAGACTAGAAGAAGGCACTTACTTGTGTTGTAGCACCCTCAAGAGCTCAGGTAGGAGGCCTCCAAAGGGAAGCAAACTCCACTTAGAGTAGATTAGAGAAAGGAAAGACTTGAGCAAGGAAATGAGGTGAAAATGGATAGCTATTTATACTTGAAACAAGATCACAAGATCATGCCAAGTGTTAGTGTGTGTTTCTAGGAATTAAACAAGTGTCTAGTGAGGTGTTGAACCAGAAAGGAGGTGGCAAATTCAATTGCTTGGTGTCCAAGTGGATAAACAAGAAGCTGCCACCTTTATGCTGATCTGGGGACCTCTTACAGACCGTAAGAGGTTTGCCTTACGGTCCGTAAGGCCTTAGTCTGGGGCAAACTTTTGAAAATTGGCAGAAAAGGCGCCTAGACTTGTTTTGTCGCGTTTCGTCATTTCTAGCACCTTTTAACCCTATTTCTAAGCTCCATAAGGATGAATAAGCATATTGAACTTGAAATATGTCCAAAAATGGTTTGGATGTCGGTTCGTTCAGTTGTATGGCTGCGTTTTTCGGTTAATTACGATGAATACTTTAATTAACGCATAAACGAACGCGCAACGAATGATATTTTCGCATGCAAGATTTTATGATAGCAAAATATTTTGGATGTACGTATGTGTTCCGTATTAAGAAATACGTGAATCGACGTACTTTCGCAGATTTTGCAAAATAGTCCATGGAGTTACAATAAAGTGTTTTTGTCATACTGAAGCCCTCAAAACTTATTTCTAAGTTATGTAAAGGGTATTTAGGGTATGAGTAGCTCGTGTCCTCGTCGCAGTGCGTACGTTATGTTAAACGGTCTACGTTTAAGTATAAGTTATCGGAAAGCCTTCAAAGAAAATTTTTTTGAAAGCCCGAATTTTTTGCACAAGGGTTATAGTCTCCCCACTTTAGGAAATTTCATCCCGAAATTTATTCGAAGGAGACCGTAGAGTATGTTTGGAATAAATGAAAGATAACAAAGCTCGAGATTCCAAAGATGTGGTGTATCATTTGGTGTTGGGAATGTTTGGGGGATTCAAAGCGTAAACAAAGATATTCGGTAACTTCAAGGTATACAAACCCTTAGAACTTTTGAATCTATAAAGCGTCGTCGATTGTATAATTTTTTTTGTATGGCACTATGTTATACTTAGGCACTTAGTGTAAATCCAAAGCAAACAAAGGGGTGTACATTCAAGCCTAGCGATACGTATACGGTTTCTAACGTCCCACGAGGTACATCCCATGTACCATGAGCATCTTATGCATAGGAGACGGGTCAACATACCTATGGCATCAAGGTCGTCACCTTTAACACCATAATATACTCCTGGTCGGCTCGAATAGAGTTAATGAATGTACTCGTCTCGTCCATTGCATTCAATAAATAGATAACAAATAATCACATAATGGTCCAAGATAACATAAAACCTTCAAGCGATCATGGTAACGTTCCGAAGAATAACACAATAAGAACACTTATATGTAGGAAGTACCAGCGGCGTATCCACCGTGGTCTTATTGGGTCATATCCTTCCCGTTACCTAATCACTCTAGATTTTATGCCACCATGTTAACAATGCTTACTATGATTCTCATGTGTCGATCCCCGTAATTAAGTATGCACCCGTAATTACGCGTTTCGTCACATGGTCCGCATAGCTCCTCTTTCTAAGTAAAGGGAAACATATAATCAGATCGAAGTAACATCTAAAATCAAATAAGCATCGTAATAATACAACATCTATTGAACCAACCGTGTTTCATACTAGAAATGTTAACACTACTTGTTTTGCATCCAACAAAATCAGTAGTAGGTATTCATTCTAGTATACATATTAATATATGTTTCACACTAGCCATACAGATAATGTTCATCATATACTAAGCATGGATTATCACAAACAATGTAAGTATGTCGTGAAAAATGTTTTGAAATTATGTTCTAGGTATGCTAAGTCAACATACTAAGCAATAGTGTATTTGTGATCATGTACTTTACATAATAGATTAATAATCCATGTATGTAAATGACATGAAAAATAAAAGAAATAGTAATAGGCACATAGTATTCGTAGTGTTTGTTTTGCAGCAATTGTATGAATGCACTAGTGTGCAAATCATAATATGTTATTCCTGCGAGATTTAGTTCCTAACAATAAAGAACATAATCCTTGAAGTAGGTACGTAATTGTAAATTACACACAGTGTAATCACATTGGAAGTTTTAACTGAAATACGAATAACAAGAATGAAGAAAAACTTCTTGAAATTTATATTGTCATTACAAATTTTATTGAAATATTGTTTATAGTTGTTGGATAACAAAAAAAACGTAAAGGTTCAAATGATCATGAGTGTTTGATCATCAGCTTGAACTCCATTGAAATTGTACATTCGTTCATTAGCATTAGCAAGCTTAGGGCAGTTTCGCTTGAAATGATTTAAACCACCGCAATTGAAACATGCTCGAGCTGGATAGTGAGGGCGTGCTTGAGTATTGCGGCTGTTTGGTTTTGGAGGCGACAGGTCGTAGCTAGATGTCCATGAAAACCACAAATTGTACACTAGCGGCATGGAGAATTTGCTTGGTGGTGATAGTTGCAACGATTGCACCAAGGATGTTTCCCACGATAAGACCCCATAACAGGTACTGAGTTAAGTGGGATTGGTGCAGCGATCGTATAATTCGTTGAAGTCTTACACTTCTTAGAATTTTTGGAAGGTTCACCCTTTGTTTCATTTAGTTTTTCTTGTGTAGTTTCAACAGTTTGATTCTTGTCTCCTTTTCGAAAAAGTTTCCCTTTTCTAACCTGGGAGTCAGTTAGGGTAGCGGCTAATTCCTTAGCCTCCCTAAGTCTTGTAGTTTTGCTGCCAGTGACAATATCTTGGATCGGATCAGGTAGGCCATCAATGTATTTCTCAATGGCCCGATCGAAAGGTGTGACCATAGTGGGACAGAGTAGGCTCAACTCTTCAAACCGATCTGTATAAGCGCGGTTTTCACCACTATCTTGTTTAAGGTGATAGAATTCGGTTTCAAGTAGCCTTATTTCATGTCGTGGGCAAAATTCTTTCATCATAAGATTCCTGAATTCTTCCCACGTTTGTGCCATAGCTACTTCTACACCTCTGTCTCTCATGACTCCATTCCACCAAGTAGGTGCTCTCTTTTGGAAAACACTCGGGGCAAACTCTACCTTACGCTCATTAGAACACTGAACATGGTGGAATGTGCTTTCTATACTCTCAAACCATTGTAGGAGCCCAGGTGCTCCTTCAGACCCATTAAACTCGATTGGTTTACCTGAGTTGAATTGTTTGTAGTTACATGGCATGGGAACATTGTTGTTATTGTAATTTTGATGAACTTGGGTCACAATGTCTGTGAGTACAGCAGCTAGATGCTGAACGATCAATGCTGCCATTTCAATGTTCCAAGTGGCGTCACAGTGAGGAGGCATCTTGAAGAAGTAGCTACAATGAAAACAAAATAAGTTAGATTTTGTAGAATTGTTATAAATTTAAACACCATAGTGAATTGAAAATCTCAACTTGGTATTCATTCAATAATCTTGTTCTTATATTTATAAAAAATAGTATTGTGGATTTTGTTTCAAAACTTGTTTAAAAATAAACTTTTGTTATATTCTTGGATGAGAAAATACAAACTAGTTAATGGTTTGAAAATTCTTTACCTTTTTAAAATTAAACTTTTAGATAGAAATATTTTTAATCAATATTTCTTTAAATAAAGAAACTTCGTGTATGAAATTTGAAAACTCTCATCCAAATGAATAAATATTTTGAAAATTTTGAAAAGCATAAAATAGTATTTGAAAATGAAGTTGGAATATAAAGAATCGTGAAATGAATTGGAATTTGTTTCAAATGCTTTGAATATAATCGTAACATTTTACCAAAGGTAAAATGTCAGAGTAGTGTCACAAAGGTAGCAGTGTTTAGGAATCGTTTGATTAATCAAGGTAGATGGGTTTTCATAATGTTTTCGAGAAGACATGTTTTAGCCTATAAGTGAACACTCACACTAAGAGTTCCCAGGTAAGAGTGACTGGTCCGATAATGCGGATTTGTACGAATACTCTAGCCTTAGACAGAAAACTCGGGGTACAGGCATTCACCCTTCCAGATTGCATGTGTTCACATTATTAAAACCCAAGATTTGGATGAAAATGTTTGAGAGTAAAACATTTTGAGAAACCTTTTGATAAAATGTTTGGGATAAATAAGTCGAGAAACATTATGTTGAGAGCGTTTTGAGAATACATTTTGAGAAGTATTCCAATGAAAATGTTTTTGAGAAAAATATTTTGAGGAATACTTTGAGGCAATAAGGCTAAGGATTTAAGATAAATCATCTAAGGTTAGATGATTCGTAAATCATAGAGTAATTGTATCACGAGGATGAGGATTAGGATAGAGATCCTAAGTCTACTAATGTTTGGTGACAGACCGTGTCGTCCCAATCAGCCAAAAACCCAAATTAACCTAGGTAGCTAGGGTAAGTCGGGTATCGTATCCACGAAGAGCATGTGGTCAGTATTGCACTAGTTGTTCGATTAGTTAGATTATTTACAAATATGTACAAGGTAATTATGAAGCTTGCTAATTTTCTTTGTTTATTTGAGTGGTTGGAAAAGATATCGGAGTAAACCGACAAGTTACTATTCACTACAAAAGAAATGATTACTTACTTAATTGCTAAAAAAACTAGATTACTTGATTTAAAACAAGAATTGGGAATACGGATCACACCCGGTTTGATAATTGCAAGACCTAGGGTTCCTACATGTTTTAACTTGATTCAGTTACATATAGTGATTAACGGATTTCTATCATGAAGTTTAGGTACCAATTGCTATCAACGTCATAGAGAACGGACAACAATGCACTTTGTCACCTCAGATATCTAAATCCTAACCTAAGATAAGGCATAATTGCACATAACCATTTCGCAAAGTCAAATTTTATCATCACTCGACAATTTACGAATTCGAAACAAATGCAAGACAATTATCAAAGGTTTCAAATACTAAAACAACTTGTCACAAAAACAAATCAAATACAAATGCATAAACCCTAGAATTCTTACAACAATCTACACCGGGGTGAAACGATAAAACTAGCCGCTCATGATTGAATGGACGCGATCACCGGGCGACGAGCACGAACACTGAGCCATGACCTTTGAGTCTTGGAAGAAGGATGAAGGTTAGGTTTTAGGGTTTGGAAGGTGAGTGTGGATGGACGAGGATGATGGTGGGAAGGTTGGGTTATGGTGGTAATGGTGATGGTGAATTAGGGTTTAGATTGGTGGTTGTGAAGATGGTGATGGGTTAGAGGTTAGGGATGTCAGAGGTAGGTTAGAGGTGAAGAAGATGTTCAAGAATGGTTCCAAGATGTGTTTTTATGCTTCAAAAGTCGTAATACCTCAAAATAGGTCAAAACAAATGATATAACCTGTCGCCAACTTAAAAATCAAGTTTTTTGCAAAGTGGGAATGCAGGTGGCGTCACCGACGCCCATTTAGGGCGTCCCCGACAGCCCCTAGAAGTCCCAGTTTCACCCGATGGCTTAATATGTTGTTTACAGAGGTTTCTGGCCGATGGGACAATCCAGAGGGCGTCGCCGACGGCCCTTTTGGGCATCCCCGACGCTGCCTAGTTTTGCTGGTTTCCTGCGAAAAACATTTTCTTCATAACTTCTTCGTTATAGCTCCGTTTTACTCACCGTTTTCGCCCATGTACTCGTAATTCAGCCCTCTATCATGCCATCTTCAAATATCTTCATTTTAAATCCAGTAACCTGCCCCAAAAACACATCCAATATTCACATTAACCCGATTTTGTTCATTTCAAATCCCCGGGTGATCCCATTCGCTCCCGGTGCTCCGTAAAGCTCCCGAATAGCTCCTTAAACTCTCTTAGACCTGTAAAACACAAATCCCATTAAAAGTAGGTTATTCAAGATTAAAAGCTATGTAAATACACAAACTTAAGCACATAAGAACACCGGTTTTCCACCACGCATCACATCTCCACACTTGTCTTTTGCTTGCCCTCAAGCAAGTCTGTTTTTCACTTTCACGTGGGTCGAACGAGAAATACACTTCCCATTCTTGAGACATAAGTTAAGGTCTAACGTCATACCCGGTTCTAGATTTTTACAATTTTCAAAATATTTAGCGATAAATGACTAATCACATAAAAATGGTCATCCAAAATTAACCCAGCCTTGAAACATACTGTAGGACCGATCCTCGATGCTAAGGAACCTAAATTTAATATCTAACGTCCATAATAGCGAAAATATTACGTCGTGTTTACCAATAGACAAGAATTATCAGTTTAACATCAGTTTTATTGATCAAACGTCAAGAGTACAAACTGACAGAGCTTCGCCTCCAAAATGCCAAAGTTACAAATGAGAGAGGCTAGCTAGGTATTTATAGACAATCAAGTTCGCCCTTGGGAGATCAAGTTCGCCCGAACTTGCCTTAGTAAGTTCGGCCGAACTTGGCTATACATGAAGATTATGAGCGAACTTGTTACAACTTTACATAAATACTTCATACGACTAGCCTATTCAGCTCTATACTATACAAACTCGATATAAGACTAAGACATAGACATTATGCACCAACAGACTCCCCCTTGGATATAGTCTTCGTCTAATATCAGTCTTCAAAACTCTATCTTCATAATATACTTTAACGCACACGACCGAAGAAATTCTTGTACGGCTTCCTTCGTCGTTCTTGCTTAGGATCTGGCGTCTGATCTGTAGGAGGCACTTTGTTCAAATGCTGAAATCTCCTAATACTTGCCTTTTTTGTTCTTTCATTAATCGCTTCAAGATGCTTCTTCTCTTTTAAAAACTCTACTCTTTCTAGATCTCTCCACTTTGTTTGCCACATCTTTCCTGAATTAACTTCGTGTGCATAGCAAACATTCACCACTTTCTGAAACTGCATCGCTTGTACATTTTCACGTTCTTCAAATACAATTTTGCTATAGAACAAGGTTTTGATTTCTTATCTGGAGCAGTTAACCAACCACATAGGATCAAGAATCCTGATTGTCCTCGATAACCCCCTCATGCCCTGAGAACCAAGTATTTCAACTCGTTCTTTCGTGGTATCCAAATGTTCTTCAAACTTTAAAACAATAACTGCTTCGCAAGTGGATGGATCTATCTGCCACCACTTGAACAATGGATAGAAGTCTTGCTCAATTGGCATCAGCAACATGTTTCTCATTGCCCTCGGCCGTTTCATTATCAACGTGATGTCTTTTTCACCTGTCTGTTTGTTTGTCTTGATTCTACGACCAGGAATAAATGGCTTCCAATATCTGAATCCTTTCATCGCTTCAAATTTTATCAATTTCCACAACAATTGATCAATCACCTTCATGTGATATGTAATGTTAACTGTCTGAACTAAGTCTTCCACATCCCAATAAAGTAATGTTTTGAAATCAGAAAGATACTTGAAGTATTGCACTCCAAGTTCTCTTTTGATTGCATGTACGTTAAGTTCTTTAAACCAACCCCAACTCAAGATATCTCCCAAAGAAACGTCTTTGTCTCTGGTAAAGAATGCTAGAGGACGCCGAAACTTACGTTCGCGAGGCATCTCTTTAAACCAGGACTTCTTCGCTTGAACAATTACTTCTTTAGTCATTGGCTTTGGTACTTTTCCTCACGTAAAGATTCTTCATTCTTTTCTTTAAGCATGTCTTCGTCTAACTGCTTATACATCTCCTCAAAAGTAGGAAAACTTTCAGAATTAGGACCGGGGTACTTTGCAGTTTGATCTGTCTCATCATCAGAAGACCAATATTCCACTATCACTCTATTATACTCATCAGCCTCAAATCTTCTAACATACTGGTAAATGTTTGGCTCGAAAGTGTTAACATTCAACACATCCTCTTCAAAATCAAATTCTAGATCTGCAGCATCAACTTCAACTAACTTTGCAAGATCTTCTTAGTATAGTTGTGTATAAATTCACCTTCCTCCATGTTATGTTCTAACATCAACAATAATGGCTTCGTGGGTACTGCAGTAACTGGCTTAGCAAATCTTTCAACATTCAACAAATGAATCTCATCAGTTGGCCCTTTCTGGCCTGACTCCCCCTCATTTTTATCATCCATTTTGTTCGATTCATCATCCATTAGCGAGGAAAAATCAAACTCAGTTGAGACTTTAGCTTCAGTGATTCTAATACCAACACCACCTTGATCATCATCATCGTCATTGTCTGCTACATTCCAATCCTCATATTCAGAATCATCTATCTTTTCCTCATCCTCTTTATCCTCATCTTCAGCTTCTTCATCGTCCTTTTCTTCAGAAGCAACAATAGGATCAGAAGGCTTGACAGATTCGTCAACCTTTGGAATATCGGACTCAGAAGCTTTGATCACATCATCAGACTTCTCTACCGGTTCAGATGATTTAGGGACTTCACCCTCAATATTCTTTCTTTACCACTCACTGCTAGTTCTTTCTCAGAACGTTCTTTGGCTTCTTGTTGATCCAGACGATCATATTCTTTGATGAAATCTATTCCCAGAGAGTTGGATAAAACTTTCTGCAACCTGGTGAATCTTCTATAATTTAGGGCTTGAATTGTCTTCAAATCAGCTATTTCTGTCTGCAGCTTCTCATTTGCATCTTGCAGACTCTCGATCAAAGCTTTAAAGTATTCACATTCATTTTCCAACACTTTAACTTTGTTATCCAATATCTCTTTCTCAACATAGCTTTGATTCATTTTCTTTACTAACTCTGCTTTCTATTCTTCATTCTTGGCAACTTTCTCTGCTAACACCTTCACACGTTTTTCCAGAAGTTCAACATTCGTCTCTGGAAAGAAATCATTTAAATCTTGCAGACTAATCGGATCACTATGCATATCACCAAATATATTAGGCCCTGAAGATTTTGGTGTTGACTTTGGAGTAGCAGCCTTTGGTGTTGACTTCCTTGGAGTAGAACTTTCAAGATTTGAAGTCGTTGGAGCAACAGGCGATTAAATAACAGGTACTTCCACAAAACTAGACATAGGAGGTTCTTGTGTAGCTCCTAGCCTTTCAGCTTCCAATGAAACGATCACAGGAGGTTCCTGTGTGACTCCTGGACGTTCAGCTTCACTTGTATCAACAACAGGAGATTCTTGTGTAGGAAGTTCTTGTGTAACTCCTTTTTCCTATGCGCAAGAAGGTTCTTTTGTAACTTCTACGCTTCTCAACGTTCTTTGTATATTTTACTGACTGCTTTTTGAACTTTCTTCTTTTTCTTGCCCTTTTTTGAGGAGACCCTATAGTCTTTGTCGAAGAAATAGTTGCAGACTTTACACGTTTAGCTTTCTTCTTTGGTCTTTCCTCATCTGGATCTTTCTCATTTGGATCAAAATCAGCATCCATTTCTTTCTCCTTTTCTGCTCTAATCTTAGCTTCTGATTTTTCTGGTTCTTTTACTGGTTCTTTGTCATAATCATCCTTGCAGCTCGTTTCTTTTTCAGCTTTTCAACCTCGGCCTTTAAGAACCATTCACTTCTAGCTTTCAGCTTGAAGTCTCTGAACCATTCTTTTTCAGCATTAAGCTCTTTCTCATCATCGCTTCCGTCTTTCCTCCATATATTTTCTTGTGGAGCAACATAATTCGAATCTTTGATAGCCCCGAAAACTGGCTTTGCAACAGGAGCTGATGCTTGTTTCTGAAACTTGAATAGCTTCTTCACAGTCGTTTCATCAAGGTGAACTAGATAACGCACATCATTTGGATCCCGTGCTATGTTTGTGAATTTCTCATCTATCAGCATTTGCACGAACCTTGGATATAAACATAACCTTGAATCTTCCATGTTCTTCGACATGTGTGTAAATACAAGCTTCGAAAAGTTGAACGGTTTTTCAGAATCAGTACCGTTGCCATACAGGCCAAATAATCTTGAACGTCGTCTAATCCCGCCTTGCGATGACTAAATGTGTGAATAATATCGTGCATGGGAAGCTTGTAGGGATTTAGCACTTCCCCTTTCTTTAACGTCGGCTTGCTCACGCTCCCTTTGTATCCCATTCTGAAGAAACATCCTCTAACCATCTTCTCATCAAGATAAATTGGATCGTCTTTGTTGTCGTGGAATTGCAAGACTCTGCGTATATCATCTTCTGTTAAGGTGGAAGATTTAACTTCATTTCCGACTTGCACTGATGAAATGATCGTCTTCTGATCATCACTTAAACTGGCGTTCGTCCAGAAATGGAAAGTATGAGATCTGTATGACACTGTGCGTTTCGTGATAGCCTGATGAATAGGACTTTCTTCCAAAAACTTTAAGATATTGTCTTATTCTGTTAAAGATGGACAGATCGTTTTGTCGAGCATAATACACGTGTTGTGAGTCTTAGAAAACTCTATCGAGATTGCACGCGCTGGAACTTGAGCCTGGAAAACGACGTAAACAATTAGCACACAATACGAGAAAAATCACAAATTTTTCTAACACATTCATCAAGTTCGGGCAAACTTGATTATGTGTTAAAACATTCTGGAAATGCCAAGTTCACCCGAACATGTATCAAATCATGTTCATTTTTTCTTTTAGTAAGTTCGGGCGAACTTATATTAACAAAGATTAAAACACCTAAACACGAAGTTCGGTCGAGCATGTTAATCTATCAGGTTTATAAAGTCTTTTGATGCAAGTTCGGTCGAACTTGACAACCAGTTCGGCCGAACTTGACAACCAGTTCGGCCGAACTTGTCATCTCCTTCATACCAAACCTGTCCAACAATCTCTTGACCATTTTAAACCAATCAAACACACTTTTATGGTCGAATTTAGTTTATTATTATGAATTGACGTTCAATTTTGTTCAACGAATCCTAGATCTATCATTTTTACAGTTCCAGATCTAAATTCATCATATACGGTTCAATTATGGTTCAATCATCAAAATTATACCTCGGCCATTGTAGTTGGTGTGCCAATCACCAAAAATAATCAACAATCGGGCAGAGTAACGGTACTAAAATGACAAAATCACAAGATCACTCTAAACTCAATAAGTTCGCTCAGAGGATGTGGTTGCAGGTGAATGAGTTCGGCCGAACTTACTTAGGTATTTATGCCTAGGCAAGTCCGGGCGAACTTGCAAGCCCACAACAAAAGCCCATTGAAGTTCATGCGAACTTATTGGATAACCATCAGCCATCTGCAAGTTCGGTCGAACTTGCTGTTAAGTTAAACTTGATTTAGTTTAGCAAGTTCGGCTGAACTTGCCAAACCACAAATTCAAACTTTTTCCAATTTTACATTTTAACCCCTGAACTTTAAAACTTTTACCCGTTATGAAAATCCACTCAGTTGACCAAGTCCAAGCTAATGACCTTGGTTAACCGATTTGTCTACCGAGTCCAAGTTAATGACCCCGGTTTAACCCCGATACGAACAAACTTTTGATATTTTCAAAATTAAAGTTTCAAATGAATGAACTTTTTATCATTTTGGCTTTTCAGATTTAACAATTAGCTCCCAGCCTGTTGTCAAAGAGATTCCCACCAGTTTTAGCATCTTACCAGACTTTAAAGACCCGTTCTCCAACACTGGTTTGCTGAAAACAATGTAGAATAAAATCTTTTTAAATTTTTGAAAGTTTATGCTAAAACACATTGAAATCTTTTTTATTTTAATTTGTAAAGCTGATAGACTATGTACAGGACAAACTAAACTATATACAAACATATTTACAGACAAATTTTTGTGAATTCATGTCTAAAGGATCATATCAGCTAATTGAGACATATCACCAGTATCGTTGACCTTTAGATGACTTTAAGCTTTAAACTCGTTTACCTAGATTGTCGATATGTTTGTCCACTTAAACTTTACGACATTTCTCAATTGTTTCAAGATATGTTTAGGTGTGAATTATGAAACTTGACTTATCTGTGGTTCCCACTTCTTGAATATACTTCCGTATCAAGATTCCCAAGATTTCATCTTACAGGTGAATATAGCGTAATTGATATCTCTATCTGGGTAATGCGAGACCTTGAGAGCTCAGGTTAGTACTACCGTACAGACAAAGAGATGAAGGCTCGTCTTTAAGGTGTGTTCCACTTAAGGAATCTTTTCAGCACTGCAAATGATTATATCTTTCGATACTTTTCAAGTTTTGCATGCAGTTTAGGTTTTATAGGAAAAGCATTATAGAAGTTCTAGGCTATTGCTTCCGCAAAATCAGAAGAACTTGTATAATACCCTGGATATCAACTATCTATAAAGACCTCATATCTCAGAATCAGGCAATCTATCAAACGAAATTTCGGAGTACTAAGTCCATATATCGAAGATGTGTTAATCCACAATATTAAGCAGTTGTTAAATTTAGTTTATATCTCGAAAACAGTTTACTGCACGTGTTAAGCCTATCGACACATCCATAGTAAGACTCGTTTATTACTTTTAAACTTTTCATTTCTTTAGCATACTGTGATAGTCCACTGATGTACTATCATTTCCTTTTTATGACATTGAATTCTTTTTATATTTTTGAAATTTTTCATATGTTTTTGTATTTTCCCAAATATTTCTCCCCCTAAAATCAAAAACATATTTTTGGATTTTAGATTTTTAAGAAATACTAAACTAGAAAGATATTTACAAACCATACAAACCGATGCGGATTATGTGAATTCGTCATCCATCTGTATTCAACCTCAGCTTCCGCACCTGTAACCAAATTTTTAATACCGTTAAGTCGCATTAGATATTTAAATCTTGTTAATGGAAATGCTTTGGTATAAAAATCAGCCCTTTGTTCGTCGGTGTGGATTTTTTATATTCGAACCAATTTCTTTTCGTAACAGTCACGAATGAAATGGTATCGAATTTCAATGTGTTTTGTACGTGAGTGATGAACCGGATTTTTAGTTATATCGATGGCTGCTTTGTTATCTACAAATATAGGCGTGTCAAAAACTGCAGACCATAATCCCTCACCTGTTGCTGAATCCAGAGGATTTGTGAGCAACAGCTGGAAGCAGAAATGTATTCCGCTTCACAGGTTGAGAGAGAGACCGTGGTCTTTTTTTACACTGCCACGTTACCAAACGTGTGCCAAAGAACTGGCATCCTGCAGTTGTAGATTTCGAGTTCAGCTTGTCCACTCCGAAGTCCGAGTCAGCGTATCCAGTGAGATCAAAATTGTTGTTCCTGGGGTACCACAGGCCGGTGCTTGGGCAACCTTTCAAGTAACGGTAGATTCGCTTGACTATTTATATGTGTGACATTGGAGGACTTGACTGATATCTCGCACATAAGCATGCAGGATACATGTTGTCCGGGCGTGATGCCGTTAGATATATCAATGGACCTCTCATCGATCGATACAATGTTTCATCAACTTTCGTTCCCGTCTCGTCTATGCAAATCCCATGGTTCAGTGCCAGCGGTGTCGAAAGCAGCTTTGAGCTATCCATTTCAAACTTTTTGAGAATGTCATGAACATACTTAGTCTGATGAATGAATATCCCATCTGGAAGCTGATCCACTTGAAGACCTAAGAAGAACTTCATTTCGCCCATCGAGGACATCTCAAATTTCTTCTTCATGACCTTTTCGAACTCTTTGCACAGACTCCCATCCGTAGAACCAAAAATGATGTCGTCCACATAGATTTGTATTATAATCAGATGCGATCCAATTTCTCTGGTAAACAAAGTGTTGTGCACTGTGCCTCGTGTAAAGCCATTTCCTACGAGATGTTGCGATAACATCTCGTACCAAGCTCCCGGGGCTTGGTGTAAACCGTACAAGGCTTTGTCTAGGAGATATGCTTTTTTTTGTTTAGTGGATCGACAAAACCTGATGGTTGGCTGACATACACTTGTTCACGAAGTTTACCGTAGAGAAATGCAGATTTTACATCCAACTGGTACACCTTAAATCCTTTCCAAGCTGTGAACGCTAGGAAAATGCGGATAGATTCTAATCGCGCAACCGGTGTGTATACCTCCTTATAATCTATACCTTCCTGCTGGTGGAATCCCTTGACAACCAGCCGAGCTTTGTTTCTGACTATAACCCCCCGATCGTCCCTTTTACACTTGAAGACCCACTTTATATCAATAGTTTTCTGCTTCGGTGGCAAGTCTAAAAGCTTCCAAACACCCAACTTCTCGAACTGTAATAGTTCCTCTTGCATTGCTATCACCCAATTCTCGTCAGCCAGAGCCTCATTAACTCTCTTTGGCTCTATTTGAGAAATGAAACATGAGTAGTAGCAGTAGTTCTGAGTTGGTGCAACTCGGGTGTATAAACAACTAAGTGCTTTGTTAATTTGATTTCGTGTACGCACACCAGTTTGTAGTTCTCCTATGATATTCGTTGAAGGATGGTACGAATATGATCGCGACATTTCTTTTGTTGGAACATCAACTGAGCTTTGCTGATTTGAAACAATCAGATCCCTGTTCACATCAACATTAGGAGAGTACTTGTTGAAGCTTCATTCTAATTTCTTGGACTAGCAGATTGATTCAACAAGTTAGATATCTGCTCAACTTCTTCGTCTGATGAAGTTTCATCATCAGCATCAAATGTCGATGCTTCATGTTAGTCAGAATTCTGATTCTGAGACGTACTGGGCACTATTGTGTTTTCTGGTTCATTAGAAGCATTCACTGGAGGTGTAGCAAGTGTTACTTCTGCTTCAGAAGTATTTTTAACTTGAACACCACTTCTATTGCTTGGACCTGCTCCGGAAGATGAAGAATCCAACATGGGTTGATTAACCACAATTGGTCTAATGATTTGATCTTGATTCGCTGACTGGTGACGGTAATATAACGCTGCAACTTCTTCGTCAGACGGTTCTTCCGGCAAGTCGAATGACTTCCAAAGATCTTGATAGTTAAACAGCCACGCGTCGCCTCTCCTTTGAATAGGATCCGTATAGTTAAAACAATCCACGTGTTGTGCTTCAATAACCTTTCTTAACGAAGGAACATATACTATTCTTAACGGACTCGCATATCTGACAAAGAAACCTTCAAGAGATTTAGCTCCGAATTTGCCATCTTGGTCGATTACAGTGCATGGCGCACCAAAAGGTTCTAAGAACTTCAAATTTGGCTTCCGTCGGCTTATCATCTCAAAACATGTTTTCTTAGTTGGTTTGACAGTGAGAACTCTGTTTAGCGTGTAGCAAGCCGCAGCAACCGCTTCACTCTAGAAGCTGACTAGAAGTTTAGAATCTACAAGAATGGTTCTCGCTGTTTCAATCAAAGTCCTGTTTTTCCATTCAGCTACTCCGTTTTGTTGTGGAGTATAGGGAGCAATAAAATCGTGCAGTATCCCTTTTGCGTTGCAGAATTCCTTCATTTTATTATTCTTAAACTATGTTCCGTTGTCACTTCTAATGCGTCTGACCGGCAGATGATAAAGATTTTCGAGTTTCTTGAATAGAATAACCAAGTTCTCGAACGTTTCGTCTTTTGATTCCTGAAAGAATACCCACGAATATCTCGAATAGTCATCTGTCACGACCAAGCAATATAAGTCTCCTGAGATGCTTCGAACATTTAGAGGACCAAATAAGTCCATGTAGAGACGTTCTAATGGCATCTTGATTGAGTTCAGAATTTTCTTCGGGTGAGATTTCTTGATCTGCTTTCCCTTTTACAATCTAAGCAGTGATCAGTCATATGAAAGTTCCGAAGATTTACACCCTCTACAAGATCAATATGAACCAAGTAATTCATTTTTCTTAAATGAATATGCCCCATCTTATGATGCCAAAGAATAGAATCCTTTTCAGTAGCCTTTGTCACAAAACATTACGCTGATTTTGATGAAGTTGTAGCGATGCCCACATCAAGAACATATAGATCATTCTCTCGAGGTGCACGCATCAGAATCCACTCATCTGGTATTTTGAATCCCGGCTTCAAGATAATACACTCTTTGTCATTGAAATGGACAGTGAACTTCTTGTCACAAATCTGCGATATGCTCAGAAGATTATTTTCCAACTCTGCAATATAATTCACGCGATCGAATGAAACGACGCCATTGGAGAGTTTTCCCTTGGCGACTATCCTTCCACCCTGGTTACCCGCAAACCCAACATATCCACCATTGATAGCTTTTATGTCGAATAGCAAAACTTTCATTCCCGTCATATGCCTGGATGCTCCACTATCCAAAATCCACTTAGAATGTACGGATCTTTGGAGCCCAGGCACATTTCAACAATCTATTCAAAAAGCGAGACCCAAGCCTTTTTGGTCTTGGGTTGAATTGGATAACCATCGTCAAAATCAAACTCACACTCATCATCATAATCGAATCCACACTCATCTGCATAATCAAATTCACATTCATCATCTGGATTTTCTATGATGTTTATGTTTGAAAACTTTACTGTCTTTTTATCTTTTGCATTGTTACCACTTGTAGTTTTGACATTTTCAGATGTGGTTTCAATTATTATTTCAGATTTTGATTCTTTCATGCTATCACTAGTCTTAACAAGCTCAGACTTAGTGATCTCAGATGTTGTTGACCGTTTTCTTTGCAATCCAGGCTTGAGATTTTATGTTAGCCTTCTTGATGTAAAACTTGTTTTCATTAGCTTTTGAAGACTCACCTTTTTCAAAAGTTGAATTCTCAAATTTCTTTTCAAAAACTTGTTTCATTTCATTTTTTTTAACATTTCTTTTTAGAATTCTTATTTGCCCAAACTCTGGTTGCTTCGGTTTCACAACATTTGAACTTTCTTTCCTTCGAAGATAAGCCGACTTTGATTTCGGACATTGGCGTGCAATATGACCACTTTCGTTGCACTTGAAACAAGTCCAAGAATCATGTGGATGTCCTTTAGTGGGTTTTACACCACTTGTTTTGGCACCACTTGCAAATTTGTCTTTATCTCGAAGTTCTTTATGTTTCTTGAACTCATCATTTGATTGTTTCCCGATCAAACTTTCCTGATGAACCGTGTTCGTCCATATACAAAATTCATGTTTTTATTCTTATACTCATGAAATGGTGACGTTTTCTTTTTTGGTTCATCTGATTCTTCTGTTGGGGTTGAACCCTATGAAAGGAACAGATGATATAAAGCCAAATAACACTATCCGAGCTTTGGTTCAACTATCAGAGGTTGCAACCTCTGATGTACTTACACTGCTTTCCATAAAGACTGCTCATCCTTTAATCTGCCTTCACAAAGCTTCAAGGTCTTCCAGAGTTAACAAGGGACAGAGGATAGTGATCAGCGTTTAGTCATTAGTTTAGTTAATCAATGTAACAGTGCCAAGCACTGATAGTTAGTATAAGCAGTGTTTAGAGTTAGTTACATAGTAGTTTCCTGTCACTATCAACTCTGACGTCATCAAAGATGCTCAGAGGTTAGATAGTTAGTATAAATAGGCAACTCATGTAACCTTTAAACTTGTCTTTTAAGAGATCAACTTTCGCATATCATCTTCTCTGCATTTTCTCAAAACCAAACTGTAATTGCAAAGGCTGAGGGGGAGTTTGTGAATCACATGCAAGTTAATCAACTTGAAAGCATGATGATGATGAAAACAAACGACCATTGCTTGTAGTAAAAGTTTTCCATCTTATTCCGCTGCAAATCTCTTTTAATTCAATCATTTTCCATTTTTGAAACAAAAACTAACAAATTCGATCTAACAATCGATTTGGTTCGAACAGATCAGCTCTCTTGCTAATCAGTTTGGTTGTTTTTAGCTTGATATTCAGAGTTTTATTACGTTCAAAGTTTTTAAAACAAAATCTGTGAAAAATCAACTGAAAATGTCTCAAAACACACAGGATGCCAATTCTTGTTCCTTGTTCAAACCGCCAATGTTCAAAAGAAATGAATATATCATTTGGCAACGACGGATGGGTCACATCCTTGCTCAGCAAAACACCGGTTGCTGGAGATATGTTGCTTATGGACCTCACTTTCCAATGGTTCCAAGCACAGAGGATCCAACCAAACAAGTGCCAAAAAATCCTGAAACTTTTCGGAGCAGGATTTCCAGAAAATTGAATTGGATGCTAAGGCATTTAGCATAGTTGCTTTGGCCTTACCCAATGAAATTTATGCTGGTCTACTCCATTGCAATAGTGCAAAGGAGTTATGGGATGCCCTTAAGGAGCAATTCGGTGGGACTGAGGAAGTGATAGAAAGTAATAGAGAAGTTCTAGATCAGTAGTATGAAACGTTTTGTCACTTGAAAGGAGAGTCTCTAACACAAAAATTTGAACGTTACAGCTGTCTCATCAGTGAACTTAGACTGGTTAACGTGGTTTTTCCTAATTCGACTATCAATGGTCGTTTCCTTAGATCGTTACCAGATAAGTGGGAGACGGTAGCTTATGTAACGCGAAAATCTGTTGGGTTTAAAGAAATGTCATTGACACAACTTCATGGGATACTCCTCACTTATGAGAGAGAGTTAAACTAGAAAAAGAAGTTGCAAGATTCTGGCAAAATGACTGATGATTACTCATTGTGTAAGAAAACTCTTTTTGGCCGAGAAGAGTCTTTTAGCAGCAGTAAGGACCAAAGTTATGATCACTATATAGATATTAAATCTGGTGGGAACTTTGGATCTGAAACATACGCACCCAACTATGCTTTTACTGCTAGTGGGGAAAGCCAAACCTCTGACAATCTATCCTTTGAGCTGAATGATTTACAACACATTGAACCTTCTGATCTTGAGGAAATGGATATTTTGCACCAACTGGCCCTATTGAGTGTTAGGGCTAGTATATAAGAGAACTGGTAGAAAATTCCCAGGTTTGCAGAGGGGTTGAAGGTTGGGCTGGATAAATCAAAAGTCAAGTGTTAATAAGTGTAATAGGCTAGGACACTTGGCCAGAGAATGCAGGTCT
This sequence comes from Scalesia atractyloides, assembly GCA_947069175.1. NCBI lineage: Eukaryota > Viridiplantae > Streptophyta > Magnoliopsida > Asterales > Asteraceae > Scalesia > Scalesia atractyloides. The sequence continues at coordinate 59,723,378 of CAMTDV010000025.1, forward strand.
CAAAGTTCTGGACCAATAGTGACTCATCCTGGCCCTAGACCTCAGCAAACATAAAACACTACTCATTATTCCCAATATGCCCCTGCTCAAGGTGCTCAAAACACTGCCCACTTTGCACATCCTGCAACCACTGTTCTAGTGCATTATGTTCAATTCACTGCTCCACAAATTCAATATGTTCAGGCACCATCTCATCCTCAAGTGCTTGTTCAACAAGCACCCATTGTTACACAACCTGCTCAAACCACTGCTAGTCCAGCAGAGGTTGGTCAACAAAGCTTTTTCACACAAAGTTATGTTGAATGGAGCAGTTTGCCTGAGGATTTGACTGATGAAAACTTTGCTTTAATGGTCAAAAATGATGTTAAACAAGAATTTTGTTTAATGGCCTTAGAGATAATTGCTGAAGGTGTTGAATCTGTGAAGATAGTGTCAAAATCTGATGAACTTCAAGTTTGTGATGAAACAGTGGTTTCAAGTAAAGAAAGAGAAAATGATGCTGATAAGGAAAAGAACCCTCCTACTGACCCATGGAACACTGGTGTGTGTGAAGATGAGTGTGATTGTGCTCTCATGGCTGCTACAAAGGTATCACCTCAGATCCTTAAAGATCTATGTTTTGACAAATGCATCATTGCTTTTTCAAACATCAAAAAGGTGAATGAAAACCTGAGAAACAAAATTTTAGAAGATGAACTTAATTTTGAAAACTGATTACAGAGTAAAATCAAAGTTAAGTGAAAAAGATTCTAAAAGAGTAGCCTAAGACATGAATCAAGCATAACCAAGGACAAACTCCAAACTATGGTAGAAAAATACCGAGTTTGTAAAAAGGAGTTAGAAGAAACCCAAATCACTTGTGAAAAATGGGTTGAGTCCGGCAAAGGTTATGAAATTATGCTTGATGCTCAGATCAAGAGCAACATCAAGTTTGGTGTAGGTTTTAGAGCCTATGACCAAAATGAGAAAAAATGTTGCTGAAATTGATTCTGAGTTGGTTGAAGTTGTCCCTAAAATTTGGCTGGTGAAGAGATAAAAGTCACAAATAAAGATGGAAACAAAATTGTTTTGGAAAAACCAAAGGCTTCAACAAAAGATAAAGAAATTGAAAAATATCAGTTTAAACCAACCCGGTCAGATGAATGTGATATCTTAGAGAACTTTAAGCCAATGGACTTCACAACCACTGATGGTATTAAAGCCCCAAAAGCACTGGTGATCCCTATCAAAGATGTGCCAGCAGAGGTTACAACCACTGGTGATCCCTATCAAAAAGTCTGATAGGAAAAGAAGAGTAAAGATTAAAAACTTGTTTTGAAAATTTTGTGAAAAAAGAAATCATGTGGCTGCAGATTGTTTTCTTTTAAAAGCCTATGACATTAAACAAAACTTGTGTTATCAAACACTCTTCAAAATGCACCATCTGCAGCAAAACAAATCATTTAACTCAATAGTGTGCCTATCTCAAAAACTATGAACAAAAGGTAAAAGAGATCAAGGCAAAAGCACTTGAAAGAGAAAGTTCAAGTTCTGTTGGAAATAAATCCAAGCAGAGTTTTGAACCAATTGAAACATCTGTTACAAAAGCCTTAAACAAAACCTCTGTTCAAAGAGATGTGCAAGTGACAGATGCCCCACCTTCAAACTCATTTCCAAGAGGGTATGGCCAACCTACATATAAAAAGGTTCCTCATGCTTATGAAGGTTACAAAAAGCCTTCAAAGCAAAGAGTAAACAGGCACCCTTATGGATACAATCATCTGATAGGAAATGGTCAAGAGCAGATGTTACAAGAAAATTTCAAACCACTGACCATTGTCCTAGACTTGAAGGCTGGACCAACTGTGACCCATCCAAAGCCATTTTGGCTTTGGAGACCAATCTTAACTGATCTATTTACTTAAATGTGCAAGGACCATCTACTTGCCTTGATAGCTTATGATATGTAGATAGTGGAGGTTCCAGGCACATGACAGGATGTAGAGCCCTTCTTAAGGACTTCATGGCTCATGGCGGGTGATACATCTTTTGGTAATAACTCAAAGGGAAAGGTTTTAGGGTCTGGGTCGGTTCTGGCTGGTAAACTCAAGTTTGAAAATGTGAATTTGATTGACAATCTGAAATTTAACATGCCGAGTGTCTCACAAATGAGTGATAGAGGATAGGATCCTTCTTCACTAAGAAAACTTGTCAAATTGTGGGACCAGAGGTTGTTAAAAGGATTGATCAAATCATTGCTGAGAGCAAAGCACAACTCACTGCACACAGAAGTGGGAATGTGTATGTGGTAGATATGCTAAAAGATAATCCTATATCTGGGACATGTCTATTCTCAGTTGCTTTTAGCAAAGAGACTGAGTTATGGCATAGAAGACTTGGACACACAAATCTTAAAACTATCACCACACTCTCAAAACAAAGTCTTGTAAGAGGTTTGCCTCACAAGCAATTTTCCTGTGATGAACATTGTGCTTCCTGTTTAAAAGGCAAACAACATAAAAGTTCTTTCAAATCAATTGAAGAGTCCAAAACAAGCCAGTGTTTACAACTGTTGCACATGGACTTGTTTGGCCTAGTGCAAATCATGAGCTTAAAACACAAAAGGTATTGCCTAGTGATAGTTGATGATTTCTCTAGTTTTACATGGACCTTCTTTCTTCATTCTAAGGATGAAACTGCAAGCACTTTGCAAAACTTTGTCAAACAAGTAGAAAAGCAATTTGATCTTCCAGTAAAAATCTTTAGAAGTGACAATGGAACAGAGTTTAAAAATAGGGAGTTGGATGCTTTTTGTGAGTCAAAAGGAATTGTTAGACAATATAGCATTCCAAGAACTCTAGAGCAAAATGGGGTGGTTGAAAGGAAAAACAGAACATTAATTGAATCAGCAAGAACTATGCTAGCAGATTCTAGTTTACCCTTGTCCTTTTGGGCAGAGGCTGTAAACACTGCTTGCTATGCTCAAAACAGAGTTTTGACTAACCCCAGGCATCAAAAGACTGCCTATGAGATTTTGTATAAAATCAAACCTCTGATTTCATATTTTAAAGTTTTTGGCTGTCCATGCTTCATTTTGAACTTAAAAGATTCTATATCTAAGTTTGCAGCCAAAATTGATTGTGGTTATTTTCTGGGATACTCAACCACTGCCAAAGCCTACTGAGTTTTTAACTCTAGGACAAAGCGTGTTGAAGAAACTTTGAATGTGAAGTTCAATGAACTGTCATCACTGAAAATCCCAGGGAAATCCTACAGAGCTTTTTGATTTAGATAAATTCACATTTGCTGATGTTTCTCTCAAGCTAGACAATGCAGGTACACCACAATCATCTGAAGAAGATCAAGATCAAGGATATGACTGTGTGCTTCCACAAACAAAAGTCTATTCTTCAAACAGAGGATCAAGTGCTACAAGCTCCTATGTAAACTCTGCCACTTCTGGGTCAACAGGGTTGATCCTTAAACCTCTGCCAGTTCACAAAATCAAACATCTGTTGATAAAATTCCTACATCTGGGCACCAAAATCATCAGAATGTTACCTCTATACCCCCAATACCACCACCACCATTATCATCAGTGGCTAATACTTCAAATTCACCAGCAGAGGTTAGCTCAGATGATACACATTTGCAGCCATCACCTCAAAATGCTATTGTTTCATACCAAGGTGATTTGATTTATCTCAAAAGCCATCAAGCAGATCAAGTTATTAGCAACATTAAATCTGGGGTGCTCACACGAAGCCAATCCCAAAATATTTGTCTTTTTGCTGGTTTTCTATCACCCATACAGCCAGTCAAGTACCAAGAGGCATTGAAAGACAACAGCTGGGTAGAAGCCATGCAAGAAGAACTCCTTTGTAGAACCGATCCTCGATGCTTAGGAACCTAAATTTGATATCTAACGTCAATAATAGCAGAAATATTACGTCGTGTTTACCAATAGACAAGATCTAATCAATTAATCGTCAGTTTTATTGATCAAACATTCTGATTACAAACTGACAGAGCTTCATCTGATTCTTCTAAACCCAACCATGCTCTTCGGTTTTCCGAATGATAACCACCATTCCTTTGGTAGTTGTTTCTTTTAGGTTTGGAATAGAATTTTCGTTCATTGATTAACAATTCCTCTGATGTGACTTCCACAAGTTTAAAGAATTTGTCTAGCAATTCTTCCTTCACATTCTGAATCGGGAGACTATCATCAAAGTGTAGTCTATCTGAATCCTTAATTTCGTACATTACAATGTTAGGATCACCACTTAGACCATCTTCTAATGACTTATCATCATTTTCAGATTGTGAATCAGAATTCTTTGAACTCGAGTTGACGCTTTTGAAGCTGCCATCATCAGAATCACTTAAAACATTTTCAACAACTTTGTTAACCACAATGTTGTTATCATCATCAGATTTAGCATAGACTATATCAATGTTCTCTGGCAACTCGTCTTTCTTTTCCGAAAGTAATTCAACATTGAATTCCTTGTCCATCACGTCTCCATATTTAACACAGTATTTTTCGCAAAGGGGTGGAGGAACATTGCTATATTCTTTGCCCGCTTTCTTTTTAGGTTTTTTTCCGATGAGATTGTTGGAAGAATGTGATCGATAACATACGCTTTGGTGGTATAACTTCTTAACAATTTTCGAACTCTTTCAGTTTCAATTGTCATGTCTTGAAGTTGTTGTTTCATTTCAGCAATGGTGTTAATATAGATGTTAATTGCTCTTTGTTTATCCATTACTACCACTCAACATTCTTATATTATCATGTTGTTCGATGTTATTTATGTTGAGTCTGCCATAATCATTTTTCATTTTGTCATACGCTTCTTTCATTGTGCGGTAATCATATTTTAGCAAATCGTTATGCACATCGTTTGCAGCGATGATCTTTGACTTTTCGGTACATTCGACACAAGGTTTAGTACATTTTGTACAAGGTTTTTCAACCTCAACAACTTGTACTTTGACAACTTCTTTCTCGACAACCTTTACCTCTGGACCTACCTTGGTTAAATTCGCCATTAAAGCTTTATCTGCCATGTCCTTGAGGTCTTCGACTTTCGTTTCTTGAGTGACATCAATAATCATTTCATCCATCTTTTTCTCCTCAACCACTTGTTCTTTCGAGCTTCCATCAAAATGCGCTGCAAAACTGTCACAAGAATTAGATGATAATATTCCTTGTCTCTGCATATGAATTATATTCCTCTTCTTCCTGCTGTTGATGCAAGTATTGTTCCAGAATAGCTTGTTCGAAAGTTGTTGCTTCTGCTGCTTCCTCTGCAGAATTATCTTCAACTATCTCTGCCATCAACGCAACTCCGGTCTTTTTGCCGATATATGAATTCCAATCAAAACCATCATCTTCTGTGTATGCAACAATGGCTTTCTCCGTGGTACTACTGTTTGGCTTTTCTTGGATTTCAATTTGAGTTTTCTTCGGGAACGGTTTATATTGAAGTGCTTTCTTGTAATATTCATTCCCTCCTCCGAAAGGACTTTGATTTCCAGTTGCCTCGGTGTTCTTACACTATCTTTTAAAAGGTCCCTTCTGTCGGAATTTAAAGCATGTGACTTTGTATTTGTCAAATCCCAATTTGTTGCTGGAGTTTCCTATGTCACGGCCTGTGAGTGCAACGAACTTTGTCACTCTCCTGATGATCGAAGCTAATGACCAATTGATGTCCATTAGTTCGAGCTCTTCCTCGTCTACCTGGTCATAATCTTTTGCGGTCATCTTGGGATTTCCGATTTTACCGGCAACAAGACATTCATAAGACTCTAACACGGTAGCAAGTAGTGACATATGTTGTTTTGCAACTTCTTTTGGAACAACATTGTTCAAATTAACTGCGATGTTGCATTTGTAAACATTCGGATCAGAACTTTGTTGTTGGTTCTGGTTTGCTTGACTTTGAAATGTTGAATTTGAACCAGTGCTCGAGTAAGAACTTTGTGGACTTTGGTCATACTGAGGCTGTGAATGGTTCTGATTCTGTGGAGAAGCATTCATGTTTGCACTAAACGCTGTTCCAATTTTTGGACTCGAAATGTTATCTTGAGTTCCAGTTTTGTAGTACAAACCAATGTCTTGAACAACATTTGCGTTCTTTGACTTCGATATCTTCAGAAGCTCCATTTCGTGACCTTCGAGTTTATCGATAAAGGTTGACAACTTGAAGAATTCCCATTTATCACTATTCTTCAAAACCATCAAATAAGTTGACCATTCACCCTCTGGTAGTGCGTCAGCAAGTTTGTCGATGTATTCTTGTTCCGTCTTCTCAAGACCGTGTCTTCGCATTTGCACTTTGAGATGACAAAAATGCTCAATCATTTGCTTAATAGTCTCATTCTTTAGCATGCTGAAGATATCGAACTCTTTCAGAATGAGAGCCTTCTTGCTTTTGATCATTTCGGCACTGCCTTGGTATTTCTTCTGTAATGACAACCAAAGCTCTCTTGCAGTAGTATATTCTGGTAACAGAATCAGAATATCTTCTTTGACTGACTGTTGAATGAGACTGATCATCTTTTTCTCGGTGATGTATTCGTCTCTCTGAGCTGTCGATTAGTTGTACTTCTCAAGAACTTGTTGATGTTCATCTACCGGAACAGTGTATCCTCTTTCAATTGACACCCAGCCAGCAAAGTGCATTACTTGAACCCAGTAGGTAAATTTCTATTTCCATGCTTCGTATTCGTCCATGCTCATCAGCTTGGGCAGTTTGACTGTCGTTCCTATTTCGTTATCAAGATTGACTTGATTAATCACGTTGACATTTAACGAACTAGCTCCGGACATGTAAGCTCTTAGTTGATCTTCCATTGTGAATCACGAAATGTGTACGCTGAAATTTTTTCAAAAACTTTGAAAACAATTAGTCCTACTACAAGTTCGGTCGAACTTGTAGTAACTAATGAAGAATTCTTGGATTTTATAACAAGTTCGGTCGAAATTGTTAGATTGGATCTTCAAAAAATTTGATTATCTTCGGTCAAACTTCTTTGAACAAACACACCGAACTTCGAGCGAACTTGTCAACAAAATTTTGATGAAATAAAAACAAGTTCGGTTGAACTTACTTAAAACTTTCTTGATTTTACACAAGTTCGGTCGAACTTGATGTAAAACTAATGAAAATTCAGTATCTTCGAGCGAACTTAGTCAATATTTCTTCACAAATCACCTAAGTTCGAGCGAACTTACTAAAAAATCACTTGAAAGTGATGTTTTAGAACAAGTTCGGCCGAACATGGCCAATAAGTTCATTCCAGAAAATTTTCAAAAACATGGTTTTTTCAAAATTTCAACATGAATTCGGTTGAATTTGGTCTCCAATCTTTCAAGGGTTTATCTTTGTTGTATTTTACATGATATATTCAACATTCAAAAGATTTTGACCATGAATTCTTCATTTTGTGATCAAAAGTTAAGAAAAAAGAAGAATGGAGTAAAAACAGAAGTGTTCTTGTCTTGATACTATCAAACAGGCTGTACTAGCTCTGATACCACTTGTAGGACCGATCCTCGATGCTTAGGAACCTAAATTTAATATCTAACCTCCATAATAGCGGAAATATTACGTCGTGTTTACCAATAGACAAGATTTAATCAGTTAATCGTCAGTTTTATTTATCAAACGTTTTGGTTACAAACTGACAGAGCTTCGTCTCTAAGATGCCAAAGTTACAAATGAGAGAGCTAAGCTAGGTATTTATAGGCTAGCAAGTTAGACCATGTAAGACACAAGTTCCCCGAACTTGCATAAGCAAGTTCGCCCGAATATGCTTAAACATGATATCACATGAGCGAACTTGGCTAATACACTTCATAAACACTTCATAACCTAGCCTATTCAGCTCTATACAATACAGACTCGATATAAGACTAAGACATAGACATTGTACACCAACATCCTTCAGTTCAAAAGACAACAAGTATGGTAGCTTGTGCCACTGCCAAAAGATCTAAGTCCAATTGGCACAAAGTGGGTCTTCAAGAACAAAACTGATGAAAGGGGTATTGATGTCAAAAACAAAGCAAGGCTCGTGGTTCAAGGCTACAGACAGGAAGAAGGTATAGACTATGAGACTTTTGCTCCTGTAGCAAGGTTGGAAGCTATTCGCTTGTTCTTAGCTTTTGCTGCTAAGCACAACAGAAAGGTGTTTCAAATGGATATAAAGAGTGCATTTTTGTATGGAAAAATCAAAGAACAGGTGTATGTCTGTCAACCTTCAGGTTTTGAAGATGCATTCCATCCTGATCATATCTACAAGCTCAACAAAGCATTGTATGGCATGAAACAAGCCCCAAGAGCCTGGTATGAAACTCTATCCACTTTTCTCTTATCCATAGGGTTTACTAGAGACAAAATAGATAAAACCCTATTTAAAATGGAAAGGAAAAGATTTGATGCTTGTCCAAATTTATGTGGATGACATCATTTTTGGTTCCACAAGCACTGCTATGTGTGAAGAGTTTCGAAAACTCATGGCAGCAGAGTTTGAGATGAGTGCAATGGGTGAGCTCCAATGTTTTCTTGGTCTTCAAGTTAAACAATTGCACAATGGTACATTTATCCATCAAAACAAGTATGTGAAATAACTACTTCACAAGTTTGATATGGATGATTGTAAACCATGTAGCACACCCATGACAACCTCCAAGCTAGTCACCATTGATGGTAAAGATGACCTTGTTGATCAAACTCTTTATAGAAGCATGATTGGGTCTTTGTTGTACCTAACTGCATCAAGGCCAAACATCATGTTTGCAACATGTGTTTGTGCCAGATCACAGGCATTACCTAGAAAGTCTGACCTTATTACTGTAAAAAGGATATTCAGATACATAAAAGGTGCTCCCACACTTGGTATCTGGTATCCAGCTAATGGGAATATTGAAGCTTTCAGATTTTTCAGATAGTGATTTTGCTAGGTGTAAAACTACAAGGAAGTCCACATCAGGAGGATGTCAATTCCTTGGTGATTGTCTAGTGTCTTGGCAAAGCAAAAAGCAGGTTGCAGTTTCAACATCCACTGCTAAGGCAGAGTATATTGCTGCTGCTAGCTGCCCTGCTCAACTCTTGTGGCTTCAAAACCAGTTGCTGGATTTTGGTATCACTGCACTAAAGACTCTACTCAAATTGTACAGTCAAGCTGCTGATAATATCATTAAAAATCCAGTTTCTCATTCAACTACAAACCACATTGACATCAGACATCACTTTGTGAGAGATTGCTATGAAAAAGGTTTGATTTCTTTGCATCATGTCCATACTTCAGATCAATGGGCAGATGTTTTAACCAAGGCATTGGATACATCTACCTTTGAAAAATTGATCTCAAGGCTTGGTATGCTAAACATGGATTAAAAACAAGTTTTCTTGTAAATCCATTTGTGCATAGCATCAAAATGTTTTCAAAAATTCAAAAATTCCTTAAAAATAGTTTTAAATTGAACTTTTTTCAATAAATCTTTAAAAGTCTGATCACAATATCTGTTTGCTCAAAACCTCTGATAGGCTTTAAAATCTTATCCACTGATAAAGTGTATCCTCTAACTTATATTTTTTCACCTCTTCAAAACCACCGATGGCTATCCTCTGATAGTGTTAACAAAATCAATATTGTCCAAACCTCTATCCTAAAACAGTGGTTTGCCACGTGAACGGTTACTTTTCTCTTCAGAGGTTACATGTGGCCAGATGTTAGCCATCAGATCTTGCAACAGATGCCACGTCATGTTCACTTTTTCAAAACCCCTATAAAACCCCTGTTTTATCTCACCAGTGGTTACCCTAAAATGTGTTGATTTCAAAATCTCAAAACAGTTTTTCTCTCAAACACCATGGCTCCCAAATCAAAATCTTCAAAATCCAAAGCAAAACCGCAACAAGAACCTCCATCTTTCACTCTCATAATCAAAACCTCACACAATCACACTGCCATACTTGAAGAAAATGACGCAAATACTCGCTATCATCCAATGATTCGAATTTTGCAAAAGTCTAAATTCTTGCACATGTTAACCGTTAAAGCCCCCATTTACATTGATGCTCTTCGTGATTTCTGGAAAAATGCAAAGGTTCACTCATCTTCTGATGGTGTTCCTTATACAATAATTTCAAGAGTAGGGGGAGTGTTGATGCAAATTAGCCCCCAATCGATCTCTCAAGTTTTCAAGTTAAATGACATACAACACCCTGCGTCATTTCCCATTAATGAGATCCAAGCAGAGTTTCTGGAAAGAGGTTATATCGGCCAGATGAAAGGTATGACCATTTTTAAACTTAACTTTCCTGCTGAAATGAGATTTTTCTTTCACACAATTCTTACTTGTCTCTCAGCAAAATCCACTGCTTTCAATGAAATCACATTGAACATGCAATATCTAGGGTATGCAATTTTAACTGACACCGATTTAAACTACTCCCAGATACTGTTCAATGATCTTGTGAATAACTTTAAAAATATTTGAAAAAAAAAAAGCTTTTTTGATGCATCCACGGTTCTTGAGTGTTTACTTACAGGATCAAATTAAAGGTCTTGAAAGTAAAATTGGCGATGTGGTTAATCCAGGCCGCCTTAATCATGAAACTTTCACCAGAATAACAAACCAAGATAAAGTTGAGAAAACACAAGTAGAGGAGGATGAGCAAGTTTTACCAGAACAAAATGTTCAAACTCAACCTCTTGCTACTAAGCCCACTGCTCTTGGTGATCAGGGCAACACAACCGTTGCCCTGAAACCCATACAAAAAATTTCCAAAAAGAAAACCAAAACAACTTCCAAAAAGCCCACCAAACCCAAAAAGGGTCCTCTAGAAGATGAGATCCCAGAGGTTAACCCTGTGACAACACCAAAGTAACAAACCACTGCTGCTACTTCATCACAGCAGATGGTTCAAAGATCTCCCCCCGGCTTTGAAACTCCTCCTTCTTCCTCACAAAAGGAAAAGGTTGTAGACACAGGGACACCAAAATATGAAGCTCTAGATCCACTTGGGTCTATCTTCCACAGCCCCTCTCCCAGGGCAATGTCGCTTTCGACTCAACCACCTTCACCAATACCTTTACTTCCACCCACAATTGTACCATTGCTGAATGCAGTTAAATTAGTTCAGGCGCAAACCAGCACTTCTCAACAACTTATTACTGAGAATATAGTTCATCCAGTGGCTGGGTCTGATTCTTTATTCATTGCTATCCCATCAGCAAAAGAAGAGGCTACATCCCTTGGGTTACATGTAACCCTTTGTGATAGTTCAACACAAGTAGCCACTACAATTGTTGAACTCCCTGGTTCTTAGTTGGACAGTGGTTTCATTAATAAGACTTAGTTAAAGGCAACCACTGTTGAGGCAACAACTGTTACCTCTATTGTGGGAAGTCCCCAGTACCAAGACAAACGGGCATCTATGTTTGAAGCTGGTCTTAAAACCACTGCTCATGATAACATAGATATAACTACCACCACTGGTAGGAGTTCAGATGATCCTATTAAATTAGGTGATGATCTAAAATACCAGGATTTGACGGAGAGAGTGACCAGAATAGAAAACTCTGTTGGTGAAATCAAAGATTTACTAAAGCATATGATAGCTAAAAAAAGTCAACCCTTTGTTCTATCCACTGATGATCTCAAAGAAGCTCTTAACCCTTTGTTTCAACATCAACAACATTATTTGGATTTTCAACACAAGCACTAGATGAATGATGTTAGAAACATGTTTGAATCAAGGTATCAAGATATTGCAGCGGACATTAAAGCCATCAAAGCACATCTACTCACAACTACTGGCCATGCACCTCCAACGGTTATATTTGTTACAACAGATGAAGCCAAAAAGGGGGAGAAACCTTTGAATCAAAAAAGAGCTCCTGCTAGAAAAGCCAGGCAACCAACATCCACACCTACAAAAACTAAGCCTGAAACCAATCCAACCATTCAAATCTCTGCCTCTCAAAAACCTATCACATCTTCAAAACCACAACCCACATCCACACAAGCAGATGTTACAGCAACTGTTGTGTCAACATCTGTTGATACAGTAGAGGTTGCAACAGATGCAACTCCATCCACTGCCATGATCACTTTTTCCACATCAACTCAACCATCATCCACACCACCAAAAATCCCACAACCACCATCACCTACTTTAAGGTTTAAAAAGAGGAAAATCACAAAAGTGATAAATGATGATGAGATCTCTGCACCTCTTCCACTATCATCAACACCAGTGATCCCCACATCAGTGCTTACAACTTCTTCAAATCTTAAAGTCATTCCTACATCAAAGTTGTATCCTCTTGATTAACTAGCAGTCAGGGAAGAGATACTAAGTTTCTTTTTAGAGGATGACCCTGACAAAAGAACAATTCTATCCCTTGATGGCTATCCAAGACCAACAAATGTTGATGCCTATCTAGAATTGAAAAAGAAGCAAGCAGAGGATATTGCCAAAAGAGAATCAGCTGGTAAATATGATAGAGAGATACAGATTATCATGTCCTTTCAACTGAGTAAAGACCATTATACAAAATTTTGTCAAGGATCTGAGCAACTAGTTGTCAGTAAGGGAAGATAAGTTGTTCAAGAGTGAACTCATTGAGTATATCATGGAAAAGAAGATGTATAAGGCAACAAGGCCATAGTTCAGGGATTGGAGCATAGATGAACTGAGGAGGAAATCAACAGAATGCAAGAAATGTTGAAAGACCCTCTTAAAAAGCCAACTCCTCCTAACTGGGATTTATACAAGAAAGATATCACTGAAAATGCCTTGAAGTTGAAGAGAATGAAACAAGAACTGATTCAAAATCATTATTGTTCCAAAAACCAAGTGATGAGATGGGGTGAAGTGAGGTGAGGGTGATAGACACTTACAAAAGTTTGGAAGAGAGAAGGAAAAAGGATCCATCCATGCCTCCCAAGCCTGACTATTTAAAAGAAGATGCTATCCTCAGAGCTCAACTCTCTAAAAAGTCCAGCTCAACATCTGCCCACTCCGCACTTGCCCTGCCACACAGGAAAAAGCAAGGGGAGATGAATGAAAAGACTGACAAAGAGTTTGAGGATATATTTATCAAAGAAGGGATTCAGAATATGATTAATTATCACACAGATGATACAAGTGCCAAGCTGGCTAAAGATTTATCAAAACTGTCTCATTTACAAACCTCTGTAATAAAAGCTCCTTCAAGAAAACCATCAGACCCAAAAATTCTAAAATGGAAGGTCGACAAAGACACCCATGAATTGACATTGCTCAAGTTTGCTCAAGTCTGATGGTGCAGCCACTAAACTATCCATGGAAGATGCTTATGAGCTTATAGTAAAAGACTTCCAAGAACTACTATGTGTAGAGCTGGTGAAGGATGCTGATGACATGGAATCTCTTAACTTTGAACTTCAATTCAAAGGTCAAATAAGAGAATTCCTTCTGAGGAATAAAAACCAAGAATAAAGTGTTTTTGGCATCATCTGTTCCAGGGGGAGATTGTTGGGATTGAACCTATGAAAGGAACAGATGATATAAAGCCAAATAACACTATCCGAGCTTTGGTTCAACTATCAGAGGTTACAACCTCTGATGTACCTACACTGCTTTCCATAAAGACTGCTCATCACTATCATCTCTGCCTTCACAAAGCTTCAAGGTATGCAAGAGATAACAAGGGACAGAGGATAGTGATCAGAGTTTAGTCATTAGTTTAGTTAATCAATATAACAGTGCCAAGCACTGATAGTTAGTATAAGTAGTGTTTAGAGTTAGTTACATATTAGTTTCCTGTCACTATCAACCCTAACGTCATCAAAGATGCTCAGAGGTTAGATAGTTAGTATAAATAGGCAACTCATGTAACCTTTAAACTTGTCTCTTAAAAGATCAACTTTCGCATATCATCTTCTCTGCATTTTCTCATTACCAAACTTTAATTGCAAAGGCTGAGGGGGAGTTTGTGAATCACATGCAAGTTAATCAACTTGAAAGCATGATGATGATGAAAACAAATGACCATTGCTTGTAGTAAAAGTTTTCCATCTTATTCCGCTACAAATCTCTTTTAATTCAATCATTTTCCATTTTTGAAACAAAAACTACAAGTAATTCAAACTCAGATCCTAACATCTTCTAATCCCAACCCAGCTCTCCGGTTTTCTGGATGATCACCACCATTCCTTCGGTAGTTACTTCTTTTAGGTTTGGAATAGAATTTCTTTTCATTGATCTCCAGATCATCTGATGTGACTTCCACGAGTTTAAAGAATTTGTCTAACAATTCTTCCTTCATGTTCTGAATCGGAAAACTGTCATCAAAGTATAATCTATCAGATGCCTTAATCTTGTACATTACAACATTAGGATATTCACATAGATCATTCTCCGATGATGTATCGTCATCTTCGGTCTGTGAATAAGAATTCTTTGAACTTGAGTCGGTGCTTTTAAAGATGCCTTCATCAGAATCGTTCAAAACATTTTCAACAACTTTTTTAACCAGCGCATTGTCATCATCTGTTTTAATATAGATTACATCAATGTTCTCTGGCAACTTAGTTTTCTTTTCAGATAACAACTCAATGGTGAGTGCCTTATTCATCCCATCAGCGGATTTGCGACAATACTTCTCGCATAGGCGTGGAGGAACATTGCTGTATTCTTTACCAATTTTCGTTTTAGGTTTCTCTTCAGATGGAATTGTCGGAAGGATGTGATCAATGACATATGCGTTACAAGTGCAACTTCTCAAAAGTTGTGAAGACGCTCTGTTTCAATTTTCATGTCCTGGAGTTGTTGCTTAGTTTCAGCAATGGTGTTAATATAGATATTAATCGCTTTTTGCTTATCCATTACTGTTCCTTTTAACATCCTTATGGTATCATGTTGTTCTATATTATTTCTATCGAGCCTACCATAATCATTTTTCATTTTGTCATACGCTTCCTTCATTGTGTGATAATCGTATTTCAAAAGTTCATTATGCACATTGTTTTCAGCGACAATCTTTGATTTTTCGGCACACTCAGAACATGGTTCAGTACATTTTGTACAAGGTTTCTCAACGTCTACAACTTGTACTTTGACAATTTCATTTACCTTTGGACCTACCTTGGTTAGATTTGCCATCAATGCTTTGTCGGCAATATCCTTGAGGTTTTCGGCATTCACTTCTTGAGTAACATCAATGACTACTTCATCAGTTGATTTCTTCTCGACTATGTTCCTGAGAACTTCCATCAAAGTGACCTGCAAAACTATCACACGAGTTAGGAGATAAAATTCCTTGTTTCTGCATGTGAATATACTCCTCTTCTTCTCGTTGTTGTTGCAGATATTGTTCTAGCAGAATATTCTCCATAGCCGCTGCTTCTTCTGCAGATGTATCTTCAACGATCTCAGCCATTAATGCAACTCTGATCTTCTTACCGATGTAGGAGTTCCAGTCGAAACCGTCATCTTCGTTTGATGCAACCATAGCCTTCTCAATGTTGCTGCTGTTTGGTTTCTCTTGAATTTCAACCTGAGTCTTCTTCGGGAAAGGCTTGTACTGAAGTGACTTCTTGTAATACTCGCTGCCTTCTCCGAATGGACTTTGATTTCCCGTTGCTTCAGCATTTTTGCATTCTCTCTTGAAATGTCCCTTTTGGCGACATCTGAAACACGTGACTTTTGTCTTGTCAAAACCCAGTTTGTTGCTCAAATTTCCGATTATCGTCCAGTGAGAGCAACGAACTTTGTAACCCTTCGGATAATCGAAGCTAAACTCCACTTAATATCCATCAACTCGAGTTCTTCTTCATCCACTTGGTCATAATCTACTGCCGTCATTTCGGGATTTCCAATTTTACCGGCTACAAGACTTTCGTATGACTCCAGAATAGTGGCAAGAAGCGACATATGCTGTTTAGCGACTTGTTCCGAAAAAACATTGTTCAAATTCACTGCGATGTTGCACTTGTATACATTCGAATCAAAATTTGTTTATTGATTCTGATTTGCTTGACTTTGTTAAGATGAATTTGAACCAGTGCTTGAAAACGAACTTTGTGGACTCTTATCATAATGAGGCTGTGATTGATTCTGATTCTGTGGAGAATTGTTCGAAGAGTTCAAACTTGCGTTGAATGATGTCTGAATCTTTGGGCTTGAAATGTTATCTTGCATTCTGAAGGTCCGTGATCAGGCGGTTCTAGACAGAAGTTAGTGCATAACGTAAACCGATTCGGTAGAATGTTATTACAGAAAAGAGTAGAAACAGAATGCAGTGGAAGTCTTCATTCATTCATACTGAAAGAGTATACATCTTTATAAGTCCAGTTGCCGGAATTCCTGGAGAGAATCCTGCAGCACCTCCCCGTAGGGATGCCAAAAACTTAAATGACAAATGAACAACACACCTATATATAGGGAGACAAGTTCGCTGGAGTGTATGGAAGTTCGCGCGAACTTGACTTCCTAAGAGCATTCTCGAGCGAACTTAGCCTTCATTAGTCAAATTCGAGCAAACTTGACTAAAGGCACATCAAGTTCGGGCGAACTTGACCAATACAGGTCAAGTTCTGGCGAACTTGTTCCCTTTTACACTGTAATGTCCGTATTTTGGTCGTGTGTTCGATTCTAACCTATACAATATCCAACACACGCTCAATCTAGCCTATTCGACAAGTGACGAACACAAAGTGCACCAACACATTCCACTCTTGTAGTACAACCCAACGTCTTGAATAACATTCGCATTCTTTGACTTTGCAATCTTCAAGAGTTCCATTTCATGGCCTTCGAGTTTATTGATAAATGTTGATAGCCTGAAGAATTCCCATTTATCGCTTTCCTTCAGAACCATTAGATAAGTAGTCCATTCTCCATCTGGTAGAGCGTCAGCAAGCTTGTCGATGTACTCTTGTTTCGTCTTTTCAAGACCGTGTCTTCGCATTTGGACTTTAAGATGACAGAAGTGTTTAATCATCTGCTTCATGGTCTCACCCTTCAGCATGTTGAAGATATCGAACTCTTTCATAATGAGAGCTTTCTTGCTCTTTATCATCTCCGCACTTCCTTGATACTTCTTTTGAAGAGAAAGCCTGGTCATCTTTAACAGATTGTTGGATAAGACTGATCATCTTTTTTCTCAGCAATGTATTCTTCTTTCTGTACAGTCATGTAATTGTACTTTTCCAACACTTGCTGGTGTTCATCCACTGGAACAGTGTAACCTCTTTCAACCGACACCCAGCCTGCAAAGTGTATGGCTTGAACCCAATATGTAAATTTCTCTTTCCATGTTTCATACTCGTCCATGCTCATTAGCTTGCGTGGTTTAACGTTGGCATTTGACGAACTAGCTCCAGACATAAAAGCTCTTTGAATATCATCCATTGTGAATAACGAGACGTGTACACTGAAAATACTCAAAAACTTTTGAAAATGTTAGTTCTACTACAAGTTCGGTCGAACTTGTAGTTGAAATGAAGAATTCAGAGATTATTCACAAGTTTGGTTGAACTTGTGAATGTTGATTTGAAAATTTTCCTTTTAATAACCTCAGTCGAACTTGTTGATGGATCTTGTAAAGATTTTGTAAGTTCGAGCGAACTTAGCAACTGATTTTAATGAGAAACTAGCAAGTTCGGGCGAACTTAGCTAAAAATCTTTGAAATTTATCAAGTTCGGTCGAACTTGATAAAAATTCAATAAAAATCTAGCAACTTCGAGCGAACTTAACCAAAATTCCTCAAAAATTCACTCAAGTTCGAGCGAACTTGGTAAAAACTCACTGAAAAAGTGTGTTTTTAGCACAAGTTCGGTCGAACTTGGCTAACAAGTTCGATGAACAATGTTTTGGAAATCATGGTTTTTTTCAAAATTTTAACATCAATTCAATTGATTTTGGTCTTCAATCTTTCAAGGGTTTATCTTTGTTGTATTTTACATGATATATTCAAAACTGAAAAGATTTTGACCGTGAATTCTTCATTTTTGATAAAATGTTAAGAAAAATAGAAGAATGGAGACGAAATAGAAGTGTTATTGTCTCGATACTATCAAATCAGGTTGTTCTAGCTCTGATACCACTTGTAGGACCGATCCTCGATGCTAAGGAACCTAAATTTGATATCTAACGTCCATAATAGCGGAAATATTACGTCGTGTTTACAAATAGACAAGAATTAATCAGTTTAACATCAGTTTTATTGATCAAACGTCAAGAGTACAAACTGACAAAGCTTCGCCTCCAAAATGCCAAAGTTACAAATGAGAGAGGCTAGCTAGGTATTTATAGACAATCAAGTTCGCCCTTGGGAGACTAAAGTTCGCCCAAACTTGCCTTAGCAAGTTTGGCCGAACTTGGCTATACATGAAGATTATGAGCGAACAGATACAATTCATGCATACCCCTCACAGTGTTTTATCCTCTCGGTTTGAAAATTGGCTAATTTAATGATGCATTAGCGCTTTCGAAAGTAGTCATTCAAAGCCGAATAGAACAAGTACCCGCATAGGCTTGCATCTCAATCATTCTCCACTACTGAACACAAATGCTAAGCACAAGTCAAAAGGTCTTTAAAAGGGTTGTAATGGGGTTAGGCTAAGGGTATGGAATAGGATATTTGAAAGTGGCTAAAGTGATGAAAATTAGACTTTTATTACAATCAACTACACTAAACCGACTAAACAAAAGTCAACAACTAATAGGCAAAAGCGTTCGCCTTTTATTGGACAACTATCACAATCTTTTTGTATTTTCTCAACAACTTTTCTTGTATTTTTTTAACATTTTCTGAATTTTCGATTCATTTTTTTATTTTTCTATATCTTTATCTTTTTTAATGCAACTTTACAAACAACTAATCCTATGATCGAATTTTCATCACACGGGTTAAAAGAGGCTTAAAGGTCAAGAGCTAAATGCGGTGATCAAACAAAAGGTTTAGGCTCAAAGTTGGCGACTAGGGGGTAGATTTCGGGTAAGGGTAACCAAATGGTGTAAAAGAAAAAGTTTTACCTAATGTCTTATCATTCTCGTGCTTGTACTCGGTGTATAGTCTCAAACGTATCAAAAGATGCAAGTTCTACAATACATGACTAATGGTCCACTCAAACAAAGAAATATATAATGTATAAAGGTGGCTCAAAGATCTCACGTATATAAAGGGTATGATATGTGGTATGCATAAATAATAAGTTTCTTAGGTGAATTATTCCCAAATAACCACACGCTAAATACACTTCATGCTATTAACTTGAACTTGACCATGACATAAAACCAAATGGGTTGTGCCATCCCTCATTCACTTAGTTACTTGTGCTTTTTAGATTGCTTCAAACAAAGACATTTTTTTAAAATTTTTGAAATTTTCCCCCATCCCCACACTTGAGGTTAACATTGTCCTCAATGTGTAGTAACGGGTCAAAATCGAAAAATTTTTGAAATTTCCCCCATTCCCATACTTGAGGTCAACATTGTCCTCAATGTGCAAGAATAAAGCTTTTTAAATCGCACAAGGGATATGACACGGCTAACTTCCCCACAATTTCACCCGAAAATAAAATACAAAATACAATCCACTTATTACTAACTAATAATCACAGATAAAAGAAACGTATGCACCTGATTTTTTCGTTAATTCCTCATGTGCTCTTCATCTTTCAACAAAATGGTCGTCTCGCAAACACAATTTACCTACAAATTTCAACCCTTGTGTAGAAGGATGCTTCTCACAACCATCAAAATTTGTTAGTTACCTAGTTCTACCACTTTTATGAAAACATTACCAAGCCATACGTTATTTCACTTTGATTTATGTGGAAAAATAATGTACAATAACAACAAACCTAACTCACTTTGTAGGAATCACGGTTGCATTTAGCCTATGCGACAAGCCCTTTTAAACCCCCCGATAGCTCGGGAGGACGAGTAGGTCTCGTGAGGGTTATATAGGGAACACACCCACAACGTTCATTTAACTAGGAAAATAAAATAAAATGAATGATTATACAAACTATACAACAATCATACCTGACTTGCCTCTCATGGTGGTTTAAGTGGACATTTACCTACCGAGTTTCCAACATACGCTCGGTAGTTGGCATGCAGCATCCATTCTATCTTTATTTTAATCGGCATACATATTGAATACCTTTGGGGTCATTTCTTAACAAATTGTCCAATGTCTTGCAACGCCACCTTACGAATCCTTATCCCCGAACCCTCATCCCCATCTTTGTTGGTTGGAGTAATATACATGGGAGAAGGGTAGGGATAAACTTGGGCTTCTTTCAGCTCTGACTTATCTATCGGTGTTATTTCTTCAGTTCGGTTCAAACATTCTCTTTCTTGCTCCGGAAAATCCAAAACCTCTTCCACCACATCACCATCAACTAGGGTATCACCAGCCAACTTCTCTTGGTCCCGTCTAAGTTGTGCCAACTCCTCAGTTAGTTGACCAACTTTCATAACTAAATCCTCAAATAATTTGTTTCTTAGCTCGTGTTCCCTTTTCATTTCCACCATCATGTCCATGATTGCATCAAGCTTGGAGTTAACTGAATCTTGAGACTCCTCATATGCCGGCTGAGGGTATTCATAATAGTAGTCGTCCAACTCATCCCGGTAACTTGAGAAATGTGGCATCTCTTGTTCATGATAGTAATCCCGCTCCTGCTCATAGTGGCAATCCATCCCTAAATGGTAGTACTCTTGATATGAACGTGGCTTGTAACCGGACTTTATTTTTGCTTTCCAAAACACTGGATCTTTCCAAAACACTGGACAATCTTCATGTATGTGAACTTTTCCACAACAAGGGCATGATTGATAAGCGTCATTTTCTTGCTCTGTTAGTGGAGGTGGTCCTAAGTATGGATAATATGAGGATGGACTTTCAAAATTTTCACAATCCACCATCCTATTATATCCGTACTTCACGACGTAGCCTTCACGTTCCTTGTATGCTTGAACTTTTTCATGAAACAATGAGCATTCATGCAATAGATGTTCTCGGCTCCCACAACATTCACATGGATCATCATCTAACCAATTCATGGTGAAATAAAGTGCTTGCAAAACACGTACCTGTACAAACAAAACTAGACTACCCAAAGTAAAATCAAATATATAAAAGTAAGCAAACTAACACTATAATAAATAAAAAAAATATTTTTTTTTTATTTTTTTATTTAAAACTACTCGATATAAACAAATCGAACAAGCCATGCAATACTAAGCGCAGTAGCTCCCCGAGGATGGCGCCATTTTGACAGACCGTGTCGTCCCAATCAGTCAAAAACCCAAATTAACCTTGGTAGCTAGGGTAACTCGGGTATCGTATCCACGAAGAGCATGTGGTCAGTATTGCACTAGTTGTTCGATTAGTTAGATTATTTACAAAAATGTACAAGGTAATTATGAAGCTTGCTAATTTTCTTTGTTTATTTGAGTGGTTGGAAAAGATATCGGAGTAAACTGACAAGTTACTATTCACTACAAAAGAAATGATTACTTACTTAATTGCTAAAAAAACAAGATTACTTGATTTAAAACAAGAATTGGGAATACGGATCACACCAGGGTTTGATAATTGCAAGACCTAGGGTTCCTACATGTTTTAACTTGATTCAGTTGCATATAGTGATTAACGGATTTCTCTCACGAAGCTTAGGTACCAATTGCTATCAACGTCATAGACAACGGACCACAACGCACTTCGTCACCTCGGACATGTAAATCCTAACCTAAGATAAGGCATAATTACACATAACCATTTCGCAAAGTCAAATTTTATCATCACTCGACAATTTACGAATTCGAAACAAATGCAGGACAATTATCAAAGGTTTAAAATACTAAACAACTTGTCACAAAATCAAATCAAATACAAATGCATAAACCCTAGAATTCTTACAAAAATCTACACCGGGGTGAAACCCAGAAAACTAGCCGCTCATGGTTGAATGGACGCGATCACCGGGCGACGAGCACGAACACCGAGCCATGACCTTTGAGTCTTGGAAGAAAGATGAAGGTTAGGTTTTAGGGTTTGGAAGGTGAGTGTGGATGGATGAGGATGATGGTGGGAAGGTTGGGTTATGGTGGTAATGGTGATGGTGAATTAGGGTTTAGATTGGTGGTTGTGAATATGGTGATGGGTTAGAGGTTAGGGATGTTAGAGGTAGATTAGAGGTGAAGAAGATGTTCAAGAATGGTTCCAAGATGTGTTTTTATGCTTCAAAAGTCGTAATACCTCAAAATAGGTCAAAACAAATGATATAACCCGTTCCCCAACTCAAAAATCAAGTTTTTCGCGAAGTGGGAATGCAGGTGGCGTCGCCGACGCCCATTTAGGGCGTCCCCAACGGCCCCTAGAAGTCCCAGTTTCACCCGACGGCTTAATATGCTGTTTATGGAGGTTTCTGGCCGACGGGACAATCCGGAGGGCATCCGACGGCCCTTTTGGGCATCCCCGACGCTGCCTAGTTTTGTTGGTTTCCTGCGAAAATTGTTTTCTTCATAACTTCTTTGTTATAGCTCCGTTTTACTCACCGTTTTCGCCCACGTACTCGTAATTCAGCCCTCTATCATGCCATCTTCAAAATCTTCAATTTAAATCCATGAACCTGCCCCAAAACACATCCAATCTTTGCGGTTAGCCCGGTTTTGTTCATTTCACATCCCCGGGTGATCCCGTTCGCTCCCGGTGCTTCGTAAAGCTCCTAAGTAGCTCCTTAAACTCTCTTAGACCTGTAAAACACAAATCCCATTAAAAGTAGGTTATTCAAGATTAAAAGCTAGGTAAATACACAAACTTAAACACATAAGAACACCGGTTTTTGACCACGCATCATTTGGGTCCCTAGAAGGGTTATAGACTAGGTTAAAGACATTCTATTAACCTAATTCCCTATAACCAGTGCTCTGATACATATCTGTAACACCCCAATCACGTAATACAACAACACGCGGCGGAAATATCGGGAGTCACGTTACAAATTGCTCACAACTATTGGTACTAAATTGTTTCATTATTGTTAACATTGTTTTACAATACAAAGAATACATGAAGTTGTCTTTTGATTAAAGAATTCTAAAGCCCAGATGCATTCCTATGTGCGGCATGCTTGAATAATCGAAACCTCAAACATATTTTAAAAAGAGACATCAACAAACAATGTTGGTGAGTACATAGTTTTGTTGGCCAAGTTGATGGTACAAAGTTTAGTGTTGCAATACTTTGACAACGACAAGAGTCGTCTATTGAAAATGGACTCTTTGAAGCCAAAGAATGGCAAAAAGATTTAGTATTGAAATACATCGACCTTATTATGAAACTTGTGACGAAAATAGTTTTGTATATGGCAACATGATTAATACTAAGTAATTTTTATGCCATTGTACTTTGTTCATTGTAATCGCCTTGAATTCGGTCACAAATCTTGTGAGTATGTTATTAGAAATCCAATCAAGGATTAATAACAACAATATTGAAATCGGTCATAAACTTGTATAAGTACTATCAGAAATCCAATCAAGGATTTACAGTGGTACTTTGATTATCCTTCTAAGAATCTTACATATTGGAAATATAAAGATTCTTCGAGGAATTGAATCTAGAACATTTGAATCAATTGAACACAAAATCCTAAAGTGATTTGGATAACGCTACAAGGGTGATACAATAAGACCACTTATATATATGAAGTACCAGCGACGTATCAACCATGTTCTTAAGGTATTACACTTGTTTCGTTATCTAAATCACCACTAACCACATAAACACATAATTGTCAACTTGGTCACATTGTCTTGTCAATTACACTTAAAGTACACAGAATCCAATAAAGGACTACACATTAGTACTTCAAACATCCCACGAGTATCTAACTATAAAGATAGATAGATGAATTAGGGATTTTTGTTTAGTCACTTGTCTTGTCACATTGTCTTGTCAAATATGCATTACACAGAATTCAATAAAGGACTATCAATTAGTACTTTAAACATCCCATGAGTATCTAACTATAAAGATAGATAGATGCATTAGGGATTTTGTTTAGTCACTTGTCTTGTCACATCGTCTTGTCTCATACGCATCAAAGTACACAAAGAATCCAATTAAGGACTACCATTTAGTACTTTAAACATCCTACAAGAGTCTAACTATGAAGATAGATAGATAGATACTTTACGGATTTAGTTTAGTCACTTGTCTTGTCTCATTGTATCACAAAATCCAAAATCCTAATGGTGATTTGGATAAGGCTACGAAGAGTAATACAATAGCACACTTATATATACGAAGTGCCAGTGGCGTATCCACCATGTCCTTATTATATTACTCTAGTTTCGTTATCTAAATCACCAATAATCTCTACACATAAACTATAACCATCGTCATCGCCATGTAAAGCACTTCTTAGAAATCTTACTATGAAGATAGAAGATTTAAGACTGTACTTCAAGTATCCTACAAGAATCTAACTATAAAAATAGAAAGATTCTACAAGGATTCGTCTCGTTGATCGTCGTGTTTGCATAATGGGAATAATACACAAAAAGTACTTAGTAAACACACACATGCCAGACATTTGAGAAAAAATGGTTATACATATGAATCACCCCAAAACATTTGAAAAACGTAAAAGAGGGGAGCTATACTCACATGGGATTGCGTATAGGTCTTGTACAAATGATATAACAAGGCTTAATGGATAAAGAATTCAAAAGTTGTAATGGTTCCTAGCGTATCGGATACTATGTGTTAGTGTCGAAACTTGAAATCAAGAGATCCGATAGAATGAAGTCTTATAAACCAAATGAATGTTGAAACTCTTGTGATATGGTTTAATAGACTTAACATTCTGATTTGGTATGAATCCTAAGTGCTTTTGACCCGTTATGACCCGATAAGGTAGTTTCCGCTACTTTAACGTGTCATTTGCGTAAAAACACGTTCGAATGGTTAAACTAGTCCTATGATAAGTCTTATATGCCAAAATGAGTTTAATAAAGTTGCAACATTAGTATATAAGTCAAAAAGTTGGTTACATATGCCTAAAGTGAGTTTATGCGGAAAAAGGGCATTTTGGTCATTCATATAGGCATAATAGACGACTTAACATAACACTATCCAAACGACGGGACCATAAGGTATAACCTCAGAGGGTTATTCCCTGTATAACTATGGTCACTAACATGTGTTTGGTCGGATCCTAAGTGTTGGATTGAACCTTTGGAAATGAACAGATGATACAAAGTCAAAACACACCATCCGAGCTTTGATCCAGCTATCAAAGGTTTCTATCCACTGATAGGCTTTTAGTGCTTTAAATAAAGAACATTGTTACCTATCCTTTGACAGAAGAAACTCCCAACCGCTGATAGAAGAGTACAAGATCAGAGGTTGGCCAGCAGTGTTTAGTCTAGTCTTAGTTAAATCAATGTAACAGTGCTATGCACTGATAGCTTTAGTTTAGAAGTGCTTAAAGTTAGTTACGTTTGTCAGTTGTCACTATCAACCATGACGTCATTGTAAGACGATCAGTGGTTAGATAGTTAGTATAAATAGGCGCTCATTATAACAGTTTTACTTCTCTTCTTAAAAAGATCAAATTCGCATATCTTCTTCATTTCTTACTATCAAACGATTGTTATTGGGCTAAGGGGGAGTTTGTGAATCAAATGCAATAGTTTAATTACTTTAAAGCATGATGGTGATGAAAACAAACGACCGATTGATTGTTGTAAAAGTTTTCCATTGATCTGCTGCACTTAGTCTCTGTCTCAATCATTTTCAATTATTTGAAACAAAAGCAGCTATCAATTCAAACTTAGATCTTGACAATTGGTACGTCAAATTGATTTGAACAGATCAGCTCTTTGTTGCTAATTTCGTTTGATAAGTTTTGCTTGAATACAGAGTTTTATTACTACAAAAGTTTTTAAAACACAAATCTGTTGTAAACAAGAGAAATGGCACAAAACACACAAGATTCAAATATTGGATCCATGTTCAAACCACCTACGTTGAAACGAAATGAGTATTTTATTTGGCAACGTAGCATGGGTCATATTCTCGCTCAACAGAACACCGGATGTTGGAGATCCGTTTTGTTTGGACCTCATGTTCCCATGGTTCCAAGCACAGAGGATCCCCACACTCAAGTCCCTAAAAAACTCGAAAATTACTCTGAACAGGATGTCCTCAAAATCGAATTGGATGCTAAGGCTTTCAGCATAGTTGCTTCAGCTTTGCCCAATGAGATTTAGGCGGGATTACTTCATTGTAATAGTGCTAAAGAGTTATGGGATGCTCTTAAAGAGCAAATCGGTGGTAATGAAGAGGTGATCGAGAATAATAGAGAAGTCTTGAATCAGCAGTATGAAACATTTTGCCATGTAAAAGGTGAGTCACTAACCCAACAGTTTGAGAGATTTAGAAGTCTCATAAGCGAATTAAAACTGGTAGATGTGAGCTTTCCTAATTCGACTATCAATAGTCGTTTCTTAAGATCACTACTAGAAAAATGGGAGACAATAGCTTATGTCACTCGAACATCTGTTGGTTATAAGGAAATGACCCTCACACAGCTTCATGGTCGACTTCTCACTTATGAGAGAGAGTTGAACCAAAAAAAGAAGCTTCAAGAGTCTGGGAAAGTGACTGATGACTATACACTGGGAAACACTGCTCTCTATAGTCATGAAGAGGGGTCTGGTAGTGGAAAGGATCAGAGTTTTGATCATTACATTGACATAACTTCTAGAAACAATTTGAACTCTAATCCCAGTACACCCAATTTTGCTTTTACTGTAAATTGTGAAAGCCAAACCTCTGAAAATCTGAGTTTTGAGATGAATGACTTACAACGCTTTGAACCCACAGATTTGGGAGAAATGGACATCCTACACCAGTTGGCACTCTTGAGTGTCAGGGCTAGTAAGTTCTACAAAAGAACTGGTAGGAGGTTTCCAGGATTGCATGGGGGGTAAAAAGTTGGGTTAGATAAATCAAAGATAAAATGTTACAAGTGCAACAGGATGAGACATTTTGCCAGGGAATGCAGAACTCAAACTGCCGAAGAAATTGTAACTCATCCTGGCACCAATCCTCAAAGCACTGTCCAATATTCGCAGTTTACCTATGCACATCAAATGCAAAACACTGCTCATTTTGCAAGTCCTGTAACAACTATCCCTATTCATTATGTCCAAACCCCTGCTCCATAGATTCAATATGTTCAAGCACCACCTTGAGTGCAGGTGCAGCAAGCTCCACATGTCACTCAAACTACTCAAACTACTGCTACACCAGCAGAGGTTACACAACAAAGCTTCTTTATCCAAGGTTTTGTTGATTGGAGTAGTTTGCCTAAGGATTTAACTGATGAAAACTTTGCACTCATAGCAAAAATGATTTTGAAAATGAAAACTTATGTTTTATGGCTCTTGAGACCATAGTTGAAGGTGATGAGTTTGTGGAATATGAGTCAAAATCTGATGTGGTTGAATGTTGTGAAGCAGTGGTTACACCAGAAGTTACACCGGTGGTTGAAATGACTGCTGCTGAGGTTGAAAAGGACAATCTATCTGACCCATGGGACACAGAGGTGTGTGAAGAAGAATGTGATTGTGCTCTTATGGTTGCTTCGAAGGTATCACCTCAGATCCTAAAAGATCTATGTTCTAAAAAATGCATTTTTGCTTTTGCAAACATAACACAGGTGAATTATGTGAGAAACAAAATTTTGGAAGATGAACTTAAATTTGAAAAACTTGTGAAAGAGTTAAAAACAAAATTAAGTGAAAAAGATTCTGAAATGAGTAGCCTAAGACATGAATCAAACATAACCAAAGACCAGCTCCAAACCATGGTAGAAAAATACAGGTTTGCAAACAGGAGCTTGAATCTACCCAGATCACTTGTGAAAAATGGGTAGAGTCTTGCAAATGTTATGAGCTTATGCTTGATGCTCAAGTCAAGAGCAACATAAAGTTTGATATAGGCTTTAGGGAATATGACCATACTTGTGAAAATGTTGCAAAAATTGACTCTGAGCTTGTTGATATAGTCTCAACAAATTTGGCTGGTGAAGAAATTAAAATCACTGATAAAGAAGGAAACAAAATTGTTCTTGAAAAAACCAGAGGTCTTAACAAAAGAAAAGGAAATTGAAAAATATCAGTTTAAACCAACCTGGTCAGATGAGTGTAATATTTTGGAAAACTTCCAGCCAATGTACTTTTCAACTCTTGATGGTATAAAAGCACCAAAAGCATTGGTGATCCCTATCAAAGACTTACCAGCAGGGGTTACATCATCTGCTCTCAAAAAGTCGAATAGGAAAAGGTTAAACACTTGTTTTGTAAATTTTATGAAAAGAGAAATCATGATACAACAGATTGTTTCCTTTTGAAAGCTAATGATATAAACAAAACTTGTGTTATACCTAAATATCCTAGATGCACCATTTGCAACAAAACAAATCATCCAACTCAAGAGTGTGTCTATCTCAAAACCTATCACCAAAAGGTAAAAGAGATTAGAGAAAAGGCTCTAGAAAGAGAAAATTCAAATATTGCAAAACAAAATTTTGAATCATGTGAAACATCTGTCACCAAAGCTTTAAATCAAACCTCTGTCCGCAGAGAAATTCAAGTAATAGATGCACCTCCATCAAACCAGTTTCCAAGAGGTAAAAGCCAGCCTAATTACCAAAAGGTGCCTATGACTTATGAGACTTACAAAAAGCCTTCTAAGCCAAGGGTAAATAGGCATCCTCATGGTTACTAACAGTTGATAGGAGGTAGCTCACAGCAGTGGTTACAAAAGTCTGATCCAACCACTGCTCATCAATCTGAACTTGATTCTGGACCACCTGATACCCCATCCAAAGCCATTTTGGCTTTGGAGACTCACCTAAACTAATTATCTCAAAACATGTGCAGGGAGCATCTACTTGCCTTGACAGTCTTTGGTATGTAGATAGTGGAGGTTCCAGGCACATGGCAGGATGTAAAGCCTTGCTCAGAGATTTTAAAGCTCATGGAGGGGGTGATATATCCTTTGGGAATAATTCAAAAGGAAAGGTGTTAGGATCAGGATGTGTTTCAGCAGGAAAACTCAAGTTTGAAAATGTAAATCTCACTGACAATTTAAATTCAATCTCTTAAGTGTTTCATAGATGAGTGATAAAGGTTATGGTTCCTTTTTCACAAAGAAAACTTGTCAAATTGTAGGGCCAGAGGTTGTCAAAAAGATTGATCAAATCATTGCAGAGAGCAAAGCACAGCTGACTGCTCATAGAGTAGGAAATGTGTATGTGGTTGATATGTTAAAAGATAATCCTATGTCAAATGCATGCCTGTTCTCAGTTGCCTCAAGCAAAGAGACAGAGCTATGGCATAAAAGACTAGGACACACAAATCTAAAAACTATCTCCACTCTTTCAAAATAAAATCTGGTTAGAGGGTTACCCCAAAAGCAATTTACTTGTGAAGAGCATTGTGTTCCCTGTTTAAAAGGTAAACAGCATAAAAGCTCTTACATGTCAATTGAGGAGTCCAAAACAAGTCAGTGCTTACAATGGCTTCATATGGACTTGTTTGGACCTGTAAAAATCATGAGCTTAAAACACAAAAGATATTGTCTGGTGGTAGTTGATGATTTTTCCAGGTTCACATGGACTTTATTTTTACACTCTAAGAATGAAATAGCAAATATTTTGCAAAACTTTGTTAAACAAGTTGAAAAGCAATTTTATATGCCTGTAAAAATCTTTAGGAGCGATAATAGGACAGAGTTTAGGAACAAGGAGTTGCATGCCTTCTGTGAGTCAAAAGGGATTGTTAGACAATACAGCATCCCTAGAACTCCAGAACAAAATGGGGTTGTTGAAAGGAAAAACAGAACTTTAATTGAATCAGCAAGGACTATGCTTGCAGACTCAGGTTTACCCTTGTCTTTTTGGGCAGAGGCTATAAACACTGCTTGTTATGTCGAGAACAGAGTTTTGATAAACCCTGGGCATCAAAAGACTGCTTATGAATTGCTTTACAAAATCAAACCTCTGATCTCTTATTTCAAATTCTTTGGCTGCCCATGCTTCATTTTAAACATCAAGGATTCAATATCCAAGTTTGCAGCCAAAGTTCATTGTGGCTATCGGCACAAAGTGGGTCTTTAAGAACAAAACCGATGAAAGGGGTATTGTTGTCAAAAACAAAGCAAGGCTCGTGGTTCAAGGCTACAGACAGGAAGAAGGGATTGACTATGAAGAAACTTTTGCTCTAGAAGCAAGGCTGGAGGCCATTCGCCTGTTCTTAGCCTTTGCTGCTAACCACAACATCAAGGTGTATCAAATGGACATCAAATATGCATTCTTGTGTGGAAAGATCAAGGAAGAAGTATATGTTTGTCAACCTCCTCGATTTGAGGATCACATGTGTACAGGTTAAACAAAGCACTGTATGGTCTAAAACAGGCACCAAGAGCCTGGTATGAAACTGTATCCACTTTTCTCTTATCCATTGGTTTTACCAGTGGAAGGATTGACAAAACTCTATTTTTAAAATGGGAAGGAAAAGATTTGATGATTGTCCAGATTTATGTGGATGACATTTTTTGGATCCACGTGCACTTCCATGTGTGAATAGTTCAAAAAACTCATGGCAGTAGAGTTTGAGATGAGTGCAATGGGTGAGTTGCAATGTTTTCTTGGTTTACAAGTCAAACAAATGCAAAAAGGCACTTTCATTCATCAAAATACGTATGTGAAAGAACTACTTAAGAAATTTGATATGAATGATTGTAAACCTTGCAGCACACCCATGGCAACATCCAAGCTGGTCACTATAGATGCCAAAGATGACGTTGTTGATCAAACTTTGTATAGAAGCATGATTGGGTCTTTATTGTACCTAACTGAATCACGGCCAGATATTACGTTTGCCACATGTGCCTGTGCAAGATCACAGTCAATGCCAAGGAAATCAGATCTTATTGCTGTAAAAAGGATAGTCAGATACATAAAAGGTGCTCCCATACTTGGTATCTCGTATCCAGCTAATGGTAACATTGAGCTTGCAGAATATTCAGATAGTGATTTTGCTGGATGTAAAACAACAAGGAAGTCCACATCTGGAGGAGCCCAATTCCTAGTGTCTTGGCAAAGTAAAAAGCAAGTTGCAGTATCCACATCCACTGCTGAAGCAGAGTATATAGCTGCTGCAAGTTGCACTTCTCAAATTTTGTGGCTTCAAAACCAACTCTTGGATTTTGGTGTGACTGCCTTAAGGACTCCTCTCAAAATTGATAGTCAAGCAGCAGAAAACATCATTAAAAATCCAGTCTCACATTCCACCACCAAGCACATTGACATCAGACATCATTTGGTGAGGGATTGCTATGAAAATGGTCTGATTTCTTTATAACATGTCCATACCAAGGATCAACTAGCAGATGTGTTGACAAAAGCAGTTGATGCTTCCACATTTGACAGCTTGATATCTAGGCTTGGAATGCTAAACATGGATTAAAAACAATTTTTCCTGTGATCCATGTGTAAATAGCAATAAAATGTTTTCTAGAAAATCATAAATCCATCCTTAAAAATAATTAAAATTGAATTTTTCAATAAAATCCTTAAAGTATGTTCAAAGCTCTGATAGCTCAAAACACTATTGTTTAGAAAAATCTATCCACTGATGCAAACCTCTGATAGTTTTTAAAATTGGTCACAACCACTGGTAGTTTTTACTCTAACAGTGGTTAGCCAAACAACTGTTTTCCATTGTCAAACAGAGGTTACACGTGGACAGATGTTACTCGACAAATGTTGCATCAGATGCCACGTCAAGTGCACTTTTTGAAAAACCCTATAAAACCCTTTTCTATGCCCAAACAGAGGTTTCACTTTTCTTGTGCGATTCCAAATTTTTCAAATCCTCTCTTTCACAAATCATCCAACAATCATGGCTCCTAAAACCAAATCGAAGAAGAAATCAACACAAGAAAAACCCCCATTTATACTTATCATCAAAACACCACACAACTACACTACTATTCTTGAAGAAACCGACGCAAAACAAAAAGCTTTCTTGATACATCCAAGATTCATGAGTGTTTACTTGAAAGACCAGATCAAATCAAACGCAAGTAAACAAGGCGCAGTTATAAACGCTGGCAGTCTAAACCATGAAACTTCACACGAATTACAAATCAAGATAAAGTTTCCAAAACAGAAGCAGAGGAGGCTGAGCCTATTTTCCAAGAACAAAATGTTCAAGCTCAACCTCCGGCTGTTGAGCCCACTGCTCTAGGTGATCAGGGCATCACAACTGCTGCTCTGAAACCCACACCTAAAATTTTCAAAAAGAAACCATCCAGAGCATCCCGAAACCCACCAAACCCAAAAAGGGTCCTCTGGAAGATGAGATCCCATAGGTAAACCCAGTGACACCACCAAAGTCACCAACCACTGCTGCTACTTCTTCACAGCAGATGGTAGAAAGATCTCAAACCGGCTTTGAAACTCCTCATGCATCCTCACAAAAGGATCAGGTTGTAGGCACAGGGACACCTAATTATGAAGCTCTAGGATCACTTGGTTCTATCTTCCACAGCCCCTCTCCCAGGGCAATGTCGCTTTCTACACAGCCACTCTCACCAATTCCATCTTTACCACCAACCATGTTACCTTTGCTGAATGCAATAGAAATTGAGCAGACATTATCCAGCACTTCTCACCAACCTATGATTGAGAATATACTTCAACCAGAGGCTGGGACTGAGTTATTTCTAAATGCTAGCCCATCAGCAACTGAAGAGGCTATATCCCTTCGGTTACATGTAACTCTTGGTGATAGTTCAATAATGGCAGCCACTACAATTGCTGAACTCCCAAGTTCTCAATTGGACAGTGGTTACATAGCTAACACCTTGTTGAAGGCAACCACTACTGAGTCTACTAAGGTAACCTCTGCTCCAGTGGGAAGTCCCCAGAACAAAGACAAAGGGGCATCTAAGATTGAAACAAGTGGTAAACCACTTGTTCATGATATCTTGGATACAACTACCACATCTGGTAGGAGTTCAGATGATCCTATTAAGTTAGGTGATGAGCTAAAATTTCAGGAATTGACGGAAAGGATTACCAAGGTTGAAAACACTATTGATGAAATAAAAGATCTTTTGAAACAGTTGATCACTATACAGAGCCAAACCCCTGTTCCAACCACTGCTGAGCTAAAATCTGTAATATCTCCAATCTTTCAACAAGAGAAACACTTCCTGGAACAAAAACATAAGCATCAGATGATGGAACTCAGAAATATGGTTGATGCAAGATATAATGACACTGCTGCAGATATCAAGGCAATCAAAGCCCACTTGCTCACCACCACTGGTACATCTCCTCCTACTATCATTTTTGTTAGTCCAGATGAAGCCAAAAAGGGGAGAAACCTTTGGGAAATAAAAAGTTGAAGATGGATGATGATAAGGCAAGGCCTACAGTGAATATTCCTAAGCCAGATGGTTCAATGAAACCAGACTTAACTGAAGATATCTTGGCAGGGGCAAAGAAGTCCCATAAGAAGTTTGTGTTTGATGAAGGCAAGGTGCTGGTTGAGAAAAAGATTGATCAGCAGTTAGAAAAGAGAGAGAGACTAGTACCTCACCAAAGAGGAGATCTTCTTCAAAAGCCAGACAACTAGAATCCACACCTCTCAAAACTAAAGATGCTACCAATCCAACCACAAAAACCTCTGCCAATACAAAATCAACCAGATCTTCTCACACAAAATCCATATCCACCTCAACAGATGTTACGACAACTATTGTGCCAACATCTGTTGACACAGCAGAGGTTGTAGCAGATGTTACCACAACCACTGCCATTCTCACTTTTCCTACTTCCACACAACAACTACCAACACCACCAAGAATTCCAAGTCATCCATCATCACCATCAATCAGTTTTAAGAGGAGAAAAGTCACAAAGGTCATAAACGAAGAAAAGATCTCTGCTGTTCCTATGTCCCGATCTGGCTAACACCGTCGAAAAACGACTTGAGTTTTATCTTGGGGGTCTGGTCCCTAAGATCCACGGCATGGTAATGTCTAGCAACCCTACGACGGAGCATCAAGCGATTAGGCTGGTGCATAAACTCACCGATAAGGCGGTGGAGCAAAGGAAATTGCCACCTCGGGGTCCCTGATAACAAAAGAAAATTTGAAGACTCACCTGCTCGACAGTCTTCGCTAGGCCAGCCACAACAAGGAAACCAGAAGCGGTCCAACAATTTCAACAACAATCGGGGTCACAATAATCAGTCTGCCAACAACACCCAGAACTCAAGCGGCTATGCGGGTCGAAAGCCGCAATGTAATCGTTGTAACCTCCATCATCACGGCCCTTGCGCCGGAAATTGCTGCCAACGATGTGGCAAAGCGGGACACGCAGCAAAGGATTGTCGCGGTCTCGACAAAATCAAAATCAGCACCAGGGTCAACAGCAAGGTATTAACCGGGGGTGCTATCAGTGCGGTAGCACTGCCCATTTCAAGCGAGACTGCCTGCAGCTTCGCAACAACAACAGTGGAGGGAACAACAACAACAATAATAACAACAATGGCAACAATGGAAATGGTGGCACAAGAGGTGCCAAAGGTCGTGCATTCACGCTGGGACGCGGAGAGGCCAGAAACGACTCGAACGTGGTCACTGGAAGTTTCCCCTTAACGATCATTTTGCTACTATACTTTTTGATACGGGTGCAGATAAGAGTTTTATATCTGAGTCTTTTAGGAAGAACCTAAATCTCATGCCTAAACCCCTAGAGACCCCTTACGTCATAGAACTAGCCGATGGTAAATCTGTAGATGTGACCCATTTAGTAACCGGTTGTCAACTTAAACTCACGGGTCACACCTTTACCATTGATCTGATGACAACTACCCTGGGTAGTTTTGACGTGGTAGCCGGAATGGACTGGCTATCCAACGTCCGAGCTAAAGTTCTCTATTTCGAGAAAGCTATCCGTATTCCACTCTCTAATGACAAAGTCTTGATGGTGCAACGCGAGAAGGCAGGCGCCGTCACAAACATTATCTCTTACATGCAAGCTCAGAAGTATCTTCGGAGAAAGAACTCCTTCGCTTTGCTCGCACTAGTCACCGAGCAGCCTAAGGATGAGAAGCGGATTGAAGATATCGCCGTCATCCGTGACTTTTCCGATGTGTTTCCAGAGGAGTTACCTGGTCTTCCCCCACATCGACAAGTGGAGTTTGAAATCGAATTGGCGAACCATGCGACTCCTATCGCCAAGGCCCCGTACCGCCTAGCTCCAGCAGAGCTGCAAGAGCTGTCTGCCCAACTTCAGGAATTGTTGGAAAAAGGATTTATCCGACCCAGTACTTCGCCATGGGGATCTCCGGTCCTCTTTGTCAAGAAAAAGGATGGGACCTTCTGCATGTGCATCGACTACAGGGAACTCAATAAGGTTACTGTCAAGAACCGATACCCATTACCATGCATCGACGATCTCTTCGACCAGCTTCAAGGGTCAAGCTACTACTCCAAGATCGATCTACGGTCCGGTTATCACCAATTACGCGTCAGGGAGGAGGATATCTCCAAGACGGCATTTCGTACTCGGTATGGCCATTATGAGTTCTTGGTCATGCCCTTCGGTCTCACCAATGCACCGCGGTGTTCATGGACCTCATGAACCGCGTGTGTAAGCCGTATCTCGACAAATTTGTCATCATGTTCATCGATGATATACTCGTCTACTCTAAGGGTGAAGAAGAACACGCTGAGCATCTACGATTATTGCTGGAATTACTTCAACAGGAGAAACTATATGCCAAGTTTTTGAAGTGTGATTTCTGGATTCGGGAAGTTAAGTTCCTCGGGCATATCGTGAAAAGGGTATACACGTTGATCCCGCCAAGATAGATGCTATCAAGAACTAGGAAGCACCCAGGACACCGACAGAGATCCACCAATTTTTGGGTTTGGCTGGTTACTACAGACGCTTCATCGAGGGATTTTCAAAGATCGCACAACCGCTTACCACTCTCACCCAAAAGGGCACTAAGTATGCTTGGGGTGACAAGCAGGAAGCAGCATTTCAATTGCTGAAGCAGAAACTTTGCAGTGCACCCATTTTGTCCTTGCCAGAAGGGACAGATGATTTTGTGGTAAATTGTGACGCCTCCATTCAGGGATTGGGATGCGTACTTATGCAACGTGATAAGGTCATCGCGTATGCATTCCGACAGTTGAAGGTTCACGAGAAAAACTACACAACACATGACCTGGAATTGGGAGCAGTTGTATTTGCACTTAAGATTTGGAGACACTATAAATATGGAACAAAGTGCACAATCTACACGGATCACAAGAGCCTCCAGCATATCTTTGACCAGAAGGAGTTGAACATGCGACAGCGTCGCTGGGTCGAACTCCTGAACGATTATGAATGTGCCATTCGGTATCACCCGGGTAAGGCTAACGTGGTAGCTGATGCCCTCAGTAGAAAGGAGCACTTGAAACCTCGTCGGGTACGAGCACTACAGTTCACAATTCATTCT
This sequence comes from Scalesia atractyloides, assembly GCA_947069175.1. Taxonomy (NCBI): domain Eukaryota; kingdom Viridiplantae; phylum Streptophyta; class Magnoliopsida; order Asterales; family Asteraceae; genus Scalesia; species Scalesia atractyloides. Next base: position 59,759,993 of record CAMTDV010000025.1, read on the forward strand.
GGGTTACCCGAATAGATACGCGACTCGCAGCTAGAAGCAGTTAAGGAAGAAAACATCAAGGCCGAATCTGTGGGAAAGATGAAACACGATTGGGAAGTGAAACCCAATGGTGCCCGGTATTTCATGAATCGTATATGGGTACCTCTCTACGGAGACCTCAGGAAGCTAGTTATGGACGAAGCTCACAAATCCCGATACTCTGTCCATCCTAGTTCGCATAAGATGTATCAAGACCTTAAAGCCGCGTACTGGTGGCCCAACATGAAAGCGGATATAGCCACCTATGTGAGCAAGTGTTTGACTTGTGCGAAAGTCAAGGTAGAATACAAGAAGCCATCAGAGCTACTTCAACAACCTGAGATCCCAGTGTGGAAATGGGATCAGATCTCGATGGACTTTATCACTAAACTCCCGCGAACTCCGTGTGGTTGCGATACCATCTGGGTAATCGTGGATCGTCTAACTAAGTCCGCACACTTCCTAGCGATCAAAGAAACAGATAAGATGGATAAGTTGACTCGCATCTACATTAAGGAAGTAGTTTCTCGGCACGGGGTGCCAACGTCCATTATCTCAGACAGAGATGCTCGTTTCACGTCCAACTTCTGGCAGTCACTTCAGAAAGCGTTAGGTACACGCTTAGATATGAGCACAGCTTATCACCCTCAGACGGATGGTCAAAGTGAAAGGACCATTCATACCTTGGAAGACATGCTTAGGGCATGTGTGGTAGACTTCGGGAACAGTTGGGAAATCCATCTGCCTTTAGTGGAATTCTCATATAACAACAGTTACCATACGAGTATTCAGGCAGCACCGTTTGAAGCATTATACGGTCGCAAATGTAGATCACCGGTCTGTTGGGCAGAAGTCGGTGACAGTCAACTCACAGGTCCTGAGTTGATACTTGAGGCTACTGAAAAGATTGTGCAAATCAGAAACCGCATGGCAGCGGCACGAGATCGACAGAAAAGCTACGCTGATCAACGACGCAAACCACTCGAATTTCAAGTAGGCGACCGCGTCCTACTGAAGGTGTCACCCTGGAAGGGTGTAATCCGTTTTGGGAAACGAGGCAAACTAAACCCACGGTACGTAGGCCCATTTGTGATCTCGAAGCGTATCGGGCCTGTAGCTTATCAATTAGACCTTCCTGCCGAACTCAGTGGAGTTCACAACGTTTTTCACGTGTCCAATCTGAAGAAGTGCCTATCAGATGAGACCCTAGTTATTCCATTGGATGAGATTCAAGTGGATGAGCAACTGCATTTTGTGGAACAACCTATCGAGATCATGGATCGTGAGATTAAGACTCGAAGGCACAGCAAGATACCGATTGTCAAGGTTTGTTGGGACTCTAAGCGTGGACCGGAGTTCACGTGGGAAAGAGAGGACCAAATGAAAGGCAAATACCCACACCTTTTTGCAGCTGAGCAGCAATCTAACGTTACCACCAACTAAATTTCGGGACAAAATTCTTTCAACATGGGGATGATGTGACAGCCTGGGAATTTCTTGTACCATTGCTAACAAACTGAATCTTTGTGCGTTGTATTCTAAACCGCGTTTACTCAATTTTCGGGACGAAAATTCTTTCAACATGGGGATAATGTGACATCCCGGCTTTTCAGGTATCTTAAACGCGCTACTTCACGGTTATTTATTCCTACGCTAATTTAATTCGGAATTAAATTACACGCTCGCAATAACTATGCTAACTTTATGAATTCATTGGGTGAATTACGTGCTATGTGTTATTAGACGTTTGTAGATTTGGTGGATTATTATATCACGCTTTGATTTCGCGATTATTAGTTATATAAAAAAAATTAATAAATAAATAGCCGAACCGAACCGAGCCGCGAAACGTGTCGACCTCACCTTTTTGCGGCCCAAGGAACTAACCTAAACTTAAGGCCCAAGCTAATTACCCAAACCCCCCCTATTGCGGTCGCGCGAGCCCCCCCCCCCCCCCCCCCCCCCCCCACCCCCCCCTTCTTTCTCCTTCTTTTCCCTTGTTTTATATAAATGTGGGCATGCATGAGTTGTGTTTCAAAAAAAAAAAAACACAAAACCCTAGTCCCTAAGAGAAGCCGACGGCAGCCCCCCCCCCTAATCTCACGGTCGCAACTCTCCAACCCCGGATTGATTCCAATCTTGTCCCGGTTCGCTAATCATCATCGTTTCAAGGTTAGGGTTTAATTGTTTTGCGATTTCACATTAGGGTTTGTGTAATCTTTATCATGATTATGGTAATGGTAGGATCATTTATTTGAAAAGTGTTATGATTTATGATTTGTTCGGATAATTGTGCGAGTTTTTGCGATTGTGATGTTATGATGAATACAAAAATCATAGGCTGCGTTTTAGCGATAAAGATCATGTTATATGATTAGGGTTTGCATGAATATTGATATACATGATGATATTTGACAACTAAACCTGTTCTTGATCGTTATTATTAAGCGTCTTGGTCGTTTAAGCATGTTCTAATGCGATAAAAGTCGAAAATAGGTTGCTGAATGGCATTTACAGCCAATTTCAGTTGGCTGAAACCTGATCATTACTTATCGAAAAGTGGATTTTGTGAAGCCTAAAACGTGTATTTTTAAAAAACGATTCTAATGGCGCCAGATTCATATTTTTCTAAGGTCGTTTGCTATTTTTAAGTGGTCATTTAGTGCAGCAGCTGAAGCTGCGTAAATTCTGCAAAATTTGCTAGTTGTTTATCGAGTGGGATCTCATAGTCTGTAGAGGGTTGGGTCACGAAATTTGTACAGTAACTGGAGACGGGAATTTCAGGAAAACTCCCACTAGAATTTTGTTAATTGGATGAACGATGATTTTTAAATAATTTTTCCCGTTGACTGCAGTCAGAAAGCGACGAATCTGACTGCAGCCTAGTATATAAATGTTTATAAATAATTGGTAAAGCATTAGGACTTGAAAAGTTTACATAAAATTATACAGTTTAGTTGACACCTCCTGTAAAAAAATTGGAATTTTTGGAACGTTGGAACTATTTTATAAAATTCCTCGAAAACAGCCCAGTTATGAGCGTACAAGCTAAAACATGATAATTTGCGTTTGTGTGTACCAAAATGTTGTATGAGTTAATCTGTGTTTATGACAAGTTGGTTTGATCATTATTTTGGTATGATGATACTTTGCATGCATGATTGTGTTTTCGAATTGGTTATTGCGTGTGCCGCACTGTGTGTTAGTTATGCGTAGGGTTTTGTATCAGTGTGTTCACACACTAACTTTAAATCGGTTGACATGTTAGGACGCGATTAGCGGTCCCATCATTTGCTACTTTTGTGTTACGCTAACCGAGCAATTAAAGGTGAGTTCACGGCCCCTATTTTATCCGGTTTTAAACAACAAGGGGAGAAACATGTATACACTCTATAACTCTATCTTTTACGTTATGCGAAATTAACGTCGTTAAACTACTCGGTAACTAAGTTAATGTTAATGTACGTTATGGTCACTAAGCAGCTATATCACAGAAGTCCTCAAAAAACTCTCGGACCGTTAGTATTGGGTTAGATAGCGGGGAAATTATATAGTAGTACTACTGGGCCCGACAAGCCCAACCCGAGCTAATCGCGCTAGCCGACCGGGTATGGTCAACGGGTGATTAATTTGGCCTAACTTTCGCCATGGTCAGTGATAGGCCTGGCAACACTAAGGCACAACAGTCAGGTTCGATCGCGAACTCTTATGTGACGTAACTTTAGGCTCGCTACCTACATGTTAACATTGAACTTAATTACGAACCAACATTATTATTCCGGGTTAGGAATAATGTAACCAACATTATTATTCCGGGTTAGGAATAATGGAACTATATCATTATCCCGGGTTAGGGATAACGGGGGAAACAAAACTTTTAACCGAACTTATAAAAACCTGTGAACTCACTCTTCTTTAATGTTGACACTTGTTTCTTTACATGTTTCTCAGGACGCTAGGAGCGCTAGGTGCACTCACTTGCATTGATCAAGACATTTTTTTATCGAGTCTCATTTACAAATATTGTTTGGGATTTTTTGTTTTGGCGTTTATGTTGGCGCCCGTTACTTTACTTTACTCTAATGCTTCCGCTCAACTTTGAAACTAATGCTTCCGCTAAACTTTGAAACTAAGCTAATTTGAAAATAACTATGAATTGTTAAACAAATGTTTTTGGAAAACGTTTAAATAAATCATATAGAGTCATTCGATATTACTAGTGTCTCAAATTCTGGTTTGATCACACGCCTCGCGGTAAAACTCCGCAAGTGGAAATTGAGGGTGTGACAAAACGGGTCGGATTCGAAAGTTAAAGCAATGGTCAAGACCTCTCGACTTACGATCCTAAACAAGCGCTAAACTAAAAGTGACGAGTTAGACATGTTAAACATGTCCAACTAAGTTTATAAAACTGATTTGGTATCAAAACAAAGTGTTTTGATTCCTGAAAATAGTTCCGTCATATAATGCGCATTTTGCGCATTATTGACCGAAACTTTGACTCGTCACTACGACTAGTAATCGTGGTAATCAGTAGGCATGATCGCTATGGATCATAACCATCCTGATTACGATCATGTTGTAAAGTTCAATTGAACATTGCTTTGACCAAAATGGTCAGAACTGCTCAAATAGCTAAAAGAAATGAACAAGACTAGAGGAAGGCACTTACTTGTGTTGTAGCACCCTCAAGATCTCAGGTAGAAGGCCTCCAAAGGAAGCAAACTCCACTTAGAGCAGATATTAGAGAAAGGAAAGAATTGAGCAAGGAAATGAGATGAAAATGGCTACTTATTTATACTTGAAACATGATCACAAGATCATACCAAGTGTTAGGGGATGTTTCTAGGAATTAAACAAGTGTTTAATGAGGTGTTGCAACCAGAAAGAAGGTGGCAAATTCAATTGCTTGGTGTCCAACTATATAAACAAGAAGCTACCACCTTTCTGCTGATCTGGGGACCTCTTACGGACCTAAGAGATTTCCCTTACGGTCCGTAAGACCTTGGTCTGGGGTAAACTTTTGAAAATTGGCAGAAATGGCCCCTGGACTTGTTTTGTCTCGTCAACCCTATTTCTAAGCTCCATAAGGATGAATAAGCATAGGGAACTTGAAATATGTCCAAAACTGTTTTGGATGTTGGTTTGTTCGGTTGTACGGCTGCGTTTTCGGTTAATTACGACAAATGCTTTAATTACGCGTAAACAACCGTAAATGTGCAACGAATGATATTTTCGCATTCCAATCATTAAAATGCAAGATTTTAATGATAGAAAAAATTTTTGGATGTACATACGTGTTCCGTATTAAGAAAAACGCGAATCGGCGTACTTTCGTAGATTTTGCAAAATAGTCGTTGGAGTTACAATAGAGTGTTTTTGTCATACCAAAGCCCTCAAAACTTATTTCTAAGTTATGTAAAAGGTATTTAGTGTATGTGTAGCTTGTGTCCTCGTCCTGGTGCATACGATACGTTAAACGGGTTACGTTTAAGTATCAGTTATCGGAAAGCCTTCAAAGAAAAAGTTTTTGAAAGCCCGAATTTTTGGCACAAGGGTTACAAGGTAACTCCTCTTGAAGACATTCCAAACACCACCGTCTAGAGTTTGAGGGATACCTTAAGTGTAGATTTTGTACCGATTATTCTTTCGTTTGTTTTTTATTATTTTTCGTAGCTAACGGTCGTTTGGTAGAGTGCCAGTCTTTGTTTTGTGTTTTTGAGTCTTTTGTAGGAATTCATAACCGAGGATGTTCGAGAATTGACGAGAAAACAAGGTTCCAAGTAAGTTCTAGTGTTAGAAAAAATTTTGGGATTGGTTTTTGGGAGTTTTGTTAAGTTATGAAATTTTTTCGAAGGCATCAACACAAGAAAATTATGAAACTTACTGTGAAAACGGGCTTTTGGCGGGGCACAAGAGACTTCAGTCTCCCAGTCTTGCCCGCCAGAGGCCAGATGATGCTGACGTCATGTTTGCGGTCGCGGGGCGCGAAAGAATTGGCTATACTTCTCGCGGCCCACGAGAAGGTCTGTCTGCAGCCCATCTTCGTTTAAACCCCAAAGTTCTTCATTTTTTGACCTAATCTCTTCACAACACCGGCTGAATACCCTCTCCCACCACCATAAACCACCGCAAACCACCATCTTCCACCTCAATCCGCACTCCCACTGCACCCACTTCCATTGCCCTTCCGATTTCCACCGTAAAACGTCCATCTTTGACATCAAATCACGACTTTCACGGGTTTTAAAGCGAGCTACCGAATCTACTAGTTTTTCTTATCTAAATCGACTACAAGGTATGTTTTCTTGTAATTTTTGTACGTTGAGTCCGTTTATTTCAATTTTTTATTAGAGTTCGTTTAGTGTTGGGTCTTGTGTTTTAGGCATGTTTAGTGATAGTTCGAGGTTGCGGATGGATTGGTTTGGGTAGTCAAGCATAATGCAGGTTGTGGATGGGCTGGTTTGGGTTGAACTACTTGTGTTTTGCGGCTGCCATAGTTTAGGGTTTGGTAATTGAGTGTGGGGATTCAGGTTCGTAATTTTTGTGATGAAACTGAGATTTTTGACATAATTTTGACCCGTTTTCACTAGTTACACTGTAAAGTTTTTAACTTTATTACATTTGGAACTCAATGTTAGTTTGTTTTGGCACTTGGGATTTAATTAAGGATAACTAGAGTCCCGGAAGGGGGTAGTGTACATTGAGTCTTGTATTTTGAGTAGGTCGTCTTAGTGTTAGTCTATTTTAGACTTGGGTTTACTTATATGCTCGTACAGGTACAAAACACTTCACCCGTACTCAATCTACATTCGGGTGGAGTTGTTTATAAGTTATGCTTTTGTAAACGGTAAGCCAATTTTTATCTTTCACTTAGTTTCAGTTTCAACCATGAATGGAATGCTATACGGTTGTTCTAATTTTTCGAAAAGTTATGAAAATACAAAAAAATCAAAAAATTTAAAAATACCAAAAATAGTTTGTGATCATTAATTCTCCGCTAACGTTTCTGCTTGCTTTGCTTTGTCTATACGTCTGTTTTGCAGAATGTCAGGTGAAGGTTCTTCCAGTCGGCCAGGAAAGAAGAAGAGAGGACCACCTGCACACCCGCGGGGAGATCCAGCTGACACTCAGCCATTACCACCGAATTTTAATAAGAGGAAAGTATTTACAGAGGTGATGGGGTCCCGCACGGTCAGAGGACGAGGTTTCAGGATAGCCCGTTGCTAGAGTTTGATCTCGATTCTAGGAGTATGAGCGGTTGTGCAGTTTGATTTCGGTTGATTTGTTACCTTATAGGAGGATAGACTGGGGGATGTTGGACCAGTTGGGTCAGAGACAGAGGGTTGAACAGTTGCTAGGTGATAAGTTTTGAAGGGTATTGGACTGTGATGCTAGGCAGTACAAGGAGATCACACTAGAGTTCCATTCAACCTATGATTACAAGCAAGGGAACTATGATGAGGAGGATGTCGTTGATATATGTTAAATTACACATACTTTAGTCCCCCATTTTACGTGTTTTGCCCATAAAATCGAAGTTTAGGCACTTAATCGTGTATGTTTTGATTTACAGGTCTTAAACAACGTACCGGATAAGATGATGAAGAAAACGAGGATTTTTCGGGCGATTCGGAAAAGATATGAACTTTCTATTGAGTTCAGCACATTTGGCACGGTAGTGCCACCTTTAGCACGACAGTGCCGACCTTAATTCCTCGGATGCATTGCCAGTGTAGCTGGCAGTGCCACCTTTGGCACGATAGTGCCGACCTTGATTCCTCGGATGCATTGCCAGTGCAGCTAGCAGTGCCAGCTCTCTCTCGGACATGCACGGAAGTGCCACCTTTGGCACGGTAGTGCCACTTTTGAAATATCTGCCCAGATCTACTGACGTCACAATATCTCGTGAACAGTGCACGGCCGTGCACTTTATTGGCATGATCGTGCTGATTGAAAAAGTTATAAAAAAATAGCAGATGGCATTCTGGTCGAAATCCTGGACATTTGGGAGCGTATTCGGCTTTTTTTGGGCTCTGGTAACAACAAGATTTGCTCCGATTCAAGCCCCTTCGTGCCAAGAAGCTCCGTTACTATCCGGGTCTTCAATCTTAGGCTTGTTTATGGTTTAATTCTTGAATCTTTCCATGATTTTGATTATGTTTCAAGCATTAGATTGATGTTTATGTATTATTGTAGCCTAAGGGAAAAAACACTATGAATTCCTTGCTTATTAAACAACCATTAGTATGTTAATCATGTTTGTAATGACACTTAACAACTTTCTATGTTAATCCTTGATGATTAGTTTGCAACCTTGTTTATTGATGTTGGATTCTTGATTATAGTTAATTATCTTGGATGATTAGTGTATGGTTAGTTGAGATATTTGCAAAAAGAAGCTTAATTAATCATGTATTAATAGACTTTTAACTTGTTAAAATGTTTTGGACCATGAAACTTGAAATGTGTATTGGTTTAATAAGGGGTAATTAAGATTAATCAAGAATGTTTTCCCTCACGAAAGGACCTTAGCGGGTTAGATGGTGTTGTTACGGACTCTCGACATATGTTGTAGCTTTGTTAGTAATTTAGGCCAAAATTGTTTTCTTGGTGGATTTGTGTTCAAGATTTGTAAAATGACCTCGGTTGTGATTTAATCTAAGTTATGCTTGTCTCGGTGGTTACATTGTGTTTATCAGTTTCGCTTTCCTTGATTAAGTGAGGTTAGAAAACTCCTAATGGATGACTAGCTTATTTTTAAGGAATTTTCATAGACATTCATCTATAGGGCGTTAAAGAACAATGTTCGGTGGTTAAAGTGTGTTTATCGTTCTAACTTTCCGGAGAGTTGTCATGTTAGGATTCCCGAAAGGGATACTAATTGACTTTGAAAAATGGAAAATTGACCAAGTGACTTAGTGGCGTATCCGACTTAATTACATATTCCGGTTGTTCATAAAGCAAGGCTATATTTATATTTTTCATATTTGGAGTCTATTATGATTTTTAAAAAGAAAAAGAAACAAAAAGATTATGTTTTAGCCATTTTCTAGTCTAAACAACTTATCACTTATCTTTTCTACCGGTAGAATAACGACAAAGGTTTAGTATTATCGTCTCCGCCCGCATCCTTGGATGGATACTTGGTTCTTACCGATACTTTACTACATATATGACGGGGTACACTTGCCCTTTCGTGTGTGTTTTAATGTTGAAGTATAAATCATTTTAATAAATTTAAAACCGAATCGTGTGTAAAAATTCATTGTAAAAATATGTATATACACGCACACGTCAGTGGTTTTTTTTCTTTTGGGAGACAGGCATATGAGATGGCTATACCACAGTTTGTTATCGCTACTCAGTTTTATACGGTAGAGGAGGTGAAGTCTCCTGGGTTTGTGTCGAGTTTGAGGGGAGTGTTCAAGAAGAGTCATCCACATAACGTTCAGACAGATGAGTTGGTTAGGTTTTGGGATACGATTTCTAAGGCAACATACTCGAATAACATGGTTGCGAGTGATATCGTTGACCCGGTCTACTAGTTTATCCACAAGATCTTGGCAGCCACTATAGTTGAAAGAGGACAGGGAGATAACAAAGTTAATCAGGTTAGCATTTTCTATTTAATGTGCATGGTTGAGCAGCGACCCGCCAATTTGGCGACTATTTTTGCGTGGTCGATGAGGAGGTTATGGAGGGGTGGTTCAGGTGCTAGAGTTTATTGTGGGCCGTATGTGACGTAGTTAGCTGAAAGTTTGGGGGTGTTTACACGGTACCCGAGAGATAAGATGAGAGAGGGGTCAGCGCCATGTTTTATGAGTGTTAGAGATCTTCAGGCTGCAGGGATTTTGATATACACCGATCCTCCAGCGTGGGACACCATTCGCCAGGGTCCACAGGTCCAGTCTCTGCCAAGTTTGATGTTGCATCATCTATGCAGTCTTCCATACCCACCCGTTATCGGAGGCAGGTGACTTGTCAAGAGATACCGGCCAGGCAGTACCCACTGAGACAGCCCCGACCTGACCCACTTACGTTAGATTCTTTATATGACAGGGTAGAAACGGGTTTTGTGGATTTGAGAGGATATGTAGATGAGCAGTTTGGGGGTGTTAGGCAGGGTCAGCAGAGGTTGGATGATGGGATGCGTTACATGATGGAGAGCATGAATATGGGAGTTTCACCTTTCTTCCGCCACCAGACACAGAGGGACCAAATGGTATGGAGGGGTGCAACCATATCAGACTTTTCAGCCGTCCGAGGAGAGTGTTGGTGAGGAGTAGTGTGGGGATGGCAACAGTTGGTGCTTGTTGCAGGATTCTTATGATTTCGTTTCTTTTTATGCTGTTTTTTATATTAATCCTGTCTGTACCCCTAATTTTGAATACTTTGATACTCGGTTGGTTGGGTTGGGGTAGGTTGGTTGTACGTTTGTGATGGATATTTCAGACACTATTATGATCTATCGTATGTTATGGTTTGGTATGTTATTTTTATTTGATAGGCGTGATGTTTATGCCGCTTTCGTTCGCATGACTGAGAGTTAGGAATTGTTTGCTGAGCGTGTTCGGATTGGAGGGCATATGTGGAATTGACTGGCACATTGACAGTCTCGCATATTCAGCTAAGTCGTTTCACTTGTATATTTTGTATATTTTATTTAGTTTTTATTTTTAATTTTAGTAGTTAGTTTGAGTCATATTCTCGTTCTTGCATTTGGGAAAATGCAATCGTGAAGTGTGGGGATGGGATACATAGTCATAGTGGTTAGTCGAGTCATAAAAATTTGAAAAATACAAAAAAATTAAAAAATCCAAATATCCAAAAAAATTGAAAAAATATAAAATGTTCTTGTTTAAAAGATGGGTTTTTGTTCAGGTTCAAATAATGAAAATATGAATCTAATTAGATTGAGCTTGTGTCTAGTTTGGGATATGCGGGTAGGCCCGATTTGGTTCTAATTTCCTTTGATCTTAAAATACCTTAATTGTCGGTTTACTAGTGGGTACTCATCTAGGAAAAATGGGAAGTCGAAACCGCCTATAATAGTATAAAGAATGTCGTTATAAGCCAAAGTTTTTAGAATATTTAATCATAAAAAAGGGGAATAATTGAGCTAGATAGAAAAAAGAACAAAAAGTAGCGCAAGCCTATGTAATCTTCGTTGGGGATGGTGACTCTGAATTAGAATGCCTCTGGGATGTTCGAAAACAGAATTGCTAAAAAAAATTACCGACGCTCACGTTGTCGCTCTCGAGGATGGAGACTCTGGTTAAGACAGCCTCTGAGTTAGGTAAAGTAAAATCTAAGCTCATAAGTCGAAAAAAAAAAAGTGAAAAAAAATTGATTTTAAAATCTCTTGATTTTGGTATAAAACGGTTAGGAAACGGGTTAAGTAACTCGTTACTTTTGTTCTATAAGCTTGAGGTGGGATTAGGTGTACTGTGACTTCTAGTGTGAGACCCTAGGTAGATTGACTACACTTGAACATAAATTGCATGATAAGGGCTTGGAACCGGGTTTGGATTTGAAGGGACAAGTATATTTGCAATCGCGCCTAACACAATTATTTATTTTAATAAGTAATATAGCTTTTGGCTCGAATATTTATCTGTCCCTGATTCCGTTTGCATAGATTCTTTTTTGAGAACGAAAAAATAGCAAGTGTGGGGATATTTGATGTATTGTAAAATACATATGTTTATCATGTACAGTTTGTATAGTTTTTGTTAGTTATAGTTTCGTTTTCAGTAGAATAGATATACTTTTGATCTAATTGCGTTTTGCAAGTCTTGGTTGATTAAGACAGTGGAAAAGTGCAAGAAAAGAGCTAAAATATGAAGAGACCAAGTTCTGGAACGTGTTGGAAGGCTCGGGAGCTGAAACGAGTTGAAAAAGCTGAATTTAAGGCTTCTGGCAGGCCGCGAGTAGCAACATATGTGCCTCTCGCGGGTGGCAAGAGGCTGATAGAAAAACGCAGAAATCCTACACGGTCGCGGGGCGCGACCAGTTAGCAAGTCCCTCTCGCGGGCCGTGAGAGGGTGATGACGGCAAAAAGTCGTAGCTGGGCATGGTTTTGGAGATTTGGAAAGTATATAAACATTATTATAACTCAAAAAACCTAAGTTACGAATCAACAGTAGCTTTGGATGAAAATTGGACATCTTTGCAAGCGTTTTTGAGAGCTCGGAGCTGCCGGTTGAGGAATTGACGTCTAAGGAATCATTCGAGTAGCAATCTTGTCATTCGGGTGTCTTCACTTTCGTCTCTTTCTTAGATCATGTTTTGTTTTCTTAAAAAAACTTTATTTATGATGTATTCAATGACTTTGATTGGCTAAACTTATTATACTACCTAGATTGGATGAATGGTTTGCTAAAGTTTAGATTTTTATAAAGGATAACTAACTTTTATGGATTGTTTGTGAGTTGTATGCGACTTGATTATTGATTAGATGTATATGCATGCTTAATATTATTTGTGAACTATTTATTACTTCGTATAACTCTTGGTGACGGTCTTTATCACATAATAGAGTCATACTAGGTTTTAGGTTTTCGTTAGTGACTATATCACATAATAGATCTTCAATCTTTAGCGTGTAATCGCGCGGTTAACCTTAAAAGTAATAATCGGTAAACAAGTAAGTTAAGTGTTCTACTAATTCTCAATAGCTGAGAGGTGCGAGATTATTGTTAGGTCTAAGTCATTAAATCGTAAGGTAGGAGCTTCGTTAGGAGTAAACCTTTTGGCTATTGTCTAACAAGTCTGATCGAGAACTCAAGTTTACCTTAGGTTTAGATCCTGAGAGGGAGTGAATATGTTAAGGTACTTTCATAAACCCGTTTAATGTCTTGAGAGGGAGTTTAACCAACTGGTGTTCGTAACAGCCTCTAGGGTGCCATAAGTGTCTCTTGAGAAGGGTAAGGAGTCTTCTTCGGTATCTCGAAAGGTTTAGAATTTTAAGATCCAGGTTCCATAATTATTAATATCCTAATAAAATCTGTCATCAGAAGCAATCCAATATTCCAGTCTAGGTAGTGTCTTCACCATCTGAGTAAACTTCGAAGTAATTCGTAGTAATTAGCTTAATTAATTAGTTTAATTTAATTTACTTGCATTTTTAGGATTTTTAGAAACCCCCTCAATCACATAAAAAAATAGTATGTCCCAGTCCGTCGCAGTCTAGATAGAGTCGTTAGTGTAGTTCGATAGAGTCTCGTGGGTTCGATATCCAGACTTACATTAGCTATACTATATTCGACCGGTACACTTGTCGGTTAGTAGTTTAGTGTGTCTTAGTGAGTCTAGAGTATTACTTAGAGTCTAGAGTTAGGTTAATTTAGTAAATTTATTAAACTACTTTTAAGAACATCAGCCTAAAAAATTAGGTTAAAAGGGGTTAAAAGTGACAAACGCGACGAAACAAGTCCAGGGGCCAAATCTGCCATTTTTCAAAAGTTCTGCCCCTGCCAGGGCCTTACGAACCGTAAGACAAAGTCCATACGGTCCGTATGAGGTGCCAAGACAGCAGATTCTTGGCAGCTACATGTTTTCTTCCTTGGAGCCCAAGCACACGAATTTTCCTGGTTTTAACCTGCAATTGACAAGTGTTAGCACTATCCCTTGATCTTTGACGCCTCACAAAAACTTGGCATGATCCTAGAACATTTGAAACACTATAAATAACAAGCTCATTCAACCAAATTCTTTGCTCATTTCTCTTTCTTTCTCCCACTCTCTTGGAGCTTGCTTCCAGCTTTTGGAGGCCTCCAACTCTAAGTTCTAATAGTGTTCATCAACACAAGTAAGTGCTCTCCTTAGTTCTTTCATTAATTTGGCATTTTAAGCCAAAAGTCAAACAGTTTGACTTTCTGTTTGACTTTCGGTTCTGTCCATAATTGGTCAACTCAAAGTTCAATTGAACTTTGCAACGTGATCGTAATCACGAAGGTCATAATCCCTTGCGATTGTACCTTCTGATTACCATGTTTACTAGTCGAAGTGACGAGTCAAAGTTTCGGTCAAAGATGCATAATGTGCATTTTACGACGAAACTATTTTCGGGTATGAAAACTCACAGTTTTGATACCAAATCAGTTTTACGACTTAGTTAGACATGTTCCAACATGTCTAACTCGTCACTTCTAGTTTAGTGCTTTTATTAGGGTCGTAAGTCGAGGGGTCTTAACCACCGCTTTGACTTACAACATTAGGGCACATTTAAGCTTTATTTATCCATTGATTCAAGGACACTTACGCAATCCCAGGTAAGTACATAGTTCCCCTATTTTACGTTTTCTAAATATTTTAGGGTGCTTCATATGTGCCTATCACTATTTTCATGATTTCGAAACCATATGATTCTATATACATAGTACTTATCTATTAACGATTTGAATTTGTTTTACCTATGGCTTAAATAAAGATTTTCAAAATTTGTAAGACCCTTGTTGGTGTGTATTTTTATTCATGTCCGAAATACATTCATTAACAATTATCAAGCCGACTGGTGATATGATATAGCGCTATAGGACTTGACACCCCATTCATGCTTCCTAGGTTTGTTTGGAAGTTTAATTAGGGAATGTCAGAAACCAAGTTTACACCTAATAGATTTACCTATGTGGTAAAGCTATAACGTCAACGGATAAGGTTTGAATGTATTACCAAACGACCACATTGTGTTCATACAAAGTTTTCCAATTAAATCAATAATTTTTATCTTTTATTTTCTAAACCAAAGTATAGCTTGATATACTACTGAATCTCTTATTATCAAACCAAAGTATAGTTTGATATACTACCGAATCTGTTATTCTCAAACCGAAGTATAGTTTGATATACTACCGAATCTCTTATTCTCAACCTGAAGTACAGTTTGATATACTACCGAATCTCTTATTCTCAAACCAAACTATAGTTTGATATACCAACGATTCTCCTAATCATAACCTAAAGTATAGTTTGATATACTACTGATTCTATTATCATAAATAAAGTATATTTTGATATACTACCAAATCTATTATTTCAAAACAAAAGTATATTTTTTATATACTACAAATCTTTTTAAAGAAAGTATTTTAGATACAAAATTTTTATCAAGGATTCATGGCTATTTTTGAAACCGTTTAATCTATTCTCATAATATGTAAGCCATGAATCTAAATCACAAAACCTATATTACTTACATGCATTATTATGCTGACGTTTTATTTTAACATGTGTTTCACGTACTATTATTTGATGATTTGATTGCATACTTCACATAGGATGGACACGGGCCTTAGTGACTTTAAAACTTGAAAAAAAAAATTAATTGTATTATATTTCCACTATTTGAAAACAATGTAACATATTAATTCAATAAACAGAACTTTAAACACCATGTGTTGTGAAACAATTTCCTGTAACGAGACTCCCTGATGTTTCTGCCGCAGTTTGTTAAATTACGCGATCAGGGTGTTACATAGATTGGTATCAGAGCTATGATTATAGGGAATTAGGTTATTAGCATTACGTTTGACCTAGACTATAACCTTCCTAGGACCCTAACGGAAGTTACCTTGCATTTAGATTCTTTTACAATACCATCACCTATCCTTAGGTGATTACCAAAAACAAGCATTATACATCCTTGAAAGTCAAAATTTTTCCAAAACTTCACAAGAAATCATCTATCCTTAGATGATTTATTTTTTGGGCTTTATGCTTTCAAAGTTTTCAAAATCTCATCAAATTTTGGGCTTTAATAATGTGAACATATGCAATCCGGAAGGATGGATGCTTGTACCCTGAGTTTCCTATCTAAGGCTAGAGTGTTCATACATCCACATCAACGGACTAGTCACTCTGACCTGAGAACTCTTGGGGTGAGTGTCCACTTATAGGATAAAGCATGTCTTCGCGATACATTATAAGGACCCATTTACTTTGATTAGTCACTGTGCCATTTGTTTGTTTTAAGTAACGAACAAATTATCACAATCCTTATACTCTGTCGATATTTTTAACATTCATTTGACTATCCAAGACGCTACCCAAGATGCCTCCTCGTCTCAACGCTACCCAAGACGCCGAAATGGCGGCTATGATTGCTCAACAGATAGCTTTTGTACTCAAAAACCTTGTGAGTATATCAAAACAATTCAACAACAACAACAATGCACCTACTCTATGCAACTTTAAACAATTCAACTCGGCCAAACCACTCAACTTTAGTGGGTCTGAGGGAGCTACTAGGCTCCTACAATGGTTTGAGAGTGTCGAGAGCACTTTCCGTCGTGTTTAGTGTCCAAATGAGCGCAAAGTAGAGTTTGTTTCGAGTGTTTTCGAAAAAAGAGCACTCATGTGGTGGAATGGAGTTATGAGGGATAGAGGTGCTGGTGTAGCATTGGCTCAAACATGGGAAGAGCTTAGAGCTCTCATGATGAAAGAATCCTGCCTACGTCATGAACAGAGGCACTTGAGAATGAGTTCCACGATCTTAAACAAGATAGTAGAGAACATCGTGCCTACACTTTGGACAAGGCAATCAAAAAGTACATTGATGGCCTTCCTGACCCAGTTCAGGACATAGTCACTAGTAGCAATCCCGCTACAGTTAGACAGACCAATGAACTTGTAGCTACCTTGTCTGACTCTCAAGTCAAGAAGGGTAAACTTTTTCGCAAAGGCGAAAAAAACCATCTGACTAGACTATACAATAAAAACCAAAGTAAACTAAAACTGAACCCTCCTAAAAGTTAAAGAAGCTAAAAGGTTCACAAACTTTGTTGTATGCACAGAACAACCAAGTTGTTCCCAACCAAATAGCACAACCTCGTGCTAGGAAAGCATATGCTGGTACCGCGCCTCTGTGCAACAAAAGCAATCGTCACCATCTATATCAGTCACCATGTCGCCAACGTACCCACTGTGGCCGATTGGGACATTTGATTAATGCGTGTCATTTTGCTACCAACACCCAAAACCAAACTGACACAAGACCTACTCAACCTATCGCTCCTCAAGCACCTCCTACTCGACCTCATTATCCACCTGTATCATGCTACAACTATGGTGATCTTACTCATTACCGAAACAGTTGCCCGAAGCTCGTTAATGCAAATCCAGCCCATGGATGAGAATTTAACATAAATGCTAACGAGGCTCGTACTAATGACGAAGTAGTTGTGAACATTTAAACTTTTTCCCTTTTGTTTATCCAAGAATCTTGAAACATTTTCGGTTGGTTTATAAATAATATTGTTATTTTAATTTTATTTACAACACCGACACCAAGGATATTGTTCCTTGCAAATTGAACTACTCTCGTGATTTCTTCTATCTTTGAGATCGCTCGCGATCTCTACGAAAATCCTATGTACACGTTTCTTCTAAGAAACAAAGTACAAATCACAAGTTACCCTAAATGCATACTCGAAGTACCACTTTAAATCCTTGATTGGATACCTAAGGTCATAAGCCCCTACTTGGTCTTATACAATATGTCTATGTGCAAATTTATGGTGATGAAACAAAACACAAATCCCAAATCCATAATTGATCTTCCTATGTAAATAGTTAGATCTCTAGATCCCAAAGTACTATTCTAAATCCTTAATGGGATTTTCTATGTATATAGTTAAACCCTTGGATTCCAAAGTACTATTCCAAACCATTATTTGATTCAAAGTTAAATAGACCCTTTGGTGGTCTAGATGAGTTATCACACGTTAAATGTTTTCTGTGAATTTATTTGTTTGATTTTTCCCCACACATCACAAAATGAACTATGCAGACTACGCAAAGAATTGAGCAATTATGGGTGCACACATAATTATTAAATTCGGTGCATAGAAAAACATAGAAAGTTTTGTCATGTGTAAGAACCTATAGTGACAAGAATAACGAAACGTGAACAATGTAATAAGGGCATGGTGGATACGCCGCTGGTACTTCCTATATATAAGTGTTCCTTCTTACATTGCAAGCGTGGCGTTATTTAAGTCACTAGATGTTCTGGACCTTGACCAATGTTGTTATCAAGTTCGTGAAACCTTTTATGCACTTTCCTACTCCAACTTCGAGCACACGGATCAGTTTCCTATATTATTCTTTATAGGAAACCTCTATAAAACATTCTTTCATTCATTATTCCAACACTTCAATTCCCTCTCAAGTTCACACCCTTTTCGAATTCATAAGCTCTAAAGGCAAAACATCAGTTTTCCTTCGGTTTACTTAAACAACCAGAAGTGCCGGTGTAGAAGTGAGAGTACATTGCTATGGATCTCACCACCAAACTACCAAGCATTCCCAGAGGTCATGACGCCATTTAGGTAATCATTGACCGCCTGACTAAGTCAGCACTTTTTTGTCGATTCATGAGGATTTCCTCTACTAGCAAGCTTGCTAAGATTTATGCCAATGATATTTCATCACATCATGGTGTTCCTTCGAACATCATAACAAATTGTGACACTTGTTTCTCATCTCATTTTTGGAAAATCCATGCAATCCGCCATCGGAACCAAACTAAATCTAAGCACTGCTTATAACCCTCAAATGAATAAACAACCCAAAAGAACAATTCAAACACTCGAGAACATACTTAGAGCTTATGTGTTGACTTGAGTAATAGTTGGAATTCGCATCTGCCTTTGATCGTATTATACTACAACAAGAGTTATCACTCTGACATTTACAAGGTTCTCTTGAGGCCTGGTACAACCGGAAATGTCGTACACCTATATGTTGGAATGAAGTTTAAATCATCAGATCTGAACTTATTCCTAGAAACAACAGGCAAATTCGATTGACAAAGTTCGTTGGAAACCCTAACGTGGCCCAGAGTTTACTTGGGAACGAGAGGATCAAATGAAAGCGAAATACCCAAATTTGTTTTCACAAGTTTCCTCTAATTAAATTTCAGGACGAAATTTCCTAAAGTATGGGAGACTGTGACATTTGTGCCTTTTCAACCATTGTACAATCCTGAACAATTTCGATTCCAATGAATCTTATGTTTCATTTCCAGGATTGTATAACTACGTGTGACATTTGCACATTTTCAGTTTGTACAATTTCAAAATCTCAAACCTTTTCTAGAAGTAAAATTGTAAACTGTTACGCAAACGTAATCAGTTTAAGGCGACCTACACTCCAGAAGAAGGACATAAGCTACACATACCCTAAATACCCATTACATGACTTAGATATAAGTTTTGAAGGGTTAGGTATGGCAAAAACATGCTTATTCGAGTCCAGGGACTATTTGCGACAAACTGTGAAAGTCTGCCAATTCTCGTATTTTTTAATACGAACCATATTTACACATCCAAATTTTTTTTAATCAATAAAATCTTGTATTTTATTGATAAGAATGCAAAAATATCAATCGTTGCGAAATTTCGGTCATTGTCGTGTTCGATAGCGTTTGATGTAAATAAGCGAAACGCGTAACCGTACAGCTTAACGAACCGACATCCACGACATTTCAGGGCAAAATCCAAGTTACATATGCCTTTAACACCTTTATAGAGCCTAAAAATTAGGTTAAATGGGGTTAAAAGTGACAAAGCGCGACAAAACAAGTCAAGGGGCCAAATATGCCATTTTTCGAAAGTTTTGCCCCTGCCAGGGCCTTACGGACCGTAAGACAAAGTCTATACAGTCCATACGGGGTGCCCAGATAGCAGATTCTTGGCAGTCACATGTTTTCTTCCTTGGAGCCCAAGCACACGAATTCTATTGGTTTTAACCAGCAATTGACAAGTCTTTGCACTATCCCTTGATCTTTGACACCTCACAAAAACTTTGCAAGATCCTAGAACATTTGAAATACTATAAATAGCAAGCTCATTCAACCAAATTCTTTGCTCATTTCTCTTTCTTTCTCCCACTCTCTTGGAGCTTGCTTCCAGCTTTTCGAGGCCTCCAACTCTGAGTTCTGAAAGTGTTCATCAACACAAGTAAGTGCTCTCCTTAGTTCTTATATTATTTTGGCATTTTGAGCCCAAAGTCTAACAGTTTTACTTTCTGTTTGACTTTCAGTTATGACCATAATTGGTCAAGTCAAAGTTCAATAAACTTTTCAACGTGATCATAATCACGAAGGTCATAATCCCTTGCGATTGCACCTTCTGATTACCACGTTTACTAGTCGAAGTGACGAGTCAAAGTTTCGGTCAAAGATGAGCATAATGTGCATTTTACGATGAAACTATTTTTGGGTTTTAAAACTCTAATTTTTGATAACATATCAGTTTTACGACTTAGTTAGACGTGTTCCAACATGTCTAACTCGTCACTTCTAGTTTAGTGCTTTTATTAGGGTCGTAAGTCGAGCGGTCTTGACCACCGCTTTGACTTTCGAATCTGACCCGTTTGGTCGATCTTAGGATCCGACCATACACATATTTGTGACCATAGTTGTATAGAGAATAACCTACTAAGGTTATACCTTATGGTCACGTCGTTTGGTTAGTGTTATGATAAGTCACTTCTGTGTTCTTAAAAATGACCAAAATGCCCTTTTGCGCATAAATAAATTTTAATCATATGTAACCAAAGTTTTGAAATATTAACTGATGTTACAACATTATCAAACATGTTTTAACATGTAAGACTTATCATAAGTCATATTTAACCATCCGAACATATAATTACGTAAATGACTTGTTAAAGTAGCATAAACTACCTTAACGAGTCATGACAAGTCAAAAGCACTTAGGATCCTTTCCAAATCAGAATTTTAAGCTTATTAAATCATATCATACGAGTCCCAACACTTGCTTGGTTTGTAATACTTCGTTCTATCTGAATCCTCCGATTAAAGTCTCGATGTACTAACATAGTTATCCGACACATTAGGACACGTTTGAGAGTTACAGTTACGCAATCCCAGGTGAGTACATATTTCCCCTATTTTACGTTTTCTAAATATTTTGGGTGATTCATAGGTGCCTATCACTATTTTCATGATTTTGAAACCATATGATTCTATTAACGATTTGAATTTGTTTTACCTATGGCTTAAATTACGATTTTCAAAATTTGTAAGACCCTTCTTGGTGCGTATTTGTATTCATGTCCAAAGTACATTCATTAACAATGATCAAGCCAATTGGTAGTATGATATAGAACTATAGGACTTGACACCCCATTCCCGCTTCCTAGGTTTGTTTGTAAGTTTTATTAGGGAAGGTCAGAAACCAAGTTTGCACCAAATAGATTTACCTTTGTGGTAAATCTATAACGTCAACGAATAAGATTTGTATGTATTACCAAACGACCATAATGTGTTCATACAAAGTTTTCCAATTAAGCCATAAATGTTTATCTTTTATTTCCTAAACCAAAGTATAGCTTGATATACTACTGAATCTCTTATTTTCAAACCAAAGTATAGTTTGATATATACTACCAAATCTCTTATTCTCAAACCGAAGTTTAATTTGATATACTACCGAATCTCTTATTCTCAAACCAAGTATAGTTTGATATACTAACGATTCTCTTAATCATAACCTAAAGCATAGTTTTATATACTATCGACTCTATTATTCGTAAACTAAATATCAAATCTATTATTTTAAAATCAAAGTATATTTTTGTATATACTACAAATCTTTTTAAAGAAAAGTATTTTAGATACCAAATTTTTATCAAGGATTCATGGCTATTTTTGAAATCGTTTAATCTTTTCTCTTAATATCAAAAGCCATAAATCTAAATCACAAAACCTATGTTACTCACAGGCATTTTTATGCTGACGTTTTATTTTCACATATGTTTCAGGTACTATTATTTGATGATTTGATTGCATACTTCACATAGGATGGACGCGAGCCTTAGTGACTTTAAAACTTGAAAGACAAATTTAATTGTATTATGTTTCCGTTATTTCAAAACAATGTAACATATAATTCAATAAAACAAAACTTTGAACACCATGTGTTATGAAACAATTTCTTGTAATGTGACTCTTCAATGTTTCCGTCGTGGTTTGTTGAATTACGCGATCAGGGTGTTACAGAAACAATCTCCTTAAGATATAGTTCGGCAAGATTCTCAGTACTGTCTTTCTCGCGTATCGGCAAGAAGTGTGCGGACTTTGTTAGCCTATCAGTTATTACCCAAATCATGTCGTGACCTCTTGAGGTCCTGGGTAACTTTGTGGGAAAGTCCATAAGATTTTTCTCATTTCCAAACAAGAATTTCAGGTTGTTGTAACAATCCTGAAGGCTTTTGGTGTTCAGCCTTAACCTTGGCGCAAGTTAGACATTTCCTGACATAAGTCGCGATTTCGCCTTTAAGGTTAGGCCACCAATAAAATTCCTTTAAGCCTTGGTACATCTTATCTGATTCTAGATGAACAGAGTAGTTTGACTTGTGAGTTTCGTCCAAAATAATGTCTCATAGGTCGCCAAAAGTGGAACCAAGATTCACCCCATAAAGTATAGTGTTCAATCCTCTTTTGGCACCAATTGTTTGTCCATTTCTTGTAATGATTCGGCTTGCTGAGCGTCGTGAATCCGAGTAGTAAGGTTAGTTTGTATAGTCATTTCTAGTGGTCGTATCCTTAAAGTTTTCACTCGTTCCTTCCGTCTCAGGGCGGCCGCTGAAAAAGTTAGCCTTGCCCGGGTGATACTTGATCTCACAGTTGTAGTCGTTCAATAGCTCGACCCAACGTCGTTGTCGCATATTTAATTCCTTCTGATTAAAAGAATGTTGAAGACATTTGTGGTCCGTAAAGATTGTACATTGAGTACCTTATAAGTAGTGACACCAAATTTTCAAAGCAAATACCATTGCACCTATCTCGAAGTCGTGGGTGGTATAGTTTTTTCCCGTGAACCTTTAGTTGTCGTGACACGTACGCGATGACTTTTTCTCGTTACATCAACACGCAACCGAGACCTTGATGCGACGCATCACAATAAAGCATGAAGTCATCAGTACCATTGTGTAAAGATAAGATTGGTGCATCACAAAGTTTGTCTCTTAGAAGCTGGAACATCATTATTTGTTTCTCGCCCCAGTCAAACTTCTTGTCTTTTTATGTCAGGGACGTTAGCAGTTGAACAACTTTTGAAAAGTTCCCAATGAATCTCTGGTAATAGCCCGCTAATCCCAAAATTTGTCGCACTTCCGTTGGGGTCTTTGGTGCTTCCCAATTCTTGATCGCCACAATCTTAGATGGGCCAACAGGTATTGCTTTCTCGTTCACCACTTGTTCGATAAATTGTACCTCGCGAATCCAAAATTCGCATTTTGAAAATTTTGCATAAAGTTTTTCTTTCTTAAGAAGTTCCTTGATTGTTCGTAAGTGTTGTGCATATTCTTCTTGCGATTGTGAATACATTACTATATCATTGTTGGATTGCTCTACGTTTAGCATAGGAACCTAAAATTGGTATCTAACGTTTGTATATGCGGAAACTATATGACGTGTTAATCGAATATGCAAAGATTTACTATTTAATTGTTGTTTATTGATCTTAAATATCAAATACATGTCAAATCCAGATTGGGCAGAGCTTCGTCATACAAGTGACATAGTTGTAGAAGTTGCAAATGAAAAACCCAAGTCACATATTTATAGTTTTACAAGTTCGCTTGGAAGGACACAAGTTCGGGCGAACTTGTCTTGAACAAGTTCGGCCGAACTTGTTCCAACATTACAATCCCGGGCGAACTTGATCAACTAGATACGACTATTTCTAACGTATTCTAGCCCAAACTAAACATACTCGATCCAAGACTAAGACATAGACATTATGTACTAACAGACTCCCCCTTGGATATCGTCTTCGTCTTGGTCAGTCTTCAAATCTCTACTTTTGTCTAACACGTCCAAAGAAGTTCTTGATTGGCTTCTTTCTTCGTTCTTGCGATGGAATCGGCGTTGATCTGTAGGTGACACTTTAGTTATAAATTGAAAACGTCTCAGTCTTGCCTCCTTTGTTCTCTTTAGAAACTGTACCCGACGCCTTTCTTCCTTTAGAAACTCTTCTCGTTCTATGTTTCTCCAACTCGATTCCCACATTCTTCCAGAATTAAGTTCATGCGCATAACAGACATTCACAACCCTCTGATATTGCATTGCTTGTTCCTTTTCACGTTCTTCATAACAAATCTTGCTAAAGAATAAACACTTGATATCCTCCTTTGAGCAGTTTACTAGCCACATCGGGTCTAGTATTCGAATTGTCCTCCATAACCCTCTCAAACCTTCTATCCCAAACATTTCAACCCTTTCTTGAGTGATATCCAAATGATCTTCAAATCTTAGTACAATAACTGCTTCACACGTTGTCGGATCTATTTGTCTCCATTTAAATAATGGATAGAAATTATGTTCAATCGGCATTAAGGGCATGTTCCTCATTGCTCTTGGATGCTTCATGATCAACGTTATATCCTTTATACCAGTCTTCTTATCTGTTTTGATTCGGCATTTAGGAATGAATGGCTTCCAGTACCTGAAACCCTGCGTTGCTTCAAACTTTATCATCTTCCGTAGCAACTGATCAATAAATTTCATATGATATGTAACATTTCTGGTCTGCACCAACTCTTCTACATCCCAGTAAGGACGTGTTTTGAAGTCTGCCAAGTATTTGAAGTATTGAACTCCAAATTCACATTAATGGCATAAACGTTCAATTCTTTAAACCATCCCAGCTCAATATATCCCCCAAGGAAACATCTTTATCTCCGGTAAAGAATGCTAATGGACGTTGAAACTTTCGTTCTCTTGGCATTTCTTTGAACCAGGATTTCTTTGCTTGTGCGATTTCTTCCTTCGTGATTGGTTTAGTGATTTTACCTTCACGTACAGACTCTTCAATCTTTTCTTTCAATATATCTTCATTAAGCTGCTCGTACATTTCCTCAAAGGTTGGAAAACTATCAGTATTCAGACTTGTATACTTCTCAGCTTCATCTTTCTCATCATCTGACGACCAATCTTCAATGACCACTTTGTTGTACCCGTCAACTTCATACCTTCTTTTATAACAATATTTTTTTGGCTCAAATGTATTTACGTTCATCACTTGCTCATCGAAATCAAAATCGAACGTTTCAGCATCAACTTCAAGTAGCTTAGCCAAATCTTCTTTCGAGTAATTATGAACATACTTACCTTCCTCAACATTGTGTTCCAACATAAGAATCATAGGGTTCGTAGGAATAGCAGCAACAGGCATAGCAGTAGTAATAGCATTTGTCATATCAACATCATCTTTTTGTCCTGTTTCCCCTGTCTGCTCCCCTGACTTTGATCATCCATTCTGTTCACATCATCATTTGACAACAAAGAGAAATCAAATTCATCATTCACTTTGGCATCAACTACTTTCAAACCGACTCCTCCTTGATCATCATTATCACCATCATTGTTGTCTGAGTCGTCTTTCGTATCATCAACTAGTTCATCATCATCTTTATCCTCAGCTACTTCATCGTCTTTCTTTTCAGTTTCCATTTCAGGTTCAACCACAGACTCAAAAGCTTTTGATGATTCAATCACAGTCTCAATAACCTCAGACATACTTTCGATCACATTCTTTCCTTTACCCTGTTCAGCCATCTCTTTCTCTGCTTTTTCTTTTGCTTCTTGCAGATCAATTCTAGCATATTCAGTAGCAAAGTCAATGATCGTTGCATTTTAGATACATGTTAGTTTTTTATAATTATAGTAAATATGCATCGATATTGTTACAAAAGATTTTCTTTTGTAGGTTAAATAATAAAACGAGCTAAAACCATGAAATTAAAGATAACAATACATATCAATAATCACTAACCAAGATTGACACCACGTATAATTAGTTTAAGATGCATACATATTAATCTATAAATGTATATTTTATTATATGTAGTATGTAAATTAAATAAATTATATTATATGATTGCTGTGTGGTGTATTTAAAAGAAAACTAAGGTGCACGTATTGTTTCACTTGTACAGGTACACTCGAGATACACGAAATAAGAAATAAAAATTTATGGGTCAAAAGAAGTTGATTAGAAAAATGGGCTGTGATGCTAATTGAGTTAATGTTCATTTAAATCTAAGTGCCTCAACAATTGGGCTGAAGTAATTCGATGTGGCCCACAAAACTTTGGTGGAGGAATAGAGAATTAAAAAGGAAACGCAGCAAGAGAATTGGGGACGTTACGGAATTACGAGGGTCACAAGGCACCTAGGGACAGCTTTGTTGCTTTGGGCACTACGGAAAAAGAGAGGATTTTAGAGTTGCCAACGCGATGCTCGGCTAATCCACCACGATCATCCTCGGGTGTAGGGTTGTAAGCGTTCTAGGTTTTGACATTTGTTTTATGATTTGATTTGTGACAAGTTGTTTAAGTATTTAAATCTTTTGATAATTGTCTTGCATTTGTATTGAATTCCCAAATTGTCGAGTGAGTTATGAAATTTGACTTTGTGAGACGAATATGTGCAATTATTCCTTATCATAGGATAGGATTTACATGTTCTTGGTAAAGAAGTGCAGTGCGGTCCGTTGCCTATGACGCTGTTAGCTCTTGGCACCTAAGCCACTTGGCACTAAATCCGTTAATATCTAAATTCAACTAAACTGAATCTAAAAAATGTAGGAACCCTAGGTCTTGCAATTTCCAACCCGGTGTGATTGTTATCCCATATTATTGTTTTCAACCAAATTAAAAATAGTTACTTTAACCAAACATTTCAAAAGACAAAAAATAATCATAGCAAACTTTATAATTGCTTTGTACACTTGTTTTGTAAATAGTTTTGATAATCAAACAAGTCGTGCATTACTGACCACATGCTCTTCGTGGATACGATACTCGACTTACCCTAGCTACCTAGATTAATTGGGTTTTTGACTGATCGGGATGACACAGTCTGTCAAAATGGCGCCGTTACTGGGGAGCTAGTGCGCTTAGTAGTGCATTGCTTGTTCGATTTGTTTATATTGAGTAGTTTTAAATTAAAAAATAGTATTAAGTCTTTTTATTTTTATTTTTTTATTATTGTGTTAGTTTCCTTACTTTTATATATTTGATTTTACTTTGGGTAGTGTAGTTTTGTTTGTACAGGTACATGTTTTGCAAGCACTTTATTTCACCATGAATTGGGTAGATGATGATCCATGTGAATGTTGTGGGAGCCAAGAACATCTATTGCATGAATGCTCATTGTTCCATGAAAAAGTTCAAGCATACAAGGAACGTGAAGGCTACCTCATCGTGAAGTACGGATATAATAGGATGGTGGATTATGAAAATTTTGAAAGTCCATCCTCATATTATCCATACTTGGGACCACCACCACCAGCAGTACAGCAAGAAAGTGAAGCTTATCAGCCATGCCATTGTTGTGGAAAAGTTCACATACATGAAGATTGCCCAGTGTTTTGGAAGGATCCGGTGTTTTGGAAAGGAAAAATAAAGTCCGGTTACAAGCCATCTTCATATCAAGAACACTACCATTCAGAGATGGATTACCAATATGAGCAAGAGCAGGATAACAACAACTATAAACCTGAGATGCCACATTTCCCGAGTTTCCAGGAGGAGTATGACGATTACTATCATGAATATCCTCAATCGGCATACGAGGACCCTCAAGCTTTACTACATTCCAAACTTGATGCTATCATAAAGATGATGAAAGAGTCAAAGAATAAGAGTGAGGTGAGAAACAAAGCTCACGAAGCGTTGGTGATGCAAGTGGTCAACTCACCGAGGAATTGGCGCAACTTAGACGGGACCAAGAAATGTTGGGCAGTGGTACCATGGTTGATGGTGATGTGGTGGAAGAGGTTATGGATCTTCCGGAGCCAGAAAGTGAATGTTTGAACCAAATTGAAGACATAACACATACAGATGAGTCAGAGCTGAAAGAAGCCTATCCTTACCCTTCTCCCATACTTGTTATTCCAAACAACAAAGTTGGGGATGAGGGTTCGGGGATAAGGAGTCGAAATGTGGTGTTGCAAGACATTAGGCTATTTGTTAAGAAGCAACCCAAAGTTGTTCAATATGCATGCCGATTAAAATAAAGAGAGAGTGGATTTGGCACAGTAACTACCGAGCGTATGTTGGTAACTTGGTAGGAAAATGTTCACTTAGACCACCATGAGAGGCAAATCAGGTATGATTGTTGTATATTATGTACTATTATATTTTTTATTCGTTTTCTTAAATAAATGAACGTTGTGGGTGTGTTCCCTATATAACCCTCACGAGTCCTACTCGTCCTCTCGAGCTACCGGGAGGTTTAAAGGGCTTGTTGCATACGCTAAATGCAACCGTGATTCCTACGAAAGTGAGTTAGGATGTTGTTGTTGTAAATTATTATTTTTCCACTGATCAAGGCGATTAATAGGTTACTTGGTAAATGTTTTTTGTGAAATGGTAAAATGAATAATCTTACGGATTTTAATTGTTGTGAGAAGTTTGCTTCTACACATGTTTGAAGTTTGTAGGTACGTTCATGCTTGTCTATAGCAACCGTTTTGCCTGGAAAACAAGGATATCATGGAATATGAAGAAAACCAGGTGTATCTATTTCTAATTCTCTAAACTTTGATTGTTATATTTTTGTTTTTAATAGTGGTTTGTAATTGTATATTATTGGGGATGGGGTCATTGTGGTCATGGTTAAGTCTTGCGCGTCCCGATTACGCTTAAAAAGTTTTCAAAAGTTAAATTGTAAATCTTATCCTTCATTCAAAAAACTACACATTGAGGAAAATGTCAATCTCAAGTGTGGGGATGGAGAAAAATTGAACATTTGAAAACTTTTGCCTTTAAATCGACTTAATCGTGTTTGAAAACCGAATTTTTCAAAGTAAATCATCAACGGGTTCCAAACAGAACCACATGTATAGGTCCTTAGTCATGGTCATGTTCCTTGTGATCGTAGTAAAAAGTGTAATTCTAGCAAATTAAAAAAATTAAAATGCCTGGCTATTGTTAACAAGCTTTTGGTAAAATAAATGCATGTTTGACATCGGTGACCCTTTTTCCCCTGTTTGGTGAGATTTTGAGCCTACTTAAAAAAAATCATCATTATCATATACATAAATGTTTCATTTATTTGAGAGTAGGCCTTATGTTAGCTCTATGTTAGAACTTGTATGATTTAATACACACTGAGGCCATGAGCTAGACATTCGCACATAGATGATAAAGGCAATCTAGGACCACCATTTTGTTTTAACACCCTTATTTATGTTTACCAACCTACCCACAAACTAACCAATAATAGCCAAACTTAAACCTTTTCCCATTCGTTTCTTAACCCATATCATTGCCCAAGTTAAACCTTAATCCCGTTGAAAACCGTTTAAAAAAATCCATTTGTATATAGTTGTTGCAAAGAAAAAAAAGAGAGAGAGAAAAAAAAAGCCAACAAACAGGTCGAACGACTACGATCGAGGCTAAAAATGAATAATTTAGATACGGGTCAAAATTACCCATTATCTTCTAGTTTTTTTGTTTAGTAGAAAATAAAGATTCTTAAACGTTTCGTGTTCGCCGTTTCTTTTTTAGCCACTTTTTAGCCAAAAATTCCTGACCTTCGCCTAAGCCCAAAACCAGTAAAACCTTTTGATATGTGGTGTCTATGCGTTATAGTGGAGGTGTGATTGTCTTACAAGCCTATACTTATAGAATAACATAATTGGTCTTTGTGTTTAGTACTTGTGCATTACATGCTAGTTCAGAAATGAAACCGAGAGGAGCGAACAATTGTGAGGTGTGTGTTGCATGAGAATCAAAATCAAAGCAAGTTAGGTTTGGCTAGGTATTTCCTTGTTTTAAAAAAGATTATCATTTTGATTTGCTAGAGAATAAGCAATAAGCTACGATTAACATTGTGAATGGGGTATGACTCTGGGCCTTAACTAAGGATTGTTAATGAATTTGTTAAGTGTATTTGTTAAATAATGGTTGGATAACATCGAAGAGTTTGCTTGAGGGCAAACAAAATACAAGTGTGGGGATGGTGATCGTTGCATTTTAGATACATGTTAGTTTATTATAATTATAGTAAAAATGCATCGATATTGTTACAAAAGATACCACTTTGATCATTTTTTATCTTTTGTAGGTTGAATAATAAAACGAGCTAAAATGATCAAATTAGAGATAACAATACATATCAATAATCACTAACCAAGATTGATACCACGTATAATTAGTTTAAGATGCATGCATATTAATCTATAAATGTATATTTTATTATATGTAGTATGTAAATTAAATAAATTATATTATATGATGGCTGTGTGGTGTAATTAAAAGAAAACTTAGGTGCACATATTGTTTCACTTGTCCAGGTACACTCGAGATACACGAAATAAGAAATAAAAATTTATGGGTCAAAAGAAGTTGATTAGAAAAATGGGCTGTGATGCTAATTGAGTTAATGTTCATTCAAATCTAAGTGCCTCAACAATTGGGCTGAAGTAATTCGATGTGGCCCACAAAACTTTGGTGGAGGAATAAAGAATTAAAAAGGAAACGCAGCAAGAGAATTGGGGACGTTACGGAATTACGAGGGTCGCAAGGCACCTAGGGACAACTTTGTTGCTTTTGGCACTACGGAAAAAGAGAGGATTTTAGAGTTGCCAACGCGATGCTCGGCTAATACACCACGATCATCCTCGGGTCGGGTGTAGGGTTGTAAGCGTTCTAGATTTTGACATTTGTTTTATAATTTGATTTGTGACAAGTTGTTTAAGTATTTAAATCTTTTGATAATTGTCTTGTATTTGTATTGAATTCACAAATTGTCGAGTGAGTTATGAAATTTGACTTTGTGAAACTAATATGTGCAATTATGCCTTATCATAGGATAGGATTTACATGTTCTTGGTAACCAAGTGCAGTGCGGTCCGTTGTCTATGACGTTGATAGCTCTTGGCACCTAAGTCACGTGACACTAAATCCGTTAATATCTAAATTCAACTAAACTGAATCTAAAAAATGTAGGAACCCTAGGTTTTGCAATTTCGAACCTGGGTGTGATTGTTATCCCATATTATTGTTTTCAACCAAATTAAAAATAGTTACTTTAACCAAACATTTCAAAAGACAAAAAATAATCATAGCAAACTTTATAATTGCTTTGTACACTTGTTTTGTAAATAGTTTTGATAATCAAACAACTCGTGCATTACTGACCACATGCTCTTCGTGCATACGAGACTCGACTTACCCTAGCTACCTAGGTTAACTGGGTTTTTGACTGATCGGGACGACAAGGTCTGTCAGTCAATATCCTAACTATTCGTCAAAACTTTCTGCAGTCTGGAGAATCTTCGATCATTCAAATCTTTTTCCGGTCGTAATTCTGCTATCTCTTTCATTAATCGTTCGTTTGCGTCATGCAGACTTTCAATTAGGGCCTTCAAATACCCTCTGTCACCTTCCAAGAATTTGACTTTGTCGCTCAGAATCTCTTTTTCAACTTTGCTATGCTTCACCAACTTTTCTAACTCAGCTTTCTCGACTTCATTCTTTGCAACTTTATCTTCCAATACTTTAAAACGCTTTTCTAGATCATCAATGTCTGTATCTTGAAAGAAGTCGTTTAAATCTTGAATATCAACAGGCTCATTCGGAATATTTCCAAATAGCTTCGACTTCGGAGTAGTCTTTAGCGTAGACTTTGGAGTACTCTTTGGTGTAGACGTTTTAGGAGTTGAGCTTTCAGGTTGAGCAGCTGTCGGAGGATCTTGTGAAGTGATAATAGGAATATCAAGTAATTCAGACTCAGGAGGTTCTTGTGTGACTCCTGTCTGTACTATATTCTCTTGAACTTCAGCAGTTTGAACTGTTTCAGCCGCAGGAGGTTCTTGTGTAACTCCTATTTGTTGTGCAGCAGAAGGTTCTTGTGTGACTTCTGTGCTTTTCTTTTGACCAACGTATCGTCTGCTTTTCGGCTTTTGCAGTTTCTTGCCTTTTGTCTTCGGAGAACCAGTAATCTTCGTAGTTGTAGCTTTCGCAGAAGACTTAACTCTTTTCGCTTTCTTTTTCGGTCTCTCCTCATCTGAACCGTTCTCAAGCTCTGGTTCGTAATATGCGTCATTTTCTTTAACTTTTTGTGCTTCTGTTTCAGCAATAGATTTCTTTGTAGCTTTTTCCAACAAATCATAATTGTCTTCGTCTTTGTCAGACATCGCAGATATAACATCATCTTCTTGAGTTGATTTTTCTGCTTCTTGACTTCCAATATCCATTGCTGCACTTGAACCAGCTTCAGGTTGTACATTGACAGGCTCCTCTTCATCAATTAACATCGTTTCGACTTTCTTTGGCTTTCGCGGACGTTTTCTTCTTCTCTTGAACAACAACTTTCTTTAGAAACCAATCACTACGTTTCTCTTTAAACGAGATAACCATTCCAACTCAGCGTTCCTTTCATTCTCATCACCGCTATCATCTTTCCTCCATTTGTATTCTGGTGGCGCAATGTAGTTATCAGAATCTATAGCACCGAATAAAGGCTTTGCGATAGGTGCTGATGAATGTTTCTAGAATGTGATAAGCTTCTTGACAGTAGTATCGTCCAGGTGACTAAGATAGACAATATTGTTCGGATCCTTTGCAATCTTCTTGAATTTATCATCTATCAACATCTGTACAAATCTCGGGTACATCACGAGCCTGTATGATCCCATATTGTTCTTCATGTGTGTAAACAACAGCTTAGAAAAGTTGAATCTCTTGTTAAGAATAAGCGCTGTGGCCATGCATGCCATGTAATCTTGTACCTCGTCTAAACCTGCCTTTCGATGATTGAAGGCGTGAATAATAGCGTGCAGTAAAAACTTGTAGGGTTAGGGACTGATCCTTTCTTCAAAGTTGATTCATTAACGTGCCCCTTATATCCCATGCTGCAAAAACACTCTTTAACCATCCTCTCATCGAGCGTCATCGGATCATCTTTGTCGTCATTGAAGTTTAGAACCTTTCGGATATCATCCTCTGTCACTTTAATCTCTTTATCTTCTTCTCCAACACGAACTTCTGAGATAATCGTTGTATCATCATCATTCATAGCTGCAGAATTCAAAAATCTGTAAACGTGCGACCTGTGACCACCGTCTTCTCTATAATCGCCTTGCGAATCGGAATTCTTTCCATAAACGCGAGAATACTATCAAATGCTTCGAACGATGACACATAGCTTTGTCTAGCGTAATCCATGTGTTGTGGAATTTGTTACGAGAGCTGAATATTCTGCAAACACGAAGATCGAGACAAAATTAGTCGAAATTTTACAATTTTTACAAACACTATCATCAAGTTCGGGCGGACTTGATTAAAACATATAAACATTACTTAACAACTAAGTCCGGGCGAACTTGTCTAAACAAACTGATCAAAAATTAAACAAGTTCGGGCGAACTTGCTAAGCTTTAGCATTTGAAACACTTCTAGACAAGTCCGAGCGAACTTGTCAAAGGATAATCAATTTAGAAAGTTTGATAGACAAGTCGGACGAACTTGTCAGGAAAACATTGTTACAGGTTTCAAGATAAGTTCGGGCGAACTTATGACTTTTAGGACATTTTATCATCTGAG
This sequence comes from Scalesia atractyloides, assembly GCA_947069175.1. Taxonomy (NCBI): domain Eukaryota; kingdom Viridiplantae; phylum Streptophyta; class Magnoliopsida; order Asterales; family Asteraceae; genus Scalesia; species Scalesia atractyloides. The sequence continues at coordinate 59,793,601 of CAMTDV010000025.1, forward strand.
GACAAATTCGGCCGAACTTGGTTCAAAGAACCATTTGACAAGTTCGGGCGAACTTGTCATCATCTTCATCAAAAACCTGCAAACATCATGTACGTGCCATTCTGATCAAATTGATGATTCCTTTATGGTCGATTATGTTTATTTAACATGTTTTAGTGTTTAATTTGTTCTTTAACAATCTATAACATGTCCATTCGTCCATTACAAATCTATAACACTCAAACACATTCAATCCACGGTCCAAACTCAAATTACTCACCAAAGCCATGATTCTTAGTGTGCCAATCACTAAGATTCACTCTAAGATCGGGCAACAATTCAACACACACTTGCCAATTTCGAAATCGCCTTAATTCGCTCAAGTTCGCTCTGATGATGTGAAGAACACGTAATGAAGTTCGGGCGAACTTGTCTTCTATTTATAGTTTACAAGTACAGGCGAACTTGCAACATCAATCAGTTAAGATTAATGATAAGTCCGGGCGAACTTGTTAACTAAGAAAGTTTTTCAAGCAAGTACAATTCCGGTCGAACTTGATTACAAGTACGGGCGAACTTGAACAATTCAAACTAATTTTTTTCAAAATTTTCAATTTAGACCCTTAAATTTTCAGATTTTACCAGTTTTAACAATCCACTCAGTTGACCAAGTCCAAGCTAATGACCTTGGTTAACTGAATTGTCTGCCGAGTCTAAGTTAATGACCTCGGTTCGACCCGTTATGAACAAACTGTTGGTTTTTCTCAAAATCAAGTTTCAAATTAATGAACTTTTAATCGTTTTGGCTTATCAGATTTTACAGATTAGCTCCCAGCTCGTTGTCAATTTGATTTCCACCAGTTTAGCACCTTACGAGACTTCGAAGATCCGTTCTCCAACATTGGCTTGTAGAAACAAAATCTTTTTGAATTTTTTAAAGTTTATGCTAAAACACACTGAAAATCTTTTTGGTTTTAATCTGTAAAGCAGATAAACTATGTACAGAACAAGTAAACTATGTACAAACATATTTACAGACATTTTTGTGAATTTGTGTCTAAGGATCATATCAGTTGTTTGAGACATATCACCAGTACCGTTGACCTTTTGATGACTTTAAGTTTTAGACTCGTTTACCTAAATCGTCGATATGTTTGTCCACTTAAACTTCTACACATTTCTCAATTGTTCCAAGATATGTTAGGTATGAATTATGAAACTTTACTTAACTCTGGTTCCCATCTCAGAATATACTCCCGTATCAAGATTCCCTAGATTTCATCTTACAGGTGAATATAGCATAATTGATATCTGTATTTGGGTTAATGTGAAGCCTTGAGAGCTCAGGTTAATACCACCGAATCGACAAAGAGATGAAGGCTCGACTTAAAGGTGTGTTCCAATTAAGGAATCTTTTCAGCATTGCAAATGATTAGATCTTTCGAGTCTTTTCAACTTTGCATGCAGTTTAGGGGTTTATAACAAAAGCATTATAGACGTTCTAGGCTATTGCTTCCGCAAAATCAGAAGAACTTGTATAATACCCCAGATATCAACTATATATAAAGACCTCATATCTCAGAATCAGGCAATCTCTCAAACGAAATTTCAGAGTACTAAGTCCATATATCTGAGAGATGTTAATCCACAAGATTAACCAGTTGTAAAATTTAGTTTATATCTCAGAAACAATTTACTGAACGTGTAAAGTCTATTGACACATCCACAATAAGACTTGTTTATCACTTTTAAACTTTACAATTCTTTAGCATACTGTGATAGTCCACTGATGTACTATCATTTCCTTTGTGACAACAAATTCTTTTTGTCTTTTTCAATGTTTTTGTACTTTTTAATTTGTAGGAACGTCCACGATTAGCACGGGAACCTAAATTTGTTATCTATTGTCCGATTAGGCGGAAACTAATGACAGGTTAATCAAATAACAAGAATTACTCATTTAAATGTTGTTTTCATTGATCTAAAGTTCAATACATTCGAGAACCGGATTCGACAGAGCTTCGACGTCTCTGTGCCAAAACCTCTCCACATTACAAATGAAATCCCAAGGCACCTATTTATAGGGATGCAAGTTCGATGGAGAGTGTGTGAAGTTCGGGCGAACTTGACTATGTCAAGTTCGGCCGAACTTGACTTCTCAATTCCAGTCTCAAGCGAACTTGGCCTATATCACACATAAATACGCCTCGTTTCTAACAGATTAAGCCCTATTCACTCAGACTCGATACATAATGACGTAGGCAACAGACATATGCACCAACAGACTCCCCCTTGGATGTTGCCATAGTCATTGACTTTTAAAATCTTTTGAGTCTTCTGATCTTTAGTTCTTGAATAAACTTTAACATCTTTAGATCTTTATATCCTCTTCCTCTTTCTTGAATTTTGTCTTGATAAAACTTTTAATCAACATGCTCTCCCTAGCTTTAAGCTTTAGTCTCAGACTCCCCCTTGGATTGATCTTTAAACTTCAAACTCCCCCTAGCTTTGAGCTTTCTGAAATCTTTGGACAGTGTTTTATTCAGCTCCCCCTCAAACTTTACTACCTTTCTAAATAAATTCTGACATTCAAATAAACATTTCAGATTCACTGTATTGAAATTTTGTACCATCAACATTTCAAACTATAATCTTCACTTCAATCCTTTCAAAAACTTTTAATTGTTTTAAGTTCTATTTAATGACCTTGAATACATTTTACGTTTAAAACCTTCAACTTTCACATTTTTATCATTTGTGAAAATCCTCTTAGTTGATCAAGTCCAAGTTAAGGACCTTGATTAACCAAAAATGTCAAACTAGTCCAACTTAATGACCTCAGTTTGAAAAACCGTTATGAACAATATGATTTTAAAGTTTCAAATTAATGAACTTTTAAACATTCATCAAATTTTCTTACCAGACTTCGAAGATCCGTTCTCCAACATTGGTTCGAAACAAAATCTTTTTGTATTTTAGAAAATTTATGCTAAAACACACTGGAAATCTTTTTGGTTTTATCTTTGAAAAGCAAGTAAAGTATTTATAGAAATTTTAACAAGAAAAGTAAACTATGTACAAACATATTTACAGACATTTTTTTGTGAATTCGTGTCTAAGGATCATATCAGTTTGTTTGAGACATATCACCAGTACCGTTGACATTTTTGAGACTTTAAGTTTTAAACTCGTTTACCTAGATTGTCGATATGTTTGTCCACTTAAACTTTATCACGTTTCTCAATTGTTCCTAGATATGTTAGGATATGATTTAATAAACTTGACTTAACTACGGTTCCCACTTCTTGAATATACTCCCGAATTCAGATTCCCTAAATTTCATCTTACAGGTGAATATAGCGTAATTGATATCTGTATCTGGGTTATGCGAGACCTTGAGAGTTAAGGTTAGTACTACCGTACCGACAAAGAGATGAAGGCTCGTCTTTAAAGGGGTGTTCCACTTAAGGAATCTTTTAAACATTGCAAATGATTAGATCTTTCGATTCTTTCAAATTTTGCATGCTAATTTGGGGGTTTATAGCAAAAGCATTATAGAAGTTCTAGGCTATTTCTTCCGCAAAATCAGAAGAACTTTTATAATACCCTAGATATCAACTATCTATAAAGACCTCGTATCTCAGAATCAGGCAATCCTTCAATCGAAATTTCGGATTACTAAGTCCATATATCCAAGATTTGTTAATCCACAAGATTAAGCAGTTGTAAAATTTAGTTTATATCCCAGAAACAACCTACTGAACGTGTAAAGCCTATCGACACATCCACAGTAAGAATTGTTTATCACTTTTAAACTTTACATTTCTTTAGCATACTGTGATAGTCCACTGATGTACTTTCATTTCCTTTTTGACAACCAAATTCTTTTTATCGTTTTCGATATTTTTGTACTTTTTAAATTTTTCAATGTTTTTGAATTTTCAACTTTTTCATATGTTTTTTATTTTTCTAAAAATTTTCAAATTTTCTTACTCCCCTAAAATCAAAACATATTTTTGGATTTTAGATTTAAATAAATTCTTTCTAAAAATGTAACAAACCAATGAGGATCCCGAGAACTCGTCGTCTGATCCTTTTTTCATTTTCTGCATCATCACCTGTCAACAGAAACAAAACATTAAACTTTGTTTACCTCAACTTGTAGAAACCACTTGTAAGAATCACTTGTAGGAAATCAATTTTAAATGATTTTTCAATATAACAATCAGTGTTCTGTTTAATGGTGTGGATTTCCTCAAGTTTTCAAAAATTCTATTTAACTTTTCTTTTTCAACCACTTTGTAATTTCAAAAACCATCAAAGAATATGACTTTCTAGATAAGTTAAAAACTCATGGAGCTCCGCTATCCTGTATCAACTTTGATAGAATGGATCTTGGGACTCCTGCACATGAAACAACTATTTGAAAAATAAAACCCAAACCTTTTTGGTTTTAGGTTTGTACTAATAAGCATCATATCCATATTCTAACTCTTCATCATATTCAAAATCATCATTAAACATTTCATCCAATGTCGATTCTGAAAACGTTTTGACCTTTTCTTTATTCGTTGGTTTGATTACTGACTCGGTTAATTTGACATTTTCAGTTTTGTCAGCAACTGGTTTTTCTGATAAAATCCTTTTCTTAGCAACCCATGCTTGTAGCTTACTTCTCGCTTTCTTGATATAGAACTTAGAATCTTTGATTTCATTAAACCTTAAAGTTTCACCTTTTTCAAATGTTGAGTTTTCAAACTTTGACACAGTTTTAGATTTCACTTCTTGTTTAGATTCATAGTTTCTATTTGACTCTGTGACAGATTTTACAATCTCTTATTGTTTTTGCTTTTCATCTTTTGATTCAGTTTTTCTTCGAGGAAACACAGGCTTTAGATTCAGACACTTGCGAGCAATATGTCAAACAGTATTGCATTTAAAGCAAATCCAGTTATCAGAAACATTTCCACTAGTGGGTTTTAATCCATTTGTGGACTTGGTCTTAGCCTTGTCCCGAAGTTCTTTGTCTTTCTTAAATTCATCATTCGATTGCTTACCGATCATGCTTTCCTCTTGAACTGTGCTTGTTCCGTACACAAACTTTATATTCTTACCTTTGTATTCCTGGAACGTTGGTTTCTCTTTCTTCTTTGGTTCTTCTTCTTCAACCTCCAAACCTAAACCTGCTCTCCTGTGCTCAGGAAAATCACCACCAACCTTTTGATGATTGTTAGCATTCCTTTTGGGTTTCGAGTAAAATCTTTTCTCGTTTTTCTCAAGATCATCTTATGAAACTTCTACAAGTTTGAAAAATTTGTCAAGTTGATCTTCTCTCACGTTCCGAATCGGAAAACTATCATCGAAATATAATCTATCAGATTCCTTAATCTTGTACATGAAAACAATAGGATCATCACTTAGATCATGTTCTGATGATGTATCGTCATCTTCAGATTGTGATTCCGAGTTTATCGAACTTGATTTGGCGCTTTCAGAGCTGCAATCATTTCCTAACACATTCTTTACCACATCTTTAACCACCACATCATTGTCATTGTTTGAATTCCTAAAATCTATGTCAATGTTCTCAGACAATTTATTTTTTTTATCAGACAAAATAAGTAGATTAAATGCCTTTTCAACTTCATCATCTTTCTTGCATGAATAACTTGCAAGAAATGGTGGAGGAACACATCCGTACTCTTTACGCTTTGATTTCTCACCATTTTCTTCCGATTTAATCGTAGGTAAAATGTGATCAATGACATACGCGTTTGTGGTGTAACTCTTTAGAAGTTGTCTTACCCGTTCTGTTTCAATTTTCATGCTGTGAAACTCACTCTTTGTTTCAGCAATTGTATTAATGTACATGTTAATTGCCTTTTGTTTCTCAATTACTGTAGCATTTAACATTTTTACATTAGCGTTAAGCTCACTATTAGCATGTTCAACATATTTATATTTGCTTGATATTTTTTCATAAGTTTCTTTTTTGGTTCTGTAATCATAACGAAAGTTTTCGTTGTGTACAGTCAATTCTCTTATGACTTTAACTTTATCAAGACATGGTTCACAAGGACTTGCGCACTTTGTGCAAGGTTTTTCAAACTCCACAACTTTCACAACTTCCTTTTCAGACACACTTACCTTAGCCTTTACCTTTTCTGTGTCTTCTTTCAAAGCTTCTTGTTTCTGCATCTCAAGATAAGCTAACTCTTCTTCCTCAGCTCTCTGTCTATATCCTTCCAAGATGGCATTTTCCAAAGCAGCATCGACATACGATGTATCAGATTCATTCACTACCTCTGCCATCATAGCAACACCAGTTTTCTTTCCGATGTATCTGTTCCAATCAAAACCATCTTCTTCATGAGTAACAACAAGAGCTTGTACGGTTGTCTTTGCAGATTTGTCTTCTACTTCAACTTGTGTTCTTTTCGGATATGGCTTGTATTGGAGAGCTTTCTTGTAGTACTCATTGTTGCTGCCGAAAGGATTTTGGTTTCCGCTTGCTTCTTGATTGTTGCATTCTCATTTGAAGGGTCATTTTTGTCAACACCTGAAACATGTGACTTTAGTCTTGTCAAATCCAAGCTTGTTGCTTGAGTTACCAATATCCCTTCCAGTGAGCGCCACAAATTTAGAAACTCTTCTGATGATAGATGCCAGACTCCACTTGATATCCATCAGTTCCAACTCTTCTTCGTCCACCTGATCATAATCTTCAGCGGTCATCTCTGGATTACCGATCTTTCCAGCAACGAGACTTTCATATGATTCAAGGACAGTAGCAAGAAGTGCTATGTGATGTTTGGCCACCTTTTCAGGAAACACATTCTTCAAATCAACTGCTATGTTGCACTGGAAAACATTTGAATCAGAATTGACTTGGCTTGTCTGATTTTGGAATGATGAGCTTGAACTAGCACTTGTGTAACCAGCATATGGAGAACCTTGATTTGGAGAAGAATTTGTATTTGCACTAAAAGCTGTTTGGATTTTCGGGCTTTGAATCGGAGTATCAGGAATACCTCCTTTATAGTAGACACCTATATCTTGAACAACATTAGCATTATTTGATTTAGCAATCTTCATTAACTCCATTTCCTGTCCTTCCAATTTGTCTGTGAAGGATGACAACTTGAAATGTCTCCAAGATGGACTATTCTTCAAAATCCTCAGATATGTTGTCCATTCTCCTTCTGGAAGTGCATCAGCCAGCTTCTCAATTTGCTCTTCATTAGATCTTTTGATATCATGTCTCCGCATTTGAACCATGAGGTGACAGTATCTATCGATCATCAGCTTCATTGTTTCACCTTTAATCATCGTGAAGATCTCAAATTCTTTCTTGATTAAAGCTTTTTTGCTCTTGATCATTTCGTCACTTCCTTTGAATTTCTCACAAAGAGAATTCCATATTCTTGCGAAGTATCATATTCTGGCAATAATATCAAGATATCTTCCTTCACTGATTGCTGTATCAAGTTGATCATTTTCTTCTCCGCAATGTAGTTATCTTTGTCGGTATTTGAAAACTTGTTCAGCGGAAGATCTTGATCACGCTCATCCTTTGGCCATTTGTAACCATCCTCAACTGCAACGCAGCTGTTGTATTGATTCTCTTGTATTCAGTTCACAAACTTTTCTTTCCATCCTTGAAATTCATCCATGCTCATTGGCTTTGGCGGTTTCGACATAGTACCCATTTCGTTGTCAATATTCATCTGGTTCGCCGCAAGAACATTAGCATTTGATGAAGAAGCCATTTGAGATATGAACATGTTGTGGAAATCTTCCATTATGACAATCCGTAGTCATAACTGAAAATACGATCAAAAACACTCGAAATTTTATTAGACACAGACAAGTTCGGTCGAACTTGAGTGAAAAACAGATTTTGATTTCAGTTTTCACAAGTTCGGTCGAACTTAGATGACCAAATTTCAAATTTTATTACTTACAATCAAGTTCGGTCGAACTTAGATGACCAAGTTTCAAATTTTATTACTTACAATCAAGTTCGGTCGAACTTGAGGTAAGTTTTTGAGAAAAATCAGATTTCAAGTGGACTTGTGACTTTTTAATAAGAAACTTGTAAGTTCGGTCGAACTTATGAAGAAATTTCAAGAGAAAAAACTAAGTTCGGGCGAACTTAAGTGAATCTTCACTAGAATTATATCAAGTTCGGTCGAACTTGATAGGAACTCAAGAAAAAATCAACAAGTTCGAGCGGACTTAAGCTCAAAATGTTGAAAACTAATCAAGTTCGGTCGAACTTAGTGATAAGTTCGGCTAAAAATTTTTTCCAAAACATGGTTTTTGCAACTTTTTGATATCAAAACGTTTGAATTTGATGTCCAAACTCTCAGGGGTTTGTTATTATTGTGTTTTACATGACATATTCAAAAATCACCCATTTTTGACCATGAAATCATCAAATATGTGAAAATGTTAAGAAAAATGATAGAATGGAGATGAAATAGAGAAATTCTTGTCTTGATTCCAGCAAATTTAGGTATCCAGGGTCTGATACCACTTGTAGGAACGTCCACGATTAGCACGGGAACCTAAATTTGTTATCTATTGTCTGATTAGGCGGAAACTAATGACAAGTTAACCAAATAACAAGAATTACTCATTTAAATGTTGATTTCATTGTTCTAAAGTTTAACACATTCGAGAACCGGATCCGACAGAGCTTCGCCGTCTCTGTGCCAAAACCTCTCCACATTACAAATGAAATCCCAAGGCACCTATTTATAGGGATGCAAGTTCGCTGGAGAGTGTCTGAAGTTTGGGCGAACTTGACTATGTCAAGTTCGGCCGAACTTGACTTCTCAATTCCAGTCTCAAGCAAACTTGGCCTATATCACACATAAATGCGCCTCGTTTCTAACAGATTAAGCCCTATTCACTCTAACTCGATACATAATGACGTAGGCAACAGACATATGCACCAACATAATTTTTCATATGTTTTTTGTATTTTCTCAAATATTTCTCCCCCTAAAATCAAAAACATTTTTTTATGTTTTAATTTTGAAGAAATACTACTCTAAAAGATATACAAACCAATGTGTATCACGTGAACTTGTTGTCCAATCCATATTCAACCTCTGCCTCCGCACCTGCCAACAAATTTTTAATACCCTTAAGCCTCATAAGATATTTAAATCTTTGGTATAAAAATCAGCTTTTTGTTCATCGGTATGGACATTCGCACCAACTTCTTTTCGTAGCAGTCACCATTGAAGTGATAACGAATTTCTATGTATTTAGTTCGAGAGTGATGAACAGGATTTTTAGTGACTAGTAGTCACCAACTTCTTATCGTTCTTTGGATACCACAAGCCGGTGCTTGGACATCCCTTCAAGTAACGAATTATTCTTTTGACTATCTGCATGTGTGACACTCGGGGACTGGACTGATATCTCGCGCAAAGGCAGGTAGGATACATGATACTGGGCGAGATGCCGTCAGATACATCAGAGACGATAGAGTGTATCGTCCGCTTTGGTTCCAGTTTCGTCAATGCAAATTCCATGATTCAGTGCCAGCAGAGTCTAAAGCGGCTTCGAGCTATCCATTTCAAACTTCTTCATTATATCGTGAACATATTTGGTTTGACGAATGAATATGCCATCTGGTAACTGATCGACTTGTAATCCGAGGAAGAATTTCATTTCACCCATAGAAGACATCTCGAATTTCTTCTTCATGAACTTTTCGAACTCTTTGCGAAGACTATCATCCGTTGAACCAAAGATGATATCATCCACATAGATTTGTACAATGATTAGATGATTTCCGACTTCCTTGGTAAACAATATACTGTCCACTATGCCTCTAGTAAAGCCTACCAAGCTCTCGGGGCTTGATGTAATCCGTATCAGTCTTTGTCTAGGAGATAAGCTTTGTTCTTGTTCAGCGGATCGACGAAACCCTGTGGTTGGCTGACGTACACTTGTTCGCGTAGCTTACCATAGAGAAATGCGGGTTTCACATCAAACTGGTACACCTTAAATCCTTTCCAAGTTGCGAATGCAAGGAAAATGCGGATTGTCTCTAAACGTGCAACCAGTGCATATACTTTCGTATAGTCAATTCCTTCTTGCTGGTGGAAACCTTTGACAACCAACCGAGGTTTTTTTCTAACAATCACACCTCGATCATCCCTTTTACACTTGAAGACCCACTTCGTGTCTATAGCTTTCTGCTTCGGTGGTAAGTCTACAAGCCTCCAAACTCCCAGTTTCTCGAACTGTAACAGTTCCTCTTGCATCGCTATCACCCAGTTCTCATCAGCCAGAGCTTCATTCACAATCTTCGGCTCTATTTGAGATATGAAACATGAATAATAACAATAGTCTTGAATAGGAGCAACTCGGGTATAGAAACAACTTAATGCTTTGTTGATTTGACTTCTTGTTCGCACACCAGTCTGTAACTCTCCAATAATGTTTGCTGAATGATGATAAGAATAAGATCGTGGCATATCCTCACCAGGAACATCAACCGTACTGTTTTGATTTGAGACATTCAGATCAACATTCAAATCAACTTCAGGAGCACTAGATGTAGCTTCATTTTGATTGCTCGTGCCAGCAGATTGATTCAACATGTTGGATATCCGCTCGGATTCTTCATCGGAAGAGGATTCTCCATCATCATCGAAAGTCGGAGCTTCATCAGAGTCTGAATTCTGATTCTGAGAAGTATTGGGCTCTATAGTTGTATTTCCTGGTTCAGTGGAAACATTTGCTGGAGTTGTAGTAGGTTCTACTCAGAAACTTGTTCAACCGGAACACCACTATTACTCGGACATGCACCAGAAGAGGAAGTACCAACAGTGGGTTGATTAACCACAATTGGCCTTAGAATCTGTTCTTGGTTTGCCGACTGTTGAAGATAATAAAGAGCTGCAAGTTCTTCATCAGACGGTTCTTCTGGCAAGTCGAATGACTTCCACAAATCTTGGTAATTGAACAACCACGCATCACCTTTTCTCTGAATAGGAGTTGTGTACCGAAAGCAATCAAGGTGTTGTGCTTTGATCACTTTTCTCAAAGCAGGAAAACTCCCCTTAGCGGACTAGCGTAACCAACGAAGAAACCTTCAAGCGATTTGGCACCGAACTTACCATCTTGATCAATCACTATACATGGTACACTAAATGGCTCTAGATATTTCAAATTTGGTTTCCTTCGGTTGATCATTTCAAAAACATGTCTTTTTAGTCGGTTTGACAGTTAAGACCCTGTTTAGTGTGTAACATGCCGCTGCAACCGCCTCACTCCAAAAGCTAACAAGAAGTTTCGATCTGCAAGCATTGTTTTTAACTGTTTCAATTAGAGTTCTATTCTTCCTCTCAGCTACTCCATTTTGTTGTAGAGTATACGGTGCACTAAATTCGTGTAGAATTCCTTTGGCGTTGCAAAACTCTTTCATCTTGTCGTTCTTGAACTCTGTGCCATTGTCACTGCGAATACGTCTAACAGGCAGATGATATAGATTTTCGAGCTTCTTGAAGAGAATTACCAGATTATCGAACATTTCATCCTTGGACTCTTGAAAGAAAACCCATGAATATCAAGAATAATCATCTGTGACGACCAAACAGTATACTCCACAAATACTTCGGACGTTTTCCGGACCAAAAAGATCCATATGAAGACGTTCAAGCGGCAACTTTATAGAATTCAGAATCTTCTTAGGATGTGACTTCTTCTTCTGCTTCCCTTTCTTACATTCAAGACAAAGATCGGTCATGTGGAAGCTTCGAAGATTCACCCCCTCGACTAAATCGTTATGAACCAGAAAATTCATTTTCCTCAAATGAATGTGTCCCATTTTTCTATGCGATATAATAGAATCCTTCTCCGTGGCTTTTATGACAAAACATTGAGCCGATTTCGATGATGTTGTAGCAGTGCCCATGTCTAATATGTAGAGATCGTTTTCGTGCGGAGCACGCATGAGAATCCAATCATCCGGAATTTTGAAACCCGGCTAGTATTATGCACTCTTTATCATTGAAATGAACTGTGAACTGTTTATCACAAATCTGCGAGATGCTTAGAAGATTGTTCTCTAGCTAAGCAATGTAATTCACACGATCAAACGATACTACGTCATTGGAAAGTTTTCCTTCAGCTACAATCCGACCTCCTTGGTTTTCAGCGAAGCCAACATAACCTCCATTTATAGCTTTGATGTTGAAGAGAAGAGCTTTCATCCCTGTCATGTGCCTTGATGCTCCACTATCCATAATCCACTTTGATAGAATGGATCTCTAGAGCCCCTGCACACATTATCATTCATTTAAAAAGCACGACCATAGCCTTCTTTATCTTGGGTTTGGGATAATAAGCTTCATGATCATCCTCAAAATCACCATCTGAGATGTCACTGTTGTTACCATTTTCAAACGTAACTTTCTTTTTATCTTTTAATGATTTGATAGTTTCAGTTTTAATTTCAGATTTAGACACTTTGGTGTTATCAGTCTTAACTATCTTAGACTTGATAACTTCAATGTTGATGATTTCTTTTTAGCAATCCAGGATTGTGATTTTATGTTTGCCTTTTTATGTAAAACCTTGATTCATTTGTCTTGGAAGTTTCACCTTTCTTGAAAGTTGAGTTTTCAAATTTAGTTGTAGGTTTAACTTCAAGTTTAGATTCATTTCTTTTCAGAATTTAACAGGTTTTACAAACTCTGGTTGCTTAGGTTTTTCAACATCTGAACTTGCTTTCCTTTGAGAATAGACCGGCTTAGATTTTGGACACTTGCGTGCAATGTGACCAACTTTATTGCATTTGAAGCAAGTCCAATCATCATGAGAATGTCCAGTAGTGGGTTTTACACCACTTGTGGCTTTGGCCTTATCTCGAAGTTCCTTTTCTTCCTTAAAATCATCATTTGATTGCTTCTCAATCAAACTTTCTTCCTGAACCGTGCTCGTCCCATATACAAATTTCATGTTTTTATCTTTATATTCGCGAAATGGTGACTTTTTTGCTCGGTTCTTCTTCCACATCCAAACCCAACCCAGCTCTCCTATGTTCCAGAAAGTCACCACCATTCCTTCGGTAGTTGTTTCTTTAGGTTTAGAGTAAAACTCCTTTTCATTAATTTCCAAATATTCTAATGAAACTTCAACGAGTTTGAAGAATTTATCAAGCTGATCCTCTTTCACATTCCGAATTGGAAAGCTATCGTCGAAGTATAGTCTATCAAAATCCTTAACTTTGTACATGACAACGTTATCATCACTTAGGCTATCTTCCAATGATGTTTCGTCATCTTCAGATTGTGAATCAGAATTATTCGAACTCGAGTTGGCGATTTCAAAGCTGCCATCATCAGAATCATTCAAAACATTTTCAACAACATTCTTAACCATTGCTTCGCCATCATCACTCGTGTAGGTTATATCAATGTTCTCAGGCAGCTCATTTTTCTTTTCAGTTAAAAGTTCAATGTTAAGTGCCTTTTCCATCCCCTCAGCCTTCTTGTGACAATACTTTTCGCATAGGGGTGGTGGAACATTGCTATAGTCTCCACGTTTCTTACCTTTAGCTTTCTGAACATTTTCTTACGACTGAATAGTTGGAAGAATGTTATCAATGACGTAGGCATTAGGGGTATAACTTTTCAGAAGCTGTCGAACCCTTTCCGTTTCGATTTTCATGTCTTGAAGCTCTTGTTTTACTTCAGCAATGCTGTTTATGTAAACTTAATAGCTTTTTGTTTTTCCATTAATGTAGCTTTTAACATTCTGATTGTGTCGTGCTGTTCAATGTTATTATTATTATCCAACCTGCTGTAATCATCTTTCATTTTGTCGTAAGCCTTTTTCATTGTGCGATAATCGTACTTGAAATTATTATTATGCACATTGAGTTCGCTTATGATCTGGGACTTTTTAGCACATTGAACACATGGTTCAACACATTTCGTACATGGTTTCTCAACCTCGACGACTTGTACTTCAACCAATTCCTTTTCTACGACCTTTACCTCTGGACTTACGTTCGTCAGATTTGCCATCATAGCTTTATTGGCGATCTCTGTGAGGTTTTCTTCATTCATTTCTTTGGTCACTTTGATCACTTCTTCAATCACATGTTTCTCCTCAGCAACATTCTCTGAAGATGTTGTATCACCAAAACAACCTGCAAAACTAGTAGACATGTTACGAGAAAGGATACCCTGCATCTTTGTGTGATGATATTTCCTCCTCTTTAGCTTGTTGCATATATTCTTCTAGCATTGCATTCTCCATGGTTACACCCTTAGCAGATGTATCTTCTATGATCTCAGCCATTATAGCAACCCGGTCTTTTTGGCAATATAAGAATTCCAGTCAAAACCGCCATCTTCATTCGAAGCAACCATTGCCTTTTCTGTGGTATTGGATGGTTTCTCTTGGATTTTGACTTGAGTCTTCTTTGGGAAAGGTTTGTATCGTAGTGACTTCTTGTAGTATTCATTGTCTCCTCCAAATGGACTTTGATTGCCAGTTGCTTCTAGATTCTTGCATTCTCTTTTGAAATGCCCTTTTTGTCGGCATCTGAATCAAGTGACTTTTGTTTTGTCGAATCACAATTTGTTGCTTGAATTCCCGATGTCTCTGTCAGTTAGAGCAACAAACTTAGTAACCCTCCGAATGATTGATGCTAAAGACCACTTAATATCCATCAGCTCAAGCTCTTCTTCACTACTTAATCATAGTCTTCGGCGGTCATCTTAGGATTACCAATCTTTCCAGCCACAAACTTTCATACGATTCCAACACTGTGGCAAGAAGTACGATGTGTTGTTTAGCGACTTGTTCAGAAACGGCATTGTTTAGATTGACTGCAATGTTGCATTTGAACACATTTGGATCAGAATTCGATTGACTCTTCTGATTTGAACCTGTGCTTGAATATGAAGAATTCTGCGGACCCTGATCACATTTCGGATATGATTGATTTTGACTCTATGGCAAATGATTCGAAGAATTCAGATTCACGCTAAAAGCAGGTTGGATCTTTGGGCTAGTGATATTATCTTGAGCTCCTGACTTGTAATACAGCTTTACATCTTGAGTCACATTTGCGCTCTTTGATTTGGCTATCTTTAACAACTTCATCTCATGACCCTCCATTTTATCAATGAACGTGGATAGTTTAAAGAACTGCGAGCTTGGACTTTCTTTAAGAACCATGAGATATGTCGTCCAATCTCCTTTAGGTAATGCGTCAGCCAGTTTATTAATGTATTCTTCTTCTTTTTTCTCTAGCCGTGTCTCCTCATTATCACTTTTAGATGACAAAACCTTTCGATCATCTGTTTCATCGTTTCGCCCTTAATCATCGTGAATATATCAAATTCCTTCATGATCAGCGCTTTCTTGCTTTTGACCATTTCTGCACTTCCCTGGTATTTGTT
Source organism: Scalesia atractyloides (assembly GCA_947069175.1). Taxonomy (NCBI): domain Eukaryota; kingdom Viridiplantae; phylum Streptophyta; class Magnoliopsida; order Asterales; family Asteraceae; genus Scalesia; species Scalesia atractyloides. The sequence goes on from CAMTDV010000025.1 coordinate 59,809,023, forward strand.
ATTCAAGAATGTCCATAATTCCTGTGCAGTCTTATATTCCGGTAGCAGCACCAATATATCTTCTTTCACCGACTGTTGGATCAAACTTATAATTCTCTTCTCGGCGACGTAGGCATCCTTTTGTATAGTAGAGAACTTGCTCATGTCAATAACATTATCATTCTCATCTCTGGGCCATGTGTAGCCAGTCTGAACTGCAAGCCAACTGTACAAAAGGATGCCTAAACCCTCATACTCATCTATACACATGAGTTTTGGCGGTTTCATAGATGTGCCCATCTCGTTATTGATGTTTACTTGATTCACCATTTGAGCATTTGATGTTGTAGCAGTCATGAATGCACTGTGAAGATCTTCCATCTTTAAAAACTGAAGAATTTCACTGAAAACACACGTTCACAAACTTCGAAAAATAATCAGTACACTGAAAAATTCGGGCAAACTTGCAGTTTGAGAAAAATCAGATTTTGATTATACACAAGTTCGAGCGAACTTGTGTTGATAAACTTGAAAATTTCACCCTGATGAAGTTGGGGCGAACTTGTGTAGATTTTCCAGAGAGTTATCAAGTTCGGGCGAACTTGTAAGAGAAATTCAACAAATTTAATCAAGTTCGAGCAAACTTGATATAAATTTAGTTGAAAAATGAACATGTTCGAGCGGACTTCTCAAAAACTATTGAAATATCAGTCAAGTTCGGGCGAACTTGATTAAAATCAATGAATTTTAATCAAGTCCGGGCGAACTTGATCCTAAGTTCGACCAAAACAAGTTTGCAAATCATGGTTTTTTGAACTTTTTGATATCAATTTGTTTGAATTTGATGTTAAAACTCTCAGGGGTTTACCACAAGTGTATTTTATATGACATATTCAAAATTAGCAACTTTTGTCCGTGAATTCATTGTTTTTCTTGAAAAATGAAGAAAATGGTAGAAAGAGGTAGAATAAGAGTAGATCATGCAATGATTTCACCAATTCAGGTATCCAGGCTCTGATACCACTTGTTGGATCGCTCCACGTTTAGCATAGGAACCTAAAATTGGTATCTTACGTTCGTATAGGCGGAAACTATATGACGTGTTAATCGAATATGCAAAGATTTACTATTTAATTCTTGTTTATTGATCTTAAATGACAAATACATGTCAAATCCAGATCGGGCAGAGCTTCGCGTACAAGTGACAAATTGCAAATGAAAAACGCAAGTCACCTATTTATAGTTTTACAAGTTCGCTTGGAAGGACACAAGTTCGGGTGAACTTGTCTTGAACAAGTTCGGCCGAACTTGTTCCAACATTACAATACCAGGCGAACTTGATCAACTATATACATAAATACGACTATTTCTAACGTATTCTAGCCCAAACTAAACAGACTCGATCCAACACTAAGATATAGACATTATGTACTAACAATCATTAATAAATACTATCACAAATTTTTCCAAGTACGCTTGCAAACGCGGTTCATAAGATCCATAAATATCGTTGGTGCGTTTGTTAAGCCGAACGGCATAACAAGAAACTCGTAGTGACCAACGAGTTCGAAAGGCCTTTTTAGTAAGTTTTCCTCTTGTATCCGTAACTGATGATACCCGGATCTTAGATTGATTTTGGAGTAGAAGCTTGAGCCTTGCAATTGATCGAACAAATCGCCAATCCTTGGTAGGGGGTATTGGTTCTTTAAAGTGAGTTTGTTCAAATCTTGGTAATCTATGCACATTCGAAAGCTCTCGTTCTTCTTCTTGACGAATAGCATTGGAGCTCCTCAAGGTGAGAAACTCGGTCTAATAAATCCCTTGTCTAACAACTTTTGAAGTTATGTTATCTCTTGCATCTCGGACGAAGCTAATCGGTATGGAGACTTCACCACTGGTGCAGCTCTCGACACTAAATCAATGCGAAACTCAACTTGTTCTTATGGAGGCAGTCTTGGCAAGTCTTCCGGGAAGACTTCGGAAAATCCCTTCACAATGGGTATTTCCTCGAACTTTGGCTCCTCGGTTTTCTTGTCGACTACATGAGCTAGAAAGGCCATGCAACCTTTTCATAGGCACATCTGGGACTTCATGCAATTTATGATTCGTAAAGGCGTCTCGCGCTTCTCTCCGTGTACTATGAGTGTCTCTTCATTAGGCAGGGGATGCAGATGGTTTTCTCATGACAAACCACTTCCGCTCAGTTTTCGGACAACCAGTTATTCCAGAAGCTACGTCAAAACTATCCAAATGAACAGATCAAAGATCGATATTGAATTTTTGCGCTCCAAGTTCAAGTGTGCAATGTCTAACGAATTTATACATAATGATTATAGAGTAGAATGTACTCATGATGAAATTTGTATCTTGTGGAGTATCCATAGTTTTTCATCACTCGCACTCTTGTTCACTAGTTTAACTCATTCATAAGACACTCATGCTTGTAGTGGCCTATGCGCGACACTTAAACATCTGTGTTCTTCTTTACGTATTACTTATTTATTAGTTTCTTTTTTGCGCCCGACCTCACCACACTGCTACTCTTGGCACTTTTGCAAGTGTCCTCATGATGAAAGTTTCACTTGTCACATTTAGGACTTCTGCAAGTTATCAGCATACTTCTTGGTGCCAGCATCGTTTACGGCAACAAATGCCTTCGTTTCGCTCTCACCAGAGTTTCCTCTCGTTTGTTACTCACTCTCGAACCTTTCCTAAGGTTTGAGACTTTCGATTCCTGTTGCTAGTAGAGTCCACATGCGCTTCTTCCTTTTCGCACCTTTCTTCGATAATTTCCCCATTCTCACCGCATCCTCGGTGAGACTAACTGCAAGAGTCGGTGTTTGAGTGATCAAGGTAGGGTGGGATGTTGCGACGAAGCTTCGGATCTTAGGGGCTAAATCCCAAATGTGGCACTCAATGCATTTGAAGGTGTTCTTATCCTCACCAACGTGTCATGTGTTTGTTTTTCTCACTAAACTATACAACATTCAATACACGCTCTATCTAGCCTATTCGCACAGTGGCGGACATACATAATATGCACCAATAATTGCACCCTTGGTCGTCATTGTCGAAGCTTGATCTTCAAATATAAGAGCCATGTTTGAATATTCTGCAACTTCAATCAGGTATGTGTCGATGTCGTAGAACACGTCAACAAATACCCCCTTGATTGATGATTCGGGTTTGCAATTTCATAAACATGTTCCCCTGAAATGATTCCCCCTGGAATGACACTTCAGTTCTTTGTTTGCATGGTTCCCGACCTCCTCTAATTTGCTTAATTGTAATCTTCACGAATAATCACCAACTTAGAAACTGACCGATGCAGCATCTCTGTTTCTACGTTAACCACATCCGCGTTCGGGGTTAGCGCACTCCTCTACTCGATCCTCTGATCTTCAAAAACCTAACCGGCAATTGATAGAAACTTCGAACATCACACTGATAAACTCCAAGTCTGTGTCTGAAATCCCGTTTTCCTTAATCACCTTAAAGCACACTCCCGAATGACTGATAAATGGAAATTGTAATCTCCTTAATCAGCAAATCTTCATTTGAATCAAATCATCTGGTAACACACTCAGATTTGAGAAACATTCTTCCACAATCAGAATCACATTCTCCTCTTCAGTCACGATAACAGATATATAGTCTTCTCCGTTAGACCCAACAGCAACTTAATCAACAAACATCATCTTTCCCTGGCGGTTAGTCCGAAAAACAATTCCTCTGCTCAAAAATTTAACCATTCTGACACTTTAGACTATCATCAAGAATTCGTCACCCTCTGATATATTTTAAGTATCGACAATACTGTTGCATCCTCTGACGCTAATCTTGCTAACCGGCTTGATGAAGACTCGAGACTCAAACCCTAAGACATCAATTTGGTCATATTCTAAAGAATACGAACTTCCTATGATCACGAATTAATGAATCCAGATACTTTTTATCACCTGATAAATTGAGTCGGAACCACCCGAATACTTTTGCACATCCTCTGAATTTCAAAAATGCTGGAATTCATTTGAAAAGTTTTTATTCCCCCACATTTTTGCAAATTCTGACATCTCTAATCTTCATCACTGAATTTCCCCCTCAAACTTAGCGAATTCAGTCCTCTCTAACCTCTTAAAAACTCAACTATGGGAAAACGTGTCATTAGGTCCACAAAATTCAGTTTTTCATCAATGCGGATTTTACATTTTGGCCCATTAATAGTCACTTAACCCAAATGATAAATATTCTTCATATGTATCATGACTACCCTACTATCTTCACCACTTTGTGATCGAAAAAATCTTGAAAAAATTTCTATCACAAAATTTTTCTGGGCACTCGTCTCACCACCACGGTCAAGAATTTTTTCAATGCCTTTTTTAGGCATTTTGGTACCTTTGTACGAGGATAACTAGCTCTTCGTGCGAAGATAACTACCTTCGTGCGGAGGTAATTACTTCGTTCAAACGATACTGATCACATTTTTTGATCCAAACTCTTTATTTCTTCGAAATTCAAGATGATTTTTCCACATATATGGTCAAAATTTATAACTAAACAATCGTATGGTTTGAATTTTAATTTGTGTTCATGGATTGTCCGTTTATTTGATGACTTACGTCTAAAAACCCTCTAAAGTCCATAGAAGTCCGTAATTCATGAGCGTAGGTGATTCAATCAACTGTTAGATCGATTGAATCGGTACCGTAGCTCTAATACCAATTGAAAGTCCAGGATTCGGCGGGTTTTGACGGAAGTTTGGATAAGATATCACTCATTCGGGATAATGTTATTAAGAATATAGTAGAAGTCAGAAGTCGAATGATTCCATTCATACCAAAACAATATACATCTTTACAAGCTGTAGAAACTGGAAATTTCTCCAGCATTTCCCCTCTGGGAACTCCAAAACTTAATCAACTCATGAACACACAACACTATATACACACTAGGTTTGGTGCGGACTAAGCTACCTTCATACGAAGGTAGTTTACCTTCATACGAAGGTGGACTTGTTTACTTCCGTACGAAGGTGAACTTGTTTACCTCCGTACGAAGGTGTTCTTCTCCTCACCAACGTGTCATGTGTTCGTTTTTCTCACTAAACTATACAATATTCAACACACGCTCTAACTAGCCTATTCGCACAGTGGCGGACATACATAATATGCACCAACAGTGGCATCTACGGGCATTATGCCAAAGATTGTCTGATGCCCAAGAATGAGAGGTCTAACAGAGAAAGCAGCTCTCAACAAGGAATCAACTCAAGACCTAATTCAAGCATAACCAATGCTTCGACCTCAAATGTTCATACAAATGCTTCATAGAACCTTACTCCTTCGACAAACAATGACTTGGTGGTTCAACCTTTACAAGATGTCACTGAGCCTTATAAATGGGGTTTTGCCGTGGAAAATCTATTAGGAGTTATAGTTTCACAAGCCTTTATGGCTGAAATTATCGAAGATGAGGTGTGTGAAGAGGTTATCGAAGAAGCAAATATGGAGGAACTCGTTGTTGAAGCCGAGGTTTTGGGTGAACAAATGGAATTGGGTAAAGTTGTTGAGATTGAAGAATATTTGAAGGAAAAAGCTGCTGAGAAGTTAAAAATAACAGCGAATGGACAAAAAAATGACAGCTTTGAATTCAAGATCTCAACTGTTGAAATGCAAGAGTTCGCATATGCAAAAGCTTAAAATTTAGAAGAAAATTCAGTAGAGAAGGGAGACTGTGCATTCATGGCTGGAATTAAGGTACATTCGAATACCTTAGATAAGTGTTGCACTCGACGCATAGATTTTGTAGCTAAATTGATAGATACGCTCTTCATAATAGCAATGTGATTGCTGATTTAGAGAAATCCAGAGAACTCATTGTGGCTTTATCTTGTTCAAAAAAGGAACAGCGAATTAAGATAAAGGCGTTGAAGAATGATATCTCTGAATTTGAACAATGTGTGGCTCAGTGAACTATTAAAAATCAAGAGTTAAATTCTGAACTTGAAGTAAACCAAAATTGTATTTTTGAAAAGAACAATATTATTTTGGAAAAAAGATAATTCGATTTTGGAATTGTAAGATATTCAAAAAATTGATCCGGAATTTGCTAACTTTGTGCCCCTACCGACTAACCATAACTATACATCGATGGCAAGCATTGATCCTGAATTGGCTAACTTTGTGACAACTGCCCCTCTAACTGTTGACCCGCTGAGTGAGTCTGAATCTGAGGCCGAAGCTGTATCGGAATCAGAACAGTCGAAGATAAGTGAATCTACCAAGAAAAGTGAGCTAAATTTTGAAAACATTGAGAATTTAATATACAATAGAATTCTGGAAATTTTTAATCAAGTTCAAAATGCACATGTCAAATCAAAACCTCGTGGGAAACCTAAAAAGAATTTGAAGAACGTCCCAAAAACTGATTTTGTTAAAGGACAAGATTTTATCAGGAGGTCGAGAAAATTGAGAATGGGTCAAACTCTGAGTTTGTTACTTAAATTCTGAAAAACCCCATAAAGCTTCACCATCTTCGAGCAATCAAGAGGAACGCCCTAATAATGTCGAGAAAGTCATCAATTGTCGATGATATAAGTGTCGTGAAAAGGGACACATGGCCGCAAGCTGTCCAAACGATGTTAGGAAATTTTTGTAAGTATTGAATCAATCTGATCATGTGCTGAAGATAACGTCAAGAAGATCAGCCAGAAAGAAGATACAAGATAAACATGATAAAAGAAGAAAGTAAGATACATCCTCAACATATATCAGAAATTGATCACAATTGAACAAAGACGATCAGAAAGGACCAATCTGATAAGTCTGATGATTGTCATCAAAATCTGGGAAACTCTGATCATCAGAAAAAATTGATGATCTGTTCAACAGATTTTTTGATAAGCTGGGCATCAAAAATTTAGATGGGCTAACTTATCCAAAAAGATAAGTGTTGATGCACTTTGTGTTCGTCACTATGCGAATAGGATAAATAGAGCGTGTGTTGAATATTGTATAGACTAGATACAAACACACGACCCGAGTACGAACGTCGGATGAGCAAAATGGCACATTTTGTACGAAAATATCATTTCGTACGAAATGGTAATTTTCGTACGAAATCTCATCCATATATATGTGTGTTGTGTGTTCATTTGTTTTTAAGTTTTGGAGCCTCCCTAAGGGGAAGTGCTGGCAGATTCTCTCCAGGAACTCCGCCAGCCTGACAAGATGTATGATCTTTCGGTATGAATGAATAAACATATGACTTTCAATGCATTCTACTTTACTCCATTCTGTAATAACATTCTACCGAATCGGTTATGTTTTGCCCAAACTTCCGTCTTAAACTGCTGCAATCTGGACCTACAATTGGTATCAAAGCTACGGTACCGATTCATTAAATCTAACAGTTGATGAATCACCTACGCTCATGAATTATGAACTTAGGAGGGGTTTTAGACGTATATCATCAAATAAACGGACAATCCTCAAACAAAATATAAAATTGAAACCATAGGATTGTTAGAAACTAATTTTCGACCAGATCTGTGCAAAAATGTTCTTGAAATTCGAAGAAATGAAGATTCTGGATCGAAAAACGTTATCAGGCTCTCTGGTACGAAATGGACATTTTCGTACGAAATGGACATTTTCGTACGAAATTGAAACTTTCCGTACGAATTGATCATCTCCGTACGAGTTTCCTAAAAAAATTGGTGATAGAAATTTGTTGACCGTATTGACGAGATGAGTGTCTAGAAAAAATTTGGTGATAGAATTTTTTTCGATATTTTTATGACCGATACGGATGTTCGGGGACGCCGTCTAGAGCTTTAGAGTATAGTTTTGATGACATGATCACAAAATGTTGAAGTTAAGAGAGAGTCATGGATACCTGTGTAGAATGTTGATCATTTGGTGTCGTGACTAGTAATGGGCCTAACGTCAAACCCGCATTTTATCAAAACTGCAATTTTGGGAAATTTTCCCCAAAATTTGGGTTTTGGGAGACGATGCTCAAAACGTCAGGTGGTTTTCGATGCATTTTTAGAAATGAGGGGGAATAAAAATTTGTCAAAACATTTAAAATTCCAGCATTTTTAGAAATTAGGACGGTGCAGCTAGCATTCGGGTGGTTTTCGATGCAGATTATTTGATGATGCAAAGTGTCTTGGATTCTTCTGTCAGAGATCAAAGTGTGGTCAGACTTCATCAGTAATGAGATCAGGTTGATGTCTACTTTTCGTAAAAGTGGGGTAGCATAACTGAGTCTTGGAGGAGTTGTTTATCGGATTCTGTGGTCATGATCACATTGATTCCTGCCAGTCGTAAAGTTCATGGAAGCACACACGACCGCTTAGTGATACGGAGTACCCATTTTAACTCCGCATTGCATATGAACTATTTCCCGGACTAACCGCCAGGAAATAGGGATGTCTTGTAGTTTCAGTGCCCTCAGCGCTCCGACCTCGGCTAAATGCCCGACAGTCGTAAAGTTCGTGGAAGCACACACGACTGCTTAGTGGTACAATGTATCCAATTTAACTCTACATTGCAAATGAACTATTTTCTTTTTTTTGGGTAATGGGTTACCCCTGTGATTCTATATATTAACCAACCAAATAATACAAGTAGTGAGGATAATCTCCCACTAGTTCTATCATGAGACACACCTCATGACAGTAAATCAAGCAAACAATATAAAGCAGTAATCAAAACAAGTACAACTACTAGACTAGAATCTAGAACCACTAATCACACAAAGGAAAATAGTAATCAGCCTCCATTATCGGAAATGAAGTTGCCATTTATCTTCCATTTACCTAGCAGCCTCCAAACATTCGCACAATCTTTGAACTTAACCCCCATCAGCTTGTACCGAACTGTCTTTAATATTTGTTCGCATATGGTATCTGGTGGCCTAGATTGATTCTTGAACAATCTCGCGTTACGTTCTTGCCATATTATGTATGCCGCACAGGCAACAAACACTCGACTTGTATAGTGTGCTGCTGTTTTCGAGTGAGCACGAGCCAGAAGCCAGGCCATAATATCACTCCATCTAGATCCAACCGTTGACATTCCAACCTTATCTCCAGGCAAATGAACTATTTTCCGGACTAACCGCCAGGAAATAGGGATGTCTTGTAGTTTCAGTGCCCCGTGTGCTCTGACCACGGCTAAAATGTGTGCAATTCATGACTAAAGAAGATGATATAATGGATCTTTCAGACAAAGAAGTGTACCGGTTGCTCACGCAGAAGACTATACATTTGAGATTGTTATGAAAGATGAAGATTACATGATGATTGACCTTGTATGAAAAAGAGAAGATTACTAAGTATTGACAGATAGTTTTTCGATGAAGATTTGCTGATTGAGTAGATTACCGATGATTTGCTAATCAACCTTTCAGGAGTATGCTTATACGCGATTACGGAAATCGGGATTTCATATTTTCATGGGTATTCATTGATTTGAAGTTTACTGGTGTGGTAATTTGAAGTTTCTATCAATTTTCGGTTGGGTCTAGAAGATCAGAGGATCGAGCATGAGAGATATGCGCTAAACCGAACACGGATGTTGTTAACAAAGAAAAAGAGAAGCTGCATTCACTAGCTTCAAGTTGGTGTTTATCCAAGAAAATTTGTCAGTCAAGCAAATCAGAGGAGGTTGGAAACCGTGCAAACAAAGTTCTGAACTAGAGATTTCAGGGGGAATTTAATGTTTATAATGCAAACCCGAATCATCAATTCAGGGGGAATCTGTTGACGCGTTCTACGACATCGGCAGATACCTTGATTGAAGTTGCAGAATATTCAAACACGACTTTGAAATTCAAAGATCAAGAAAAAGCTTCGACAGTAACGGACAAGGGGAATCCGTTGATGCACTTTATGCCCGTCACTATGCGAATAGGATAAATAGAGCGTGTGTTGAATATTGTATAGACTAGATACGAACACACGACCCAAGTACTAACGTCGGATGAGCAAAATGGCACATTTCGTACGAAAATATCATCTCGTACAAAATAAACAATTTCGTACGAAAATGGTAATTTTCGTACGAAATCTCATCCTTATATATATGTGTTGTGTGTTCATTTATTTGTAAGTTTTGGAGGCTCCCTGAGGGGAGGTGCTCGCGGATTCTCTCTTGGAACTCTGCCAGCCTGACAAGATGTATGATCTTTCGGTATGAATGAATAAACATATGACTTTCGTTGCATTCTACTTCTACTCCATTCTGTAATAACTTTCTACCGAATCGGTTATGTTTTCCCCAAACTTCCGTCTGAAACCGCCGCGATCTGGACCTACAATAAAGTTCTGCCACAATTGTAAAGTAGCAACTTGACCATGATAGATTCAATGAATATGTCAAAATGCTACTTTATGCATAGCAAGTGCATGAATAAACAAATGTTTATTCATGATGAAGACTTTCTATAAATCTCAAGTCAACACCGAAGGAGAATGAATTAAGCCAAGCATTCATTACATACAATAAAACTCCATTCCCTTTCATTACAGAATTCATAAAGTATTCGTTTGTAATAGTTAATAACCTCACAATCATCTTGTAAACCTTTTTGTTTCAAAGTGATGTAAACTTGAAAATTCTGTAGTTGTGTTTCTTGAAAGTTTGATTTCTATTTTCGCACACTATTTTCATACTTGTTGAAATCACTTCCCATATTAAGTTAAGAGAGCATTGTTATCTGGGATCAACAATTGGTATCAAAGCTCATTGAATATAACATTTTCAAATGATCAATTTGTCATTTTTTACTTCTTTTAAACTAAATATGGCAAACTTACATACATGGAACAATCCTTTCAATATTGGGTCTATGTCAAAGTGCCCGACTTTAGTTAGAGATTAATACCCCCAATGGAAACTCAGGATGATCAATTTCCTAAATGGACACGATCGAGCTCTGTTTCAATCCATTGTGAGTGGGCCACATAAACCCATGGTTGAAATACCAACTGTTCCAGCAACTAAGCAAACACCAAATATACCTGTCTCTTGGGCTCCAAAGAAAGAAATAAATTAGAAATGAGGACAAGTTAAAGGTGGAAGCCGATGAAAGGGCTAAATAACTTTTGATTATGGCACTACCAAACGACATATTCTCTCAAGTAGATGCATGTGCTTCTGCTAAAGAGATATATGATCAGTTGGAAAATCTTTGTGAATGAGGATAAAGAATGAAAAGAAACAAACGCACAAATTATGTTTCCTCTTATGAAATATTTAAGAGTATTCCAAATGAGAGTCTTTCTGAAACAATAACAAAGTTGCTAAATTTTTAAATGATCTAAAGAAATTTGGTATTGAGAAATCCAATGATGAAAGAAATGTAAAATTTTTAAATGCTCTACTAAGGGAATGGAGAAGCCTAACAATGTCTTTTGCTTCCACCCTAGAGCTAGGAAACATGAGTTTACATGATCTCTACAGCATTCTTGCTCCTAGAGAAGAAGAAATATACAAAAACTCAAACCAAAGGAGAGAACCTATTGCTCTCATCTCAAAATCACAGAGAACACTCAGTTCGGATCCACAAACCTCTCACCGTCAAAGTATAGATAATTTCTGATACTTTATTAGATTTTTTTTGCATTTCCTGAGGCAATTGCTTTGCTCACCAAGACATTTTAGCAAAGGTTAAAAGGAGGAAGTACCAAGTACCAGAGGGAGGATGGAAAGAAGACTAAAAGATAAAGCAAAAGTTGAAGTTGTGTGCTACAAGTGCAAGCAAAAAGGGCATTATGCATCAGAATGCAAAAACAAGAAGCTAAAATACGTTGCTTATTATGAAAAGAAGCTTGAAGAAGCCAAAAGACAACAGCAGGTCAGTCTGATTGCAGGAACAGACACTTGGCTAACTGTTGACTCTTTTAATGATGAAGAAGAAACGACTAATTTTTATCTAATGGCAAAAATTTCTGATGCAGAATCGGAAACTTTAGAACACAATGTAAGCTCAAACAATCTTGACTTAGAACATCAGTTAAAAAAAACTTATGATAGATTTGGAGACCTTACAAGAAAAACAAAGTGTCGAAAATAAGAAATCTGATGATTTTAAAAGAATGTTAAATAAAGTGATAATTGAAAACAAATTACTAATTGAGGAGAACTTAACAAAAGAAGCAAAAATTGAATTTTATGAATAAGAAAGAAAAGATCTACACAAGAAAATTTTTGACTGCGAAATCAATGTGAAAGGTTTTCAACAAGCCAAAGAGTTTAGAAACTTTATTGAAACCACACCGAAGAATAGAGGTGAAGGACTCGGATATGTAAAGACAAACATCATAAAGCCCACTACCTTTGTGAAAGCTTCTAATCAGAATTCTGATAAAATAACATCAGAATCTGAAGCTGAATCTTGCAGATCAATAAGTTCTGATAGATTTTCCTTATCACCTAAACATAACTCAAAAGGAAAAAGCCATGAAGCAAAACAAACATTTTTAGAAATTCAGAGAGAATTCATCCAAAATTCCAAAAATCTGCTAATCTTCTGTCACAATCAAATTTGTCAAGAAACTCTGATAAAATAAATTGTATGTATGTTGAAATACTGAAGCTTATTCAACAACATCGCACAAAGAACAAACATTATGTTAATGGGTTAGCATTTAAAAGAAATTCCGATGAAAATTACTATTCTGAAGAAGAAATCTTAGGCAAACTTTCATCAAAAAAGTACCCAAACAAGTGTGGTTACCAAAAAATCTCTAACTCTACAATTTCAGGACCATCATGTGTAGTAGATCTGGTACTGAGATTCAGGAAGCTCCAAGCACATGACTGGGGATAGGAGGTTACTTAGTAACTTTAAACAGAAACCGGGTAAATTAGTAAATTTTGGAAATGGGGTAAAAGGAAGAATATCGGGTTATGATCGCATTAAGTATGGATCTCTAACTATTGAGAAAGTAGCTTATGTAGAAGGTCTAAAATACAATCTACTAAGCTTCGGACACTTCTATGAAAAGGATTTTGGGTAACACTTTTACCAGAATAATGTTTACGTATTGGTTATATGATAACAAAATTTATTTAAGTGGAAAAAGAATAAGGAAATCCATCTATTACTTTGATTTTAGAGAAGAAATTGAGCATCCTCAGTTATGTCTATTTTCAAGAGAAAACAAAGGTAATAGCTAGTTATGGCACACAAGACTGACCCACTTAAATTTCAAAAATCTAAACCAATTAGCAAGTAAAAATCTCGTAAAAGGACTAGCTTTTATGTCTTCTAAAAATGATAAAATATGTGAAACATGTGAATTAGGAAAATCAAAGAGAGGTAATTTTTCTGAAAAGAAATACATCTTAGTCATTGCAGATGACTACTCTAGGTACAATAGGGTTGAGTTTCTGAGAAAGAAAAGTAAACACCTGATCTGATCATAAACTTTATCAGAAAAATTAAAAATCTGTTGAAAATACATGTCAGATGTAACATCCGCCAACATTGGATCTTGGAAAAACCCGAATCACATTGCAAAATCGGATTTATTCGGAAATGAAAAAAAAATATTTTTACGTATCGCATTGGAGTAAAATTGGTTTAAAAACGTGATCTATATTCGAAAATTTTCAATTAATCACGTCAAATTTCTGTGGTATTCATTCTATAGTACTTTATGTTTTGTAAATAATTACATATATATATGTATAAATATATATATGAGAAAACTAGAAAACTAACTAAAAAAGCCAAAAAATCATAAAAAACATACAATTTTTTTTATAATTTTTTTATAAAAAATCGCTGATTTTTATGTATAAAAAACTTTTTTCTCAAAAAAAAAAACTTATACTGCACATGTGTACTATATGTGTACCTACACATGTGCATTATATGTATACGTTGCACATGTGCATTATATGTTTTTTTAAAGTTTTTTTATATAATATATATAGCAATTTTTTATTAAAAAAATTGATATGTTAATTTGGTTTTTTAGTTATTTTTTGGTTTTTCTCATTTAAACTAGTTTTCTCATTATCTATCTCCTATATATATATATATATAACAAAAAAAATGTAGCTTTAGGTTTATTTATTTATAATAATTATAACTCTAAATGGTTTTTATAAAGTAAACAGTAAGAATTAATACTTAATTGTATTTAGTTTAAAAATAAAATCCAATTACATAAAAAACGAGGTTTATATTAAATTTGTATATGTTATGAAACTTTAGGGGTGTTTTATGAAAACTCCAAATCAAATGTTGCGCAACACATTTTCTTGCTGGCCGTTTCTCCGATCACTGCAATTTCGGTGATGAGCAACACCTTTCCGACGAATTTGATTTATTCCGGCAAGCCATAAAACCGTTTCAATTCAACGAACTCTTTCAGCGCTAATAATTGTAAACAACTCAATTCCGAAGCATGATTCAATGTGTATTTGAATGGCCCATCGAAACTCATTCAATCATTCAGTGAAACCGAAATAAAAGAAACTTTATAACTTCCGATTTAAAACTATTAACGCATCACTTAGCATGCCTCGGAACCTTTTCCCCACTGACTCTCTCACCAAATTTAACCACCATCCAATGATCGTGAGTATTCCTCTTAGCAAGCCACCGCCAAGTGTTCATGCAAACAACTATTGTAGATTACTTTTGCATAAAACCATAACCCCATTACCCAACCCCAAACTATCATCTCATGTCCCACTACCATCACCAACCTACTACCCAATATGAAGATGACGATCATCTCCTCAACTCTTATAGACCTTAAACATGTTAATACTCGCGACATGGTTGAAGTCTAACCGTAACCGATCATAATCTTTCTAAACCGTTGGCTCACTGGCCACCGACACCCGCTTTAAGGCCGGACCGAGGATCAATGAGGTCTCGGGTTCGAAACATGTTTCTTACCCCTCTTTGATGGCTAGGGTATTTGCCGCTAGGGATCCTTGTCGGGTGGTGAACTGGGAAGGGAGATCCCTTCCGCGTTTAAGGATAGCGTGCAAATTATCCTTTTTTTTATTGTCGACCGAATACTAATCAACTAGTAATCATTCGCCCAACCCAAAGAACCCGGCCCATATCCCATCTTCCCCGGTGAGATCAGCGTGAGTTCCGGCAATCACAGGAACGTTTTATCCTAGTCCGAAGTTGTCATGTTAATCCAACTTCAACACTGTCAAACTTTCGTTTGAACACTTTGCACACTTACCAGTCATCATACAATCAACTCCACTCATTGTTGTTTCTACGGACTCAAGAACATTGTCACTTTT
This sequence comes from Scalesia atractyloides, assembly GCA_947069175.1. NCBI lineage: Eukaryota > Viridiplantae > Streptophyta > Magnoliopsida > Asterales > Asteraceae > Scalesia > Scalesia atractyloides. Next base: position 59,824,298 of record CAMTDV010000025.1, read on the forward strand.
CGAGCCGCTGAAACTAACCACGACCTCGGTATGAATCACTCACAAATTCCCATAACATTCTCTATGTTGTACGTTGTTCCCGATAATCAGATGGCATGTTCTCCGGCGATCGGACAACCGGAGTTCAAATCCATGACTGTCGCCGTAACTATTGCCGCCATTCCAACCAAATTGTAACAGCTCACTAGTTGGTTAGATATCTAAGGTAATACTCAATCCTCTATTGTAATTTTTGTGACACTCACTCATAAATTTAAATGCAAACTAATTATGGTTACTATATATTACCTTCTGTTCCATATATTATTTTTTATTTCTATTACCTTTTTTATATTACGTTTGGGTTTGGGGATGCTTGTAAACCCACGTGAATTCCATAAAACCCAAAAGATTTCTTATTTTAAAATCATGAACATGGAATTGAATTTTACTTCCTTTTACAATTATCGATATACATTTTTTCTAATAAAATAATAGGATTAGTTCTATGTCCTTTTTGATTATTACAAAGTCATACAATTTTATTGTAAAAAACAGTTTATAAATATTAAACTGAATCCAGTTTTATAAACACTAAATTGAATCCAATTAGTGAGTTCAATGAAACCTCCATAACGAAACTTTATCAAACTTGCTGTCAGGCTAAACAGTTCACGGGGGAGACGTTGTTAGAGTTACTTAACTTCGAACCTACGCAATTAAGCCCTCGCGTAGATTATTATTCTACCTATTCCAGTTGGTGCGGTAAATCTCATGGATCGTTTTCTTCGCAACCGGTGAGTAGATTCAACTTTTTTCCTTTTTTTGCTATTAACTCTTTTTGGGGTGTATCTCGTGCTTGATTTCAAATTACTATTTCAATTGATAACATGCTATTCGATGTGTTTCTATGTGTCACTTGTTGCTAATTTTTATTGTTACTCTATACGTGCATCTATGTGTTACTCGCTTTGTGTCACAGGTTTTGCGTGGACCCACCTGGCTGGCCGGTTCCCTTCGGCCATGGGTCGAACTCAGTAACGCCATCATTGTTTCACAGATTCACATTTCGGGGCTAGAATCTCTATGTGTCTATTGTTACTAATATTGTTATGTTTGTGTTGCTTTTGAGATATATGTTGAATTATTGTTATATTGAAGGACCTAGTTTCACATTTGATAATGCATGTTATGAAATAAGGTTTTCCAAAAACAATAAAACAAAAACGTTTTTTCTAAATAAAACCGAATCTATTCACCAACATGTTTGTTGACCCAAAACTCTTTTACGCGTGATACAGGTACACAAGGGTGGGCGAATTTTGAGTTGAAGACATGTAGGATTGCCTTAGTAATAAACCGGTTATGATATGTTGCTTTTCTTTATTTGATTTTGTAACTTGGTATTAATATTTGAATTTTATATTATGTGTGACAAATTTAACTGGGTGACTCTAAATATCTAAACTTGTAATAGTGTCATAAGCTATGGGCAATCATCATGCCTCGTAACATTCTGCTGCGGATCAGGGTGTGACATCAGAAGCCTCAGATAATGGAACATAATTTAAAAATTCAAAACTTGAAACTTTCCTGATAAGAAAGGCTGAAAAAGGAATTTTTCTTGGTTACTCATTGTCCTCAAAAGCTTATAGAATATTTATCTTAAAATCAAGGACAATAAATGAAAATTTATATGTATCATTTGATGATTAATCAGAAACCTCGGTTTCTGATGAAATTTTGAAAGAAATAAACTCTCCAAACTTACAACAAAATTATGAACATCTTCTAAATCAATTAACAAAAAAAATTCTTGAATGTCACTACACAAATAAAGAATCATCCAAAAACTAGTCATACACTAACCCTACAGGAAATCTGGAGCATTCATCAGAAAATGTACAAGATGATCAGATTTCTGGAAATTCATCAGAAAATCCAATTGAACACCAGAATTCTGATCATCTCAATAGAAAAGAGGAAACAGATCAGGGGGAAGTTTCAGAACCATTTGGAGACACAAGTTCACACAATAATATCAGGTGGATCAAAGGGCACTCTTAATCAGACATAATTGAGAATCAGAAGAAGGTGTTAAGACAAGATCTGCCACAACACATGAATGTCTATATGCTGGTTTTCTAAGCATGATAGAACCAAAATCTGTCAAAGAAGCACTTAATGACTCATATTGGGTCCAAGCTATACAAGAAGAGCTTGACCAATTTGAAAAGAGTCAAGTATGGAATCTAGTACCTAGACCAATTGACAAATCTGTCATTGGTTCAAAATGGGTATTCAGAAACAAATCGGATAAACAAGGCATTATAACAAGAAATGAGGAAAGACTTGTGGTAAAAGGTTGTTATCGACAAGAAGGCATAGATTATGATGAGACCTTTGCACCAATTGCCAGATTGGAAGCAGTAAGAATATTCCTTGCTTATGTTGCATCAAAAGACTTTAAACTTTATCAGATGGATGTAAAATCAGCATTCTTAAATGGTAAGATTGAGGAAGAAGTATATGTGCAACAACCGGAAGGCTTTGTTGACCCTAAATTTCCCAATCATGTTTACAAGTTAAACAAAACTTTGTATGGGTTGAAGCAAGCTCCAAGAGCATGGTATGAAACTCTTTCAAATTTCATAACCAATTTAGGCTTCACAAAAGGTACCTTTGATACAACTCTATTTCTTAAAACTCATAAGGGACACACTTTGTTGGTTCAAATTTATGTTGATGACATTATCTTTAGATCAACCAATCAGAAATTTTGCAAAAAGTTTGAAAAAATAATGATCCACCACTTTGAGATGAGCATGATGGGTGAATTAAGCTTTTTCTTAGGCTTACAAGTGAAACAACAAAGTGATGACATATTGTTTCCCACATGTTATACTTAACAGCCAGTAGACTAGACATAATGTTTTCCACATGTTTACTCGCAGCATATCAATTTAATCCTAAAGAGTCTCACTTAAAAGCTGTAAAAAAGGGTTTTTAAATATCTAAAAGGAACATCAGATCTTGCTTTGTGGTAACCTAAAGATACGAGTTTAGAACTAATAGCATACATAGATGCAGATCATGCACGATTTAAACTCAACCGAAAAAGCACATATGGTGCCTATTAAATGTTGGGAGACAAATTGGTTTGTTGGGAAAGGAAGAAGCAAAACTGTGTGTCCACATCAACAGTTGAATCAGAATATGTGGCAGCAGCAAGCTGTTGTACTCAAGTGCTATGGATGCAAACTCAGCTAAGAGACTATGGGGTAAATCTGACAAAAATTCTCATACTATGTGATTCAAATAGCGCAATTGCCATAACATCTAATCATGTGCATCACTTAAGAACAAAACACATTGATGTCAGATATCACTTCATAAAAGATCATGTGGAGAAAGGTAAAATTGAAATGTATTAGTTCCAACAGAAAGACAAATTGCTGACATTTTCACAAAACCTCTTGATGAAAAAAGACATAACTTTTTTGGTCAATAAGTTAGGCATGGTCAACATGAGATATGAAGAAACATCAGAAAATATTTTGTCACAAAAAGAAGAAAATTTTGATTCATCAGAAGTTGGTCAGAATGTTGTCAAAAATTCTGATACTTCATCAGAAACTGCATAAATTCATCTGAAATTTTGGTGATTTATTAGAGTTTGACCAAGTCAACAGAAAATCTGACACTTCTTTTTTCTCTTTAAAAACTTTATTTTCTTTCTCAAATTGAATGCACATTCCATACATCTACACCACGAACTCAATTTTGCACATTTGGTTACATTTTTTTCTTATAGTTTCAATTCTAATTTCTCTTAAACAAAAATTTAAAAACAAAAAAAAATCTCTTATGCTTAGGGTTGTTTGCCACATAAATTGAAAATCCTGAGCAAAAATTCAATGCTCACACTCACTCTCTCTTAACATTCATTGCTTACTTATTTGACTTAGAGAGAAAAGAAGTGACACTTGGACAGATAATGATGAGAATTTCTCAGGTCATAGTCGCCTATATCATAAATGAAGATATTTTATCTCTCAATATTCCTTTATACTCCTGACAAAAGGATCTTAATCATAAAGAAAAATGGGGATAAAAATTCTAAGTTGGTAGATGCCATTTATGACAAACCATCACTTTCACTTATAACTAACTACCACATGGAGATTTAACTGATTACAAAAATTTTTGGATGTGTAAATTTGGTTCGTATTAAAAAATACGAGAATTGGCAGACTTTGAAAGTTTGTCACAAATAGTCCCTGCGCTCGAATAAGCATGTTTTTGCCATACCGAACCCTCCAAAACTTATTTTTAAGTTATGTAAAGGGTATTTAGGGTATGTTTAGCTTATTTCCTTGTTCCAGAGTGTATGTCGTGTTAAACTGATTATGTTTGTGTATTGGTTTACGATTTCACTTTCAGAAAAGGTTTGAAAGATCGTAATTGAACAAAGATTGAAAACGCACGAATGTCACAAATTTATACAAAACTTGGAAATAAAACACAAGGTTTCATTGATTATGAAATTGTTTAGAGTCCTACAATGATTGAAAGACACTAGTTTCACAGTCTCCCCTACTTTAAGAAATTTTGTCCCGAAATTTAACTAGAGGAAACTTGTGAGAATAGATGTGGATATTTCGCTTTCATTTGGTCCTCTCATTCCTAAGTAAATTTTGGGCCACGTTTGGACTCCCAGCGGACATTAAGAATTGGTATTCATTTACGTTTGAGTTTCTTGACTTCATGGTCCAATATTTCCACAGGTTTCTCGACAAAGTGCATCGTGCTATCAACACGAATTTCATCAAGAGGGATGTGGAGGTTTTCATCAGCCAAAAACTTTTTCAAATTGGACACGTTGAAAGTTGGATGAACATTTCCAAGTTCAGGAGGTAGCTCAAGTTTGTAGGCTACCTTTCCGATTCTCTCAATGATCTTAAATGGTCCCACATATCGAGGTGCAAGTTTTCCTTTCTTTCCAAATCTAACCACGCCTTTCCGAGGGGATACCTTGAGAAAGACATGATCACCGACTTGGAATTCCAAGGGCTTGCGTCGTTTGTCCGCATAATTCTTTTGACGGCTTCTAGCTGTCAAAAGGTTATCACGAATTTTCTTGACTTTGTCTGTGGTTGCTAGAATGAGTCAGGTACGGTGAGCTGAGATTCACCAACCTCATTCCAGCAGACACGTGAATGACATTTTAGACCGTATAGAGCTTCGAAAGGTGCCATGTTAATGTTGAAGTAATAACTGTTGTTATAGGATAATTCGATCAATGGTAGATGCGAATCCCAACTACCACCAAAGTAAATTACACAAGCTCTAAGCATATCCTCCAATGTTTGGATTGTCCATCCGTTTGAGGATGATAAGCAGTGCTCAGGTTAAGTTTGGTTCCCATGGTAGATTGCATGGTCTTCCAAAAGTGAGATGAGAATCGAGCATCTCGGTCAGATATGATGTTCAAAGGAACACCATGTCGAGATACTATTTCATCAACATAGATCTTGGCAAGTTTGTCAGCAGATAGACCCTCACGGATCGGCAAAAAGTGGCTAACTTTGTTAGACGATCAACGACTACCCAAATGGCATCGTGACATCTAGATGTACGCGGTAATTTGGTAATGAGATCCATGGCAATGTTTTCCCATTTCCAAATCGGGATTTCTGATTGCTCAAGCAAACGAGAGGGATGTTGATGTTCTGCCTTAACTTTGAGACAAGTAAGGCATTTGGATACGTATAAGGCAATGTCTTTCTTCATACCCGGCCACTAATACTAGGTACGAAGATCCTTATATATTTTGTCTGCACCAGGATGGTTTGAATAACGAGACTTGTGAGTTTCGTCCATCAATAAGATGCGGAGATTGTCTTGACTTGGAACCCACGAACGGTTCATGTAATAAAACAACCCATTGTCCTTTGTTTCAAGTTGAAGCTCAAGATGATGTGGCAATTCATTACCCATCATGCCTTGTGTAACACAAGTACGTTGAGCTTCAAGAATGTGTGTCTGGATATCATATCGAACTTGAACACAATGCAGCTTGACACGTTCCTTATGACTAAGTGCATCGGCTACGACATTCGCCTTGTCAGGATGGTAGCGAATCTCGCATTCGTAGTCATTCAGAAGTTCGACCATCGTCGTAGCCTCATGTTTAGTTCCTTTTGATTGAAAATGTGTTCGATACTTTTATGGTAAGTGAAAACCATGCATTTCGTACCGTAGAGGTAGTGTCTCCAGATTTTGAGAGCAAAAACTACAGCACCTAACTCAAGATCATGAGTTGTGTAGTTCTTCTCGTGGATTTTCAATTGTATTGATGCATATGCTATGACTTAGTCTATTTGCATGGGAACACAGCCAAGGCCTAAGTTTGATGTGTCACAATATACGATAAATTCGTAGTTGCCCTCAGGTAAAGACAGAATAGGAGCATCACAAAGCTTCTGTTTCGAGGTCTGAAAAGCTTGTTCTTGTTTGGGTCCCCACTCAAGAGGTTTATTTTTTTGAGTCAAAGTAGTGAGGGGGACCGCAATCTTGGAGAAGTTTGCAATGAAGCGGCGGTAATAACCCAAGAGACCTAGAAATGAACGAACTTCGGTAGGAGTAGTAGGTGTATCCCATTCCTTAATCGCACTGATTTTGGCGGGGTCTACCTGTATACCTTGTTCGTTGACAATATGTCCCAAAAATTGAACTTCCTTAAGCCAAAATTCACACTTGGAGAATTTGGCATAGAGTTGTTCCTTCTTTAGGAGTTCCATCGTTAAAGGGAGATGTTGTTCATGGTCAGCTCGAGACTTTTAATAGATCAAGTTGTCATCAATGAATACAATGATGAATTTGTCCAAATAAGGCTTACAAACCCTATTCATCAAATCCATGAAGACAGCAGGAGCATTTGTTAAACCGAAGGGCATAACAGTGAACTCATAGTGACCATGTCGTGTGCGAAAAGCAGTCTTCGGAATATCTTCTTCGAGTACATGAAGTTGGTGATACCCAGAACGCAAATCTTTGAAAAGCAGGTAGCACCTTGTAGCTGATCATAGAGATCATCTATGTGAGGTAGGGGATATCGATTTTTTATTGTGAGTTTGTTGAGCTCATGGTAATCGATACACATACGGAAAAATTCATCCTTCTTTTTCATGAATAGGACAGGAGCGCCCCAAGGTGAAAAGCTTGGACGAATAAATCCTTTGTCTGAAAGCTCCTAAAGCTATTTTGATAACTCTTGCATCTCAGACGGTGCAAGATGGTATGGGGATTTAGCTATAGGGTTGGCACCAGGTACAAGATCAATACGAAACTCGACTTGTCGTGTTGGAGGTAAACCAGGTAGCTCTTCAGGAAACACCTCATAATAATCCTGAACAACGGGGATGTCGTGAATAGTTTTGCCCTTGCCTTTCTCCTCTACAATATGTGCCAAAAAGGCCACATAATTCTTTCATAGGTTTTTTTGGGCTTGGGTACAGGTCATGAGTTTAAGGCTACTAATGGGTTTTTCTCCACGAACCTCTAAGATTTCACCAGACGAAAGAGGTATACGAACAATCTTATCAAAACAGATCACCTCAGCATGGTGCTTTGTTAACCAGTCCATTCTTACTATGACGTCAAAGCTCCCGAGTTGCATTGGCATGAGTCAATGGGAAAAAGATGGTTATTAAGGTTCAATTGGTAACTACGAATGACAGAATTGAGTACAAGGGGTTCGCCACTAGCTATCTCTACTATCAAGGGATTTCCTAGTTTGGTTCTAGGCATTGAAAGCAAAGGTTCAAAAGCTAGGGACACGAAACTTTTCTCAGCACCCGAATCAAACAGAATAGAAGCAGGATGTTCGTTAACGAAGAAAGTATCATTCACCACTTCGTTATCTGCACGCACCTCGTTTGCATTAATATTAAATGCTCATCCACGAGCCGTGTTTGCATTTGCCAACTTCGGACAGTTGTTCCATTAGTGAGTGAGATAACCACAATTATAGCAAGACCCAGTGGATAATGAGGTCGTGCAGGATTTGCTTGTTGTTGAACGGGGTTTTGAACCACATGATACGAGGCAGGAGCAGAGCGACAACCATTGGCCAAATGGCCAGATCGTCCACAGTTAGTACAATGACGACACGGTAGGTGTGGTTGGTGATGGCTATTGCACTTGTTACACAGAGGTGCAGTACCGGCATATTGCCTCTTAGCAGGAGGCTGAGCTGGTTGGTTGGGAGCAGTGTTGTTGGGTTGTGTAACGACAGCGAAGTTCTTGGAAGCCTTACGCTTCCTAGACTTCTTTGAGGTTTCAGCCTTGTTTCCCTTATGTTTCTCAGCCTTGACAGATGGTTTCTTGTCACCTTTGTGGTGGAGTTTACCTCTCTTGACTTGTGAGTAAGTCAAGATAGATGCTAGTTCAATGGCTTGTCGGATGGTAGTAGGATTGCTGCCAGTGACGATATCCTAAACAAGATCTGGTAGACCGTCGATGTATTTTTCAATCACCTTATCCAAAGGCATAACCATTGTCAGACAAAGTAGACTTAACTCCTCATACCTGTTAGTATAGGCACGGTGTTCTCCACTGTCCTATTTCAGGTCGTGGAATTCGTTCTCACGTGACATTTGTTCATGACGCGGGCAAAACTCCTTCATCATAAGAGCTCGAAGCTCTTCCCACGTCTGACCCATGGCAACATTTGCACCCAGATCTCTCACCACTCCGTTCCACCACACAAGTGCTCTCTTTTGGAACACACTTGAAGCAAACTCGACTTTGCTATCATTTGGTTTTTGAACATGGCGGAATGTACTCTCAAGACTCTCAAACCACTGTAGGAGCCCAGTTGGTCCTTCAGAACCACTAAACTTGAGTGGTTTAGCCGAATTAAACTGTTTGTAATTGCATGGAGCAGGTGCATTATTGTTGTTATTGTTAGCTTGGTTTATTTGAGTTATGAGATTGGGTAGTACAAGAGCAATTTGTCGAGCTATTGGTGTGTGTCAAGCGTGATATGATTTTATTAATGTTTTAAGTCTGTTTTACGCATTGGTCAAGTTTTAAATTTATAAACCACGATATTGTACTAACACTAAACACACACTTGGGCAAGTGCACCCATCGCGAGCGTTGTATAGTGTTGGTAAGATATCGAGGTCGTCTAAGGACACAAGAGCTTTTAATACCGGTTTATCGTCAACGCCTAATCATTCTAATTTTTTTATAAAAGTTTTAAACATAAAAGTAAATCTAAAAATGTAAAGATAAATAAAATGAAATACCAATAGACAAGATAGAATCACTTGGATCCAACGCTTCTTCAATGTATCTTTTGATGATTTTTGCACTTTCGGACTTTTCATGAGATTATCTTAGTTAAAGTAGTAGGCCCCTCTTTTGAAGGTGACCTAACCCTCAACCCAGTGGTTTGAGTCAGCAAGGATACAATCCCGAAGGGTCGGAATATTGAAAGATAATTAAATAAGTTATTAATGCGAAAAGTGGTAGGCCCCTCTTTTGAAGGTGACGTTACCCTCGGCTAAGTGGTTTGAGTCAGCAAGGATACAATCCTAAGAAGTCGGTTAAATGTTTTAATAGTAGTTTACATATGAGGGGTTCAAGCTATTCGCACCCCCGCCATCCAATACCTTTGGGGCATTAAAGGAGGTCCTAGTAAGCTTGAACCAAGTCCTCGTAGGATCTATACACTGAACGAGACAAGAACTTTACCAAACCACCCTTCTAACCCCCTTCCAAGTAGTTAACGTGCTTTATATAGATCGTAAAGACACGAATGAGCAAATCAATGACATCATGAAGAAATGGTTAGGAAAATTCACTTTCAACATAAGAAACTATTTATTAAAGTCATTAATACATATGCAATTAAAAAGTGCCGAAAGATTAAAAATCAAAAGTAATAGAATAAAGACTTGTCTTCACCAAGTGATGTAAGGGATTAGCTAAGCATGGCCTTTGTTTGACAAGAACTCTTACAATCAATCTTGGATCCCGAGACTACTACACACTCTAAAGATGATAGATGGATGATGGTTATGGGTGTTGGTGTTGTAGTGGTGGTGAAATGGTGGCAAAGTAAGAGAGAAGTGGTTTGCCAAGGGATGCCTTTGAAGTGAACCAAGCACCCCTATTTATATTCATAACAGTGCCCCGGCCACGGCCTCGTGTCCATTGGGAATGGCTCGTGGCCGGCTTCTTCTCTTCCTTCATTAATTGAAGCTGTCAGCAGAGGGCCCCACACGCCCCCGTGGCTCCTGGATTACGCCCCATGGTGATCTAGGCAAAGCCCGTGGTGGGCGAAGAAGCTTCTGCAGGCTTTGTCTTTAAGTGTAAGGTCTGACAACTCCCCATTGATGCGTGGTCAAAAACCGGTGTTCTAATGTGTTTAAGTTTGTGTATTTACATAGCTTTTAATCTTGAATAGCCTACTTTTAATGGGATTTATGTTTTATATGTCTAAGAGAGTTTAAGGAGCTATTCGAGAGCTTTACGGAGCACCGGGATGAACGGGATCAATTGGGGATGTGAAATGAACAAAACCGGGTTAACCACAAAGATTGGATCTGTTTTGGGGGGAGGTTAATGGATTTAAAATGAAGATATTTGAAGATGGCATGATGAGGGCTGAATTACGAGTACGTGGGCGAAAACGGTGAGTAAAACGGAGCTATAACGAAGAAGTTATGAAGAAAACAATTTTTTCAGGAAACCAGCAAAACTAGGCAGCATCGGCGATGCCCAAAAGGGCCGTCGGGGACGCCCTCTGGATTGTCCCGTCGGCCGGAAACCTCCGTAAACAGCATATTAAGCCGTCGGGTGAAACTGGGACTTCTAGGGGCCGTCGGGGACGCCCTAAATGGGCGTCGGCGACGCAACCTGCATTCCCACTTCGCGAAAAACTTTATTTTTGAGTTGGGGGACGGGTTATACCATTTGTTTTGACCTATTTTGAGGTGTTACGAGTTTTGAAGCATAAAAACACATCTTGGAGCCATTCTTGATCATCTTCTTCACCTCTAACCTACCTTTAACATCCCCAACCTCTAACCCATCACCAAAAACAATTCCTAACCCTAATCCGCCATCACCATCTTCACAACCACCAATCTAAACCCTAATTCACCATCACCATTACCATCATCACCCAACCTTCCCACCATCATCCTCTCCATCCACACTCACCTTCCAAACCCTAAAACCTAACCTTTATCCTTCCTCCAAGACTCAAATGTCATGGCTCGGTGTTCGTGCTCGTCGCCCGGTGATCGCGTCCATTCAACCATGAGCGGCTAGTTTTCTCGGTTTCACCCCGGTGTAGATTGTTGTAAGAATTCTAGGGTTTATGCATTTGTATTTTATTTGATTTTGTGACAAGTTGTTTAGTATTTGAAACCTTTGATAATAGTCTTGCATTTGTTTCGAATTCGTAAATTGTCGAGTGATGATAAAATTTGACTCTGTGAAATGGTTATGTGCAATTATGCGTTATCTTAGGTTAGGATTTACATGTCCGAGGTGACGAAGTGCATTTTGGTCCGTTGTCTATGATGTTTATAGCAATTGGTACCTAAGCTTCGTGATAGAAATCCGTTAATCACTATATGCAACTGATTCAAGTTAAAGCATGTAGGAACCCTAGGTCTTGCAATTATCGAACCGGGTGTGATCCGTATTCCCAATTCTTGTTTTAAATCAAGTAATCTAGTTTTTTTAGCAATTAAGTAAGTAATCATTTCTTTGGTAGTGAATAGTAACTTGTTGGTTTACTCCGATATCTTTTCCAACCACTCAAATAAACAAAGAAAATTAGCAAGCTTCATAATTACCTTGTACATTTTTGTAAATAATCTAACTAATCGAACAACTAGTGCAATACTGACCACATGCTCTTCGTGGATACGATACCCGACTTACCCTAGCTACCTAGGTTAATTTGGGTTTTTGACTGATTGGGACGACACGGTCTGTCAAAATGGCGCCATTGCCGGGGAGCTAGTGCGCTTAGTATTTCATTGCTTGTTCGATTTTAGTTTAGTTTTCTTTTTTTTTTGTATTTCTGTGATTGTACTTTGGGTGGTCGAGTTTGTTTGTGCAGGTACATGTGTTGCAGGTACCACCTTTTAATATGAATTGGGTAGATGATGATCCGTGTGAATTTGTGGAAGCGGAGAGCATCTATTAGAGGATTGCCCTGTTTTCTATGAGAAAGTTCAAGCCTACAAGGATCGGGATGACTACAGTGGATTATACGAACATGGGAAGGCGTATTATGAAGATTTCAATGGTCTGTCCTCACATTCTCCATACATTAGACCGCCACCACCACCAAATTATCAAGACTACTACTATTTAGAGATGGGTTACCATTATGAGCAAGGGCAGGGTTATAACAACTATGAACCTAACTTGCCACCTTTCCCAAGTTACCAGGAGGAGTATGATGACTATTATCATGACTCCCCTCAGCCGACATACGAGGAGCCTCAAGATTCATTACACTCTAAGCTCGATGCAATCATGGACATGATGCTAGAAATGAAAAAGAAAGACGAGCTGAGAGACAAATCATTTGAGGGTTTGGTTATTCAGGTTGTTCAAATAACTGAGGAGATGGCCCAATTCAGGCGAGACCAAGAGGTTTTGGCTAATGGTACAATGGTGGGTGGTGATGTGGTGGAAGAGGTTAGAGATCTTTCAGAGCAAGAGGTTAAATGTTTGAACCAAGCAGAAGACATGACACCGCCAGACGAGTCAAATCCGAAATAAGCCCACGTTCATATCCATCCTTCTCCCATACTTATCACTCCAACCAACAAAGTTGGGGATGCGGGTTTGGGTATAAGGATTCGAAGGGTGGCATTGCAAGATCTTGGACAATTTGTTAAGAAATGACCCCGAAGTTGTGCTGTACACATGCCGAGTAAGAGAAAAAGAGAATGGATTCGGCATGCCAACTACCGAGCGTATGTTGGAAACTCGGTAGGCAAATGTTCACTTAGACCACCATGAGAGGCAAATCAGATATGATTGTTGTATAGTTTGTATAATTATTCGTTTTATTTTATTTTCCTAGTTAAATGAACGTTGTGGGTGTGTTCCCTATATAACCCTCATGAAACCTACTCGTCCTCCCGAGCAATCGGGGGGTTTAAAAGGGCTTGTTGCATAAGCTAAATGCAATCGTGATTCCTACGAAAGTGAGTTAGGTTTGTTGTTATTGTACATTATTTTTCCACATAAACCAAAGTAAAATAACGTATGGCTTGGTAACAGTTTCATAAAAACGGTATAACTAAATAACTAACAAATTTTGATGGTTATGAGAAGCATGCTTCTACACAAGGGTTAAGATTTGTAGGTAAATTGTGTTCGCGAGACGACCGTTTTCTTAAAGGATGAAGAGCACATGAGGAACGAGCTCAAAAATCAGGTGCATACGTTTCCTATTATCTTTGGTTTTTAATTAGTTAATAAGTGGATTGTAACTGTGCTATATTTTACCGGGGTGAAATTTTGGGAAGTTAGTCGTGTCACATCCCATGTGCATTTTAAAAGCTCTATTTCCACACATTAAGGACAATGTTGACCTCAAGTGTGGGGATGGGGAGAAAAAGTTTTTGATTTTGACCCGTTCATTTAAACACTTCACATTGAGGACAATGTTTACTTCAAGTATGGGGATGGGGAAACTTTCAAAAAAAAGTCTTTGTTTGAAGCAATCTAAAAAGCACAAGTAACCAAGTCAATGAGGGATGGCACAACCCATGTAGTCTTTTGTCATGGTCGAGTTCAAGTTAATAGCATGAAGGGTATTTAGCGGGTAGTTATTTGGGAATAATCCGCCTAAAAAACTTGTAATTTGTGCATATCATACTTCATACCCTTTATACATGAGATTTTGAGCCACTTGTATACATCATATATATACATATTTCTTTGTTTGAGTGGACCATTAATCATGTATTGTAGAATTGAATCTTTTGATACGTTTGAGACCCTAGACCGAATACAAGCACGAGAATGATTAAGGCATTAGGTGAACCTTTTTCTTTTAAAACCATTTATCTATCCTTACCCAAACAAACCCCCTAGTTGCCAAATTTGAGCCTAAACCTTTCATTTGACAACCCACTTAGCCCACGACCATAAACCTTTTCTTTTAAAGCCCGTGTAATGAAAAAAATCAGAAAATGTTGCAAAAAAAAAATAGAAAATCATTGAGAAAAATACAAAAATATGAATCATTGGTCGTTGAATAAAAGGCGAAAATCGTTTCCTCGTAGTTGATATTAATAGTTAGTTTTGTTTAGAGTAGTTGTTTTGTAATAAAAATCGAGTTTCATCACCTCACCACTTTAAAACATCCTATTTCCTACCCTTCGCCTAGCCCCATTACAACCCTTCAAAGACCTTTTGACTTGTGCTTGGTATTCGTGTTCGGTGGTGGAGAATGATTAAGTTGCAAGCCTATGCGGGTACGTGTTCTATTCGGTTTTGAGTGATTACTTTAAAAAGGTGCTAATACATCATAAAATTAGCAAATTGGTAAACCGTGTCCATTGGGCATGGCCCGTGGCCGGCTTCTTCTCTTCCATCATTAATTACAGCTGTCAGCAGAGGGCCCCACACGCCCCCGTGGCACCTGGACCACGCCCCATGGTGATCTGAGCATAGCCAGTGGTGGGCGTGAAGCTTCTGCAGGCTTTGTCTTTAAGTGTAAGGTCTGGCCACGCCCCATTGATGCGTGGTCGAAAACCGGTATTCTAATGTGTTTAAGTTTGTGTATTTACATAGCTTTTAATCCTGAATAGCCTACTTTTAATGGGATTTATGTTTTATAGGTCTAAGAGAGTTTAAGGAGCTATTCGAGAGCTTTACGGAGCACCGGGAGCGAACGGGATCAATTGGGGATGTGAAATGAACAAAACCGGGTTAACCACAAAGATTGGAGTGTTTTGGGGGGAGGTTAATGGATTTAAAATGAAGATATTTGAAGATAGCATGATAGAGGGCTAAATTGCGAGTACGTGGGCGAAAATTGTGAGTAAAACGGAGCTATAACGAAGAAGTTATGAAGAAAACAATTTTCGCAGGAAACCAGCAAAACTAGGCAGCGTCAGCGACGCCCAAAAGGGACGTCGGGGACGCCCTCTGGATTGTCTGGTCGGCCAGAAACCTCTGTAAACAGCATATTAAGCAGTCGGGTGAAACTGGGACTTCTAGGGGCCGTCGGGGACGCCATAAATAGGCGTCGGCGACGCCACCTGCATTCCCACTTCGCGAAAAACTTGATTTTTGAGTTGGGGGACGGGTTATACCATTTGTTTTGACCTATTTTGAGGTGTTACGAGTTTTGAAGCATAAAAACGCATCTTGGAGCCATTCTTGATCATCTTCTTCACCTCTAACCTACCTCTAACATCCCCAACCTCTAACCCATCACCAAAAACAATTCCTAACCCTAATCCACCATCACCATCTTCACAACCACCAATCTAAACCCTAATTCACCATCACCATTACCATCATCACCCAACCTTCCCACCATCATCCTCTCCATCCACACTCACCTTCCAAACCCTAAAACCTAACCTTTATCCTTCCTCCAAGACTCAAATGTCATGGCTCGGTGTTCGTGCTCGTCGCCCGGTGATCGCGTCCATTCAACCAAGAGCGGCTAGTTTTCTCGGTTTCACCCCGGTGTAGATTGTTGTAAGAATTCTAGGGTTTATGCATTTGTATTTTATTTGATTTTGTGACAAGTTGTTTAGTATTTGAAACCTTTGATAATAGTCTTGCATTTGTTTCGAATTCGTAAATTGTCGAGTGATGATAAAATTTGACTTTGCGAAATGGTTATGTTCAATTATGCGTTATCTTGGGTTAGGATTTACATGTCCGAGGTGACGAAGTGCATTGTGGTCCGTTGTCTATGACGTTGATAGCAATTGGTACCTAAGCTTCATGATAGAAATCCGATAATCACTATATGCAACTGATTCAAGTTAAAACATGTAGGAACCCTAGGTCTTGCAATTATCGAACCGGGTGTGATCCGTATTCCCAATTCTTGTTTTAAATCAAGTAATCTAGTTTTTTTAGCAATTAAGTAAGTAATCATTTCTTTTGTAGTGAATAGTAACTTGTTAGTTTACTCCGATATCTTTTTCAACCACTCAAATAAACAAAGAAATTAGCAAGCTTCATAATTACCTTGTACATTTTTGTAAATCATCTAACTAATCGAACAACTAGTGCAATACTGACCACATGCTCTTCGTGGATACGATACCCGACTTACCCTAGCAACCTAGGTTAATTGGGGTTTTTGACTGATTGGGACGACACGGTCTGTCACCCATGCCTGGCTGGGCACGGCCCCGTGGTCAGCTTCTGTTTTCTTTTTTTTTCTTTGGGGTGCTGTTGAGGGGTCAGGCATGTTGCGTTATTCCTTCTTCATGTATTTATGTTGGTTTTGCCAGCTTATTTGCTTCTTTTGTTCTTTAAAGCTCCTTTGGTCCTGTAATTTCAAAAGGAACTAAGAAACGTGTGTAACGCCTCGTATTTTATATAATATTAATAACAATAATAATAAAATAAATAAATAAATTCCGCGTATTTTATATAGTAATAATAACAGTAATAAATAAATATATATAATACGGCATTACGCAGCCTTTTTAAATATCCGGGTGTGAAAACGTCCCTTCAAAACTAGATCGGGTCACTTTAAACGCAAGAACCGGGCTTCAGGCCCAACACACTTAAACCCTAGCCTATATAAACATCACAACACCCCATCTCCTTCATTCTTACAAAACCCTAACACCCCTCTCTCACCTTCCAGTCACCGGTGGCACTTTTCCGGCCAGCCGCCGGCGACTCGAACTCCGGCCATCCATCATCTCCGGCAACCACCTCCTCCCACCTCTTACCCCCTCCCACGTTGAGCACCATTCTCACAAACACCCACCTTACAATCTCATAACCGGTCAGCCATCACCTCTCGGTGACGGCGCACGGCGACGAGAGAGAAAGAGAAAGACGGAAGAGAGAGAGGACAAAGTAAGAGGAGGTACGACGGTGACGGCCCCGGTGGTGTTTGCCAACCTCGGGCACGACGACCACAGTGGTGGTGGTCTTCTCGGTGAAGCACAACAATGGCAGCGATGACAATATTCCGGCTCCGGTTCGGGTTTCGCAACACAGTCGGTGCCAGTCTCGAAACGATGGTCGACAGTAGTGGTGGTGTCGTCAGTGGTGTAGTCGGCAGTGGAGTGGTTATTGTCTTGATTGTTCTCGGTGCAAGCTTCGGGTTTGGTCTCGATTCTTAACTCAGTTCATACTCGTTCAGTTTCCGGTCTCAGGTTCGAGTCATGTCGACTCCAGTTCAAACCGGTTTTTGGTTCGTTTGTTTCGGTTCAGGTATGAGTCGTGGTTATTTGTTTCAGTTTTGAGTTCGACTTGAGTTGATTTATTTGTCTCAGTTTTGGTTCGATTTCTGTTCGGCAGGTGCGGGTCAAACCCGGTCAAATCTGGTCAACACTCGAGTCACGTGGTGCCGAGTCAAATTCGGCTCGACATGGTATAACCCTCATGTAGTTATTTATTGAATATAATTGTTATAAATATATTTAGATAACTTGTATGTAGAATTTTGTATACATTGTTTCGTTTATTATTGAGTTTTGACAATATATCGACAAATTGCGTTGTCGGGATCGTCTAAAAACAAGAGGAAACTCTGCCCGATTTTCGTCAAAATATGTATTTATCTATTAAAGTTTTCGTCAAGAATACATATCTTTAGTTATTTCACTTTTCGACAACTATTTTTCGCTACGACAACATATACCTATATATTACACTATTCGACCAAATATATTTATATGACGACCAAATATACCTTATTTATTAAACCTTTCGACAAAATATGATTATTTATTTTACCTTTCGATATATATATATATATATATATTATACTTTTTGACAAAATGAAAATTTATACATTATACCTTTCGACAAATATATTTATCTAACGAATATATATATATATATATATATAATACACTTTTCGACAAATGTATATATCTAACAGAAGATATATAAATATAATATTCCTTTGGACAAAATGTATTCATTATTATGACTTCGTCAATATATATTATATATATATATATATATATATATAGTCGAATATTAAAGAAAACGTATCGAATTCAGATAATTTTATATCAAGACAATTATAACGGCATATATATATATATATATACTTATTTATTATTTTGACAACGCTTCTATAACTCTTTTGGTTAATATATTTATTATTGTTGGACAACGCATCTATAACCCATATGTCAAGTTTAAAGTCGAAATAGTTACTTAAACCATGTTACATATACATGTATACGTACGCACATCCTAAGTCCGATCCCAATCCTCCGTCATAATTTCGATTACTCATACACCTTCGTTGTCATATAAGGTGACCTCAATGTTCCATCCTTCAACTCATCAACTCGTCATGGAATTCCAAAGAGGCTTAGCAATTTTGTGAGTATACTCGAACCCATTTTACTTTTAAACACTTTTGGGTGCAACATGTATTTTATATCAAAACACGAAACACTTGAAACTATTTGAATCACTCTCTATCCATATTTGAACATGAAACTATATGATGCTTGTTAATCTCGTATGTTATGTTAAACTTTTGTGTCTATATGCTCATTAACTTCATACAAGCCTACCTTAACAATTATAGCGCTATAGGAGTAATGCACCGTCTACTAGTCTCGGGGTATTGTTAAGTTAAACTATTTACCTCCCGATATTCTTTGGGATAGGCTATTTTGACGCATTGTATTCTTGGGTTTGAACATATACTTGACACTTTTCAACATATTAGTAACTTGCATATTGTGATTCATGTTGGATACGAGCCGTTAGACTATTTTAAACTATTTTACGCTATGTATCAAACTTGTATACTCGCATTTGCTTTTGCATTGAACTCTATTTTAATACATGTTGCAGGTTTGTTAGGCAAGATGATGCTAAGTGAAGAAACAAGGTTTAAGTGGACTTAGAAACACACTTAGATTAAAGTATTTGTCGTTGTATGTTAGAAACAATGTTGTTCGTATTTGATTCTTGTATGACATCTTTAGCAATTTATGAAATCCAATTTAAATTAATATCGTCACATAGTGTTATGAAGTTTTGAGCAATTTGTTCGTCTCATCCCGATGTTTCCGCCATCGGTTGGGGTGTGACAGATTGGAATCAGAGCCATAACTATAGGGAATTAGGAAAAGTAGGAATGCTTTTACCTAGTCTATAGTTTTAGAGCTTTATTTTTTTTGTTTTGCTCGGAACTACTTACATGCTACTTTAATTGCTCCTTATTTATCCCCTTTTGATCTTTTAAACGTATATGCCACTTATGTGTTAATACTTACATGCTATCCTTATGTGTTGATACTTGATTTATTTTGTGCTAATACTTGTTTCATGATTCTATTCTTTACGTGTTATTCTTGGCATATTTCCTTATGTGATGATGCTTGTTTTATTATTCCCCAACATACATCTTTCCTCACGCATTTTACACGATTTCACTAAACTCAAAGACACCCGCATTATACAAACGAGACGACTTCACCAAAATAGGTCTGAAACCCACAATTTGGTGAAAGACTCTCAATCCACCTATTCTTTTACACGAAATTCACCGTCAAGCTAGGAGTGAAACCCTCACCTTGATGGAGAACTTGAAATTTTGAATTCTAGTGGACCCCCGTCAACGTGTTGAAATTAAATCCGACCCGACGAGTACCAACCACACTTAGGGTTCGAAGTCGTCAAGTTAGGGGTGAAACCCGCATCTCATCGACTAGTCCCACTCCTCGATGTTCAAAAAGAAAAAAATCCCGCCAAGTCTCGAATTTTCGTTTGATTTGGAACATGTAGTAACTGGAAGGGTGAATACCGTTAACCGAAATATCGGCGAGAGTATTCCACCTACTAGGCCAAAGCATGTTTCTCAAATTCAAAAGAATTTCGACCACTTTCGTTTAGTCAAAGTTCCACTTTGGAACAATCCAAGTTTTAATCAAACTTATGTTTTACTATCATCGTTTTTTTATGATACAATTCCCTCTTTTCAATTTCGAACTACTTTTGAGATTTCACTTTTACGCGTGAACCGTACTAATACCTTTTCATACGCTTATACATTATTCACATACATGATTTCACAAAATTTTATTTATATTTCTTGTAACAATAAATGAAGGCATATCGTCAAGATAGGAGTGAGTTCCTTACCTTGACGACTGGCCCTGTTCCTCTTCTCATCTTACAACGACCCCACCAACAAGTTAAGGGTGATTCCCTTACTTAGGTGATCGTCACCAAAACTTTCTTTTAATAGACTTTATTATGTGCACACTATTATGTGATTACCCAAATTGATTATTATTAGTAAAGTTCTTATTCATCTCGGCATGCACTGTTTAAACTTGCTTCTTATCCTACAACTTGTTTTCACAATCACTCACATACACGAAATTCTTAATATTACCATAAACGCCTGTTCCTCGATTTTCAAAATTTCCCGAGATGCTACTCATCAACTTAGTCGGTCTAATAAATCCATTGCCCACAAAAAATTTCGTATCCAACATGAATATTAAAACGCGCTCATCTTATATCATTATATGAAAGATTTTTACTTTCAATTGGGAATCAAACCAACTTTTCATACACACCTACAAAATATTACAAATATTGTTTGATCATCTACTAAAGCTCCTTTCAGAACCAACAAAAACATTTCATTAAGAACACTTTTCAATGATCACTAAGTTCTTATGACAAATTTCTTTTCTAAGGGTCAACACTTTCACAAGAACCTCTAAACCTCGAAATTCTTCTTTAATGCAAGGTCCTTTAAAAGGATGCAAACTTAATAACTTCTGGAACCTTCTCAAACATCAATCAATAAGTTAATTGAACTCAAAACACGTGGGGAAGAAAACTTCATAGGAACCGGCAATTTTCAACTTATGTAAATTCTTTTAAAACAAGAGTAGCATTTCCATTCTTTCACAAAGTACAACACACATAACCAATAGATGCTTGTACACTCTTTACATTCACAAATTAGATTCTACATTCCATGATAACTCAATCTATTTTGATTCAATAAACTCCGCGTTTTGCTCAAACAACAATATATGCATATCATCTTACACGTTTTAGTCGATATAACGCGACAATCTCGCGCACGCCACTCGTCTTCTTTTCTTTCATACTCAAAACTTCTTGATCTTTCACGTGCTTAAATTCATATATTTTGATTAATACCATGTACGAAATCATTATTTCTTACACTCATATTCATATTCGTATTTATAAATTTTATGTTCACACTCATATTCATACTTTCACTTTTATGTTTATATTCAATATCATACATTATACTCATAATCACAATTACACTTATATTCATATTTATATTCATATCCATACTATTATACGTCTATGCTTATATTCACATTTATACCTTTACGTTTATACCTATATTCATATTCATATTCATACATTACACACTTAAACTTACATTTATCCTATTGCAAGTATGTTTGCACTATATTCATACTCATGTTGACACTTATGCATTTTACTTGTATTCATATTTATGAAGATTATGCTTCCACTTATATTCATGCTCATACTTTTTATTTATACTTATAAAATTATGATTACACTATTATTCATACTCACACCTTTTATTCATACTTATACGCTTATGCTTACCCTTACATTCATGTTCATATTTATACTCCTGCAGTTTACGTTTATACTTGCATTTAAAGTCATCCACTTAAGTTTACACTTATATTCATATTCACACTTGTACTCATGCAATTTACGTGTACACTTATACTTACGCTCATACCGTAATGTTTATGCTTATATTCTTATTCACACTCGTGCTCATGCTCACACATTCTATGTTTATACTCATACTCGTATTTACACTCGTACTTACCACGATACGCTTTATGCATACACTTGTACTCATGTTTATACTCATATTCGTACATTTTATAACTATTCTTGTATTCATGCTAATGTGATTTATGCTCATATTTATACTTATACTCGTACCCTTGTTCATGCGTTTTATTTTTATACTCAGATGCGTATTCATACTTAAACTTATACTATGCTCATACTCCTATTTATACTCAACATACATATATTCGCACCTGTACGCCAACGAAACCCGAAGGATTCATTTGCGTGGGTCTCATGCTTATTTCAACGAAAACATGCTTATACTACATTCTTGCACGCACACAATATTGTTTTCAAAATTTATGTATACCCTAACACATGCGCAACTAGTACAAGCTATGCGGATCATGCGACGATCGGCATAATTATGGGTGCACACGGGATTATAGTGATAAGCGCATGAGAACCATAGGGTGCACTACCACGTATCGTAATACACGGGATGTAACATTGCATCAAGTAACTAAACGGTCGCAACGTGGTCAAAACATGGTGGATACGCCGCTGGTACTTCCTATATATAAGTGTTTTCACCATGTTACCAAACTTTCGGAATACGTGCCATGAGAAATTCGGTGTCTTACAAACCCTAGTAAGACCTGATATGCAAACTTTAAACAACTCACAACTGCATTGCTAAGTGCGCGATACCCGATTATCCACGACGAGTCTTTATCCCTAACGCAACGTCTTCATTTGTTCATATACATATGCCGTCCTTATGCTCGTATTAGTTTATTTGATCAAACGTTCACTCTCATGTCTCCTGTATCCCACGTTAGTCTTGTCTTTATACCACCTCGTTCACGATTAATCATTTAACTGTTAGAGCCCTAAAATGCTTTCTTACTTTAAAGACTAGCTTCCATTCTTGTTTAGGCGCAGACCTTGGTTGATCACTACCTTGGAATTTGATTATTTAAATTACTTAACCTTTGAGTTATTCAAACTCGTTTAAACCACTCGCCTATGCACACACATATACGTTTCACTTATGCTTGATGCCTCAAATCATTCTGGTCAAACAACTTCTTGTTGCAAACTTAATTCTTTGTTGCTCTAGACTCCATGCTTTCTCCCACGTATCCAGAAAGTTAACCCTCATTCTTTAACAAATTCCTTCTCATCCTTCCTCCTGAATAAATTTCGGGACGAAATTCCTAAAGGAGGGGAGACTGTAACGCCTCGTATTTTATATAATAATAATAATAACAATAATAATAAAATAAATAAATAAATTCCTCGTATTTTATATAGTAATAACAATAATAGTAATAAATAAATAAATATAACAAAGCATTACGCAGCCTTTTTAAATATCCGGGTGTGAAAACGTCCCTTCAAAACTAGATCGGGTCACTTTAAACGCAAGAACCGGGCTTTAGGCCCAACACACTTAAACCCTAGCCTATATAAACATCACAACACCCCATCTCCTTCATTCTTACAAAGCCCTAACTCCCCCTCTCTCACCTTCCAGTCACCGGCGCCGCTTTTCCGGCCAGCCGCGGGCGACTCGAACTCCGGTCGTCCATCATCTCCGGCAACCACCTCCTCCCACCCCTTACCCCCTCCCACGTTGAGCACCATCCTCACAAACACCCACCTTACACTCTGATAACCGGTCGGCCATCACCACTCAGTGACGGCGCACGGCGGCGAGAGAGAAAGAGAAAGAAAGGAAGAGAGAGAGAGAGAGAGGACAAAGGAAGAGGCGGTACGACGGTGACGGCCCCGGCGGTGGTTGCCGATGTCGGTCACGACGACCACAGTGGCAGGGGTCTTCTCGGTGAAGCACAACAATGGCATCGATGACAATATTCCGGCTCCGGTTCGGGTTTCGCAACACAGTCGGTGCCAGTCTCAGAACGACGGTCGACAGTAGTGGTGGTGTCGTCAGTGGTGGCATCGGCAGTGGAATGGTTATTGTCTTGATTGTTCTTGGTGCAAGCTTCAGGTTTGGTCTCGATTCTTAACTCAATTAATAATCGTTCATTTCCGGTCTCAGGTTCTAGTCCTGTCGACTCCAGTTCAAATCGGTTTTTGGTTCGTTTGTTTCGGTTCAGGTACGAGTCGTGGTTATTTGTTTCAGTTTTGAGTTCGACTTGAGTTGATTTATTTGTCTCAGTTTTGGTTCGATTTCTGTTCGGCAGGTGCGGGTCAAACCCGGTCAAATCTGGTCAACACTCGAGTCACGTGGTGCCGAGTCAAATTCGGCTCGACATGGTATAACCCTCGTGTAGTTATTTATTGAATATAATTGTTATAAATATATTTAGATAACGTGTATGTAGAATTTTGTATACATTGTTTCGTTTATTATTGAGTTTTGACAATATATCGACAACTTGCGTTGTCGGGATCGTCTAAAACAAGAGGAAACTTTGCCCGATTTTCGTCAAGAATACATATCTTTAGTTATTTCCACTTTTCGACAACTATTTTTCGCTACGACAACATATACCTATATATTACACTATTCGACCAAATATATTTATATGACGACCAAATATACCTTATTTATTAAATCTTTCGACAAAATATGATTATTTATTTTACCTTCCCATAAATAAATATATATATATATATATATTATACTTTTCGACAAAATGCAAATTTATACATTATACCTTTCAACAAATATGTTTATCTAATGACAAAATATATTATATATATATATATATATATATATATATATATATATATATAATACACTTTTCGACAAATGTATATATCTAACGGAAGATATATACATATAATATTCCTTTCGACAAAATGTATATCATTGTTATGCCTTTCGTCATATATATATATATATATATATATATATATATATATATATCTTTTTAGTCGAAAATTAAAGAAAACGTATCAAATTCAAATAATTTTTATATCACGACAATTATAACGGTATATATATAAATATATATATATATATATATATATATATATATAAATATATATATATATATATATAAATATATATATATATATTTACTTATTTATTATTTTTGACAACGCTTCTATAACTCTTTTGGTTAATATATTTATTATTGTTGGACAACGCATCTGTAACCCATATGTCAAGTTTAAAGTCGAAATAGTTACTTAAACCATGTTTCATATATGTATATGTATACGTACGCACATCCTAAGTCCGATCCCAATCCTCCGTCATAATTTCGATTACTCATACACCTTCGTTGTCATATAAGGTGACCTCAATGTTCCTTCCTTCAACTCATCAACTCGTCGTGGAATTCCAAAGAGGCTTAGCAATTTTGTGAGTATACTCAAATATGCAAGTTACTAATATGTTGAAACGGTGTCAAGTATATGTTCAAACCCAAGAATACAATGCGTTAAAATAGCCTATCCAGATATTCTTTGGGATAGGCTATTTTAACGCATTATATTCTTGGGTTTGAACATATACTTGACACCGTTTCAACATATTAGTAACTTGCATATTGTGATTCATATTGGATACGAGCCGTTACATTATTTTAAACTATTTTACGCAATGTATCAAACTTGTATACTCACCTTTGCTTTTGCATTGAACTCTATTTTAATTCATGTTGCAGGTTCGTTAGGCAAGATGACGCTTAGTGAAGAAACAAGGTTTAAGTGGACTTAGAAACACATTTAGATTAAAGTATATGTCGTTGTATATTAGAAACAATGTTAGTATTTGATTCTTGTATGACATCTATAGCAATTTATGAAATTCAATTTAAATTCATATCGTCACATAGTGTTATGAAGTTTTGAGCAATTTGTTCGTCTCATCCCGATGTTTCCGCCATCGGTTGGGGTGTGACAACGTGCTTTTTCCAACATTAGTACTATAAAAGGGTTAGTTTTATGCCTTATTTGATGTAATTATTAAGTTGCATTTTATACACATCACTGCATGGCTGCCATTTCTGCGTCCGGATTCGCGTTACGACGAGGAGGCATTCTAAAAGAGAGGAAAATCATGAGAGAAAACAAGTGAGATGATATTGGATAATCAAAATGAGATGTTAAAATATCGATGAAATGTAAGGATGGTGGTCATTCGTTTGTTACTTTAAAACAAACAAACGATACATAGTGACTAATCAAAGTAAATAGGTCTTTATAATGTATCGCGAAGACATGCTTTACCCTGTAGGTGGACACTCACCCCAAGAGTTCCCAGGTAAGAGTGACTGGTCCGATAATGCGGATCTGTACAAACACTCTAGCCTTAGGCAGAAAACTCAGGGTACAGGCATCCACCCTTCTAGATTGCACGTGTTCACATTATTAAAACCCCAAACTTTAACGAGATTTTGAAAACTTTAAAGGCATAAAGCCTAAAAACAAATCTTCTAAGGATAGAAGATTGATTTTCAAAACGAATATGTAATCACCTAAGGGTAGGTGATGGTATTGTTTTAAGATCTAAACACAAGATAACTTGTGTTAGGGTCCTAGGAAGGTTATAGTCTAAGTCAAAGCATTACTAATAACCTAATTCCCTATAACCATGAGCCCTGATACCAATCTTTCTGTCACACCCCAACCGCGTAAAACAACAAACCGCTCTGTCACACCCCGACCGCGTAAAACAGTAAACCGCGGCGAAAACATCGGGGAGTCATGTAACAGAACTATTTTTTCACAACCATGGTACTTAAAATCTTATATTATTAAATTAAATTATTTACATTGTCTTAGATTAAACGGAAAATGTAACATCAATTAAGTGTAGCATGCTCAACATCAACATTTGCTCCTGAAACATATGTGAAAGTAAATACGTCAGCATAAAAATGCCAGTGAGTAACATAGGTTTTGTGATGATGATTCATGGCTTTAAATGTTAAAAGAGTTGTTTAACTAATACAAAAAGTAGCCATGAACCATTATAAAATGTTTTCTTTTATGAAAATCATATGAAAATCGAATGATTTAAAAGAAATGATGCAAGGTTAACTTAATAACCAAAACATGTCATGTCTTGTAAAAAAAATGTCATGTCTTATGTAAAATATGTCGTGTCTTGTATTTTGTTTGAAGTGGTTTAGATAACATACGATATGTAATATAATAAAAGCACTTATATATAGGAAGTAACAACGGCGTATCCACAATGCTTTTATCATATTACACACGTCTCATTATTCCATAAATCAACCAAAGAAATGTCTTGTTTAAACCAATGTGATGTCTTGTATAAACCAATGTCATGTGTAAACCAGTGTCGTGTATAATTAGATGTCTTGTATAATCAGATGTCTTGTATAACCAGAATTTCATGTATAAAACAACGTTTTTGAATAAACAAAAGTTTTGTTTAATCAAATATTTTGTTTTATAAAATCATTACTTTCATTGTATAAACATATAACATGGATTGTTGGCGAATACATTCAAGCCTTGTTGACTGTCAGATAAACCCTTATCAAGCCTTGTGTTACGGTTCATTTAATCTCATTTACTCTCTATGTTCATTAAAGAAAACCCACCTATACTCTCTGCTTTTTACCATTCCATGTTTAATCTTTGTGTGTTTCAAGATCCGATTCATCATAGTTAATCCAAACTTCAGGTACGTTCTCTTGAGCCATATTTTCATCATCATCTTTCTTTGATTTATAAGGTTATGAGTTTGCTACATGCTTAAAAGTTTGGGGGTTTTGAAGGGTTTAACCAACTAGGTGTCGGGTTGGTATCAAGATTGTGGTTCTTTAAATCATTGTGTAATGCTTGTATAAATGTCGGTTTTGGGTATTTATAGGTTTAGAAACGGTTTTTTTGTAGAATGTTTATGAAAATTTTTAGTTTGGATAAAAATGTTTTTTTTTTAAATTATAGATGTTTGAAGTTCAAGGGACTTAATGAAGAATAAAGGTAATTATTTGAAAAAAAAAATCACTTTTTGATCCGATTCAAAGTTATGATTTTTATGTTGTTTTGTTCTAAATTTTGAGAGTCTGGGTTCCCTTCCCTAAGTTAGGAAGGTTATTAATCCAGGAATCAATGATAAAATTCGAACATTGTTCTGAGATTATTATGTATCCAGAGAACGCTTAACTTGTGTTTCTCTGAAAAATGTATTTCGGGTTAACATTGTTCCAGGGTAACATTGTTCTGGGTTAAGCATTGTTCTGAGTTACTGCTACTCCGGGTTAATTGTTAAATTGTTCATCAACAGGGTTTTGGGTTTAGTCAATATGTTGTTTCCGGGTTTAGTATATGTATGAGTTTCTTTGGGTTTTAGAGTTTATGTTGGTTTAAACATTTTGCGGGAGTTCGTTATGTTTAAACAGTTTTCCAGAGTTCTGTTTGGTTATTTCTTTCTTCGGAGTTCAGTTTGTTTAAACATATGTTAATGGTTCCATATTTTTGTGTTAAGTGTTCTAATGGGTTCCGGTGTTCAATAGTTCTCCAAAACTTTACCAACTTACAGATCAATTGCAGCAATCTGTGTGATTGTTGTATACTGGTCTGTTATATTTGCAAATACAATTCAAATACACTTGTCTTTGTTATGTAATATTTAACACAGAGATGGCTGAACAACATGCTGAATAACATGCTGAACAAACTGTTCGGTTAGACATTTTGTCACGAAACACAATCAAAATGCTTTGCTTGATGAAACAATTCGAGGAGCTGAAGATTATGCAATTTTTGAGATGCTCCTGGATTGCCTATGCTATTTCAACGAATGAGCATCAAGTTACCTCGTATATAGATGAGTTTTGGAGAACAATACGAACGGTGAACAATACAATTGAAGCCACGATAAACGGAAATCAGATTGTGATCACTGAAGAAGTTATTCGTGCAGCATTACAGTTCGGAGTTTTAGATCATGGAGAAACATTCTATTCAAGGCCCATTCGAGAACGGGCTACAAGAGCTTCCAGCTACATTGGTCATTTTCCGTCCAAGCAGTTATATAAAGGAATGGTTATTGGGCAATGGGGATACTTTATCATGTTCTCATGCAGCGATTGGTACCCCGTAAGTCAGGGATGGATGGAATGGAACCCAACCTTTTGTTAGCTATGATCGGTTTAACATTCAATCAGCCTTACAACTTCTCCCTTGTGATCCTTCGAGCCTTTCAAACACATCTTGCGTATCGAGCTGGTGATAAACACCTGATGCTTTTATTTATATCCACGGTTCCTTACACTCAATTTTTGACATTTGATTACAAACCTACCATGGTATTCATTTACAACCATATCCTCAAGATCCTATGCATAAGCGTATCTTCAAGGTTTGTAAAGCTGCTAATCGTTCGGTACACGTCGATACTCTCCCTGAGTCTCATCCTTTGCTTGGTGCAATTGTACATGAGAATAACTATAACCTTGATACGGATCCAACTTGGTTTGTGATAAAAAATGGTGTTGATCAACTGTTTGGAGCTGGTGATGACGATGGAACACCTCCGCTAGTGCAACAACAGGTGGTCGTTCAACCTCATGTTGATCCTCAACAACCACCACCACAAGAACCTGTTGCTGCAGCTGAAGAAGTCGAAGAACCAGTTGTGGAAGAACCTATGATTGATATACATGTTGAAGAAAATGTTGTTGTTAGTGAACCATTAGCTGAAGTTCCAATTCTGAGTGAGCCAGTTGATGTTATTACGGGTAATATTGAAGAAGAAACTGTTCGAGTGGAACAACATGTTGTTGGTGTTGCTGTCTCTGCTCCAAGTGATACATTGGAGTCTGATCCTCTTACTAGAGAGCTTGATGCAACTCTTGGATAAGGAGCATCTTCTAGCATTGTGGATAAAGGAAAAAGGATTACTGAAGATATTGATGTCGATATGTTAACTGAGAGAGTATTATGGGTTAATTCGTAAAGATATGCTTAATAAGATTTCAGATGCACATAAATATAGACTTGCAACTTTGCGAAGCAAAGTAGACTCTCTCGGCCCCTCTTCTGATTGGGGTCTGCATTTAGGTTCGTGGAATAATAAGCTGGACGATCTTACATCTATCACATTTGACTCGTCCTCCTCTGACGATAACAATGATGATCGCCGACCTCCTGTTGCTGCAGCTGTCAGTCAATTGCAGTCAGTCAGGAGTTATAAGCGTCGTAGAGTCATGGAGGGTTCAAGTTCTTCTCATCGAGTTTCGAGTACTAAAGTTACATCAGTTGAAGCTTCACTTGCTTCTGTTATTACCACTGTTTCAGGTGGTCTATCCATCTTGGGAAGATCGGTTACACTTTCTTCTATTACCGCACAGTTTCTAGTTCATTCCTCTGTGGAATCTGTCAATGTTGCTACTTCTGTTGCTACAATGTCTCCTATTTTGCCGTCAGCCATTCCCATCGCTCCGCTTTTCAGCTCACTTTCAATTTTTTCGAGTTCAAGTAATGTGTTTTCAACCTCGGTAAGTGTTAGCTTACCTTCTTTGTTGTCAATCTTTATTGGAATGTCGCCGGGTGCTACTCAAAGTTTTGTACGACCAAGTTCACCCATTGTGTAACATCCATGAGGGCCTAGGATGATTAGGCCAACAACACCGAAGACTAGGACCCTTCCAGCTCGCGATCTTCATCATCTGGCGCAGCTTAATCTCAACAATCTTGCAAATTTCTGCAGCATCGGAGGTTTGATTCCAGTTTTTGAAGCTGAAAGCCGAAATAGCAGGTGGAAGAGATTCAAGCCCGCAATTGGTCGAGCTGTTAAAACTAGAGACAAAGTAACGGGTAAACATGTTTTGAAGATGGTTTACAAACCTGCTAGGTGTCTGCGAAAGATTCCTATGTGAAAGTTTGATCTCGGCAGCATGCAGGGAATCAAGTACAGGTACGTTGATGGGAATACGGGCGAGGCTGTCATTACAAAGAAGAAAGTGACTAAGGAGATCGTACGGGTTTTGGATCCGCTCTGGTTGGTTAATTTCAAGATGGAGGACCTAAAGAAACTCATACGTCTGCCTCTTCAATACCTTGAGGGAGATCGACCTTTAGCACTTCAATATATTAAGGTAGCGAAGTTCTGTGTGAAGAATCAGATTTGTGTGGGCAGGGAGTACTCAAAGCTCAATTGAAGACAAGATTACAAGTTTTGCATTGAAGATCCGCACTCATCAAGGGGGAGTCTGTAATTTCACTTTTGTGATAAGTGTTAGATTTCAAGTTGATTAAAGTCTAGGGTAAAAAATGTAAACTTGTAGTTTTAGTTTGATATGTCTTATTTTATGTCATGTCTGAGTTTATGGTCATGTTCGAACTTATGGTTTGTTTTGTAATGTCCAGATTTAGGGTACTATCCCTAGTCCGAATTTATGTATAACTCGGAACATCTTTGTGGATCCCGAGTTTAGGTATTTGTAATGTTATCAGAACTTGTGTGTTCCGGATGTGTCTTGTATTTATACAATAGTGAAATGAATGACAAGACAACGATTCTTTTGTGCAAAGTTTCTTTTGCAAGCAAATCCTAATCATTGTGTGTGTGGTGATTGCTACTGTGTGTACTGTCATATCTAAGAATACTCTATGTATTCTCAGGATCTTATTTTTCTACACTTTCTTGTCCAAATACTTGCGGTGGTTTTCGTGTGGTGGATTCCGCACACCACGTGTTCATGTTTGAGCGAGGTCCATGATCGAGAGAGGACTAAGTGACCTTACACTTATAAACTCTTAGAAGGCTTGTATAATTTTCTAAATGAAGAGAGAGGTTAAAGAGAGTGGGCCATGGATGAGAAAATAAAGGAAAGGCTTATGCGTGTATTTTGATGGTGTATGTAATGTAGATGATATGTTGTAACAGAACTTGTGGAGTTCTTTGCTGCTCAGGGGGAGAATACGCCTCTGCAAGTTCAAGCCAAATGCAAGTTGGATGAGTTGATGAGGAGCCCGGGTGATCTGGATAAGGACAAGGATCCTAACGCCGCTCAGCAAAGGGAGCAGCCAAGGAGCTCACAAGCTTCTAAAGCTGCAACCGGTGCTCAGGTTGAGGGGGAGTCCGGAAGTGGAGCCAAAGCAAATAAAGGAAAAGATCTGGTTGAGGCTGAATCAAGCCTTTCCTCGGATTCTGATGATGAGGATACTGTTGCCGAACACTTTTTGAGCAATGATGATCTTGAAAAAGACGATGAAGTTGAGGGGATTGTTGAATATTGGAAGTCGGATGACAAGATCAATGAAAAGATTGATTATGTTGAGGAGGCTAGGAGCGACAGTATTGTGTACACGCTATAGACTATTCCAGCCGTAGAATCCGTTGATGTAAATGTTGATGATCTCAGGGATTATGTGTTTGCGAATGCTCCTCCCGAGGAAATCCCAAACCATGAGAAGGTCCCCGAAGAGGTTCGTTTAGCTCCACAAAAATGGCTCAAGCCACTTCCACCAGATACAACCCAGAAGAAGTCATGTGTGAATACGAAAGGGGAGTAGTCGGGGCAAATTAGAAACTTGGACTTTGACGAACAAAACTTGTTGGTCATGATCAAGCGTACTAACAGTGTGCAATACTTCAAACCGAAGGTTAAGTACCTAAGGACCCTTCCAGCTCGTGATCTTCATCATTTGGCGCAGCTTAATCTAAACAACGATACAAAACTTGACAGCATCAGGGTTTGATTCTGGTTTTTAAAGCTGAAAGCCGACATAGCAAGTGGAAGAGATTCAAGCCTGCAGTTGGTCGAGCTGTTAAAGCTAGAGACAAAGTAACAGGTATACAGGTTTTGAAGATGGTTTACAAACCTGCTAGGTGTATGTGAAAGATTCCTATGCGCCAGTTTGATCTCGACAACATGCAGGGAATCAAGTACAGGTACGTTGATTGGAAAACGGGCGAGGCTGTCATTACAAAGAAGAAAGTGACTGAGGAGATCGTACAGATTTTGGATCCGCTCTGGTTGGTTAATTTCAAGATGGAGGACCTGAAGAAACTCAGACGTCCGCCTCTACTATACCTTGAGGGAGATCGATCGGTAGCACTTCAATATATCAATGTAGTGCATTTATGTGTGAAGAATTAGATTTGCGTGGGCAGCGAGTACTCAAAGCTCAGTTGAAGACAAGACTACAAGTTCTGCATTGAAGATTCGCACTCATCACGGGGGAGTCTGTAAATGCACTTTTGTGATAAGTGCTGGATTTCATGTTGATTAAAGTTTACGGTCAAAAATGTAAACTTGAATTTTTGGTTTTATATGTCCGAGTTTATGTCATGTCCGACTTTATGCCATGTCCGAGTTTATGGTCATGTCCGAACTTATGTTTTGTTTTGTAATGTCCGGATTTAGCGTACTATCCCTAGTCCGAATTTATGTATAACTCGGAACATCTTTGTGGATTCCGAGTTTAGATGTTTTGGGCCTTGGGCCTGATTTATAATGTTATCGGAACTTGTGTGTTCCGGATGTGTCTTGTATTTATACATTTGTGAAATGAATGACAAGACAACGATTATTTTGTGCAAAGTTTCTTTTGCATACAAACCCTAATCATTGTGTGTGTGTGGCGGTTGCTACAATGTGTGTACCGTCATATCTGAGAATACTCTGCGTATTCTCAGGATCTTCTTCTTCTACACTTTCTTGTCCAAATCCTTGCGGTGGTTGTCGCGTGGTGGATTCCACACACCACGTGTTCATATTTGAGCAAGATTCGTGATAAAGAGAGGACTAAGTGACCTTACACTTGTAAACTCTTAGAAGGCTTGTATAATTTTCTAAATGAAGGGAGACGTTAGAGAGAGGGTGGGCCATGGATGAGAAAAGACAGGAAAGGGTTATGTGTGTGTTTTGATGGTGTAAGTAATATAGATGATATGTTGGAACAAGTCTTGTATTCACTTATAACTTTCATCACCTTTAAAGTCAAGATGAGATCTTCACACCATACTACGTTATCCAAGCAACATCATCACAAAGGGAGGGCATGTGGGCCCTCGCAAAACCATCAACTAGGAAGAGGGGGGTCTTGGGTTGGTTCGTTGATGTGTTTAAGTTTTAGCACATGTGTGAAGTATATAGGTAGATATATATGTGTTTAGTGATAATTAGGATGATTAGGATACTAATCTAGTGTTATGATGTTAAAAACTTTTAACTAGTTCACTAGTGTGGGCTTTGATGGTTATTAGATGTTAAACTGATAAAAATTGTGTTCGCGATTCCATTAATGATCAATTATGAAGCGATGTTGGATGATTTAAGTTTAAATAACCTTATGGCATATATAATGATTTTGATATTATTTATGATAATTAACATCATCCATTGATCATATATGTTTCTACTAATGATAAACTTTAACTGGTTTAATGGTATTTACAAGTGTAATTGCTCGGATCGGAAAATTCATTACCTATGTATTTTTCCGGAAAGTTATATCTTTAAACTTGTTTCCTCACTTAGGGTTATATATATATTTTTCGTTGGACATGATTTCATGCCTTTTGTATGGCGTTTAGGGAATACCGGAACTCTCCTGACATGAATAGTGTAACCGAGTAATCTACCAACGGTCACTGTAAGAGTTTTTATCGCATCGCGTCGCGGCGAGTACGATCATGTGATATTCAAATGTAATGCATTTCCAGTGGATTTCTAGCTTATGAGACTCAGTCATATCGTAATTAAGTCTAAGCACATAATTATATAGTTAAATAGTGATTTAGTTGTATGGACTTACCTGATAAATTGCCATTTTTCACAACTCCAACTAAATTCAGTGACTCCATGTAAGGCCTCGGGTACCTGCAATTCCCAAAATAAAGTCAACTGCTAATCATCTAACAAACTTGATTAATTTAGTAAATTTTCTATTATTACTTCGTGACTATATCCCCACAGATCGGATCAGGCATGACCTCCTCGCGGCCCGCTTCCAACATAGGTTCAATTTTAATGAAGAATGACTTCTTGGTAGTCATCCAACTTCTAACCACCTTCCCTGGTCTTATAAGCTAGTTTACACCACGGTGAAATAAAAAAATCTACAATTATAAATGAACAAATGTGTAAAATTTCACATTTTGAATTCATTTCTTAACAAAACTAAAGCCGTGTCTTGAACCATGTTGCAACTTTGTGGTTGTTGTGATGAGAAAGACCTTAATGAAGTACAAACACAAAGAAAACTGATGAAGTCTTTATAGAAGTTCCAAGTTTCAGCCCAAAACTGTTGACGTAAAAAAACCAATCACTTTAACGCATCATCCAAGTACTGATCATAACACCAGAATGTGATCTACAAAACCATATGTGCATCATCAATTTTTGGCACATAGACTTGCTGTAGCTACAATGTCCACAAATCAATCCCCTGTTAGAATCTCTTGATGCAAGAAGTATCAACAAAAATGATATATATTACAAATTTATTAAACTTCATACCTCCTCACATTAAGAGGAACACCTAGATTTAGTATTTCACAGAAAACCTGGGCAAGGATCTCAAAGAAGCAAAAAATTAATATAATATAAAGTAAAAAGCACCACATTAACTATGCATAGGGGGGGGGTTATATCACATGGGTGTTATTTACAATCTTATTTCTAGTTTTATCATAACATTGTATATAGTACTTTTATTATATTAATATGTTAAATAAAAATTATAAAAGATTATAATCAACCATTATTGACCCTAATTTGTCATCACCCATCAACTAGGCTTGGACTCCGTCTCGGCTCGGTTTAAACTCTATTTCTAAAGCTTGAGCTTGGCTAGTAGCGGATTTTTCAAACTTGGGCTTAGCTTGTTTACTATTTACTAAATAATTTATTTACATCTATAATATTTTTATATGGTTTTTAATTTTATAATACTTATATATATCATGATATGTATATAAATTAGTTATTTTCTTAAATTCTAGAGTAAATTGTCATTTTAGTCCCTGAGGTTTGTCCAAAATTGTTATTTTAGTCCAAATAGTTTTTTTTCACCTCTGCGTCCATGAGATTTTCATTTTTTTGCCATTTTGATCACATTGGCTAACTCCATCTAAGAAATTCAGTTAACAACAGAATTTGAATTAACTATTAAATTGATTAAGCACACCCATGCTTTCCAAGTATGATTAGAGTTTGAGATTAATCTAAAGTTCTGGTATCCAATTTTTATGAACTCTCTATACATTTAACCGTAAGATCAATTATCTTTCTATGTTGAGGTGGCCATCTAGATTTGCCCAATGACCTCATCTTGAGGTTGACTCATATTGTTGTTTTAACCTTGATAAGAACTTTGAGAAGGAGCTCCATGTTGATAGGAACCTTAACAATAGTTCCATTGATGAGTTTGTGTGGTTTGTTGATCTTGATTATAAATAACGAATGATTGTTGATGATTTTGTTTAGAATCTTGCTAATTAGACTCTTGAAAATTTGGATTTAGTTTATGGACGGTGGCATTGTTGTGAAAATTAGAATAAAGATGTGGTATTAGGTACGGATTGAGAGAACTAAAATTCCGTCAGTGGTAATGATACTGACGGTTGCGTTATTGGTGTTATATGCCATGATTGTTCAAAAGAAAAAAAAGGTTTGTTCAGGTCCTTCAGGCACGGATGGTGCCAATGAAGAAGAAAATACTAATTAGATGCATGAACACCGGTACGATTTTCTATGGAATTGTCATCTGATCAAGCTTTTGAATTATTAAGTACCACTGGAAAATATTATGCGAAACAAAATCTAATAGCCTCGCCACAAGACGATGGGTCTCCTTGGTGACCACCCTCCTGCGTGCCAAAGTATCATCTCTTCAAGGATACTTGTATTGGCGAAATTAGATTTTGATATCACTATCGAATGGTGGTGGGCCTAGAAAAAGCCATAATTGTCGTGATAGCGATCTCTTCATTCCTATTGGTGAATGTGTGATCATTACATTTGTCACGTCGTACTTTTTGCGACATAACTGAATTCGGGTCCCCACCACACCCGAGTATACTGAGCAGTCCTGCTATCATGGATTGTGGAGTGAATTCGAGTAATACCTCTTCATAACTCATCGTGGGTTGGTTAACATTTGAGTTCTTGGAATATTTCTTATGGTTCTTATAAACATCATTGACCTCTTCATAATTGGGAAACAACGACGAATATCAATGAATGGATGTCCAAAAGTTTCACAAGGTGGCACGCTACCTCTATCTGCAAAAGCACTAACATTTCCCATTCCTTAGATCAACATATCACTTTTTGTTTAAAAACACTTGGTATGCTGATATTTTCATTGTTTTAAGGTGTGGTCAGTTATATTTGTGTTGATAAGCTTATTTAAAACACCTGGTATACATGTATTTCATTGTTTTAAGTTGTGGTCAATTATATTTGTGTTGATAACCTTATTTGAGGAGCTTATCAATCTATTATATGTACTTCTTCATTGTTTTAAGGTGTGGTCAGTTATATTTGTGTTGATAAACTTATTTAAAACACTTGGTATGCATGTATTTTCATTGTTTTAAGTTGCGGTCAATTAAATTTGTGTTGATAACCTTATTTGAGGAATTTATCAATTTATTATATGTACTTCTCATTACCAAAAACAACATATACTACTTTATCACTTATTAGTTTATCAACGGATTATACTTGATAGCAAATCTTTTAAAGAGCCCTATAGTTTTGTTTTTTTGGTTTTTCAAAATGAATTATTAAATGACAAATTTCTACATAACACACTCATATGGTTATATACGAAATGCAATATCTTCTCAAGACTTCACATATTAAGGCACTTTAACTCGGGAAGTCAAACCCGATGATCACACAACCATATAGAACCGAAACATTTATATTCAAGCATGCGATGCGGTGGCTTGTGCAGTAGTAGATTCACCCTTGCTAGAGGGTGGGCGAGTGCCGAGTGTAAGGCCCTTTTTGGTAGTGTATTTTTCTTTGTAATTTTCTAGATAAAGCCCATGTGCCCATCTTGGAAGGCCCAAGTGCCCAGGTCTGCTTGAAGTTGCCTGGTGTTCATTTGAACACTGGTTTCGACTTTCTGAAGTTTTGATCAAATTGTGACAGCTAAATTATATTCATGTTGGCCGCCAGTCAGAATTCGAACCGCTGCTGTGATTGACCAAGCCATCTAATTTTATCGATTGATTTAGACAGGAACCTGATTGATTGATTGATAGATTTAATATTGACAATTGGAACTTCAGTACTTGATTGATTGAGTGATGATTACAAAGGCTGGAGTGAGAATGTGTGATTCTATAACATGTATTCAAGTTTAATTCTGAATTTAGGATGTCTCTGTTTTCTGAATTCGAATTGGGGATATGTTACAGGGCAATTTAGGATGTCTCTGTATATTTGAACCGTATGAATGTGTGATCTTGTTCGGTTGTTGAGGATCGAGCAATATTGGGTTACAGGGGCCCATTTTTTTCATTTGCACAGGACAGAAGAATGCCCTAGAGACCTTGGGGACTGCCATGCAGCATTATTTGAATAATACATAATGCCATAAATATGAAATTTGCGTGTGAAATATCTAATAGATATAATAGAATAATCACAATATTAACAAACACATCTATTCTTAATATATATTCTATTAATATCCATGCAAAAATAGAGTTTATTGTTTATAAATAACGTGCAATGAGTTGCGACGGTTTAGCAAAAATAGAGTTTATATTATAAACGTGCAATGAGTTGTGACGGTTTAGTTTTACATTACATTTACATTGAGGTTTAGATAACAATAGGTAGTACTTAGAATGTTATAAAATACGAATTTTGAGATCTCATAACATAAAAGGAAAATATAATCAAAACTAATTATAAATTAAAAAAAAGGAAGTTTAAAGGTACGTGGAATGCTCTGAAGTACTATTACTGCACTATGTGACGTTCTAAAATACTGCTCACTTCGCTCATTTTTTATTTTGTAAGTAGAAAATAAAGGTTTAATTTCATAAAAGTTTTTCATTCTCTCATTTTGTATGTGTGAATCTTTTATTTTAATTTTAAATATATATTAAATATTAAGCCTACTGAAATTATTTAAAACATAGGTTATCATCATAATCATCGCATATGCTTGAGGTATGCTCGCATGATGTGGCGGAAAACACAAACATTGATAATCATGTAATATGTTTTTTAATTAAAATAAACAACCATAGAAATATTATACGCACATTTAAAAGAAGAAAATGCTCGTTTTTGTGCGTAGTTTTTTTCTGAAAAAATATTAACGACTGAATAAATTATGGTCGTTTAAAAATCATGACGCGTGGGAGGGATAAGTTGGTTTATAAGTGAACAATAGTCACATCATATTCCTTATACTCATTTTATTCTTAAAAATTAAGAAAACTGCCTAAAAATACCAATTCGTCTAATTCTTCACATCATATTCCTTAGACTCATTCTATTCTTGAAAATTAAGAAAAATGCCTAAAAATACCACTTCATCTCATTCTTCACATCCTATTCCTTATATTCATTCTATTCTTAAAAATTAAGAAAACCGCCTAAAAATACCACATCTCATTCCTTAAGAAAACCTAAAAGAATTCTACAACCCATTCTTTAAACCTTAATCTTATCTATAAAACTATATAGAAAACTACAATGAATTCGTATATATTCCAATCCCTACCTATTTCATTTCTATATAATTATACTAAATGGGATATGAGAGGTTTATAAAAAGTAATAGATAAATTTAAAGAATACTGATTATTAGTTAAGTTATATAGATTAGGATAAAGATTGGGATGTAGATGCTACATAAGAAAATGAGTAAATTACAAGTTTTGTCCTTTATGTTTACACCATTTTGCAGGTCGTGTCCTTTAGCGTAAAATTTTGCAAGTTTTATGCTTTATGTTTCAAAATCTTACACGTTTTAACCTTTAAGTCAAACCCAGTTAAAGATTTAATTAAATCTAGTCATGTACATTGCACATGAGTGTATTCTTGTCATTTTACCTCTCCAGTGACTATTAAGTAAATAAATTATATTAAGGGACTATTTATTATTATTATTATTATTATTTATTATTATTATCATCATCATCACTACTACCACCACCATCAACTATCCCCCCCTCTTTCTCTCTCTCTCTCTCTCTCTCTCAACCACCATTCACCCACTAATTGTCAAACCCCGTGGAATCGATTACATCAGAGCCGGGCGTGATCTGACTGGTATCTTCATTACACAGCGGAAGTAAATATTTACTAAGACTTCTAGAAAGTGAACGCCCCATCAGTACTTGGATCCCAATGGGTTCTCCTATTCCAACCGTGCCATAGTTTAATTTTTGAAACCTGAGAAAGAAACATGCGAAAAATCAACATAATGTTGGCGAGTTCTTAGTTTGTTTGTTTTGTGTCAAATGAATCTTAAAACATTTGAAAACTATGCATTCGAAAAACCTGTTTGTGAGATCATAGTATCTCAAAGCGTTTGAAATGTCATAACTGTATATCGGTATTGAAATGTTTTTCATTATGTTTGTAAACCGATGCATATAACTGTTGTGTTTGTAAATCAGTAATGAAAATGTTTTCTGTCGTCACTGTAACCCGGAATTTGAAATGTTTTCAGTTATCTTTGTAAACCGGTATTGAAATCATAGTATGTAGGATGCCTATGGAATCTAAGGATCATCAATGTGTAGCTAATACACTGACGTAAGTGCTATAAGTAAATAACCAAACCAAGACAACTTTGTCATCAATAGGGCTCACAAAAGCACTCCATGGTTAACAAGTAGGAGTGGAGCGTGCCTCAGGCTCAATAGATCTACACCTTTTGCACCTTGGTCACTAGGTGATTAATGGTTACTGTTGTCATCATCCTACTTACACACATTGATCAGTTATCATCTAATCCCATAGCTACATACCAAATGTCATAATCTGTGTTATTGGGCCTAGCCTATGTTATCTTGTCATCCGTGTCATCGGGCCTAGCCCATGTTATCTTGTTATCCGTGTCATTGGGCCTAGCCCATGTTATTTTGTCACTAAAAAACTTTGGGGCCTCGCCCCTTTCTTAAACTCATGCATGTTTCGAAAACGTGTATGTTTTTGTATAAACCGGTATGTTTGACATAAACTTTTTATAAACCAATTGTGTTATCTGGAATACGTTTGTAATATGGTTTAGAAGTATATGATTTGCGTTTATCAAAATATTGTATGTTTTCGTAAAACGTGCATGTCTTTCCACCCCCGAGAACATTTATAAAAATGTAAAATGGTAAAAAGTGGGGTTTATGAACTCACCTTGTTATCCTTGTGCATAGCTAGCTTAACGTGATTAATGTCATTCCAAGATCGTGAACTCGCTAGCGTGCGACTATAGCACTCCTATCAAAGAATCAAGCTTATAAGATTCTAATAAGACGACGTAGTTAAACTATGTGTCCGAGCTCTACCGAATCGTTAACAAACGATCCTAAAAGGGTGTTGTT
Source organism: Scalesia atractyloides (assembly GCA_947069175.1). Lineage (NCBI taxonomy): Eukaryota > Viridiplantae > Streptophyta > Magnoliopsida > Asterales > Asteraceae > Scalesia > Scalesia atractyloides. The sequence continues at coordinate 59,865,855 of CAMTDV010000025.1, forward strand.
ATCTTGACTTAAAAATAACCGATCTATGGTTATTTAATCCCGTTCATAATCGGGATGAAACTAAGTCTCGAAGAGCGACTTAATTTCCGAATGATTTAGGATATATATTTATATATTTAATATAAATATAGTTACGAAGTCGTGTTAGTTGTCGAAAATAGAAATACATCAATGAATAATGATACGACTCGTTGTAGTCTTTGTAGACGCATACATATATATATATATATATATATATATATATATATACAAGCATTTATGCGTATACGCAATACGTTACGTGTCCGAGATAAGCGTCTTGCATCTCGTTTATAATTAATAAAAATTATGTAATTGACGCTTGTTATACTCTTACAATCAAGTGTCGCACTTCGTTTAGACATTTGAAAATAAATATATATAAATAATTATATTTATTTTATGAATTACCCGAATCATCGTCTTTCGAAATAAATATAAAACATTATATTCATCTAAATAAAAGCATCCGAATCGTCGATGTTTGAAATAAATATAAAACATTATACTTATTTAGGTAAAGGTATCCAAATCGTCGTCGTTTGAAATAAATGTAAAACATTATATTTATTTATAAAATAATTCCGACGTTAGAAGAACTATAAGACATCACATTCGAAGTTTGAAATACCAACCGTTATGTTTATGCTATAAAGGATTTTCGAGTTTCTTGACGTTTGGAACAGAAATACAAATAACTATATTTAGTTCATAAAAGTGTTTAAGGTCGACGTTTGAAATAAATATAAAAAAATATACATATTTATATAGTTTTCGAGTTTCGTTAACTTGTAAATCAAGTTTGTCAACACGTTATAACTTTGTTTTATAACTCCTAAAACGTCGCTAAATAAATATACTTTCGTATTTATTTGATAAGAAATCTTGAACCTTGATACACGTCGTTTTTACAACATAATTACGTTCGTATTTCGGATTTTTACGAAAAACGGACAGAGTTCTCTCTGTTTATGGACGATCCCGAAAAACAAGTTGTCGATATAATTTTTCAAAACACAACAAGTATTCAACCAACAATATATATAATTTTCGTCCAATGTTTAGAACATAAGTTTTCGTTATACAAGACTAGTATACATATATCTATATATATTTTATATAACGGTGTGTCGGTTCGGTTTTTGAGTTAGTATACTCAAGTTATATAAGTACGAAATACTCAAATCCACGTAATTCAATAGTTTACTCGTATAATATTTTTCGTTTATTAATCGTGTCGGTTTGAGCTCGGTTACGCATTAAGACGAAAGATTGAATAATAATTAATAAAATTTTACGTTAATAATATTTTACCAATTCACGTTGACCGGGTTTGACCCGAACCCAAAAGAGACCGAAGATACACGTTGACTGTTGTTGACCCGTGTTGACCCGGGTGGACCGAGTTGACCAGTTGAATATGAAACGACTTGTTGATCAAACGAATATGAACCGAGTTGACTTGGGATCCTACCGAGTTGCGCCGAGTCGAACCGGGCCCACTTGAACTCTGACCCGGAACTAAACATGAGCCAATGGAAACCGAGTAGGAAAGAAAAGAAAGGAGCGATGACGGGACCACCGGCTGTGTTGTTGGTTTTCCGGTCACCGGTGAAACGGCCTGTCGCCGTTCACCGTCGCCGTAGTCTGCCACTGTTGTCATCGAGCACCACCATCCATCCATCATAACTTACCAGCGCCTGCAATAACAAGCACTAAATGAAAATAACTTGGATCTACAGAGATCGGCACGAAAGAATGAGGGTGTAGCGTGCTTACCGGAGTGCGACTCTTGAACTACCGCTTGCCGGAGCCTGAAACCACTATCACCGCCGCTCGAAAAGGAAAATGGGTTCCGGAATCGGGTTTAGAAGGTGCAAATTAGGGGGTCTGCTGGAATGCCACTGTCAAAATCCACTACCGTTGCCGTCATGAGCGGCGGCGCCGCCGTTTTCCACCGCCGGAGTACCACCGGCACCGCCGTGCTCCGGCTGCCGGAATTTGGTCGCCGGAGAGAGAGACAGATATGGGTGTGTGTGGCTAGGGTTATGGGATGAAAATAAAGGGTGTGAGTTATAAAAGTATTTATACTACTATACTAGGGTTTTAAGTGGGCTTGGCCCAAGACCCAGAAGCCCGTATCTTGTGTTTTGCGCTGCCCGTTGATGTTTCAGGAGCCTGTTTTTGAACCAAACATCGTTTAATGTTGCAAATTGTTATTTTAGTACTGGAAGCATGTAAAGTAGCGTCGATAGTTGTCGTTTGACGCGTTCGTTCGTCGGTTGCATTATAATCGCGAAATTTGCCATGTTCATCGTTTCTAATCCGTTTTTTTATCTGATTTCGAAGGCGTATATTAGAATTCGATTACGAAGCTAAATTTGTCATAATATATCCATTTTGAAGGCGATACACGTTTCTGAGGCCTTCGTTCATTGCCGCTTATCGTTCAGTAGTCTTTCCGCAAATCAACATTCGCGCATTGTAAGGTTGGATAGACGTTCCTAGGCACTCCAAAGGCCTAAATTGAGTGAATTTACGCCTAATTACGCTTCGTATTAATGTCTTAATGTTTCTTATTCGCGTAATTAAAGATCAAAAAGTACCGGTTATCACACTAATTACATACCCAATTATAGTTCAAAAAGTTCCAATTCTTTTTCAAATGCCAATATCCCATTTTCTTCCATCTACTTCCTCCAAATTCATCGTTGTTTCTCTAAGCAAACAAATAGGAAATTTTGAAAGATGTCGTATCTGCAATTAGGGCTGTAAACAAGCTGAGTCGAGCCGAGCTAGACCCAGCTCGAGCTCGACTCGATTAGAGGTGGCTCAGCTTGAGCTCGAATTTCAAATCGAGCTGAGATTTGAGGCTCGAGCTCGACTCGATTAAAATTCGAGCTAGCTTATCTCGGCTCGATCTAGCTCGAACTATCAAAGAACCGCAAAATTTACTACTTAAAAATCCCTCAAATATGAACTTCTTTATAGACTAGGGGCCATAATTGCAATTTAATTTAACCAAATGGCTAAATATGCAAGTATAAATAGTTAATTCACTTTGTACATTGTCTTTACCTTCTTTTATAGGGGAGATACTCCCTTAATTTTTTTTCTAACCGATGTGGGACAAAAAAAATGAAGGATGTAAACCTTATCGAGCCAGCTTACGAGCCGAGCCAAGCCGAGTTGGCTAGTTTACAACCGAGCCAATTTGGAGCCGAGCTTTTTTCGATCGAGTTTCGAGCGAACTGCGAGCCACGAGTTTTTTGAACACCTCTATCTGCAATGGGGTTTAGTTTAGCAGAGCATATCAAAGGAACCCCAACACACAGTGGCCGTTACATGCAGGCTATGCAACAACTTCTCACTCCATCAGTCCAAAGTAATAGCCACCACAAGAATCCCACAAATTAGTTTATTATTTATAGCACATCCTAACACATCCCAAATTTACAATCATAATTTACATAAATTCATGGTCACACTGAAAACAATCATGTATCAATATTCATCCTTCGAAGAAATAGACATATGCCCACCGGAGGAATTCTCCGGCGGAAATTTAATCGGCGATGCCAGCGTTGCAGAGCTATCATGACTGGAATTACCATAACCACACTTCACCCACCGGGGGGATTCAACTCAATCTCATCCAAATCGCTAGTGGAGGTCAGAATCGGTAGTCTGAGGATCAGAGAGAGAGAGAGCAAAGGTTTTTTTAGAGAGGGAGAGGAGAAGGTGTGTGAGAAAGAGAGTGCAGGGTTTTATTTTTATACTTTATTTTTTTTTGTTTTCACATAATTAGTCCCTTGATAAAAGTTATTTACTTAATAGTCCATGAAGAGGTTGGTTCATGTCAAGCGTCATATGATTTTATTAATATTTTAAGTCCGTTTTACGCATTAGTCAAGTTTTAAATTTATAAAACACGATATTGTACTAACATTAAACACACTAGGGAAAGTGCACCCATCGTGAGCGTAGTATAGTGTTGGTAAGATACTGAGATCGTCCAAGGACACAAGAGCTTTTAATACCAGCTTAGCGTCAACGTCTAATCGATACAAATTTTCATAAAAGTTTTGAAACATAAAAATGAAAAGATAAATAAAAATTGAATACAAATAGACAAGATAGAATCACTTGGATCCAACTCCTCTTTTATGTACCCTTTGATGATTTTCGCACTTTCATACTTTTTAAGAGATTCTCTTAGTTATATAGTCGGCCTCTCTTTTGAAAGTGACATTACCCTCGGCCAAGTGGTTTGAGTCAGCGGGGATACAATCCCAAAAGGCCGGAATATTGAAAGACAATTAAGTAAGTTATTAATACGAAAAGTGGTAGCTCTTTTGAAGGTGACGTTACCCTCGGCCAAGTGGTTTGAGTCAGCAGGGATACAATCCCAAGAGGCCAGTTTAATATATTAATAGTAGTTTACATATGAGGGGTTCAAGCTATTCGTACCCCCGCCATCCAATACCATAGGGCATTGAAGGAGGTCCTAGTAAGCTTGAACCAAGTCCTCGTAGGATCTATACACTGAACGAGACAAGAACTTTACCAAACCACCCTTCTAACCCCCTTCCAAGTAGTTAACGCGCTTTATATAGACCATAAAGACACGAATGAGCAACTCAATGACATCATGAAGAAATGGTTAGGAAAATTCACTTTCAACATAAGAAACTAGTTACTAAAGTCATTAATACATACCCAATTAAAAAGTAGCCGAAAGATTAAAAATCAAAAGTAACACATAAAGGATTTGTCTTCACCAAGTGATGTAAGAGATTAGCCAAGCATGGCCTTTTTTTGACAAGAACTCTTACGATCAATCTTGGATCCCGAGACTACTACACACTCTAAAAATGGAAAATGGATGATGGTGGTGGGTGTTGGTGTTGTAGTGGTGGTGGAGTGCTGGCAATGTGAGAGAGAAGTGGTTTGCCAAGGAATGCCTTTGAAGTGAACCAAGCACCCCTATTTATAGTCAGAACAGAGCCCCGGGCACGGCCCGTGGCAACCTTCATTTATTGCAGCTGTCAGCAGAGGACCCCACACGGTCAACTCTTCACCATACTATCAAGATTTTACAAATATAAGAGTTGACCATGGCCCGTGTCTGGGTGAGCACGACCCCGTGGTGGGCGTGGAATCTGCCTTTTGTCTTTTCTGCAGGTCCTGTTAACTGACCACGGCCCATGTCTGGTGGACACGGCCCCGTGGTGGTCTTCCGTTTCTCTTGTTTTTGTTCTTTGTACATATCAAGGTAAAATAACAAGAATAGCCTTATGTGCAAGGCAAATGACTAGATTTAACTAAAAAATCTAACTTGGTTTGGCCTAAAGGTTAAAACGTGCAAGATTGTGAAACATAAAACACAAATCTTGTAAAGTTTGCGCTAAAGGACACCTCCTGCAAAAGGTGTAAACATAAAGAACATAACTTGTAATTTACTCTAAGAAATTAAAGTAAATCAATATATTTTTATGGATAAAGGATGAGATGTAGAAGAGTTCAAAAAGATAGATACATTTGAAATAATGATTTTTAGTTAGATTATAAATATAAAAATAAAGAGTATAATGTGAATGATATAAAATTTTTAAAATTATATAAAATAATATTTTTGTTCTTCCATATACACTATAGATGAAGTATACATAAACGATTGTTTGTTGATGTGAAAGTTAAGTTAGGCTCTTTTATCTAGCATTAAATATTATTTCATTAGTTTTTGTCACTTTAAACAAAAAAAAATAATGCTTTTCTAATGACAAAAACATTATTCACACTTCAAATCTTCTGATTTTTTTTAAGAATATGGTACTATATAAATCAGAAAACTTGTTAAGTTACATTAAAACAGAAGGTAGACTGGCAACAAGCTGCGCCATCAACTCATTCTAAAAAATAAAATGTATTGATTCTGTGTCATAAAGCAAATTACATTTTTGCATGAATGGTAAAAAGAATCTAACCAGGCTATATTTTCACGTGACAACAATATCTTGTTTGATGATTGGTCAGATCTTTGTTTCCTTATAAACATTCTCTTTTTTGTTAATGTTTATTTGCAAACTTTTGTAAAGCCTTTCAAGCATTATATAAAATATATTCTAACTATCAAATACAAATTGGTTTTAACAAAAGAAGTGAAGGAGATAATTTTCCTTTTTTAAAAATTCTTTTTCCATATACTTAAGTATGATATTTAATTGAAAAATATAAAAAAAATCATGTATTTACTCAGGGTAATTATAAATACACAATTTTTTTAAATAATAAGACTAAAATATGTGCTTAACGAAATGGAAGAACAAATTTCAGAAAAAAAAAATTCACTACTGCACTTCTCATATTAAGCTCAACTCATTTATATAGGTGCCTAACCCCTGAAATATATATAAACATATTGGATTTCTATATGTTATAATCTTTAGAAAGTAGAGTTTGGATTTACTTTGAATATATTTATAAGCATAGGTGAAACTGAGCGATAATCGGACCGTTAAACGAATCAGAATCGAAAACCGACGAAATCGAACCGAAATTAACCGAAAATCGGTTATTCTTTTGTACCATCCTTTAACCGAAATAAACAGAATCGAACGAACCATTTATATTTTCATATATTTTTAGCTTTTATACCTCTACTATGTTTTATACTACCATTTATTATATTGATACCTCCATTTCATTTATTTATACCTTTATTTCATATATTTATACATCCGTTATATGTATTTCTAGGTGAAAAATGTAACACCCCAAAAACGGGTTTGATAATCAAACCACGTCAATATTAAAAGACGCGTAAAATATCAATAGTGGTAAAAGTTAACCCGATAAACATTAGGATTTATATAAATGAACCTAATGTTAAACAAAAATGAATAAACGTTTTATAAAGTTAAAAGTTTATGATTGGCCGGGTTATCGGGACAGAATTTAAGTCGGGTAGTGGCATCCCGAACTTAGTAAACTGAGATATCGCGTTCACTCGACAATTGACATGAAGTGTATAACTATGAACATAAACCTAGTTAGCAATACATGTCTAAGTAATAAAACAATGGATGGTAATCTTCCATTGTTATGTGAAACAAACTTGAGGGACCAAAGTTGTCTAAAAGTGAACTTGGGTTTTATAAACAGAAAAATTAAAACATAACACACATAAAAAAAGTGTGTATATGTCGATCCTCGGGAGAATTAACAAGGGGAAACCCTTGTTCAACCTCAATTCATCAAATTGGAGGGCGAATCGAACCCAGAATTGATGCATGAACGCGTTTTAATGATCACCCAAACTAGGGGATCATGAGGTATGTCGAATTTTTGATATTAATGAAGTTGTGAAATTTGATGAACATCACAAGAAGCGATTTGTGTATGAATCATAGAGGCTATAGCCGAATTAGTGATGTATACTTGCTTAGGAACAAAACCCTAAGTGAAAATTCTACATAGGTTGTTGTAATTTGGATGTTTAGATGATTTAACACACTTAGATAAGTGGGTTTTAATAGTATGATGAAATTGATGGTATAAACATGATTAGAATCATCATGCATGATGGTAATAAGAAAGTGTTTGATTAATTTATGAATTCGGTTATATGTTCATACTTGCCATTGAATGAGTTTTTGTATGATAAAAGGGAATTGCTGTTTAAAAAATCATGTTATTGATGCTTGAAATCATATTACCTACTAGCGAGTATGTAACTTGGTTTCATTAAGTATTTGAATGAGATGCCTATGTGAGTTCGATGAACCAATTTGTGCATTCATGTATGTTAATAAGTCAATTGACTTTTCAAAAGTCAAACTGACCAATGATATGGTCGAATGATAAATTCGACATAAAACTCGTAAGGTGGAATAGTCGTAATTGATATTGACTAATTTAAGCATCTTACGAATTATGATGATGGTTTGACGCTTGACAAGCTAGGTGGAGGCTTGGAAAGGAAACGGGTCAAACGAATCAAGTATGAAGGAATAACGTAATTTGGATGCAAGGTCTGTAAAGCTTACACCCTTTTTATAGAATACTTACTTGTGTGTATTGGATATGAATAAAGTAAATTTCGTAATTGAAATATGATGTTCCGATGTGAAATAATATGGGTCGGAACAAGTGAAAATGGTGAGAAACCATAATTTATGGTAAAAAGGGTAAAACGGTAAATTTAGTCATCTGATGAAGAACAAATAAAGAATTTTGAAACATTATGTTATGGTATAAACCGTGACGGGTAAAAGTGGTAAAAATAGTAATCCGGGCATGAGTTGACAGATAGATAAAGAGATTTGAAAAGACACCATATGGCGTAAGTCATAACGGGTCAAACAAAATATGAAACAACTTTTAAATAAGATGTACTCACGGAGTAAACCGGAATAAAAGAAATGAGATGGTAATTAAAGACCACCTCATAAAGATAAATGGTTATTTCAAATAAATGGGTCGAATGGTGTTGTTAACACCATTTGACAATAATATTTGATGATCGCTTGTTGAGCTTTGTGATCACAGGAAAATAAGATATGGTTCGCGTTGCTATTATCTAGTAATTAATAGTGAAAAGGTATTAAAACGGGTCAAAATGTTGACCCGAGCCAGGTACGCACAAATAAGATTACAGTTAAACGAGCAATTTTGGTCAAATATTTAGTGAAAGTCCTTCGTCGTAAAATGAGGGACTAAAATTGACCAAAACGCCCTTGATGGGTAAATCGGGCAAACGATCCTTATGGGCTGTTTAGAAACATATATTATGGTAATGGTAAACCTTAGATAAGCATAAAAGTTATAGGCGAAATCTTTCACGGGTTAAATGCCTAAAATGAGTCTTTTCCGTAAAATGGCTAACCGAAGGGTAATATTCGAATAAATAGTTTACTATATTAAATCCATCCCAAATATAGTTGTGGTGGAAGATAAGTAGATGTCTTAATGTGGAAATGAGAAGTACGAAAAGGAAGAGCGAGAATTAAGCTTAAGTGCTTAAATCCCATAACGGGTCAAAATAAATATGCGCATAAACCGGGCAATGGTTGCGCAAAATATATTAATTGTGGATCCGAGTAATGGTTTACGGATTTACATATGACAGGGAATGAGTTTTAAACATAAAAACTTGATTTGGAGTAATCTAAACACTTGTTTGGTGGAAAAACATGAAATTCATGAGTCAGGTCTGGGTTCAGCGCCCAGGGCGCCAAAATCAGAGCACAGTGCGCCAAAATGTAATTGTCTGCTGTGGTGCGCTGAAATCAGCGCCTAGTGGCGCCGAATGATACAAACCTTCCCGTTCTTCGCGTTTTGAACTTACAATTTGTGTGTATGCTTCCAATACTCCATGATGCATCAAAAATAAAGTTTTCATTTTCGGATTTCGGGTTAAATGTGTAGGCAAACATTTTACGAACATCTAGAAATAAGTTTCAAGTGAAACGGATGAAAATTGAGCAAGTTACGGAAGATTTCGTAACAAAAACGGCAAACTTGAAAGTCGCTGTAGTGGCCTACCATAGCTTACGGTAGGTGTCTGCTGGTCGCAACAGAACCCACAAACTATACGCTACAGTCTGGAGTCGTAGCTTACAGCGGGAATCGACAAAAAAATGTTATTTGCTTTATGTTTGGTCATTTTTGGCATTCGGGTCTAATTAGACATGTTATATACTTGATATAACTAACGTATTTCATGTTTTATGAAATACAGGTCATTGGTTTGAAGTACCGGAGGAGGATCAAGCTCAATGAAGAACCGAACACGATCAAAATTAAAGCTTCCGTAATATGTTTAGTCGTTTCGAAACTAAACATCGATAATATGTTGAAACGTTTAAATTCTTAAGAAGTTTAAATAAACTCGTAATATAGTATGAACATGTAATCGCAGATAAAATCTTTTATATGCGAAACTTTCACAACTTTTCAATTTGTATAATAAGGGTCTTACAAGTTGGTAATCAGAGCTCAAGGTTAATGATCAAATGTGTTCGGTTCGAGACTTGATCGCACAATCCGATAAGTTATTATAAATACTAACAGTCTAGCATGGTTAAAAGTGTTGTAAACAACACATAAGGATATTGTGTGAACGCACTTTATCCCAAATAAATTGGTAAAAGACCAATATGTTTAGTGAAATACTTGTGTTAACAAGTATTGTAGAAAGTCTTGTATTAAAGTACGGGCGCGCATTAATTTCAACGTTACTAATATTCTGTGAATGTTCTAAATGAAGGATGCTCGCATTCGAAGATGGCGAGAGTATAATAATTTATTGTTATGATGATGGAATGGTCCGAAGTATGACAAGTGGTGAATGCTCATCAAGGATCTAAACCAAAAGAGAATACTGAATAAAAGTCGAACGACAAGGAAATCTCATCAGGACGAGCATCGCCCAGGTGCACACTACATATTATCATATGAACAATATTAGGCAACATTCAAGAAATGTATGATTGTTGCATAAGGAATATAAAGACTTGGGAAACCTGGATAGGATACTTATCCAGGATAATGTTTTCAAGAGAATTGGGCGGGAATTATGCGTTATTCACAATCGTGAATAACAAAAACAATAAACGAATTCAGATTTAGAAACTTGAATGGGATCGACCATCCAAGTAGACATTATCAATAAGTTTATATAGAAGAATAGTGACGATCACATTAGCGAATGTGATTGCACAAAAGTTTTATAAAAAGGAAAACATTCTATATGTTTTAAGATAAAAAAGTTAAAAACTAATAATTGTTAAATAACAATTAAACAAGGTTTTACCAAATAAAATCAGAAATTGGACATAAACCGAGGATTTACTTACATGGGGAGTAGTGTGATAGTTATAATAAGGTCATGCGTGTCATGTGTTGATCGCTTACTCTGGCCAAGTAAGTAGTAACACATGACACCGTAAACTTCTTATAATGACTACATATACATCCGATGTGGTAAAGACGAGGCAAATGGGAAGAGTTTAAAGATCCTTAGGGTTTGACCCACCTTAAAGGCGTATTCGTATAAATGGTTTTTCGTGGGAACCATAAAAACGATATATTACGCACATTGAAATAAATGAACCAAAGAAAATCCATGGAATAAGTCATTATGGACGAAAGAGCCATGGTTGGCAAAAAGGGCACGTAAAACCAAAGTATAAATGACCCGCGGGTCATAGAAACGGAGGTATTGCCCACACGGAAAACGATCAAAGTCGTTGACTATGGTCGTAGAAAAAAGATAAAAAAGGAAAAGAAAGAAATGATGATGATAATCGTCATTCATGATCTATAAGACCATCAAGGATGGTCAAATAAAGAATAAGGTTTGGCTGTTCATAAGTGATGGATTTCACATGGACAAGTCAAACGGGTCAAATAAAGAATAAGGTTTGATTGTTCATAAGTGATGGATTTCACGCGAACAAGTCAAACGGGTCAAATAAAGAATAAGGTTTGACTGTTCATAAGTGATGGATTTCACACGAACAAGTCAAACGGGTCAAATAAAGAATGACTGTTCATAAGTGATAGATTTCACACGAACAAGTCAAACGGATTAAATAAAGAATAAGGATCCCACATAATGGGACATGATTAAATATAGATGTAAATGCAAACCGGGTAACGGGAGCGATAAAAGCAAAAGAATAATGAACCCGGGTAATGGGTCGTGAATGAATATAAACGAAAAACGCAAATCGAACAACGGGAGCGTTAAAAATATCAAAGATAAAGAACCCGAGTAATGGGTTGTAAAGAAATATAGGTATGAACCGGATAACGGTATGTGGAGAACATACCGACGCGTAAATGACGTAAGAAGTCATAGAGTCAGAAGAATTGTCCAAAAAGAAAATAAATTATTTTTAAACTTAAAAAGGGTGCCTTGACACTAAGAATATATATTTTAAGAGCGAAATGATACGATTAAAAGATGATCTACGGGATCACCATAACGTTCGGGTTATAAACAGTGTAAAGGTCTATGGGACCAAAATGACCCTTGGGTCACAAATGGAAAGAAACAGAACTATAGTGGCCTCACCTTAAAGAGGGTGAAAACCTAAGAAATAGCCTACGAAGCTAAGTAAAAGAACCTACGGGTTACTTAGATAAAGCGAGGGAAAAAGTTGAGAATTCCCGGGTAAAATATGAATGGAAAAGAATAAATTCTTAATCGTCAATTTCTCGATGCGAGTGATTGACATAAGCTAAAGAGAAAACGTTAAATTCAAATACAGTTTTAATGAGAAACAATGTTTTCACAGATATGAATATTTTGAGAAGAATTGGAAAATGATTAATATTAAAAGATACAGGCCTTGATACCGATAGGTGCAAGATGATACATTCGAAAGGAATATTTTCGATAATGAAAAGTTACTATCAACTTAAACATGACGCGACGCAATCACGGTCAAGAAAAGTAATATGAAGTATAATCACGTTGCAGCCTGGACAATGGGTATAGAGTAACTGGACTAATAAGTGTAGTCAATGAGACCGATTAAGGTAAAAATTTAAATTTAGAGTTTGTTTAATACGCTATTCATGATAAGATTAGCATGGAATAAACGTAATTGATAAATTCATATGACCAAGTGACCCAATAGTGACTCGGTCAAGTAGAACAGTAAAGGTAAATGACTACAAGACGCAAATGATGGCCCATGAGACGTTGCTAACAAAGTGCATTGATCGTATGTACTAAGCGATCATAAGGCAACACAAACGAAGTGTCAGGAAGTCAAACCGAGCAAAAGCATGATTGAAGGATAAAGCTATAAGGTAAGTGGTTATATGCTTTATAGAATTCCTGTTAATATCACCTCTTAAATTGTGTTAAATAATTAAGATAAAAATCCAGAAACTCGGCTTGTTCTTAAGCGGTAGATTCCGTATGAATGAACCGAATAAATTTGATAACCAAAGGGTTTAGTTGTTAAAGTGACGAATTACACAACAACATCTAAACGGGTTAAAATAATGAATTTATGAAGAGTTTGAAAGTATAAAAGCGATGGATTTCGCTAAATTAACCAAACTGGTTAAAATAACGAAATTACGTTATTTTGAGTTGCATTATTTCGCATGAAATATGTATATGCTTTATAACCAAAAGGATATTACCACACCATCCTGGTAATACTAACAAATGGTAGAAGTATGAGCAAAGCTGAAGTAATTACCGAAATAACGTAAGAAAGGTTTCGGGGACGAAACCTCTTTAAGGGGGATAGACTTGTAACACCCCAAAACGGGTTTGATAATCAAACCACGTCAATATTAAAAGACGGGTAAAATATCAATAGTGGTAAAAGTTAACCCGATAAACATTAGGATTTATATAAATGAACCTAATGTTAAACAAAAATGAATAAACGTTTTATAAAGATAAAAGTTTATGATTGGCCGGGCTATCGGGACAGAATTTAAGTCGGGTACTGGCATCCCGAACTTAGTAAACTGAGATATCGCATTCACTCGACAATTGACATGAAGTGTATAACTATAAACATAAACCTAGTTAGCAATACATGTCTAAGTAATAAAACAATGGATGGTATTCTTCCATTGTTATATGAAACAAACTTGAGGGACCAAAGTTGTCTAAAAGTGAACTTGGGTTTTATAAACAGAAAAATTAAAACATAACAAACACAAAAAAAGTGTGTATATGTCTATCCTCATGAGAATTAACAAGGGGAAACCCTTGTTCAACCTCAATTCATCAAATTGGAGGGCGAATCGAACCCAGAATTGATGCATGAACGCGTTTTAATGATCACCCAAACGAGGGGATCATGAGGTATGTCGAATTTTTGATATTGATGAAGTTGTGAAATTTGATGAACATCACAAGAAGCGATTTGTGTATGAATCATAGAGGCTATGGCCGAATTAGTGATGTATACTTGCTTAGGAACAAAACCCTAAGTGAAAATTCTACATAGGTTGTTGTAATTTGGATGTTTAGATGATTTAACACACTTAGATAAGTGGGTTTTAATAGTATGATGAAATTGATGATATAAACATGATTAGAATCATCATGCATGATGGTAATAAGAAAGTGTTTGATTAATTTATGAATTCGGTTATATGTTCATACTTGCCATTGAATGGGTTTTTGTATGATAAAAGGGAATTGCTGTTTAAAAAAAATCATGTTATTGATGCTTGAAATCATATTACCTACTAGCGAGTTTGTAAAATTTGATTTCATTAAGTATTTGAATGAGATGCCTATGTGAGTTCGATGAACCAATTTGTGCATTCATGTATGTTAATAAGTCAATTGACTTTTCAAAAGTCAAACTGACCAATGATATGGTCGAATGATAAATTCGACATAAAACTCGTAAGGTGGAATAGTCGTAATTGATAATGACTAATTTAATCATCTTACGAATTAGGATGATAGTTTGACGCTTGACAAGCTAGGTGGAGGCTCGGGAAGGAAACAGGTCAAACGAATCAAGTATGAAGGAATAACGTAATTTGGATGCAAGGTAAGCAAAGCTTACACCCTTTTTATAGAATACTTACTTGTGTGTATTGGATATGAATAAAGTAAATTTCGTAATTGAAATATGATGTTCCGATGTGAAATAATATGGGTCGGAACAAGTGAAAATGGTGAGAAACCATAATTTATGGTAAAAAGGGTAAAACGGTAAATTTAGTCATCTGATGAAGAACAAATAAAGAATTTTGAAACATTATGTTATGGTATAAACCGTGACGGGTAAAAGTGGTAAAAATAGTAATCCGGACATGAGTTGACAGATAGATAAAGAGATTTGAAAAGACACCATATGGCGTAAGTCATAACGGGTCAAACAAAATATGAAACAACTTTTAAATAAGATGTACTCACGGAGTAAACCGGAATAAAAGAAGTGAGAGGTAATTAAAGACCACCTCATAAAGATAAATTGTTATTTCAAATAAACGGGTCGAATGGTGTTGTTAACACCATTTGACAATAATATTTAATGATCGCTTGTTGAGCTTTGTGATCACAGGAAAATAAGATATGGTTCGCATTGCTATTATCTAGTAATTAATAGTGAAAAGGTATTAAAACGGGTCAAAATGTTGACCCGAGCCAGGTACGCATAAATAAAATTACAGTTAAACGAGCAATTTTGGTCAAATATTTAGTGAAAGTCCTTCGTCGTAAAATGAGGGACTAAAATTGACCAAAACGCCATTGATGGGTAAATCGGGCAAACGATCCTTATGGGTTGTTTAGAAACATATATTATGGTAATGGTAAACCTTAGATAAGCAAAAAAGTTATAGGCGAAATCTTTCACGGGTTAAATGCCTAAAATGAGTCTTTTCCGTAAAATGACTAACCGAAGGGTAATATTCGAATAAATAGTTTACTAAATTAAATCCATCCCAAATATAGTTGTGGTGGAAGATAAGTAGATATCTTAATGTGGAAATGAGATGTACGAAAAGGAAGAGCGAGAATTAAGCTTAAGTGCTTAAATCCCATAATGGGTCAAAATAAATATGCCCATAAACCGGGCAATGGTTGCGCAAAATATATAAATTATTGATCCGAGTAATGGTTTACGGATTTACATATGACAGGGAATGAGTTTTAAACATAAAAACTTGATTTGGAGTAATCTAAACACTTGTTTGGTGGAAAAACATGAAATTCGTGAGTCAGGTCTGGGTTCAGCGCCCAGGGCGCCAAAATCAGAGCACAGTGCGCCAAAATGTAATTGTCTGCTGTGGTGCGCTGAAATCAGCGCCTAGTGGCGCCGAATGATACAAATCTTCCCGTTCTTCGCGTTTTGAACTTACAATTTGTGTGTATGCTTCCAATACTCCATGATGCATCAAAAATAAAGTTTTCATTTTCGGATTTCGGGTTAAATGTGTAGGCAAACATTTTACGAACATCTAGAAATAAGTTTCAAGTGAAACGGATGAAAATTGAGCAAGTTACGGAATATTTCGTAACAAAAACGGCAAACTTGAAAGTCGCTGCAGTGGCCTACCGTAGCTTACGGTAGGTGTCTGCTGGTCGCAACAGAACCCACAAACTATACGCTACGGTCTGGAGTCATAGCTTACGGCGGGAATCAACAAAAAAATGTTATTGCTTTATGTTTGGTCATTTTTGGCATTCAGGTCTAATTAGACATGTTATATACTTGATATAACTAACGTATTTAATGTTTTATGAAATACAGGTCATTGGTTTGAAGTACCAGAGGAGGATCAAGCTCAATGAAGAACCGAACACGATCAAAATTAAAGCTTCCGTAATATGTTTAGTCGTTTTGAAACTAAACATCGATAATTTGTTGAAACGTTTTAAATTCTTAAGAAGTTTAAAGAAACTCGTGTATGAACATGTAACCGCAGATAAAATCTTTTATATGCGAATTTTTCACAACTTTTCAATTTGTATATAAGGGTTTTACAAAAAATATAGCCCTTTTTTGTTTGACATCAATTGTATGTATTTCTAAGTAAAAAAAAAGTTAGCCCTTGTTTGGTTTGGTTATTAACCGAACCAAAAATAAAAAAAAATAACTAAATAAACCGAACCGATTAACCGAACCGTACACACCCCTAACCGTGAAAGTATAATTGGATTATTCAATCAGGTTCGTTAATTAACTAACTACGATATAAACTATGTTAAAATACCTCAGTTACTTGCACATAACATAGACCTTTAGTCATAGACCTTTAGTTAAATGGAGATACTACATAAATAATTACATTATAAGCTTAACTAAATAACACCTGAGTTTTAATAAAGATTCAGGTTATTTTTCTGTATATTTTATAGAAATAATTAAAAAGCTTTTTATTTCCTCAAATAACAAGGTTTTCTTCAATTCTCGAATAACAAATTTTATTTTTTAATGGTAGCATCATTTGAATAAAATATATAAGAAATCCACAAATTGAAATTCTAGATAGTATGAATGTTAATTATCATGAAAAACTTTCTCGTTTGACAAGTGAAAGGAAATACACAACTCAATACACGCTACAGTTTGTGATTCTGAGTAGCTACATATATAAAATCAAGTGCTATGCAACAGATCATCATAATTTTGATCACATGTTTTTCATATTGTCCCTGGATTAAAAAAAGAATAACTCAAATGTAATTTTGTTGACGAGATTTTAGAACTTTACTACTTTAGTTTTCTGTTTTAACTTTTTTAACACTCAAGTCGAAAACTGTAATAGTTTATGAGAAATGATATTACTAAATCTTTTATTATTATTATTATTTTTTTGCTTTAAGAGATATTTCATTTCACATCATAAAAAAAACTTGTCAAGTTACATCAAAACAGAAGGTAGACGGGCAACAAGCTGCGCCGCCACTCCCTTCTGATTTTAATAATCCAAACTTTTATTCGTTGCCCGGCAACGGTCCTAACTTCAAAAATAACTGGTGGTGGTCCCAATTTTTCACATATTGTAAACAAATGGACTTTTACTAAAAAAACATTAACTTCTTTTTGTCTCTTTATCCTTTTCGGTTTAGTAAAGGTCCATTGGTTTACATTATACGAAAAGGTTGCCGAAAGGATAAGGAGATAAAAAGAAATTAATGTTTTTTTAGTAAAAGTCCATTGGTTTACAATATACGAAAAGTTGGGACCACCACCGGTTATTTTTGAAGTTAGAACCATTTCCAACCAATGACTAAAAGTTTGGATTACTAAAATCCATTATTCCTTATTATTATTATTATTATTAGTATTATTATTATTAACATTTACAATACTAATTAGGGGCTATTTGTTTTGTCTCTTAATAGTAGTTTCATTAAGAGGCAACCTCTTAATGTTCTGTTAGGATTGAACCCAATGAAAAGAACAGATGATACAAAGCCAAATAACATTATCCGAGCTTTGGTTAAACTATCAGAGGTTACAACTTTTGATGTACATACACTGCTTTCCTTAAAGACTGCTCATCCTATCATCTGCCTTCACAAAGCTTCAAAGGTCTGCCAGAGTTACAAGGGTCAGGAGGATTAGTCATTAGTTTAGTTCATTAATGTAACAGTGCTATGCACTGATAGTTAGTATTAGCAGTGTTTTCAGTTAGTTACAATTAGTTTCCTGTCACTATCAACCCTGACGTCATCAAAGATGCTCAGTGGTTAGATAGTTAGTATAAATAGGTAACTTCTGTAACAGTTTAAACTCGTCTATTAAAAGATCAACTTTCGCATATCATCTTCTCTGCATTTTCTTATTACCAAACTGAAATTGCAAAGGCTAAGGGGGAGTTTATGAATCACATGCAAGTTTACCAACTTGAAAGCATGATGATGATGAAAACAAACGACCATTA
This sequence comes from Scalesia atractyloides, assembly GCA_947069175.1. NCBI lineage: Eukaryota > Viridiplantae > Streptophyta > Magnoliopsida > Asterales > Asteraceae > Scalesia > Scalesia atractyloides. The sequence goes on from CAMTDV010000025.1 coordinate 59,884,269, forward strand.
CTTGTAGTAAAAGTTTTCCATCTTATTCCGCTGCAAATCTCTTTTCATTCAATCATTTTCCATTTTATTGAAACAAAACTACAAGTAATTTAAACTCAGATCTTAACAATTGGTATCAGAGCATGATTCATCAATTCGATCTAACAATCGATTTGGTTCGAACAGATCAGCTCTCTTGCTAATCAGTTTGGTTGTTTTAGCTTGATATTCAGAGTTTTATTATGTTCAAGTTTTTAAAACAAAATCTGTGAAAAATCAACTGAAAATGTCTCAAAACACACAGGATGCCAATTCTGGATCCTTATTCAAACTGCCGATGCTCAAAAGAAATGAATATTTCATTTGGCAACAACGGATGGGTCACATCCTTGCTCAGCAAAACACCGGTTGCTGGAGATCTGTTGCTTATGGACCACACATTGCAATGGTTCCAAGCACAGAGGATCTAGCTAAATAAGTGCCAAAAAATCCTGAAAACTTTTCGGAGCAAGATTTCCAGAAAATTGAATTGGATGCTAAGGCATTTAGCATAGTTGCTTCTGCCTTACCCAATGAAATTTATGCTGGTCTACTCCATTGTAGTGCAAAGGAGTTATGGGATGCACTGAAAGAGCAATTCGGTGGGACTGAGGAAATGATTGAAAGTAACAGAGAAGTTCTAAATCAGCAGTATGAAACGTTTTATCACTTGAAAGGGAGTCTCTAACAAAACAATTCAAACGTTACAGCTGTCTCATCAGTGAACTTAGACTGGTTAACGTGGTTTTTCCTAATTCGACTGTCAATAGTCGTTTCCTTATATCATTACCAGATAAGTGGGAAACTGTAGCTTATGTAACGAGAAAATCTGTTGGGTTTAAAGAAATGTCGCTGACACAACTTCATGGGATACTTCTCACTTATGAGAGAGAGTTAAACCAGAAAAAGAAGTTGCAAGATTCTAGCAAAATGACTGATGATTACTCATTGGGTAATACAACTCTTTTGGCCAAGAAGAGGGATCTGACAACAGTAAGGACCAAAGCTATGATCACTATATATATATTACATCTGGTGGAAACTTTGGATCTGAAACATATGCACCAAACTATGCTTTCACTGCTAGTGGAGAAAGCCAAACCTCTGACAATCTATCCTTTGAGCTGAATGATTTACAACACATTGAACCTTCTGATCTTGAGGAAATTGATATTTTGCACCAATTGGCACTATTGAGTGTTAGGGCTAGTAAATTCTATAAGAGAACTTGTAGAAAATTCCCAGGATTGCATGGGGGTTGAAGGTTGGGCTGGATAAATCAAAAGTCAAGTGTTATAAGTGTAATAGGCTAGGACACTTTGCCAGAGAATGCAGGTCTCAAAGTTCTAGACCAATAGTGACTCATCCTGGCCCTAGACCTCAGCACACACAAAACATTGCTCATTGCCCCTGCTCAACATGTTCAAAACACTGCCCACTTTGCACATCCTGCTACCACTGTTCTAGTGCATTATGTTCAATCCACTGTTCCACAAATTCAATATGTTCAGGCACCATCACATCCTCAAGTGCTTGTTCAACAAGCACCCATTGTTACACAACCTGCTCAAACCACTGCTAGTCCAGTAGAGGTTGGTCAATAAAGCTTTTTCACACAAAGTTATGTTGACTGGAGTAGCTTGCCTGAGGATTTGACTGAAGAAAACTTTGCTTTAATGGCCAAAAATGATGTTGAACAAGAATTTTGTTTAGTGGCCTTAGAGACAATTGCTGAAGGTGTTGAATCTGTGGAGATAGTGTCAAAAACTGATGAAGTTCAAGTTTGTGATGAAACAGTGGTTTTAAGTGAAGAAAAAGAAAATGCTGCTGATAAGGAAAAGAACTCTCCTACTGACCCATGGAATGTTGATGTGTGTGAAGATGAGTGTGATTGTACTCTCATGGCTGCTACAAAGGTATCACCTCCGATCCTTAAAGATCTATGTTCTGACAAATGCATCATTGCTTTTGCAAACATCAAGAAGGTGAATGAAAACCTGAGAAACAAAAATTTAGAAGATGAACTTAATTTTGAAAAACTGATTAAATAGTTAAAATCAAAGTTAAGTGAAAAAGATTCTGAAATGAGTAGCCTGAGACAAGAATCAAGCATAACCAAGGACCAACTTCAAACTATGGTAGAACAATACCAAGTCTGTAAAAAGGAGTTAGAAGAAACCCAAATCACTTGTGAAAAATGGGTTGAGTCTTGTAAAGGTTATGAGATTATGCTTGATGCTCAGATCAAGAGCAACATTAAGTTTGGTGTAGGTTTTAGAACCTATGACCAAATTGAGAAAAATGCTGCTGAAATTGATTCTGAGTTGGTTGAAGTAGTCCCAAAAATTTGGCTAGTGAAGAGATAAAAATCACGGATAAAGCTGGAAACAAAATTGTTTTGGAAAAACTAGAGGTTTCAACAAAAGATAAAGAAATTGAAAAATATCAGTTTAAACCAACCTGGTCAGATGAATGTGATATCTTAGAAAACTTTAAGCCAATGGACTTCACAACCTCTGATGGTACTAAAGCCCCAAAAGTAGTGGTGATTCCTATCAAAGATGTGCCAGCAGAGGTGTCACACCCTCAATTTCCACTTGCGGGGTTTTACCGCGAGGCGTGTGATCAAACCAGAATCTGAGACACTAATATCGAATGACTCTATATGATTTATTTACACGTTTTCCAAAAACATTTGTTTAAACATTCATAGTTATTTTCAAATTGTCTTAGTTTCAAAGTTTAGCAGAAGCATTAGTTTCAAAGTTGAGCGGAAGCATTAGAGTAAAGTAAAGTAACGGACGCCAACATAAACGCCAAAACCAAAAATCCCAATCAATATTCGTAAATAAGACTCGATAAAAATGTATTGATCAAATGCAAGTGAGTGCACCTAGCGCTCCTAGCGTCCTGAGAAACATGTAAAAAAACAAGTGTCAACATTAAAGAAGAGTGAGTTCACAGGTTTTTATAAGTTCACAAGTTCGGTTAAAAGTTTTGTTTCCCCCGTTATCCCTAACCCGGGATAACGATATAGTTCCATTATTCCTCACCCGGAATAATAATGTTGGTTCCATTATTCCTAACCCGGAATAATAATGTTTGTTCGTAATTAAGTTCAATATTAACATGTAGGTAGCGAGCCTAAAGTTACGTCACATAAGAGTTCGCGATCGAAGCTGACTGTTGTGCCTCAGTGTTGCAAGGCCTATCACTGACCATGGCGAAAGTTAGGCCAAATTAATCACCCGTTGACCATTCCCGGTCGGCTAGCGCGACTAGCCGCGCGAATAGCAGCTTAGTGACCATAACGTACATTAACATTAACTTAGTTACCGAGTAGTTTAACGACGTTAATTTCGCATAACGTAAAAGATAGAGGTATAGAGTGTATACATGTTTCTCCCCCTGTTGTTTAAAACCGGATAAAATAGGGGCCGTGACCTCACCTTTAATTGCTCGGTTAGAGTAACACAAAAGTAGCAAATGATGGGACCGCTAATCGTGTCCTAACATGTCAACCGATTTAAAGTTAGTGTGTGAACACACTGATACAAAACCCTACGCATAACTAACACACAGTGCGGCACACGCAATAACCAATTCGAAAACACAATCATTCATGCAAAGTATCATCATACCAAAATAATGATCAAACCAACTTGTCATAAACACAGATTAACTCATACAACACTTTGGTACACACGAACACAAATTATCATGTTTCAGCTTGTACGCTCATAACTGGGTTGTTTTCGAGGATTTTTATAAAATAGTTCCAACATTCCAAAAAATTCCAAAAATTCCAATTGTTTTACAGGAGGTGTCAACTGAACTATAGAATTTTATGTAAACTTTTAAAGTCCTAACGATTTACCAATTATTTATAAATATTTATATACTAGGCTGCAGTCAGATTCGTCGCTTTCTGACTGCAGTCCACGGGAAAAATTATTTAAAAATCATCGTTCGTCCAATTAACAAAATTCTATTGGGAGTTTTCCAGAAATTCCCGTCTCCAGTTACTGTACAAATTTCATGACCCAGCCCTCTACAGACTATGAGATCCGACTCGATACACAACTAGCAAATTTTGCAGAATTTATGCAGCTTCAGATGCTGCACTAAATGACCACTTAAAAATAGCAAACGACCTCAGAAAAATATGAATCTGGCGCCATTAGAAGCGTTTTTCAAAAATACACGTTTTAGGCTTCAGAAAATCCACTTTTTGATAAATAATGATCAGGTTACAGCCAACTGAAGTTGGCTGTAAATGCCATTCAGCAACCTGTTTTCGACTTTTATCGCATTAGAACATGCTTAAACGATCAAGACGCTTAATAATAATGATCAAGAACAGGTTTATTTGTCAAATATCATCACGTATATCAATACTCATGCAAACCCTAATCATATAACATGATCTTTATCGCTAAAACGCAACCTATGATTTTTGTATTCATCATAACGCAACAATCGCAAAAACTCGCACAATTATCCGAACAAATCATAAATCATAACAAACCAATGATCCTACCATTACCATAATCATGATCAAGATTACACAAACCCTAATGAGATTTGCAAAACAATTAAACCCTAACCTTGAAACGATGATGATTAGCGAACCGGGACAAGATTGGAATCAATCCGGAAGGTTGGAGGCTTGCGATCGTGAGAGAGGGGGGGGGGCTGCCGTCGGTTCTCTTAGGACTAGGGTTTCTTGTTTTTTTTTTAAACACAACTCATGTATACATGCAAATATATAGCACAAGGGAAAAGAAGGGTGGGGGGGCGCGCGACCGCAAAGGGGGGGGGGCGGTTTGGTTAAGTAACTTGGGCCTCAAGTTTAGGTTAGTTCCTTGGGCCGCAAGGAGGTGAGGTCGACACGTTTCGCGGCTCGTTTCGGTTTGGCTATTTATTTATTATTTTTTTTATATAACTAATAATCGCGATTCAAGGCGTGATACAATAATCTACAAAATATACAAACGTCTAATCACACATAGCACGTAATTCACCCAATAAATTCACAAAGTTAGCGTAGTTATTGAGAGCGTGTAATTTAATTCTCCAAATTAAATTAGCGTAGGAATGAATAACCGTGAAGTAGCGCGTTTAAGATACCTGAAAAGCCGGGATGTCACATTATCCCCATGTTGAAAGAATTTTCGTCCCGAAAATTGAGTAAACGCGGTTTAGAATGCAACGCACAAAGATTCAGTTTGTTAGCAATGGTACAAGAAATTTCCGGGTTGTCACATCATCCCCATGTTGAAAGAATTTCGTCCCGAAATTTAGTTGGTGGTAACGTTAGATTGCTGCTCAGCTGCAAAAAGGTGTGGGTATTTGCTTTTCATTTGGTCCTCTCTTTCCCACGTGAACTCTGGTCCACGCTTAGAGTCCCAAGGAACCTTGACAATCGGTATCTTGCTCTGCCTTCGAGTCTTAATCTCACGATCCATGATCTCGATAGGTTGTTCCATAAAATGCAGTTGCTCATCCACTTGAATCTCATCCAATGGAATGACTAGGGTCTCATCTGATAGACACTTCTTCAGATTGGACACGTGAAAAACGTTATGAACTCCACTGAGTTTGGCAGGAAGGTCTAATTGATAAGCTACGGGCCCGATACGCTTCGAGATTACAAATGGGCCTACGTACCGTGGGTTTAGTTTGCCTCGTTTCCCAAAACGGATTACACCCTTCCAGGGTGACACCTTCAGTAGGACGCGGTCGCCTACTTGAAATTCGAGCGGTTTGCGTCGTTGATCAGCGTAGCTTTTCTGTCGATCTCTTGCCGCTGCCATGCGGTTTCTGATTTGCACAATCTTTTCAGTAGCCTCAAGTATCAACTCAGGACCTGTGAGTTGACTGTCACCGACTTCTGCCCAACAGACCGGTGATCTACATTTGCGACCGTATAATGCTTCAAATGGTGCTGCCTGAATACTCGTATGGTAACTGTTGTTATACGAGAATTCCACTAAAGGCAGATGGATTTACCAACTGTTCCCGAAGTCTACCACACATGCCCTAAGCATGTCTTCCAAGGTCTGAATGGTCCTTTCACTTTGACCATCCGTCTGAGGGTGGTAAGCTGTGCTCATATCTAAGCGTGTACCCAACGCTTTCTGAAGTGACTGCCAGAAGTTGGACGTGAAACGAGCATCTCTGTCTGAGATGATGGACGTTGGCACCCCGTGCCGAGAAACTACTTCCTTAATGTAGACGCGAGTCAACTTATCCATCTTATCTGTTTCTTTGATCGCTAGGAAGTGTGCGGACTTAGTTAGACGATCCACGATTACCCATATGGTATCGTAACCACCCGGAGTTCGTGGGAGTTTAGTGATAAAGTCCATCGAGATCTGATCCCATTTCCACACTGGGATCTCAGGTTGTTGAAGTGGCCCTGATGGCTTCTGGTATTCCACCTTGACTTTGGCACAGCTCAAACACTTACTCACGTAAGTGGCTATATCCGCTTTCATGTTGGGCCACCAGTACGCGGCTTTAAGGTCTTAATACATTTTATCCGAACCAGGATGGACAGAGTATCGGGATTTGTGAGCTTCGTCCAAAACTAGCTTTCTGAGGCCTCCGTAGAGAGGTACTCATATACGATTCATGAAATACCGGGCACCATTGGGTTTCACTTCCCAATCGCGTTCCATCTTTCCCACAGATTCGGCCTTGATGTTTTCTTCCTTAACTGCTTCTAGCTGCGAGTCGTGTATCAGTTCGGGTAACCCAGAATGAATTGTGAACTGTAGTGCTCGTTGTAACATCCGTCAAAAAACCGGATTTACCAAACCCGCTCCGTTTATTAATCGAACAATCAGTTAAAAATTTCGTTGCGTATTTAATGCCCAAATTAATTTTAAACGATACATAATTAATAAGTATATTAGAATATAAAAGTTACATTTGAAAAAGTATTAAAAATAAGGAAATAAAAATAAAAGGCTGAAGCCGGGTTTCGAACCCGGGTCAACCAGATACAGCAACGACTTAACTCTCATCCATCAAACCACTCCGCCACTTGTGTTGTTTGTGTTCATATTGAAACAATTAATACATAACATAAATCTCGAATTCAAACTGACGCGCCCAAATCGCAGTCGTCGGAAATCCCGACGAATTCGCCTTTCTAGGTCGGTTTCTTGTGTCTTAACGCGAATAATAAATATTGCATCGGTTATAACCGATGTCCAGTCCGCGACATCAGTCATAACCGCCGGAAAAAATTATTAACCGACGAATCAAGACTGAAATCAGACCACATGCATCTCGACTCTTTCCTATAAATACACCCTCTAACCTCTGTTAGCCTTTTAGCTCCCAATCACACCCATTCTCGACAAAATTTCACTCGCCAGAAACTTTTTGCAACTCACCGGAAAACCGAACCCCTTCACCTTTGTGCCGTATTCTAAAAAACAGAACACCTAGAGCTCATACCGAAGCCACCCACACTCACCTCAAGCTTCCTGAAGACCCTCTGCCGTGAGATACACGTCGCCGGAATAACCTGCTGTCATCGGAATTTCGCCGGCGAAACAGGGGATCTCTGTCGGTATATCTTATACCTAATCTCTCTCATTCTTTTTATTAATCTCATATGTAATTAATCACAACACACTAAAGAACTTGATTAATACGTCGAACCAGTCGGACATTGGTTCCGGGTTAAGCTTAACGAAGAAGATGAAGTTCTCGGTATTATATATGTTTAATTTAAATCAAGTTATATCTCGGGTTAGACACACAGTCCAGCGGTGGACTGTGTGCAAATAAACACGCATACGTCCCGAGTTCGATTCTTGTCACACGCACACTCGCATTAATAAAATTGTTCCTTTTTAAAACTGAACCGGATTCACTCGCAAATAGATTTTAAGTTTAATGAAAACCGGAATAATAACCAAGATAGACACACAGTCCAGTGGTGGACTGTGTGCGCGTTTAAATCATACGTCGCGGGTTCGAGTCCAGACTACCGCACCGGTTCTGGCAATTATCAAACTTTTTATATAAAGACAGAAATGAATTTATCTAGTTTGTATATAAGTATAATAAAAACCAGATTATTTACCAAGTTAGACACACAGTCCAGCGGTGGACGGTGTGCCAAACTAACCCACAGGTCCCGGGTTCGAGACATGTGGAGAGCACCGAGCGATACATTAAAATCGTTTTTAAAATAAATGATTTTCGGATTAATTCAATTAGTATATAAATATAATTAAAAACAGAAATATTTCGGGTTAGACACGTAGCTCAGTTGGTAGAGCTGCGTGCACGCGAACGGGAGGTCTCGGGTTCGAGTCCTGCCCACAGTTACACAATAAAACCGGTCAACAAGTCAACGGTCAAAAAGTCAACATATTTATATTATTTTTTATTTATTTATTTTATTTAAAAATCAATTAAAAATACTTAAAAATAACATTTTTTAAAGTTAGAAAATAGCCTTAAACTCACAAAAATATATCCAATAATCCTACTAAAATTGATTAATAAAATCCGCTTATTTACCGAACCATTATGTTATTATCTAGGTTAGTTTCACTAGTGGTTAAATCAAACTTCATGCACATTCAACATCATCAACCGAACGCACCCAATGTGAGTGAATCTTACAACTCCCCTTTTTAATTACACGTTTTGGGGTGTATCATGTGTCACTAAAACTAATTCGTTTATTCAAACTCGTGCCATACCATATTATGACTTAAACTTAGAATGTAAATGTTGTTTGTAGTTATGTATTTCATATTGTCAAGTTGTATGCAAATCATTCATTAGGCCCACCAGTTGCTCGTTGGAGACGAGTTGAGCAACGCGTGCCTCAAAACAATCTATTATTGTATGTTGTGCATTATTTAGTATTAAGTGTTTTGTGAATAAGTTTACATCCATATTTACTCATATGTGGTTACGCACTTTATTTTATCAATTCAATAAACTTGTACAAATGTTTTTCATAGGATTCACTCGCCAACTTTTTGTTGATCCAAAAACCATTTTTACACATGATACAGGTGAACAGGATGAAGCAAGGAAAACATAGGAAATGCCTTAGAAGAAAATAATGAAGTCCAGAATGATGTGTAGGACATGATGTAATTATGATTGTATGTTTACCTTTAAATTGTAATAATAAATATGAAACGTTATAATAAATGTCATGAGCTGTGATGATAACCCAATCATGCCTCGATCACCTTTTCCGCTGCGGGTCGGGGTGTGACAGATTGGTATCAGAGCCATGACTATAGGGATATAGGATAGGTTTATTAGACCCTTAGAGCCTATACTATAGTTGACTAGATTTTGATTGTTTATGTGGTTACATGCAAACTTATGATATTTATTTGTTTCATATTTGTTTATACTTACAAGTCAAACATACATACTTACATACACATTCATCATACATATTTCAATGTTCACATATTCAAATCATCTTCATACTTTCGCTATTCAAGGATTTTGTCGCATTTTTCATTTTTCAAATCTCATCAAAGTGAGTTCTGTGACGGGCATGTAGTAACTGTAAGGGTACAAGCACCGGTAGTCGGTACGTCCTGTCTAGGTTGGCATTCGTATAAATCCAATATAACGGACCAGTTTGCCTACCTGGGGACTAACGATGAGAGTACAAAGGACCTATTAGGCCAAAGCATGCCACACCAAACGTCGTTCGAACTAACCCCACTTTGAGGTGTCACCGTGTCCACACCTGGACACATTCCGAATATCATACGTTACATATTTCTCGATTTTCTCTGGGTTTTAGTGTACGTAACCAGGCTAACACATGCGAACCATATGAAAAACCCAGTATTCATGGGGGCCCACATGATTACGAAGGTGAAGTATGGCGGCATGCAAGGCCCAATTACGAGCAAAGCCCAAGACATCCTATGGATGTAGTAGATTTATTATTTTATATTTATTTTTGTTCATTCCTAAATACGACCCATGATCCCTAAAGCATCCAAATCATACTCTTGATATGTATTCCTTGTAGATGTCTTCTAGCCTCGCTCGTAGGAAGATGAGAGCAGGAAAAGCCCGCGAGCGCATGGCTGCCCTAATCGCTCAACAAATGGCTGCCGTAATACCCAACATTATAATTCAAGTCCAACAAGCCCTTACCGCTAATCCTGTCAACCAAGAAGATCAAAATGTTATCAACCCTCCCCCAAATACCACCAAATGCACCTACAAGCATTTCAAATCATGCGACCCTCCAAAATACGAAGGGACTGAAGGTGTCACTGCTCTCCTCCTTTGGTTTGAAGAAATGGAGAACACTTTTCTAAATTGCGAGCCAAACGAGGTGTTGAAGACGCTATGACTTTGACTTGGGAAGAGTTGAAGGAAATCATGACAAGACGGTTTTGCCCAAGGAGCGAAATCAAGAAATTAGAAGATGAGTTCTATTCGTTGAAGCAAAAGGAAGGCGACCACACCACCTACAACAAAAGATTCCTCGAGTTAAGACAAATGGTTCCCAACTTGTTCACTCCTCTTTATCGTTTGATCGAGCACTACATTCGAGGTCTTCCGTCAAAGATTCAGGACTCTGTAATAAGTACCACGCCTGCAACTTTGGAAGCAGCAATGGAGTTAGCTACAGAGCTCACCGAGAACCGCATCTGGAATAAAGACTTCAAGGAGGAGAAGAAGAAGGATAAAGCATCAACTGAAACTTCAAACTCCACCCAAACCGAATCCCCTTCTCAACCCATTTTTAAGAGAAAACGAGATGGGCAACTTTTCGCTGTCACCCAACGTAATCAACCAATTTCACAAGCCATACCCACCCAAGCTATCCCAATCACGCAAATAGCACCCAACTCAACTTACCCAAATAAGAAACCATACCTTGGACCTCACCCTCGATGTAACACGTGTTTTTATCACCATCCATCTACCTTACCTTGTCGACTATGTGCGAATTGTGGACTCTATGGTCATTTGAGCAAGGTTTGCCGCACCTCTCAAAACCAAATCTCGCCCCTACTCAAAACATGATCCAAACATATCAACAACCCCAATACCCCATGTTCCCATATGTTCATGCTTGTTTCAATTGTGGCGACCCTACTCACTTTAGAAACACGTGCCTCGATTGGTTAACATCATAAACGCCCAAGCTCAAGCAAACCCAGTTAACCAAGCAAATCAAGGAAACCTAATCACTAGGCCACCAGCAAGAGGAAGAGTTTTCAACATCAACGTCAATCCTGTTGAAGATAATGACGGCCCAAACGAAACCACCCAACTAGTCCCCTTCACCGAAAATCAAGATTCAACTCCAACCGCTTAGTTTTTACGTTTTCTTTATGTTATCTCAATTTTCCCGTATCCCAGTTATAAAGTGGAATCTTATCCAAGAATCTTAATGCGAATTACTATTTCAGTTCGTTTATGTTTTAAAGTCACATAGAACCAATCATAACTTACGGATAAAGCCAATGAAAATTTGACAAGAATATGGTGGATACGCCGCTGGTACTTCCTATATATAAGTATTCTTGCCAAAGATCAGAGGCATTATCTGGCGGTTATGAGAAGTTCCATGTAGAGTTTAGTATTGTCTTGATTGAAGTTTGTTTTGTACTCACTGATTTAGCATTTATAGCATCTCATCATTTAAAGAAATTGGATTGTGTTCCATTTCTACATAGACTAACCTCTCCATCATAACAAACGAGAGAGGTACTGTCATCATTCAAACATGTATGCTATCAGAATTAAGACTCAAGCTATGGTTGATTGTGTTTATTTATGTATTAGAGTCGCATAGAACTAATCATAACTTGCGGATAAAGCCAATGAAAATTTGACAAGAATATGGTGGATACGCCGCTGGTACTTCCTATATATAAGTATTCTTGCCAAAGGATCAGAGGCATTGTCAGGCGGTTATGAGAAGTTCCATGTAGGATTTAGTAATTTCTTGGTTAAAGTTTGTTTTTATACTCACTGATCTAGCATTCATATCATCTCATCATTTAAAGAAATTGGATTGTATTCCATTTCTACATAGACTAACCTCTCCATCATAACAAACGAGAGAGGTACTGTCATCATTCAAACATGTATACTATCAGAATTAAGACTCAAGCTTTGGTTGTTGTGTTTGTTTATGTTTTAGAGTCACATAGGACTAATCATAACTTACTGATAAAACCAATGAAAATTTGACGAGAATATGGTGGATACGCCGCTGGTACTTCCTATATATAAGTATTCTTGCCAAAGGATCAGAGGCATTGTCAGGCGGTTATGAGAAGTTCCATGTAGGATTTAGTAATTTCTTGGTTAAAGTTTGTTTTTATACTCACTGATCTAGCATTTATATCATCTCATCATTTAAAGAAATTGGATTATGTCACCAATCAAACATGTATACTATTAGAATTAGGACTCAGACATTGGTTGTTGTGTTTGTTATGTTTAGAGTCGTATCATAGAACATATCATGACTTACTGATAAAATCAATGAAAATTTGACAAGAATATGGTGGATACGCTGTTGGTACTTCCTATATATAAGTATTCTTGCCAAAGGATCAGAGGCATTGTCAGGAGGTTATGAGAAGTTCCATGTAGGTTGTAGTATTAGAAGTTTTGTTTTAGTATATAACCTTATCTTTCCAAACATATCAAAACTATTGCATGAAATTAATCAGTGAATCAACTCTGCTTATCAATATTTTTACCGTAGGCAACAAAAAGCGATTCCTGTAGCAGGGTACTTAACCCTTACAAGGAACGTTACCGCCTCAAACAAAATTTACACTCTTACTCTTTTTCTAAGTATTTAATGGCCAATTAAAACACCATCCTTTTGAGACAAATATGTCACTACTTAAATTTCGGGACGAAATTTCTAAAAAGTAGGGGATACTGTAACATCCGTCAAAAAACCGGATTTACCAAACCCGCTCCGTTTATTAACCGAACAATCAGTTAAAAATTTCGTTGCGTATTTAATGCCCAAATTAATTTTAAACGATACATAATTAATAAGTATATTAGAATATAAAAGTTACATTTGAAAAAGTATTAAAAATAAGGAAATAAAAATAAAAGGCTGAAGCCGGGTTTCGAACCCGGGTCAACCAGATACAGCAACGACTTAACTCTCATCCATCAAACCACTCCGCCACTTGTGTGTTTGTGTTCATATTGAAACAATTAATACATAACATAAATCTCGAATTCAAACTGACGCGCCCAAATCGCAGTCGTCGGAAATCCCGACGAATTCGCCTTTCTCGGTCGGTTTCTTGTGTCTTAACGCGAATAATAAATATTGCATCGGTTATAACCGATGTCCAGTCCGCGACATCAGTCATAACCGCCGGAAAAAATTATTAACCGACGAATCAAGACTGAAATCAGACCACATGCATCTCGACTCTTTCCTATAAATACACCCTCTAACCTCTGTTAGCCTTTTAGCTCCCAATCACACCCATTCTCGACAAAATTTCACTCGCCAGAAACTTTTTGCAACTCACCGGAAAACCGAACCCCTTCACCTTTGTGCCGTATTCTAAAAAACAGAACACCTAGAGCTCATACCGAAGCCACCCACACTCACCTCAAGCTTCCTGAAGACCCTCTGCCGTGAGATACACGTCGCCGGAATAACCTGCTGTCATCGGAATTTCGCCGCGAAACAGGGGATCTCTGTCGGTATATCTTATACCTAATCTCTCTCATTCTTTTTATTAATCTCATATGTAATTAATCACAACACACTAAAGAACTTGATTAAAACGTCGAACCAGTCGGACATTGGTTCTGGGTTAAGCTTAACGAAGAAGATGAAGTTCTCGGTATTATATATGTTTAATTTAAATCAAGTTATATCTCGGGTTAGACACACAGTCCAGCGGTGGACTGTGTGCAAATAAACACGCATACGTCCCGAGTTCGATTCTTGTCACACGCACACTCGCCTTAATAAAAAGTTCCTTTTTAAAACTAAACCGGATTCACTCGCAAATAGATTTTAAGTTTAATGAAAACCGGAATAATAACCAAGATAGACACACAGTCCAGTGGTGGACTGTGTGCGCGTTTAAATCATACGTCGCGGGTTCGAGTCCAGACTACCGCACCGGTTCTGGCAATTATCAAACTTTTTATATAAAGACAGAAATGAATTTATCTAGTTTGTATATAAGTATAATAAAAACCAGATTATTTACCAAGTTAGACACACAGTCCAGCGGTGGACTGTGTGCCAAACTAACCCACAGGTCCCGGGTTCGAGACCTGTGGAGAGCACCGAGCGATACATTAAAATCGTTTTTAAAATAAATGATTTTCGGATTAATTCAATTAGTATATAAATATAATTAAAAACAGAAATATTTCGGGTTAGACACGTAGATCAGTTGGTAGAGCTGCGTGCACGCGAACGGGAGGTCTCGGGTTCGAGTCCTGCCCGGCGCATACAGTTACACAATAAAACCGGTCAACAAGTCAACGGTCAAAAAGTCAACATATTTATATTATTTTTTATTTATTTATTTTATTTAAAAATCAATTAAAAATACTTAAAAATAACATTTTTTAAAGTTAGAAAATAGCCTTAAACTCACAAAAATATATCCAATAATCCTACTAAAATTGATTAATAAAATCCGCTTATTTACCGAACCATTATGTTATTATCTAGGTTAGTTTCACTAGTGGTTAAATCAAACTTCATGCACATTCAATATCATCAACCGAACGCACCCAATGTGAGTGAATCTTACAACTCCCCTTTTTAATTACACGTTTTGGGGTGTATCATGTGTCACTAAAACTAATTCGTTTATTCAAACTCGTGCCATACCATATTATGACTTAAACTTAGAATGTAAATGTTGTTTGTAGTTATGTATTTCATATTGTCAAGTTGTATGCAAATCATTCATTAGGCCCACCAGTTGCTCGTTGGAGACGAGTTGAGCAACGCGTGCCTCAAAACAATCTATTATTGTATGTTGTGCATTATGTAATATTAAGTGTTTTGTGAATAAGTTTACATCCATATTTACTCGTATGTGGTTACGCACTTTATTTTATCAATTCAATAAACTTGTACAAATGTTTTTCATAGGATTCACTCGCCAACTTTTTGTTGATCCAAAAACCATTTTTACACATGATACAGGTGAACAGGATGAAGCAAGGAAAACATAGGAAATGCCTTAGAAGAAAATAATGAAGTCTAGAATGATGTGTAGGACATGATGTAATTATGATTGTATGTTTCCCTTTAAATTGTAATAATAAATATGAAACGTTATAATAAATGTCATGAGCTTTGATGATAACCCAATCATGCCTCGATGACCTTTTCCGCTGCGGGTCGGGGTGTGACACTCGTACCCGATAAGGTTTCAAGTGCTCCTTTCTACTGAGGGCATCAGCTACCACATTAGCCTTACCCGGGTGATACCGAATGGCACATTCATAATCGTTCAGGAGTTCGACCCAGCGACCCTGTCGCATGTTCAATTCCTTCTGGTCAAAGATATGCTGGAGGCTCTTGTGATCCGTGTAGATTGTGCACTTTGTTCCATATAGATAGTGTCTCCAAATCTTAAGTGCAAACACAACTGCTCCCAATTCCAGGTCATGTGTTGTGTAGTTTTTCTCGTGAATCTTCAACTGTCGGGATGCATACGCGATGACCTTATCACGTTGCATAAGTACGCATCCCAATCCCTGAATGGAGGCGTCACAATATACCACAAAGTCATCTGTCCCTTCTGGCAAGGACAAAATGGGTGCACTGCAAAGTTTCTGCTTCAGCAATTGAAACGCTGATTCCTGCTTGTCACCCCAAGCATACTTAGTGCCCTTTTGGGTGAGAGTGGTAAGCGGTTGTGCGATCTTGGAAAATCCCTCGATGAAACGTCTGTAGTAACCAAAAACCCAAAAATTGGCGGATCTCTGTCGGTGTCCTGGGTGCTTTCCAATTCTTGATAGCATCGATCTTGGCGGGGTCAACGTGTATACCCTTTTCATTCATGATATGCTCGAGGAACTGAACTTCCCGAATCCAGAAATCACACTTCGAAAACTTGGCATATAGTTTCTCCTGTTGAAGTAGTTCTAGCAATAATCGTAGATGCTCAGCATGTTCTTCTTCACCCTTAGAGTAGACGAGTATATCATCGATGAACACGATAACAAACTTGTCGAGATACGGCTTACACACGCGGTTCATGAGGTTCATGAACACCGCGGGTGCGTTGGTGAGACCGAAGGGCATGACCAAGAACTCATAATGGCCATACCGAGTACGAAATGCCGTCTTGGAGATATTCTCATCCCTGACGCGTAACTAGTGATAACCGGACCGTAGATCGATCTTGGAGTAGTAGCTTGACCCTTGAAGCTAGTCGAAGAGATCGTCGATGCGAGGTAATGGGTATCGGTTCTTGATGGTAACCTTATTGAGTTCCCTGTAGTCGATGCACATGCGGAAGTTCCCGTCCTTTTTCTTGACAAAGAGGACTGGAGCTCCCCATGGCGAATTACTGGGTCGGATAAATCCTTTTTCCAACAATTCCTGAAGTTGGGTAGACAGCTTTGCAGCTCTGCTGGAGCTAGGCGGTACGGGGCCTTGGCGATAGGAGCCGCATGGTTCGCCAATTCGATTTCAAACTCCACTTGTCGATGTGGTGGAAGACCAGGTAACTCCTCTGGAAACACATCGGAAAAGTCACGGACGACGGGGATATCTTCAATCCGCTTCTCGTCCTTAGGCTGCTCGGTGACCAGTGCGAGCAAAGCGAAGGAGTTCTTTCTCCGAAGATACTTCTTAGCTTGCATGTAAGAGATGATGTTTGTGACGGCGCCTGCCTTCTCGCCTTGCACCATCAAGACTTCGTCGTTAGAGAGCGGAATACGGATAGCTTTCTCGAAACAGAGAACTTCAGCTCGGACTTCGGATAGCCAGTCCATTCCGGCTACCACGTCAAAACTACCCAGGGTAGTTGTCATCAGATCAATGGTAAAGGTGTGACCCGCGAGTTTAAGTTGACAGCCGGTTACTAAATGGGTCACATCTACAGATTTACCATCGGCTAGTTCTATGACGTAAGGGGTCTCTAGGGGTTTAGGCGTGAGATTTAGGTTCTTCCTAAAAGACTCAGATATAAAACTCTTATCCGCACCCTTATCAAAAAGTACAGTAGCAAAATGATCGTTAAGAGGAAACTTACCGGTGACCACGTTCGAGTCGCTTCTGGCCTCTCCGTGGCCCAGCGTGAATGCACGACCTTTGGCACCTCATGTGCCACCGTTTCCATTGTTGCCATTGTTGTTATTGTTGTTGTTGTTGTTGTTGTGGTTGTTGTTCCCACCATTGTTGTTGTTGTTGCGAAGCTGCGGGCAGTCTCGCTTGAAATGGGTAATGCTACCGCACTGATAGCACCCCCGGTTAATACCTTGCTGTTGAGCCTGGTGCTGATTTTGATTTTGTCGAGACATGATTTCCACGTGACAATCCTTTGCTGCGTGTCCCGCTTTGCCACATCGTTGGCAGCGATTTCCGGCGCAAGGGCCGTGATGATGGAGGTTACAACGATTACATTGCGGCTTTCAACCCGCATAGCCGCTTGAGTTCTGGGTGTTATTGGCAGACTGATTATTGTGACCCCGATTGTTGTTGAAATTGTTGGACCACTTCTGGTTTCCTTGTTGTGGCGAGGCTGACGAAGACTGTCGGGCAGGTGAGTCTTCAAATTTTCTTTTGTTATCAGGGACAACTTCAGTTGCACCCCGAGGTGGCAACTTCCTTTGCTCCACCGCCTTATCGGTGAGTTTATGCGCCAGCCTAATCGCTTGATGCTCCGTCGTAGGGTTGCTAGACATTACCATGCCCTGGATCTCAGGGACCAGACCCCCAAGATAAAATTCAAGTCGTTTTTCGACAGTGTTAGCCAGATCGGGACATAGGAACACCAGATCATGATGTTTGGCCGTGTACGCTTCAATTTCAGACCCTACCATCTTGTGGTTCCATAATGCTTGCTCCAACTGCTGATTAGGGCGTTAAACTCGGTCCAGGCCATTGCGTTTGCCGCAACAAGTCCACGCGTTTGGACTTGTGCGTTCCACCAGGTTAATGCCCCATCTTCCAACGTTGAGGCAGCATATTTGACCTTATTGGCTTCAAGGCAATTGCACATCTCGAACACCGATTCAGACTTTTCAATCCAACGGACCATTCTTATGGGTCCTTCAACACCCCTGAACTTGCTCGGTTTCGCATCGAGGAACATCTTGTAGGGGTTAAGACCCCCTCCTGAAGACAGAGGATAGGTAGTCAGCGAGAAAGTCTACTAGCCCAACTATTAGATTTTCCCATGAAAATTTAATAATGGTTACCTGCTGGTGGGTTTTGAACACCTGCCAGAGCAGCATT
Organism: Scalesia atractyloides; assembly: GCA_947069175.1. Classification (NCBI taxonomy): domain Eukaryota; kingdom Viridiplantae; phylum Streptophyta; class Magnoliopsida; order Asterales; family Asteraceae; genus Scalesia; species Scalesia atractyloides. The sequence continues at coordinate 59,902,759 of CAMTDV010000025.1, forward strand.
CACGTGTTCTTGGATCATTGCGGCTAATTCTTCAGGTGACATGTTGAGGTTTCCGCGACGTCCAGTTGCCATTTCAGATCTTCGCAAGACAACACAAACACACACCGATAAGTATATATATCCAATATAGTTATCATATTCCACACTTCAATCATCACACAAGTTATGTCAACCCAACAAATTAAACAATCAAAAGGAACATTCGATTAAATAAATTGCAACGTCTCACAAAATACCAACCAAACATCTCAGTTTAATTATAAAATTTCAAGTTCAAACATAAGTGGAAAACGAACAAACTTAAGAAAACAAAGCGGGGATTGGCGAGACGAGTCAGTCTTCTACGTCTCCATTTCCCAAGTCGCTATCGTTGCCGTCATCCTCTGCGGCGTTTTCAGCTTCAACAGTCGGGTCCTGTTCCGGCTCTTCTTCCTCCGGATCCTCCTCTGGATCCTCCTCTGGGTCTTCCTCTGGATCCTCCTCTTCTTCCTCTACCGGCGCTGGTGGTGCGGGTACTGGGACAGGTGCTTGATTCTGCTCCAGCTCTTGAATCCTCAAACTGGACTCAAGAACTCTGTCTTCGAGCCAGTCAGCCCTCAGCTGCTCAGCATGAAGATCCTTAGCTAAAATGTTTCGAACTTTCCTATTCTCATGTTGCTCTTCCTCGAGCCTTCCAGTTTTACCAGTTAGTTGACGTATCATCCATCCTTGTGCTTCGATAGTCTCCTGCATTCTCTCTAGTTGTTCCTGTTGTTTTCTTAACATATCCCTAAGTAGGTCGTCCCCTACTTCTAACGAGTTGACCGGTTCGACTGGTACAGCGGTGGTCGGACGGGAGGACGACTCCCCTCCTAGAGCGAGTCTTTTCCTAGCAGCTGAGCGTGTCTCCACGCCATGAGGTGGTGAGGGTTCGACCATGGGTGCCTTCCTCGGCGCCCTTGGTTGTCGAGATTTGTCGGATGATGATGATGACATTGCCTGTTGGGTTGTGTAGTTAGTTACGAGTTGCGTGCATCACAATATACATATATATCTTACATAAAACAGTTGTAGTATAACACATAACAAGATATCACAGTTCGGTGCTAACTAAGTCTAGTGTCATGTAACAGCTATAGTTTAGGTCTACTTTTAATGCAAACCTGGTTCTCTATAGCTAGAGGCTCTGATACCAATCTGTCACACCCTCAATTTCCACTTGCGGGGTTTTACCGCGAGGCGTGTGATCAAACCAGAATCTGAAACACTAGTAATATCGAACGACTCTATATGATTTATTTAAACGTTTTCCAAAAACATTTGTTTAAACATTCATAGTTATTTTCAAATTGTCTTAGTTTCAAAGTTTAGCGGAAGCATTAGTTTCAAAGTTGAGCGGAAGCATTAGAGTAAAGTAAAGTAACGGACGCCAACATAAACGCCAAAACCAAAAATCCCAATCAATATTCGTAAATAAGACTCGATAAAAATGTCTTGATCAAATGCAAGTGAGTGCACCTAGCGCTCCTAGCGTCCTGAGAAACATGTAAAAAAACAAGTGTCAACATTAAAGAAGAGTGAGTTCACAGGTTTTTATAAGTTCACAAGTTCGGTTAAAAGTTTTGTTTCCCCCGTTATCCCTAAATAAGGCTGCAGTCAGATTCGTCGCTTTCTGACTGCAGTCCACGTGAAAAAATATTTAAAAATCATCGTTCGTCCAATTAACAAAATTCTAGTGGGAGTTCTCCGGAAATTCCCGTACTGTACAAATTTCGTGACCCAACCCTCTACAGACTATGAGATCCGACTCGATAAACAACTAGCAAATTTTGCAGAATTTATGCAGCTTCAGCTGCTGTACTAAATGACCACTTAAAAATAGCAAACGACTTCAGAAAAATATGAATCTGGCGCCATTAGAAGCGTTTTTCAAAAATACACGTTTTAGGCTTCAGAAAATCCACTTTTCGATAAATAATGATCAGGTTACAGCCAACTGAAGTTGGCTGTAAATGCCATTCATCAACCTGTTTTCGACTTTTATCGCATTAGAACATGCTTAAACGATCAAGACGCTTAATAATAATGATCAAGAACAGGTTTATTTGTCAAATATCATCACATATATCAATATTCATGCAAACCCTAATCATATAACATGATCTTTATTGCTAAAACGCAGCCTATGATTTTTGTATTCATCATAACATCACAATCGCAAAAACTCGCACAATTATCCGAACAAATCATAAATCATAACACTTTTCAAACCAATGATCCTACCATTACCATAATTATGATCAAGATTACACAAACCCTAATGAGATTTGCAAAACAATTAAACCCTAACCTTGAAACGATGATGATTAGCGAACCGGGACAAGATTGGAATCAATCCGGAAGGTTGGAGGCTTGCGATCGTGAGAGGGGGGGGGGGGCTTCCGTCGGTTCTCTTAGGACTAGGGTTTCTTGTATTTTATTTTTAAACACAACTCATGTATACATGGAAATATATAGCACAAGGGAAAAGAAGGGGAAAGGGGTGTGGGGGGGCGCGCGACCGCAAAGGGAGGGGTTTGGGTAAGTAACTTGGGCCTCAAGTTTAGGTTAGTTCCTTGGGCCGCAAGGAGGTGAGGTCGACATGTTTCACGGCTCGGTTCGGTTTGGCTATTTATTTATTATTTTTTTATATAACTAATAATCGTGATTCAAGGCGTGATACAATAATCTACAAATATACAAACGTCTAATCACACATAGCACATAATTCACCCAGTAAATTCACAAAGTTAGCATAGTTATTGCGAGCGTGTAATTTAATTCTCCGAATTAAATTAGCATAGGAATGAATAACCGTGAAGTAGCGCGTTTAAGATATCTGAAAAGTCGGGATGTCACAAGAGGTTACAACCACTGCTGATAAAAAGTCTGATAGGAAAAGAAGAGTAAAGATTAAAAACCTGTTTTGTGAATTTTGTGAAAAAAGAAATCATGTGGCTGCAAATTGTTTTCTTTTAAAAGCCTATGACATTAACAAAACTTGTGTTATCAAAAACTCTTCATAATGCACCATACAAAACAAATCACTCAACTCAACAGTGTGTCTATCTAAAAAAACTATGAACAAAAGGTAAAAGAGATCAGGGCAAAAGCACTAGAAAGAGAAAGTTCAAGTTCTGCTAGAAATAAATCTAAGCAGAGTTTTGAACAAATTGAAACATTTGTTACAAAAGCCTTAAATAAAACCTCTGTTCAAAGAGAGGTGCAAGTGACAGATGCCCTACCATCAAACTCATTTCCAAGAGGGTATGGCCAACCTGCTTATAAAAAGGTTCCTCATGCTTATGAAGGTTACAAAAAGCCTTCAAAGCAAAGAGTAAACAGGCACCCTTATGGATACAATCATTTGATAGGAAATGGTCAAGAGCATATGTTACAAGAAAATTTCAAAACCACTGACCATTCTCCTAGACTTGAGGTTGGACCATCTGTGACCCCATCCAAAGCCATTTTGGCTTTGGAGACCAATCTTAACTGATCTATTTACTTGATGTGCAGGGACCCTCTACTTGCCTTGATAGCTTATGGTATGTAGATAGTGGAGGTTCCAGGCACATGACAGGATGTAGAGCTCTTCTCAAGGATTTCATGGCTCATGGGGGGTGATATATCTTTTGGTAATAACTCAAAGAGAAAGGTTTTAGGGTCTGGGTCGGTTCTGGCGGGTAAACTCAAGTTTGAAAATGTGAATTTAATTGACAATCTGAAATTTAACCTGCTGAGTGTCTCACAAATGAGTGACAGAGGATATGGATCCTTCTTCACTAAGAAAACTTGTCAAATTGTGGGACCAGAGGTTGTTAAAAAGACTGATCAAATCATTGCTGAGAGCAAAGCACAACTCACTGCACACAGAAATGGGAATGTGTATGTGGTTGATATGCTAAAAGATAATCCTATGTCTGGAACATGCTTATTCTCAGTTGCTTCTAGCAAAGAGACTGAGTTATGGCATAAAAGACATGGACACACAAATCTTAAAACTATCACCACACTCTCAAAACAAAGTCTTGTAAGAGGTTTGCCTCACAAGCAATTTTCTTGTGAATAACATTGTGTATCCTGTTTAAAAGGAAAACAACATAAAAGTTCCTTCAAATCAATTGAAGAGTCCAAAACAAGCCAGTGTTTACAACTGCTTCACATGGACTTGTTTGGCCCAGTGCAAATCATGAGCTTAAAACACAAAAGGTATTGCCTAGTGATAGTTGATGATTTCTCTAGGTTTACATGGACCTTCTTTCTTCACTCTAAGGATGAAACTGCAGGCATTTTGCAAAACTTTGTTAAACAAATAGAAAAGCAATTTGATCTTCCAATAAAAATCTTTAGGAGTGACAATGGAACAGAGTTTAAAAATAGGGAGTTGGATGCTTTTTGTGAGTCAAAAGGAATTGTTAGACAATATAGCATTCCAAGAACTCAAGAACAAAATGGGGTGGTTGAAAGGAAAAATAGAACATTAATGAATCAGCAAGAACTATGCTAGCAGATTCTGGTTTACCCTTGTCTTTCTGGGCAGAGGCTGTAAACACTGCTTGCTATGTCCAAAACAGAGTTTTGATTAACCCCAGGCATCAAAAGACTGCCTATGAGATTTTGTACAAAATCAAACATCTGATTTCATATTTTAAAGTTTTTGGTTGTCCATGCTTCATTTTGAACTTAAAAGATTCCATATCTAAATTTGCAGCCAAAATTGATTGTGGTTATTTTCTGGGATACTCAACCACTGCTAAAGCCTACCGAGTTTTTAACTCTAGGACCAAGTGTGTTGAAGAAACTTTGAATGTAAAGTTCAATGAACTTTCATCATTGAAAATTCCAGCAAATCCTGCTGAGCTTTTTGATTTAGATAAATTCACATTTGCTGATGTTTCTATCAAGCTAGACAATGCAGGTACACCACAACCATCTGAAGAAGATCAAGATCAAGGATATGACTGTGTGCTTCCACAAACAAAAGTCTATTCTTCCAACAGAGGATCAGGTGCTACAAGCTCTTGTGTAAACTCTGCCACTTCTGGGTCAACAGTGTTTGATCCTCAAACCTCTATCAGTTCACAAAATCAAACATCTGTTGATAAAAGTCCTTCATTTGGGCACCAAAATCATCAGAATGTTACCTCTATACCCCCAATACCACCACCTCCATTCTCATCAATGGCTGATACTTCAATTTCACCACCAGAGGTTAGCTCAGATGATACACACTTACAACCATCACCTCAAAATGCTATTGTTCCATACCAAGGTTATTTGATTTATCTCAAAAGCCATCCAGCAGATCAAGTTATTGGCAACATCACATCTGGGGTACTCACACGGAGCCAATCCCAAAATATTTGTCTCTTTGCTGGTTTTCTATCACTCACACAGTCAGTCAAGTACCAAGAGGCACTGAAAGACAACAGCTGGGTAGAATCCATGCAAGAAGAACTCCTTCAGTTCAAAAGACAACAAGTTTGGGAGCTTGTGCCACTGCCAAAAGATGTAAGTCCAATTGGCACAAAGTGGGTCTTCAAAAACAAAACTGATGAAAGGGGTATTGTTGTCAAAAACAAAGCAAGGCTCGTGGTTCAAGGCTACAGACAAGAAGAAGGTATAGACTATGATGAGACTTTTGCTCCTGTAGCAAGGTTGGAAGCTATTTGCATGTTCTTAGCTTTTGCTGCTAACCACAACATAAAGGTGTATCAAATGGATATAAAGAGTGCATTTTTGTATGGAGAAATCAAAGAAGAGGTGTATGTCTGTCAACCTCCAGGTTTTGAAGATGCATTCCATCCTGATCATGTCTACAAGCTCAACAAAGCACAATATGGCTTGAAACAAGCACCAAGAGCCTGGTATGAAACTCTATCCATTTTTCTCTTATCCTTGGGGTTTAATAGAGGTAAAATAGATAAAACCCTATTTTTAAAATGGAAAGGAAAAGATTTGATGCTTGTCCAAATTTATGTGGATGACATCATTTTTGGATCCACAAGCACTACTATGTGTGAAGAGTTTCGAAAACTCATGGCAGCAGAGTTTGAGATGAGTGCAATGGGTGAGCTCCAATGTTTTCTTGGTCTCAAAGTTAAACAATTGCACAATGGTACATTTATCAATCAAAACAAGTATGTGAAAGAACTTCTTAAAAAGTTTGATATGGATGATTGTAAACCATAGCACACCCATGGCAACCACCAAGCTAGTCACCATTGATGGTAAAGATGAACTTGTTGATCAAACTCTTTATAGAAGCATGATTGGGTCCTTATTGTACCTAACTGCATCAAGGCCAGACATCATGTTTGCAACATGTGTTTGTGCCAAATCACAGGCATTACCAAGAAAGTCTGATCTTATTGCTGTCAAAAGGATATTTAGATACATAAAAGGTGCTCCCACACTTGGCATCTGGTATCCAGCTAATGGGAATATTGAGCTTTCAGGTTTTTCAGACGGTGACTTTGCTGGGTGCAAAACTACAAGGAAGTCTACATCAGGAGGATGTCAATTCCTAGGTGATTGCCTAGTGTCTTGGCAAAGCAAAAAGCAGGTTGCAGTTTCAACATCCACTGCTGAAGCAGAGTATATTGTTGCTGCTAGCTGCATTGCTCAACTCTTGTTGCTCCAAAACCAGCTGCTGGATTTTGGTGTAACTGCACTAAAGACTCCACTCAAATTGGACAGTCAAGCTGCTGAAAACATCATTAAAAATCCAGTTTCTCATTCAACTACAAAGCACATTGACATCAGACATCACTTTGTGAGAGATTGCTATGAAAAAAAGTTTGATTTCCTTGCATCATGTCCATACTTCATATCAATGGGCAGATGTTTTAACCAAGGCATTGGATACATCTACCTTTGAAAAATTGATCTCAAGAATTGGAATGCTAAACATGGATTAAAAACAAGTTTTCTTGTAAATCCATGCGTACATAGCATCAAAATGTTTTCAGAAAATCAAAAACATCCCTAAAAATAGTTAAAATTGAAATTTTTCAATAAATCTTTAAAAGTCTGCTCATAACATCTGTTTGCTCAAAACCTCTGGAAGGCTTCAAAATCACATCCACTGTTAAAGTGTATCCTCTGACTTCCATTTTTACCACCTTCTCAAACCACTGATAGCTATCCTATGATAGTGTTAAAAATCAGTATTGTTCCATCCTCTGTCTTAAAACAGTGGTTTGCCACCTCAACGGTTACTTTTTCTCATCAGAGGTTACACGTGGCCAGATGTTAGCCATCAGATCTTGCAACAGATGCCACGCCACGTTCACTTTTTCAAAACCCTATAAAACCCCTGTTTTATCCTTTATCAGTGTTTACCCTAAACTGTGTCGATTCCAAAAAAATCTCAAAACAGTTTTTCTCACTAACACCATGGCTCCCAAATCAAAATCTTCGAAGAAATCCACACAAGAACTTCCACCCTTCACTCTCATAATCAAAACTCCACATAATTATATCGCCATACTTGAAGAAACCGACGCCAATACTCGTTATCATCCAATTATTTGAATTTTGCAAAAGTCGAAATTCAAGCACATGTTAGAAGTCAAAGCCCCAATCTACATTGATGCTCTTCGTGATTTTGGAAAAATGCTAAGGTTCACTCAACTGTTGCTGTTGTTCCTTACACAATAATCTCCAGAGTAGGGGGAGTGTTGATGCAAATTAGCCCCCAATCGATCTCTCAAGTTTTCAAGTTAAATGACATACAACACCCTGTGTCATTTCCTCAAAATGAGATCCAAGCAGAGTTTTTGGAAAGAGGTTATGAAGGCCAGATGAAAGGTATGACAATTTTTAAATCTAACTTTCCTGCTGAGATGGGATTTTTCTTTCACACAATTCTTACTTGTCTCTCAGCAAAAACCATTGCTTTCAATGAAATCTCATTGAACATGCAATATCTGGGGCATGCAATTTTAACTGACACAGATTTAAACTACTCCCAGATATTGTTCAATGATCTTGTGAACAATTTTAAAAATATTGAAAAAAGAAAAGCCTTTTTGATGCATCCACGTTTCCTGAGTGTTTACTTACATGATCAAATTAAAGGTCCTGAAAGTAAACAAGGCGCTATGATTAACCCAGGCTGCCTTAATCATGAAACTTTCACCAGAATAACCAACCAAGATAAAGTTGTGAAAACACAAGTAGAGGAGGTGGAGTACCTGAACAAAATGTTCAAACTCAACCTCTTGCTACTGAGCCCACTGCTCTTAGTTATCAGGGCACCACAACCGCTGCCCTGAAGCCCACACTAAAAATCTCCAAAAAGAAAACCAAATCACGTTCCAACAAGCCCACCAAACCCAAAAAGGGTCATCTAGAAGCTGAGATCCCATAGGTTAACCCAGTGACAGCACAAACGTCACAAACCACTGCTGTTACTTCTTCACAGCAGATGGTTCAGAGATCTCCCACCGGCTTTGAAACTCCTCATTCTTCCTCACAAAAGGAAAAGGTTGTAGACACAGGGACACCACTTTATGAAGCTCTAGATCCACTTGGTTCTATCTTCCACAGCCCCTCTCCCAGGGCATTATCGTTTTCTACACAGCCACCCTTCCCTAATACCTTCCCTTCCACCTACTATTTTACCCTTGCTGAATGCAATTGACTTTGAGTAGACACAAACCAGCACTTCTCAACAACCTATTACCGAGAATATACTTCATCATGAAGCTGGGTCTGACTCTTTGTTCTTTGCTAGCCCATTAGCACATGAAGAGGCTACATCCCTTGGGTTACATGTAACTCTTGGTGATAGTTCAACTCAAGCAGCCACTACAATTGCTGAACTCCCAAGTTCTCAGTTGGACAGTGGTTTCATTACTAAGACTTGGTTGAAGGCAACCACTGTTGAGGCAACAACTGTTACCTCAGTTGTGGGAAGTCCCCAGTACCAAGACAAAGGGACATCTATGTTTGAAGCTGGTCCTAAAACCACTGCTCATGATGACATAGATATAACTACCACCATTGGTAGGAGTTCAGATGATCCTATTAAATTAGGTGATGAGCTAAAATATCAGGATTTGACGGAGAGAGTGACAAGGATAGAAAGTTCTGTTGATGAAATCAAAAGTTTACTGAAGCAGATGATAGCTACCAAAAGTCAACCCTCTGTTCTATCCACTGCTGATCTCAAAGAAGCTCTTAACCCTCTGTTTCAACATCAACAACATTATTTGGATCTACAACACAAGCATCAGATGAATGATGTTAGAAACATGTTTGAATCAAGGTATCAAGACACTGCAGCAAACATTAAAGCCATCAAAGCTCATCTACTCACAACCACTGGCCATCCACCTCCTACGGTTATCTTTGTTACAACAGATGAAGCCAAAAATGGGGAGAACCTTTGGGAAACAAAAAACTGACAATAGATGATGACAAGGCCAGACCTACCTTAAATATTCCAAGGCCTGATGGTTCAAAGAAGAAAGATTTGACTAATGAAATTGTGGCCAAGGCAAGGGCTAGTCACAAGAAGAATGTGATTGAGGAGAGTAGAGTGTTGGTTGAGAAAAAGATTGATCTGCAAAAAGAAAAATGAGAGGTTGGTACTTCATCAAAAAGAACACATGCTAGAAAAGCTAGGCAACCAACATCCACACCTCCTAAAACTAAGCCTGAAACCAATCCAACCATCAAAACTTCTGCCTCTCAAAAACCTATCACATCTTTGAAACCACAACCCACATCCACACAAGCAGATGTTACAGCAACTGTTGTGTCAACATCTGTTGATACCGCAGAGGTTGCAACAGATGCAACTCCATCCACTGCCATGATCACATTTCCCACATCAACTCAACCATTATCCACACCACCAAAAATCCCACAACCACCATCACCCACTCTAAGGTTTAAAAGGAGGAAAATCACAAAAGTGATAAATGATGATGAGATCTCTGCACCTCTTCCACTATCATCAACACCAATGACCTCCACATCAGTGATTACAACATCTTCAACTCTTCAAGTTACTCCAGCATCAAAGTTGTATCCTCTTGATTTACCAGCAGTCAGGGAAGAGATCCTAAGTTTCTTTTCAGAGGATGACCCTGACAAAAGAACAATCCTATCCCTTGATGGCTATCCAAGACCAGCAAATGTTGATGGTTACCTGGAACTGAAAAGGAAGCAAGCAGAGGATATTGCCAAAAGAGAATCAGCTGGTAAAGATGATAGAGAAATACAAATTGTCATGTCCTTTCAACTGAGCAAAGTCACCATTTTACAAAACTTTGTCAAGAACCTGAGCAACCAGATTTCAGAAGATAAGCTGGTCAAAAGTGAGCTCATTGAGTACATCATGGAAAACAAGAAGTATAGGGCAACAAGGCCACAGTTCAGGGATTGGAGCTTGGCTGAGCTAAGAGAAGAAATCAGCAGAATACAAGAAATATCAAAAGATCCTCTTAAAAGGCCAACTCCTCCCAACTAGGATTTATACAAGAAAGATGTGTCTGAAAGAGACTTGAAGTTGAAAAGAATGAAGAATGAACTGATTCAAAATCACTATGGTTCAAAGAACCAAGTGATGAGATGGGGTGAGGTCAGGGTGATAGACACTTACAAAAGTTTGGAAGAGAGGAGGAAAAAGGATCCATCCATGCCTCCTAAGCCTGACTATTCAAAAGAAGATGCTATCCTCAGAGCTCAACTCTCCAAAAAGTCCAGCTCAACATCTGCCCATTCCACACTTGCCCTGTTACACAGAAAATGGCAAGGGGAGATGTCTGAAAAGACTGACAAAGAGTTTGAGGATACATTTATCAAAAAAGGCATATAGAACATGATTGATTATCCAACAGATGATAGAAGTGCCAAGCTAGCCAAAGATCTATCACAAAAAGCTCCTGCTCAAACCTCAGCAATAAAAGCTCCTTCAAGAAAACCATCAGACCCAAAAATTCTAAAATGGAAGGTCGACAAAGACACCCATGAATTGACACTGCTCAAGTCTGATAGTGCAGCCACTAAACTACCAATGGAAGCTGCTTATGAGCTTACAGTAGAAGACTTCCAAGAACTACTATGTTTAGAGCTGGAGAAGGATGCTGATGACATGGAATCTCTTAACTTTGAACTTCAATTCAAAGGTCAAATAAGAGAATTCCTTCTGAGGAATAAAGACCAAGAATAAAGTGTTTTTGGCATCATCTGTTCTAGGGGGAGATTGTTGGGATTGAACCCAATGAAAGGAACAGATGATACAAAGCCAAATAACACTATCCGAGCTTTGGTTAAACTATCAGAGGTTACAACCTCTGATGTACATACACTGCTTTCCTTAAAGACTGCTCATCCTATCATCTGCTTCACAAAGCTTCAAAGGTCTGCCAGAGTTACAAGATAGAGATCAGAGTTTAGTCATTAGTTTAGTTCATTAATGTAACAGTGCTATACACTGATAGTTAGTATTAGCAGTGTTTTCAGTTAGTTACAATTAGTTTCCTGTCACTATCAACCCTGACGTCATAAAAGATGCTCAGTGGTTAGATAGTTAGTATAAATAGGTAACTTCTGTAACAGTTTAAACTCATCTATTAAAAGATCAACTTTCGCATATCATCTTCTCTGCATTTTCTTATTACCAAACTGAAATTGCAAAGGCTGAGGGGGAGTTTGTGAATCACATGCAAGTTTACCAACTTGAAAGCATGATGATGAAAACAAACGACCATCGCTTGTAGTAAAAGTTTTCCATCTCATTTCGCTGCAAATCTCTTTTCATTCAATCATTTTCCATTTTATTGAAACAAAACTACAAGTAATTTAAACTCAGATCCTAACATGTTCCAATTTAGCTCTTAATAATTAAGCACCTACATGTAATGAATATTGTTCCTCCTTTTTTTTTGATAAAGCTCTGCCTTATGTTCCAATTCAGCTCTTAACCATTAAGCATACATATGTAATGAATATTGTTCCTCCTTTATCCTTTTGATAAAGCTCTGCCCTAAAAAAAACACATATGAAGAAACACGCCTTCTACTCCAGCGTCGCAAGCAAGCACTGCCACCCTCCTCCTCCCTCTTCTGTTCCGCAAGCCGGCCACCCCATCTTCCTTTGTTCGGCTGACAAACATCCCTTGAATTTGAGACGCGAATCCATTCTGAGACATGATAACCAAAGCCTTCCTTCTTTAGACTCGATTTTAAGCTAAGATTTTGTTATTTTTTGAAGTTAATGATTTCATTCCAAATTTGATATTCGGTTTGATTGGGTCCGATGATTTGATACCATATTTGATGAGGTTTAGTTTTTTTATTATTGTATGAAGTTTTGAAGTTCTTTAATCCTTGTTGTTAATGCTTGATTTGAAACAAATATGTGTGCAATGGTTTGTTAGGTTCAATCTTTGATTAGGTTAAATTTTTGAAGTTCTTTAAATTCCTTGTTGTATGAAACTGTTTTGGTGATCATTAATGTGCAATTTTGTTGTTTTTGATGATTATTGCATATAAATTGGAACTCATAGTTTTGTGATTATTGCAATTTTGTTGAAACACATTATTGTTAATTGTATGATTGGTGAGTATTGCATATAAATTTTGGTGAAAATTGCGTATAAATGTTGTTGTTAATTTATAGTTTCGAATTTAAGTACAGTGTGTTTTTCTGAATTGTTTAAGAATAATGGTACAAAAAAGGGTAAGATCAATCGGAAGCAAGAGAGTGTTGTGAAAACATTTTTTCAGGAAATAACACACATGTGTTTAACAAAACTCATGGAAGAATGTAGCCGAAAAGTTACAAATAGAACATAATTCATAGCGGATCAATAACAAATGAAGAACCGCTATGATTATATAAAAGCAAAATCTGCAGCTTGGTTAAAGCTTAAAAACAAAACAGGCACTGTATGTAATCCCATAATAAACACCTTTAACTTATCAGAAGATAAGAAGGGCAAATTGAGATGAAGGTATTTTTTTACTAAATACTAGTTATTATATTTCAATAACCTTATAGTATTTTATAATATTTTTTCAGATAGTCCGACAAATACGTAGAAGCTTGAGAAGTGCACCAGTTTCTTACCCCCGAGCTTTGTGTTCAATTGTTTGGGGATCTACTTCAAATAGTTTTGATAGTTGGGGTCCATTCTACACTTCCTCATCCTACTAAGGAACTGTTTGACCACACCTTAAATGGTATTGAGGATATTGTACCCAAATTATTAATTTCTACTTGGTTTTTAGTATACACTTTGAAGGATTTAGGTGTAATTTGGATTTTCTATGATATTTTGTATTTTTAATTACTTATCTGTTACCAGTCAATACAATCATGGAGAGAGCTGAACGAACACATATATTTCATTCAGCATAAAGTAGTTCAGAAGGGTAAAAAAGTCATTCTACACAATCATTCAAAGATCCAACCAAACAACACATTAATGCTCAACACTTATTTATACTAATAAAACATACTAAATGAACTGACATAAAAATAATCAAAGAACTTATTTTATAAAGTTAATATAGAATAAATACTATACCAACCCAAGAATCCAAATGAACTATTAAACATAATTAATTAAATAATACCGGTCATATTTCTAGTAAATGATTTTAAAGAATATCACGTGTAAGCACTATTTTCTCCCTAAAAAATTGTCTTTAATCAAAAATATTTTTTTCTTATTTTTTCAATTCGGTTAATATCATAGAATGGGAACATTGCTTATTCTAAAGTTCTTACCTTAATATCCGCCTTACTTCAAATATTTCTTTGGGTTAACCAATATTTTTACTTAAGTTAGATCTGCTAAACTTTCTTACAAAATTCACCCTTGTTTCAAATGTATCTTTAATTTAAAGGGGTAATGATATTTCTGAATTAAACTTACCAAAAACATGTTTTTATGATTTATTTTAACGTTTCTTTATGATGATAATGATATTTTGGAATTAAGTTTCAAAAAATGGCCCTCCTTGAAATATAGTTTAATTTTAAGCCTTTAATTACGGAAATTTATTTTAAATTCAAACCATGATTTTCCTATATAAATATCACCTACACTTAATTTTTTGTTTTGCGACTAGAACTATTAAGCACTTTAGAAACGGATTAGATATTGATTACTAGTAGCAAGAGATTACATGCTTGTTAGATGATTAACATGTATACCTACTTGTCTTATTGTACTCTACAAACAACAATAGTGAATTGCAAATTTTGTCCTTTATCTTTATACCAAGTTAGTTTCAAGTGGTGTCTTTCATCTTTAAAATTGATATGTTTGTACTTAATGTTTCAAAACCCTACATGTTATGCCCTTTGAACCTTACAAATTATCATATATTTAAAAGCAAAAGTCGGTGATATTTACTCGTATGGTCCCTCTTTTTTTCCCTCCGAGAGTCTGAGCTACGTGTATACTCCAGGTTGTTTTTCTACTTTGTGTATTGCTCTGATCTTAAGGGCTTTCTTCAAGCTATTTGTTAAATTACAACGGACTCCAAAAACATAAGATTCACAAAATCAAACTGCACAAGAAGTCATTAAATTTCACTAAACCTAGAATGGATTCGACTAATGGGTTTCGCCATTTACCTCAAGAATTTCAAATCGTGGAGAAGGATTTAAAGTTGCAGCAATTTTGAGAGCCAGGAGCTTTAAATGGTATATCAAAATTGTCGTTCAGGTCAGTCTTGCTGTGCGCCTTCCTTTTATTCATAACCTAGGGTTTCTTCTTTGTTTATTATCTTTGGGATTTTTATTTTGCTGCATCTTATTTGCAAATTGATTTGTCTGTTCTAAGTTTTGAATTCTTTTTATTTCATGTGGTATTGAATGAACATCTTGCATGAATGGTTGATTTTATTTGAATGCATGATGATTAGACACATTGAAATTGAAGAATTAACTGATTCACCTGGATTGGAACATTTTTTAACAAATGAATATTGATGTTTTATGAATGTTTGCTTTGTTTATTTGAATGCAAGATGAATATTATTTAAAGGCATCAGTAGTATGTTTCATTTGCAAATATGATATTGTTATCCATTATTCATACATTTATCTATGTTAGTTAGGATAGTTAAAGGCATTAGTATATTCATAAGACTTCCTTAGCTTTAACTGTGAGAAACAATTCATAGCTTTGAATTAACATTAACGATGGATAATCATGACCGAGTTTAAATGGGAGTATTTCATGTGATAGCACATTTGATTTAAGAAATGGATCTCAATCAAAGAATGGTTTCCAATTTCCAAAGAATCATGAGTTAAAAGAGCTGACACCTGCTTTAAGGAGTTTATTTGTTTATTCATTAAAAATTGATGGTGAAAATATCTACATAAGCATAGGAGGAGCTGCACCTATTTTGCATTTGCAGATATAGTTTTTGGTGTAATGTCTAAACCTGGTATAACTGCTACTCGTGTCAATGAGGCTGAGGTAATAAGTTTTAGCAAATTTGAGATAGTTAAGTGCATATTGTGAGTAGCTTGTCAAAACGGGTGGGTCGGATAACGGGTCAAAAGGAGTTGCGTCCAAAATGGGTTCGGGTGAAAAAGTGCATCCAAAACACCCGCTATATTAGATTCCTATGCGAATTCGCTACCTTATATTTCATTCTGTTATGTTAAGGAATGAGATAAACTACGTTTAACTAGGCATGTAATTTTCTTGAAGTGTATAACAAATGCGTCAAACGAACATGACAAAACAGTTCCTGAAATCCAGTTCCAAAACAGTACAATCGGCAAAATTTTACTTGAGTACAATTTTATTTGGATGAACGATCAACGTGTAAATAAAACCTTATTTATAGTTAAATTTATTTACAAACACTTCTGAGTAAGAGGCAAGCCGTGCAGGTAATCTAACGAGCCGAAATATGTTTGGTCTTAAAAAAGGACCACTTAAAAACATATTAGATGGGTTTGCGTCGAACATGATATTCTTTTCTCAACTCTCTCATGTTTATCTATTTTTCTTTGACTTAATTACACAAATTATCGTTTTGGTTTGTCTGAAGTCGCATGTTTAGGGTTTAACTTTTAAAAGTTGCAAGTTTAGGCTATGTGAGACAAAATACATCACAAATGCATTTGACTTAAAACTATATACAAGATTTATTTGGCCCGGTGGAAGAAGCACTTACCACCCACTGTTAGGATATATAAGAATTGGTTATTTGTCACCTGCACAAGACAACAAATTGGGTTTCGGGTAGATTGGTTCAGGTTATTGGCTTATTCGTATGTGCAAATGTATCAAGTATCAAATGACCGACCTGATTAACATTTGGTTTACTTGGGTTTAATTTAATCGCATTCGGGTATAGTTGGTTCGGGTTTCGGGTAGGGGCACATATTTTGAGCATAATAAACAAATCAACTTCCAAAACATGATTTCATTCATAATCATTTCAAGCCATAATCATAATTAAACCCATTACAAACGTCAATGTTTATATTGAGATATTATCATGACTGGATTTGCAGGCAACAACAATTTGCACAATCAGATGCAGTTAAAGCTGCACGAGCTCAGATGCAAGCAACTGCAAGTACGGCGAACCGACTCCTAAGGAATAATTGTTTTCACATTTTTTTTTAAGTTGTATCTTCTTTTTTAACTTTACAGTCTGATGAGTTTTGTTATATTATGGTTGTAGTGCCAGATGGGGTGATTGACGTATAGCTTTTGTAACCACAACATCCGTTGTCAAGTGCATTTGTAAGTTAGTATTTGATTATCTGTATTTTAATAGATTGTTGTTTTTTAAACGGATAATGTTTATCAAAGCATTTTGAATCAAGACTGCAGTTTTGAAGTTACCCATTTGGAACAATAAACAGATTGTTGTATGTTTTCTGGAAATAGTAACAGATTGGTAACTTTGACCCAAAAAGTCAATGCATATTACGAGTATATTTCGACATAACAACAAAAGTTGGACCGACTACAAAGGAAATTAGCAAACCCAACAAATTTGTAGTAAATATAAATAATAACAGATTTGATGTTAAAAAAATGCAAGCTATAATGCCATCGCTTTGCTTTATGAAAGCTAATACACACATAATACATCATGTTATTCGTTCGGCGTTTGCCGCGCACCAACGCGGGCGGGTCTAAGTACTAGTTTAATTTTAATCATTAAGTAAAGGGCAAATTGGTCTTTTTACCTATTTATTTAACAAAACATTTAAAAACTTTAATAATTAAAACAAAATGAATTAGATATTACAATTTATATAGGGAAAATTACATTTTTCGTTCTTTATGTTTGTATCAAATTGCAATAGATACCTTTTAACTTTAATAATTACAATCATAATCTTTTATTTCATAAAACTATTACACCGTTGTTTCCTTTGACACTAATGATATCACATAAACCCCATATGAGGACATTATGTCCTTTCACACCCTGATTCTTCCTCTTTGACTCCCTTATCTCTCACAACTATTTCTATTTTCTTTCTCTTAATTCCCTGATTCTGTTTCTCTGTCTAGATTTTTTCCACCCCACCATCATCAGGCCGCCACCACCACCCCACCCCCCACAGTGCCGCCGGTGAAAGTCACTCCATCTCCCGAAACCACCACCCCAACTGCGTATACCCCAACCTTGGTAACAACCACCGTCACCGAAAACCACCTTCGACAATCACCGCCACTATCTCCGACATCCACCACCGTCCACCAATAAAAACCACCACCGTCTCGATCTGTAACATATCCGGGAAATACTTACCCAGCTCTGAAGGGCGACTATCAAATTGAACCGAGGGGAATCATAAGAACAGATCGGAGAAGGTGAAACCTGTTCGGTTTCCTTATTTTTTCTTTTATCATATCGCAGGACTCTGACATGGGCTACAAAAAGGATTTTTTATTTGTTTTAATTTAGGATCTGATTTTTGGAAAGTTTTTTTTTTTTTTTTGAACGATCACAAAGCTTCAAATTATATAACCAAAAGCTAACAACTGCCATTTACCAATTTTACACCACCAAGAGCAACATGAAAAACAAGAAAAAGAGTACACTAAATTAGGGCTGTTCAAAAAGCTCGGAGCTCGCTCGGATTTAGCTCGGAAAAAGCTCTCTCGGTATAATTCGGTTTGAAAGTGAGCCGAGCCACCTCGGCTCGGTTAGAAAGTGAGTCTAGCTCGGCTCTGCTCGAACGGGCCGGATTAGCTCGGTTTGGCTCGTTTGTCAGCTCGGCTCGGTTTAGCTCGAATTATTTTACTTATAAATATATATTATTTTTCTATACATTACAATATATTACAAAAAAATAATTATTATTTACATGTATTTAGGTTTGTTATTTGATATCTATGACTTATTGGAATGTTTATTACCATGCTAATGAACTAATAATGTATATCGTCGAAGTTTAAAACTTATTTTGTGTTGTTTAACTTGATTTTGGCTTGTGATATATTAGGTTAAACTTATTTTAGATATGTTATTTTGAAGTATTAAATAATATTTAGAATACTTAATTTTTAGAGTTATATATTAATTTTTATTTTTAAAATTGAGTCAAACCAAGCCGAGCCGAGCCAGCTCGGTTTAAAACCAAGCCGAGCCCGAGCTTTGATTTTCAGCTCGGTTTCAAATCCAAGCCGAGCCGAGCCAGCTCGGTTTATAATCGAGCCGAGCCGGAGCTTGGCCTAGCTCGGCTCGGCTCATGAACAGCCCTACACTAAATCCCCATACACAATACATCAGCCCTGCACCAGTCATGTTTTTTGGAAAGTTAAATGCAATTTTGTAATTGTTTCTATGATTAGATTTAATCCATATAAAATTAAATCAAGATCTCGATCTCATTGATATATTGTTGAAAAGTTGCAATTTTAATTTTCATAGAAATTGTAAAGATGATTTTGCTCTGTTTTGGGAACTAAAGTCCTTTAGTCATGGGAATTGTAAACATGATTCTGCCTGCTTTGGGAAGTGGAGTGCTTTAAAAAAGAAAAACAATTGGTCTTTTGCAAGTAGCTCGTTAAATTCTGTCAAAAACACCCTTTAGTTCCTGAAACATGTTCGGATTGTGGTGGTGCTTGGATATGGTGTCATTGTTTGATCCGGATTTGATGGTGTCGTGTGGTGGTGGTGGTGGGAAAGTGGGAACGGGGTTTGGTTGAAAAGAGAGGGGAGAGAGAAACAAGATAGATATATTAATAAAATTACTAACTTATCCTAATGTACAACGCACATGCCATTAACTGAAAATTTTAACTTAATTAGTGTCAAAGGACCTAAGGTGTAATGATTTTACCAAATAAATGATTGTGGTTGTAAATATTGAAGTTAAAGGGTATCCATTGCAATCCGATACAAACATAAATGACGAAAAATGTAATTTACCATATTATATATATAGGGTAAGGTTTCTGTAAAAATGACCTTTATCGTGAGAAGTGTGAGAAAGACATAAGAATTTACATGTAGGCATCATGTTTTGAACTTAGCCATGATATTTTGGGTTGTTTTAGCAAGAAAAGCACTAAACATAACAATTTAAAACACAATACAATGTATTTTAGGCGTGCAATTTAAAAAAAACATTATTTAACACTTAAAACACTCTATTTAATGTTTTTGGCATTTTTTAAGTTTTAAGCCTAGAATTCATTGCATTGTGTCTTAAATTGTTATGTTTGATGTTTTTCTTGCCAAAACAAACCAAAACATCATGTCTAAGTCCAAAACATGATGCTTACATGTCAATTCTTATGCCCTCTCACACTTCTCACGAAAAATGGTTTTTTTATAGGATCCTAAACCTATATATATATATACATATATACCTAAACACACATCTCAACAAACCTACACCATCACCTTCCGCCACCTACCCCATCACCACCCCACAGTAGCAGCAACACCACCATCTGCCACCTGCCACCACCCATCCCCACACTAGTGCCACCTCCGCACCACCCTCACCACCACGACCATCAATTTTCCTCCACCGCACCAACCTCAAAGTTACCGTCAAATGCACCGTTCTGAAAGAAAATCGTTAAAAAACACACAGAAAGTGATAGATCCCCTTTGTGCTAATTTAACAACTGATTACGTCAAACGTATTGTTTTAACAACGGATTTTGAAGTATACCAGCTAGCAATGGATCTCCTTTGTAAACAAAGACATGTTCACTTTTCCTAAATCCTGATAACAGTTGTGATGTTTTTTGTGGCTTCTTTTGATATCTTTTAAAGGTAATCAGAGGATATCTAAGTTCTTATTTAGGGGCAGTTTTGGTTTTGATTTTGAATGGGAAGAGGAAGACATTAAATGATCAAAGGAAAAGAAATGGTTCAAATTAAAAGGATGGAGAGGCTTTGATCTGTAGGGTTTTTAATTAGTAAATGGTTTTTTTTTTAATTATATAGTTTTAATTAGAAAAATGGTTTTTTTCCTATAAAAAATTAGATAAAAAGACCAATTTATCCTTCACTTAACAAGTAAATTAACAGAGTTAGGGCCAAAAGATGTAGCGTGTAAGATTTTAAAACATTATGTACGAAACTCATTAATTTTAAAGACAAAGGACATCATCTGAAATTTAGTATAAAAATAAAGGACAAAACTTGTAATTCACTCGACAAACAATTTTCATTATACAACCCGTGTAATACACGAGACTATAACCTAATAATATACTATAAATACAAAAACTTCTTTTTATTAATCAAACAAACAAGATGAATTAAACCAAATATTTTTCAAGCAACTTAATTTATAAGCTATAAATATAAATAAATTCTATGTACTAAATTCCTTTGTAATAGTCAAATAAACTAAATAATTCAAATTAACCTAAATATAACCACCAAATTCTTTATAGAAGAGAAAATAATAAACATCTTTGTATTCGTTAAAACCCGTTTTATACTAATTAAAAAAATAAATTGAAAATACCTAAATAACATCTTTTAATAAACTGAAAATACAAATAATTGTTGAACTAAGGGTGAACGGGGCGGTTGCGGCAAAGAGGGCGGTGAGCCCCTTCACCGCGCGAGGAACACTGCCGCCGCTCCTCTTTGCCACGCGGGGTGAGGTGAAATCCGGGACAAGTCACCGCTTGAATCATGTGACCGTTGGTGGGTTTTTTTGACCGTTGGAAGGTTAACGGCTTCACAGCCAAGAGTGGAGGGAGAAAGATGCAGGCCAGCAAGTTTGTCCATTGCTTGATTGTAAGATGTTTTTATACTTTTATTTTCATGATTCGATTGTTTGATTGCGATTCAGACCTGCATTTTTGTCGGATTAACTGATTTAAATAGCTGAGAATTGCAATGGAATTTTACAAATGGAATTTCAGTTTTGTGGTGTCTAAAGGAGGAAGACAAAATAGAATAAACGTTGAGGATAGTCTAAAGGAGGAAGACAAAAGAGAACAGAGGTTGAGGATAGTTTAAATACATAATTATTAAATTAAAAAAATAGTTTAGCTCTAATCAAGAGTGGTGATCACCTCTTGTGTTTTATGGGTAAGAGACTAATAGATGACTTAGAGAGGGGAGTTGACATGGAAATAGACGATTAGGTAGGTAGAAAGTTTAACCCTTCCATGAAGTGAAGACTCCTTTCACCCTAATAAAGCAAGTAATGACATTATCATAGATTCATGGTCATGTTATATTTGTTCATGATATCATGGTCTTACAACATAAGCATTAATTAGTTGAATAAAAAAACATTGAGTTTACGTTATCAATGAAGTCGAATATAATAATTTATTAACAATATTAAAACAAAACAATCTTATGTCACATGACATAAACTTAAGCATATTATTGTCATGTGACAACCCCTATTCCACATCTATTTGGTTTAGGGGGGAAAATTATTTTGCTTTAATTGCCTTCTTCATCTTAACATTCCTTATTTACTTAGGGTGAAAGGGGTGGGTGCGGGGAGTGATGCGACAAATTAGTTTGCCTCGCGGGAACATCGCCGCCATCAACCAAGTCACCGCATGGGGGGAGTGAATTCGAGGAGTGTTCACCGCACAAGGGTAGAGAGGGAGATGAGAGAAAGAGGTGTATAGTGGGCCCCACTCTCTTCCAACCAATCATACATTTTTCTTTTTTTTAAATGAAAAAGGGGTGAACCACCCCTTGTGATTAAGGGCAATGGGAAGCTGGAGAGGGAAATTGACATGGCAAGAAATCATTGGCGGGAAGTTACCCTCAAGAGTTGACCACCCTTTCACCCTTAATGACTTTCCTTATTTACCGTGTCTTTATATTAATATACTATTTAAAAGATATCTGCGAGATATGATATTGATGGAAAAACTTATAATTGTAGTTCTATATACTTATTAAATATTCTCCTTATAAAAAATTGTGATTCGTTAATATTCTACTCTATAGTTTAATAAACAAGCGCATTATTTCGGATCGTGATTTTGGCATATAGACTTTTATTTTAAATATGTCAATTCTCATAAAATAAATATTAATTGTCACATAAGCAAATAACATTAGTACATTAGCTGATGATAAAAAGTTGGAGGCTGCAAATTTCAACAGATGTTCTACAGATCTATAAATTTTGATAAACCCGACTCTTGAAGAAGGTGATCTCGACCGCCATGCTCATGTAACTCGAGTGAAAAATGTGTTTTATACTATTTTACAAATGTTGCTCCTAAGTCCAAAATACAGTAAGTTCTATATTTGAAAAAAATTCATATAAATAAATGAAAAAAACTAATTAAAGTATCTGATCCGAATATTGGCAGTTCCGGATGATTTTTGTTTTATCGACAAAATGGAGTTCTAGTGGAATGATCAATGTAGTTTTACTGATAATGGAACCAAAACAATGATCACCATGGGTATTGAGGTGCGATGACGGACATACGTTGTTCCTTGATCGAAAACGAGTGGTTCCGGTCATTGTAGGAAAGGGTCTAGCCATTATTTGAAGCATACCGGACATCTACTCTGCCTGGGGTCACACTTAAATTGTATTATCGGTTGC
This sequence comes from Scalesia atractyloides, assembly GCA_947069175.1. Lineage (NCBI taxonomy): Eukaryota > Viridiplantae > Streptophyta > Magnoliopsida > Asterales > Asteraceae > Scalesia > Scalesia atractyloides. The sequence continues at coordinate 59,925,811 of CAMTDV010000025.1, forward strand.
TTTAATTGATGAGTTAGTATCTATTGCTTCAGCACAATCCGGAAATGTTGGACCTGACAATTCATTCGAAACCATTGTTCCTAAAAAATAAATGATGTTTGTTCATACATGCCTTTCGATATACTATACACTACAACTTTTACGATAGACTGTATACTACAACTTTATTTAACATACCATTAAGCAATTAGGTTTGACTAAATTTCTATAGACATTTCTATGATTGATTGTTCATTTGTGGCTAACCAAGTGTGCTGCTTTTTAAATAAATATGGTGCTGTAAACACCCAAAAACGGGTTTGTAATCAAACCACGTTAATATTAAAGAGCGAGTAAAATACCGTTAGTGGTAAAAGTGAACCCGTAAACAAAATAACTAGGAACTAATTAACCTAGTTAGTAACATGTAAATAGATAATAAAACATGGAGTTGTAGTCTTATATAATCAAAACTAAACTTGATGGACTAAAGCTGCCAAAAAGAGAACTTGTGTTAATAAAACACAAGAATTAAAAACACAACACACATAGTGAATGTGTATGTTGGTCGATCATCGGGAGGTGAAAATAAGGAAACCCTAGGTCAACCAAGAACATCAAATTGAAGGGTGAATTAGGCCAAATCATATGCATGAACATGGAATTGTGATCATTCAAGTTTGGAGATCATAAGGTATGTGGTAATTTGTGTTTTGGTAATGATGAATATGTGGATGAACTTGAAGGTAGTAACCTTGAGTTCAATATTTTGATAATATGATGATGTTGTAGTGTTCATGACCAACATACTTGCTTGTATGGATGAAATACATGAACAATTTGATGATGGAATAGGTGTTCATATATGACATGAAGTGGGTTTTGTATCATAAGATGAAAAAGATAATATATTCATGTTAAATGATGTTTGAAGTCATCATGTGTTTATGAATATCTAAAGCATTTGGCTAAGTTGATGTTTGCGTAAATTTCATATATATGATGCCAATGGTTAATTTATAATGATGAAACAATCACAAGTTCTTTTATGAGGTTGAAAGATTAACATACAATGATTGAAATCACGTTAAATTGATATTAATGATTGTATGAACTTAGTTGGGAATTTAGTTAATTTGGTAACCCAGAAATAACGCCTACCGGGTATTTGATGAAATGCCTAAATAAGTTCGGTGAGCCTATTTGTGCATTTGTACATGTTAATAGGCAGTTGACTTTTTAAAAGTCAAACTGACCTATAAAAGAATCAAATGGTAATCTTGATATATAGTCCGTAAGATGAGATAGTCTTGATAAATAATGACTAATCTAACTATCTTGCGAGGGATAAAAAGGTAGTTTGACGCTTGACAAGCTAGTTGAAAGCTTGGGAAGAAGTGGGTCAAACGGATCGAATGCGCGAGGAAAACATAATCGGATTTCAAGGTAAGTAAAACTTACATCTTTTTGTAAAATACGTATTTATTTTATAAGTTATAAATACGACAAAGGTAATATCCGAAATATAGGTTTCGACGCAATATGATATGGGTCGGAACAAATAAAAATGACAAAAACCATGTTTAATGGTAAAAGGGGGCGAAAGGGGTAAATTGGTCGTGAGATGACTTAGATAAAATGAGATTTCGAGTGGCAACCGCACACGGTAAGACAAAACGAATAGTAAGGGTAACGTTTAAATTAGTCATGAAGTGAATAAGATTAAATGAGTTTTCTTTAATGTTACCTTATAATGTAACTCGTATTGAGAAAAAGGAGTAAAATGGTAATTCAGTCACGTGTCGACGTATGTAAGTTGAAAGTTAAAAGATACCGTATGGCGTAAGCCAAGATGAGTTAAATACGTAAAAAAAGGAAATTATGAAATAGGATTTTGTGGTAAAATCCATAATTGATCGATTGTTTTAATTGGTAGTTAAATACCATGTCTTTATAAATATAAATTTTGGTCATTTAGGCTAAACAGGTCAAATGGTGATGATATCACCATTGACAATACCGACTAACGATTGGTTGTTGAGTCATACGTTCACAGGAGTAAATAGCTATTGGATAATTACGCCGCTATTAAGTAGCGGCTAATAAAAGCAAGGTATAAAAATGGGTCTATACATTGACTCGAGCTAGGTATGCGTACATAAGATTATAGTTAAACATGCGATTTTGGTCAAATATCTTAGCGAAAGTCCTTCGTCGTAAAATGAGGGACCAAAGTTGACCAAAAAGCCCTTGATCGATAAATCGGTCAAACGACCCTTAAGGGTTGTTGAGGAACATGTATTATGACCATGTAAGCCTTTGATAAACATAAAAGTTTTAGGCATAAGCCTTTTGGGTCAAACGCCTAAAAATGGGACTTTCCTTAAAATGACTAACCGAATAGGACAAATCGGAAAATAAGATTTTATCATATGAGATCCACCATGAATACAGTTGTGGTGGAAGGTAAATGAAAAACCTAGTGCGGGAGTAAGAGGTGTGGAAAGAATAAGCGAGATTTGAACTTAGTGCTCAAATCTTGAAACGGGTTAAATAATTTCATAAATAAATATTAAGCCAACGGTCTATAGATGAAAATTTTGTTGATACATATGGTAGATTTTGAGTCCAAATAATAGAGGAACAAATCACGATCACGTATGAAGAAACATGTGGTTAAACGGATAAACGGTTTGAAAGTTACGGCGATTTTCGTAAAAAGGACCAAAACTGAAAAATCTGCAGCTAGGCTGCAGCGTGACCTACGGTCCAGACCATGACCTACGGTACAGAGCTGCTGTCTGTAGTGTGACCTACAGTCCAGACTATGACCAACGGTACAGAGTTGCTGTCCAAATTATCTTTGTGTGCCGTAAGCTACGGTACACCAACCATAGCCTACAGTGAGCCTTCCAAAATGAATTTTGATTGTTCATTTGTTATTTATGGGTTATAAAAAAAACAAGTTTAAGCACCATATAACTAACTTATGAGTTGTTATTGGTGTATAGGTGATAACTAGGACCTCACGGATGAAGATCAAGCTCAACGAAGAACCGAACACAATCAAGTTCAAGCTTTCGCATTATGTATAGTCATTTACGAAATCATTCATCATTAATATGACGAAATATGTATATATATGTGTGTGTGTTTATATATATATATATATTTAAGAAGAATTATGAAACTCGAAGTTTTTAACGGACTCGTATTTGTATAAACACTTTTATATGCGAAATTTTTATAAAATTTTACTTTAGCAAGAAGGGTCTTACAAGTTGGTAATCAGAGCTCAAGGTTAAAGGGCAAATGTGTTCGGTTCGAGACTTGATCGCATAATCAGGTAAGTTATAAGTATATTAACGGTTTAGCATGTTAAAGTGTTGTAAACAACACATAGGGTTATCGTGCAATACACGTTACCCTAACTAAATTGATAAAGGATCGATATAGATAACGAAATTACGTGTGTTAACACGTATAGTGAAAAGTCTTTTATTACAGTACAGGCATTTATTGATGTCGACATTACTAAATTTTGTAAATGTTTTAGTTGAAGGACACTCGCAACTGTAGATGGCGAGAGTTTAACAAATTGCGGATATGACAGAGGAACGGTCCGAAGTATGACAAGTAGATCATGCTCACCAAGGACCTAAATCGCGTAACAATTGCAAATAAGTGTAATGGAAAGGAAAGCCCGTTGGGGCAAGCATTACAGGTGCACGTTTTAAATTATTGCACAAACAATAATATGCAACAAATACGTAGAAATTGTCTGTTGCATATGTATGATAAAAACTTGGAAAACCTGAATAGGATAACTATCCAAGGTGATGTTTCCATGAGAAATTAAGTAGAAATATATGTTATTCACAATTGTGAATAACAAGAAAATGACAGAATTAGTTTACAAAGAAACTTGGACGGAAGTAATCGTCCAAGTAAATAATTCTCAATATAATACTATTGAGAAAAGTAGCGATCACATTAACGAAGGTGATGGTATAACAGCTCGATAAAAGGAAAACATTATAGATGTTCAAGAATAAAACGGGTAAAACTAATGATTATTAAATAACAATTAAATAAAGTTTTACTGATTGAAACCATGAATATGGGAATTATTAGAGGAGTTACTTACATGGGGCGTGATGCGAAAATTATAAAAAGGTCATGTGTGTCATGTGTTGATCGCTTACTCTAGCCAAAAGTAAATAATTCTCAATATAATACTATTGAGAAAAGTAGCGATCACATTAACGAAGGTGATGGTATAACAGCTCGATAAAAGGAAAACATTATAGATGTTCAAGAATAAAACGGGTAAAACTAATGATTGTTAAATAACAATTAAATAAAGTTTTACTGATTGAAACCATGAATATGGGAATTATTAGAGGAGTTACTTACATGGGCGTGATGAGAAAATTATAAAAAGGTCATGTGTGTCATGTGTTGATCGCTTACTCTAGCCAAGTAAGTATTGAACACATGATACCATAAACTTCTTATAATGGACACATTTACGTCCGATGTGGTAAGGATGGGGTGAATGGGACAAATTAAAACGGTACCCAAAACAGATCAAATAAGTAAAATAATTGATAATAAATGTAAACGCAAGCCGGGTAACAGAAGCGTATTACATTAGAATAGCGAGCCCGAGGGAAGGGACAAGAATCAAAGTAAATGAAAATACAAACCGACTAATGAGAATGCTAAGGCATAGGGGATAAAGTTTTTCATAAGTGATGAAATTCACACAGACAAGTCAAATAGATTGAATAAAGAATAAAGGACTTGGTTGAATAAACGTGATGGAATTCGCTAAGACGACCAAATAAAATAAAACAAAGTCTAAAAGCATACCAGAATGGTTGCTTTGATGATGACTTCGGTAAAAATACTCGATAGATGGGTGGGATTTTGAGAATATGCGTAAACCAAGAGACGGGAACGCGAATTAAAAGTCAAAAGACTCGGATTATGAGTTACGACTAAAAGACTATAAAATATCACAAACAAAAATTTTGATAATTATGTTCAACCATTTCGAGGTTGAACGGGTTGAATAAAGAATAAAGTTTGACTGTCATAAGTGATGAATTTCACACGAATAAGTCAAACGAGTCAAATAAAGTGTAACGTCTGATACTGTAAGTAAGCGCAAACCGAATAATGGGAGCGCAAAATATTGATAAACCTATGTAATGGGTCATGAGAGAATATAAATAGGAAAACACAAACCGGGCAACGGGAGCGTTAAAAACACTAAAGATAAAAGAACCCGGGTAATAGGATGTAAAGAAATATAGGTGTGACCCGGGTAACGATAAGCGTAGAACGAACCGACGTGTAAATGACGTAAGAAGTCATAGAGTCGGAAGATTAGTCCAAAAGAAAACGAATGTAGCCCTAGACTATGGTCAAGGTCAATAGAAAAAAAATGAATGAAAATAATTGATTTTTAAAACTTAAAAATGGTGCTTTGACACCAAGAATAAATATTTTAAGAACGAAATGACATGAGGAAAAAGATGATCTACGGGATCATCATAACCTTCGGGTTATAAACAATGAAAAGGTATACGGGACCAAAATGACCCTTGGGTCACAAATAGAAAGAAACGAACTATAGGGGTCTCACCTTAAAAAGGTAAAAACCTAAGGAAATAGCCTACGAGGCTAAGTGAAAGAACCTACGGGACACTTAGGTAAAGCGTGGGAACTGGTTACGCTTCCCCGCATAATATATTAACGGAAAGGAATAAAATTCTTGATTGTCAATTTCTTCATATGAGCAATTGACATAATTTAAATAGAAAATGTTAAACTAAAATTCAGTTTTTAGTAAAAAGAAACGTTTTAACGAGCTTAATTAGAATGAGATGGTTTGGGAAACGATAAGCAATAAAAGGAAATAGGCCTTAACCCCAATAGGTGTAAGGCGATAAATTCGAAAGGAAGACTTTTAATATGAAAGGTTTGTATATAAACTTAAACATGACGTGATGTGATGCGATCATGGTCTAAGAAAGTAATATAGAATATAATTCACGTTGTAACGTGAGTTATGGGAATGGGAGATTATAAACACACAAAAGGCCGGTAATGGCAATGTAGTATACCCGAATGACGGGTATAAAGTAGCCGATGACTAATAAGTATAGTCGTAAAGACATTTAAGGTCAAAATGGTAATTAAAACATAACAAAAACGCTAATCATTTCATGATTAGCGTAGGATAAGTGAAGTGAATGAGAAAGGTTTGGGGGACGAAACCACTTTTAAAGGGGGTAGACTTGTAACACCCCAAAAACGGGTTTGGTAATCAAACCACATTAATATTAAAGAGCGAGTAAAATACCGTTAGTGGTACCCGTAAATAAAATAACCAGGAACTAATTAACCTAGTTAGTAACATGTAAATAGATAATAAAACATGGAGTTGTAGTCTTATATAATCAAAACTAAACTTGAGGGACTAAAGCTGCCAAAAAGAGAACTTGTGTTATTAAAACACAAGAATAAAAAACACAACACACATAGTGAATGTGCGTGTTGGTCGATCATCAGGAGGTGAAGATAAGGTAAACCCTAGTTCAACCAAGAACATCAAATTAAAGGGTGAATTAGGGCCAAATCATATGCATGAACATGGAATTGTGATCATTCAAGCTTGGAGATCATAAGGTATGTGGTAATTTGTGTTTTGGTAATGATGAATATGTGGATGAACTTGAAGGTAGTAACCTTGAGTTCAATATTTTGATAATATGATGATGTTGTAATGTTCATGACCAACATACTTGCTTGTATGGATGAAATACATGAACAATTTTATGATGGAATAGGTGTTCACATATGACATGAAGTGGGTTTTGTATCATAAGATGAAAAAGATAATATATCTATGTTAAATGATGGTTGAAATCATCACGTGTTTATGAATATCTAAAGCATTTGGCTAAGTTTGATGTTTGGGTAAATTTCATATATATGATGCCAAGGGTTAATTTATTATCATGAAACAATCACAAGTTCTTTTATGAGGTTGAAAGATTCACATACAATTGTTGAAATCATGTTAAATTGATATTAACGATTTTAGTTGGGAATTTAATTAATTTGGTAGCCCAAAAATAACGCCTACCGGGTATTTGATGAAATGCCTAAATAAGTTCGGTGAGCCTATTTGTGCATTTGTACATGTTAATAGATAGTTGACTTTTTAAAAGTCAAACTGATCTGTAAAAGAATCAAATGGTAATCTTGATATATAGTCCGTAAGATGAGATAGTCTTGATAAATAATGACTAATCTAACTATCTTGCGAGGGATAAAAAGGTAGTTTGACGCTTGACAAGCTAGTTGAAAGCTTGGGAAGAAATGGGTCAAACGGATCGAATGCGCGAGGAAAACATAATCGGATTTCAAGGTAAGTAAAACTTACACCTTTTTGTAAAATACGTATTTATTTTATAAGTTATAAATACGACAAAGGTAATATCCGAAATATAGGTTGCGACGCGAAATGATATGGGTCGGAACAAATAAAAATGACAAAAACCATGTTTAATGGTAAAAGGGGGCGAAAGGGGTAAATTGGTCGTGAGATGACTTAGATAAAATGAGATTTCGAGTGGCAACCGCACACGGTAAGACAAAACGAATAGTAAGTGTAACGTTAAAATTAGTCATGAAGTGAATAAGATTAAATGAGTTTTCTTTAATGTTATACGTGTCGACGTATGTAAGTTGAAAGTTAAAAGATACCGTATGGCGTAAGCCAAGATGAGTTAAATACGTAAAAAAAGGAAATTATGAAATAGGATTTCGTGGTAAAATCCGTAATTGGTTGAATGTGTGAATTGGTAGTTAAATACCATGTCTTTACAAATATAAATGTTTGGTCATTTAGGCTAAACAGGTCAAATGGTGATGATATCACCATTGACAATACCGACTAACGATTGGTTGTTGAGTCATACGTTCACAGGAGTAAATAGCTATTGGATAATTACGCCGCTAATAAGTAGCGGCTAATAAAAGCAAGGTATAAAAACGGGTATATACTTTGACCCGAGCCAGGTACGAGCACATAAGATTATAGTTAAACATGCGATTTTGGTCATATATCTTAGCGAAAGTCCTTCGTGGTAAAATGAGGGACTAAAGTTGACCAAACGCCCTTGATCGATAAATCGGTCAAACAAACCTTAAGGGTTGTTGAGGAACATGTATTATGACCATGAAAGCCTTTGATTAACTTAAAAGTTATAGGCATAAGCCTTTTGGGTCAAACGCCTAAAAATGGGACTTTCCGTAAAATGACTAACCGAATAGGACAAATCGGAAAAAAGATTTTTATCATATGAGATCCACCACAAATATAGATGTGGTGGAAGGCAAATGAAAATCCTAGTGCGGGAGTAAGAGGTGTGGAAAGAATAAGCGAGATTTGAACTTAGTGCTCAAATCTTGAAACGGGTTAAATAATTTCATAAATAAATATTAAGCCAACGGTCTATAAGATGAAAATTTTGTTGATACATATGGTAGATTTTGAGTCCAAATAATAGAGGAACAAATCACGATCACGTAGGAAGAAACGTGTGGTTAAACGGATAAACGGTTTGAAAGTTACGGCGGTTTTCGTTAAAAGGACCAAAACTGAAAAATCTGTAGCTAGGCTGCAGCGTGACCTACAGTCCAGACCATGACCTACGGTACAGAGCTACTGTCTGCAGTGTGACCTACGGTCCAGACTATGACCAACGGTACAGAGTTGCTGTCCTATTTTTGTGTGCCGTAAGCTACGGTACACCAACCGTAGCCTACAAGGAGCCTTCCAAATTGAATTTGATTGTTCATATTTATGGGTTATGAAAAAACAAGTCTAAGCACCATATAACTAACTTATGAGTTGTTATTGGTGTATAGGTGATAACTAGGACCTCACGGATGAAGATCAAGCTCAACGAAGAACCGAACACAATCAAGTTCAAGCTTTCGCATTATGTATAGTCATTTACGAAATCATTCATCATTAATATGACTAAATATGAATATATGTTTATATATATATATATATATGTTTATATATATATATATATATATATATATATATATATATATATATATATATATATATATATATATATATATAAGAAGCATTATGAAACTCAAAGTTTTTAACGGACTCGTATTTGTATAAACACTTTTATATGCGAAATATTTATAAAATTTTACTTTAGCAAGAAGGGTCTTACAAGTTGGTAATCAGAGCTCAAGGTTAAAGGGCAAATGTGTCGGTTCGAGACTTGATCGCATAATCCGGTAAGTTATAAGTATATTAACGATTTAGCATGTTAAAGTGTTGTAAACAACACATAGGGTTATCGTGCAATACACGTTACCCTAACTAAATTGATAAAGGATCGATATAGATAACGAAATTACGTATGTTAACACGTATAGTGAAAAGTCTTTTTATTACAGTACAGGCATTTATTGATGTCGACATTACTAAATTTTGTAAATGTTTTAGTTGAAGGACACTCGCAACTGTAGATGGCGAGAGTTTAACAAATTGCGGATATGACAGAGGAACGGTCCGAAGTATGACAAGTAGATCATGCTCACCAAGGACCTAAATCGCGTAACAATTGCAAATAAGTGTAATGGCAAGGAAAGCCCGTTGGGGCAAGCATTACAGGTGCACGTTTTAAATTATTGCACAAACAAAATATGCAACAAATACGTAGAAATTGTCTGTTGCATATGTATGATAAAAACTTGGAAAACCTGAATAGGATAACTATCCAAGGTGATGTTTCCATGAGAAATTAAGTAGAAATATATGTTATTCACAATTGTGAATAACAAGAAAATGACAGAATTAGTTTACAAAGAAACTTGGACGGAAGTAATCGTCCAAGTAAATAATTCTCAATATAATACTATTGAGAAAAGTAGCGATCACATTAACGAAGGTGATGGTATAACAGCTCGATAAAAGGAAAACATTATAGATGTTCAAGAATAAGGGTAAAACTAATGATTGTTAAATAACAATTAAATAAAGTTTTACTGATTGAAACCATGAATATGGGAATTATTAGAGGAGTTACTTACATCGGGCGTGATGCGAAAATTATAAAAAGGCCATGTGTGTCATGTGTTGATCGCTTACTCTAGCCAAGTAAGTAGTGAATACATGATACCATAAACTTCTTATAATGGACATTTACGTCCGATGTGGTAAGGATGGGGTGAATGGGACAAATTAAAAAGGTACCCAAAACAGATCAAATAAGTAAAATAATTGATAATAAATGTAAACGCAAGCCGGGTAACGGAAGCGTGTTACATTAGAATAACGAGCCCGAGGGAAGGGACAAGAATCAAAGTAAATGAAAATACAAATCGACTAATGAGAATGCTAAGGCATAGGGGATAAGTTTGACTTTCATAAGTGATGAAATTCACACGGACAAGTCAAACAGATTGAATAAAGAATAAAGGACTTGGTTGAATAAAAGTGATGGAATTCGCTAAGAAGACCAATTAAAATAAAACGAAGTCTAAAAGCATATCAGAATGGTTGCTTTGATGATGACTTCGGTAAAACTACTCGATAAATGGGTGGGATTTTGAGAATATGCATAAACCAAGAGACGGGAACGCGAATTAAAAGTCAAAAGACTCGGATTATGAGTTATGACTAAAAGACTATAAAATATCACAAACAAAATCGATAATTATGTTCAACCATTTCGAGGTTGAACGGGTCGAATAAAGAATAAAGTTTGACTGTCATAAGTGATGAATTTCACACGAACAAGTCAAACGAGTCCAATAAAGTTTAACATCTGATACTGTAAGTAAGCGCAAACCGAATAATGGGAGCACAAAATATTGATAAACCTATGTAATGGGTCATGAGAGAATATAAAAAGGCAAACACAAACCGGGCAACGGGAGCGTTAAAAACACTAAAGATAAAAGAACCCGTGTAATAGGATGTAAAGAAATATAGATGTGACCCGAGTAATGATAAGCGTAGAACGAACCGACGTGTAAATGACGTAAGAAGTCATAGAGTCGGAAGATTAGTCCAAAAGAAAACGAATGTAGCCCTAGACTATGGTCAAGGTCAATAGAAATAAAAAAATGAATGAAAATAATTGATTTTTAAAACTTAAAAAGGGTGCTTTGACACCAAGAATAAATATTTTAAGAACGAAATAACATGAGTAAAAAGATGATCTACGGGATCACCATAACCTTCGGGTTATAAACAATGAAAGGTATACGGGACCAAAATGACCCTTGGGTCACAAATAGAAAGAAACGAACTATAGGGGTCTCACCTTAAAAAGGTAAAAACCTAAGGAAATAGCCTACGAGGCTAAGTGAAAGAACCTACGGGACACTTAGGTAAAGCGTGGGAACTGGTTACGCTTCCCCACATAATATAATAACGCAAAGGAATAAAATTCTTGATTGTCAATTTCTTCATATGAGCAATTGACATTATTTAAATAGAAAACGTTAAACTAAAAATTCAGTTTTAGTAAAAAGAAACGTTTTAACGAGCTTAATTAGTATGAGATGGTTTGGGAGACGATTAGCAATAAAAGGAAACAGGTCTTAACACCAATAGGTGTAAGGCGATAAATTCGAAAGGAAGACTTTATATATAAACTTAAACATGACGTGATGCGATGCGATCATGGTCTAAGAAAGTAATATAGAATATAATCACGTTGTAACGTGAGTTACGGGAATGGGAGATCATAAACACACAAAAGGCCGGTAATGGCAATGTAGTATACCTGAATAACGGGTATAAAGTAGCCGATGACTAATAAGTATAGTCGTAAAGACCATTTAAGGTCAAAATGGTAATTAAAACATAATAAAAACGCTAATCATTTCAGGATTAGCGTAGGATAAGTGAAGTTAATGAGAAAGGTTTCGGGGACGAAACCTCTTTAAGGGGGTAGACTTGTAACACCCCAAAAAAGGGTTTGGTAATCAAACCACATTAATATTAAAGAGCGAGTAAAATACCGTTAGTGGTAAAAGTGAACCCATAAACAAAATAACTAGGTCCTAATTAACCTAGTTAGTAACATGTAAATAGATAATAAAACATGGAGTTGTAGTCTTATATAATCAAAACTAAACTTGAGGGACTAAAGCTGCCAAAAAGAGAACTTGTGTTATTAAAACACAAGAATTAAAAACATAACACACATAGTGAATGTGTGTGTTGGTCGATCATTAGGAGGTGAAGATAAGGGAAACCCTAGTTCAACCAAGAACATTCAAGCTTGAAGGTAGTAACCTTGAGTTCAATATTTTGATAATCTGATGATGTTGTAGTGTTCATGACCAACATACTTGCTTGTATGGATGAAATACATGAACAATTTTATGATGGAATAGGTGTTCATATATGACATGAAGTGGGTTTTGTATCATAAGATGAAAAAGATAATATATTCATGTTAAATGATGTTTGAAATCATCATGTGTTTATGAATATCTAAAGCATTTGGCTAAGTTTGATGTTCGGGTAAATTTCATATATATGATGCCAAGGGTTAATTTATAATGATGAAACAATCACAAGTTCTTTTATGAGGTTGAAAGATTAACATACAATGATTGAAATCATGTTAAATTGATATTAACGATTGTATGAACTTAGTTGGGAATTTAGTTAATTTGGTAGCCCAGAAATTACGCCTACCGGGTATTTGATGAAATGCCTAAATAAGTTCGGTGAGCCTATTTGTGCATTTGTACATGTTAATAGACAGTTGACTTTTTAAAAGTCAAACTGACCTATAAAAGAATCAAATGGTGATATATAGTCCGTTAGATGAGATAGTCTTGATAAATAATGACTAATCTAACTATCTTGCGAAGGATAAAAGGTAGTTTGACGCTTGACAAGCTAGGTGAAAGCTTGGCAAGAAGTGGGTCAAACGGATCAAATACGTGAGAAAAACATAATCGGATTTCAAGGTAAGTAAAGCTTACACCTTTTTGAAAAATACGTATTTATTTTATAAGTTATAAATAAGACAAAGGTAATATCCGAAATATAGGTTTCGATGCGAAATGATATGGGTCGGAACAAATAAAAATGACAAAAACCATGTTTAATGGTAAAAGGGGGCGAAAGGGGTAAATTGGTCGTGAGATGACTTAGATAAAATGAGATTTCGAGTGGCAACCGTACACGGTAAGACAAAACGAATAGTAAGGGTAACGTTAAAATTAGTCATGAAGTGACTAAGATTAGATGAGTTTTCTTTAATGTTACCTTATACTGTAACTCGTATTGAGAAAAAGGAGTAAAATGGTAATTCAGTCACGTGTCGACGTATGTAAGTTGAAAGTTAAAAGATACCCTATGGCGTAAGCCAAGATGGGTTAAATACGTAAAAAAAATGAAATTATGAAATAGGATTTTGTGGTAAAATCCGTAATTGGTCGAATGTGTGAATTGGTAGTTAAATACCATGTCTTTATAAATATAAATGTTTGGTCATTTAGGCTAAACAGGTCAAATGGTGATGATATCACCATTGACAATACCGACTAACGATTGGTTGTTGAGTCATACGTTCACAGGAGTAAATAGCTATTGGATAATTACGCCGCTATTAAGTAGCGGCTAATAAAAGCAAGGTATTAAAACGGGTATATACTTTGACCCGAGCCAGGTACGAGTACATAAGATTATAGTTAAACATGAGATTTTGGTCAAATATATTAGCGAAAGTCCCTTGTCGTAAAATGAGGGACAAAAGTTGACCAAAACGCCCTTGATCGATAAATCGGTCAAACAACCCTTAAGGGTTGTTGAGGAACATGTATTATGACCATGTAAGCCTTTCATAAACATAAAAGTTATAGGCATAAGCCTTTTGGGTCAAACGCCTAAAAATGGGACTTTCCGTAAAATGACTAACCGAATAGTACAAATCAGGAAATAAGATTTTATCATATGAGATCCACCACGAATATAGTTATGGTGGAAGTTAAATGAAAATCCTAGTGCGGGAATAAGAGGTGTGGAAAGAATAAGCGAGATTTGAACTTAGTGCTCAAATATTCAAACAGGTCATATAATTTCGTAAATAAATATTAAGCCAAAGGTCTATAAGATGAAAATTTTGTTAATACATATGGTAGATTTTGAGTCCAAATAATAAAGGAACAAATCACGATCACGTAGGAAGAAACGTGTGGTTAAACGGATAAACGGTTTGAAAGTTACGACCGTTTTCGTAAAAAGTAGTAAAACTGAAAAATCTGCAGCTAGGCTGCAGTGTGACCTACGGTCCAGACCATGACCTACAGTACAGAGCTGCTGTCTGCAGTGTGACCTACGGTCCAGACTATGAGCTATGGTACAAAGCTGCTGTCGAAGTTATTTTTGTGTGCCGTAAGCTACTGTACACCAACCGTAGCCTACAATGAGCCCTCCAAATGAATTTTGATTGTTCATTTGTTATTTATGGGTTATAAAAAAACAATTCTAAGCACCATATAACTAACTTATAAGTTTTTATTGGTGTATAGGTGATAACTAGGACCTCACGGATGAAGATCAAGCTCAACGAAGAACCGAACACAATGAAGTTCAAGTTTCCGCATTATGTATAGTCATTTACGAAATCATTCATCATTAATATGACGAAATATATGTGTATATATATATATTTAAGAAGCATTATGAAACTCGAAGTTTTTAACGGACTCGTATTTGTATAAACACTTTTTTATGCAAATTTTTTTTAAAATTTTACTTTAGCAAGAAGGGTCTTACAGGTGCTCCTTAAGAGTTTGGTATTATGCTTATTTAAATACTTTTTAGTCTATGTTTAATAAAAAAATTGGTTATTATCCATATGGCTTCACAAGTTATGAAGGAAACATCATTTACGTAAAATTATTTGCACAAACAGTTTGTTTCGAAATCGTCTATGAAGTCAGTATGTTGGTTAGCATTTAATTATTTATACATAGAATTAATTTGATACCTTCGAATAAAAAGATTCTTTTCGCATTTTAAATGAGGCAATTTACCTTAGCTATATGTTTTGCGATGACAATCAACAAAGCCAAGGATAATCCCTATCTAGGGTTGGTTCGTACTTGAAACAACCCGTTTTCACTCATGGTCATTGTACGTTGTTTTATCAGGAGTAAAAACCAGAGATGGAGTCATTTCTTTCAATTCAGTGTAATATAATATTTACGTCAGCAATTGAGAATTTCTTTCATTAAAAAATTATGTCAACAATATTAAATAGTATATTGTATTGTATTGTGAGGTCACCCGTGTAACACACAAGAACTTAAACTAGTGCATTTTAAAACTGAACATGTTCATGAAAAAAAGAAGCATATAACATAGCATAATAATTTCGGTTGTGATTCTTCAAACAAAACAAGAAAGTTCATAAGCTTATGAAAGAAGATCTAAGAAGTAAGAAGCAATAAAAGAAAAGTAGATTTGGAGAAGTAGATGGGCGTAGGGTTGTTCACGGACCAAACTAAACTGAACATGGCCTTGCTCGAACTTAGTTCATTTGTAAGCTAGGCTACTCGGTTCAGTTTAAGTATATAGAATTGAGCAAGGTATTAATGCTCAAACTTGGTTCGGCTTGAATCGGAGCAGCTCGATTCGAATTATTTTTGCTTGGTTTTGTACAAACTCCTACAATTTGAGAGTTCATTGACTTTATCAATTTGAGAGTCCGGTGTTACCAGTGTGAGCGAATCATCAATGGTTAGAGCGAGGACTGAAGAAGTCGATAGTGACCAGTAAGAACTTAAGATCGATGATAGCAACCTTGAGTTTCAAATTAGTGTTTCAAACGAATGAAGCTTGTGAAATGTGAAGGACGGAAGAAGCCGTTAATGACTAGCGAACGAGATTTGGGCACCGACTTAGCATCTAGCGAGTAGGATTTCGGATTTGGAAATACAAATAGAAAACTAGATAATTAGGATTTTGCTTTTAATTCTTTATTGGGTATCTCCCTGGACTTTGGGCTAAAAACTTATGTAAAAAATAACTTATTGTGAGTTATGTAAACCAAACCGAGTCTACAATCGATCGAGCATTTTCTGAGTATTTTCTGAGCGAGTTTCTATTTAGGACAATCCTAGACAACACAAAGTTATAGAGGTTTGCTAAAACAAAATTGCATTCCATAAGATTCACATGATCACACACTCATTTGCTAATAAAACCCTACTTTAAGCTTCACATGAAACTCAAGTTTCTTTAATTGAAAACTGTGTATGGTTGTTTAGTACAACCATTCTCGATCTGTTTCTTTAAGTGGCACCCAAGTTTATATTCGATGAATGTCCCAATACAACATAAGGACTCGTTTTCATCATCATACCCGGTAAATCTAACTAATAGCAAAGCTAAGATAGGCTTATTGTAGTATGTATAGTAAATTAATTTCATTTCTTTCGAACAAAAGCATATATACGTGTAATGTAGGCCTAGTATGAAGTATCCAGTTAAACTTGCATATTAATATTTTACTAGTGTTATGCGGCGCTTGCATTGTGGGGCGTTAAACTAAATATTTCAGTTCCCTGTATATGCTACTTATAACATGATCTTAAAAAAATACATTGAGTCAATCAATTACACTAAAACACTACCATAGTTTTGCTAAAAAAAACGATGGCACGCATGTAATTTAGAGCTGGGGGCAAAACAGTAATTTACCTAGATTACAATTTTGAACTGCGGGCAAAATCACAATTTTGAAATGGGGGCAAAATCATATTTTGAACAGAGGGCAAAATCGTGATTTTAAACTAGGAGCAAAACCATAATTTTATTTTGATCTGGGGCAAAGTCGTGATTTTTAACTAAGGGCAAAATCAGAATTTTGAGCTTCGGGCAAAACCAAAATTTATTTTGAATGGGAGGCGAAATCGTAATTTTAAACTAAGGATAAAATCGTAATTTGGTAGGACCAATGGGGAAGTGCTAGGCCTATTCCCCATCTTCCTTTTGGAGTTATAGATAATGTACATACATACATATATATATACATACATATATATATATATATATATATATATATAGTGAAAGCGTATTGTACAATTTGCCTTAACGTACGAGCCATGCAATCTCAAGTTCGCACGTTATAACCCCAGGAAGGAAATCTCGTCTGTGGAAAAAACCAGAAATCGCATGTTAAAAAAATTTCGCATGTTGTTCAAAAAAACCAAACTCGCATGTTAAAAAAAATCACACGTTGATACTGCATCTCATACGCATCGTATGTTATGGCAATTTGTACAATAACCGGCCTCTATATATAACTCATATATATCTTCTAGACCCTTTGCCTTTTACAATCTTTAACTTATTATGAGGTTCATTGGTGAACACTTAAAAAATGGGGAACCGACTCACACAAACTCCGATTGGACTCATTGCAACGACGTTGGGACCGGCTTATCGAACTCTTACTACGATCTCTTAACGGTAAACCCTAAATCCAAACCCTTAAGCCCTAAATATATTAGGGTTTGGCTTTTAGGTCTTATATTTAGGTTTTTCTTTAGGGTTTAACTTTAGGGCATAGTTTTAGGGTTAGTCATTAGTACTGAGGGTTTAGCTTTTAGGGTTTAAAGTTTAGATTTTATGGTTTAGCTTAAGTTTTAGCCTTATTGTTTAGCTTTAGGGCTTAGATTTAGACTTTGGGGTTTTGAGTTTAAGAGATCCTAGTTAAGGTTCGATGAGCAAGTTCCAATGTCGCTGGAATGGGTCCAATCAAAGTTCATTTGAGTTGGTTCCCCACTTTTTTAGTGTTCCCCAATGAACCTCCCCTATACCATATACCTCAACAACATATCCAGTAAAATCCAACTCAGCCAAGCTATATGTAGGGTCTGGGGAGGGTGAGACGTAGGCAAGCCTTACCTCAATCCCAAAGGATAGAGAGGCTGCTTTCAGTGAGACCCCCAACTAAAAAAAAAACCCCACACACATACACGCCCCCCTGTTTTACACATATAAGATGAACAAGTACCACACTCCTTCCTGTTTTACACATATAACATGAACAAGTACCACATAAACTAGACACATAAATAAGCCATAACATGCATAAAAATAAACTAAACCCTAATCCTACGTCTCCACAAACTCCTATCATCAACCATGTCCTCGGAAAGATGCAAGTGTAACATATCCTGCCTAATTTGCTCCTCCCAAGTCAATTTTGGTCTACCTCTACTCCTCCTCCCCTCTACGGTTCTAACTATGGCCGTCACTCGTCTCCTCTTAACGTGCACATACCATCTCAACCTCCTCTCCTTATCTTGTCCGATATACTAGCTATCCCCAGACGTTCCCTAAAGATCTCATTTCTTATCATATCTAACCTAGTGTGCCTACACATCCACCTTAGCATCCATATCCCTGCTATATCCAACTTACGCGCTTGAGTCTTCTTAAAACGTTCCCTTTAATTTAGTCGGGAACCTCTTGTCGCACAAAACCCGAGTGGATCCTCTCCATCTACACCATCCATCTTGGATGCGGTGCGCTACATCACTATATATCTCCCCATCCTTTGTACATACGATCCTAAATACTTGAACTTAGTTACCTGCGGAACCACATGATCCTCAATGGTGATCTGGGTGTTCTTTTCGTCGCCTCCACCACTGAAATCACAGTGAAGGTACTCGATCTTAGAACGACTGATCCTCAGACCTTTTCCTTCTAAAGCTACCCGCCACTCCTCTAACCGTGCATTCAGGCTATGTTTATTTTCCGCTACTAACACAATATCATCTGCAAAAAGCATGCACCAAGGAACCATTTGTTGAATCGACTTTGACAACTCATCCAGAACAACTACAAAAAGAAACGGACTCAACGCCGACCCCTGGTGTAGTCCTACTTCCACGGAGAAGGAATCAGTATCCCCTACCAGTGCGCGGACCCTAGCTTCAGTTCTAATATACATATCCCTAATTAAGTCTATATACTTCCCTGGAACCCCTCTACCCTCCAAACTTTCCCAAATTAGTCTACGTGGCACACTATCGTATGCCTTCTCTAGGTCAATGAACACTATATGCAAATCCGCTTCTTCTCCCTATACTTTTCCATCAATCTCTTTAAATATGTATCGCCTCCCTAGTTGACTGCCCTGGTATGAAACCAAATTGGTTTACCGTAACCTGAGTTTCTTTCTTAATTCTAGTTTCAATTACCCTCTCCCATAATTTCATAGTATGGCTTAAAAGCTTAATCCCTCTATAATTTCCACAAGATTGGGTGTCACCTTTTTTCTTATATAGAGGTACTACGAGGCTACTCCTCCACTGATCTGGCATTTTTCCTGATTTGAAAATGAGATTGAACAAAGTGGTTAGCCATTGAACTCCTTCCTCACCTAGATACTATTATCCTCACAAATTCCATCTTAAGCAAAAAAAAATTGGGAACAAATAATATGTCAAGAAAACCCTAAAAACATTATCCACTTACATCAAATATTATAATTAAAAATACAATTCTCAAGTTGCTTCTCTGTTGGTGCATAATATCTATATCTTAGTCTTATATCGAGTCTGTATAGTATAGAGCTGAATAGGCTAGGTGTATGAAGTATTTATGTAAAGTTGTAACAAGTTCGCCCATGACATGTCATGTTGAGACAAGTTCGGCTGAACTTGCTAAGGCAATTTCGGGCGAACTTACATCCTCCATGAGCGAACTTGCATGTCTATAAATACCTAGCTTGTAATCCTCATTTGTAACTTTGGCATTTTGGAGGCGAAACTCTGTCAGTTTGTACTCTTGACGTTTGATCAATAAAACTGATGATTAACTAATTAAATCTTGTCTATTGGTAAACACGACGTAATATTTCCGCTATTATGGATGTTAGATATCAAATTTAGGTTCCTTAGCATCGAGGATCGGTCCTACAAGTGGTATCAGAGCTAGAACAGCCTGATTTGATAGTATCAAGATAAGAACACTTCTAGTTTATCTCCATTCTTCTATTTTTCTTAACTTTTTCGTCAAAAATGAAGAATTCAGGGTCAAAATCTTTTCAATTTTGAATATATCATGTAAAATACAACAAAGATAAACCCTTGAAAGATTGGAGACCAAATTCAACCGAATTGATGTCAAAATTTAAAAAAAATCCATGTTTTCCAAAACTTGTCCATCGAACTTGTTTAACCAAGTTCGACCGAACTTGTGCTAAAAATCACTTTTCAAGTGAGTTTTTGCCAAGTTCATCCGAACTTGAGTAGTTTTTGAGGAAAATTCTGTCAAGTCCACTCGAAGTTAACCAATTTTCATTGATTTTATATCAAGTTTGATCGAACTTGATTAATATCAAGGAAATTCAAGTTAAGTTCACTCGAAATTACAAGATCATAATCAAATCTTATATAGCAAGTTCGATCGAAGTTCAAGGAAGATTTTTCAAACAAAAAATCACAAGTTCGATCGAACTTGTGATTAAAAATCATAATTCTTCATTTGCAACTACAAGTTCGACCGAACTTGTAGTAGATCTAATTGTTTTCAAAGTTTTTGAGTATTTTCAGCGTACACGTCTCGTTATTCGCAATGGACGATATCTAAAGAGCTTTCATGTCCGGAGCTAGTTCGTCAAATGCCAACGTGATCCATCAAGTCAATCTTGATAACGATATGGGCACGACTGTTAAACCGTCCAAGCTAATGAGCATGGACGAGTATGAAGCATGGAAGGAGAAGTTTACATATTGGGTTCAAGCCATGCACTTTGCAGGCTAGGTGCCGATTGAAAGAGGTTACAGTATTCCGGTGGATGAACATCAGCAAGTTCTTGAAAAGTACAATTACACGATTGTAAAGAAAGACGAATATATTGCTGTAAAGAAGATGATCATTCTTATCCAACAATCCGTCAAAGAAGATATTCTCGTTTCGCTACCGGAATACACAACTGCAAGAGATCTCTGGCTCTCACTTCAAAAGAAATATCAAGGAAGCGCGGAGATGATCAAGAGCAAGAAGGCGCTCATTATGAAAGAGTTCGATATCTTCAACATGCTGAAGGGTGAAACCATGAAGCAGATGATTGAACGCTTTTGTCACCTTAAAGTCCGAATGCGAAGACACGGTCTCGAGAAGACGGAACAAGAGTACATCGACAAGCTTGCAGATGCTCTACCAGATGGAGAGTGGACTACTTATCTAATTGTTCTGAAGGAAAACGATAAATGGGAATTCTTCAAGCTGTCAACATTTATCGATAAACTCGAAGGTCACGAAATGGAACTCTTAAAGATTGCAAAGTCAAAGAATGCTAATGTTGTTCAAGACGTTGGTTTGTACTACAAGAGTGGAATGCAAGATAACATTTCAAGTCCAAAGATTCAGACAACATTCAACGCAAGTGTGAATTCTTCGAACAATTCGCAGCAGAATCAGAATCAGTCATAACCTCAATATGATCAAATTCCACAGTCTTCATTCTCAAGTACTGGTTCAAATTCATCTTATCAGAGTCAAGCAAATCAGAACCAACAAACATGTTCTGATTCGAATGTATATAAGTGCAACATCGCAGTGAATTTGAACAATGTTGTTTCGAAACAAGTCGCTAAACAGCATATGTCGCTTCTTGCCACTGTTCTGGAGTCATACGAAAGTCTTGTAGCCGGTAAATTGGAAATCCCGAAATGATGGCAGAAGATTATGACCAAGTGGATGAAGAAGAACTCGAGTTGATGGATATCAAGTGGTGTTTAGCATCTATCATTCAAAGAGTCACAAAGTTCGTTGCTCTCACTGGCCGAGATATCGAAAACTCAAGCAACAAACTAGGTTTTGACAAGACGAAAGTGACGTGATTCAGAAGTCGCCAAAAGGGACATTTCAAGAGAGAGTGTAAAAATCCTGAAGCAACAGGAAATCAGAGTCCATTCGGAGGAGGCAACGAGAATTACAAGAAGTCACTTCAGTACAAGCCTTTCCCGAAGAAGACTCAGGTTGAAATTCAAGAGAAACCAAATAGCAATAACACTGAAAAAGCTATGGTTGCATCAAACGAAGATGACGGTTTCGACTGGAATTCCTACATCGGTAAGAAGACCGGAGTTGCATTAATGGCTGAAATTGTTGATGATACTTCTGCAGAAGAAGCAACGGCTTTGGAGAATATTCTGCTGGAACAATATCAGCAACGACAACGTGAAGAAGAGGAGTATATCCACATGCAGAAGCAAGGAATTTTATCTCCTAATTTGTGTGATAATATTGCAGGTCATTTTGATGGAAGTTCTCGGAACAAGTTCCCGAGAAGAAATCAACTGATGCAGTAGTCATTGATGTTACTCAAGAAGTGAATGCCGAAAACCTCAAGGACATTGCCGACAAAGCATTGATGGCAAATCTAACCAAGATAGGTCCAGAGGTAAATGAAGTTGTCAAAGTACAAGTTGTAGAGGTTGAGAAACCTTGTACGAAATGTACCGAACCATGTTCTGAGTGTGCTGAAAAATCAAAGATCATCGCTGAAAACAATGTGCATAATGAACTTTTGAAATACGATTATCGCACAATGAAGGAAGCGTATGATAAAATGAAAAATGATTATGGAAGGCTTGATACAAATAACATCGAACAACATGATACAATAAGGATGTTAAAAGGAACAGTAATGGATAAGCAAAAAGCGATTAATATCTATATTAACACCATTGCTAAAACTCAGCAACAAATCCAGGACATGAAAATTGAAACAGAACATGTTCAACAACTTTTGAGAAGTTACACCTGTAACCCATATGTCATTGATCATATTCTTCTTACAATTCCATCGGAAGAGAAACCTAAAAAGAAAATTGGTAAAGAATACAACAATGTTCCCCACCCCTATGCGAGAAATATTGTCGCAAATCCGCTGATGAGATGGATAAGGCACTCAATATTGAGTTGCTATCTGAAAAAGAAAACTGAGTTGCCAGAGAACATTGATGTAATCTATACTAAAACAGATGATAACAATGCTGTGGTTAAAAAGGTTGTTGAAAATGTTTTGAACGATTCTGATGAAGACAGCTTTAAAAGCGCCGACTCGAGCTCAAAGAATTCTGATTCACAGTCCGAAGATGACGATACATCATCAGAGAATGATCTATGTGATGATCCTAATGTTGTCATGTACAAGATTAAGGAATCTGATAGATTATACTTTGATGACAGTTTTCCGATTCAGAACGTGAGGGAAGAATTGTTAGACAAATTTTTTAAACTCGTGGAAGTCACATCAGATGATCTGGAGATAAATGAAAAGAAATTTTATTCCAAACCTAAAAGAAATAACTACCGAAAGAATGGTGGTGATCATCCGGAAAACCGGAGCGCTGAGTTGGGATTAGAGGAATCAGATGAACCTAAAAAGAAAGTGTCACTATTTCATGAATACAAGAATAAAAACATGAATTTTGTATATGGGACGAACACAGTTCATGAGGAAAGTTTGATCGGGAAAC
Source organism: Scalesia atractyloides (assembly GCA_947069175.1). Taxonomy (NCBI): domain Eukaryota; kingdom Viridiplantae; phylum Streptophyta; class Magnoliopsida; order Asterales; family Asteraceae; genus Scalesia; species Scalesia atractyloides. The sequence goes on from CAMTDV010000025.1 coordinate 59,949,385, forward strand.
AATCAAACGATGAGTTCAAGAAACAGAAAGAACTTCGAGATAAAGCCAAAATTACAAGTGGTGTCAAAACAAGTGGTGTAAAACCCACAAAAGGACATCCACATGATTCTCGGACTTGTTTCAAGTGCAACGAAATTGGTCATATTGCACGTTACTGTCCGAAATCAAAGCCGGCTTATCTTCGAAGGAAAGAAAGTTCAAATGTTGTGAAACCGAAGCAACCAGCGTTTGTAAAACCTGTAAAGATTTTGAAAAGAAATGAATCAAAAGCTGAAGTCAAACCTAAGTTTGAAAATTCAATTTTTGAAAAAGGTGAAACTTCAAAGGCTAATGAAAACAATTTTTACATTAAGAAGGCTAACATAAAATCTCAAGCCTGGATTGCAAAGAAACGGTCAACAACATCTGAGATCACTAAGTCTGAGCTTGTTAAGACTGGTGATAGCATGAAAGAATCAAAATCTGAAATCATAATTGAAACCACATCTGAAAATGTCAAAACTACAAGTGGTAACAATTCAAAAGATAAAAATACAGTAAAGTTTTCAAACATAAACATCATAGAAAATCAAGATGATGAATGTGAATTTGATTATGCAGATGAGTGTGGATTCGATTATGCTGATGAGTGTGAGTTTGATTTAGACGATGGTTATCCAATTCAACCCAAGACCAAAAAGGCTTGGGTCTCGCTTTTTAAATAGATTGCTGAAATGTGCAGGGGCTCTAGAGATCCATACTTTCTAAGTGGATTTTGGATAGTGGAGCGTCCAGGCATATGACGGGAATGAAAGCGTTGCAATTCGACATAAAAGCTATCAATGGTGGATATGTTGGATTTGCGGGTAACCAGGGTGGAAGGATAGTCGCCGAGGGAAAACTCTCCAATGGCGTCGTTTCATTCGTTCGCGTGAATTATATTACAGAGTTAAAAAATAATCTTCTGAGCATATCGCAGATTTGTGACAAGAAGTTCACGGTGCATTTCAACGATAAAGAGTGTATTATCTTGAAGCCGGGATTCAAAATACCAGATGAGTGGATTCTGATGCGAGCACCACGTGAGAATGATTTATATGTTCTTGATATGGGAGTCGCTACCACTTCATCAAAATCAGCACAATGTTTTGTAACAAAGGCTACTGAAAAGGATTCTATTCTTTGTCATCTAAGATTGGGCATATTCATTTGCGAAAAATGAATTGGTTCATAATGATCTTGTAGACGGTGTAAATCTTCGGAGCTTTCATATGTCTGATCACTGCTTAGAATGTAAAAACGGAAAGCAGATCAAGAAATCTCATCTGAAGAAAATTCTAAACTCAATCAAGTTGCCATTAGAACGTCTCCACATGGATTTATTTGGTCCTGTAAATGTTCGAAGCATCTCAGGAGACTTATATTGTTTGGTCATGACAGATGACTATTCGAGATATTCTTGGGTATTCTTTCATGAATCAAAAGATGAAACGTTCGAGAACTTGGTTATTCTATTCAAGAAACTCGAGAACCTTTATCATCTGCCGGTCAGACGCATCAGAAGTGACAATGGCACAGAGTTTAAGAATAACAAAATAAAGGAATTCTTCAACGCAAAAGGGATTCTGCACGAGTTTAGTGCTCCCTATACTCCACAGCAAAACGGAGTAGCTGAACGGAAAAGCAGAACTTTGATTGAAACTGCGAGAACCATGCTTGCAGATTCTAAACTTCCAATCAGTTTCTGGAGTGAAGCGGTTGCTGCGGCTTGCTACACACTAAACAGAGTTCTCACTGTCAAACCAACAAAGAAAACATGTTTCGAGATGATAAACCGACGGAAGCTAAATTTGAAATTCTTAGAACCATTTGGTGAGCTATGCACTGTAATCAATCAAGATGGCAAATTCGGAGCTAAATCTCTTGAAGGTTTCTTTGTCGGATATGCGAGTCCGTTGAGAAGAGTATATGTTCCTTCGTTGAGAAAGGTTATTGAAGCATAGCACGTGGATTGTTTTAACTGTACGGATCCTATTCAAAGGAGAGGTGACGCGTGGCTGTTTAACTATCAAGATCTTTGGAAGTCTTTTGACTTGCCAGAAGAACCGTCTGACGAAGAAGTTGCAGCGTTATATTATCTTCACCAGTCAGTGAATCAAGAACAAATCATTAGACCAATTGTGGTTAATCAACCCACGTTGGATTCTTCATCTTCCGGAGCAGGTCCAAGCAATAGCAGTAGTGTTCAAGTTGAAAATACTTCTGAAACAGAAGTAACACCTGCTACACCTCTAGTGAATGCTTCTAATGAACCAGAAAACACAACAGTGCCCAGTACGTGTCAAAATCAAAATTCTGATTCAGATGAAGCACCGACATTTGATGCTGATGATGAAACTTCATCGGACGAAGAAGTTGAGCAGATATCTAACTTGTTGAATCAATCTGCTAGTCCAAGAAAACAGAACGAAGCTTCAATAAGTACTCCTAATGTTGATGTGAATAGTGATCTGATTGTTTCAAATCAGCAAAGCTCAGTTGATGTTCCAACAGAAGAAATGGCGCGATCATATTCGTACCATCCTTCGACAAATATCATAGGAGAACTACAAACTGGTGTGCGTACACGAAACCAAATCAAAAAAGCACTTAGTTGTTTCTACACCCGAGTTGCACCAACTCAGAATTACTGCTACTACTCATGTTTCATTTCTCAAATAGAGCCAAACACAGTTAATGAGGCTCTGGCAGACGAGAATTGGGTGATGCAATGCAAGAGGAACTTTTACAGTTCGAGAAGTTGGTGTTTAGAAGCTTGTAGACATGCACCGAAGTAGAAAGCTATTGATACAAAGTTGGTCTTCAAGTGTAAAAGAGACGATGGGGGGGGGGGGGTATAGTCAGAAACAAAGCTCGGCTGGTTGTCAAGGGATTCCACCAGCAGGAAGGTAAAGATTATACGGAGGTATACGCACCGGTTGCGCGATTAGAATCTATCCACATTTTCCTAGCGTTCGTAGCTTGGAAAGGATTTAAGGTGTACCAGTTTGATGTAAAATCTGCATTTCTCTACGATAAACTTCGTGAACAAGTGTATATCGGCCAACCACCTAGGTTTGTCGATCCACTGAACAAGAACAAAGCATATCTCCTGGACAAAGCCTTGTACGGTTTACACCAAGCCCCGAGAGCTTGGTACGCGACGTTATCGCAACATCTCGTAGGAAATGGTTTTACACGAGGCACAGTGAGAGCACTTTGTTTACCGGAGAAGTTGGATCACATCTGATAATAGTACAAATCTATGTGGATGATATATTTTCGGTTCTACGGATGACAGTCTGTGCAAAGAGTTCAAAAAAATCATGAAGAAGAAATTTGAGATGTCCTCGATGGGCGAAATGAAGTTCTTCTTAGGTCTTCAAGTGGATCAGTTTCCAGATGGGATATTCATTCATCAGACTAAGTATGTGCATGACATTCTCAAAAGTTTGAAATGGATTCTTCGAAGCCGCTTTCAACACCGCTGGAACTGAACCATGGGATTTGCATAGACGAGACGGGAACGAAAGTTGATGAAACACTGTATCGATCGATGATAGGTTCATTGATGTATCTAACGGCATCACGCCCGGACATCATGTATCCTACATGCTTATGTGCGAGATATCAGTCAAGTCCTCGAATGTCACACTTGCAGATTTTCAAGCGAATCTTCCGTTACTTGAAAGGTTGCCCAAGCACCGGCCTGTGGTACCCCAAGAACGACAATTTTGATCTCACCGGATACGCTGACTCAGACTTCGGAGTGGACAAACTGAACTCGAAATCTACAACTGCAGGATGCCAGTTCTTTGGCACACGTTTGGTAACGTGGTAGTGTAAGAAACAGACCACGGTCTCTCTCAACATGGGAAGCGGAATACATTTTTGCTTACATCTGTTGCTCTCAAATCCTCTGGATTCAGCAACTGATGAGGGATTATGGTCTGCAGTTTCTTGACACGCCTTTATTTGTAGATAACAAAGCAGCCATCGATATAACTAAAAATCCGGTTCATCACTCACGTACAAAACACATTGAAATTCGATATCATTTCATTTGTGATTGTTACGAAAAGAAATTGGTTCGAATAGAAAAAATCCACACCGACGAACAAAGGGCTAATTTTTATACCAAAGCATTTCCATTAATAAGATTTAAATATCTGATGCGGCTTAACGGTATTAAAAATGTGCTTACAGGTGCGGAAGCTGAGGTTGAATACGGATCAGATGACGAATTCACGTAATCCGCGTTGGTTTGTATGGTTTGTAAATATCTTTCTAGTTTAGTATTTCTTAAAAATCTAAAATCCAAAATATGTTTTAGATTTTAGGGGGAGAAATATTTGGGAAAATACAAAAACATATGAAAATTTTCAAAAATGTACAAAAACATTGAAAAAGACAAAAAGAATTCGATGTCACAAAAAGGAAATGATAGTGCATCAGTGGACTATCACAGTATGCTAAAGAAATGTAAAGTTTAAAACTAATAAACGAGTCTTATGGTGGATGTGTCGATAGGCTTAACACGTTCAGTAAACTGTTTTCAAGATATAAACTAAATTTAGCAACTTCTTAATATTGTGGATTAACACATCTTGGATATATGGACTTCGTACTCTGAAATTTCGTTTGAGAGATTGCCTGATTCTGAGATACAAGGTCTTTATAGATAGTTGATATCTGGGGTATTATACAAGTTCTTCTGATTTGCGAAAGCAATAGCCTAGAACTTCTATAATGCTTTTACTATAAAACCTAAACTGCATGCAAAACTTGAAAAGTAGCAAAAGATATAATCATTTGAAGTGCTGAAAAGATTCTTAAGTGGAACACACCTTAAAGACGAGCCTTCATCTCTCTGTCTGTACGGTAGTACTAACCTGAGCTCTCAAGGTCTCGCATTAACCCAGATACAGATATCAACTACCCTGTATTCACCTGTAAGATGAAATCTAGGGAATCTTGGTACGGGAGTATATTCAAGAAGTGGGAACCGCAGATAAGTCAAGTTTCATAATTCATACCTAAACATATCTTGAAAACAGCTGTGAAATGTGGAAAAGTTTAAGTGGACAAACATATCGACAATCTAGGTAAACGAGTTTAAAGCTTAAAGTCATCTAAAGGTCAACGGTACTGGTGATATGTCTCAATTAACTGATATGATCCTTTAGACACGATTTCACAAAAATATGTCTGTAAATATGTTTGTACATAGTTTACTTTGTTCTGTACATAGTTTCTCAGCTTTACAGATTAAAACTAAAAAGATTTTCAGTGCGTTTTAGCATAAACTTTCAAAAATTCAAAAAGATTTTATTTCTACATTGTTTTCAGCAAACCAATGTTGGAGAACGGGTCTTCGAAGTCTGGTAAGATGCTAGAACTGGTGGGAATCTCTTTGACAACAGGCTGGGAGCTAATCTGTAAAATCTGAAAAGTCAAAACGATAAAAAGTTCATTAATTTGAAACTTTGATTTTGAAAATATCAACTGTTTGTTCGTAACGGGTCAAACCGGGGTCATTAACTTGAACTCGGAAGACAAATCAGTTAACCAAGGTCATTAACTTGGACTTGGTCAACTGAGTGGATTTTCATAACTGGTAAAAAGTTGGAAAGTTCAGGGGTTAAAATGAAAATTTTGAAAAAAGTTTGAATTTAGGGTTTGGCAAGTTCGGTCGAACTTGCTAAACAAAATCATGTTTATCAAATAAGCAAGTTCGACCGAACTTGCAGTTGGCTACTTACTGATTATTTGCTAAGTTTGCCCGAACTTCTGTTGGGCCCATCAAGTTGGGCTTAGCAAGTTCGGCCGAACTTGGCATGGTATAAATACCATTCAAGTTCGGCCGAACTCATTTTTCTGATTTCAAAACATCTGAGTGAACTTAAGCGCTCTTGAGCGATCTTGTGTTTTTTGGCAAATTGATATCTTTACCCTGCCCATTTTTCGATTGTTCTTGGTGATTGGGACACTAACCACGATAACTGAGGCAGTGGTTCGATCTTAGAACCATGGATTGAACTGAATCGGACTTAATGAATCTGAAACATTAAAAATCGATAGATCTAGGTTTAATTGGACAAAATTGAACTTTGAATCTTGTTCTTAAACATAAATCAACCGTGGAACTATGTTGGATTTGAATGAAATGGTTGTGAACATGTAGAGCAGGTTTGGTTTGTAGATGATAACAAGTTCGGCCGAACTTGTTATCAAGTTCGACCGGACTTGTTAATAAAATCTGAATAAAGGGAAATAAGGCATGTTCGACCAAACTTCCAAAATGATATTGATAATTCTAATGGAAGTTCGCCCGAACTTATATTAAGGAAATCTGAATTGTTTAAGGTGTAGGTTCGCCCGAACTTATACTTGTATAAGGAACATGTTGTTAAGACTTGTTCGGGCGAACTTGATCTAAACCAGAATGTTTTACATATATCAAGTTCGCCCGAACTTGATAAATGTGTTAGAAAATTTTTGTAACTTTTTCTCGATAAGCGTGCTAATTGTTTTGCGTCGTTTTTCAGGCTCAAGTTACAGCGCGTGCAATCTCGATAGAATTTTCTAAGACGCACAACACATGTATTACTCTCGACAAATCGACATGTCCATCTTTGAAGGAGTACGAGAGTATTTGAAAATTTTGGAATAAAGTCCTATTCATAGAGCTATAACGGAGCGCACAGTATCGTATAGATCACACACTTTCTATTTTTGGACGAACGCGAGTTTAAGTGATGATCAGAAGTCGATTATTTCAACCGTGCAAGTCGGCAATGAAGTCAAACCTATCACTGTTACAGAAGATGATATACGCAGAGTGTTACAATTCAACGATGACAAAGGCGATCCAATTCATCTCGATGAAAAGATGGTTCGTGGTTGTTTCTTTCGAATGGGCTACAAAGGAAGCGTGAATAAGCCAACGTTCAAGAAAGGGGAAGTGCCAAATCCCTACAAGCTCCTGATGCACGCTATTATTCATACTTTTAGTCACCGCAAGGCAGGCCTCGACGACGTGCAAGATTATCTGGCATGTATGGCAATGGCGCTAATTCTGAAAAAGCTGTTCAATTATTCCAAGCTGGTTTTTACACACATGTTGAAGAATATGGAGGATTCGAGGCTTTGTCTATATCCAAGGTTCGTGCAAATGCTGATAGATGAGAAATTCACTAACATAGCACGGGATCCAAATGATGTACTTTATCTAGTTCATCTTGATGAGACAATTGTGAAGAAGCTAATCAAGTTTCAGAAGCAAGCATCAACTCCTGTTTCAAAGCCAGTTTTCGGGGCTATTAAAGATCCAAATTATGTTGCGCCGTCTGAAAACAAATGGAGGAAAGACGGAAATGATGATGAGAAGGAGCTTAATGTTGAAAAGGAATGGTTCAAAGACTTCAAGCCAAAAGCGAGAAGTGAATGGTTCTTAATGGCCGAGGTTGAAAAGCCGAAAAAGAAACGAGCTGCAAGGAAAATTGAAACAATGCTCATTGACAAAGATGAAACCAGAAAACATTCAAACTGAAGCAGGTTCGAGCGCTGCAGTAGTTGTTGAGAGTCAGGAAACTGTTAAGACGACTCAGGAAGATGTTATTTCAGCAACTTCTGAACAAGATGATGATTCTGATGAAGAACAGGTGAAAGAAACTGAAAAGACAGCAGCAGAAATTGTAACAGAAAAAGAAAAAGAAATGGATGCTGATTTCGATCCAAATCAAGAAAAAGAGTCTGATGAGGAAAGACCAAAGAAGAAAACTAAACGTGTAAAGTCTGCAACTATTTCTTCGACAAAGACTACAGGGTCTCCTCAGACAAAAGGTAAGAGGAAATCAAAGAAAGCTCAAAAGGCAGTCAACAAAAGATAAAAAGGAACATTGAGAAGCGCTGAAGTTACTCAAGAACCTTCTTGCGCACAGGAGAAAGGAGTTACACAAGAACCTCCTACACAAGAACCTCCTGTTGTTGATACAAATGAAACTGAACGTCCAGAAATCACACAAGAACCTTCTGTGATAGTTTTATCGGAAGCTAAAAGGCTAAGAGCTACACAAGAACCTCATGTGTCTAGTTTTGTGGAAGTACCTATTATTCAATCGCCTGTTGCTACAACGACTTCAAATCTTGAAAGTTCTACTCCAAGGAAGTCAACACCAAAGGTTGCTACTCCAAAGTCAACACCAAAATCTTCAGGGCCTAATATATTTGGTGATATGCATAGTGATCCGATTAGTCTGCAAGATCTAAATGATTTCTTTCCAGAGACTAATGTTGAACTTCTGGAAAAACGTGTGAAGGTGTTGCTAAGAATGAGGAGGAGAAAGCTGGGTTGATTAATAAAATGAATCAAAGCGTAGTTGAAAAGGAAATAATGGATGACAAAGTGAAAGTATTAGAGAATGAACGTGAATATTTTAAACGTTGATCGAGAGTTTGCAAGATGCAAATGAAAAGCTTCAAACAGAGATTGCAGATCTAAAGTCAATCCAAGCACTAAACGATAGAAGATTCACCAGGTTGCAGAAAGTTTTATCTAACTCTCTGGGGATTGATTTCATCGCTGAATATGATCGTCTAGATCAGCAAGAAGCTAAAGAACGATTAGAAAAAGAATTAGCTGCGAGTGGCATAGGAAAAGAGATTGAAGGTGAAGCTCCTACTTCTTCTGAAGCTGCAGAGAAGTCTGATGATGTGGTTAAAGCTTCTGGATCCGATATTCAAAAGGTTGACGATTCTGTCGAGCCTTCTGATCCTATAGTTACTTCTGAAAGGATGATGAAGAAGCTGAAAAGGAGGATAAAGATGATGAAGAAAAAGATGATTCGGAAAATGAGGATTGGAATGTAGCCGATGATGATGATGATGACGATCAGGGTGGTGTTGGTATTAGAATCACTGAAGCCAAAGTCTCAAGTGACTTTGATTTCTCTTCGCTTATGGATGATGAATTAAACAGAATGGATGATAAAAGTGAGGGGGAGTCAGGACAGAAAGGGCCAACCGATGAGATTGATCTGTTGAATGTTGAAAGATTTGCTAAGCCAGTTATTGCAGTTCCCATGAAGCCTTTATTGTTAATGCTTGAACATAATGTGGAGGAAAGCGAGTTTATACACAACTATACAAAGGAAGATCTTGCAAAGTAAGTTGAAGTTGATGCTGCAGATCTAGAGTTTGATTTCGAAGAAGATGTGTTGAATGTTAACACTTTCGAGCCGAATGATTATCAGTATGTTAGAAGATTTGAGACTGACGAGTATAATGGAGTGATTGTGGAAGATTGGTCTTCTGATGATGAAACAGACCAAACTGTGAAGTACGTCGGTCTTAATTCTGAAATTTTTCCTATTTTCGAGGAGATGTACAAGCAACTCGATGAAGATATGCTTAAAGAAAAGATTGAAGAATTTTATGTGAAGGAAAAGTACCAAAGCCAATGACTAAAGAAGAAATTTCTCAAGCAAAGAAGTCCTGGTTTAAAGAGATGCCTCGTGAACATAAGTTTCGTCGTCCTCTAGCATTCTTTACCAGAGACAAAGACGTTTCGTTGGGAGATATCTTGAGTTGGGGTTGGTTTAAAGAACTTAACGTATATGCAATCAAAAGAGAATTTGGAGTGCAATACTTCAAGTATCTTTCTGATTTCAAGACATTACCTTATTGGGATGTGGAAGAGTTAGTTCAGACAGTTAATGTTACATACCACATGAAGGTGATTGATCAATTGTTGTGGAAATTGATCAAGTTTGAAGCGGTGAAAGGATTTAGATATTGGAAGCCATTCATTCATGGTCGTAGAATAAGAAAAACAAAAAGACAGGAGAAAAAGACATTACATTGATAATGAAGCGACCGAGGGCAATGAGAAACATGCCGCTGATGCCGATTGAACAAGACTTCTATCCATTGTTCAAGTGGTGGCAGATAGATCCATCGACTTGTGAAGCAGTTATTGTTTTAAAGTTTGAAGAACACTTGGATATTTCAAAAGAAAGAGTTGAGGTATTGGGATATCAGGGTATGAGGGGTTATGGAGAACAATTAGAGTTCTTGATCCGATGTGGTTGGTTAACTGCTCAAGAGAAGACATCAAAACCTTTTCTACAACAAGATCGTATTTGAAGAACGTGAAAAGGTACAAGTGATGCAGTTTCAGAAAGTTGTTAATATTTGCTATGTACACGAAGTTAACTCAAGGAAGATGTGGCAAACAAAGTGAAGAGATCTAGGAAGGCAAGTGTTAAGAGATTTCAGCATTTGAAAGAGGAGAAGCGTCTTGATGCAATTCATGAAAGAACTAGGAAGGCAAGTGTTAAGAGATTTCAACATTTGAACAAAGTGCCTCCTACAGACTAGACGTCGGATCTTAAGCAAGAACGACGAAGGAAGCCATACAAGAACTTCTTCGGCCGTGTGCGTTAACGTTTATATGAAGACAGAGTTTTGAAGACTGATACAAGACAAAGACTATACCCAAGGGGGAGTCTGTTGGTGCATAATGTCTATGTCTTAGTCTTATATCGAGTCTGTATAGTATAGAGCTGAATAGGCTTGGTGTATGAAGTATTTATGTAAAGTTGTAACAAGTTCGTCCATGACATGTCATGTTGAGACAAGTTCGGCCGAACTTGCTAAGGCAAGTTCGGGCGAACTTACATCCTCCATGAGCGAACTTGCATGTCTATAAATACCTAGCTTGTAATCCTCATTTGTAACTTTGGCATTTTGGAGGCGAAGCTCTGTCAGTTTGTACTCTAGATGGTTGATCAATAAAACTGATGATTAACTGATTAAATCTTGTCTATTGGTAAACACGACGTAATATTTCCGCTATTATGGACGTTAGATATCAAATTTAGGTTCCTTAGCATCGAGGATCGGTCCTACATTCTCCCTTGAAAATTAGTTCAAAAAGATTTTCATGATGGAGCTTACAAACTTCTAGCGGCTCTTCATGGGCTTGCTTTTTCTCCTGCTTCTTCTTGATTGATCTTTGATAGTAGTAGCCAAATGAGATGGTTATTCTTTTGCTTCTTTTTTGACCAATTCTTTATTTGACTTTGCTTTCTTTGACTCAATCTCTTGTTGCAAATCTTGATGTTTTTCTAGTTCTGTTTCTTCTTCACATTCTTCACTTTTCTCCACTATTTTTCTTGGCCTCCCTCTCTTTCTTGCAGTAATTTGTTGTACTATTTGCTGATCCAGGTGTACCTCTCCAATCACAGATGAAGATTCCCCTACTTCTAATGATAATTCTTTTGTTTTCATTGGTATCTTGTTATTCCCCATCCCCGCAAAACCCTAAAAAAATCACCATGAAACACAACTCACGAAAAAGATTCAAACTTTTTTTTTTTTTTTTGCTTCACTTAAATATTTGATCAATTTTATATAAAATAATCAATATCCTGATGAAAAAAACCACAAGAAAATCATATAAAGTTAATGAAAATATATATATGAAGGAAAAATGAGAATCAAGTGAGAGGAGCCATGAAAGCAAGCAAGGCTTGAGTATTTAGCAGGAAAGAAAAGGCAAGTAGGATGAGGAAAAGTGAGGTCGAAAGAGAGTGTGTTGATAAGTGGGGATAACGAGAACCCTACTACTTTGTCTTGGCTTTGTTTTATTGTTTCAAACTTGTTTTTATTGTGCTTTTTGTATAATAATTCAACCAATAGTCCTTGATCTTTCTTCAAATATAAGTGTGACCTCTAACATGAACATATGCAATTCTTGCCCTTTAAGTTCACTAAGTGAGCTTAAGTTTATATTAGGAAATATAAATGTGACCTCTAACATGAACATATGCAATTCTTGCCCTTTAAGTTCACTAAACGAGCTTAAGTTTATATTTAGAATGCTACAAATATAACAAGTGTCTTTTCCATGACTTCTATATTTTCTTTCGCTAGATGTGTGTATTACACGAATTTAAAGATAAAAAGTATATAATTTTATAATCTCTACATAAATTTGCATAACGAAATTTTTTACTATGGAAGAATGTCATATATAGTTGGTCACGTATAAAACTTTTTTTTTTCAAAACAAACCAACCTTGCATAGCGAATGTCCTTGACTTTTAGTTATTGTAATGACAAAATATACGGCGAGAGGAATTTGTCTCCTTTCTAATATAAACAAAGTCATTTTGTCTTATGGTATTAATTGAAATCTAGAGATAAGCCTTTGACTACCAATTTTACTTCCAAATAAGATTTGTGCCTCAATAACCCGATTGCCATTGATAGGAGTCGAGTTCCATTACATAAATCATATTTTTTGATCAATATTTCTTAATGAAGATGTTAGAACATCGACCTTTAGTAATGATCTATGGTTTAGCAAACCTAAAAGTTTAAGTCCATTAAGGACATTCGATGAGTGTATATTTGCATCGAAATTATAATGAAGATACGCTTACTCTGATAAACTAAGATAAATAATAGAACTTATATATTTTTTTCTTCGCCAGAAAATAGTGAAAGCAATTGATCATTAACTTTATGTACATCATTTGTAGGTGCAAGTAAGACTTATCTTTAAAATATTCAAATTGTTTATAGTTTTGAAGAATGCTAGTATGCACAAAGTCAATAAAAGAGGAAATAGAATTAAATGGTTTAGTAATGAGGAGAGCCTCTATTATGTCTATATCACTTTTATTTTTCTTTTTTTTGCTTCCCAAACCCATAAAAAGTATTACCAAAACTTAATTACGTGTTATTAATTATAAAGTTATCTATGGTATATAATAAAGTAAACCATATGGGGACACATGACGCTCTATGAGGTAATCTCAACTATTTTTTTCCGCCTAAATAAATAGATATAGATAATATATATTAATAATATTTAAATAAGATATATATTATTTTAATCTATAAATTTTATCTTTTTTGTCTTTTACCCTAAATAAATAGATATAGATAATTTTTATGAGTAAGATTCAAATAAATATATTGTATTTCAATCCATGAATTTTATCTTTTACTATTTTGTATTCCATTAATCATTATCATGTCTTTGCTTTACAATAGGGATTAATTAAATTAAATTATAATAAAATAGGGTAAGTTACAAAAATCGTCCTTAATGTTTACAAACCCTTGCAAGTTATGTCCGTTAGCCCTAACTCAGTCAGTTTTCATGGTTGAATCTGATCAAGTGGACCCCGTCTGAGGGTAAATTAGTCTTTTTACCATTTAAGTATATAAAAATATTATAAAAATCTTATAAAAGTGTATCCCTTTCTTTCAAGATCCAAAATCAAGATCTGGATCATACCCACAATCAAGATTCAAAATCAAATCTGACCAGATCTCTTTCTCTTCCTCTTTCTCTCTCTCTCTCTCACCACCATCACCCTAGCACCTCCACCACCGTCAACACCTCCACCATCGCACCTCCACCACACACCTCCATTCCCGTTGCACAACCCCTACCACCAATGGCTGCTAAACCCAACCACGCCATCAAATCTTGATGGAGATCTACTCCACTGTCAAACCCTAGTCCAACCCTCCAGTGTCATACCAGATCTAGTGCACTATTCAGTGAAACAAACTTAAATAAAAACCCCAAATCAAGCAACACAGAAAAAACTTACCCTAACCTTAGAAGATACCATCTCTAATACGAAATAAACCTTACCAAAATCATGCAATATCAACGCCTTTTGCATATCCTGAAGGTATTCAGCGATACTAGATAAACTGAGATTGAGAATGATAAGATAAAGATGAAATTAGGGTTCAACGGTGGCTGTAGATGTGTTCATGAGTATGGGTTAGATGGAGAAAGATTAGATCAAGAATTGAGGTTTTAATTTGGTGGCTGAAGATTGTTTGTGAAGAAAGATAGAGAGAAGAGTACGGTGGGGAGAGTTTGGCAGTTGTTGGTGGTTGCAAGGGAGGTAGTGGTGATGTTAAGGGTGAATGTACGATGGTGGTGGTGATGTTAAGAGTGGTTGAGGTGGTGCTTGGTGGTGGAGAGAGAGAAAATGAGAGAGGTAGAATGATGGTGGTGGTGGTGGAAGGTGGTGGAAGGTGGTGGCGATGGTTGAAGATGTGTTTGTTTGATGTAGGGTTGGGTGAGATTAAATGGGTTTTGTTTAAAAATAATAATTGAATATGTAGAATGACCAAAATACCCTTCATATGGGGTCAACTTGATCAGATTTAACTACGAAAACTTATTAGGATCCGAGTTTGAATTAGTTGTGTATGTTTGTAAAATGGATTAATGAAAGCAGTAAAATCAAAGTGAAATGCAGCGGAATTTGGAAAACTTTTAACACAACTAATGGAAGATTGCTATCATCATTAAGCTTTCAAACTTATAAGTTTTGCATTTGAGTTACAACTTCCCCTCAGCCTAATATATGCTCGGACATAATGTAAAGAAGATGATTGGATGCAAAGTGAAATGATCTTTTAATAGAAAGATAGAATAGTACAAATGCACCGTCTATTTATAGTACATTCCTAACCTCTAAGCATCTTTTGATGACGTTAGAGGTGATAGTGACAACTAACAATACTAACTAACTATAACCACTGCTAAACACTAACCTCTGCTATTACGGACACTGTTGCATTGAATAAGTAAAACACTAATGACCCTAAACACTGTTAGTCTTCATCAGAGGTTCCCTTCCAGCAGATGTTCTCTTCAAAGCGGGGCTTTATCTTTAACAGTGCTTGTAAGGCAGACTTTAGCTTGGGCAGTGGTTCTAGTCAAAGCTTGTAAACTATGTTATTCTAGAGCAAACATCTAATAGATGTTTTGGCATTCAATCATCTGTTCCTTTGTAAGGGTTCAATCCTAACAAAACTGATTGAGTTCGGGCTAAAGGATATAACTTGCAAGGTTGCAAACATCGAGTACATTTTTTTTACTTTTTGAAAACAAAGGACATACTTTTCAATCTAGTGTCATTACAAGGATGATTTTTGTAATTTACTCAATAAAATAAGCATGAATAACTAATGGCTTTACTAACATTTTAGACTTTTAATGTAAAAATATAAATAAAAATAGAAGTAATAATAAAATACATAAAGAATAACCTATAACAAAATAGTTTATGTTAATACTCTAATAATCTATAATATATAATTTTTAGGCTGGGTGGTGTGGCTCAGCGCCCCCTGCCACCTCACTATCTTTGGCGCCCCTCCTCCGTTTCCTGATCGCTATGGGGGGGGGGGGGGCTATTCTTGGCCTCCACTAAAGAGATAGCGGACGTGAAAGGTTGCATTTGATGGGACGCATGTCTCTTAACCAATCAATTTTGCTTATCTTTTTCTTAATATTTAATTAGGGGGCACTATGAACTTGGTGAGGGCATTATCACACACCATCATTGTTAAAGGAGGCGCCATTTTTATCCCAAAATTATATGGCACTTACATGGCATGATAAAGCCCTTAGGGGCTTTATACCACACCACTCAGCCTTATAATAAAGGGTTAATTTCATTTAAGAACTTTAAATAATTGTAAAAGTTCAGAACGCTTATGAGATATAGTTAGTTTATTTATACATTTCGTCTATTTCTCATATTAAATATTCGATGTCACATTCAACTTCTGAATTCTAATGAACTATAGATTTTAAGAACTTTATTACATGTTCTTTAAAATTAGTATTTTAAAAAAATATTTATTCAACATGTGTAATACACAAGTTCATAATCTAGTTATATAATAGTTTATAACAAATAACTTCCTGATATAACAATAATTCTTTTACACTAGTTAAATAATGATTAAAAAGCATTCGATTTTGTAAAATGGATTAATGAAAGCAGTAAAATCAAAGTGAAATGCAACGGAATTTGGAAAACTTTTAACACAACTAATGGAAGATTTCTATCATCATCAAGCTTTCAAACTTATAAGTTTTGCATGTGAATTACAACTTCCCCTCAGCCTAATATATGCTCGTACAGAATGTAAAGAAGATGATTGGATGCAAAGTAAAATGATCTTTTCATAGAAAGATAGAACAATACAAATGCACCGTCTATTTATAGTACATTCCTAACCTCTAAGTATCTTTTGATGACGTTAGAGGTGATAGTGACAGCTAACAATACTAACTAATTATAACCACTGCTAAACACTAAACTCTGCTATTATAAACACTGTTGCATTGAATAAGTAAAACACTGATGACCCTAAACACTGTTAGTCTTCATCAGAGGTTCCATTCTAGCAGATGCTCTCTTCAAAGCAGGGCTTTATCTTTAACAGTGCTTCTAAGGCAGACTTTAGCTTGGGCAGTGGTTCTGGTCAAAGCTTGTATACTTTGTTATTCTAGATCAAACATCTGATAGATGATTTGGCTTTCAATCATCTGTTCCTTTGTAAGGGTTCAATCCCAACAATCTCCCCTGGAATAAATGATGCCAAAACTAACTTTATTGTTGATCTTTATCCTCATCATTAGTTCCCTTATCTGACCTTTGAATTGCATTTCAAAGTCTAGGGCAACTAAGTCTTCAAAATCCCTTTCAAGTTCGAGGTTCAGAAGATCTTGAAGGTATTTAGCACAAAAACCATATACTACATCCATTTTAATGCGTCGAACTTTGCCATCAGACCTGACCAAGGTCAATTCATGGGTGTCTTTGTCAGCACTCCATTTTTGAATTTTAAGGTCTGTTGGCTTTCTTGGACAAAGATTTATTGAAGATGAGTTGGGTAAGGAAGGTCTGCTGACAAGCTTTGATAATGTTTCTGTATGTTGGTCACTTGCAACATCAGTGTGATGAAGAAGTTGACATTCAAGCCTTCCTTCCTATTTTCTTCATATCTCTGCTGATCATCTTCTTCCATCCCTCTTTGCCTTTTTGGATGGTTTAAGGCAATTGTGGATAGAGCGGAGGATAAAGATGGCCTTTTTGAGACATGGGTCTGTTTTGAAGCAGAGGTTGGAAAAGCAGTGGTTGTGACAGGATAATCTGGTTTTCTTGGGACACTTGGATCTTTCAATCTAAACTTTTCCAAACTCTTGTAGGTATCTAAACCTTAGACTCTTTCCATCTTGCAATCTGCTTAGATGTACCATACTGAGTAGCAACCAACTCTTCTTTCATTCTTTTGATCTTCAAGACTTGATCTTAATCCACAAATTTTTCTCTTTTCCAGTTTGATGGAGTTGCTTTCATTGTAGGGTTCTTTTAGTTTCTTCTTGAAGATCTTTTGCAAACCAATTTTTAATTGTGCTCTGGTTGCTTTGTATGGCCTATGAATCATGATGTGCTCTAGTAGGTCTTGTCTCAGATCAGGGTCAACTTTTGTAGTTTTCTCTGACTTTGACTTGCAGAGATCTTTTGCATAATCTTCAATATGCCTGATCTTTTCAAGTTGTAATTGCATAGCATTCTGCAAGGTTCTGTCATCTTTGCCTTCATTATTTTTCTTTGCAATGGTTTCTGCTTGTCTGACCTTTAATTGCAGATATTCATCTAAGTTCCTTGGCTTTCTATACCCACAAAGAGAAGGAAATTCCCTTTTTGTTGGATCCTCTATCTCATAAAATGATTCTAACTCTCCTTTTACAGCATGAAGTTCAAGAGGATAAAGAGAGGCTAGTGGAAATTTTGAAGTTGAAAGATGAGCATATTGGAGATTTGAGGATTAGGATGGTAGTAGAGATTTTTTAGGTGGCAGTGAAGTCGGTGTTGCTTTTGATGGAATTGATGGGGGGCAGTGGCTTAGAGGATATGGGTATGGGTGATGGAATATCTTCTTCTTCATCATCTCCAACTACTAAAGTTTTCCTTTTGCGTTTGAATTTGATTTTTGGAGAAGATGGTGGTTGAGGAATTCTTGGTGGTGTGGTAATAGGTTGGGTAAGGATGGGAAAAGTAATCACGGCAGTGGTTTGTGAAGAATCTGTTGTAACCACTGTTGTGTCAACAACAGATGACCCAACAGGAGTTATAACATTTGCTGGAGTAGTTGTGGTTTTTGGTGGTGAACTTGTTTTGGGTTGAGCAGTAGATACAGCAGGAATTGTCTCAGCAGTGGTTTTAGAAGATGTGGATATTGGTTGCCTTGTTTGTCTAACATGTCTCTTCTTTCTCGAAGAACCAATGTCTTCTTTTTCATTTTGCTGATCTAATTTTTATTATACTGCACTTTTGCTCTCTGCCCTCAAATTCTTCAACCTTTTCTCCTTATCAGCAGCAATCTTATCAGATTCTATATTCAAAGATTCATCAATTTCTTTTCAGGGAGTAGAAGTAGTGGTTTTAGGATCTTTTGGCTTGACCAAAGGATCTGGCTGTAATTTTCTCAATGTTTCTTTCTCCCCCTTTTTGGCATCATCAGTGACATCTTCAGGGAAGATAGTAGTAGGGGCAGAGCCAGTAGTTTTGAGCAAATGATCTTTAATGGCTTTTATGTTAGCTTGGGCATCTTTGTACCTAGCCTCAACCATTTCCCTGATAGATTTCATGTGTGTGTTGTGTTGAACCTCTGCTAAACTTCTTTGAGCTGCAATGACAGGTTGGATCATATTCCAGAGCTCAACAGTGGTTTGAGAAGAAGAGACAGGTGGTTGAGTATGACTTTGTAGAAGTTGTTGCAACATTGTTTTAAGATCACCAATGGAAGATTCCATGGAAGTCATCCTCTCCGTCAATTCCTTGTATCTTAGTTCATCACCTAATTTAATAGGATCCTCTGAACTCCCACCAGTGGTAGTTTTATCTGTATTGTCATTAGGAGAAGTTTCCTTCAAACATAGATGCCCCTTTTTCTTGGTACTGGGGACTTCCAACTGGAGCCTTCCAATTGGAGTAGAGGTTACAATTGTATAGCAACAGTTATTGCCTTCAAGGAAGTCTTAATGATGGAACCATTGTCCAATTGAGAAACACGAAGTTCTGCAATTGTAGTGATTGGTTCACTTGAAAAATCACCAAGGGTTACTTGTAACCCAAGGGATGTAGCCTCTTCAGCTGTTGGTGGGATAGCAAAGACAAGAGGATCAGACTCAGTCACATGTAGAGGAAAACTCTCAGTAATGTGTGAGTGAGAGGAACTGATATGTCTCAGATCCATGTCTATTGCATTCAATAGAGGTAAAATGGTGGGTGGAAGTGTTGTTGGAGAGGGTTGTGGAGTAGAAAGCGACATTGTCCTAGGAGAGGTGTTGTGGAAGATAGATCCAAGTGGGTCTAGAGCTTCATAATTTGGTGTCCCTGTGCTTACAACTTGTTCCTTTTGTGAGGATACAAGAGGAGGTAGGCTGATGGGTTGAGATCTTTCTTCCATCTGTTGTGAGGAAGTAGCAACAGTGGTTTCAAGTAACTTTGGTGCTGTCACTGGTTAACCTCTGGGATCTCATCTTCTAGAGGACCCTTTTTCTGTTGTTTTGGTTTGGTGGGCTTTTTGGATTTGGAAGGTTTTCTTTTGGTGATAGCTGGTGTGGGTTTCAAAGCATTAGTTGTAGTGCTTTGATCACCAGGAGCAGTGGGCTCAGTAGCAGTGATTGGAGCATGTGATGTTTGTGCATCTAAATTAGGCTCCTCCCCATCTGCTTGTGTTTTAGAAATGTTTGATTGATTTGTTATGCGTGTAAAAGTTTCATGAGTAAGGCTACCATGAGAAACCACAACACCTTGTTTAGCATCCTTTTCACAAACTTGGTTTTAAATGTAAACACTCAACAACCTTGGATGCATCAGAAAAGCTTTTTCTTTTTAATGTTGTTGAAGTTTGCCCCCAAATCATTAAACAATACTTGGGAGAAATTGAAATCAGATTTTGTTAAAATTGCATAACCCAAGAACTGCATATTGAAAGGTATATCATTAAAAGCAGTTGTTTTAGGAGACAAACAAGTTAACAATGTGTGGAAAAAGAATTTCATCTCAGCAGGAAACTTAGGTTTGAAAATGCTTTTACCTGTAAGTTGACTTTCATAACCTCGTTCGATGAATTCATCATGTAAGTCCTTATTTGGGAAAGTGGTGGGATGATCTAGTCATTCAGACCAAAGATAAAAGATATGGATGTTGGGCTTATTTGAATGATAGAATCACCCACTTTTGAAAAAATGGCATAAGCCTTTTTCTTTGTGGAATGAACTTCAGCATTTCCCTAGAATTGGCAAAGTGTTTCAAGATAGATAGGTGCTTTGACCTCCATGATATGTTTGTATTTTGACTCTTTTAAAATCTTTATCATACATGATATGCTTGATTTGAGTCGGTTTCTTCAAGAATGGGAGTGTAATTGTGAGGTGTTTTGATGATGAGCATCATGGTGAAAGATTCGAGTGTAGTGAAGAAGAAGAAGAAGAATGAGAGATTTATGGAAGCCGCTTTGAGAATATTTGAATTCGATACGACAGGGTGAAAAACTCTGTTTACAATAAAACAGGGTTTTTATAAAGAGAAAAAGTGAGTGATGACGTGGCATCAGTTACAAAGATCTGATGGCTAACATCTGTCCACGTGTATCCTCTGATAAATAATGGATGACAGATGTTTTGGAAAACCATTGTTGTGTATCAACAGTGTATGGGAACAATGTTTTGGAACACTATCAGAGGATAAGGTAAACGCGAGGGTTGACCAAGCAGTGGATTGAAGTAATAGACCAGAGGATACACTTTAACAGAGGATAGATTTTCATGCCAAACAGAGGTTTAAAAGAAAAACAGTGGTTATAAATAGACTTTTGAGATTTGTTGGAAACTTTAATTTTAAACTATTTTAGGATGGATTTTTGATTTCTGAAAACACTTTAATGTTATGTACACATGGAACACAAAAGATTGTTTTTAATCCATGTATAGCATGCCAATCCTAGAGACCAGACTTTAAAAGGTGGATGTATCTAATGCTTTTGTTAGAACATCTGCCACTTGATCTATAGTTGGAACATGATGTCAAGAAATCAAACCTTTTTCTTAGTAATCTCTCACAAAGTGATATCTGATGTCAATGTGCTTTGTTGTGGAATGGGACACTGGATTTTTGATGATGTTTTCAGCTGCTTGACTATCTAACTTGAGAGGAGTCTATAAAGCAGTTACACCAAAATCCAGCAATTGATTTTAAAGCCACAAGAGTTGAGCAGTGCAACTTGCAGCAACAATGTATTCAGCCTCAGCAGTGGATGTAGATACTACAACTTGCTTTTTGCTTTGCCATGAAACTAGGCAATCACCAAGGAATTGAACTCCTCCTGATGTGGACTTCCTTGTGGTGTGACAACCAACAAAATCACTGTCTGAGTAACTTGAAAGCTCAATGTTTCCATTAGCAGGATACCAGATACCAAGTGTGGGAGCACCTTTTATGTATCTGAATATCCTCTTCACAACAATAAGATTAGACGTTCTAGGTGCTGATTGGGATCTGGCACAAACACATGTTGCAAACATGATGTCTGGCCTAGAAGTAGTAGGTACAATAAAGATACAATCATGCTTCTATAAAGAGTTTGATCAACCAAGTCATATGTGTCATCAACAGTAACATGCTTTGAGGTTGCCATGGGTGTGCTACGTGGTTTACAATCGTTTATATCAAATTTGGCGAGTAGTTCTTTGACATACTTACTTTTATGAATGAATGTACCATTGTGCAATTGTTTTACTTGGAGACCAAGAAAGCATTGAAGCTCACCCATTGTACTCATTTCAAACTCTGCTGCCATGAGTTGCCTAAACTCTTCACATGTGGCAGTGCATGTGGATCCAAAAATGGTGTCAACCACATAAATTTGGACAAGCATCAAGTCTTTTCCTCTCCATTTCAAAAATAAGGTTTTATCTGTTTTACCTCTTGTGAAACCAATGGATAAGATAAAAGTGGAAAAAATTTCATACCAGGCTCTTGGTGCTTGCTTCAGGCCATATAAAGCTTTATTAAGCTTGTAGACATGACCAGGATAAAATGCATCTTCAAATCCAGGAGGTTGACAAACATATACCTCTTTTTATATCTTACCATACAAGAATGCACTTTGATATCCATTTGAAACACCTTGATGTTGTGGTTGGCAGCAAAGGCTAAGAACGATATGATGGCTTCTAATCTTGCTACAGGAGCAAAGGTTTCATCATAGTCAATGCCTTCTTCTTGCCTATAACCTTGAACCACAAGCCTAGCTTTATTCTTGACAACAATACCCATTTCATCAGTTTTGTTCTTAAAGACCCACTTTGTGCCAATTGGACATACATCCTTAGGCAGTCGTACAAGTTCCCATACTTGTTTCTTTTGAATTGAAGGAGCTCAATTAGCTTCTACCCAACCGTTGTCTTTCAGTGCCTCTTGTTACTTGACAGGTTGTGTGATTGATAGAAAACCAGCAAAAAGACAAATGTTTTGGGATTGGCTTCTTGTGAGCACCCCATCATTGATGTTGCCAATAATTTGATCAGAAGGATGACTTTTAAGGTAGATTAGATCTCACTTATATGTAATGATGGCATTTTGAGGTGAAGGCTGAAGATGGGAATCATCTGAGCTAACATCAGTTAGCAATTTTGAAGAGCCAACATCTGTTTGGAATGGAGGTGGAGGTATAGGTGGAATGGGTGTGTATGGAAGTTGATTTTTGTTCATAGAGAATGGACTTTTATCAACAGTGGTTTGGTGTTGTGAGCTGGCCGAGGTTTCTGGGTCAACAATTGTTGAGCCAGCAGTGGTAGAGTTTTCAAAGTTGTTAGTAATACTTGCTCCTCTGATGGATGAATTGACTTTGAATTGTGGAAGCACACTTTCATATCCATAGTCTTGATGGGAAGATTGTGATGTACCTACATGGTTAGTCTTGATAGATACATCTTCAAATGTAAATTTGTCTATGTCAAATAGTTTAGTAGGATTTGCTGGGGTTTTCAATGAAGAAAGTTCATTGAATTTTACATTCAAAGTTTCTTCAATACACTTGCTCCTAGAGTTAAAAACTCTGTAGGCTTTAGCGGTGGTTGAGTATCCCAGAAAATAACCACAATCTACTTTGGCTGCAAACTTTGATATGGATATGGAATCTTTTAAGTTTAAAATGAAGCATGGGTAGCCAAAGATTTTAAGATATGAGATCAGAGGTTTGATTTTGTATAGAATCTCATAGGCGGTCTTTTGATGCCTGGGATTGATGAAAACTCTTTTCTGCATATAGCAAGCAGTGTTTACAGCCTCTGCCCAAAAATATAATGTGATTGCTAGGATCGGACCCAACTTGTGAGCTTCCGGTCAGATTTGCTCAGCTAACAGAGGCGGAATTCATTGTTAGCTGATTGAACAAACAAAGAACAAGCCTGATGATTACTTTTTAACCGTCTTTATCTTGTATTGATTAACTTCGTAAAGATTACAGACTCGAGCAGGGCTTCCCCTCTGATCAACAAAAACAACATACTAACAAACATCCTAAGTCACCTATTTATAGGCAAGACATGACAGCACTAGGGACTCAGGACCAAGGGATTTTCGCACGAAATTTTCATACGAAAATCCCTAAGAATTTTCGTGCGAAAATTCTTGTTACAAACACAAACTAAACTTTCAAATCTAAACATTTGACGTTGCGAAACCCTATCTATACAACAGACTTGTCCTAGACGTAGGCAATAGACATATGTGCACCAACAGACCCCCCGTTGGATGTTGTCGCAGTCTTGGACAATCTTCAAAACTTTTCTGCAAAAAATCTTCAAACACTTTGACTTGAGTTATCCAAAAATCGCTTGGATGGCTTCCGACGCTCCTCTGAAGCAATGGGAGTTTGATCTGTAGGAGGAGGTCGATTGTACGTGTTCTCGAACTTGAATCTTTCTCGAGAAGCCAGCTTTCGTCTTTCCTCGATTCTTTCTTCATTCTGATCTATCTTTTTCTTTTCTTTGTCTTCAAGCTTTCTCATGATGTATCCTAGTCTTACCTGAATTAATGTTGTTAGCATAACAAACATTTACAATCTTCTAGAACTGCAAGACCTGCTCTTTATCTTTTTCTTCACAACTTATTTGATGAAGAATAGTCGTTCGGTATCTTTCTCTGAGCAGTTGTAAGCCACATCGGATCCAACACTCTGATTGCACGGCATAATGTTGGTGCATATGTCTGTTGCCTACGTCATTATGTATCGAGTCTGAGTGAATATGGCTTAATCTGTTAGAAACGGCGTATTTATGTTAGATAGAGGCCAAGTTTGCTCGAGATTGTATGTGTGAAGTCAAGTTCGGGCGAACTTCCTCCTACTCCAGCGAACTTGTTAGGTTATAAATAGGTGCCTTGGTGATACATTTGTAGCATGGAGATATTTTGGCACAGAGACGGCGAAGCTCTGTCGGATCCGGTTCTCGAATGTATTGAACTTTAGATGAATGAAAACATTTAAATGAGTAATTCTTGTTATTAGGTTAACTTGTCACTAGTTTCCGCCTAATCGGACAATAGATAACAAATTTAGGTTCCCGTGCTAATCGTGGACGTTCCCACAAGTGGTATCAGAGCCTGGATACCTAAATTTGCTGGAATCAAGACAAGAATTTCTCTATTTCATCTCCATTCTATCATTTTTCTTAACATTTTCACATATTTGATGATTTCAAGGACAAAATCAGCTAAAAATTGAATATGTCATGTAAAATACGGTTGTGATAAACCCCTGAGAGTTTGGACATCAAATTCAAACGTTTTGATATAAAAAAGTTGAAAAAACCATGTTTTGGAAACAAGTTTCAGCCGAACTTAACATCAAGTTCGACCGAACTTGAGTAAAATCTCACTGATTTTATTCGACCGAACTTGATAGATTTTTCAAGATTTTTGTTATAAGTTCGACCGAACTTGAAAGAAACTCTAATATTTTTGGTCAAGTTCGACCGAACTTGATCAAATTTCACTGAATTTTTGCCACAAGTTCGCCCGAACTTGAGAATAGTCTTGATAATTCACATAAGTTCGACCGAACTTACTTATTACTTGAGATCTCTTTACAAGTCCGCTCGAAGTGAAATTTTTCTCAAATCTCATATCACGTTCGACCGAACTTGAGGTGATTGTGATAAAATTTGGAATTGTTATCTAAGTTCGACCGAACTTGAGAAAAACAGAAATCAAAAGCTGTTTTTACACAAGTTCGACCAAACTTGTCTGTTTCTAATCAAATTTTGAGTGTTTTTGATCGTATTCTCAGATAAGTCTTCAGATTGGCAAAATGGAAGTTTCCACGACGTGTTCGTCTCTCAAATGGCTTCTTCATGAAACGCTAATGTTCTTGCGGCAAACAAGATGAATATCGACAATAAAATGGGTACTACGTCGAAACCGCCAAAGCTAATGAGCATGGATGAATTTGAAGGATGGAAGGAGAAGCTTGTGAACTGGATACAAGCGAATCAATTCAACAGCTGGGTTGCGGTTGAGGATGGTTACAAATGGCCAAAGGATGAGTGTGATCAAGATCATCCGCTGAACAAGTTTTCAAATACTAACAAAGATAATTATGTTGCTGAGAAGAAAATGATCAGCTTGATACAACAATCAGTGAAGAAAGATATCTTGATATTATTACCAGAATATGATACTTCGCAAGAATTATGGAATTCTCTTTGTGAAAATTTCAAAAGAAGTGATGAAATGATCAAAAGCAAAAAAGCTTTAATCAAGAAAGAATTCGAGATCTTCACGATGATAAAAGGTGAAACAATGAAGCAGATGATCGATAGATACTGTCACCTCAAGGTTCAGATGCGGAGACATGATGTCAAAAGATCTAATGAAGAGCAAATCGAGAAGTTGGCTGTTGCACTTCCAGAAGGAGAATGGACAACATATCTGACGATTCTGAAGAATAGTCTATCTTGGAGACATTTCAAGTTGTTATCCTTCATAGATAAATTGGAAGGACATGAAATGGAATTGATGAAGATTGCAAAATCAAGAATGCTAATGTTGTTCAAGATGTCTGTGTCTATTACAAAGGAGGTATTTAAGATACTCCGATTCAAAGCCCGAAAATTCAAACAACATTTAGTGCAAATACAAATTCTTCTCCAAGTCAAAGTTCTCCATATGCTGGATATATAAGTGCAAGTTCAAGCTCATCATTTCAAAATCAGACAAGCCAAGCTAGTTCTGATTCAAATGTTTTCTAGTACAACATAGCAATTGATTTGAAGAATGTATTTCAAGAAAAAAGTGGCTAAACAGCACATAGCACTTCTTGCTACTGTTCTCGAATCATATGAAAGTCTCGTTGCTGGAAAGATCGGTAATCCAGAGATGACCGCCGAAGATTATGATCAGGTGGACGAAGAAGAATTGGAGCTAATGGATATCAAATGGAGTCTTGCATCCATTATCAGAAGAGTTTCCAAATTTGTGGCGCTCACTAGAAGTGATATTGGTAATTCAAGCAACAAGCTTGGATTTTACAAGTCTAAAGTCACATGCTTCAGGTGTCGATAAAAAGGACACTTCAAACGAGAATGCAGCAATCATGAAGCTAGTGGAAACCAAAATCCTTTCGGCAGCAACAATGAGTACTACAAGAAAGCTCTTCAATACAAGCCATATCCAAAGAGAACACAAGTCGAAGTAGAAGATAAACCTGCAAAGAAAGCCGAACAAGCTCTTGTTGCTAATCATGAAGAAGATGGTTTTGACTGGAACATATACATCGGAAAGAAAATTGGTGTTGCCATGATAGCAGAGTTAGTGGATGAATCTGATACATCATATGTTGATGCTGCTTTGGAAAATGCCATTCTGGAAGGTTATATGCAGAGAGCCGAGGAAGAAGAATTAGCCTACCTTGAGATGCAAAGACAAGAAGCTTTGAAATCGGAGGCAGAAAAGGTAAAATCTGAGGTAAAAATGTCTGAAAAGGAAGTTGTGAAATTGTGGAGGTTGAAAAACCTTGCACAAAGTGCGCAAGTCCTTGTGAACCATGTCTTGATAAAGTCAAAGTCATAAGAGACTTGATTGTACACAACGAAAACTTTCGTTATGATTACAGAACCATAAAAGAAGCTTATGACAAAATATCAAGCAAATATAAATATGTTGATAATGCTAATCATGAGCTAAATGCTAATGTCAAAATGTTAAATGCAACTATAATTGAAAAACAAAAGGCAATTAACATGTACATTAACACTATTGCTGAGACAAAGCGTGAGCTTCACGACATAAAAATAGAAACAGAACGGGTAAGACAGCTTCTAAAGAGCTACACCACAAATGCGTATGTCATTGATCACATTTTACCTACGATTAAATCGGAGGAAAATGGTGATAAATCAAAGTGTAAAGAATACGGAAGTGTTCCTCCACCACTTCTTGCAAGTTATTCCTGCAAGAAAGATGATGAGATTGAAAAGGCATTTAATTTACTCATTTTATCAGAAAAGAAAAATAAATTGCCTGAGAACAATGACTAGACTTTACGAAATCAAATGATGACGATGAAGCTGTGGTAAAAAATGTGGTTAAAAATGTGTTGGGAAATGATTCTGATGACGGCAGCTCTGAAAGTACCAAATCAGGTTTTAAAAACTCGGAATCACATTCTGAAGATGACGATACATCATCAGAACATGATCTAAGTGATGACCCTAATGTTGTCATGTACAAGATAAGGAATCTGATAGATTATACTTTGATGATAGTTTTCCAATTCGGAATGTAAAAGAAGATCAACTTGACAAATTTTTCAAATTTGTAGAAGTTTCATCAGATGATCTTGAGAAAAACGAGAAAAGATTTTACTCAAAACCCAAAAGGAATGCTAACAATTATCGAAAGTTTGGTGGTGATTTTCCTGAGAACAAGAGAGCAGGATTGGGTTTGGAAGAATATGAAGATGAGCCGAGAAGGAAATCAAAGTCGCCATTCAATGAATACAAAGATAAAAACATGAAGTTTGTGTATGGAACGAATACGGTTCAAGAAGAAAGTATGATCGGTAAGAAATCAAATGATGAATTCAAAAAGGAGAAAGAACTTCGGGACAAGGCTAAGACCAAGTCCACAAGTGGAGTAAAACTCACTAGTGGAAATGTTCATGATAATCGGAATTGCTTTAAATGCAATACTGTTGGTCATATTGCTCGCAAGTGTCTGAATCTAAAGCCTGTGTTTCCTCGAAGAAAAACCGAATCAAAAGTGAAAAGCAAAAACAACCAGAGATTGTAAAATCTGTCACAGAGTCAAATAGAAACTATGAATCTAAACAAGAAGTGAAACCTAAAATTGTGTCAAAGTTTGAAAACTCAACATTTGAAAAAGGTGAAACTTCAAGGTTTAGTGAAATAAAAGATTCTTGATTCTATATCAAGAAAGCAAGAAGCAAACTACAATCATGGGTTGCTAAGAAAAGGCTTTCATCATTAGAAAAACCAAAGCCTGTTGCTGACAAGACTAAAAATGTCAAATTAACTGAGTTAGTAATCAAATCAACGAATAAAGAAAAGGTAAAAACGTTTTCAGAATCGATATTGGACGAAATGTTTGATGATGATTTTGATTATGATGAAGAGTTAGAATATGGTTATGATGCTTATCATGTCAAACCCAAAACCAAAAAGGTTTGGGTTTCCTTATTCAAATAGTTTTTTTTTGTGTGCAGGAATTCCACAAGATCCGCGTATCAAAGTCAAATCTGGATAGCGGAGCTTCATGAGTATTTAACTTATCTAGAAAGTCATAATCTTTGTCGTTTTTGAAATTACAAGTGGTTGAAAAAGAAAAATTAAAAAGAATGTTTTAAAAAATTCGTGAAAATCCACATCGTTTAACAGAACACTGATTGTTATACTGAAAAATCATTTAAAATTGATATCCTACAAGTGATTCTTACAAGTGGTTTTTACAAGTTGAGGTTAACAAAGTTTAATGGTTTGTTCTGTTGTCAGGTGATGATGCAGAAGTTGAAAACAAAAGGATCGGATGACGAATTCTCATGATCCACATTGGTTTGTTACATTTCTAAAAGAATTTCTTTAAATCTAAAATCCAAAAATATGTTTTTGATTCTAGGGGGAGTAAGAAAATTTGAAAATTTTTATAAAAATCAAGAACATATGAAAAAGTTGAAAATTCAAAAACATTAAAAATTCAAAATGTACAAACACATTGAAAAAGACAAAAAAAATTTGTTTGTCAAAAAGGAAATGATAGTACATCAGTGGAATATTACAGTATGCTAAAGAATGTAAAGTTTAAAAGTGATAAACAAGTCTTACTGTAGATATGTCGATAGACTTAAAACGTTCAGTAAATTGTTTCCGGGATATAAACTAAATTTCGCAACTGCTTAATTTTATGGATTAACACATCTTGGATATATGGACTTAGTACTCCGAAATTTCGATTAACGGTGGCCTGATTCTGAGAAACGAGGTCTTTATAGATGATTAATATCTGTGGTATTATATAAGTTCTTCTGATTTGCGGAAGCAATAGTCTAGAACTTCTATAATACTTTTGCTAAAACCCCAAATTAGCATGCAAAGTTTGAAAAGAATCGAAAGATCTAATCATTTGCAATGCTTAAAAGATTTCTTAAGTGGAACACACTTTAAAGACGAGCCTTCATCTCTTTGTCTGTACGGTAGTACTAACCTGAGCTCTCAAGGCCTCGCACAAGCCAGATACAGATATCAATTACGCTATATTCACCTGTAAGATGAAATCTAGGGAATCTGGATTCGGGAGTATATTCAAGAAGTGGGAACCATAGTTAAGTCAAGTTTCATAATTCATACTTAACATATCTTGGAACAGTTGAAAAACGTGATAAAGTTTAAGTGGACAAACATATCGACAATCTAAGTAAATGAGTTTAAAACTTAAAGTCTCAAAAAGGTCAAGGGTACTGGTGATATGTCTCAAACAAACTGATATGATCCTTAGACACAAATTCACAAAAATATGTCTGTAAATATGTTTGTACATAGTTTACTTTACTTGTTAAAAGTTCTGTAAATACTTTACTTGCTTTATAAAGATAAAACAAAAAAAAAAAAAGATTTTCAGTGTGTTTTAGCATAAACTTTCTAAAATACAAAAAAAAATGTTTCTATATTAGTTTCAACGAGCCAATGTTGGAGAACGGATCTTCCAAGTTTGGTAAGAAAATATGATGAATCTTTAAAAGTTCATTAATTTGAAACTTTAAAATCAGATTGTTTAAAATGGTTTTTCAAACTGAGGTCATTAATTTGAAACTTGGTTGATATATTTGGTTAATCAAGGTCATTAACTTGGATTTGATCAACTAAGTGAATTTTTACAAATCAAATAATAAAAATGTGAATATTGGAGGTCTTAAATATAAAATGTATTCAAAGTCATTAAGTTGAACTTGAAACAATTAACGTTTTTGAAAAGATTGAAGTGAATATTAAAGTTTGAAATGTTGATGGTACAAAATTTCAAAACAGTGAATCTGAAATGTTTATTTGAATGTCAGATTTTATTTAGACAGGTAGTAAAGTTTGAGGGGTAGCTGGATAAAACACTGTGCAAAGATTTCAGAAAGCTCAAAGCTAGGGGGAGTTTGAAGTTTAAAGATCAAAGCAAAGGGGAGTCTGAGACTAAAGTTTAAAGCTAGCGGGAGCATGTTGATTAAAAGTTTGATCAAAACAAAGCTCAAGAAAGAAAAAAAGGATATAAAGATCAAGATGATAAAGTTTATTCAAGAACCAAAGATCAGAAGACTTAGAAGATTTTAAAAGTCAAAATGACTGCGGCAACATCCAAGGGGGAGTCTGTTGGTGCATATGTTTGTTGCCTACGTCATTATGTATCGAGTCTGATTTAATAGGGCTTAATCTGTTAGAAACGAGGCGTATTTATGTTAGGTAGAGGCCAAGTTCGCTCGAGATTGTATGTGTGAAGTCAAGTTCGGGCGAACTTGACTATGTCAAGTTCGGGCGAACTTCCTCCTACTCCAGAGAACTTGTTAGGTTATAAATAGGTGCCTTGGTGATTAATTTGTAACGTGGAGATATTTTGGCACAGAGACGGGGAAGCTTTGTCGGATCTGGTTCTCGAATGTATTGAACTTTATATCAATGAAAACAACATTTAAATGAGCAATTCTTGTTATTTGATTAACTTGTCATTAGTTTCCGCCTAATCGGACAAAAGATAACAAATTTAGGTTCCCGTGCTAATCGTGGACGTTCCTACACATAACCATAAATTTTCTTATGCATAATCACGGTTTCTGATAGATCTTTAGACATATCCCACTATACTTCATCATGCTCGACACAGATAACAGCGTCCCAATACTTGAATCATAGTGCCACCATTTGAAGATTTTGTTAAAATCTTGTTCCATCTTCTTCAAAGGCATATTCTTCATAACGCGTGGCCGTTTGACAATCAGAGTCACATCCTTTTCTTGAGTTACTGGATCAATCTTTGTGATGGGTGCATGGTTTGTGTGGTTTCGAGTAGTTGAAACCATGTTCAGCTTCAAACTTGATTAACTTCCATAGGCGTTGATCATTCGGTCGTAACTTCATACTAAACGTCTTAGTCTGTACCAACTCTTTCACATCCCATTCTGGCAGTCTTTATATCACACAGTCATCTGAAGTATTGAACTCCAAACTCGCGTTTCAAAGCATACACATCTAGTTACTCAATCCAACCCCAACTGATAATGTCACCCAGAGATGCATCAGGATCTCTGATGAAGAAAGCTAATGGACGACGGA
Source organism: Scalesia atractyloides (assembly GCA_947069175.1). NCBI lineage: Eukaryota > Viridiplantae > Streptophyta > Magnoliopsida > Asterales > Asteraceae > Scalesia > Scalesia atractyloides. The sequence goes on from CAMTDV010000025.1 coordinate 59,981,144, forward strand.
ACTTTCTTTCTGGCGGCATCTCCTTGAACCACTTTTTCTTCATTTCTATGATCTCTGCCTTTGTCGGTTGTATAGGAGCCATCTCATCTCTTACTGCCTCTTCCACTTTGCGCTTTAACAAATCATCATTTACTTAAGAAGACATTTCAGCAAAGGTAGGAAATACTTCTGTTCCTTCACCTGTATAAGTTACTTCAACATTCTCGTCGTCTGAATCCCAATCTTCTATAATCACTCGATCATAATCATTTGCCTGTGGGATATCTTCAAAAACATAGTCATTTGGCTCTGAGCTTGTGTTCCTCAATTCTTCCTCAAAGTCGAACTCAAATGAATCTTCTTTTAAGCCAAACATCTCTGCAAGACCAGCCTTTGAGTAGTTATGAATATACTCTCCTTCTTCGACATCGTGCTCAAGGTAGATGACTTTAGGCTTTGGCACTGTCTCATCAACTTCGTTCAACGACTCCCCTTGAACCTGTTCATCTGTTAGTTCAAAAATAGAGTTATTCATGTAAGCATCAACGATCATCTTTTCATTATCAAACATATTAAGTACAAATTCGATCCCTTCCTTCTCTATCACTTCACATGTTTCATCTACCGTATATCAATCTCTTTCTCTAATTCCCTCTGAGCTATGGCTGTCTCTTTCGTCATCGACTCTAAAACCCCTTCACCCTGAAGTACAAACCTTTTCTCTGAGTCATTTGCAGGGTCATAAACAACTATCTCTGAAGATACTGGCACGGATTCAGCTTCCGGCGTAGATTGTTTGATCACAGGATCCAAAAAAATCACCACTTCAGGCTCGGGTTGGCGAGAATAGTAATATCATCAATCTTGTGCTTTCCTTTGCCTTCAGCATCAGATAGGGCTTTAGAAGCTCGTTCCCTTTCCACAATTTTCTGCTTTGCCTCCTCTCTTTCAATCTTCTTAATTTCATCTGTCAGAGAGATACCCAGAGTTCGAACCAGAATTTTCTTCATTAGATCAACCTGCCTGTTGTTCGATTCTCGTTCTACCTCATACTCTTCCATTTTCTTTATCATTCTCTGATTTTCCGTGTCATAGCTCCTGAGAGTTGCTTTTAGAAACTCTCTCTGATTCTCCAGCACTTTAATCCTTTCTTCATAAATAGAGACTTGCTTTGCAGCTTGAAAGAATTTCTCGTTATCATCAGTAACTAACCTTAGGATCTTCCTGATGCTATCTCTATCTGATTCAAGTATCTTGATCTTCTTATCAGCATTCTTTAACTTTGCTTCTAATTCTCCAAGCCACCCAACATATACATCTTCAGCTGTGAAATTTTCTCCCCCTGGGATAGCACCATAATCGAAGAAAAAATCATCAAAGTCTGTGTCTGCTGGAGGATGTTGTTGTGTAGGATGAGCGGATGATGTTGTCTGTGCCTGAGAAACAGTAGGAGGAGTGCCAATAGGTGGATGAGGAGGAAATGCAACATGAATCTCTGTAGCAGTGTGTTGAGGAGGAGGGGATGTGGTTCAACTGTTGGAGGTGGCTGAGTAGATGGAGGAGGAGATGGCGGACGTTCAAAGGATGTTTCAACTGATGGAACAACTGGAGTCTCAGCAGTCTTTGTTCTTAGCTTGATTCTAAGTTTCTTAGCAGTAGACTCAGGCTTTCGAGCTGCAGCATGTTTAACTCTTTTTCCAGTTTTCTTTTTAGCAGGCTTAACAACAGTTATATCTTCTTCGGTCTCAGATGGCTCATATGTAGTGTCATCCTCTCTTGTAGCCTTGCGTTTCTATTCCTCGGCCAACATTCTCTCCCTTTCTATTCTTTCTTCTTCTTTCCTTTCTCTTTCTTTCCTCTCACCTTCCCTCCTATCTTCAGAATCAGTACTAGACGATGGCCCTTCATCATCACCACCACCCGATTCTGTCTCAACAACCATTTCCTCTATTTCTTCAGTGCTTTGTTTTACAGATTCTTCAACATGTGTTGTGTCTGTAGTTTGCACTGTCGCTTCAACACGCACTTCTTCAGTATCAGGTTCATCAATCAAACCTGTTCCCACACTTGGTTGTTTCTTTTGGCTTGGGAGCTGAGGAGGAAGTATCTGATGCTTTCTTTCTCTTTGTTGCAGAGGAAGCAGAACCAGCTTTCTTTTTACCATAATGACCCTTTTCTCCTTCACCTCTGATAAACCAAGTGCTTTGCTTCTCAATGAAGTCTTCCATCATGTTCCATTCCTCACTTTCGTCGCCACTACCTTCATTCCTCCATTTGCCATCTGGTGGAGCAACATAATCAGCCTTAACAAACGTGCCAAAGATAGGCTTGAATGCTGGAGCCTTTCCCCCTTTACGGTAATTGCTGATGTTGTGGAGGTCCAATGGAGACATATGTTCTAGCTCCAAAATATCATCCTTCTTCTTTTCGAGATTGGGGTGTAAGTGGTCGAGGATCATCTGAATAAATCTAGGATACTGTAAGAATCGACCCTTTCCCAAATTCATCACCATTTGATCGAAAATCATCTTACTGAAGTTGTAAGGCTTGTTTAGAATAACTGCTACGATCATGCACATGTTATAATCTACTAGATCGTCCCAACCTCCTTTCCTGTGACTTAACGCCCGTGTAATGCAGTGAGCTAGGAATCTGTAGGGACAGTCCTGGCCTGTTGATCTTGAAAGGAGCAGAGTTCACATAACCGTTGTACCACATGCGATAAAAACATCCTTTGACGAACTTTTCTAGAAAGCCTGTAGGAAAGCTGCTTTCATCCCTTAGATGCAACACTGTTCGTATAAGATCTTCTGTGATTGTAATCGCTACATCATTCTTTCCAACTTTAATGCTGACATAATAGTCGTTGGTTCGGCTTGTAACTCTGCTGCGCCCCAAAAACGGTCTACATGAGATGCATAATAGTTATGCTTATGTGTGAGAGCATAATATATACCTACAGCCTTTCCAGAAAATCAATGTACTGTGAAAATGGAGCAAACTCTGGCACATCTTTATCAATTAAGCAGCAGGAGTTGTGCATAAGTGGAACTCATGTGCGGTTTTCCGTGAAACAGAGAGACATGAAAAAGTTAGACATAAATTTTCAGAGACACAAATTCTTCCAAATTTTCGTACGAAATGACTTTACAGGTCATAACTGAATTTTCGTGCAAAAATTCTCAATCATAAACAAACCTTTTATAACACTAATTTTCGTGCGAAAATTGCATATTTTCATGCGAAAATTTGCATCGTCCCCAATAGTTTTATCAAATTGAACCGACTCAAAACTCTTGCAATTTTTGAGATTTTCATGAAATTGAAACGATAAACCTAGGTTAAATTAGCCGATTTTAACATTAGAGAGTTCAGTTTTTAGTTTTACCGGCTAGTTTATCCTAGAACTACGTTTTTGGTATGTTTAAGTCCAAATTATTCAAGTTCACGGTTCGATCTCGGTGTTATACCTTTGCCATTACAAGAGGTGTTCAAATCAGCCTTCCTAATGTGTCAAATAAGTCAGAAAGTGGGTAGAAAGAGATGAAACAAGAAATCGCCTCAGAGAATCCGCACCGAATTTTCTAACATATTTCGTGCGAAAAATGTTTCACTCACACACATATATAGCCTTGAGATTTTAGTACGAAAATTGGCTTTGTGAAAACTTGCCAAATTTATGTGCGAAAATTCTTGAAACCTTGAACTATTTTCAACTTTCCAACTCTTTCGTTTATTTTCAGTTTTAATTATCCACATAGTTGACCAAGTCCAAGTTAATGACCTTGTTTAACTGTTTTGGTTACCAAGTCCAAGTCAAAGACCTTGGTTGACCATACTTTGACCAAAACTGACTTTATCCTTTGATTTTAAGTTTCAAATTAATGAACTTTTAAACGTTTCAAACCAGACTTTGTTTCCAGATTAGCTCCCAGCCCGTAATTCTAACGATTTTCCTCTGTATTCTGTCGCTTTTGACTTTGAAGATTTGTTTTCCATCACCGGTAGTCAGAAACTGAAGTAGAAACAGAAAATCTTTTTGAATTTTTGAATGCCCTTAAACTAGAAAAAATTAAAGCGATACGTACAAACATATTAAGAGACATATTTTTGCGAGTTTGTGTTAGAGGATCATATCAGTTTATTGAGACACATTACCAGTATCGTTGCTCTAGATGAAACTTTTAACTTCTTAAACAGATTTTGTTTAGATTGTCGTATACTGATCCACTTAAACCTCTACACGTTTCTCAATTGCTTCAAGATATGTTAGGTAATTTTTAACAACATGGCCTAATCTGTGTTTCCCAACTCAGAATATACTCCCGCATCGAGATTCCCTAGATTTCATCTCACAGATGAATATATCTAACTGATATCTGTATAGGGGTGAATTGCGAAACCTTGAGAGCTCAGGTTAGTACTTCCGTACAGAGAAAGAGATGAAGGCTCGACTTTAGGTGGTGTTCCTCTTTGGAATCTTTTAATTTTTGTACTGCAGAATGTCGTATCTTTTTATGAAATTTTTATTTTTTTGTACATGCTTTGGGGTGAATAATGCAAAAGTATTATACAAGTTCTAGGCCATTGCTGACGCAAAATCAGAAGAACTCATATAATACCCCAGATATCAACTAAATATAAAGACCTAGTATCTCAGAATCTGGCATTCTCTCAAATGAAATTTCGGGGTACCAAGCCCATATATCCGAGAGATGTTAAGCCACAGATTTACCAGTTTATCTTTTTAGGTTTATATCCTGAAAGCAGTTTACTGAACGTGCGAAGCCTACCGACATATCCTTAGAAAGACCTTTTTAGGCGCTTTTAAACAATATATTTCTTTAGCGTACTGTAATGGTCCACTGATGTACTATCATCTCCTCTTATACACAAAACTCTTTTTGAATTTTTTAATATTTTTGTATTTTTCATGATTTTTCAATGTTTTTGTATTTTTCACATCTTTTTCTCCCCCTAAAATCAAAAACATATTTTTGGATTTTTGTTTTTAAGAAAGCATGCAAACTATTTACAGAAAAACATTTGACTTACCAGTGAGGATCATATCACAACATCGTCATTCTCAAATTCAACCTCATAAATATCCCCTGATTTCACTTAAACCATTTAATTTTGAAAGATTTCGAAATCGTGCTTTGTCAAAAGCTTTGGTGTAAAAATCTGCTTTTTGGTCATCAGTGTGGATTTGCTCAATTTGTACCAACTTTTTCTCGTGACAGTCATGGATAAAGTGGTATCGAATCTCGATATGTTTAGTGCGTTAGTGTTGAAAGGATTGACTGTGATATCAATAGCCGCATTGTTATCTACGAATATGGGCGTATCATGAAATTGCAGTCTGAAGTCTCTCATCTGTTGTTATATCCACAGTATTTGGTAACAACAACTGGATGCTGAAACGTATTCAGCTTCACAAGTAGAGAGAGCGACCGCGGTATGTTTCTGCATTGCCATGTTACCAAACGGGTTCCAAAGAACTGGCAGCCGGCCGTTGTAGATTTAGCGTTTTGCTTGCAGCAACCAAAATCAGAGTCCGAGTAACCCGCAAGATTGAAATCGTCATGGTGTGGATACTACAAGCCGCTGCTTGGGCATCCTTTCAAATAGCGCATGATTCTTTTGACGATCAACATATGTGATTCCTTCGGGCTTGACTGATATCTGGCGCAAAGGCATGTTGGGTACATGATATCTTGTCTTGAAGCTGTGAGATAGATCAAGGATCCGATCATGGAGCGATATAGTGTTTCATCGACCTTCTCTCCATACTCGTCTGGACAAATGTCGTGGTTTGTGGCTAAAGGGGTAGATGCGGGTTTAGTTCCTGTCATGTCAAATTTCTCCAACACGTCATGAACATACTTCGTCTGGTGAATGAAAATACCATCTGGCAGTTGTTCAACCTGAAGCCCAAAAAGAATTTCATCTCTCCCATAGCACTCATTTCGAACTTTTCTTTCATAACCTTTTCAAAGTCTTTACACAGTTGTTCATTTGTCGATCCAAAGATGATATCGTCCACATAGATTTGTACAATAATCAGATGTCCATCTACATCCTTGGTAAAGAGGGTGCTGTCTACTGTTCCTCTGGTGAATCGGTTAGCTAGAAGATGTTTGGAAAGCGTCTCATACCAGGCTCTCGGGGCCAGGTTTAGACCGTAAAGGGCTTTGTTCAGCAAGTAAACCTTATCTTTGTGAATTGGATCGACAAACGCCGGTGGTTGGCCGACATATACCTCCTATTTTACCTTACCGTATAGGAAAGCAGACTTCAAATCCAGTTGGTACACCTTAAAACCTTTCCATGAGGTGAAAGCAAGGAAAATGCGAATAGCTTCTAGACGTGCGACTGGGGCATAGACCTCGTGTAGTCTATCTCTTCTTGCTGATGAAAACCTTGAACTACGAGCCGAGCTTTGTTGCGGACAACCATTCTTCTATCATCTCTTTTTCACTTGTAAACCCACCGAGTGTTTATCTTTTTCTGCTTTGGTTGTAAGTCAAAAAGTTCCCAGACTCCTAGTTTCTGGAACTGCAACAATTCTTCCTTCATTGCTTCCACCCAACTTTCATCTTTAAGAGCATCTCTGAAGTTTCTTGGTTCTACCTGAGAAACAAAACAACTATGAGAAAAATTATTTTGAAGTGGAGCAACTTTAGAATAAAAGAAACTTAGATCCTTGTTGATCTGATTTCGTGTTTTCACAACAGCTTGCAGTTCCCCTATGATATTGTCTGTCGGATGGTAGGAGACTTATCTCGGCATTACTTCACTTAGAACATTTACTGAGGTATGAAGATTAGTGATATTCTGATCAGCAACTTGTTCTGAAGACGTGGCCTCATTTATAGCACTAGTTTCGGCAGCTTGATTGTTAAGATAAATTGTAATCTCTTCTGATCCTTCATCGGAATTGGATCCCCCATTATTAAAGGTAGGATCTTGTTCAGGCTTTGCATCTGCTGGTTAAGAGGAAGATGGTTCTGCAGTATTCTAAACTGGTGTAACACCTGGTTCTGGCTGAGTGTTGCTCGGACCTACTTCCGAGGAAGGTGTTGCTGTTGGAGAGATTACCAACGGCCCTGTTACTTGCTCTTGATTAGATATCTGATGTTGTTGAAATAGCAAGATAAGTTCTTCCTCAGACGGTTCTTCAGGCAGATCAAACGAATTCCACAACCCTTCGTAATTGAACAGCCAAGGATCTCTAGGTTTTTGTATGGGTGTTGTGTATCTCTAGCAATCAACATGTTGAGCCATGATAACCTGATTCATGCTTGGTAGATAGACTCTCTTTTGCGGACTTGCATATCCTACTAAAACTCCTTCAAAAGATCTGGCTCCAAATTTTCCTTTCGGGTTCAATACGGTACACGGTGATCCAAAACGCTCCAAAAACTCTAGATTAGGTTTTCGCTAGTTAAGAAGTTCAAAGCATGTCTTTTTGTGCTTCTTGACAGTCATTACGCGGTTAAGGGTGTAACATGCAGATGCAACAGCTTTGCTCCAAAACTTAATGAGTAACTTTGAATCGGAAAGCATCGTGCGTAAAGTCTCCATAAGCGTTCTGTTTTCTCGTTCAGCTACTCCATTTTGTTGAGGAGTATAGGGGGCACTGAACTCATGATGAATACCTTTAGCTGTAACATCCGTCGAAAAACGGGTTTCCAAAACCCGCTTCGTTTTTTAATCGAATATCCAGTTATAATTTTTTGTTGCACATTTATTGCTCAAATTAATTTTAAACGATACATAACTAATAAATATACTAGAATTAAAAAACTATAATTGATAATTAATAATAAATTATGAATAAAAAATAAAATGAGGCTGCCGGGTTTCGAACCCGGGTCGCCCATAAGATCAATCACACAACACACCGCTCCGCCACTTGCCTTCTTTGTTAATATACTGAAACAAAAATACTTAAATTAAAACTCGAAATCAAAATCCGAAAATCAGCGCGCCCAATCCGCAGTCGCTGGAAAGACCGACGATTTCGCAAATCACGACCGTTTTTCTTTGACTGAAACGCGTGAACTAACTTCAACATCGGTTATAACCGATCTCTAACCCCAATTCCAGTCGTAACCGCCGGAAAAGTTTTGACCGCGAATCAAGACCAAATTCGGACTCAATACATGCTGTTTCTTCCCTATAAATACCCACCCAAACCTCTGGTAACCTTTTCGCTCAAAATCGCACAAACTCTCGAAGCTTTAGCACTTGCCGGAGATATTCTGCATTCACCGGACTTTCACCGGAAAACCGAGACTTACTTCAAGTCGGTAAAATTCTAGACTCTTTTGTGCTTGACCCATTAGCTGTTGGTGGGTTTGAGTTAAAGGTTGGTGGCGGTTCGTTCGTTGAGGCATGCGGCAGTTTTGAACAGTATGTCCTGCGCGACCGCAGCCGGTGCAGTATTGGCAAGGATGATCAGGGGAATGGTGATACTGACAACGGTTACATTTTGGTAACGGGCCTGTGTAGGGTCTTCTGTATGGTGCGGGTGGAGGAGTGACTTGAGTAATGGGTGCAGCAGGAATAGGGGTGTTGGTTTGGGTAACTGCAAAATTCCTGGTGTCACGCTTCCTCTTGTTAGCAAACTTAGAGGAAGGAATGGGGTGGTTTGAAGTTTGTCCCTCAACAGGGGCTTTCTTCTTCTCTTCTTTGAACTTCCCGTTGCGAATTCGGTTTTCGGTCAGTTCAGTTGCTAACTCCATAGCAGCTTCAAGTGTTACTGGTGAAACGCTGAGAACTGAATCTTGGATTTTCGAGGGAAGTCTTCGAATGTAATGCTCAATCAGACGATAGGTTGGTGTGAATAAATTTGGAACCATTTGGTTCAACTCCAAGAACCTCTTGTTGTAGGTAGAGTGATCACCCTCCTTTTGCTTTAGAGCATGAAATTCATCCTCCAACTTCTTAATTTCACTTCTAGGACAGAAACGCCTAGTCATGATTTCCCTTAACTCCTCCCAAGTTAAGGCCATCGCATCTTCAGTTCCCCTCTTCCCTTTCTCAGTATTCCACCAAGTGAGAGCTACTCCAAGTAGTCTCCCGGTGGCGTATCGAACCTTGCGATCCTCAGGACAATCGCAGTTTAGGAAGGTGTTTTCCATCTCCTCGAACCAATGTAGGAGAGCAGTGACACCCTCGGTCCCTTCAAATTTAGGAGGATCACAGGACTTAAAATGTTTGTAAGAGCACTTGTTGGTAGGAGGGTTGTTGATGTTCTGGTCCTGTTGTTGTGGAAGGTTAGCAGGATTTGTAGCAAGAGCTTGTTGTACTTATACCACGATGTCAGGCAGTATCGTGGCCATTTGTTTCGCTATCTGAGTGGCCAAACGTTCCTGAGACCTCCCTGATCTTTTACCCCTTCGTTGCTGTCTAGACGACATCTACAGGATCATAAAATGAGAAGATTGTGAGTTTATGGTGTCTTTTTAGGTGTCATGTGTCTTTAAGAAAATGAAAATAACATAAATATCAATAATGCAACTACATCCATAGGATGTCTTGGGTTCGCTCATGTTGGGCCTCAAATGTCCCCCATACCTTCACCTACATAGTCATGTGGCCCCCATGGCTATTGGCTTGGTAGGATTCACATTAGTATTGGCAATTTAACACTCGCATCCCCCGAATGCAAACCACAAAATATGTTCATGAGATGTTTGGTCGGAACGTGTCTAGGTGTAGACACAATGACAACTCAAAGTGGGATTAGCTCACACGACGTTTGGTATAGCATGCTTTGGCCTAATAGGTACTTCGTACTCTCATCGTTAATCCCCAGGTAGGCAAACTGGTCCTTTATTTTGGATTTATACGAATGCCAGCCTAGACAGGACGTTCCTACTACCGGTACTGGTACCCTTCCAGTTACTACATGCTCGTCATGAGAACTCACTTTGATGAGATTTGAAAACACGAAAATCATTGTAAAACAATCATGATGTGGTGTGTGCTTTCATGGATGTGATATGTTATGAGCATACGATTTCATGATAGGCATTATATGATAATACATACTTATGAACATGCTTGCACAATATCAAATGTAACATTTAACATAAAACATATAAACATCATGAAATTTGGCATATAACACACAAAATTCTTATAAGTTTCTAATCGACTATAGTATAGGCTCTAAGGGTCTAATAACCTATCCTATATCCCTATAGTCATGGCTCTGATACCAATCTGTCACACCCCGACCCGCAGCGGAATAAGAGTCGGGGCATAATTGGGTTATCACCAAAGCTCATGACATTTACTAATATGTTTCATATTTAATAAAGTCAAAGTTACATTTCAAATATCCAAACATGTTCATTCAATACAAGGAAAATAAGCCAAGCATAACAATCCCAACACTAAATAGTTTTATTCTTCTAGTCCAAGTCCTATGTGTTCCTAGCTGCAGCTGCTTCACCTGTATCATGTGTAAAATGGGGTTTTTGGGTCAACATAAGTTGGCGAGTGAACCTTATTAGATAAACATTTATTAATAAATTAATTGTTAGTTTATCAATGAAAATTTGTGCATAATCATAGATGAGAAAATATAAATAATCAAGTAATGGCAAATAGCAGTCACAACTATAACATACAATAACACATGACAGCATACATGAACATACCAACATCATACTGTAAATAACATAAATGAAACTGTGCGATCAAGGCTCAATCAAACGGAGCCGATCGTATTGCATGTACTGAAAATGAAAATGTCTGTGCGATCAAGGCTCAATCAAACGGAGCCGATCGTATGTGGGCACGCCAGGTTCAACCGCATAATAAAATGGGGAACATGCTCAACGCTCATAATGTAATGGGGAGCGGCGGCCTATGAAATTGCATGTACTGAATAATAAATTGCATCTAATGATAACTACTTAACAACAACAAACTGAATACACAAGTTCATGATATGATGTATGCACAATGGTTTAGTAATAATATATATATACAAAGACACATGATACACCCCAAAACGTGATTAATTCAATCGGACCGGTGCTCGTGATGGGTTTCGAACGCGCGGCGTGTAGTTCATGTTGCACACAGTCCACCGCTGGATTGTGTGTCTAACCTGGTTAATATCTCGGTTTTTATTATACTTAACAACTAACTGGGTTATCCCGGTTTAGTTTTTAAACAAAAAGGCGCGTTATTATATAAGATGTGCGTGTAGCAGGGATCGAACTCGGGACGTGTATAGTTTTTGTTTGCACACAGTCCACCGCTGGACTGTGTGTCTAACCCGTTTATAATTCCGATTTTAATTAATCTTATGTCATCACTGAACTCGTCTTCTTCATTAAAAACCTAGACATCAATCAAACGACCGATTCGTGATTAATTTAGTTAATAAACATGATGTCCAGTTTGAATGCATTGAACCGAAAAGTTTGGGGAAAGAAGATGCCGAACAGATTATCTTCTTCAGAGAGTCCGGCGAAACTTGTCGGCTCTGTTTTTGAAACCTTCGGCTGAGAGAATCTATTAACAGGTTTAAGGGATTAGATGTGAAATTGAACTAATGAGTATTGATTATCAGTACGTTTGAATGTGCATACCGGTAATCAACGAGTTTCCGACAATTCCAGAAGTTTTCCGGCAAACACAGAAAGTCCAGCAATGTCGTCTATGGTTGATTATGAGCGATGGGTTAATGTTAGTAAGGTTCTAACAATAGATTGAAACCGTAAAGTAGAAGTATTTTACCGGTTTGAGTTGAATACGGTTTTCCGGCGACTTTTGCAGAGAATTCCAGCGAGCTGTTTTAGGGGCTCTAATGGTCTGAAAATGCAACGAAAAGGAAATGGAGTATTGGTATGATATCTCTGAATCGCGAGAGTGGTCTGGAGTTTGTGAAATTCGGAACTTGATGGTTTTTCGGTTTTAAAAACCAACAATGATGAGTCTTGAAGTTTAATCAATTTCTGTTTGATTAAAAACCGTCGTGCATCGGTTATAAACTGAATGTGTGAGATAAACAACGATTTGACGCTTGGTTTGCCGATTACCGTTTCTCAGAAGGTGCCATCGGTTTTAACTGAGTTTGTGTATAAAATTCATTTGTGTTCCTAGAGTTAGCAGAAAACACAATGTGGCGGAGTGGTCTAGGGAGTGAGTGTTAAGTTGTTGAAGTGTCTTGGCTGACCCGGGTTCGAATCCCGGCAGCTTCATTAATTTTTTATTTATTTTATTTAACTTTTTATCAAATATAATTTTTATAGTTTTGTTTATTTATTAATTATATATCGTTTTAACTCAAAATAATCATAAATATTTAATGTAACTTTTATAACTTGGTACTTGATTACAAAACGGAGCGGGTTTTGAAGACCCGATTTTTACAAATGTTACACTTGATCTCACATACATCATCATTCATGTTATATACTCATCTAAAGTGGTTTGTGATTGTTTAATTATATATGTTTGCTCACATGTGATTATTGCACAAATTTTCAATATTAAATACAACAAGAAATTAATAACAATGTTTTATCAAGGTTCACTCGCCAACTTTTGTTGACCCAAAATATCCCCCGTTTTACACATGATACAGGTGATCCAGTTGAGGCAAGAAACACATAGGAAGACTTAGAAGAATAAATCAGTTTAAGCTTTCGATTGTTTTACTTAGTTTCATTTTCCTTGTAATTGTATGGATTTGATTTGAACATTTAAGTTGTAATTTGAATTTAATAAATATGAAACATTTTAGTAAACATAATGAGCTTTGATGATAACCCAATTATGCCCCGACTCTTATTCCGCTGCGGGTCGGGGTGTGACATTAGCGTTGCAGAATTAGAGCATCTTGTTGTTCTTAAACTCAGTACTGTCGTCACTTCTGATTCTCTTATAGGCAAATGGTAAAGGTTTTCAATCTTTTGAAACAAGATCATCAAATTTTCAAATGTTTCATTCTTGCTTTCTTGAAAGAAAACCCATGAGAATCTTGAGAAGTCATCGGTTACGACCAGGCAGTATAGATCTCCTGTAATACTTTTCAAATATATAGGCCCAAAGAGATCCATGTGTAGCCTTTCCAGTGGAAGCTTGATAGAATTAAGAAGCTTTTTGGGGTGTGACTTCTTATGCTGCTTCCCCTTTTTGCAGCTAATACAGTCATCTGATAAATGAAAATTTTTGAGATTCACCCCTTCCACTAAATTGTTGTGCACCAGAAAATTCAATTTTCTTAGATGAATGTGACCCATCTTCCTGTGCCATATAATTGAATCTTTTTCAGTAGATTTTGATACAAAACACTGTCCTTCCTTTGAAGTAGTGGATGCGACGCTCATGTCTAAGACATATAGATCATTTTCTCGTGGAGCGCGCATGAGGATCCACTCCTCAGGAATTATGAAACCAGGTTTAAGAATAAGACATTCTTTGTCGTTGAAATGAGTTGTGAACTTCTTATCACAGATCTATGAAATGTTCAAAAGATTATTCTCGAGTTCAAGAATATAGTTCACTTTGTCAAAAGATACCACTCCGTTTGTCAGGATTCCTTCTCCCACGATTCTGCCGCCCTGTATTCCGGCAAACCCAACATATCCTCCCCTGATGGCTTTTACATTGTACAGCAAAGCCAACATTCCTGTCATGTGTCTAGAAGCTCCACTGTCCATGATCCACTTTAAAATGATTGACCTTGGAAGCCTCTGCACATGTGAAAAACATATTACTTAAATAGAGAGACCCAAGCCCTTTCGGTCTTGGGTGGGATGACAATGTCAACTTTTGGAACATTGGCAACTTTGACATCTTTCTTAATCTCAACCCATTGTCCATTCTTAGATTCAGTCTTTTATTTTGTTTGGACATGAACATTAGTTGATTTAGGGGTTACATGAGATGTTTTTCTTTTGCTATCCAGGTTTGTGCTTTTGAAAATGCCTTTTTGATGTAGAGATTAGATTTTTTCTTTTCATTTTTCTTTGATGTTTCACCAACTTAATATTTTGAAATGATTTCATTTGTTGGTTCATTATTAGAACTGAAATGATCTTTTCTCTTTAGAATCTTCGTTGGCACAAACTCCGGACCCTTTTTCATTTCATCTACTGTTAACCTCCTTTGTTCATGAACAGGTTTCAGATGCTTTTGAGAACATTGTCGTGCAATATGCCCAACTTTGTTACATCTGTAGCATGTTCTACTGTCATTTTCAACATTGTGTTCGAAAGCTTGTTCACGAGGTTCCTTTTCTTTCTTAAAGCTCATCGTTGGTTTGTTTGTTAATGACTTCTTTTTCTTCAACAGTGTTGGTTCCGAAAACAAGATCAACTTTCTTTGTAAAATTTGCTTTTCGGGATTTGTTATTTCTTTTCTTCTCAAACCCTAACCTATCCCTCTTGTTTTCAGGATAACCTCTTCCTTTTGGATGAGCGCTTTTGTTAGACTTCTTTGGTTTTGAGTAAAAACAAGCAACTTGTTTTTCAAGATCAGATATGTCAACTTCAATGAGTTTAAAGAATTTGTCGACACGGTCGAAGTTAACATTATGGACTGGAAATTCTTCATCAGTGTATAGCTTATCTGATCCTTTTCGTTTGTAGATAACTACATTAGGATCATCATTTAAACTATTCTCTGATGTTGTGATAAAATTTTCATGAAAACTTTTCTCACTTCCAGAAGGTGAACTTGACTCTGATTTCTCAATGTTAGACTCAACACTTTCATAAATTGTGCTATCAGATTCATTTTCAAAAACATTTTCAATTACTTTGGTTACCACCTCGGACTCACAGTCCTTCTCAAATTTGGAATATGTTAGGTCCAGATTTACAGGCAGCTCGTTACTTCTTTTAGTGAGTAAGTTTAAGTTCAGTGCCTTATCCACCCCGTCAGGATGTTTCTTAGCATAGCTATTCCACATAGGGGGTGGAACATGATTGTAACATTTTCCAAGATGTTCATCATTCTTCTTACCTTCTTTGGTAATTTCTGCTTTTGGAAGAATGTGATCAAGAACATACATGCTGGTAGAATAACTGATCAATAATTTGTTAACCCTTTCAGGTTCAATTTTAGTTTTCTCCAGCTCTCTTTTGAGCTCAGCCATTGTGTTAATGTGCAAATTAATGGCCATTTGTTTGTCCATCACAATTGCTTTGAGCATTGAAAGTGTTTTGTCATCTTCTTTGATAGCTTTCTCATACTGTCGAATGGTCTTGTTGAGTTTATCATACGATTCTTTTACAGTGATATAATCATATAACAACTTATCATTGTAGGTTTTAAGTTCTTTAAAAGATTCTTCTTTCTCAGCACATTGTTCACATGCTTTGTGATATTTTAAGCATGGGTTGACCATTTCGACAGTTTGAGTTTTGATTGTTTCAATTATTGTTTCAACCTTTTCTACCTGTTCTTCCACACTGACTACCTCTTTGGTATTGGCCATGAGAGCTTTGTTGGCACTGTCTGTTAAGCTTTCCAGTGTATTGGCCATGACTACCTCTTTGGTATTGGCCATGATAGGCTTTGTCACATCAATTACTTCCACACACTCTGTCTTTGTCTCTTCAGGACTCTCTTCTGTATGTCCGGAATTAAAGTTACCTACAAAAGTTTTTAGAAATGTGTCAAATAAACAGGGTTTAGGAGTATCTCTGAGATATTCCTCTTCTTCTGCTGATGTTCTGAAGTAGTCTGCCAAAACTTCTTCCATTTCTTCTTCTGAGACTTCTTCC
Organism: Scalesia atractyloides; assembly: GCA_947069175.1. Taxonomy (NCBI): domain Eukaryota; kingdom Viridiplantae; phylum Streptophyta; class Magnoliopsida; order Asterales; family Asteraceae; genus Scalesia; species Scalesia atractyloides. The sequence continues at coordinate 59,996,887 of CAMTDV010000025.1, forward strand.
GATGATTCAGTCTCTTCTATGATGTCAGCGACGAGAGCAAGGCTTTCCTTTTTGGAGAGGAAGTTATTCCAGTTGAACCCCTCATCTTCCTGTGTGACCACTAGAGCTTTATCTTTAGAATTTGAAGCTTCGTCTTGAATTTGTAATAATCATCCCCGAACGGATTATTATTGCCCTTTACTTCTCGGTTTAGACATTCACGCTTGAAGTGCCCTTTCTCCCTGCATTTGAAGCATGTGACTTTGGATTTATGAAATCCTAATTTTCCGTCAAGGCCTCTCAAATCATCTCTTCCTGTAATTTCCATAAAACGCTGAGCTCTTGGAACCACTGATGCTATGCACCACATAATGTCGATCAATTCCATCTCTTCCGGATCAATTTGGTCGTAGTCTTCTTTAGTCATTTCCGGATTTCCGATTCTTCCAGCTACTAGACTTTCATATGATTCCAGAATGGTTGCAAGCAGCACCATGTGTTGCTTAGCGGTTTGCTCATTGAAGTCTTGAGCGTTCTGGAGGTTCACTGTGATGTTACATTGCAAGATTCGCTGGTTAGAATTGGATTGATTTTGCTGATTTCTTTTTGGTTGATTGGAGCTTTGAGACGATTGTTGTCCTTGGTGATTGTTTGGATTGAAGGAAGCAAGCATTTGGAATCCACTTGATTGGTTGGAGGCTGGACTAGCATTTGAGTTGGCACTAAAAGCTGTTTGGATCTTAAGGCTCTAAACAAGAGTGTTTGGATTTCCTTTGTAGTATAGACTCACGTCCTGTTGCGAGTTTGATTTCTTGCTTTTTGCCATTTTCTGTATTTCTAGCTCATGCCCTTCCAATTTTTCTATAAATCTTGGCAAACTAAGACTGTCATACTCAGCCCCATTCTCCAGGATGGTTAGATATGTGCCCATTCTCCTTCAGGAAGAGAATCTGCCAATTTGTCGACTAGCTCTTCATTGGTTTTGACAATTCCCATACGCTTCATCTGTACTACCAGGTGGCACTACCTTTCTATGAGTTGCTTCATGTTTTCGCCCTGAAGAACATTGAACACTTCAAATTCTTTGTTCAGTAATGCTTTCTTTCCTTTTCTCACCTTAGTACTTCCTTGCGCCCTTAATCGTAAATCCAGCCACAACGACTGAGCATCGTCGTCATGTTGTAGGAGAACCAAGATATCCTCCTTTATGGCTTGCTGGAGGAGATTCATCAAATTCTTTTCATTAACGTATTTGTCTCGTTCTTCAACGGTCAGACGAGCTAACCTTTTCTCAATCCCAAGTTCATTAAGAGGTGCTTAGTATTTGTTCTCGAGTGCAAACCAGCGATTTAAGTTTGTTGCTTGAACCCAGTTCTTGAATCGCTCACTCCAACTCTCGTAATCTTTGATGGTCATGAGTTTTGGAGGCTTTGTAGTGGTTCCCATTTCATTTTCTAGATTCATGTTCTGAGCTGCTACTGAAGCTGTAACTGCCTGTGTGGCAAACGCGTTATGAAATTCTTCCTCACCTGACAACTTTAAAAATACTATTGACAGAAGACAGATTAGAACTGGTTAACCTGAAACTGACTAAAACACAGGATACGACTTGAAAATTATCGTACGAAAATTGTTTTGAAATTTCGTGCGAAAATTTGATTTTCGTACGAAAATAATGATTTCGTGCGAAAATTTTAACAGTTGAAACTTAGAAACTTTTAAATGTTTTATCCTTCTGATTTTCGTGTGAAATCTTTAGTTTCGTACGAAAATTCTTATCTGTTCTGAACACTTGTTCACAATTTCACGTTTTCTGCAATTTCAAGCATGATTTTGATGAATTTTAGGTTATATGTTTTAGTGAACTTTTTTAGAATTGATATTAACAGTTATACTAATAACCTAGTCCAAATTGTCCATGAAATCCTTCAGATCTAGATTAAGTTCCAAGAAAGATAGAAGAAGAGTTTCCAACGGATGAATCTTGAACTTTGAAGGTTGAAACCAGCTGAAACTTGGTTGTTTGTTCACAAATCAGACCTCAAGGCTCTGATACCACTTGTGATTTCTAGGATTGGACCCAACTTGTGAGCTTTCGGTTAGATTTGCTCAGCTAACAAAGGCGGAATTCATTGTTAGCTGATTGAACAAACAAAGAACAAGCATGATGATTACTGTTTAACCGTCTGTATCTTGTATTGATTAACTTCGTAAAGATTACAGACTCGAGCAGGGCTTAGTCTCTGTTCAACAAAAACAGCATACTAACAAACATCCTAAGTCACCTATTTATAGGCAAGACAGACAACACTAGGGACTCAGGACCAAGGGATTTTCGCACGAAATTTTCGTGCGAAAATCCCCAAGAATTTTCGTGCGAAAATTCTTGTTACAAACACAAACTAAACTTTCAAATCTAAACATTTGATGTTGCGAAACCCTATCTATACAACAGACTTGTCCTAGACGTAGACAATAGACATATGTGCACCAACAGATAAGGGTAAACCTGAGTCTGCAAGCATTGTTCTAGCATATTCAATTAATGTCCTATTTTCCTTTCAACCACCCCATTTTGTTCTGGTGTCCTTGGGATGCTATATTGTCTAACTATCCCTTTTGACACACAGAAAGCATCCAACTCCTTGTTCTTAAACCCTGTCCCATTGTCACTTCTAAAAAATTTTTCTGGAAGGTCAAATTGTTTTTTAACTTGTTTAACAAAATTTTGCAAATGCCAGCAGTTTCATCTTTAGAGTGCTCGAAAAATGTCCATGTGAACCTTGAAAAATCATCTACAATGACAAGACAATATCTTTTCTTTTTGAGAGTCATGATTTTTAGAAGACCAACCAAGTCCATGTGCGGCAATTGCAAGCGCTGACTTATTTTGGACTCTTCAATTGACTTGTATGAGCTTTTATGTTGTTTGCCTTTTAGACAGGAAACACAATGTTCATCACAAGTAAATTGTTTTGAGGGTAAACCTCTTACAAGATTTTGTTTGGAGAGTGTGGTGATAGTTTTCAGATTTGTGTGTCCAAGTCTTCTATGCCATAATTCTATTTCTTTGCTTGAGCAACTGAGAATAGACATGCATTAGACATTGGATTATCCTTCAGCATATCAACCACATACACATTGCGACTCCTATGAGCAACAATTTATGCTTTACTCTTAGCAATGATTTGATCAATCTTTTTAACCACTTCTGGTCCTACTTTGACATGTTTTCTTTGTAAAAAAAGGATCCATATCCTTTGTCGCTCATTTGTGAGACACTCGAGCAAGTTCAATTTTAGATTGTCAATGAGATGAACATGCTCAAATTTGAGTTTCCCAGCCTGAACAGTCCCTGACCCCAACACCTTCCCCTAAGAATTGTTACCAAAAGATATATCACCCCCTCCATGTGCCATGAAATCTTTGAGTAGGGCTCTAAATCTTGTCATGTGCCTGGAGCCTCCACTATCTACATACCATAAACTGTCAAGGAAAGTAGAAGCTTCCTGCACATTAGTAAACGATTAGTTTAGGTGGGTCTCCAAAGCCAAAATGGCTTTGGATTGGGTCACAGATTGTCCATCTCAAATTCAGGAAGATGGACAGTGGTTGGATCAGATTTTTGTAACCACTGTTGTGGGCCATTTCCTATCAGATGTTGGTAACCATGAAGATGCGTACTGATTCTTGGTTTTGAGGGTCTTTTGTAAACCTCATAACTAAGAGGAACCTTTTGATACACAGGTTGGCTATATCTCTTGGGTACATGTTTGCAGGTGATGCATCTGTCACTTGTACCTCTATGGGAACAAAGGTTTTGTTCAACGCTTTTGTGACAGATGATTGAACAAATTCAAAGGTCTGCTTAGATTTATTTCTAACAGAGCTTGAAATTGAACTCTCAAGAGTTTTTGATTTATATTCTTTTCTTTTGATGTCAAAGTTTTGAAGATAAACACACTCTTGAGTTCTGTGATTTGTTTTGCCACAGATGATGCAGTTTGAAGAATTTGGAATTATACTTGTTTTGTTTATATCATAAGCTTTTAAAAGAAAATAGTTTTGAGTGACATGATTCTTCTTTTCACAAAAGTCACAAAACAAGTTTTTGACCTTTTCTTATTCTTCCCATTTTCAGACTTCTTTTCAGCAGAATTAGTAACACCTGCTGGAAGATCCTTGATAGGGATTACTCTTGTGTTTGGTGCTTTGACACCATCAATGGTTGAAAAGTCCATTGGCTTGAAGTTTTCAAGGATGTCACAGTCATCAGACCATGTGTGGTTTGAATTGATATTTTTCAACTTCCTCAAAGGTTGAGGATCCCTCATGTTTTTCTAAAACAATTTTGTTTCCATTTTTATCAGTGACCTTGATTTCTTCTCCAACTAAATTTTTTGGAACAATTTCTACCACACTAGATTCATTTACAATAACTTTTTCAGAAACTTGGTCATTTTTCCTGAAACCTATGCTAAATTTTATATTACTTTTGATCTGGTTTTCAAGCATAACTTCATAACCTTCGCAGTATTCTACCCATTTTTCACAAGTGATTTGGGTAGATTCCAACTCATCTTTGCAACTTTGATATTTTTCTTTCATGTTTTGGAGTTGGTCTTTGGTTATGCTTGCTTCATGTTTTAGACTACTGATTTCAGATTCTTTTTCCATCGATTTTGTTTTCAACTCTTTTGAGAGTTTTTCAAAATGCAGTTCATCATCTAAAATTTTGTTTCTAAGATTTTCATTCACCTCTTTTATGTTAGCAAAAGCTATTATGCATTTATCTGAACATAGATCTTTAAGGATCTGAGGAGATACCTTAGCAGCAGCCATCATGGCACTGTCACAATCACCTTCACACATACTAGCATCCCACGGGGTCAGACAAAGGTTTCACATCTTCATCAACATTTTCTTTCATAGCAACTGTTCATCATGAACTTCAAACACATCAGACTTAGGCAATTCTTCCACAGATTCATCACCATCAATTATTGTATCTAGTGCTATAAAACAAAGATCATTTTCCAAATCATTTTTGGCTACTAGAGCAAAGTTTTCATTAGGTAACTCCTTAGGTAAGCTACTCTAATCAACAAAGCCTTGAGTGAAAAAGCTCTGTTGATTAACCTCTGCAGGAGCAGTGGTTTGAGTAACTTGAGGTGCAGGTTGCACAAGCACTTAAGGAGGTGGTGCTTGAACATATTGAATCCGTGGAACAATGGTTTGAACATAATGCACTGGAATAGTGGTAGCAAGGTGTGCAAAATGAGGAGTGTTTTGCATATGAGGAGCAGGGGTATATTGGGAATAATGAGCAGTGCTTTGTGTGTGTTGAGGTCTAGGGCCAGGATGTGTCACAATAAGCCCAGATGTTTGAGATCTACATTACCTAGCAAAATGTCCTAGCATGTTACATTTGTAACACTTGATTTTTGATTTATCCAGCCCAACTTTTAACCCCCCATGCAACCCTGGGAATTTTCTACCAGTCCTTTTGTAAAACTTGCTAGCTCTAACACTCAATAGTGTCAGCTAGTGCAAAATGTCCATTTCCTCTAAATCTGTAGGTTCAAAGTGTTGAAGATCATTCAACTCAAAGGATAAGTTATCAGAGATTTGGCTTCCCACTAGCAGCAAATGCATAGTTGGGTGAGTAAGAATCAGGGTTGAAGTTTCCTCTAGAAGTTATATCAATGAAATAATCATAACTCTGATCCTTACCACTGCCAGAACCTTCTTCTTGGGTAGAAGTGATGTGTTTCCAAAACTGTAATCATCAGCCACTATGCCAGATTTTTGTAGCTTCTTTTTCTTGTTTAGCTCTCTCTCATATGTAAGAAGGCTACCATGAAGTTGTGTAAGAGTCATTTCTTTAAAACCAACTGAGTTGCGAGTTACAAAAGTTATAATGTCCCACTTATCTGGTAATGATCTAAGGAACGACTATTTAAAGTCAAATTTGGAAATTCAACATTAACCAGCTTAAGTTCACTTATGAGACAGCTAAATCTCTCAAACTGTTAGGTTAGAGACTCTGCTTTGACATGACAAAACGTTTCGTATTGTTGATTTAAGACTTCTCTATTGTTCTCTATTACTTCCTCAGTTCCACCGAATTGCTCTTTTAATGCATCCCATAACTCTTTTGCAGTGTTGCAATGCAACAGGCCAACATAGATTTCGTTAGGCAAGGCTGAAGCAACAACGCTAAAAGCCTTATCATCAAATTCTAGTTTTTGGAAATCCTGCTCAGAGTAATGTTCATGACTTTTAGGCACTTGAATTTTGGGATCTGCACTTGGGACCATGGGAACATGAGGCCTAAATACACGGATCTCTAGCAACCGGTGTTTCGCTGAGCAAGAATATGGCTCATCCGACGTTGCCAAATATAGTATCCGTTTCTGACAAGCATCGGAGGCTTGAACATGGAACCAGTGTTGTTGGAATCTTATGTGTTTTGTGACATTCTGATTGTTTACAAACAAATTTTGTTTAAAAACTTTGAAACGTGAATAAACTGTATTTTCCAATGAAAACGAACAAACAAATTAGCAGGGTGAGCTGATCTGTTCAGATCAAATTGATTGTTAAGTCAAATTTGATTGATCTAGCTCTGATACTAATTGTTAAGATCTAAGTTTGAATTAGTTGTGTATGTTTGTAAAATGGATTAATGAATGCAGTAAAATCAAAGTGAAATCCAGCGGAATTTGGAAAACTTTCAAAACAACTAATGGAAGATTGCAATCATCATCATCATGCTTCCAAACTTATAAGTTTTGCATGTGAATTACAACTCCCCCTCAGCCTGATATATGCTCGTACAGAATGTAAAGAAGATGATTGGATGCAAAGTGTAATGATCTTTTAATAGATAGACAGAACAGTACAAATGCACTACTCTATTATATTACATTCCTAACCTCTGAGCATCTTTTGATGATGTCAGAGGTGATAGTGACAGCTAACAATACTAACTAACTATAACCACTGCTGAAACACTCCTTCTATTACAAACACTGTTGCATTGAATAAGTAAAACACTGATGACCCTAAACACTGTTAGTCTTCATCGGAGGTTCCCTTCCAGCAGATGTTCTCTTCAAAGCAGTGATTTATCTTTAACAGTGCTTGTAAGGCAGACTTTAGGTTGGGCAGTGGTTCTAATCAAGCTTGTAAACTCTATTATTCTAGATCAAACATCTAATAGATGTTTTGGCTTTCAATCATCTGTTCCTTTGTAAGAGTTCAATCCTAACAAAACTGACTGAGTTCGGGCTAAAGGATATAACTTGCTAGGTTGCAAACATCGAGTACGTTTTTGTACTTTTTGAAAACAAAGGACATACTTTGAATTCTAGTGTCATTATAAAGGATGATTTTTGTAATTTACTCAATAAAATAAGCATGAATAACTAATGGCTTTACTAACATTTTAGACTTTTAATCTAAAAATATATATAAAAATAGAAGTAATAATAAAATACATAAATAATAATCTATAACAAAATAGTTTATGTTAATACTCTAAAATCTATAATATATATTTTTTTACGCTGGGTGGTGTGGCTCAGCACCCCCTGCCACCTCACTATCTTTGGTGCCCCTCCTCCGTTTCCTGAGCGCTATGGGGGGGGGGGGGGGGCTATTCTTGGCCTCCACTAAAGAGATAGCGGACGTGAAAGGTTGCATTTGATGGGACATATGTCTCTTAACCAATCAATTGTGCTTATCTTTTTCTTAATATTTAATTAGGGGCGCTATGAACTTGGTGAGGGATTTATCAAACACCATTATTGTTAAAGGAGGCGCCATTTTTATCCCAAAATTATATGTCGCTTACATTGCGTGATAAAGCCCTTAGAGGCTTTATACCACACCACCCACCCTTATAATAAATGGTTAATTTCATTTCAGAACTTTAAATAATTGTAAAAGTTTCAGAACGCTTATGAAATATAGTTAGTTTATTTATACATTTCGTCTATTTCTCATATTAAATATTCAATGTCATGTTCAACTTTTGAATTCTAATGAACTATAGATTTTAAGAACTTTATGACATGTTCTTTAAAATTAATATTTAAAAAAATATTTATTCTACATGTGTAAAACACAAGTCCATAATCTAGTTATATAATAATTTATGAACAAATAACTTCCTGATAACATTAATTCTTTTACACTATTTAAATAATGAATAAAAAGCTTTCGATTTTGATATATTCATATTAATTAATTACTTTAATATTAAAAAAATAAAATAACCGTTCACTTAACAATAAAAATTAAAACAAAATGAATCAAAGGATAAGCATTGAATTAATGTTATTCTTTATTTTTTTTTTCAGAATTTTGACATGAAAATAATAAATAATTTAATAAAAACTTAATCATAAATTAAAGTAAGCAAATCCGTTTGAGGAATAAGGAGGTACTGCCCTGTGACATTATTTAGAATGGGTGAGGGAAAGACACGATACAACTCTTAGGGTACATGGTATGGGTGCGGAAAAATAGTTTGACAAGTAGCGGCTGCACGTTGCAACACGTAACAACGTACCACGCACATCGGCAAGTGGAATTCGGTGTGTGGTGATATGTGGTCGCCAGATACCGATAAACATGTGTCGTTTGGGGTGGTCCCCCACCCACAAAATAACCGTTGGAATGTTTTGATTTAAAAAATCTACTCTCACTCATATTTGAGCAAACCACCCTTCAAAATTTTTTTAGATCTCATACTATTCTACTCTCACTCTTATCTACAAGAATTATACAAATTATTTGTTTTTATAAAATGCAGGGGTCAAGCAAGCGAGAGTTGTGGACCGAAGCCGACGCATGAAGCTTTATGCAAAGTTTGGGCTCATATTACCGAGAACACAATAGAAGCAAAAGGTCTAGCACCCGACTCAAAGGTCTAGCACCCGACTCATTTCGGTGTCGTTGTCTGGAATATTTTAAAGCTGATCTTAGAGGAAGCGAACGAACAATATATCAACTCGTTTCAAAGTAGAGAGATCAAAGGTTCAAAAACAAAAAGAAGAAATTGTGGCAACTTTTTACAATCGGAACCCTTGATCACGTCTAATTCATTGCTTGATTTTGTTTTTATGAATAAGTGGTTTATTTATTATGATGTCTTTGTACTTCCTTTTTTTGTTTAAGTTAATGTTATGTTCGGTGTATTTTTATTTATAACCGTATCATTGTTATTATTGATAATTAAAACGTTATATAAGAAACCTACTTAACTAAAATTAAAACATCACATAAACCTAATTAAAATATTACATAAACCCTATTTAAAATATTACATAAAGCGCATAAAACATTACTTAATAACCAAATAGAGAATCGTTCAGTAGTCAAGATCACTTTCACGCATGTCCAACCTCTCGTATCAGTAACCAGAGTTTGTCAGGTGCATAAACCCATCTCCTCATCTGACCTTGGTACGTATTCCACCCCAGGGTCGGTTTCATACCCTTAGCCCAACGTGGGACTTCTTGTGTCGGGCGAGAGTTTGTCATTGGAGGAGGGTTTGGTACCAGATGAGGGTTTGAGGTGGAATTGGTTTGAGCATCACCAAGTCATAGTTCGTTGGATCGTAGTTGACTAAAGGTGTAATTATACACCTAGTTATCTTTTCATCTATCACGTCAAATTGAGCTCAGATGCAGAGGAAGCTAAGCTATTGGAGGAAGGTTTGAAGGTGGAAAAAGGGTTAGCCACTTGAGGAGGGTAAACTGCTAGGGGAAAAGGGTTTGTTATTGGAGGAGGGTAAATTGCTAGAGGAAAATCGTTTGCTACTGGAGGAGAATAACCCACTAGAGGAAACTGGTTTTCCATTGAAGGAGGGTTCAAAGGTGGACGATTTGAGCATTGACGAGAGAGTCGTCCAAGGTTTGAAGGTCCTGTTAGAATATAGCCGCCACACATATCTCAGAAGTAAAAATCAAGTGTTTGGAGTGAAATGTGAATTCAGAAGTGTGAATATAGGTTGGTAGACGAAGAGAATTTATAGCCTCTGGAATATAGCCGTTAGAATGTATCTGTTAGAGTATAGTCATTGGAATGTTTTTTATATTTAAATTAATATATACTTATTTAATTTTAAATAAATAATATTATTTTCTTTTAAATAAACAAGGTTAGGATAAAATACGCAGTCTCCTAAAAATACGATGTCGTAGAAAGGGTATCAAACGTACTCCGATTGAACCCATTCAAGCGGTATCCGTCTCATCGAAATCTATTTTATGAGATTTTAGGTTTTCGCTTTTGAATTTTAGCTTGTAGAATTTAGATTTTTTTGTTTAGATCCTTGTGTCTTTTTATTTAGCATTGTGTCTTTTTAATATTTACGACAATGTGTCTTTTTTGCGACTAATTGTGTCTTTTTTCTTCGACATTGTGATATATTTCTTGGCGTTATGTTATATTTTGTGATCTATTGTGCTTTTGTACCCTTCTTATTTTTAGGAGAGTTTGTAACATAATTTTACCCTAAATAAACAATATTATTTTCTTTTAAATAAGTAACAGTATTATGCTTAAATAAATAGTTACTTTAAGTTATTATATTTATTTTATATTTAAAATAAAAGTTGATTATGGAATGGGAAGCCTATGAAACTCGTAACATTTCTTGTGATTTGGCAAATTATGACAAGTAAAAGGCGACGCTCATACAAAGAAAAAAAGGTTTGTGGCAACTGACAAGTATGACAAATATGGAAAGCAGGTCTTGCACCTTATATATCATTTCTTATTCTCCCTGTTTTAAAAAGAACTCTCAAACTAATTATCTTTCTTCATCTCCAAGCTAACTTCATCAACTTCACTAGTTCATGTAACCTAAACATGGTACTTAATTTGGATACCTACTTAAACAAAATAATTATCTATTCTCAAAGCCAACCATTCATACGAAAATAGTTTTAGGTTTCAAGCAATATTTCAATTTAGTTTCAAAGCCAACTATTCATACGAAAATAGTTTTAGGTATATGAATTCCCTAAAACAAACTCCTTGAATTAAATATTTAACGCGAATCTCTTTTTCAAAGATAATCATAATTTAATCATATTTTGTTTCCATCTTCACAACGCAAGAAAACATTCAATCTTTGGAAGCCTTTCAAAAAAGACACTCATCAACATAGTCACTATCATAACGTTGAACAGGGTCAATACAACGGGACTTCATCCACACCATAGTTTGGAAATTTAGTACCACTTATAGCACTAGTAAGTATTGTTAGGGACTAAGTTTTATTAAGTCTGGATCATGTATTCTGAGACGTGATTTGGATCGCTTAACCTTAGCGGATGTTGTAGGAAGTCTGAGTATCAAGGATCTTTATTATTACTTATGTTATCTAACAACTGTTCTCTATATTTTCTAATAATTGTATGCAGGTTATGGACGATGTGGATTAAGTCATAGGTGGAATCTCGGTCATATTCATTTGAGATGCTGCACGTGATGAATGCCACTAATGTTCATGAGCTTGGACGTCGTCTACCATGAAAATAGGACCTAGTTGTTAACTTATTTGAAAAGGAGTGGATCAAGTGTTTTAGGCAGATTTCGACACACTCTCGAATACACACACTCGCATACATTGCAAACCGAAGTTGTCACTTTAGCAAACACTCTTTGTACCACATTAATCAACATCCAAAGTTGTAATCTCATTTGATTGTGCAATATAGTTGGTGATCGGTAGTTTCCATCACCCGAGGTTTTTTATGCCTAAATCCTACAAATATCAAGGGTTTTTTCCTCGTATAAATCATTGTCTTCACTGGCATTTACATTTCATTCTTGATCATACAATTGTTCAACATTCAAGCACACTACCTCACAAATCAGATTTGGTTACATTATCCTTAGTTCGATTTTTTGACCAAAACAATTTGGCGCCCACCGTGGGGCAAGTGGTGCTTCAATTCTAAATTATTTTGTTCATTTCTATTCATTTTCATCAACTTCATGGCCTCTTAGAGGAAAGCTACTACAAGTGCCATGCCGGCGGTTACTTCATGGCCTCTTAGAAGACGATAAGAGAATACAGGTCAGGCTCACTGGTTCTAACAAACAGGAGTACAATGACACGAAGCAAGGATCCTTGTATAAGAATAATCGATCCAAGTCGTACTCCAAGCCTAATAATTAAAATGTTCATGCAGTTGAACAAGACGAAGATGAGGAAGAATATCCTCGAATATCTTGCCTTGCAGAACTTAGGTGAAAAAGCTAGGTGGCCAAGGAAGAACGAGAAGCCAAACTCCTTCAAAGATAAGTCCAAGTGGTGTCCAAGACTTTGGCAATTTGACGGACGAATGCATAGCTTTAAGGAGAGAAATTGGCTATCTTCTCAGTAAGGGGCACTTGAAAGAATTGCTGGGCAAAAAGAAGTCAAGGATCCAGGATCCTGAAAATGTTCCAGAAAGCTGCTCCATCTCCGGCCGATGCACAAATCATTAACTTTATATCCGGAGGATTAAATATTTGTGGAACCTCGTTCTTGGCGGCAAAGAGGCATGCCAAAGAAACCAAGTTGGAGAACGAAGACAGGCCCATTAGGACCTCCACTCTAACTCAACAGAAAGTTATATCCTTTGATGAGGATGTTCGTGTTGATATTTAGGATCCTCATCATGATGGCCTAGTTACTACTTTATTTATTGCTAACCACTTTGTTCTTAGGATCCTCATAGTTGGTGGAAGCTCTGTGAACATCATACAGCTTGGTGTCCTTAAGAAATGAACATCCCGGAAACAGAGATAATTCCAAGATCATCAGTCCTTGTAAGATTCAGCGGTGAACCAAAGAACATGCTGGGGGAGATAAAACTCCCAATCTATATCGGGGGTAACCTCTGTATAAAAATTTTGTTTTATTGATTGCTTGTCTTGTTGCGATGTGATCCTTGGCAGGCCCTGGATTCATGAAATGAAAGCTGTCCCATCAACCTACCACCAATGTGTAAAACTACCGACACCTTGGGGGTAGTGAAAATAGAGCGCGATCAACAAGAAGCCAAGAATTGCTACACCTCTTCATGAAACCGGCTTCAAAACCAAGGGCGGCATAGCAATCACAGCAACCTCCAAGCAATGTCTTGGAGGCAGCAGAGCAAGACATCAAGGATTTAATACTGGATCCTCGGGATCCTGAAATCAAAGTCCTCATAGGATCAGAGATCCTAGATAATATAGAACAAGATCTGGTATCCTTCCTAAAAAGAAGAAAGTCTACCTTTGCTTGGAAACACGAGGATATGACAAGTATCTCTAAAGACATTATAACACATAAATTGGGAATTTATAAATCTTACAGGCCAATTCATCAAAAAAGAAGAAAATTTGCACCTGAAAGGAACCTTATTATCCAAGAGGAGGTAGACAAAATCTTGAAGGCATGTATGAAGAGGGAAGTTAAGTATCCAATATGGTTGGCCAATGTGGTGGTTGTTCAAAAGAAAAACGGAAAGTGGAGGATATGTGTCGATTTTACAGATTTAAACAAGGCATGTCCCAAGGATCATTTCCCACTTCCACACATTGACTCCATGGTGGATGCAACGACAGGACATGAATTGCTAACCTTTATGGATGCTTCCTATGGATTCCAACAAATTCAGATCGAATCATCTGACCAAGAGGATACAACCTTCATGACTCCTACTGGTATAACTGTTATATTGCAATGCCTTTTGGACTAAGAAATGCAGGTGCCACCTATTAAAGACTGGTAAATATGATGTTCAAAGAGCAAATAGGAGACAATATGGAAGTTTATGTTGATAACATGGTGGTCAAGTCCAGGAAAGCTAAGGATCATCTCAAGGATCTTGAAGTGGCATTCAATATCCTTGGTCAATACAAAATGAAGCCAAATCCTTCAAAATGCCACTTTAGTGTCAAAGCTGGGAAATTCTTGGACTAAATGGTGACAAAAAGAGGGATTGAAGCAAGTCCTGAGCAGATAAATGCGTTTGTAAACATAATATCTCCTACCAATGCCAAGGATGTCTAGAGGCTAACAAGAAGGATTGCAGCCCTAAACAGGTTCATTTCAAAGTCCATAGAGAAGTGCAAGGATTTTTATGATATCCTTAGGAAGAATAAGAAATTTGAGTGGACTGGGAAGCATGAAGCTGCACTCAAGGCTCTCAAGGATTACCTATCCTCAGCACCAGCCCTGATGAAACTAAAGGAGGGTGAGCCATTATCCTTGTACTTAGCTGTCTCAGGTAAAGCCGTAAGTGCAGTATTAGTTAAAAATCATGAAGGCCAACAACATCTGGTATATTATGCAAGTAAAAGCCTTTTTGATGCTGAAGCCAGGAAACCTGAAATGTCAGAAAGAATGGTGAAATGGGTAGTCAAGCTTAGTGCATATGATATAAAATATGAACTAAGAACTGCTATCAAGTCTCAAGCTTTGGCTGACTTTGTGGCTGATTTTATAGTGTTCTACAAAGGGAAGCTGAACTAGTGGTTCAACAGCTTGAAAGGATAAAGAATCCTTGGACAGTCTTCACCGTTGGATCCTCAAATGTAAAAAGAAATGGGCCAGGAATACTACTAAAATCGCCACAGGGGGACATAATACCCTAGTCCATTGCCTGTGAATTTCAGACCACCAACAATGAAGCATAATATGAAGCCCTAATAGCAGGTTTGCAATTAGCTAAACAGACGAGGATCAGGTATCTTCAAGTGTACATAGACTCATTGCTAATTAACCATTATAATGGCTCATATGCTGTGAAGGGCGAGAAATTAATCAAATATTTGGAAATTGTTAAAAAAAAGCAAATGCTTTCGATTCTTTTAGTATAACGCAGGTGCCTAGAGAGGAAAATACGAGGGCTGATGCCTTAGCAAATTTAGGATCAGCCTTGAAGATACCATAGGATGTAAGGATACATATCATCAAAATTCTTTTTCCTACAATTAAGGAAAAATGAAGCAATGGAGATAGTAGAGGATACTTCAATTGTAACCAGTGATGTGCAACCAAATTCAGGATCATGGATCCTTCCAATTATGAAGTTCATTCAGAATGGGGAAATTCCCACAGGGGAGAATCCCAGAGCCTTCAGTACTAAGGTATCCCAATTTACTATATTAAATAACATTTTGTATAAAAGATCTCCTACAGGTCCCTATTTGTGATGTATTGAGGATCCATAAATTCAAGAAGTCTTAAAGGATTTCCATGAACGAGACTGTGGAAATCATACTAGGGGCAGAGCACTATTCTCAAGGATCCTTAGAACAGGTTACTACTGGCCCACAATGAAGAAGGATGTAGTAGATTATCATGCAAGGAAATGTCATGCTTGTCAAATACATAGCAAGATCCTACATCAACCAGCAAAACCTTTATATCCAATAATTTCCTCTTGGCCATTCATGAAATGGGGAATGGATATAGTAGGCAAACTTCCAAAGATACCAAGTGGATAAGTATTTATGCTAGCTATGACCAATTACTTTTCCAAATGGATAGAAGCGGAAGCTTTTGTTCAACTCAGAGTAATGGAAGTTATATCCTTCATCAAGAGAAACATTATTACTAGATTTGGAATTCCTTCTGAAATTATTTGTGATAATGGATCCCAATTTATTGGGAATAGAACTACTAACTTTTGCGACAGTTGGGGAATCAAGATGTTAACATCTACACCAGTTTATCCACAAGCTAATGGCTAAAGCAGAGTCAAGCAACAAAATCATCATCAACAACTTGAAGAAGAAACTTGGATCCAAGACAATAAAGTAGGCTAAAGAGTTGTCGTATGTCCTTTGGGCAGATAAGACAACTCCGAAGAATGCTACAGGCTAGACACCTTTCTCTTTAGTATTTGGAACCGAGGCTCCCAACAGAGATGGTGGTTCCTATAGCCAGAACAAGCATTCGTGATCCTCAGAAAAATAGTGAGAATCTAACTCAAAACCTAGACACTGTGGATGAGCTCAAAGACTTAGAAAGAATAAGGATGGCCAATTATCAACAAAGGACGGCTGGGGCATACAACAAGAATGTCAGGATCATACGATTTCAAGTTGGAGACTTGGTGTTAAGGAAAGCATTTCAGAATACCACAAACCCGGTTGATGGCAAGTTGGAACCTAAGTGGGAAGGCCCCTATCTAATAGAAGCAGATGCAGGAAAGGGGGCATACCGTCTACTAACCATGGAAGGTGATCTTTTAGCAAGAGCTCAGAATGCTATCAGTCTCAAGAAGAATTTAATGTGACAAGGATCAAGTATCCTCACATCTTTTACCTTAACTTTTTCTTTACTTTTATTTGTTATGAGAAAAGGGTGTTAGATACTTAACATCCAACTTCACCAAGTGTTAAGCTTTTAAAGAAACTTGTAACATCATTAACAGAGGACTAAGGGGTTGGCCACCTCTCTCCCATGTTTAAGGTATCTTATACCTTCTAAGGTTTAAAGGTTTTCACCTTTCATACAAACTGGGCTTTGACACCCCCCCAAAGTAGCGTGCGTTTATCAAAGTATGGTTCGAGGCAATGGGACCAGTACAAGCTTAGTGGCTGACAATTTCATTGTTGTTGGCCATATGTAGGATCTCAAGTATAATGGTAGACGTACCATACATCTGTTATCCTAAAGTTTCTAACGTTTTCACTTTAGCTAAGTGTTAGGGGCTAAATTCTTGTCAGGATCTAAGTTTGAATCACTTGTAGTTTTTGTTTCTAAAGATGGAAAATGGATTGAATTATAAAGATATGCAACAGAATTAATGGAAAACTTTTACTACAAGTAATCAGTCGTTTGTTTTCATCACCATCATTCTCTCAAGTTGATAAACTTTGCATGTGATTCACAAACTCCCCTTAGCCAATTACAATCGTTTGATAGTAAGAAATGAAGAAGATAAAATGCGAATTGATCTTTTTTAGGAAGACGAGTTAACTGTTACAGTGTTCACCTATTTATACTAACTATCTAACCACTGAGCATCTTTTGCGACGTCATGGTTGATAGTGACAACTAACAAAATTGTAACTAACTAAAACACTTCTATACTAATACTATCAGTGCATAGCATTGTTACATTGAATAAAGTAAAACTAGTCTAAGCACTGATCTCTATCCTTTAATCTTGTTTCTTCTAGCAGACCTTTGCTTCTTAATTCAATTATATGATAAGAACAGTTGTTTAAGGAAAGCAGTGTAAAGGTTAATCAGAGGTTGTAACCTCTGATAGTTGAACCGAAGCTCGGATAGTGTATTTCGCTTTGATATTTATCCCTTTGTGAGGGTTCAATCCCAACAATCTCCCCCTGGAACAGATGATGCCAAAACACTTGATTATTCTTGGTTTTTGTTCCTCAACAGAAGTTCTCTGATTTGGCCGTTAAACTGTAATTCAAAATTCAGAGAAACTTCATCATCACCATCCTTTTCGAGTGTCAGACCCAAAAGATCTTGAAGGTCTTCTGCATTTAGCACATATGCAGCCTCCATGCTAATCTTGACAGCATCACCATTAGACTTGAGCAGTGTCAATTCGTGGGAGCCTTTTTCGACTTTTCACTTTAGAATTTTTGGGTCTTCTAGCTTTCTAGGATGACTTTTATTGGTTGAGGTTTGAGGAGCTTTTTGTTAAACTATCTTTGTCAATTCTGCTCTGAGCTTTTCACTAGCTTCATCTGTGTGATAGTCAACCGTGTTTTTAATTACCTCTTTGATGTGTTCAAACACTTTCTTGTCTTCTTCATCTATCTTCTCTTGCCTTTTTAATTGATTGAAAGCAAGGATGGAGGGGACAGATGATGAGATAGACTTTTTAGAATATTGACCTTTATGAACATCATCTGATGGAAGGTAAATTGGTTTAGGAGGCATGTTTGGATCTTTCTTCCTCCTCTCTTCTAACATTTTGTAAGTATCAATCACCCTGACTTCTCCCCATCTTATCACTTGGTTCCTTGAACCATAGTGATTCTGTATCAATTCTTCCCTCATCCTTTTAATCTTCAAAGCTCTATCTGGCATTTTTCATATGCTTTTTCCAGTCAGGAGGAGTTAGTTGTTGCCTTATATTGCTTGTTCTTCATGATATGTTCAATGAGTTCATGTTTAAGGCATTTATCTTCCCTTTCTGACAGCTTATTACACAGATCTTTGAGAAAATCTTGCAATACCCTGGCTTTGCTTAGCTGAAAAGACGTGTTGGTCTGTATCTCTCTATCACTTTTACCAGCTGAATCTCTTTTTGCTATATCCTCTGCTTATTTCAATTTGAGTTATAGATAATCATCAATATGTGCAGGTCTTGGGTAGCCATCAAGAGATAATATGGTTCTTTTGTCAGGGTTAACTGTTAGTAAATCTAGAGGATATTGCTTTGTTCCATGTATAACTTCAATGGGATCAGTGGAAGCATTGATGTAGAGGTCAGTGGTTGTGATGATAAAGGAGTAGGAGCAGGAAAGATCTCTTCTTCATTTATAATCTTTGTAGTCGTTCTCCTCTTGAATTTGACTTCAGGTGAAGATGGATGAGTTGGAATTCTGGTTGGTGTTGGTAGAGGTTGGGTTGATGTATTAAAAATGACCATGGTAGTGGATGAGATTGCATCTGCTGCAACCTCTGCTGTATCAACAGATGTTGACACAACAATTGCTGTAACATTTGTTATGATGGAAATGGGTATGGAAGTTGAAGTAAGTGTGCTTGATTTTTGAAGAGCAGAGGTTTTAATGGTTGGATTTACAGCAGGCTCAGTTTTGGAAGGTGTGGATGTTGGTTTCCTTACTTTTCTAGCAGGTCTCCTCTTTGCTGAGGTACCAACCTCTTCCTTCTCTTTTTGCTGCTTAATCTTTTGCTCAACCAATACCTTGCCATTAGGATACACTTTTCTCTTCTGCTTCTCATTTTCCCTGGCCAAGATATCATCTGTTAGATCCTTTTTCTTTGAACCATCTGGCCTGGGTATATCCACTGTTGGCTTTGCCATTTGATCATCTATTGTAAGCTTCTTCTGTCCCAAAGGTTTCTCCCCCTTTTTGGCATCATCTTCAGTGTTTACAAAAATTACTGTAGGTGGAGCAGTACAAGTAGTTTGGAAAATATGAGCTTTTATAGCTTTAATGTCTGCCCTTGTATCCATGAATCTAGCTTCAACCATGTTTCTTACTTCCTGCATTTGATGTTTGTGTTGTTGATCAGAGAAGTGCTTTTGTTGCTGAAACAGAGGGTCTAGGGCTTGTTTTAGATCAGTAGTGGTTAAGACAGAGGGTTGGCTCTTTGTAGCTATCAACTGCTTCAAGAGTTTTTTGATCTCATCAACAGAAGTTTCAATCTTTGATACTCTCTCCGTCAAATCTTTGTATTTTAGATCATCACCTAATTTAATAGGATCATCTGAACTCCTACCTGAGGTGGTAGTTATATCTAAGATATCATGAGAATGTGTTTCGACACTAGCTTCAACCTTAGATGCCCCTTTTTCTTGGTACTGGGGACTTCGCACAACATCAGAGGTTACCTTGGTAGCCTCAGCAGTGGTTGCCTTCAACATGGACTTAGTAATGTAACCACTATCCAAAGGAAAACTGGGTAGTTTTGTAATTGTAGTGGCTGCTCTAGTTGAACTATCACGAAGGGTTACATGTAACCCAAGGGATGTAGCCTCTTCATTTGCTGATGGGCTAGCAAAGAATAGAGAATCAGACCCAACATCATATTGAAGTATATTCTCAGTGATAGGTTGATGAGAAGTGCCGGATAATGTCTACTCTAGTTCAATTGCATTTAGCAAGGGTATAAAGGTTTGTGATAGTGATTTTATTGGAGAAGTGGTAGGTGCAGAAAGAGACATTGCCCTGGGAGATGGGATGTGGAAGAGAGAACCAAGTGGTCCTAGAGCTTCATAATTTGGTGTCTCTGTGTTTACAACCTGATCCTTTTGTGAGGATGCAGGAGGAGTTTTATAGCCAGGTGGAGATCTCCCAACCATCTGCTGCGAAGAAGTAGCAACAATGGTTAGTGACATTGGTGTTGTCACAGGGTTTATCTCTCGGATCTCATCTTCCAGAGGACCCTTTTTGGGTTAGGTGGATTTTCTGGATGTTTTTGTTGGTTTCTTTTTGGTGATTTTAGGTGTGGGTTTTAGAGCAGTGGATGCAATGCTCTGATCACCTAAAGCAGTGGGCTCAGTAGCAGCAGGAAGAGGTTGAAGATTTTGTTCTTGCAAAACTGGCTCAACCTCCTCTACTTCTGTTTTAGAAACCTTTTTCTTGATCTGTTAGGCGTGTAAAAAGTTCATGAGTTAGGCAGCCAGGTGTCACTGCGCCTTGTTTACTTGCATCAGATCTGATCTGGCCTTGCAAGTAAACACTCAAGAAACGAGGATGTATCAAGAAAGCTTTTCTTTTGATATATTTTTAAAACTATTTACCAAATCATTGAACAATACATGGGAATAGTTAAAATCAGATTCAGTCAAAATTGCATATCCCGGATATTTCATGTTCAATGGAATTTCATTGAAAGCAGTAGATTTTGCAGAGAGACATGTTAAAAGAGTATGGAAAAAGAATTTCATCTCTGCTGGAAAGTTGGGTTTAAAGATTGTCATACCTTTCAATTGGCCAGTATAACCCCTTTCCACAAACTCTGCTTGCATCTCTCGTAAAGAAAATGGACACATGATATGTCATATCATTCAATTAAAAAACTTGGGAGATCGATTGTGGACTAAGTTGTATAGGAGTACCCCCAACCTTTGAGATTGTTGCATAACGAACATCATCAACAGATGTTTTGAGCTTAGCATTTTTCAAGAAATCCCGAAGAGAATCGATGTAAATCTTGGTTTTGACTTCGAGCATATGTTTAAATTTTGACTCTCTTAGAATCTGAATCATTATGTGGTATCGTGTGTTAACCTCGGTTTCTTCTAAGATTCCAGTGTAATTGTGTGGGGTTTTGATAATCAAGACGAATGGTGGTAATTCTTGCTTTGATTTCGCCTTTGATTTTGTTTTAGGAGCCATGATTTGAAAGAAAACTGTTTTGAGATTTTTGAAATCGACATAGTTTGGTGAAACCTCTGTTCTGGATAGAACAGGGTTTTTATAGGGTTTTTGAAAAAGTGATGATGACGTGGCATCTGAAGCAACGACTGTCAGATAACATCTGTCCACGTGTATCCTCTGATTGAAAATGGAAGATAGTTGTTTGGCTAAACCATTGTTTGAAATTTTTGATCTATCAGGGGATACACTTTTGACAATGGATAGACTTTTCTAAATGATTAGTGTTTTTGTGCGATCAGTGCTTTGAACAGACTTTGAGGATTTATTGAAAAATTCAATTTTTAAACTATTTTTAAGGATGGATTTTGATTTTCTAAAAACATTTTATTGCTATTTACACATGGATCACAAAAGAATTTGTTTCTAGTCCATGTTTAGCATTCCAAGCCTAGAGATCAAACTATCAAAAGTGTGAGCATCAAGTGCTTTTGTCAACACATCTTCCAGTTGATCCTTGGTATGGACATGTTGTAGGGAAATCAAACCTTTTTCATAGCAATCCCTCACAAAGTGATGTCTGATGTCAATGTGCTTAGTGGTGGAATGAGAGACAGGATTTTTGATCATATTTCTGCTGCTTGACTATCAATTTTGAGTGGAGTCTTTAAAGCAGTGATACCAAAATCCAGCAATTGATTTTGAAGCCACAAAAGTTGAGCAGTACAACTTGCAACAGCAATATACTCTGCCTCAGCAATGGATGTGGAAATTGCAACTTGCTTTTTACTTTGCCAAGACACTAAGCAATCACCTAGGAATTGGGCTCCTCCAGATGTGGACTTCCTTGTTGTCACACCCCGACTCGTAGCGGAAGACAATTGCAGGGTGCAGCAGACACATGGTAATTCCCCATAATTTAAAAACATGATATCACATAAAGAGGGAACCTTGGTTACAACATACATAAATTATCATATTACAGATCATAAGTTTAAGTACGGAACTATGAGCCACTACAGCTCTTATTCTGCTACAGTTTGCTGCCCAATCCATCCACATGCACAGGCCTTATTCCTGCTTAGTATTACCTGAAATGCATGTTAGTTTTAAAAAGGGTTAGCTACACGCTGCTCGTGAGTTCCACTGATTTAGTTGTTGTGGAACAATATGTGTTAACAAGTTTAATTGCACTGGTCACAGTCACCGATGGAATTACACGAGGACACAAGTGAAACATTGACCTGTCATAGTCACTCCGTGTCATACAGACATATCATCGCACCGGGTCGTGTCACCCCAGACACTTCCCACCAACTGCATCACAAGCAGTTCAATGTTCCCCTCCAGTTATGCCTAATAACATAACCAAATGAGGACAAGTGCAGTCGACTTGTGGCCGGAATCGCACCATCTGGCCTCAACTGGGTTTGTCAGACCAATAGTACTATCCACTGCCCACGGCTTATATTAACCACTTTTAGAGGGGAGGGTGTTCGTGTGTTAGATAACTCACATCATCACAGTTGGTGAAATTAACGCAGTTTCGTAACATGCAAGTCATTCCAAAAAACAGTATAACAAAGTTTAAAAGTGGTGGAGTGAAACTCACTCCCAAGTTGGTGTAATCAACACAGTTTTTAACATGCAAGTCCCAAGAAAACATCAAAACAATTTAAAAGCGTGGAAGTGAACTCACCGTGCGGGTAGTTGTCTCAATATAAGAGTGATCAAGCAACTGGATAAACTTTAATAACACACATGTAAGTATGGACTCAAATCAGTATCTAAGTTGGTAATGGTTATAACTTGGATTCAGTCAGGAGTTTTCACCGCAGATTTGAGTCTATAGGACACTGGTATGGTGATGGAGATCAGGGTAGTATTAGTTTTCAGTTTGGCTTCAGGGCACCGTTTCGCGTGCCAGCCAAAGTCAGTAGTTTAACGTGTTCGGGTAATGGTACGGGAATACCAATAGTGCCAACACGTGGTTATTTAAGAATGATTAACTTTACATCACGGGAGTTTGAGTGTTTGGGAAGTCTAGGTTGCCCAAATTTGAGTTTCCATTTTCACCGCCGGGAATTCTCCCGAACTGTCTTAGGACACACCCCTTAGTGTCCAATTTTCCCGGGAATCTACCGGAATACTCCCGATGTTCCAGTTTTAGTATTTGTTGGGTTAGGTCAGCTCCGGTTCTGGCAGGTTCGTTATATGGTAAACTGCCGAAATTGATTTAAAATAACTCATTTTTAATTCCATCAATTCCCATTTAATCTTGAATTTGAATAAAAATCTATAAATTTTTATATAAATCAATAAAACTCTGTAGATTACGGGAAAATAATTTGGGAATTTATTTTAGCATTTTCCCCATTTAAATAAATTATTTGTTAAACAATATTTAACCCAATAATTAACATTAATTATCACCATTGGTCTAAAAATTCCCAAAAAATTCCAGAACATCCCTTACATGTCCAGGAACTTCTCATAAAAAATTGAGATTTTTCCGATTTCGTCGATGCGTTTCCACTACCAAAAACTCCCAAAAACGCGGATTTTTAACCTGAATCAAAACTCAACCAATGGACTCCGAAAACTTCCAAAACTTTTTTGATATGTTTCTTAGTGTTCATAAAACATTTGGTAATTTATTGACCTTGTTTGGTATTTTTTCTGGATTTGTTTTTTTTAAAACAATCAAAAATTCACCAAAGCTCGTAGAAAATTCCAAACATTCTAAAATGTCACACCCCAACCGATGGCGGAAATATCGGAGTGAGACGAACGAGATTGCTCATTGCTCATAAATTCTAATTGGTGACAATATTTAAATAAAATCCATATTTCATTCATAGTAACTTTGTTATACAATACAAGTATTTTCAAATACAACAATAACAAAGGCAAAATTTGATACAACATTTTATAAACCTAATGTCTATATATGTATCTAAGCATCATCTGTACTCCAATTTCATGGCAAAGCTTCATCAACCTGTAACATGTTAAATATACGAGTTCTGTAGGAACGTCCACGATTAGCACGGGAACCTAAATTTGTTATTTATTGTCCGATTAGGCGGAAACTAATGACAAGTTAACAAATAACAAGAATTACTCATTTAAATGTTGTTTTCATTGATCTAAAATTCAATACATTCGAGATCCGGATCCGCAGAGCTTCACTCTGATTTGACAAAGTTACTAATGAATTGGGCAAGCTAGGTATTTATAGGCAGTGAAGTTCGCTGGAGAGGGATAGAAGTTCGCCCGAACTTGACCTAGTCAAGTTCGGCCGAACTTGACTTCTCATCAACATCCTCGAGCGAACTTGTTCTAAAATACACTTAAATACGCCTCGTTTCATCTATACTATGCAGACTCGATACAAAACTATTCTATAGACATTATGCACCAATAGGCTCCCTATTGGATATCTACTTTGTCTTGTTCGGTCTTCATAAACTCTTGTTTATTCCAGACTCGTTCTCATGTAATGACGAAGGCAACAGACATATGCACCAACAGACTCCCCGTTGGATGTTGCTGCAGTCATCTTCTTTCATAGACATCTTTGACAATAATCATCCTCGTCAGTCTTCAAGTGTCATAGTCTTCTTTGAACGCCTTGTAATCATCAGACTCAAATAAGTTCCTGAGTCTTTATCTTTATCCTTGAATAAGCATTAAACTTTATGATCTTCAAACGTTCTCTTTTCTTCAATTTATATTGATAAAAACTTTAATCTCCAAGCTCCCCCTTGATGTGAGCTGTGCTCCCCCTAGCTTTGAGCTTTATCTTCAATCACGTTTCATCCTGCTCCCCCTAAAACTTTACTTCCTGTTTCAAAGTTCCTGGATATTCAAATAACCATTTCAGATTCTAACTTTGAAATTTTGTACTACTTGTATTATATACCACTTTTACAAAACTTGTACTTCAAATTTTAATCTTTATTTTTCAGTTATTTCAAGTTCAAATTAATGACCTTGAAACATTTTATGTTTAAAACCTTCAACTTTCACATTTTTATCATTTGATTTGTGAAAATCCACTTAGTTGATCAAGTCCAAGTTAATGACCTTGATTAACCAAATATGTCAACCAAGTCCAAGTTAAGACCTTGTCTAAACCCGTTGTGAACAACTGATATTATCTTCAATTTTAAAGATTCAAATTAATGAACTTTTTCTTACCAGACTTTGATGATCCGTTCTCCAACATTGGCTCGTTGAAAATCTTTTTGGATTTTTAAAAAGTAAGTAAAGTATTTACAGAACTTTTAACAAGTAAAGTAAACTATGTACAAACATATTTACAGACATATTTTTGTGAATTTGCGTCTAAGGATCATATCAGTTTGTTTGAGACATATCACCGGTACCGTTGACCTTATTGAGACTTTAAGTTCTAAACTTGTTTACCTAGATTGTCGATATATTTGTCCTCTTAAACTTCAACACATTTCTCAATTGTTCCAAGATATGTTATGTAAGAATTATGAAACTTGACTTAACTATGGTTCCCACCTCTTGAATATACTCCCGAATCCAGATTCCCTAGATTTCATCTTACAGGTGAGTATAACGTAATTGATATCTGTATTTGGGTTATGCAAGGCCTTGAGAGCTCAGGTTAGTACTACCGTATAGTCAAAGAGATGAAGGCTCGTCTTTCAGGTGTGTTCCACTTAAGGAATCTTTTCAGTATCTTTCGATTCTTTTCAAGTTTTGCATGCTATTTGGGGTTTTTAGCAAAAAGCATTATAGAAGTTCTAGGCTATTGCTTCCGCAAAATCAGAAGAACTTGTATAATACCCTAGATATCAATCATCTATAAAGACCTCGTATCTCAGAATCAGGCAACCCTTCAATCGAAATTTCGGAGTACTAAGTCCACATATCCAAGATGTGTTAATCCACAAGATTAAGCAGTTTTAAAATTTAATTTATATCCCGGAAACAATCTACTGAACGTGTAAAGCCTATCGACACATCCACAATAAGACTTGTTTATCACTTTTAAACTTTACAATTCTTTAGCATACTGTGATAATCCACTTATGTACTATCATTTCCTCTTTGACAACCAAATTTTTTTTGTCTTTTTCAATGTTTTTGTACTTTTTGAATTTTTCAAATGTATTTGGATTTTCAACTTTTTCATATGTTTTTGATTTTTCTAAAAATTTTAAAATTTTCTTACTCCCTCTAAAATCAAAAACATATTTTTGGATTCTAGATTTTAAGAAATTCTTTTAAAAATGTAACAAACCAATGAGGATCCCGAGAACTCGTCGTCCGATCTTTTTTTCATTTTCTGCATCATCACCTGACAACAGAAACAAACCATTAAACTTTGTTAACCTCAACTTGTAGAAACCCCTTGTAAGAATCACTTGTAGAAAATCAATTTAAATGATTTTTCAATATAACAATCAGTGTTCTATTCAACGATGTGGATTTTCTCAAGTTTTCAAAAATTCTTTTTAACTTTTCTTTTTCAACCACTTTGTAATTTCCAAAACCATCAAAGAATATGACTTTCTAGATACGTTAAATATTATGAAGCTCCTCAATCCCGAATCAACTTTGATAATCTGGATCTTGGAACTCCTGCACATGAAAGGATTTAGTTAAAAAGTTTAACCCAAGCCTTTTTGGTCTTGGGTTTTGGATATAACTCTTCATACACCTCTTCGTAATCACTTTCGTATGCTCTTTGATAAGCATATTCAACATCACAACTTTCAAACTCACAATCAACTTTACTTTTGTCTTTCTTGATTGATTTGACATTTTCGATTTTATCACAAACAACCTTCACTTTCTCAGGTGATTTATTTTTAGCAATCCATGCTTGAGAATTAACTCTAGCTTTCTTGATATAAAACCTAGAATCAATGTTTGACTTTGAAGTCTCTCCTTTTTGAAAAACAGAATTTTCAAACTTTGATTCATTTTTAGGTTTTATTTCAAGATTGGAATCAACATTACGTTTCATTTCTTTTAAGTCAACATTTCTTTTTAAAATTTTGATTTGACCATTATCAGATTGCTTTTGTTTACCTCTTTTGAAACTTCATTTCTTCGGGGATACACAGGCTTAAACTTCGGACACTTGCGAGCAATGTGACCAGCTTCATTGCATTTGAAGCAAGTCCGAGTGTCATGAACCTGTCCACTAGTGGGTTTTACTCCACTTGCGGACTTAGCCTTGTCCCGAAGTTTTTTTTCTTTCTTGAAATCATCGTTTGACTTCTTACCGATCAAGCTTTCTTCTCGAACCGTGCTCGTTCCATACACAAACTTTATGTTCTTACCTTTGTATTCCTGGAACGTTAACTTCTGATTCCTATTTGGTTTATCTTCAGCTTCTTCCAAACCTAAACCTGCTCTCCTGTTCTCAGGAAAATCACCACCGTTTCTACGGTAATTATTAAAATTCCATTTCTGTTTAGAATATAACTTCTTTTCATTTTTCTTGAGATCATCTGATGAAACTTCCACAAGTTTAAACAGTTTATCGATTTGATCTTCTTTCACATTCTGAATCGGAAAGCTATCATTGAAACATAATGTATCAGATTCCTTAACCTTGTACATGATAGCTTTAGGATCATCACTTAGATAATTTTCTGATGATGTATCGTCACTTTCAGATTGTGAACCAGAACTGTTTGAACTCGAGTTAGCGCTTTTAAAACTGTCGTTATCAGAATCATTTCCCAAAACATTCTTTACCATATTTTTTACCACCGATTCATTGTCATCGTTTGATTTTGTAAAGTCTACGTCAAGGTTCTCAGGCAATTTATCTTTCTTATCTGAAAGAAGTAAAAGATTAAATGCCTTTTCAATATCACCATCTTTTTTACAGCAGTAACTTGCAAGAAATGGTGGAGGAACATTTCCGTAAACTTTACGCTTTGAGTTATCAACATTATCCTCCGACTTGATCGTAGGAAGAATGTGATCAATGACATATGCGTTTGTGGTGTAACTTTTTAGTAATCGTCTGACTCTTCAGCAATGGTATTAATGTACATGTTAATTGCCTTTTGTTTTTCAATAACTGTGGCATTTAACATGGTGACATTAGCGTTGAGTTCACTGTTAGCTCTTTCAACATGTTTCTATTTGCCTGATATTTTGTCATAAGCCTCTTTTATGGTTCTGTAATCATAACGAAAGTTTTCATTATGTTCAGTCAATTCTCTTATGACTTTGACTTTATCCAGACATGGTTCACAAGGACTTGCGCACTTTGTACAAGGTTTTTTAACCTCCACAACTTTCACAACTTCCTTTTCAGACATGCTTACCTCAGCTTTTACCTTTTCGGCTTCTTCTTTCAACTCTTCTTGTTTTTGCATCTCAAGGTAAGCTATTACTTCTTCCTCTGTTTGTTGTATGTATCTTTCAAGAACTGCTTCCTCCAGGACAGCTTCTTCCTCAGCTTTTTGCATTAATGCTTCTTGAATAGCATTTTCGATAGCAGCATCCACAAATGATGTCTCAGATTCATTTACAACCTCTGCCATCATAGCAACACCTGTCTTCTTTCCGATGTATTTGTTCCAATCGAAACCATCGTCATCATGATTAGCAACAAGAGCTTGTTCGGCTTTCTTTGCAGGTTTATCTTCAACTTCAACTTGTGTTCTATTCGGCTATGATTTGTATTGCAGCGCTTTCTTGTAATATTCTTTACTAGTTCCAAAAGGGTTTTGGTTTCCACTTGCTTCTTGGTTATGGCATTCACGTTTGAAGTGTCCTTTTTGTCAACATCTAAAACAAGTAACTTTCGTTTTGTCGAAACCAAGTTTATTGTTTGAATTACCAATATCCCTTCCAGTGAGTGCTACAAATTTTGAAACTCTCCGGATAATCGATGCTAAGGACCATTTGATGTCCATCAGTTACAACTCTTCCTCATCTACCTGATCGTAATCCTCAGCTGTCATTTCAGGATTTCCGATCTTTCCAGCAACAAGACTTTCATACGATTCAGAACTGTAGAAGTGCTATGTGCTATTTCACAACTTTTTCAGGAAACACATTCTTTAAATCAATTGCTATGTTGCATTGGAAAACATTTGAATTAGAAGTGGATTGGCTTGTCTGATGAGATTGACTTTGAGAAGAAGAATTTGAATCAACATATGAATAACCAGTGTTTGGAGAATACTGATTTTGTGAGGATTGATCTGATGTATTCATGTTTGCACTAAATGCCGTTTGGATTTTTGGACTTTGAATCGGAGTATCTGGAATACCACCTTTGTAATAAACTCCGACATCCTGAACAACATTAGTGTTTTTGGATTTTGCAATCTTCATCAATTCCATTTCATGACCTTCAAGTTTGTGAATGAAAGATGACAACTTAAAATGTCTCTAAGATGGACTATTCTTTAGAATCATTAGATACATAGTCCATTCTCCTTCTGGAAGTGCATCGGCCAGCTTTTCAATTCGCTCTTCGTTAGTTCTCTTTGTCTTCGCATCTGGACCATGAGGTGACAATATCTATCAATCATTTGCTTCATTGTCTCTCCTTTGATCATTGTGAAGATCTCAAATTCTTTCTTTATCAAAGCCTTTTTGCTTTTGATCATTTCATCACTTCCTTTGAATTTTTCGCAAAGAGAATTCCATAATTCTTGAGAAGTATCATATTCTGGTAATAATATCAAGATATCTTCTTTGACAGATTGTGGTATCAAGCTGATCATCTTCTTTTCAGCAACATATTTCTCTTTGTCAATCGCTGAAAACTTGTTCAGTGGAAGATCTTGATCACGTTCATCTTTGGGCCATGTATTCAATCGCAACCCAGCTGTTGAATTGATTCGCTTGAATCTAATTAACAAACTTTTCTTTCCATCCCTCGAACTCGTCCATACTCATCAACTTCGGCGGTTTCTGAGTAGTACCCATTTCGTTATCGAGATTCATCTGGTTAACCGCAATCGAATTTGACGTTGAGGCTTGTGCTACTCCAGCTGCAAACGCGTTATGGAAATCTTCCATTTTGAAAATCGAGACACGTACGCTGAAAACACTTGAAACTTTGAAAACAATTAGTTCTACTACAAGTTCAGTCGAACTTGTAGTTAAAATGAAGAATTCTCAGAAATTATCACAAGTTCGATCGAACTTGTGATTTCAGATTTGAAAACTATCTCTTGAACTTCGGTCGAACTTGACAATTCTGTTTTAAGAAAGTTAAATGAACTTCGGTCGAACTTGTAAGATGAGTTTTAATAAAACCACAAGTACGGGCGAACTTAACTCAAAATTTCTTGACTTTTATCAAGTTCGGTCGAACTTGATAAGAAATCAATAAACTTTTGATACGTTCGAGCGAACTTAGCTATATTCTTTCAAAAACCACCACAAGTTCGAGCGAACTTGCTAAAAAATCACCCAAAAAGTGTCTTTTTAGCTCAGGTTCGGTCAAACTTGACTAACAAGTTCGATGATATGAGTTTGAAAAACAAGGTTTTTGCAACATTTCGACACAAATCGTTTGATTTTAGTCTCCAAACTCTCAGGGGTTTATCTCTGATGTATTTAACATGTCATATTCAAAATTGAACAGAATTTGTCCGTGAACTCTTCATTTTTGTTCAGAAGTTAAGAAAAGTAGAAGAATGGAGATGAAATAGAGAGATTCTTGTCTTGATTTCAACAAATTCAGGTATCCAGGCTCTGATACCACTTGTAGGAACATCCACGATTAGCACGGGAACCTAAATTTATTATCTATTGTCCGATTAGGCGGAAATTATTGACAAGTTAACCAATTAACAAGAATTACTCATTTAAATGTTGTTTTCATTGATCTAAAGTTCAATACATTCGAGATCCGGATCCAACAGAGCTTCGCCTCTGATTTGACAAAGTTACTAATGAATTGGGCAAGCTAGGTATTTATAGGCAGTGAAGTTCGCTGGAGAGGGATGGAAGTTCGCCCGAACTTGACCTAGTCAAGTTCGGCCTAACTTGACTTCTCATCAACATCCTCGAGCGAACTTGTCCTAAAATACACTTAAATACGCCCCGTTTCATCTATACTATACAGACTCGATACAAAACTATTCGATAGACATTATGCACCAATAGACTCCCTCTTGGATATCTACTTTGTCTTGTTCGGTTTTCAGAAACTCTTGTTTATTCCAGACTCGTTCTCGTGTAATGACGAAGGCAACAGACATATGTACCAACAAGTCAATGCAAAGGCAAATGCGAGTACACAAGTTTTGGTGATACATAGCATAAGTATAAAAGTGTAACTCGAATCCACATGGTAATTGTAAGCAAGGTTCATACTAATCATGCATTACTAGATCAAACCCCG
This sequence comes from Scalesia atractyloides, assembly GCA_947069175.1. NCBI lineage: Eukaryota > Viridiplantae > Streptophyta > Magnoliopsida > Asterales > Asteraceae > Scalesia > Scalesia atractyloides. The sequence continues at coordinate 60,028,298 of CAMTDV010000025.1, forward strand.
AGTTTCCACAAAAGTTTTACGAGATCGAGCTTCCCTTGTCACAAAAGCGACAAGACTAGAATGAGTATGATAATCTTAACATAACCCCGACGGGTGGTGTGCTACTCCTATAGCGCTATATATGATAAGTTGGGCTAGCAAAGTTAATGATCAAGCCTTATTTCATTGTTTTTCGGCTTTGAACTTGTTACGCATTTTTGGTCGAATAGGTGTCGATTAGAGTATCAAAACCTGAAGTTTCATGGTCTTGGCTATCATATAACCCCAGGGAATTCCCAAGGTGTTCTTATTTAGCCAAGAAATTGTTTAAAACTTCCAAAATTCATGGATTAAAATGGGGTTTTCGGTTATAAATCGCATTTAATCAAGATATAACAATCAAAACCACTTAAAACTTGTGAAATAACCTTGATTTAGTGATGGATTAAAGGATGATCAGCTGATTATAAAGTGGTTATGGCAGAATTTTCGGAGGAACTTGTGGAATTTTGGAAGAAATATGAAAGAAATAAAAGAAAAAAACTTAAAAATATATATATATGGGGGGGGGGGTGGTCCACTTGGGCCACCTGATGCTTCATAATGCGCGTTAAAAGATGATGTTTATCTTCAGGGTTGTGTTTAGGTTCGTTTTCGAGTCCCGCACACGTCTCTGATTTGCGAAACGGGCTCCGTTTCTCGCGTTCTTACTGTCAAAAGACTCGGTTTTAAAAACTGAGCATAACCATCTCGAAACCTGAGCACGGTTATGTTTTAATCATAAAAGCCTCGTATTATGTTAGTTTAAGCATTTCTAGGCTTGATCGACCGTTCCTTGCATGTTTGGTTTGCCTTTCGTCGCTCTTAAAACAAAGCGTCTCCCTAACCGGGAACCACCTCGTTTTGCGTGCCCGAGCTCCGATTTCTTTCTAATCTTATGTCGTAGTCTATGGTACATACTCAAGATGTTTCGTGAACTCAGAATCATAAAGGGCCCTACCGATGGCCTAATAATCACGATCGAATGTTTAATGCACTATTAAACGTCAAGTCCCCGTTTAACGCGTTGTTAAAGGCTAAGGACACCAACCTCACATTGTTGGTCCTTAATAGTGTCATGTTAACCATGAAATGCTCTCGGATTCCTCCGAGACATAACAAATATCGTTTAGTATAGCACACAAGTCATGCAAGTTTGCAAAGTTCACGCGCAATTATTGTTTTAATCATGCTTAAGTTTAGGACCAGTTAAGGTGTACCTGGTTTCGTCATGGGTATCACAGTCTCCCCTGGTTAAGAAATTTCATCCCTGGAATTTACTTTGTCAAGCTAGGGAGGAGGTGAGGATATTTTAGACGAAATTCATCCTTACGTTCCCCGGTATATTCAGGTCCTTGTTTAGAGTTCCACCAGACTTTAGCAATGAAAGCTTGTTGTGCCTTAATTGTTTAACCCTTCCATCAACTATTTCTACTGGTTCCTCCATGAAGTGGAGCTTATCATCAACGTGTATGTCTTCCAATGGTATTTGGGTGGCCTCGCCCGAAAGGCACTTCTTGAGATTTGAAATGTGGAAGACATTATTGTGAAAGCTTAGGATCGGACCCAACTTGTGAGCTTCCGGTCAGACTTGCTCAGCTAACAGAGGCGGAATTCATTGTTAGCTAATTGAACAAACAAAGAACAAGCGATGATTACTGTTTAAACCGTCTGTATATTAATTAACGTTGAAACGATTACAGACTCGAGCAGGGCTTCGCCTCTGGTCTCCAAAAACAGCATCTTAGACAAACATACTAAGTCACCTATTTATAGGCAAGACATAACAGCACCTAGGGACTCAAGACTACTGAAATTTCGCAAGAATTTTTCGTGCAAAAATCTAGCCAGATTTTCGTACGAAAATTATGCCATATTTACATAACTTTAAAAATTAAACATCTGACGCTACGAAACCCTATCTGTACATCAGACTTGTCCTAGACGTAGGCAATAGACATATGTGCACCAACAGACTCCCCCTTGGATGTTGCCACAGTCTTGGACAGTCTTCAAAACTTTTTCTTCAAAAACTTTAAACATGTTTGACTTGAATCATCCGAAAAATCTCTTGCGCGGCCTCCAACGCTCCTCTGAAGAAATGGGCGTTTGATCTGTAGGAGGAGGTCGGTTGTACGTGTTCCCGAACTTGAACCTTTCACGGGTGGCCAGCTTTCGACGAGCTTCAATCCTTTCTTCATTTTGATCTTTCTTTTTCTGCTCTTTATCTTCAAGTTTTCTCCATGAAGTTTTCCATTCTTTACCTGAATTAATGTTGTTAGTGTAACAAACATTTACAATTTTCTGGAACTGCATGGCCTGCTCCTTGTTTTTATCTTCATAACTGATTTTGATGAAGAATAGGCGTTCAATATCTTTCTCTGAGCAGTTGACCAGCCACATAGGATCCAATACTCTGATTGCACGCCATAGCCCATAAATTCTCTTGTGCATGATCACGGTTTTGGAAAGATCCTCAGACATATCCCATGATCCTTCGTCAGGCTCTACATAAATAACAGCCTCTCAAGTACTCAAATCATAATGCCACCATTTGAAGATCTTGTAAAAATCTTGTTCCATTTTCTTCAAAGGCATATTCTTCATAACGCGTGGCCTTTTCACAATCAAAGTCACATCTTTCTCTTGAGTAACTGGATCAATCTTTGTCACGGTTTTCGGCTTGTGTGGCTTCCATAAGTTGAAACCATGTTCTGTCTCAAACTTGATAAGCTTCCATAGACGCTGATCATTTGGACGTAGCTTCATACTGAACGTCTTGGTTTGAACCAACTCTTTCACGTCCCATTCTGGCAAGGTCTTTATATCACCCAATCTTCTGAAGTATTGAACTCCATACTCACGTTTCAACGCATACACATCGAGTTCCTCGATCCATCCCCAACTAATAATGTCACCCAGAGATGTGTCAGGGTCTCTGGTGAAGAAAGCCAATGGACAACGGAACTTTCTTTCAGGTGGCATCTCCTTGAACCATTTCTTTTTCATCTCTATGACCTTTTCTTTTGTTGGTGGTCTAGGAGCTGTTCCCTCTTTAACTGCTTCTGCCACTTTCTGTTTTAACATCTCATCGTCGATTTCAGAAGTCATTTCATCAAGGGTAGGAAACACATCAGTTCCTTCACCCGTATACTTGCCTCTTCATTGTCATCTGAATCCCAATCTTCAATAATGACTCTGTCATAATCGTTCGCTTGCTGGATGTCTTCGAAAACATAATCATTCAGCTCTGAGCTCGTGTTCTTTAATTCTTCTTCAAAGTCGAACTCGAAAGAATCTTCTTGTTGGCCATATAAATCTGCAAGATCAGCCTTGGAGAGGTTATGAACATACTCCCCTTCTTCAACATCGTGCTCGAGATAGATAACTTTCGGTTTTGGCGTTGTTTCTTCAATCGACGACTCCCCCTGAACCTGTTCATCAGTTAGCTCAAACATAGAGTCGTTCATGTAAGCATCAACAGAAATATTTTCATTATCAAATAAACTTGGTACATATTCAAACCCTTCCTTCTCTGACTCATCAAATGTTCCGTCTACCAAATCATCAATCTCTTTCCTTAGCTCTCTATCAGCAATTGCCTTTTCTTTCATCATTGATTCCAGAACACCTTCCCCTTGTAGCACAAACCCCATGCTAACATCAGACACACGGATCATAGACTAGCGTCTCAGAAGATACTGGCACGGATTCAGCTTCCGGCGCAGATTGTTCGATCAAAGGAGCTGATGAAGTAGCAGCTTTATCCACGGCCATATCATCAATCTTTTCTTTACCCCGTCCTTCAGCATCAGATAGAGCTTTAGAATCTCGTTCCCTTTCAGCAACCTTCTGTCTAGCTTCCTCTCTCTCAATCTTCTCAATCTCATCAGGTTGAGAGATACCCAGAGTACGAACCAAAATCTTCTTCATATGCTCCACCTGCCTGTTGTTCGACTCACGCTCAGCTTCATATTCTTCCATCTTTTTTATGATCCTCTGATTTTCTGTCTCGTAACTGCTCAGAGTTGCCTTTAGAACCTCCCTTTCATTCTCCAGAACTTTGATTCTTTCTTCATAAATAGCAACTTTCTGGGAAGCCTGGAAGTATCTTTCACTATCATCAGTCACCAATCTCAAAATTTCTCTGATGCTTTCCCTATCAGACTCAAGGATCTTTATCTTCTCATCAGCAGACTTCAATTTTTCTTCCAACTCATTGAGCCTTCCAACATATACGTCATCAGCTGTGAGCCTATCTCCCCCTGGAATACTACCTATCTCAAAGAAATAGTCATCAAAAGTTGTGTCAACTGGAGGATCTTGTTGTGTAGGATGAGCAGATGATGTAGTTTGCGCTTGAGATACAACATCAGGAGTAACCACTGGAGGCTCTGTAACTTGTGGAGGAGATGGAATAGGAACCTCTGTAGATGTGTGCTGTGGAGGAGGAGAGCTAACTGGAGGGTCAACAACCGAAGGAGGAGATGGAACACGAGTTTCCGTGGCAATATGCTGAGGAGGAGATGGGGGGCGTTCAGATGAAGTTTCAACCGTCAGAGCAACTAGAGTCTCAGTAGGCTTTGGCTTTAGCTTGATCTGAAGCTTCCTAGCTGTAGACTCAGGCTTTCTTGCTGCTGTATGTTTTACTCTTTGACTAACTTTCTTCTTCGCAGGCTTGACAATAGAGATATCTTCTTCAGCCTCAGACGGCTCATATGTAGTATCGTCATCACCTGTAGCCTTATGCTGTTTATCCTCTGCCAACTTCCTTTCCCTTTCTCTCCTCTCTTGTTCTTTCTTTCTTTCTCTTTCCTCGCACCTTCTCTCCTATCCTCTAAATCTGTGCTTGATGATGGCCCTTCATCATCACCACCACCTGCTTCGGTTTCAACACCGACCATTCTCTCGATGTCTGCAGTAGCTTGTTCTAGAGTTTCTTCAACCTGAACTGATTCAGTTGCCTGCACAGTCTCTTCAACATTCACTTGCACGACATCTGGTTCATCAATCAGCCCTGTGCTAACACTAGCTTGTTTTCATTGGCATTTGGGTGCGAACAAAGAAGTTTCTGTAGATTTCTTTCTCTTTGAAGCCGCACCATCTTTCTTCTTTCCGTAGTGACCCTTCTCACCTTCGCCGTTAACATACCATATACTTCTCTTTTCGACAATTCAGTTTCATCACCGCTGTCTGTATTCCTCCATTTCCCTTCAGGCGGAGCAACATAATCAGTCTTGACAAATGTTCCAAACACATGCTTAAATGCTGGAGCCTTTCCTCCTTTGCGGTAGTTGCTAATGTTGTGGAGGTCAGAAGCAGTCATGTGTTCTAACTTCAAGAGATCACCCTTCTTTTTCTCCAGATTCGGATGTAAGTGATCAAGGATCATCTGTACAAAACGAGGGTATTGCAAAAATAGAATCTTCCCCAAATTCATCACCATCTGGTCAAAAATCATCCTACTGAAGTTGTAGGGGTTGTTCAATATCACCGCTACCATCATACACACGTGATAGTCCACCAAATCATCCCATCCACCTTTTTTGTGGCTTAGAGAACGTGTGATGCAATGTGCAAGAAATCTGTATGGCAAACCTAGCTGATTAATCTTGTATGGAGCGGAGTTCACATAATCGTTGTAGCCCATACGGTAAAAGCAGCCCTTAACAAACTTTTCTGTAAACCCAGTCTGAAAATCACTCTCATCTCTAAAATGCGGCACTGTGCGAATCAGATCTTCTGTTATCGTAATTTCTACGTCTTTATCCTCAATCTTCACTGTTGGCATAATAGCTTTACCATCAGCTCTTAACACTGCTGCGCCCCAAAATCTATCAACGTGTGAGGCATAAACATCATGATGATGTGTAAGGGCATAATAAACCAGCAGTCTCTCCAGAAAGTCTATGTATTGCGAGAACGAAGCAAATTCTGGTACTTCCTTGTCAGTCAAGCAGCAGGAGTTGTGGATTGGTTGGAAGTCATACACGGTTTTCTGTGGAATAGATAGATGTAAAAAAGTTAGAAAAACTTTCACAATTACTATTTTTCTAACTCTTTGATTTATTTTCGTGTGAAAATAAATAGGACAAGTACTAACTCTTTCCTTTATGAATTTTCGTGCGGAAATTCCGGATTTCCGTGCCAAAATCCGTCTTCTTCACAGTTTAGCATTTATTCAAGCCGACTCAAAACATTTGCAATTTTTGACTTTTTCAAGCAATCGACACGGTAAACCTTAGTTAAACTTGCCGATATTAACGTTTTAGGGCTCAATTTTAGGTTTTACCGGCTAGTTTATCCTAGATCTATGTTTTAGTCCATTTAACGCCCGTCGAGTCCAAATTTATGGTTTAATCTTGGTGAATACCTTCGCCATTACGAGAGGTGTGCAAATCAACCTCCCTAATGTGTCAAAAATGTCGAGAAGTGAGTGAACCGAGACAAAGTGTTCAAATCGATTCAGAGAATCCGCACCAAAATCTTTATTAGTTTTTGTGCAGAAACTGACAACCCTCTCTTATATATATAGCCAATATATTTTCGTACAAAAATTTGGTTTCTGAGTGTTGACCGAATTTTCGTGCGGAAATAGTATTTTCGTGCAGAAATTCTGGCTCCTTATGACATTTTCTCAACTTTCCAATTCTTTCGTTTGTTTTCAGTTTTAATTATCCACACAGTTGACCAAGTCCAAGTTAATGACCTTGTTTAACTGTTTTGGCTACCAAGTCCAAGTTAAGGACCTTGGTTGACCACCTTCTGACCCAAAACTGATATTATTATAAGGTTTTAAGTTTCAAATTAATGATCTTGGCAACGTTTCAAACCAGACTTAGTTTCCAGATTAGCTCCCAACCATAGATCAAATGATTTTCCTCTGCATTCTGTCGCTTTCGACTTTGAAGATCTGTTCTCCATCACCGGTAGTAAGAAACTAAAGTAGAAACAGAAAATCTTTTTGAATTTTAATACTTCTATCCTAGAAACATTTGAAGCAAAATGTACAAACATATTTACAGACATATTTTTGCGAGTTTGTGTAAGAGGATCATATCAGTTTATTGAGACACATTACCAGTACCTCTACACATTTCTCAACTACTTCAAGATATGTTAGGTAAATTTTAGCAACACGGCCTAATCTGTGTTTCCCACCTCAGAATATTCTCCCGCATCGAGATTCCCTAGATTTCATCTCACATGTGAATATATCTATCTGTAAAGGGGGTGAATTGCGGAACCTTGAGAGCTCAGGTTAGTACTTCTGTACAGAGAAAGAGATGAAGGCTCGACTTTGGTGGTGTTCCTCTTGGGAATCTTTTCATTTTTGTACTGCAGCATGTCGTATCTTTTTATGACATTTTTCTTCATTTTTTATGCAGCTTTGAGGGTGAAAAATGCGAAAGTATCATACAAGTTCTAGACCATTGCTGACGCAAAATCAGAAGAACTCGTATAATACCCCATATATCAACTAAATATAAAGACCTAGTATCTTAGAATCTGGCATTCTCTCAAACGAAATTTCGGGATACCAAGCCCATATATCCGAGAGATGTTAAGCCACAGATTTACCAGTTTATCTATTTTAGGTTTATATCCTGAAAGCAGTTTACTTAACATGCGAAGCCTACCGACATATCCTTAGAAAGACCTGTTTAGATGCTTTTAAACACTACATTTCTTTAACGTACTGTAATGGTCCACTGATGTACTATCATCTCCTCTTATACACAAAACTCTTTTTGAATTTTTTAATGTTTTTTTTTATTTTTCATGATTTTTTTCAATGTTTTTGTATTTTTCACAACTTTTTCTCCCCCTAAAAATGAAAAACATATTTTTGGATTTTTTTTGGGTTTTAAAGAAAGCATGTAAACTATTTACAGAAAAACATTTTGACTTACCAGTGAAGATTACGTCCCAACATCGTCATCCTCAAACTCAACCTCATAAATTCCCCTAATGATAGATTTTTTAAACCATTTAATTTTGAAAGATTTTGAAATCTTGCTCTATCAAAAGCTTTGGTATAAAAATTGCTTTTTGGTCATCAGTGTGGATTTTCTCAATTCGTATCAACTTTTTCTCGTGACAGTCACGGATAAAGTGATATCGAATCTCGATATGTTTAGTGCGTGAGTGTTGACAAGGATTGACCGTGATATCCATAGCCGTCTTGTTCTCTACGAAAATGGGTGTATCAAGAAATTGCAGACCGTAGTCTCTCATCTATTGTTGTATCCACAGTATTTGGGAACAACAACTGGATGCTGAAACGTATTCAGCTTTGCAAGTAGAGAGAGCGACCGCAGTCTGTTTCTTGTATTGCCATGTTACCAAACGTGTTCCGAAGAACTAGCAGCCGGCAGTTGTGGATTTCGCGTTCTGCTTGCAGTAACCAAAATCAGAGTCAGAGTAGCCCGCAAGGTTGAAATCGTCGTGACGTGGATACCACAAGCCGGTGCTTGGGCATCCTTTCAAATAGCGCATGATCCTTTTGACGATTAACAGATGTGATTCCTTCGGACTTGACTGATATGTGGCGCAAAGGCATGTGGGGTACATGATATCCGGTCGAGAAGCGGTGAGATACATCAAGGATCCGATCATGGAGCGATATAAGTTTCATCAACATTTTCTTGATACTTGTGTGGATAAATGCCGGGGTTTGTGGCTAAAGGGGTAGAGGCGGGTTTAGTTCCTGTCATGTCGAATTTCTCCAACACGTCATGAACATACTTCGTCTGGTGAATGAAAATATCATTTGGCAGTTGTTCAACCTGAAGTCCCAAAAAGAATTTCATCTCTCCCATAACGCTCATTTCGAATTTTTCTTTCATGACTTTCTCGAAGTCCTTGCACAGCTGTTCATTTGTCGATCCAAAGATGATTTCATCCACATAGATTTGTACAATAATTAGATGTCCATCTACTTCCTTTGTAAAGTGGGTGTTGTCTACTGTTCCTCTGGTAAAATGATTAGCCAGTTTGTGCTTGGAAAGCGTTTCGTACCAGGCTCTCGGGGCGTGGTGTAAACCCCATAAAGAGCTTTGTTTAGCAAGTAGACCTTGTCTTTGTGAATCGGATCGACAAACCCCGTGGTTAGCTGACATATACCTCCTCTTTTACCTTACCGTATAGGAAAGCAGATTTCACATCCAATTTGTACACTTTGAAACCTTTCCATGAGGCGAATGCTAGGAAAATGCGGATAGCTTCTAGACGTGCGACTGGGGCGTAGACCTCGTTGTATTCTATCCCTTCTTGCTGACAAAAACCTTGAACTACGAGTCAAGCTTTGTTTCGAACAACCACTCCTCTATCGTCTCTTTTGCACTTGTAGACCCACCGTGTGCTTATCTTTTTCTGCTTTGGTGGTAGGTCAACAAGTTCCCAGACTCCAAGTTTCTGGAATTACAATAATTCTTCCTGCATTGCTTCCACCCAACTGTCATCTTTAAGAGCATCTTTGATGTTTCCTGGTTCGACCTGAGAAACAAAACAACTATGAGAAAATTTATTTTGGAGTGGAGCAACTTTGGAATAAAAGCAACTTAGATCCTTATTGGTCTGATTTCGCGTTTTCACGCCCGTTTGCAGTTCTCCAATGATGTTATCTGTTGGATGGTAGGAGACTCGTCTCGGCATTACTTCGCCTGGAACATTTACTGAGCTTTCTAAATTTGTGATATTCTGATCAGCAATTTGTTCTGAGGAAGTAGCCTCATTTCTTGCACTGGTTTCAGCAGCTTGATTATTGAGATAACTTGAAATCTCTTCTGATCCTTCATCGGAACTGGAATCCCCATTATCAAAAGTAGGATCTTGTTCAGGTTTTGCGTTTGCTGGCAGTGGGGAAGATGGTTCTGCAACTGGTGTAACAACTGGTTCTGTCTGAGTATTGCTTGGACCTACTTCTGAGGAAGGAGTTCTTGTTGGAGAGATTATCAACGGCCATGTTACTTGCTCTTGATTCGATATCTGATGTTGTTGAAATAGCAAGATAAGTTCTTCCTCAAACGGTTCTTCACGTAGATCAAATGAATTCCACAACCCATCGTAATTGAACAACCACGGATCTCCAGGTTTTTGCATGGGCGTTGTATATCTCTGGCAAGCTGAGCAACAATAACCTGATTTAAGCTTGGGAAAGAGACTCGCTTTTGCGGACTTGCATATCCTACGAAGAATCCTTCCAAAGATATGGCTCCAAATTTTCCTTCCGGGTCCAATACTGTACACGGTGATCCAAAGGGTTCCAAAAACTCTAGATTAGGTTTTCGCTGGTTAAGAAGTTCGAAGCATGTCTTTTTGTGATTCTTGACCGTCATTACGCGGTTGAGGGTGTAACATGTAGAGGCAACAGATTCGCTCCAAAAACTAATAGGCAAATTAGAATCGCAAGCATCGTGCGTGTAGTTTCAATAAGTGTTCTGTTCTTTCGTTCAACTACTCTATTTTGTTGAGGAGTATAGGGGGCATGGAACTCATAATGAATACCCTTAGCATTGCAGAATTCGAGCATCTTGTTGTTCTTAAACTCAGTACTGTTGTCACTTCTGATTCTCTTTATAGGCAAATGGTAAAGGTTTTCAATCTTTTGAAACAGGATCAACATATTGTTGAATGTTTCATTCTTGCTTTCTTGAAAGAAAACCCATGAGAATCTTGAAAAGTCGTCGGTTACGACCAGGCAGTATAGATCTCCTGTAATACTCTTCACATTGACAGGCCCAAAGAGATCCATGTGTAGCCTTTCTAGTGGAAGATTGATGGAATTGAGAAGCTTCCTCGGGTGTGACTTCTTGTGCTGCTTCCCCTTCTTGCAGCTGACACAATTGTCTGATAAATGAAAATTTTTGAGATTCACCCCTTCCACTAGATTGTTATGCACCAGAAAATTCATTTTTCTTAAGTGTATGTGACCCATCTTCCTATGCCATAGGATTGATTCTTTCTCAGTAGCCTTTGATACAAAGCACTGTCCTTCTTTTGAAGTAGTGGATGCGACGCTTATGTCTAAGACATATAGATCATTTTCTCGCCGAGCGCACATAAGGATCCACTCCTCAGGAATAACAAAACCAGGTTTGAGAATAAGACATTCTTTTCAGTGAAGTGAGTTGTGAACTTCTTGTCACAGATCAGTGAAATGCTCAAAAGATTGTTCTCAAGCTCAGCAATGTAGTTTACTTTGTCGAAAGACACGACTCCGTTTGTCAAAATTCCTTCTCCCACGATCCTGCTGCCCTGTGTTCTGGCAAACCCAACATATCCTCCCCTGATGGCTTTAACATTATACAACAACGCCAACATCCCTGTCATGTGCCTAGAAGCTCCACTGTCCATTATCCACTTTGAAATGATTGACCTTGGAAGCCCCTGCACATATTAAAAGCATATTACTTAAACAGAGAGACCCAAGCCCTTTCGGTCTTGGGTGGGATGACAATGTCGAGTTTTGGAACTTTGGCAACTTTGTCATCTTTCTTAACCTCAACCCATTGTCCAGTCTTGAATTCAGTCTTATCTTTTGATTTGACTGGAACGCTGGTTGATTTTGGAGTTACAGGAGATGTCTTTGCTTTGGCTACCCAGGTTTGTGCCTTAGAAAATGCCTTTTTGATGCAAAGTTTAGATTCCTTTCTTTCATTTTTTTTGATGTTTCTCCAACTTCAAATTTTGAAATGATCTCAGTTGGTGATTCCTTAATAGAATTGGCATTGTCATTTCTTTTTAAATTTTTGTTGGCACAAACGCTGGACCCTTTTTCTTCTCATCTGCTGTAAGCCTCTTTTGTTCATGAACAGGTTTTGGGCGTTTTGTGAACATTGTCGTGAAATATGCCCAACTTTGTTACACCTATAACAGGTTCTACTGTCATTTCCAACAGTGTGTTCCAAGGCCTGTTCACGAAGCTCCTTTTCTTTCTTAAACTCTTTGTTGGTTTGTTTGTTAATAACCTCTTTTTCCTCAATAGTGTTGGTTCCAAAAACAAACTCAACTTTCTTTGTAAAATCTGGTTTTCATGATTTGTTGTTTTGTTTCTTCTCAAACCCTCACCCATCCCTTTTGTTTTCAGGATAACTTCTTCCTCTGGGATGAATGTTTTTGTGAGTTTTCTTTGGTTCTGAGTAGAAAACATCAACATTCTTCTCAAGCTCAGATGTTTCAACTTCAACGAGTTTAAAGAATTTATCGACACGGTCAAAGTTAACATTCTGTACTGGGAGTTCTTCATCAGTATATAGTTTATCTGATCCTTTCAGTTTGTAGATAACTACATTAGGATCATCACTTAAATTATTATCTGATGTTGTGATAAAATTTTCATGAAAACTTTTCTCACTTCCAGAATGTGAACTTGACTCTGATTTCTCATTGTTTGACTCGGCACTTTCATAAATTGTGCTGTTAGACTCATTTTCAAACACATTTTCAAACACTTTGGTTACCACCTCGGATTCACATTCCTTCTCTGTTTTGGAATATGTTACGTCAAGATTTTCAGGCAGCTCGTTATTATTTTCTGTGAGAAGGTTTAAATTCAGCGCGTTATGCACTCCGTCAGGATGTTTCTTAGCATAGATATTCCACATAGGAGGTGGAACATGATCGTAACATTTTCCAAGATTTTCTCACTTTTCTTACCATCTTTGCTGCTTTCTGGTTTTGGTAGAATGTGATCAAGGACATACATGCTGGTAGAGTAACTGATTAACAATTTGTTAACCCTTTCTGTTTAAATTCTAGTTTCTCTAACTCACTTTTTAGCTCAGCAATTGTGTTAATATGAATATTTATGGCCATTTGTTTGTCCATCATAGTTGTTTTGAGCATTGAAAGTGTTTTGTCATCTTCTTTGACAGTTTTCTCATACTGTCGAATGGTCCTGCTGAGCTTATCACATGATTCTTTTACTGTGTTGTAGTCGTATGACAGCTTATCATTGTATGTTTTAAGTTCTTTAAAAGCCTTTTCTTTCCCAGCACATTGCTCACATGCTTCGGCACATTTTAAGCGTGGGCTAACCAATTCGTCAGTTTAAGCTTTGATAGTTTCTTTAGCTGTTTCAACCTTTTCTACCTGTTTTTCCATACTGACTACCTCGTTTGTATTGGCCATGAGTGCTTTGTTGGCAATATCGGTTAGGCTCTTCAGTGTTACAGGCTTGGTTACATCAATCACCTCCACACATTCAGACTTTGTCTCATTAGGACTTTCCTCTTTATGACCAGAATCGAAGCTACCTGCAAAAGTTTTCAGAATTGTGTCAAATAAACAGGATTTAGGTGTACCTGCTAGATGTTCATCTTCCTCTGCTGAAGTTCTGAAGTTATCTGCCAATACTTCTTCCATCTCTTCTTCTGAAACTTCTTCAGATGCTTCTGGTTATTCCATGATTTCAGTAACGAGTGCAAGACTTTCCTTTTTGGAGTTGAAATTGTTCCAATTAAATCCTTCATCTTCCTGTGTTACCAACAGAGCTTTATCTTTGGTGTTTGAAGCTCCATCTTCGATTTGTACCAATCTCTTCTCTGGTTGTGGTCGATGATAGATTCCCTTTTTGTAATAGTTATCACCAAATGGATTATGATTGCCCTTTACTTCTCGGTTTGGGCATTCGCGCTTGAAGTGCCCTTTTTCCCAGCACTTGAAACATGTGACTTTGGATTTATCAAAGCCTAATTTACCGTCAAGGCCCCTTAAATCATCTCTTCCAGTAATTTCCATGAAACGTTGAGCCCTTCGAACCAACGATGCCATGCACCACATGATGTCAATTAATTCCATCTCCTCTGGATCAATTTGGTCGTAGTCTTCTTTAGTCATTTCTGGGTTTTTGATTTGACCAGCTACAAGACTTTCATAGGATTCCAGAACAGCCGCAAGGAGTACCATATGTTGTTTAGCTGTCTGTTCATTGAAATCTTGAGCATTTTGGAAATTTACTACGATATTGCATTGCAGGATTCTCTGGTTAGAATTGGATTGACTCTGCTGGTTGCTCTGTGGTTGATTTGAGCTCTTAGACGATTGTTGTCCTTGGTGATTGTTTGGATTGAAGGAAGCAAACGTTTGAAATCCACTGGACTGGTTGGAGGCTGGACTAGCATTTGTATTAGCATTGAAGGCTGTTTGAATCTTGGGACTCTGAACAGGAGTGTTTGGGTTTCCTTTGTAGTATAGGCTGACGTCCTGTTGCGAGTTTGATTTCTTGCCTTTTGCCATTTTCTGCATTTCTAGTTCGTGCCCTTCCAATTTTTCTATGAATCTCGGCAAACTGAGACTGTCATACTCAACTCCATTCTTCAGGATTGTTAGATATGTTGCCCAATCTCCTTCTGGCAAAGAATCTGCCAGTTTGTCGACTAGTTCTTCATTTGTCTTGACAATTACCATGCGCTTCATTTGCACTGCCAGGTGGCAATACCTTTCGATGAGTTTCTTCATGTTCTCGCCCGAAAGAATATTGAATAGTTCAAATTCTTTGTTCAGTAATGCCTTCTTTCCTTTTCTGACGTTAGTGCTCCCTTGTGCCCTTAATCGTAAGGCGAGCCATAGTGAATGAGCATCGTCGTCGTGTTGCAGGAGAACTAAGATTTCTTCTTTTATGGCCTGCTGAAAGAGATTCATCATCTTCTTTTCAGTGATGTATTTTTCTCGTTCGGCATCGGATAGGCGAGCCACAGTTTTCTCAATGCAAAGTTCATTAAGTGGTGGTTGATACTAGTTTTCAAGTGCGAACCAAACTGTTAAGTTTGTCGCTTGAACCCAGTTCTTGAAACGCTCACTCCAACTCTCGTAGTCTTCGATCTTCATGAGCTTTGGAGGCTTCGTAGTGGTTCCTATTTCATTTTCCAGATTCATGTTCTGGGCTGCTACGGAGGCTGTAACGGCTTGTGTAGCGAACGCGTTATGGAATTCTTCTTCACCTGACATCTTGACAAAAACTTAAAATAGAAAACAGATTAAAACTGGTTAACTTGAAGTTGACTAACAATTGGGTTGAGACACAAAATTTTCGTACGAATTGTGAGGCAGAATTTTCGTGCGAAAATTTAATTTTGGTGCGAGAATCTTTGTTGTTTAGATTGTTTAAACTTTTTAGGTTTTTAGACCCCTAATTTTCGTATGAAATCTAATATTCCGTGTGAAAATACTTGTCTTCTTCAAGCACTTGTTCACAATTTCACGTTTTTGATGATTTCAGACATGATTTTGATGGATTTTAGGTTTGTTTGATTCAGTAAGCTGATTAGTGTCGATTTTAACACGGAATACTAATAACCTAGTCCAAATTGTCCATGAAATCCTTCAGATCTAGAATAAGTTCCAAGAAAAAGTAGAAGAAGAGTTTCCAATGGATGAATCTTGAACTTTGAAGGTTGAATCCAGCTGAAACTTGGTTGTTTGTTCACAAATTCAGACTCTAAGGCTCTGATACCACTTGTGAAAGCTTAGGATCGGACCCAACTTGTGAGCTTCCGGTCAGACTTGCTCAGCTAACAGAGGCGGAATTCATTGTTAGGTGATTGAAGAAACAAAGAACAAGCGATGATTACTGTTTAAACCGTCTGTATATTAATTAACGTTGAAACGATTACAGACTCGAGCAGGGCTTCACCTCTGGTCTCCAAAAATAGCATCTTAAACAAACATCCTAAGTCACCTATTTATAGGAAAGACATAACAGCACCTAGGGACTCAAGACTACTGAAATTTCGCACGAAATTTTCGTGCGAAAATCTAGCCAGATTTTTGTACGAAAATTATGCCATATTTACATAACTTTCAAAATTAAACATCTGACGCTACGAAACCCTATCTGTACATCAGACTTGTCCTAGACGTAGGCAATAGACATATGTGCACCAACAATTATGAATGGCACTAAGCTCGGCTGGTAACTTCAATCTATAAGCTATGGGACCTACCTTGGCTAGGATCTCGTATGGTCCAATGTATCGTGGGGCTAACTTTCTGGATTTTCAAAATCTGATAACGCCTTCCATGGCGATACTTTTAATAATACACGTTTCCCCACTTCTAATGATAACGGTTTTCGACGCACATCAGCCCACTCTTCTGCCGACTCTGAGCGGCTTTTAGACGATTCCGAATCTTATGGACCTTATCGGTCATTTCTTGGACTAACTCGGATCCTGTTAGTTGGGTATCACCCACTTCGGCCCAACAAAGTGGTGATCGGCACTTTCGACCATAAAGTGCCTCATACGGGGCTGCCTGGATACTACTGTGGTAACTAATGTTATATGAAAATTCCACTAGTGGGAGATGCTTGTCCCAACTTCCTCTGAAGTCCAGGACGCAAGCACGAAGCAAGTCCTCTAGTGTCTGGATCGTGTGTTCTGATTGACCGTCGGTTTGGGGATGGTAAGGAGTACTCAGATCGATCCGCGTTCCCAAAGCTTCTTGCAGCTTCTGCCAATATCGTGAAGTAAAATGGTTGTCTCGGTAACCGATCTACGGTTTCCCAAATCGCGTCATGACCATGAGGCGTTCTTGGAAGATCGGTCATGAAATCCATCGTGATTTGTTCCCATTTCCACTGAGGTATCTTGGGTTGTAACATTCCCGAGGGTTTCTAGTATTCTACCTTGACTCGTGCACAAGTCAAGCATTGGCTTACATATTCGGCCACGTCCTTTTTCATTCCCTGCCACCAATAAAATTCTTTAAGGTCGTGGTACATCTTATCTGTACCAGGTGAATCCAATATTTCGATTTATGAGCCTCGTTCATGAACAATTGTCTCAGCTCCGAACTTGTAGGGATCCACACTCGATTCTTGAAATACCACACCTCGTCCGTTTTCTTCACAAAACTTTTCTCATTCCTGTGCAATCCTTCACCGGGTAACTGGCTTTCCTCCAAGGTTTGCATCTGAGTGTTCCGGATTTGATCTATCAGGCTCGTCTGCACAATCATTCCCAAGGCTCTCACTCGGAGGGGTTTAATTCATTCCTTCCTACTTAGCGCATCCGCTACCACATTAGCTTTCCCCAGGTGGTACTTTGTCTCACAGTCGTAATCACTTAACAACTCCACCCATCTACGCTGCCTCATGTTTAGGTCTTTTTGATTGAAGATATATTGGAGGCTTTTGTGATCCGTATATATAGTACTATTGGTACCATATAAGTAATGTCTCCAAATCTTTAGTGCGAATATAACGACGCCTAGTTCCAAGTCATGCGTTGTGTGATTCTTTTCGTGCTTCTTAGGTTGTCTAGAAGCGTACGCAATAACTTTATTTCTTTGCATGAGGACACATTCGAGCCCTTGTCGCGATGCGTCACAATATACGACAAAGTCATCGTTTCCTTCAAGCATTGTCAGGATTGGGGCCTCGCATACTTTTTCTTTAACAACTGGTTTAAGCGTTTCCAGGCTTGATCGACTGTTCCTTGCATGTTTGGTTGGCCTTTCATCGCTCTTAAAACAAAGCGTCTCCCTGACCGGGAACCGCCTCGTTTTGCGTGCCCAAGCTTTGATTTCTTTCTAATCTTATGTCATAGTCTATGGCACATACTCAAGATTTTCGTGAACTCAGGTTCATAAAGGGCCCTACCGATGGCGTAATAATCACGATCGAATGTTCAATGTACTGTTAAACGTCAAGTCCCCGTTTAACGCGTTGTTAAAGGCTAAGGACACCAACCTCACAATGTTGGTCTTTAATAATGTCATGTTAACCATGACATGGTCTCGGATTCCTCCGAGATATAACAAATATCGTTTAGTATAGCATACAAGTCATGCAAATTTGCAAAGTTCACGCACAATTATTGTTTTAATCATGCTTTAAGGTGTACCTGGTTTTATCATGGGTATCACAAGGTCACTATCAGAATATCCTGCAAGCTCGATATTACCATTAGCTGGATACCAGATACCAAGTGTGGGAGCACCTTTTATGTATCTGAATATCCTTTCTATAGCAATAAGATCTGATTTTCTTGGCAATGACTGTGATCTGGCACAAACACATGTTGCAAACATGATGTCTGGCCTTGATGCAGTTAGGTATTGTAAAGACCTAATCATACTTCGATATAATGTTTGATCAACAAGGTCATCTTTGCCATCAAATGTGACTAGCTTGGATGTTGCCATGGGTGTGCTGCAAGGTTTACAATCATCCATACCAAATTTCTTAAGTAGTTCTTTCACATCCTTATTTTGATGGATGAAAGTGCTATGTTGCATTTTTTTCCTTGTAAACCGAGAAAACATTGCAACTCACCCATTGCACTATCTCAAACTCAGCTGCCATGAGTTTTCGGAACTTTTCACACATGGCAGTGCATGTGGATCCAAAAATGATGACATCCATATAAATTTGGACAAGCATCAAATCTTTTCCTTTCCATTTTAAAAATAGGGTTTTATCAATCCTACCTCTGGTGAGACCAATGGATAAAAGAAAAGTGGATAAAGTTTCATACCAGGCTCTGGGTGCTTGTTTTAGGCCATATAGTGCTTTGTTTAACCTGTAAACATGATCAGGATGAAATGCATCTTCAAAACCAGGAGGTTGACACACATACACTTCTTCCTTGATCTTTCCATACAAGAATGCACTTTTGATGTCCATTTGACACTTTGATGTTGTGGTTAGCAACAAAAGCTAAGAACAGTCTGATGGCCTCCAATCTTGCAACTGGAGCAAATGTTTCATCATAGTCTATGCCTTCTTCTTGTCTATATCCTTGAACCACGAGCCTTGCTTTGTTCTTGACAACAATGCCCCTTTCATCTGTTTTGTTCTTGAAGACCCACTTTGTGCCAATAGGACTTACATCTTTTGGCAGTGGTACCTTTTGAACTATAGGAGCTCCTCTTGAATGGCTTCTACCGAACTGTTGTCTTTTAGTGCCGCTTGGTACTTGACAGGTTGTGTGAGTGATAGAAAACCAGCAAAAGACGAATGTTTTGGGATTGGCTTCTTGTGAGCACTCCCTCATTGATGTTGCCAATAACTTGATCCACAAGATGGCTTTTGAGGAAAATCAAATCACCTTGATATGGGACAATGGCATTTTGAGGTGAAGCTTGCAAATGTGTATCATCTGAGCTATCGATGGTCCATCCTCTGATTGGAATGGTGGTGGAGGAATTGGTGGAATAGATGTGAAAGTGGGTTGACTTTTGTCCCATTTGTTGTGGACTTTTATCAACAGATGTTTGGTTCTGAGAGCTGGCAGAGGTTTGAGTATTAACCACTATTGACATGGCAGAGCTTTCACCATTGCTACTAACATCTGCTCCTCTGCCTGAAGGATTGATTTTGAAATTTGTAAGAATGCAATCATATACTTGCACTTGATTTGATGATTGTGGGGTACCTGCATGGTTAGTCTTGACAGACACATCTTCAAATGTAAATTTGGATAGGTCAAACAGTTCAGCAGGATTTGCAAGGATTTTCATTGAACTTCACATTTAGAGTTTCTTCAACACACTTGGTCCTAGAGTTAAAAACTATGTAGGCTTTGGTAGTGGTTGAGTATCCCAAAAAATAACCACAATCAACTTTGGCTGCAAACTTGGATAAAGAATCCTTTAAATTTAAAGTGAAGCATGGGCAACCAAAAACTATAAAATAAGAGATCAGAGGTTTGATTTTATAAAACAATTCATAAGAAGTCTTTTGATGCCTGGGGTTTATCAAAACTATGTTCTGAACATAACAAGCAGTGTTTACAGCCTCTACCCAAAAAGACGAGGATAAACCAGAATCTGCTAGCATTGTTCTTGTTGATTCAATCAAAGTTCTATTTTTCCTTTCAACAACCCCATTTTGTTCTGGAGTTCTATGGATGCTATAGTGCCTACAATCCCTTTTAACTCACAGAAGGCATCCAACTCTTTGTTCTTAAACTCTGTCCCATTATCACTCCTAAAGATTTTTACAGGAAGATCAAATTGCTTTTCAACTTGTTTAACAAAGTTTTGCAAAATATTTGTTGTTTCATCCTTATAGTGTAAAAAGAAAGTCCATGTCAACCTGGAAAAATCATCAACTATCGCCAGGCAATGCCTTTTTTTGTTTTAAGCTCATGATTTTCACAGGTCTAAACAAGTCCATATGAAGTAACTGTAAGCACTGACTTGCTTTGGACTCTTCAATTGACTTGTAAGAACTTTTATGTTCTTTACCTTTTAAACAGGAAACACAATGTTCTTCACAAGTAAATTGTTTGTGAGGCAAGCCTCTAACAAGACTTTGTTTTGAGAGAGTGGAGATGGTTTTTAGATTTGTGTGATCTAGTCTTTTATGCCATAATTATGTTTCTTTGCTTGAAGCAACTGAGAACAAACATGCATTTGACATAGGATTATCTTTTACCATGTCAACCACATATACATTTCGTACCCTATTAGCAGTAAGTTGTGCTTTGCTCTCTGCAATTATTTGATTAATCTTTTTAACAACCTCTAGGCCTACTATCTGACATGTTTCCTTTGTGAAGAAGGATCCATAACCCTTATCACTCATTTGTGAGACACTCAGAAGATTGAATGTTAGATTATCAATGAGATTCACATTCTCAAACTTGAGCTTTCCAGCTGAGACACATCCTGAACCCAACACCTTCCCTTTTGAATTATTTCCGAAGGATATATCACCCCCTCCATGAGCTTTAAAATCTCTGAGCAGGGCTTTACATCCTCTCATGTGCCTAGAGCCACCATTATCTACATACCAAAGACTATCAAGGCAAGTAAAAGCTCCCTGCACATGTTTTTTTGAAGTAATTAGTTCAGGTGAGTTTTCAAAGCAAAAATGACTTTGGATGGGGTATCAAATGATCCAGACTCAAGTTCAGATGAATGAGTAGTGGTTAGATCAGGTTTTTGTAACCACTACTGGGAGCCACTTCCTATCAACTGTTGGTAACCATGAGGATGCCTATTTACCCTTGGCTTAGAAGGCTTTTTGTAAGTCTCATAAACCATAGGCACCTTTTGATATCTAGTTTGGCTTTTACCTCTTGGAAACAGGTTTGATGGAGGTGCATTTGTCACTTGAATTTCTCTATGAATAGATGTTTGATTTAAGGCTTTTGTGACAGATGTTTCAATTGATTCAAAGTTCTATTTAGATTTGTTTTCAAGAAAGCTTGAAATTTCTCTTTCAAGAGCTTTTGCTCTAATTTCTTTTACCTTTTGATGATAGATTTTGAGAGAGGCACACTCTTGGGTCAAATGCTTTGTTTTGTTGCAGATGGTGCATCTAGGAGATTTGGGTATAACACAAGTTTTGTTTATGTCATAGGCTTTTAAAAGAAAACAATCTGCAGCCACGTGATTTCTCTTTCATAAAATTCACAAAACAAGTATTTAACCTTTTCTTTCCTTTTTCTATCAGACTTTCTAAGAGCAGTGGGTGTAACCTCTGCTGGCTAGTCTTTGATAGGGATCACCAGTGCTTTTAGTGCTTTTATACCATCAGTGGTTAAAAAGTCCATTGGCTTGAAGTTTTCCAAAATATCACATTCATCTGACCAGGTTGGTTTAAACTGATATTTTTCAATTTCTTTATCTTTTGCTGAAACCTCTGGTTTTTCAAGAATGATTTTGTTTCTATTTTTATCTGTCATTTTAATTTCTTCACCAGCCAAGTTTGTTGGGACTAATTCAACCAGCTCAGAATCAATTTTTGCAACGTTTTCACAAGTCTGGTCATAATCTCTAAAGCCTATTCCAAACTTTATGTTGCTCTTGATTTGAGCATCAAGCATAAGCTCATAACCTTTACAAGACTCTACCCATTTGATCTGGGTAGGTTCAAGCTCCTGTTTGCAAACCTGGTATTTTTCTACCATGGTTTGGAGCCGGTCTTTGGTTATGCTTGATTCATGCCTTAGGCTACTCATTTCAGAATCTTTTTCACTTAACTTTGTTTTCAACTCTTTAACAAGTTTTTCAAAATTAAGTTTATCTTCTAAAATTTTGTTTCTTAGGTTTTCATTCACCTCCTTTACGTTTGCAAAAGCAATAATGCATTTGTCAGAACATAGATCTTTAAGGATCTGAGGTGATACCTTCGAAGCAGCCATAAGAGCACAATCACACTCTTCTTTCTCACACACCTGCTCATCCCATGGGTCAGATAGAGGGTCTTTTTCAACATCAACAGCATTCACTTCAACCACTGGTGTAACTTCTGGTATAACCACTGCTTCACAGCAATCAAACACATCAGACTTTAACTCATGCTCCACAGATTCATCACCTTCAACAATGGTCTCCAAAGCCATTAAACATATATTTTGATTTTCAAAATCATCTTTGGCTATGAGAGCAAAGTTTTCATCTGTTAAGTCCTCAGGCAAACTACTCCAATCAACAAAACCTTGTGTGAAAAAGCTTTGTTGTGTAACCTCTGCTGGTGTAGAAGTGGTTTGAGTAGGTTGAGTAACTTGTGGCATTTCCTTCACATGTACTTGAGGTGGTGTTTGGACATATTGAATATGTGGTGCAGGTGTTTGAACATAATGGACAAGAACTGTAGCAACAGGATGTGCAAAGTGAGTAGTGTTTTGCATTTGATGTGCAAGGGTATATTGGGAATATTGGACACTGCTTTGAGGTCTGTTTCCAGGATGTCTTACAATTGGTCCTGCAGATTGTGATCTGCATTCACTGGCAAAGTGACCCATCTTGTTACATTTGTAACATTTGATTTTAGACTTATCCAACCCAACTTTTAACCCCCTATGCAATCCTGGAAATCTTCTACCAGTTCTTTTGTAAAATTTACTTGTTCTAACACTTAAAAGGGCCAGTTGATGCAAAATGTCCATCTCTTCAAGGTCAGTGGGTTCAAAATGTTGTAAGTCATTCATTTCAAACGACAAATTGTTAGAGGTCAGGCTTTCACAATTTGCAGCAAAGGCAAAATTTGGTGTACTGGGATCAGAATTGAAGTTGTTTCAAGATGTTATGTCAAGTAATGATCATAATTATGATCCTTTCCACAGCTAGACCCCTCCTCATGACTATATAAAGCAGTCTTTCCTAAAGTATAGACATCAGTTATTTTCCCTGACTCCTGCAACTTCTTTTTCTGGTTCAACTCTCTCTCATAAGTGAGGAGTCGTCCATGAAGTTGTGTCAAGGTCATTTCCTTGTAACCAACAGCTGTTCTAGTGACATAAGCTATAGTCTCCCATTTCTTAGGTAAAGATCTCAAGAAACGACTATTGACAGTCGAATTTGGAAATTCCACATTTACCAATTTGAGCTCACTGATGAGACAACTATATCGTTCGAACTGTTGGGTTAATGACTCACCCTTAACGTGGCAAAACGTCGCATACTATTGATTTAAAATCTCTCAACTATTCTCTATCACCTCTTAAGTACCACCGAATTGCTCTTTAAGAGCATCCCATAACTCTTTAGCACTATTACATTGAAGTAATCCCACATAAATCTCATTGGGCAAAGTCGAAGCAACGATGCTAAAGGCTTTAGCATCCAATTCGATTTTAAGGAAATCTTGTTAAGTAATTTTCGAGTTTCTTAGGGACCTGGGTGTGGGGATCCTCTATACTTGGAACCATGGGTACGTGAGGTCCAATTACAACGGATCTCCAGCATCCGGTGTGCTGTTGGGCGAGAATATGACCCATCCGACGTTGCCAAATAAAATATTCATTTCGTTTCAACATCGGTGGTTTGAACATGGATCCAATATTGGATTCTGGTGTGTTTTGTGCCATTTCTCTTGTTTACAACAGATTTGTTTTATAAAAACTTTTGTAGTAATAAAACTCTGTATTCAAGTAAAACTATCAAACGAATTAGCACAAAGAGCTAATCTGTTCAAATCAATTTGACTGTTAGATCAAAATCGATTGACCAAGCTATGATACCAATTGTCAGGATCTAAGTTTGAATCACTTGTAGTTTTTGTTTCTAAAGATGGAAAATGGATTGAATTATAAAGATATGCAGTGGAATTAATGGAAAACTTTTACAACAAGCAATTGGTCGTTTGTTTTCATCACCGTCATGCTTTCAAGTTGATAAACTTTGCATGTGATTCACAAACTCCACTTAGCCAATTACAATCGTTTGATAGTGAGAAATTAAGAAGATAAAGTGCGAATTGATCTTTTTCAAGAAGACGAGTTAACTGTTACAACGTTCACCTATTTATACTAACTATCTAACCACTGATCATCTTTTGTGACGTCATGGTTGATAGTGACAGCTAACAAAATTTTAACTAACTAACTAACTAAAACACTGCTATACTAATACTATCAGTGCATAGCACTATTACATTGAATAAAGTAAAACTAGTCTAAGCACTGATCTCTAACCTCTGATCTTGTTTCTTCTAGCAGACCTTTGCTTCTTAATTCGATCAGATGATAAGAACAATTGTTTAAGGGAAGCAGTGTAAACGTTGATCAGAGGTTGTGACCTCTGATGGTTGAACCAAAGCTCGGATAGTGTGTTTGGCTTTGATATGATATGTTCCTTTGTAAGGATTCAATCCCAACAATTCTAATGAGTCTGGATCATTTATCCTGAGATTTAACCTGGATCACTTATCCTTAACATATGGTGCAAGGAGTCTAAGGATCAAGGATCCTTATCTTAATTTACGCTAACTAACAATTGTTCTAGTATGTTGCTAGTATTTGTATGCAGGTTCTAGACGATACAGACTTAGTCAAGCTGGAATCTCGGGGAATATGCTCTCTATTTGCAAAAGCTTGAAGGCATGTAACCGTTAAAAAGAACGTGGGATGGTTGCATGAATTTCGGATAGTTTGTTTACTATAGATTTTTATATTTTTATTTGATGATGAGCTCATTGAGAACACACACTGGCATAATCGATTACTCTCGAATACTCTCTGTAACACTAAAGCAATTACTTCTATTAAGCTTCATCATCTCCAAAAATTGTAATCTTCATCGTTCAATATAGTAGATAGTGATAGTTTTCACTATCCGAGATTTGTATGCCTGCGATCTACTAGTGATCAAGGGCTTTTCCTCGTACAAATCTCGGTGTTCATCATTGATTACATTTCTAATTTGTTCACTCAACTGTTTAACACGCAAGCCCTCTACCTCACATTCAACGTTTGGTTACATTATCCTTAATCAGATTTTTGACCAAAACAGTTTGGCGCCCACCATGGGGCAATTGGTGCTTCAATTCTAAAATTTCGTTCATTTCATCCATTTCTGTTCATCTCCATCAATCACATGGCTTCTCAGGGAAAACCCACTTCAGTGCATCATTGCCTCCTATCCCCCCTGCATACTAGAAGAGTGCTGAGAATCCCCAGAAGAAAACAATACCTGTTTACACAAGATCAAAAATCTCTACTGTTTCTTCTTCTACAATTACTAACAGTGACTGTTTTGGTCAAAAATCACAATAAGGATAATGTAACCAAATTTGATTTTGTGAGGTTGAGTGCTTGAATGTCAAATGATTAACGAACAATTGTATGAACAAAAATAAAATGTAAAGTATGATGAACACGGGAGTTTATACGAGGAAAAGCCCTTGATCACTAGTAGATCGCTGGCATAAAAACCTCAGATAGTGAAAACTATCACGATCTACTATATTGAACAATAAAGATTACAACTTGGGAATATTGAGCATGTTACAATGTTGCTAATGTGCGTATCAGAGTAGTGTAGGTTGCAGACGTGTGTGTTCGAATTCTCAAGCTCAATACCCCTTTTATCTAGCTAGAATTTATCCTTAACTAACTATCCGAAAATCTTGGCCATATCTCACGTTCACCAATAACGGTCATGAACTCCTGGCACATGCTGGAACAATGGCATATTCCCCTTGATTCTCGGCGGGTAGGTCATCTTTGAAAAGCTCCTGCAAAACCATGCCATAATACATTGGAAACAATTGTTAGATAATTAGGACAATAATGAGGATCAATGATCCTTAGCCTTCTTGCACCGTGTCCCTAGGATCCACGATCCAGACATATAGAAGGATATATGATCCACAATCATTAAAATTCTATCCCCAACAATTGCCCCCAAACATGACTAATTAAATGCCGTAACGATTAGTTATGTTTCCGTTAGAAAGAAACTAGCCGTTACCACTTGCATATATCCGTTGCAGCATATGACGTTACTTGATTTGATAACCTTCAACAAACATCATTATTTATAGCATAGGGATAGAGATCAAATCTCTTATTTAAGCTTGATCTCTGCCTTTTCATACGCATATCCAAAGCATCAAATAGGTATCTTCTTTCTCTCTCTATTCAATCCTCTATTTCTCCATTATTCTGATACATGGGAAAGATGGTAACCCGATCCTCTCCTCTCAAGGACCAACCACAAGACGACACTCCCAAGAGCCAAAATCTTCTCAAAAAAATCCTTCGGAAGAGCTTTGCCGTTTCACCTTTCCCAGTGTTTACTCAAACCTTCTTTTCACATACCGGCATGTGCTACAACCAGGCCATGCCTATGCTGTGGAGGGTATTGTATACTCTGGAATAGTTGATCAAGAATGAGGGTCTAAGCTTTGGTATCACCGAACTCCCCAACATGTACAGTCTTGTGACTCATGGGTCTCACCGATATCTTTTCAAATCCAAATCCAAAACTCACCCCCACTGCTCAAAATCACCAAGAATGACACCAACTGGAAAAACCAGTTCTTCTTTGTGAGAAGAGAATCCATTCCTCAAGGGGAGTATCTTCCCAAAAAATGGAACTTGAAGGGTAGGATTTAGGATATGCTGCTTTTTGTTATATTGAGGATAACTGATCCTGTTTTTTGTGCATGCAGTGTCCAGCTACGCTGCCTTGAGAGAATTACCTGCCACGCCAATAAGGGTTGCTGCCTTTTGGGCACTTGATTCATCTGTGAGGACCTTTTACCCCAAAATCAAGGATTTAGAAGAAGATACCTCTACCTCTATCACAATATCAAGTAAGTATTTGTATAATATTCAACAAATTAGGTAGTTTATAAATACTTCTCTGAGTTTGATTTGCATAGGTGCTGCCAAGTCTACATCCAAATCTGCCACCAAGTTTAATCTTGGGGAACTTCAAAGCATCATCTCCCCACGCTCCATCAAGGCTGAACTGGCCTCAGGCCAAAGTAAGCCAGGAACTAGGGCTATGCCTTCCAGAGCCAAGTCCGGGAGCAAAAGGAAGAAACCGAGCAAATCAACCGAGGATGCGTCCCAGATCAAGCAGAAAATCTCTGACTTCCTTGCTGATGTAAGGATCACTTATTCTTGAATTACACTTGAACTTTGAGGACCACTGATCCTAAAAATTTTGACTTGTGCAGAAAATAGCCTAACTTGAAGCTCTCCAAGGAAAACTCCTAGCTGAAGCTGAAGAGCACATCGATGAACTCCGCGCCATTGCTGCTGCCAAGGATAAAAGGATCTCCAACTTGGAAAAGGAGGTCAAGTGTTTGGAGAAGTAGATCTTGGTGGATCAGATCCGGGCTAACAAAGAGAGATTTGAGGCTGCTGACGAGGTGAAGATTTCTGCCGTTAGGTTTATCCTCAAAGATAGGATAAAGATGGTTGAAGAGGCCATGAATCCTTCTTTTGACAGGGCTGAGTGGGATGTGGCTGCTTGGAAGCAGAGGTTGATTGAGCTGGGTGACGAAGAAATTCCTTAGCAGGCACCTATCCCGGAGGCGGAGCCAAGCAGCGTGATGGACCTGGCAGAGGCAGCGGTTGGTGGCAAGGGTAAAGGAGGTAAAGGTGGTGAAGCAACCATGGAGTAGGTTGCATGAATGGGCGATGATGGATAATTCTAGACATGGCCGGAGCCCATTTTTTAGGATTGTTGGTGTTTGTTTGATGGTATTTTGATTTCAAACAATGATGGTCTGTAACTAAAAAATAGTATTTAGGGTTAAGGATCATTGATCCTTCGAACAATAGGGGGTAGCAAAGGTGGATGGGTCCTTCTGTTTGTGGAGGATGAAGCCCTTGATGCCCCCCACCTTTTTTCCTGCACTTTAAATTCTGCAACGTATGACCCGTTAGTATGGACACCCT
Source organism: Scalesia atractyloides (assembly GCA_947069175.1). Lineage (NCBI taxonomy): Eukaryota > Viridiplantae > Streptophyta > Magnoliopsida > Asterales > Asteraceae > Scalesia > Scalesia atractyloides. The sequence goes on from CAMTDV010000025.1 coordinate 60,056,410, forward strand.
TTGCCAACCCAAGTGGACGGGCCACGATTTGCTGGTAGAAGCTTGGGTTAGCAATTTTGACAACCTTTTAAAAAGGGTTTTAATAAATAAATAAAACTTTAGGCTTTTGACTTTCTTTGCTGTTGTCCCTTTTCTTTTTGGGTATGTTTATTTCTATACTTGTTGAAAAATTTCTGGATATTTAACTGAAAAATCCATAAGGCGTTAAAAAAGAATACAAAGTATTTATAAAACATATTGCTCAAGAATTGAATGTTTTATGATCAAGGATCACATACCCTGTTGTCAAAGGATTAGGGTAACATAGTTGAGCTAGAAATAAAGCAAACGCAATAGAAAGATCATACCAGTGAATCCAAGTTAGGATTCTATATCCTTAACACTTACAGTTGTGTCAACCAAAGCATAACAATCGATAAGACTTTAGGATTCAGGATCCTTAGCAGTTAAACTTCGTAAACCTGTAGCAGTATTTAACTTGGGACTAAGCCAAACATCAAATGAAAGAATCATTAGTTACTGGGGGCAAGCCAACAAACTGGGAACAAGCCCAAATAAACTGGGGACAAGCCCAAATAAACTGGGGACAAGCCCAATGTAAGTGACATGAAAATGCCAAAACCTTAGAATTCTAGTGTTTTGCCCAAACTAGCGACTAACCAATCGTAAGTGACGTGAAAATGCCAAAACCTTAGCTAACGTTAAAACGTTAGAAACCTTAGGAACAGATGTATGGTACGTCTACCATTATACTTAGGATCCAACATATAGCCAACAGCAATGAAATTGTCAGCCCCTAAAGCGGGTACTAGTCCCATTGCCTCGAAATATACTTGGATAACGTGCGCTGCTGGCGGGGTGTTAAAACCCAATTCGTGTGAAAGGTGAAAACCTTTAAACCTTAGAAGGTATTGGATACCTTAAGCTGGGGACAAACCCAAAGTCTTGGAAAGGTGGCCAACCTCTTGATCCTTTGTAAAAATTCTGCAAAACTTAAAGCTTGATAAAATTGAATGTTAGAAATTCAACATCCCTACTTTATAATAAATAATAAGAAGTATAATAAGAATGAAAGCATTAGTAAAATGTTACCAAATCAAGGATCATATATCCTTTGAGGATCCTTCAAACTGAACATTAGAATACTTAAGGATCCCTGATCCTTCACATAAAATACTTCTTTAGGTGGATAGCATTCCAAGCTCTTGGAAGAAGGTCACCATCCATAGTCAGTAATTGATATGCCCCCTTTCCTGCCTCGGCTTCAATTAGATAGGGGCCTTCCCATTTTGGTGCTAATTTACCATCGGAAGGATTCGTGGTATTCTAGAATGCCTTCCTTAATACCATGTCACAAACTTGAAACCTTCTGACCCTTACATTTTTATTATAAGCACCAACCATTCTTTGTTGATAGCTAGCCATCCTTATTCTTGCCATATCTCTAAGCTTTTCCATGTTATCCTGGTCTTGAACTAGAGTCTCGACATTCGCTTCAGGATCACGGATGCTTGTTCTTGCTGTTGGTACTAGCATTTCTGTAGGGATCACTGCTTCAGCTCCAAAGACTAGGGAGAAGGGAGTCTAACCCGTTGCATTCTTGGGAGTTGTCCTATCTGTCCATAAGACATAAGGTAATTCCTCGGCCCATTTGCCCTTTTTTGGATCCAAGCTTCTTTTTCAAGTTGTTGATGATGATCTTGTTGGATGATTCTGCCTGTCCATTAGCTTGTGGGTGGACTGGTGTTGATGTAACCATCCTAATCCCCCAGCCGTCACAATAGTTAGTAGTACTATTCCCAATAAACTGGGATCCGTTCTCACAAATAATCTCAGAAGGAATACAAAATCTAGTAATGATATTTCTTTTAATAAAGGATATAACTTCCTTTTCCCTGACTTGGGCAAAAGCTTCAGCTTCTATCCACTTAGAGAAATAGTCTGTCATAGCTAGCATGAACACTTTTCCTCCTGGTGCCTTGGGAAGCTTGCCTACTATATCTATTCCCCATCTCATAAATGGCCAAGAGGAGGATATAGGATGCAGAGGTTCTGCGGGCTGATGAAGGATATTATGTGTCTTTGGCAAGCATTACATTTCCTTGCATACTCCACAGAATCCTTCTTCATTGTAGGCCAATAATATCCTGTTCTGAGGATCCTTCAAAATAGTGCTCTGCGTCCAGTATGATTTCCACAATCTCCTTCATGAAAATCCTTCAAGACTTCTTGGATCTCAGGATCCTCAATGCATCGTAGATAGGGTCCTGCAAGAGATCTCTTATATAACATGTTATTAATGATAGTGAATTGGGATACCTTTATCTTGAAGGTTCTAGGATTTTCTTCAATGGGAACTTCCCCATTTTGGATATAATTCAGGATTGGAAGGATCCATGATCCTAGAGTTGATTGTGCGTCATCCCTAGGTATGATTGCAGCATCGTCCACTATTTTCATTGTCTCACTCTCCTCGATTGCAGGAGTTAGAACATGGATAATGGGTATCTTCACATCATCCGGCATCTTCAATGAGATCCTAGATTAGCCGAGGCATCTGCTTCTGCATTTTCTTCCCTAGGTACCTGTGGTAGACTAAAAAAAGCAAAAGAATCCGCCAATTTCTTGACTTCTCCAAATATTTAATTAGCTTTTCACCTTTAACAGCATAAGATCCGTTATAATGATTAGTGATCAATATAAAATCTACAAATACTTGAAGATACCTGATCCTCATGTGCTTAGCTAATTGCAAACCTACTATTATGGCCTCATACTCTACCTCGTTATTAGTGGTTTGGAATTCACATGCTATTGATTGGGGTATAATGTCCCCCTGTGGCGATTTTAGTAGTAGGCCTAGTCCAGTTCCTTTGACATTCGAGGCTCCATCTGTGAAGAGTGTCCAAGGTTCCTTGGTCTCCTGAAGTTGTTGTACCTCCAATTTAGCTTCTCTTTGTAGATCACTACTGAAATTAGCCACAAAGTCAGCCAAAGCTTGGGATTTAATAGTAGTTCTAGGCTCATACTTAATGTCATATGCACTAAGCTTAACAGCCCATTTTTCCATTCTCCCCGACATCTCTGGTTTCCTGAGAGCATTCTTGATAGGAAAGTTAGTTTTAACGACAATAGTATGAGTTTCGAAATAATGTCTTAATTTAGTAGAAGCCATGATTAGAGCAAGAATAAGTTTTTCTAAATGGGAATACCTGGCCTCACCATCAAGTAAACTTTTACTTACATAGTATACCGGATGTTGTTGGCCTTCATGATCCTTAACAAGGACCGCACTTACTTCTTTACCTGAAAAAACTAGGTATAAGGATAATGGTTCCCCATTTTCGGGTTTCATTAAAGCCGGTGCTGAGGATAGGTAATCCTTGAGAGCCTGTAGAGCAGCTTCATGCTTCTCTGTCCACTCGAACTTCTTATTCTTCCCTAGAATATAATAGAAATCCTTGCATCTTTCTGAGGATTTTGAAATGAATCTGTTCAGGGCGGCGATTCTCCCTGTCAATCTTTGCACATCCTTAGCGTTGGCAGGAGACTTGATGTTGATTATAGCCATTATCTGCTCCGGACTTGCTTCGATCCCCCTGTTGGTCACCATATATCCTAAGAACTTTCTAGCTTTAACTCCGAAATGGCATTTGGAAGGATTCAATTTCATATTGAATGCTTCTTCGAGATTCTTAAGGTGATCCTCAGCTCTTTTGGACTTGACCACCTTATCATCTTATATACCTCCATTGTATGTCCAAGTTTTTCTTTGAACATCATATTCACCAGCCTTTGGTATGTAGCACCTGCATTTCTTAAACCAAAGGACATAGCAATATAGCAATATATGTCGGTAGGTGTCATGAATGCTGTATCCTCTTGATTAGATGGTTCCATCTGAATTTGCTAAAATCCAGACGAAGCATCCATAAAAGTTAACAACTCATGACCCGCCGTAGCATCCACCATGGAGTCAATGTGGGGTAAAGGGAAAGGATCCTTGGGACATGCCTTGTTTAAATCAGTAAAATCGACACATATCCTCCACTTTCCATTTTTCTTTTGAACAACAACCATATTGGCTAACCATCTTGGATACTTGACTTCTCTAATCATACCTGCCCTTAGTAACTTTTCTACCTCGTCTTGGATGATTGCATTTCTTTCAGGAGCAAACTTTCTCCTCTTTTGGTGTATTGGCCTGAAAGATTTGTCTATACTAAGTTTATGAGTAATAACATCCTTAGATATACCTGTCATATCTTCGTGCTTCCAGGCGAAGGTAGATTTTCTTCGTTTAAGGAAGGATACTAGATCCTGCTCTATGCTCTCCTGGATCCCGGATCCTATATACACCTTGGATTCAGGATCCTCAGGATCTAAGAGTATATCCTTGACGTCCTGTTCTCTTGCCTCCATGACGTCTCTTGGAGGATGCTTTAATTGCTATGCTTCCCTAGACTTGGAAGCAGGTTTCATTGAGGAAGTGTAGCAATTCTTCGCCTCCTGCTGATCACTTTCTATCTTGACTATCCCCCGTGGACTTGGAAGCTTGACACATTGGTGGTATGTTGATGAGACCGCCTTCATCTCATGTATCCATGGCCTGTCAAGGATAACATTACAGCAAGATAAGCTATCTATTACACAAAATTTTTGGATAGAATTCACTCCCTCTATGTAAATTGGAAACTTGATGTCCCCCAATGTATTCTTGGTTTCCCCACTGAATCCCACGAGCACCGATGATCTTGGTATGATCTCAAATTCATGGATGTTCAACTTTTTGAGGACATCCAACTGGATTATGTTCACTGAACTCCCTCCATCAATAAGAATCATGCGAACAAAATGATTAGAAATAAACAAGGTAATGACAAGACCAGCATGATGAGGATCTTGAATGTCTACGTGATCCTCCTCATCAAAGGATATCACTTTTGCTGTGTGAGGGTAGATGTTCAAACTGGTCTCTCCCTATTCTCCATCTTCGTCTCCTTAGCATGCCTTTTAGCCGCAGAAAACGAAGTTCCACAGATATCAGAACCACCAGAAATAAAGTTAATGATCAACATCTGCTGGCGGTGGAGGAGCTCTCTCAGGCACTTTCTCAGTATCCTGAGTCCTTGAACGTTTCCTTCCTAGTAGTTCCTTCAAATACCCTTTGCTAAGAAGATAGCCAATTTCCTTCCTCAATGCTATACACTCATCAGTTAGGTGGCCAAAATCCTCATGATAAGCACACCATTGGGACTTATCCTTAGTAGCTCCAGGTTTATCAGTTTTCCTTGGCCATCTAGCCTTGTCACCTAAATTCTGCATAGCAAGTATTAGTTCATGATTATCCACCGAAAACAATATTCAGATATTGGTGGATAATCCTCGTCATCTTCGTCTTGTTCAACTACATTTACATTGTGATTGTCATGTTTAGAGTATGACTTGGATCGATTATTCTTAAAGAACGATCCTTGCTTTTCCTGTTTTGAGGATCCTGAGAGTCTCTCCTGGATCCTTTTGTCATCTTATAAACGAGTGAACCTCAATGCTCTGTTCCTTACTTCATCTAAATTCCTGCAAGGTGTCATAACAAGGTCATCATAGAATGAGGAATCCTTAAGCAAACCCATTTTGAATGCCTCTACAGCAGTGGCAATATCCAAATTAGGGATTTTTAAGGATTCTCTACTAAACTTAGTGATGTAATCTCTTAATGATTCATCACGACCCTGAGTTACCCTATATAAATCACTAGTTAATCGTTCAAAAGTTCTACTACATGAAAATTGGTTATTGAACAAATTAACTAGGTGAGAAAACAAAGTAATTGAGTAAGGAGGAAGACTTAGCAGCCATTTGAGTGCTGATCCAGTGAGTGTGGATCCGAAGCCTTTGCAAAGACAGGCTTCCTTTAATCTTTCTGGAATGGGATTGATCTCCATTCTTTCCTGGTATTGTGCCACATGCTCCTCTGGATCAGTCGTGCCATCGTACAGCTTCATGTTGGGGGTTTGAAAGCGTTTTGGTATCTCAGCATTGCATATAGGAGGTGCGAAGCGAGACACCCTGTGACTTCCATCCGGGATCTCAGGAATGGGCTTAACCACTCTTGGGACGCTGGATATCATATCCTTAAGTTTCTAGAGGTCACGTGCCATAGCCTGATTAATACTTGTATCCTGCATAAAACCACAGTCAGTGCCAAAAGATGTATTGACATTGTTACCTCCTGATTGGCACGTGCCATAGCCTTGGAATGCTGAGTGGTTGCTGTTGGAGTGGCGAAATCCAATGACCTGGGCATCAATGGAGAATGATCCTCCGCTGATCTCTTCTATTTCTTGATTTCACCAATTTCACGAAGGATCCTCTGGTTAGTTTTGTCCTGCTGTTCCATGTATCCTTTCATTTGCAAAATCAAAGTAGACAGATCATTGTTAGTAGGTGTAGAGGATGAAACAGTAGAAGCCTTCGAGAAAAATGGTGTTGGCTTCTTCTGGGCATTATCAGTATTCCTCGCCGGTGCAGTGGGAATGGGAGGCATTGATGCACAAGTCTGAGATGAGGTAACCGCCGGCATGGCACTTGAAGCAGATTTTACATGAGAAGCCATGTGATTGATGGAAATGAACAGAAATGGATGAAACAAATGGAATTTCTATAATTGAAGCACCGATTGACCCACGGTGGGCGCCAAACTGTTTTGGTCAAAAATCACAAAGGATAATGTAACCAAATCTGATTTTTTGAGGTTGAGTGCTTGAATTTCGAATGATTGACGAACAATTGTTTGAACAAAAATAAAATGTAAACTATGATGAACACGAGAGTTTATATGAGGAAAAGCCCCTGATCACTAGTAGATCGCCGGCATAAAAACCTCGGATAGTGAAAACTATCACTATCTACTATATTAAACAATAAAGATTACAACTTGGGAATATTGAGCTTGTTACAATGTTGCTAATGTGCGTATCAGAGTAGTGTAGGTTGAAGATGTGTGTGTTCGAATTCTCAAGCTCAATACCCCTTTTATCTAGCTAGAATTTATCCTTAACTAACTATCCAAAAAATCTTGGCCATATCCCACGTTCACCAATAACGGTCATGAACTCCTAGCACTTGCTGGAACAATGGCATATTCCCCATGATTCTCAGCGGGTAGGTCATCTTTGAAAAGTTCCTGCAAAACCATGCCATAATACATTGGAAACAATTGTTAGATAATTAGGACACTAATGAGGATCAATGATCCTTAGCCTTCTTGCACCGTGTCCCGAGGATCCACGATCCAGACATATAGAAGGATATATGATCCACAATCATTAAAATTCTATCCCCAATAGTGACGTTTCTACTTTGATTTTGCAGACAAAGAACTACATGAAGCAGCAGGACAAAACCAACCAAAGGATCCTCAGGGAAATTGATGAAATCAAGAAGCATAAGAGATCAGTGGAGGATCATTCTCCATTGATGCCTTGGTCGTTGGATTTTGCTACTCCATCATCAACAATCCAGCACTCCAAAGCATCCGGTGTCCAGATTCAAGGATCCCCCAACCATCAGCAAGGATCAATGGCGATGACACAGGCTCAAGGATCCTCATCTCAAGTTCAAGGATCCTTACTTTCTTCGAATCCAACCACAGAGCTCAGTTTCTATGCCTTTCAGCAGAGGATCCACTCGGAACCGCATAAAGATTCTGTCCTCAAGGATTCTTTTGAACATCATGGAGAACTTAAAGGAGATTACCGTAAGGGATTCATGTCCCACCCAAATCCATCGCTAATTAGGACATCCTGTTACCAGTATCAAGGATCCTTTGGGAGACAATCATGGAGAAGCTTTGAAATTCACGAAGGGGACTTCATTCCCATGCAAACCATTGCTTTTTTTGGCCCCACTGTTACAGTAGACACATCATATCCTTAACAAAATTTTGGGATACCAGTTCCAAACCAATAAGGAGGTAACAACTTCAATACGTCTTTTGATACTAACCTTACTTACATGCAGGATGCACCTATCAACCAAGTCATGGCAAAAGAGTTACAGAAACTCAAGGATATGATATCTAGCATTCCCCGAGTGGTAAACCCATTCCTGAGATCCCAGATGGTAGCCATAGGATATCTCGCTTTGCACTTCATATAAGCAATGCTGAGATACCAAAACGTTTCCAGACTCCAAGTATGAAGCTCTATGATGGTACCACTGACCCGGAGGAGCATGTCGCTCAATATAGAGAAAGGATGGAGATAAACCCCATCCCTGAAAGTTTAAAGGAAGCCTGTTTGTGCAAGGGCTTTGGATCCACACTCACTCGATCAGCACTCAAGTGGCTGCTAAGTCTTCCTCCTTACTCTATAACTTCATTCTCATTTAGTTAACTTGTTCAATAATCAATTTTCTTCTAGTAGATAATTTGAAAGGTAAACTAGTGACTTGTATGGGATCACCCAAGGTCGTGATGAATCAGTTAGGGATTACATCACTAAATTTAGTAGAGAATCCATAGAAGTCCCTAATTTAGATATTGCCATTGTTGTGGAGGCATTTAAAATGGGATTACTTAAAGATTCACAATTCTATGATGATCTTGTTGTGACTCCTTGTAGGAATCTAGACGAAGTGAGGAATAGGGCCTTGAGATTCATCTACTTAGAGGATGATAAAAGGATCCATGAAAGATTACCAGGATCCTCAAAACAGGAGAAATAAGGATCCTTTTTCAAGAATAATCGATCTAAACAGTACTCCAGGCATGACAACCAGAATGTACATGCGGTCGAGCAAGAGGAAGACGATGAGGATTATCCTCCTATTTATGAATATTGCTTTTCTGCTGACAATAGTGAACTAATCCTTGCTTTGCAGAATTTAGGTGATAAAGCCAGGTGGTCACGAAAGAATGAAAAGCCGCCAGTTAGTAAGAACAAGTTGAAATGGTGTGCTTATCATGAGGATTTTGGTCATCTCACTGATGAGTGTATAGCGCTAAGGAAGGAAATCGGTTATCTTTTGAGCAAAGGTTATTTGAAGGAGCTGCTCAGAAGGAAAAAATAAAGGATCCAAGATTCTGAAAAAATTCCTGAAAGAGCTCCTCCACCACATGCAGATGCTCAAGTCATTAACTTAATCTCTGGAGGTTCTAATATTTGTTGAACCTCGTTTTCCGCAGCTAAGAGGCATACCTAGTAGACGAATATGGAGAATGGAGATAGACCTATTCGAACCTCCACTCTGACCCAGCAAAAAATGATATCCTTTGATGAGGATGACCACGTCGACATATAGGATCCTCATCACGACGGTTTAGTTATTACTTTGTTTATCTCTAACCATTTTGTTCGTAGGATCCTCATTGACGGAGGGAGCTCGATGATTATAATCCAATTGGATTTCCTCAAGAGAATGAATATTCCTGAATCCGAAATCGTCCCAAGATCATTGGTGCTCGTAGGATTCAGTGGAGAAATAAAGAATACATTGGGGGACATCAAACTTCCAATCTACATTGAGGGAGTAAATTCTATCCAAAAATTTTGTGTAATAGACTGCTTATCTTGTTACAATGTTATCCTTGGCAGGCCATGGATACATGATATGAAGGCAGTCCCCTCGACATATCACCAATGTGTCAAGCTCTTAACTCCATGGGGAGTGGTCAAGATAGAGAGTGATTAGCAGGAAGCGAAAACTGCTACACTTCCTCAATGAAACCAGCTTCAAAACCTAGGGAAGCATAGCAATTAAAGTATCCTCCAAGAGATGTCATGGAGGCTAGAGAACAAGAGATCAAGGATATTCTGTTAGACCCTGGGGATCCTGAATCTAAAGTGTATATAGGATCCTGGTTCCTGTGACACCTGTGTACTTTAATCCTTGTGCTATTACGAACAACTTTGTATTTAATGAAACATGGTGTCTTAGTTCTAAGATTTGTATAATTATTTATGGCATTTGCACGTTTTCTATCCTTGTTCAATTTCAACTCTCAAACCTTTCTGGAAGTGAAATCGTAAACTGCTACGTAAACATAATCAGTTTAACATGACGTACGCTCCGGGATCAATGCATAAGCTAAACATACCCTAAATACCCTTTACATAACTTAGAAATAAGTTTTGAAGGGATCGGTATAGCAAAAACTATGAAACGAACGTTGATGACCGCCCAGATAATACTAAAAATATTCTGTTATGATTTAAAATTTTATTTATAATCATCATCTTGTTAAAAAAAAATAAATCAAAGCTTGAAATGTGACAACTGTGTCTTCAATTGTCATCATCAAATCCCGAACAATTTCATAAGCAACAAACCTTGAGTTTTATTCATTGAATTATGAAATTTATCCATAACAATTGCACAATATCAATCCTTGTTCAAAATCAAGCTCTTAAACAATTTCTGGAAAGTTATACGTAAATTGTTACGTAAACGTAATCAGTTTAACGCAACGTGTATTCCGGAATAGTGACATAAGCTAAACATACCCTAAATATCATTTACATAACTTAGAAATAAGTTTTGAAGGGTTTGCTATGTCGAAAACATGCGTATTCGATCACATGGACTATTTACGACAAACAACGAAGTCTATCGATTCTCGTAGCGACGTATACTCCGGATCAATGTCACAAGCTTAACATACCTTAAATAATCTTTACATAACTTAGAAATAAGTTTTGAAGGGTTCCGTATGGCAAAAACAAGTTTATTCAATCTCAGGGACTATTTAATCATTAAAATCTTGTATTTTAGTGATTGGAATGCAAAAATACCATTCGTTGCACATTTACGGTCATTTGCACGTTCGTTACGATTTCCATCGTAATTAACCGAAAACCGCAACTGTACGACCAAACGAACCAACAACCAGGACATTTTTGGACTTATTTCAAGTTCCCTATACTTTAACGTCCTTATAGAGCTTAAAAATGTGGTTAACGGATGTTGGAAGTGCCAAAACATGACGAAACAAGTGTAGGGGCCTGTTCTGCCAATCTTTGAACTTTGTGCCAGCAAGGGCGGATGCGGATGGCATCCAAAAGTCCATACGGTCTGCATCCATGTGCCAGAATAGCAAAAATGTGCCAGCTCCTTGTTAACTCTCTTGGACACCAAGCAAAACCATTTTTGCCACTTCTCACCTACATTTGACACTTGTTTAAGCCCTCCTAAGATCATGCCAACACATTGGACACTTGTGATGATCTTATGGTTTCAAGATTCCTATAAATAGCAAGCTTATTCACCATTTTTCCTTGCTCATTTCTCATTCTTCTCCTCTTGCTCTAAGTTGGATTGCTACCACCTTTATGGAGGCCTCCCATCTAAGCAATCTTCTTCTTGGAGCTCTTCAAGTGTTCATCAGCACAAGTAAGTGCTCTCTCCTTGTCTTGTTTCATTTATTTTAGCTATTTCAAACTAAGAGTCAAACAATGTTTGACTTTCAGCTTTTACCATTAATTGGTCAAGACAAAGTTCAATTGAACTTTGCAACGTGATCGTAATCAGATGGTTATGATCCAAAGTGCGCATTATATAACAGAACTATTTTCAGTTATCAAAACACTTTGTTTTGATACCAAATCAGTTTTATAAACTTAGTTAAACATGTTTAAACATGTCTAACTCGTCACTTTTAGTTTAGTTCTTCTTTAGGGTCGTAAGTCAAGCGGTATTGACCACCGCTTTGACTTTCGAATCCGACCCGTTTGGTCGATCTTAGGATCCGACCAAACACATATTTGTGACCATAGTTGTATAAGGAATAACCCTATGAGGTTATACCTTATGGTCACGTCGTTTGGTTAGTATTATGTTAAGTCGCTAATTATGCCTTTATAAATGACCAAAATGCCTTTTTTGCGCATAAATCAACTTTAAGCATATGTGACCAATATTTTGACATATAAACTGAAGTTGCAACTATATCAAACTTATTTTGGCATATTAGACTTATCACAACACATATCTAACCATCCGAACACATATTTACACAAATGGCACGCTAAAGTAGCGTAAACTACCTTAACGAGTCATAACGGGTCAAAATCACTTAGGAATCTTTCCAAAACATAATCTAGACTTTGTTTAACCAATTCATATGAGTTCCAACACTCATTTGGTTTACAAGACCTCATTCTATCCGATCCTCCTATTAAAGTCTTGATATTTACATAGTTATCCAATATTAGGATCCGCTTGATTCCTCAGACACTTGAGTTTGTTTGGTCATTGATAACAAAGGACACACTAGCAATCCATGTGAGTACATAGTCCCCTCTTTTACGTTTATCAAATGTTTTGGGGTGATACATATGTGCTTAAGACTACTTTCACGTTTCCATGACATTACATATGCTTTGATTACATAGTACATATAGTACATGATTTCAATTGCATTTTGCTTCATATGTTGACTTAGCATATCTAGCGTACGATTTCAAAGACATTTCACATGGTATATTGACTAAGTATACCTACATATGGTTTGAAAGACATTTTACTTCGTATGTTGACTTAGCATACCTAGCACAAGATTTCAAGACATTTTGCTTGGTATATTGACTTAGTAAGCCAAGTAACAATGATGCCGACCAGTAGTATGTAATGGTACCATAGGTTTGACACCCATTCCCGCTTTCTAGTTGTTTTGAAAGTATCCATTGGGGAATGACAAAATCCGATGAACATTAATAGACCTTTGTTTATAAGGGTTTATTCGATAGTGGACAAGGCTTGAATGTATTCGCCAACAATCCGAATATATGTTTTTACAATAAAAGCAATGGTTTATAAGACATAACTTTTGTTTTCAAACAAAACCTTTGTTTAATTCAAAGATATTGTTTTATACAAGGACGATTGGTTTATGGTAAGTGTTTTAGATAACGAGGCATGTGTAATATAATAAAAGCATGGTGGATATGCTGCTGGTACTTCCTATATATAAATGCTTTTATTTCTAACTCATTTTGAACTAAGACAAGACATGACATTTTTATACAAGACATTGGATATTATTCGACATTCTTATACATGACATTAGTTTATACACAACACTTTGTTTACACTAGACATTGTTTATACATAACATCTGGTTTACACAAAGATATTGATTTATACATGATACTTTTTATACAAAGACACGACACATTTCATACAAAGACATGACTACTTTTACAAAAGACATATTTTGGTTATGAAGTTAACCATGCATCATTCTTTTAAATCATTGATTTTCATATGATTTTACAAAAGAAAACATTTTTACAGAGGTTCACTGGCTACTTTTAGTTAAACATTTCTTTTAACAATTCAAAGTCATGAATTCTCATCAACGAAAACCTATGTTACAGGCATTTTTTTTGCTGATGTACCTATTTTCACATATATTTCAAGTTTACTTTTGTGATGATTGTCGCCGCATGCTACATGACATTTTCATTGTATTTCATAATCATTATTCCAAGACGATGTAATTCGATAATTCAATAAAACAAAACTTTAAGTACCATGTGTTGTGAAACAACTTGTAACGTGACTTCCCAAGTGTTCCCACCGTGTATGTTGAATTACGCGGTTTGGGGTGTTACAGATTGGTATTTTTGATGCACTATTGTGTTCGTCACTTGTCGAATAGGCTAGATTAAGCGTGTGTTGAATATTGTATAGGTTAGAATCGAATACACGACCAAAATACGGAGTTTACAATGTAAAAGGGAACAAGTTCGCCCGAACTTGACCTGTGGAGGTCAAATTCGCTTGAACTTGACATGTGGCAGTCAAGTTCGCTCGAACTTGACATGTGGTAAGACAAGTTCGGCCGAACTTGTCCCCTATGCACATGTCAAGCGAACTTGTTATGTTTCCCTATAAATAGGTGGTGTGTGTTCATTTGTCAATAGAGTTTTTGTCATTAGAGTTTTTGCCATCCCTACGGGGAGTTTTTTCCATCCCTACGGGGATTCTCTCCAGAACTTCGGCAGCTGGACTTATAAAGATGTATACTCTTTCAGTATGAATGAAGACTTCCGCTGCGTTCTACTTCTACTACATTCTTAATAACATTCTACCGAAACTGTAATATACGTTTACGCATTAACTTCCATCTAGAACCGCCTGATCACGGACCTTCAATTGGTATCAGAGCTACGGTTATCATCTACACTCATGAATTTGGACATTTATAGACATTAGGAGGGGTTTTGGACGTAAAACTTGAAATAAACATACAATCCACAGATAAAAAGTAAAATTGAATGGATAGTATTGTTAGAAAGTGATTTTCGACCAAATCTATGGTGGATTCATCTCGAAATTCGAAGAAATAAGGATTCTGGATCGAAAAATGTGAAAATGGGCTGATTTTTGGAGATCAAGTTCGCCCGAAGTTGACTTGCGTTGGTGAAGTTCGACCGAACTTGTATCATTTTGATCAAGTTCGCCCAAACTTAATCAAGTTCGCCCAAACTTTAATCAAGTTCGCCCGAACTTGTGAGTTGGGAGACCAAGTTCGGCCGAACTTGGTAATGGGTGACCAAGTTCGCCCGAACTTGGTCCAATGCCTAAAGAAATAAAAAAAAATTTTTTGTTGATCGTATTAATGGGATGAGTGTCCAGAAAAAATTTGGCGATAGAAATTTTTTCGAGTTTTCGAAGACCGAACCGGGATGTTCGGGGACACCGTCTAGAGCCTTAGAGTAAAGATTTGGTGATACGGTCACAAAATTTTGAAGATAACGGGAGTGTCATTGAGACTGGTGCAGAATGTTGATCATTTGGGTGTCGTGACTAGTAATGGGCCTAAACGTTAAATCCGCATTTGTTAAATACTGAAAGTTCCAGACTGCAGGGGGAATTTCAGTGAAAATTTAAGTATGGTCAGAATTTGCAAAAATGAGGGGAAATAATTTTTTTTTAATATTTGAAGATTCCGGCATTTTTGAAATTCATGACTGCTACAACAGTATCCATGTGGTTATGGATTGCAGATTATCGGGAAATGCAGAGGATCGAGATTCATCGGCTGATCATAGAAAATTCCAATTTTTCAGTTCATGATACAGAGTGATGCTTAAGGGTTAGAGTCCTGATCTCCGGTGAAGGAACAGTTAGCTAGATTAGCGGTCGTTAGTACCAGTGATGAACTGTGGACGTTCAAAACGTTTAGTGATGATCTTAGGAATTAATGACTAGCTCCGTAGACCTATGGTTTCAAAATTACCAAGGAAATCTTATGATAACCTTTGGTGGCCATTATTTTAGTCTTCAAGCAGATGAATCATTCTTCTCTTTGGACTAACCGTCGTTGGATGATGATGTTTGGTGATTAAGTGGCGCTGGTCTGCCAGAGATAATTATACATCTGGCAATATGACTGAAGAGAAAGAATGTGATTTTAGTCACGGACGTATGTTTCTCAGATTCGATGCTTTACCAGGTTATCTGTTTCCGATGAAGATTTGCTGATTGAGCAGATTACCGATTTGCTAATCAAATCTTTCTGAAGGGTGCTTAACTATGATTACGGAAATCAGGATTTCAGATTTTTGAGGGTATTCGTTGATTTGAAGTTTTCCGATGTGGTGATTCGAAGTTTCTATCAATTGCCGGTTGAGTTTTTGATACTTTAGGAGTGTGCGGAATAAACTCTCGATGCTCAACGCTTATTCAAAAACTGAACTCGGTTGCGGTTATCGTCAAAACGGAGAAGCTGCAGCATTGATTAGCTTCGATATGATGATTATTCAAGAATTTGATTGATCAAGCAAATCAGAGGAGATCGGAAACCGTGCAACCAAAGATCTGAACTGGAGATTTCAGCGGAATTGAAAGTTGTCAATGCAAACCTGAATTATCAATTAAGAGGGAATTTGTTGACGCGTCTCGACGACATCAGCAAACACCTTGATTGAAGTTACAGAATATTCAAACACGGCTCAAAGTTTTGAAGTTCAAGATCAAGCTTCGACATTAACGAACAAGGGGGAATCCGTTGATGCACTATTCTGTTTGTCACTTGTCGAATAGGCTAGATTGAGCATGTGTTGAATATTGTATAGGTTAGAATCGAACACACGACCAAAATGCGGAGTTTATAGTGTAAAAGGGAAAAAGTTCGCCCAAACTTGACCTGTGGAGGTCAAGTTCGCTCGAACTTGACATGTGGCAGTCAAGTTCGCTCGAACTTGACATGTGGTAAGACAAGTTCGGCCGAACTTGTCGTATGGTGGAGGTGCTACCGGATTCTCTCCAGGAACTCCGGCAGCTGGACTTATAAAGATGTATACTCTTTCGGTATGAATGAAGACTTCCGCTGCATTCTACTTCTACTTCATTCTTAATAACATTCTACCGAAACTGTTATATACATTTACACATTAACTTCCGTCTAGAACCGCCTGATCACGGACCTTCAGGTATCAGAGCCATGGTTATAGGGAATTAGGTTACTAGAAATGCTTTGAACTAGTCGATAAACTTCCTAGGACCCTAACGCGAATTTATTTGCGTTTAGATTCTTAATACAATACCATCACCTATTCTTAGGTGAATACCAAAACAAAAACATAAATTTCAAAATGATTTTGGAAATCAAGCGTCTATTTTTGGATGATTCGCTTTTGGCTTTACAGTTTTCAAAATCTCGTCAAAGTTTGGGTTTTATTAATGTGAACACGTGCAATCTGGAAGGGTGGGTGCCTATACCCTGAGTTTTCTGTCTATGGCTAGAGTGTTCGTACAAATCCGCATTATCGGACCAGTCATCTTACCTGAGAACTCTTGGGGTGAGTGTCCACTTATAGGCTAAAGCATGTCTTCGCGATACATTATAAAGACCCATTTACTTTTATTAGTCACTGTGTCGTTTGTTTGTTATAAATAACGAACAAATGATCACAATTCTTATAATTTGTCGATATTTATACTTTCATCTTTGATTATCTTTTATCAATCTAATTCGCTCTCTCACATATTTCCTCTCTCTTTTAGAATGCCTCCTCGTCGCAACACTGCTCAAGATGCCGAAATGGCGGCTTTAATTGCGCAAAAAATGGCCGCTATACTTCCGAACCTTGTGACCCAACTAAATCAAGCATATAATAATAATAACAACAATAATGCACCTGCTCAGTGCAACTATAAACAATTTTGTTTGGCCAAACCACTCAAGTTTTCTGGGTCTGAGGGAGCTTATGGGCTCCTACAATGGTTCAAGAGTATCGAAAACACTTTCTGTTATGTGCAGTGCCCTAACGAACGCAAGGTAGAGTTTGCTACGAGTGTTTTCAAAAGAGAGCACTCACGTGGTGGAACGGAGTGATGAGAGACAGGGGTGCTAATGTGGCAATGGCTCAAACGTGGGAAGAGATTCGAGCTCTCATGATGAAAGAATTCTACCCACGTCATGAGCAAAGGGCACTTGAGAATGAGTTCCATGATCTTAAACAGGATAGTGGAGAACATCATGCCTACACTGACCGATATGAGGAGCTAAGTTTGTTGTGTCCTACGATGGTTACGCCTTTGGACAATGCAATCAAAAAGTACATTGATGGCCTGCCTGACCATGTTCAGGACATTGTTACGGGTAGCAACCCCACCACCGTTCGACAAGCTATCGAACTCTCTGCTACCCTGACTGAGTCTCAAATAAAAAGGGTAAACTTTTCCGCAAAGGCGATAAGAAACCATCTAATGAGACTATACAAGAAAAACCAAAGGACACTAAAAATGGACCCTCAAAAAGGTCAAAGAAGCATAAGGCTTCGCAAAACTTCGCTGTAGTTACTCAGAACAATCAAGTTGCTCCCAACCAACCAGCAAAGCCCCCTTCTAGGAAACCATACAATGGTACCGCACCTCTGTGCAACCAACCTCCACCACCATGCCAATGTTCATTGTGGAAAATGCTTAAATTGTGCACGTTTTGGACATACGGCTAACACTTATCGCATTACTGCTACACAAAACCAAATTGTTAACAACCCTGCTCAGGGATGTGCTCTTAACGCTGGAGTTAAAGAGCCTCGTGCCAATAACAATGCAGTTATAAACAACTCGGAGTTTACATTTTGATTTCTTTTGTTGTCCGAAACTCATGAACACTTTTTCAGATATTATGTAATGATATTTCATTTGCAAACTAATATGCTTGTCCATGTATGTGTAATGTATATCCATATAACAAATTACAAAGTTCTCATTCTTTACGAAATTGAACTACTCTCGTAATTCGTCTTGATTGTGAACGCACATTCTTTATCGAATAACACGTGAGATGCACACGCTATTCCAATTGTTGAAACAAAGCATCCTTCTTTAGCCCTGTCCATAATCCACCACTTGGCAAGATAAGCTATGCGGACTATGTTACGAGTTAAGTAATTATGGATGCACACATAATTAAGAAATTCGATGCATAGAAACCATAGTAAGTCCTGCTGAGTGTAATGACATAAAATCTAGAGTGATTAAATAACGAGACGAATGTAATACAATAAGAAAATGGTGGATACGCTGCTGGTACTTCCTATATATAACTGTTCTTATTGTATTACCAGTCGTAGCGTTATCCAAATCACTTGAGGATTTTATGTTATCCTAAATCAATATGTGCTATCTTAAACGAGAAACTGAAACTATCTATATTCATTTCCGCTTCTAATGAAGTATCCACTGGAAAATGAATTATCCCTTTATTTCCCCTTCTAAAGAAGTATCCACTGGGAAATGAATAATCTATTCATAATCTTTCATTTCCACTTCTAATGAAGTATCCACTGGAAAATGAATTATCCATTCATTTTCGCTTCTAAAGAAGTATCCACTGGGAAATGAATAATCTATTCGACAATCCTTCATTTCCGCTTCTAATGAATTATGCACTGGAAAATGAATTATCCATTCATTCAGTTTCGCTTCTAAAGAAGTATCCGCTGTTAAATGAATAATCTATTTAAAATCCTTCATTTCAGCTTCTAATGAAGTATCCACTGGAAAATGAATCATCCATTCATTCATTTTTGCTTCTAAAGAAGTATCCACTGAGAAATGAATAATCTAATTATAATCCTTCATTTCCACTTCTAATGAAGTATCCACTGGAAAATGAATTATCTATTCATTTTTGCTTTTAAAGAGGTATCCACTGGGAAATGAATAATCTATTCGACAATCCTTCATTTCTGCTTCTAATGAAGTATCCACTGGAAAATGAATTATCCATTCATTCATTCATTTTCGCTTCTAAAGAAGTATCCATTGGGAAATGAATATTCTATTTACAATCCTTCATTTCCGCCTCTAATGATGTATCCATTGGAAAATGAATTATCCACTAATTCATTTTCGCTTCTAAAGAAGTATCCACTGGAAAAAAAATAATTTTTTTACTATCCTTCATTTCCGCTTCTAATGACGTATCCACTGGAAAATGAATTATCAATGAATTCATTTTCGCTTCTAAAGAAGTATCCACTGGGTACTGAATAATCTATTCATAATCCTTCATTTCCGCTTCTGACAAAGTATCCACTGGAAAATGAATCATCCATTCATTTTCGCTTCCAAAGAAGTATCCACCGGGAAATGAATAATCTATTCATAATCCTTCATTTCCGCTTCTGACGAAGTATCCACTGGAAAATGAATTATCCATTCATTTTTGCTTCTAAAGAAGTATCCACTGGGAAATGAATAATCTATTCGACAATCCTTCATTTCCGCTTCTAATGAATTATGCACTGGAAAATGAATTATCCATTCATTCAGTTTCGCTTCTAAAGAAGTATCCGCTGTTAGATGAATAATCTATTTAAAATCCTTCATTTCTGCTTCTAATGAAGTATCCACTGGAAAATGAATCATCTATTCATTCATTTTTGCTTCTAAAGAAGTATCCACTGAGAAATGAATAATCTAATTATAATCCTTAATTTCCACTTCTAATGAAGTATCCACTGGAAAATGAATTATCTATTCATTTTTGCTTTTAAAGAGGTATCCACTGGGAAATGAATAATCTATTCGACAATCCTTCATTTCTGCTTCTAATGAAGTATCCACTGGAAAATGAATTATCCATTCATTCATTTTCGCTTCTAAAGAAGTATCCATTGGGAAATGAATATTCTATTTACAATCCTTCATTTCCGCTTCTAATGATGTATCCATTGGAAAATGAATTATCCATTAATTTATTTTCGCTTCTAAAGAAGTATCCACTGGAAAAAAAATAATTTTTTGCAATCCTTCATTTCCGCTTCTAATGAAGTATCCACTGGAAAATGAATTATCCATGAATTCATTTTCGCTTCTAAAGAAGTATCCACTGGGTACTGAATAATCTATTCGTAATCCTTCATTTCCGCTTCTGACAAAGAATCCACTGGAAAATGAATCATCCATTCATTTTCGCTTCCAAAGAAGTATCCACCGGGAAATGAATAATCTATTCATAATCCTTCATTTCCGCTTCTGACGAAGTATCCACTGGAAAATGAATTATCCATTCATTTTCGCTTCTAAAGAAGGATCCACTGGGAAATGAATAATCTATTCGACAATCCTTCATTTCCGCTTCTAAGGAATTTTGCACTGGAAAATGAATTATCCATTCATTCAGTTTCGCTTCTAAAGAAGTATCCGCTGTTAAATGAATAATCTATTTAAAATCCTTCATTTCTGCTTCTAATGAAGTATCCACTGGAAAATGAATCATCCATTCATTCATTTTTGCTTCTAAAGAAGTATCCACTGAGAAATGAATAATCTAATTTAATCAATTTCCACTTCTAATGAAGTATCCACTGGAAAATGAATTATCTATTCATTTTTGCTTTTAAAGAGGTATCCACTGGGAAATGAATAATCTATTCGACAATCCTTCATTTCTGCTTCTAATGAAGTATCCACTGGAAAATGAATTATCCATTCATTCATTTTCGCTTCTACAGAAGTATCCATTAGGAAATGAATATTCTATTTATAATCCTTCATTTCCGGTTCTAATGATGTATCCATTGGAAAATGAATTATCCATTAATTCATTTTCGCTTCTAAAGAAGTATCCACTGGAAAAAAATAATTTTTTTACAATCCTTCATTTCCGCTTCTAATGAAGTATCCACTAGAAAATGAATTATCCATGAATTCATTTTCGCTTCTAAAGAAGTATCCACTGGGTACTGAATAATCTATTCATAATCCTTCATTTTCGCTTCTGACAAAGTATCCACTGGAAAATGAATCATCCATTCATTTTCGCTTCCACAGAAGTATCCACCGGGAAATGAATAATCTATTCATAATCCTTCATTTCCGTTTCTGACGAAGTATCCACTGGAAAATGAATTATCCATTCATTTTCGCTTCTAAAGAAGTATCCACTGGGAAATGAATAATCTATTCGACAATCCTTCATTTCCGCTTCTAATGAATTATGCACTGGAAAATGAATTATCCAGTCATTCAGTTTCGCTTCTAAAGAAGTATCCGCTGTTAAATGAATAATCTATTTAAAATCCTTCATTTCTGCTTCTAATGAAGTATCCACTGGAAAATGAATCATCCATTCATTCATTTTTGTTTCTAAAGAAGTATCCACTGAGAAATGAATAATCTAATTATAATCCTTAATTTCCACTTCTAATGAAGTATCCACTGGAAAATGAATTATCTATTCATTTTTGCTTTTAAAGAGGTATCCACTGGGAAATGAATAATCTATTCGACAATCCTTCATTTCTGCTTCTAATGAAGTATCCACTGGAAAATGAATTATCCATTCATTCATTTTCGCTTCTAAAGAAGTATCCATTGGGAAATGAATATTCTATTTACAATCCTTCATTTCCGCTTCTAATGATGTATCCATTGGAAAATGAATTATCCATTAATTTATTTTCGCTTCTAAAGAAGTATCCATGGAAAAAAATATTTTTTTTACAATCCTTCTATTCCGCTTCTAATGAAGTATCCACTGGAAAATGAATTATCAATGAATTCATTTTCGCTTCTAAAGAAGTATCCACTGGGTACTGAATAATCTATTCATAATCCTTCATTTCCGCTTCTGACAAAGTATCCACTGGAAAATGAATCATCCATTCATTTTCGCTTCCAAAGAAGTATCCACCGGGAAATGAATAATCTATTCATAATCCTTCATTTCCGCTTCTGACGAAGTATCCACTGGAAAATGAATTACCCATTCATTTTCGCTTCTAAAGAAGTATCCACTGGGAAATGAATAATCTATTCGACAATCCTTCATTTCCGCTTCTAATGAATTATGCACTGGAAAATGAATTATCCATTCATTCAGTTTCGCTTCTAAAGAAGTATCCGCTGTTAAATGAATAATCTATTTAAAATCCTTCATTTCTGCTTCTAATGAAGATCCACTGGAAAATGAATCATCCATTCATTCATTTTTGCTTCTAAAGAAGTATCCACTGAGAAATGAATAATCTAATTATAATCCTTGATTTCCACTTCTAATGAAGTATCCACTGGAAAATGAATTATCTATTCATTTTTGCTTTTAAAGAGGTATCCACTGGGAAATGAATAATCTATTCGACAATCCTTCATTTCTGCTTCTAATGAAGTATCCACTGGAAAATGAATTATCCATTCATTCATTTTCACTTCTAAAGAAGTATCCATTGGGAAATGAATATTCTATTTACAATCCTTCATTTCCGCTTCTAATGATGTATCTATTGGAAAATGAATTATCCATTAATTCATTTTCGCTTCTAAAGAAGTATCCACTGGAAAAAAAATAATTTTTTTACAATCCTTCATTTCCGCTTCTAATGAAGTATCCACTGGAAAATGAATTATCCATGAATTCATTTTCGCTTCTAAGAAGTATCCACTGGGTACTGAATAATCTATTCATAATCCTTCATTTCCGCTTCTGACAAAGTATCCACTGGAAAATGAATCATCCATTCATTTTCGCTTCCAAAGAAGTATCCACCGGGAAATGAATAATCTATTCATAATCCTTCATTGCCGCTTCTGACGAAGTATCCACTGGAAAATGAATTATCCATTCATTTTTGCTTCTAAAGAAGTATCCACTGGGAAATGAATAATCTATTCATAATCCTTCATTTCCGCTTCTAATGAATTATGCATTGGAAAATGAATTATCCATTCATTTTCACTTCAGAAGAATATCCACTAGGAAATGAATAATCTATTTCATACATCCTTCATCTCTACTTCTGATGAAGTATCCACTGAGCAAAATGAGTTATCCATTCATTTTCGCTTCTGAATAAATATCCACTGAGCAATGAATAATCTAATCTTAATCCTTCATCTCCACTTCTGACGAAGAACCCATTGAGGAAAATGAATCATCCATTTATTTTGCTTCTGAAGAATATCCACTGCAGAGATGAAACACAAATCCTTATAGAATCTTCCTATCTTAATAATTAGATTCTTAAAGGGACACTTGAAGTATTACATTTAAATCCTTGATTGGATTTCTAAGAATGCTTAACAAGACACTGAAACGAAGGGCCAAATCCTTACAAAATCTTTCTATTTTAATAGTTAGACACTTAAAGGATACTCACAGGACTATTGGTCGATTTGGGTAAACCATAAATCAAATCCCTCATCTCCACTTTCTTCATTAATAAAGGAAGTATCTATTACGAGCTGAGCATCACAGGTATAACAGCCCATCCCCACTTCCTACATTATCTAAGGAAGTATCCACTAGGGAATGATAAAGTTATGCCTTACGTAGAGATCCTTGATGGGTTATTCGATGTAAATAGATGAAACCCTAGATTCCATGCAAAACGATTGCTTAACATAACTTATGCAAACGGATTCCTACGAATAAATTTTGGGACGAAATTTCCTAAAGTAGGGGAGACTGTGACAATAGTGTCTTCAGTTGTCATTATCAAATCCCGAACAATTTCATAAGCAATAAACCTTGAGTTTTATTCATTGAATTATGCAATTTATCCATAACAGTTGCACAATATCAATCCTTTTTCAAAATTAAGCTCTTAAACAATTTCTGGAAAGTTATACGTAAACTGTTACGTAAACGTAATCAGTTAATGCAACGTGTATTCCGGAATAGTGACATAAGGTAAACATACCCTAAATATCCTTTACATAACTTAGAAATAAGGTTTGAAGGGTTTGGTATGTCAAAAACAAGCCTATTCGATCACAGGGACTATTTACGACAACCTATGAAAGTCTTCCAATTCTCGTAGCGACGTACACTCCGGAACAATGTAGCAAGCTTAACATCCAAAAAAATTGTAATAACTAATATCTTGTATTTTAGTGATTGGAATGCAAAAATATCATTCGTTGCGCATTTACGGTCATTTGCGCGTCATTACGATTTCCTTCGTAATTAACCGAAAACCGCAATTATACGACCGAACGAACCAACACCCGGACATTTTTGGACTTATTTTCAAGTTCCCTATTCTTTAGCGTCCTTATAAAGCTTAAAAATGTGGCTAACGGGTGTTAGAAGTGCCAAAACGCGACGAAATAAGTGCAGGGGCCTGTTCCGCCAATTTCTGAAACTTTGTGCCAGCAAGGGTGGATGCGGATCACATCCAAAAGTCCATACGGTCCGCATCCAGGTGCTAGAACAACAAAATTGTGGCAGCTCCTTTTTAACTCTCGTGAACACAAAGAGAAACGATTTTTGCCACTTCTCACCTGTATTTGACACTTGTTTAAGCCCTCCTAAGATCATGCCAACCCATTGGACACTTGGAATGATCTTATGGCTTCAAGATTCCTATAAATAGCAAGCTTATTCACCATTTTTCCTTGCTCATTTCTCATTCTTCTCTACTTGCTCTAAGTTGGAGTGCAACCTTTGTGGAGGCCTCCCAACTGAGCATTCTTCTTCTTGGAGCTCTTCAAGTGTTCATCAGCACAAGTAAGTGCTCTCTCCTTGTCTTGTTTCATTTATTTTAGCTATTTCAAACTAAAAGTCAAACAATGTTTGACTTTCAGCTTTGACCATTAATTGGTCAAGACAAAGTTCAATTGAACTTTGCAACGTGATCGTAATCACGATGGTTATGATCCATAGCGATCATGCCTACTGATTACCACGTTTACTAGTTGTAGTGACGAGTCAAAGTTTCGTCAATAATGCGCAAATTGCGCATTATATGACGAAACTATTTTCGCGTATCAAAACACTTTGTTTTGATACAAAATCAGTTCTATAAACATAGTTAGACATGTTTAAAAATGTCTAACCCGTCACTTTTAGTTTAATGCTTATTTAGGGTCGTAAGTCGAGCGGTATTGACCACCGCTTTAACTTTCGAATCCGACCTGTTTGGTCGATCTTAGGATCCGACCAAACATATATTTGTGACCATAGTTGTATAGGGAATAAACCTCTGAGGTTATACCTTATGGTCACATCGTTTGGTTAGTATTATGTTAAGTCGCTAATTATGCCTTTATAAATGACCAAAATGCCTTTTTCCACATAAATCAACTTTAAGCATATATGACCAATATTTTGACATATTAACTTAAGTTGCAACTATATCTTACTTATTTTGGCATATTAGGCTAATCACAACACATGTCTAACAATCCGAACACATATTAACGCAAATGGCATGCTAAAGTAGCGTAAACTACCTTAACGAGTCATAACGGGTCAAAAGCACTTAGGAATCTTTCCAAAACAGAATGTAGACTTTGTTTAACCATTTTGTTGGTGCATAATGTCTATGTCTTAGTCTTATATCGAGTCTGTATAGAATAGAGCTGAATAGGCTAGCTGTATGAAGTATTTATGTTATATAGAGTCAAGTTCGCCCATAGTTGTCATGTAATGACAAGTTCGGCCGAACTTGCTAAGGCAAGTTTGGGCGAACTTGCACTACTATAAATACCTAGCTTGCCTCACTCATTTGTAACTTTGGCATCTTGGAGGTGAAGATCTGTCAATCTGGATTCTTGACTGTTACATCAATAAAATTGACTATTAACTGATTAATTCTTGTCTTTGGTAAACAAGTCGTAATATTTCCGCTATTATGAACGTTAGATATCAAATTTAGGTTCCTTAGCATCAAGGATCGGTCCTACAAGTGGTATCAGAGCTAGAACAGCCTGATTTGATAGTATTCAAGACAAGAACAGCCTGATTTGATAGTAATCAAGACAAGAACACTTCTATTTCTACTCCATTCTTCTATTTTTCATAAAAAATGAAGAATTCACGGTCAAAATCTTTTCAATTTTGAATATAACATGTAAAATACAACAAAGATAAACCCTTGAAAGATTGGAGACCAAATTCAACCGAATTGATGTCAAAATTTTTAAAAAACCATGATTTTTAAAACAATTTCCATCGAACTTGTTAGCCAAGTTCGACCGAACTTGTGCTAAAAAGTCATTTTTTTCAGTGAATTCTTACCAAGTTCGCTCAAAATTGAGGTATTTTTGAAGGAATTAAGGCTAAGTTCGCTCGATGGTACTACAATCTCATTGATATTCTATCAAGTTCGACCGAACTTGATAAAATTTCAAGGATTTTAGCTAAGTTCGCCCGAAGTTGCTAAATTCTCATCAAATTCTTTCTACAAGTTCGCTCGAGGTTAACTAAGGGTTGTTTTTCAAAACAGTTATAAGTTCGACCGAAGTTCAAGAGAATCTTTTCATTTCTAAAGTCACAAGTTCAACTAAACCTGTGACAAAATCTGGGAATTCTTCATTTCAACTACAAGTTCGACTGAACTTGTAGTATTTCTAACATTTTCAAAAGTTTTAAAGTGATTTCAGCGTACGAGTCTCGTTATTCGCAATGGATGATATTCAAAGAGCTTATATGTCCGGAGTGGGTTCATCAAATGCCAACGTGATTCAACAAGTCAATCTTGACAACGAGATGGGCATGACTGTTGAACCGCCAAAGCTAATGAGCATGGACGAGTATGAAGGATAGAAGGAGAAGTTTACTTATTGGGTATAGGCCATGCATTTCTAAGGCTGGGTATCGATTGCGAGAGGTTACACTGTTCCGTTGGACGAACATCAGCAAGTACTAGAGAAGTACAAGTACACCACAATACAAAAAGATGAATACATTGCTGAGAAAAAGATGATAAGCCTTATTCAACAATTTGTTAAAGAAGATATTCTGGTCTTGTTGCCAGAATACACGACTGCGAGAGAACTCTGGATATCGCTGCAAAAGAAATACCAAGGAAGCGCAGTAAGAAAGCTCGCATCATGAAGGAGTTCGATATTTTTAACATGTTGAAGGGCGAGACAATGAAGCAGATGATTGAGCGTTTCTGTCATCTAAAAGTCCAAATGAGAAGACATATTCTTGAGAAGACGGAACAAGAATACATCGACAAGCTTGCAGATGCGTTACCTGACGGATAGTGGACTACTTACCTGATGGTTCTGAAAGAAAGTGCAAATTGGGAATTCTTGAAGTTTTCTACATTTATCGACAAACTTGAAGGCCATGAAATGGAACTTCTAACGATCGTAAAATCTAAAAATGCGAATGTTGTTCAAGATGTTGGTCTGTATTACAAAACAGGAATGCAAGACAACATTTCAAGTCCAAAGATTCAGGGAGCATTCAGTGCAAACATGAATTCTTCTCCACAGAATCAGAACCAATCATATCCACAATATGATCAAAGTCAACAAAGCTCTTCGTTCTCAAGCACAATGTCAAATGCTTCTTATCAGAGTCAAGCAAATTAGAATCAACAAACGAATTCTGATCCGAATGTGTACAAGTGTAACATTGCTGTGAATCTAAACAATGTTGTTTCTGAGCAAGTTGCAAAATAACACATGTCACTTCTCGCTACTGTTCTAGAATCGTACGAAAGTCTTGTAGCTGGAAAGATCGGCAATCCCGAGACGACCGTCGAGGACTACGATCAGGTGGACGAAGAAGAGCTTGAGCTGATGGATATCAAGTGGTCACTAGCTTCTATCATTTGAAGAGTGACAAAGTTTGTTGCACTCACTGGTCGACATATCGGAAATTCAAGCAACAAGCTAGGGTTCGACAAATTGAAGGTCACTTATTTCAGATGCCGACAGAAAGGGCATTTTAAGAGAGAATGCAAAAATCCTGAAGCCTCGGGCAATCAAAGTCTTTTGGAGGGGGGAACCAATAGTACAAGAAGTCACTTCAGTATGAGCCTTTCCTAAAGAAGACACAAGTTGAGATTCAAGAAAAGCGAAACAGCAGTAATACTGATAAAGCAATGGTTGCTTCGAACGAAGATGATGGTTTCGATTGGAATTCTTATATCGGTAAGAAGACCGGAGTTGCATTAATGGCTGAGATTGTTGAAGATACATCTGCCGAAGAAGCAGCTGCTATAGAGAATATTTTGCTGGAACAGTATCCGCAACAACAACAAGAGGAAGAGGAGTATATTCACATGCAGAATCAAGGCATTTTATCTCCTAACTCATGTGATAGTTTTGCAGGTCATTTTGACGGAAGTTCTTAGGAGCAAGTTGCTGAGGAGAAATCTATTGCTAAAGAAGTCATTGATGTTACTCAAGAAATGAATGCTGAAAACCTCAAGGACATTGCCGATAAAGCTTTGATGGCAAATCTAACCAAGGTAGGTCCAAAGGTAAATGAGGTTGTCAAAGTACAAGTTGTAGAGGTTGAGAAAACTTGTACAAAATGTACTGAGCCATGTGCTGAATGAGCCAAAAAATCACAATCATCGCTGAACTAAATGTACATAACAAACATTTCAAATACGATTATCATACAATGAAGGAAGCGTATGACAAAATGAAAGATGATTATGGCAGGCTCGATAGAAATATATCAAACAACATGATACTGTAAGAATGCTAAAAGGTACAGTAATGGATAAACAAAAAGAAATAAACATCTATATAAACACCATTGCTGAGACCAAACAACAACTCCAGGACATGAAAATTGAAACAAAACGTGTTCAACAACTTTTAAGAAGTTACACTTGTAACACGTATGTCATTGATCACATTCTTCCGACAATTCCATCAGAAGAAAAACCTAAATAGAAAATTGGTAAAGAATATAGCAATGTTCCTCCACCCCTATGCGAATAGTATTGTCGCAAAACCGTTAATGGGATGGATAAGGCACACAACATTGAGTTGTTATCTGAAAATAAAATCGAGTTGCCGGAGAACATTGATGTAGTCTATACTAAAACAGATGATGACAATGCGGTAGTGAAAAAGCTGGTTGAAAATGTTCTGAATGATTCTGATAATGGCAAATTTGATAGCGCCACCTCGAGTTTGAACAGTTCTGACACAAATTCTGAAAATGACAAGACATCATCGGAAGATGATCTATGTGATGATCCTAACGTTGTCATGTACAAGGTTAAGGAATCTGATAGATTATACTTTGATGACAGTTTTCCGATTCGGAACGTCAAAGAAGATCAATTGGATAAACTGTTTAAACTGGTTGAAGTCACATCAGATGACCTGGAGAAATATGAAAAGAAATTCTATTCAAAATCCAAAAGAAATTACAATAACTACCGAAGGAATGGTGGTGATCATCCGGAAAACCGGAGAGCTGGGTTGGGATTAGAGGAATCTGATGAACCGAAAAAGAAAATGTCACCTTTTCATGAATACAAAGATAAAAACATGAAATTTGTTTATGGGACAAGCACGGTTGACGAGGAGAGTTTGATCGGAAAACAATCAAACGATGAATTCAAGAAACAGAAAGAACTTCAAGTTAAGGCGAAAGCCACAAGTGGTGTAAAATCCACTAGTGGTCATTCACATGATAATCGAACTTGCTTCAAGTGCAACGAAGTTGGTCATAGTGCACGTAAGTTTCCGATGTCAAAACCAGCCTATCTTCGAAGAAAAGAAAGTTCAGATGTTGTGAAACCAAAGAAACCAGAGTTTGTAAAACCTGTAAATATTTGAAAAGAAATGAATCAAAACCTGAAGATAGACCCAAATCTGAAAAGAAGTTTGTAAATTCAATTTTCAAAAAAGGTGAATCTTCAAAAGCAAATGAAACAAAGTTTTACATCAAAAAGGCTAATATCAAATCGCAAGCCTGGGTTGCTAAGAGAAGGTCAACAACATCTGAGATCACTAAGTCTGAACCTGTTAAGACTAGTGATAGCATGAAAGAATCAAAATCTGAAATAAGTCTAAACTGTCAAAACTACAAGTGGTAATAGTTTGAAAGATAACAAAAAAGTGAAGTTTTCAAACATAAACATCATAGAAAATCCAGATGATGAATATGAATTCGATTATGCTGACGAAGGTGAATTTGATTACGATGATGGTTATCCAATTCAACCCAAGACCAAGAAGGCTTGGGTCACGCTGTTTAACTAATTGTTGAAATGTGCAGGGGCTCCAGAGGTCCGTACTTTCCAAGTGGATTCTGGATAGTGGAGCTTCGAGACAGATGACGGGAATGAAAGCACTCTTGTTCGACATAAAAGCTATTAATGGTGGATATGTTAGATTTGCTGGAAACCAAGGTGGAAGGATTGTCGCCGAGGGAAAGCTCTTAAACGGAGTTGTTTCTTTTGATCAAGTGAACTACATTGCGGAGATTTGAAACAACCTTCTGAGTATTTCTCAAATTTGTGATAAGAAGTTTACCATCTACTTCAATGATAAAGAATGCATGATAATCAAACCAGGTTTCAAAATACAAGACGCGTGGATACTCATGCATGCACCAAGAGAGAATGATTTGTATGTTCTTGACATGGGAAATGCTACTACTTCTTCAAAAACGGCACAATGTTTTGTCTCGAAAGCAACTGAGAAGGAGTCAATCTTATGGCATAGAAAGATGGGCCACATTCACCTGAGAAAGATGAATTATTTGGTGCATAACGATTTGGTTGAAGGTGTGAATCTGAAAAGTTTTCATATGTCAGATAATTGCCTCGAGTGTAAAAGGGAAAGCAGATCAAGAAATCTCATCCAAGATAGATTCTCAATTCGATAAAGTTGCCTCTCGAAAGACTTCACATGGATTCTTTGGTCCAGTAAATGTCAGAAGCATCTCTGGAGATCTCTACTGCTTGGTAGTTACAGACGATTACTCCCGATACTCGTGGGTATTCTTCCAAGAATCAAAAGATGAGACGTTTGAAAATTTGGTGATTCTTTTCAAGAAACTTGAGAACCTGTACCATCTTCCGGTGAGACGCATTAGAAGTGACAACGGTACTGAGTTCAAAAACACAAAAATGAAGGAATTCTGCAATGCTAAACGGATTTGCACAATTTTGGTGCACCCTACACTCCGCAACAAAATGATGTAGCTGAACGGAAGAATAGGACGCTTGTTGAAACTGCAAGAACCATGCTTGCAGACTCAAAGCTTCCAGTCAGCTTCTGGAGTGAAGCAGTTGCAACGGCTTGTTACACACTCAACAGGGTCCTAACAGTAAAACCAACGAAGAAGACCTGTTTTGAGATGATCAATCAACGAAAACCGAATTTGAAGTTCTTAGAACAATTTGGAGCGTCGTGTACTGTAATCGATCAAGATGGCAAATTCGGAGCTAAATCACTCGAAGGTTTCTTTGTTGGATATGCAAGTCCATTGCAAAGAGTTTACGTTCCTTCATTGAGAAGAGTTATTGAAGCGCAACATGTTGATTGTTTTAACTATACAGATCCTATTCAGAGAAATGGTGATGCATGGTTATTCAACTATCAAGACTTGTGGAAATCATTTGATTTGCCTGAAGAACCATCCGATGAAGAAATCGCAATGTTATATTATCTTCATCCATCAGCAAATCAAGAGCAAATCGTCAGACCGATTGTGGTTAATCAACCTACGTTGGGATCATCTTTTTCTGATGCTAGTTCAAGTAATAGCGGTGATCAAGAAAGTCAAATAAATCAAGTGACACCGACTACAGAACCGGTCAATACTATCAATACTACAGTAAATCCTAATCTTTCTGAAGCACAGAGTGTATACTCGGACGAGGCTCCAACATTCAATGCCGATGGAGAATCTTCTTCAGATGAAGAAGCAGAGCAGATTACAAGTTTATTGAATGAATCTACAAGCCCGAGTACTGCTCCTGAAGTTGAAGTAGTAGTAGATCAACATATCACAAATCAAGAGAATATTGTGGTAGTTCCAGGCGAAGTAATGCCAAGATCATATTCTTATCATCCGTCAAATTCTATAATAGGCGAATTACAAGCTAGTGTGAGAACACGGAGTCAAGTAACAAAGCTTTGAGCTGTTTCTATACTCGTGTTGCTCCAATTCAAGAGTATTGCTACTATTCATGTTTTATATCCCATATGGAGCCAAAAAGTGTTTCTGAAGCTTTAGGCGATGAAAACTGGGTAGAAGCAATGCAAGAGGAACTGTTACAGTTCGAGAAGTTAGGAATGTGGAAGCTTGTAGACCTACCTGAAAATCAGAAATCGATTGATACGAAATGGGTCTTTAAATGCAAGCGAGACGATCGAGGGGTTATAGTTCGAAACAAAGCTCGGCTTGTTGTCAAGGGATTTCACCAGCAGGAAGGGATAGACTACACAGAAGTCTACGCACCAGTAGCTCGCTTAGAATCTATTAGAATATTCCTTGCTTTCGCAGCATGAAAGGATTTAAAGTCTATCAGTTGGATGTCACATAAGCTTTTCAGTACCAAAAATTACGCGAGAAGGTGTACGTCGGACACCCACCAGGGTTTGTCGATCCACTTAACAAAAAGAAAGCATATCTTCTTGATAAAACTCTTTAAGGTTTAAACCAAGCCCCGAGAGCTTGGTACGAGACGTTATTGCATGATCTCATAGGAAACGGCTTTGTCAGAGGAACTGTGGATAGTACTCTCTTCACCAGAGAAGTTGGTAGTCATCTAATTATCGTTCAAATCTATGTGGACGACATCATCTTTGGATCAACGAATGATAGTCTTTGCAAGGAGTTTGAGGGCATCATGAAGAAGAAATTCGAAATGTCTTTGATGGGCGAAATGAAATTATTCCTCGGATTGCAAGTAGGTCAACTTCTAGACGGTATT
The DNA here is from genome assembly GCA_947069175.1 of Scalesia atractyloides. Classification (NCBI taxonomy): domain Eukaryota; kingdom Viridiplantae; phylum Streptophyta; class Magnoliopsida; order Asterales; family Asteraceae; genus Scalesia; species Scalesia atractyloides. Next base: position 60,089,529 of record CAMTDV010000025.1, read on the forward strand.
TTAATTCATCAGACCAAGTATGTGCACGACATCTTGAAGAAGTTTGATATGGAAAGCTCGAAGCCGTTATCTACTCCTCTTGCTCTTAATCACGGGATTTGCATTGTCGAAACTGGAACCAAAGTTGATGAGACGCTCTACAGATCAATGATAGGATCATTGATGTATCTGACGGCATCGCGCCCAGATATCATGTATCCTACCTGCGTATACGCCAGATATCAGTCAAGCCCGAGAATTTCACACATGCAGATCGTGAAGCGAATCTTCAGATATTTGAAGGGATGCCCAAGCACCAGCTTGTGGCACCCGAAGAATGATAATTTCGATCTTGCAGGATACGCTGGTTCGGATTTTGGTGTAGATAAGTTGAATTCAAAATCGACTACAACGGGATGCCAGTTCTTCGGAACAAGAATGGTAACATGGCAGTGTAAGAAACAGACTACGGTCGCTCTCTCTACCTGTGAAGCTGAGTATATCTCGGCCTCCAGCTGTTGTTCACAGATTCTGTGGATACAACTGCAGATGAGAGACTATGGTCTGCAATTTCTCGACACTCCGCTATATGTTGATAATAAGCAGCCATTGATATAACTAAAAATCCGGTTCATCACTCACGCACAAAATACATTGAAATTCGTGACTGCTACGAAAAGAAGTTAGTGCGAATAGAAAAAATCCACACCGATGAACAAAAGGCTAATTTTTATACCAAACCATTTTCTTTATCACGGTTTAAATACTTGTTAAGAATTAATGGTATGAAAAATTTGCTGACAGGTGCGGACGCTGAAATTGAATACGGATCGGACGACGAGTTTGTGTGATCCACATTGGTTTGTCTATATCTTCTAGTTTAGAATTTTATTAAAAACTAAAATCCAAAAAGATGTTTTTGATTTTGGGGGAGAAATGTTAGAGAAAATACAAAAAACATTTGAAAATTTTAAAATCCAAAAACATTTGAAAAATGCGAAAAGTACAAAAACATTGAAAAAGACAAAAAGAATTCAGTGTCACAAAAAGGAAACGATAGTACATCAGTGGACCATCACAGTATGCTAAATAAATGTAAAGTTTAAAAGTGATAAACAAGTCTACTATGGATGTGTCGATAGGCTTAACACATTCAGTAATCTGTTTTCGAGATATAAACTAAATTTTACAACTGCTTAATCTTGTGGATTAACACATCTTGGATATATGGACTTAGTACTCTGAAACTTTGCTTGAGAGCCTGCTTCTGAGATACGAGGTCTTTATAGATAGTTGATATATGGGGTATCATACAAGTTCTTCTGATTTTGCGGAAGCAATAGCCTAGAACTTCTATAATACTTTCGCAATAAACCCTTAAGCTGCATGCAATCTTGAAAAGTATCGAAAGATCTAATCATTTGCAGTGCTAAAAAGATTCCTTAAATGGAACATACCTTAAAGTCGAGCCTTCTTCTCTTTGTCTGTACGATAGTACTAACCTGAGCTCTCAAGGTCTCGCAAAAGCCTGATACAGATATCAATTACGCTATATTCACCTGTAAGATGAAATCGAGGGAATCTTGATGCGGGAGTATATTCAAGAAGTGGGAACCGCAGATAAGTCAAGTTTCACAAATCATACCTTAACATATCTTGAAACAGTTGAGAAACATGGTAAAGTTTAAGTGGACATACATATCGACAATCTAGGTAAACGAGTTTAAAACTTAAAAGTCATCTAAAGGTCAACGGTACTGGTGATATGTCTCATACAACTGATATGATCCTTTTGACACAAATTCACAAAATATGTTTGTAAATATGTTTGTACATAGTTTATATTGTCCTGTACATAGTTTATCAGCTTTACAGATTAAAACCAAAAAGGTTTTCAGTGTGTTTTACATAATCTTATAAAAATACAAAAAGATTTTGTTTCTACATTGTTTTTCAGCAAACCAACGTTGGAGAACGGGTCTTCGAAGTCTGGTAAGGTGCTAGAACTGGTCGGAATCTCTTTGACAACGGGCTGGGAGCTAATTCTGTAAATTCTGAAAAGCCAAAACGATATAAAGTTCATTAACTTGAAACTTTAATTTTGAAAATATCAATAGTTTGTTCGTAACGGGTCAAACCGGGGTCATTAACATGGACTCGGCAGACAAATCGGTTAACCAAGGTCATTAGCTTGGACTTGGTCAACTGAGTGGATTTTAATAACTGGTAAAAGTTGGAAACTTCAGGGGTTAAATTGCAAAAAGTTGAAAAAATTTTGAAAATGAGTTTGGCAAGTTCGGCCAAACTTGCTAAACTGAATTAAGTTTAACAATCATAGCAAGTTCGACCGAACTTGCAAGTGATGGCTGTTTGTTATTTGTTAAGTTCGCCCGAACTTGAATGGGCTTTGTTCTGGACTTAACAAGTTCGCCCGAACTTGCCAGGATATGAGTACCGAACAAGTTTGGACGAACTCATTCATATGCTACATACACCCTCTGAGCGAACTTAAGACTTTTGAGAGAATTTGTGATTTTGGCTTGATAGTACTGTCATACTGCCCAAATTTCATTTCATATTGGTGATTTGCACACCATTATCAATGGTTGAGGTGTGTATTTGATGTTTGATCCGTGATTTGATCATTATTGAAACATATCAGATCTGAAATGTTAAATTTGATAGATATAGGATAATTTGGACAAAATTGAACATAAAAACTTGATCTACAACATTAATCGACCATGAAAATGATTGGAATTTGTTTAAAATAAACGGATTTGTGTTTAACAGGTTTGAATTTGTGAATTTTTATATAAGTTCACCGGAACTTAGTGTTTAAGTGTTTGAAATTTGGTAACATAAGTTCCCCCGAACTTATGAAATAAGAAATGAACTTGTTTGTAATACATGTTCAGGCGAACTTGATAAAATCAGAATGTTGTAACACATATCAAGTTCGCCCGAACTTGATGAAAATTTTAGAAAATTTTGTAATTTTTTCTCGTAACGCGTGCTAATTTTTTCGTCGTTTTTCAGGCTCAAAAACCAACAAGGGTGATTTCTATGGATTTTTCTAAATTCCATAACACGTGTATTACGCTCGATAAAGCAATATGTCCATCTTTGAAGGAATACGACAACATTTTAAAGTTTCTTAAGGAGTGTCCTATTCATAGAGCAATCACGGAGCGCACCGTACATATCTCATGTATACCATTTCTGGATGAACGCAGAGCTCAACGATGATAAAAAGACCATTACATCATCTGTGCAAGTTGGAAACGATAACAAAAGTATTACAGTTAAAGAAGATGATATACGACGGATCTTACAATTCAACGATGATAAAGATGATCCGATATTTCTTGATGAGAAGATGGTTCGAGGTTGTTTTTATCGAATGGGTTACAAGGGGAGCGTGAATAAACCAACACTGAAGAAAGGGGAAGTGCCAAACCCCTACAAGCTCATGATGCATGCAATTATCCACACTTTCAGTCACCGAAAGGCAGTCCTTGACGATGTGAAAGATTATATGCCTGTATGGCAACGACACTGATTCTGAAGAAGCCGTTTAACTACTCAAAGCTTGTGTTTATTCTTATGTCAAAAAACATGGATGATTCGAGATCGTGCTTATCCGACGTTTGTTCAGATGCTAATCGATGAGAAGTACACAAATATTGCACGATATCCAAATGCTGTGTTATATCTAAGTCATCTTGATGATAAAACTGTGAAGAAGTTGTTAAAGTTTCAAAAGCAAGCATCAGCACCGGTTGCTAAACCAATATTTGGGGCTATCAAAGATTCAACTATATTGCACCGTCTGACAACAAATGGAGAAAAGACGGAAGTGATGATAAAAAAGAGTTAAACACTGAGAAAGAGTGGTTTAGAGATTTCAAGCCGAATACTCGAAGTGAGTGGTTCTTAAAGGCCGAAGTTGATAAGCCTAAGAAGAAACGAGCAGCAAAGAAAGTCGATACAATGCTTGTTGATAAAGATGAACCAGAGAATGTTCAGACTGAAGTTGGTTCTAGTGCAGCAGTGGTTGTTGAGAGTCAGGAAACAGTTAAAATGACTCAAGAGGATGATGTTATCTCTACAACATCAGAAAATGATGAAGATTCTGATGAAACTCCAGTAAAAGAACCAGAAAAATCAGAGGCTGAAATTAGAGCAGAAAAGGAGAAAGAAATGGATGTTGATTTTGATCTAAATCTCGAGAATGAGTCTGATGAAGAAAGGACCGAGAAAAAAACTAAGCGAGTGAAGTCTGCTACTATGTCATCGACAAAGACAACAGGGTCTCCTCAGACAAAGTGTAGGAAGAAAACAAAGAAAGCCCAAAAGCCAGTTAGTAAACGATACAAGAGTAAGCTAAAAAGCGGAGAAGTTACACAAGAACCTTTGGCGCACAGGAGAGAGAGTTACACAAGAATCTCCTACACAAGAACCTCCTGTAGTGGTTACAAGTGAAGCTGAACGTCCAGGAGTCACACAAGAACCTCCTGTGATTATCTCATCTGAAGCTGAAAGGCAAGGAGCCACACAAGAACCTCCTGTGTCTGGTTTATTGGAAGTACCTATTATTCAGTCTCCTGTTGCTCCAACGACTTCACATTTTGAAAGCTCTACTCTAAAGAAGACTACACCACAGACTGCTACTCCAAAGGCAAATCTGTTTGGTGATATGCATAATGATCCAATTATCTTCAAGATCTAAATGATTTCTTTCAAGAGACGAATGTTGATCTTCTCAAAAAACGTGTCAAGATCTTGGAAGAAAAAGTGGCCAAGAATGAAGAAGAGAAAGCTGAGCTGGTTAATAAGATGAATCTAAGCACAATTGAAAAAGAGATATTGAACGATAAGGTCAAAGTGTTGGAGAATGAACGGGAATACTTCAAAGCTTTAATCGAAGGTCTGCAAGATGCAAATGAGAAGCTGCAGACAGAAATTGCTGATTTAATGTCAATTCAAGCCTTAAATGATCGAAGATTCACTAGGATGCAGAAAGTTTTATCTAACACCCTGAGTATTGATTTTATTTCTGAGTATGATCGTATGGATCAACAAGAAGCTAAAGAAAAATCTGAAAAAGAGTTAGCTGCAAGTGGAAAAGGTAAAAGTATTGAGGGTGAAGCCCCTAAATCATCTAAAGTTGCAGAGAAGTCTGTTAATGATGTTGTGATAGCTTCTGAGTCCGATATTCTAAAGGTTGACGAATCTGTCAAGCCTTCTGATCCTATCATTGCTTCTAAAGATAAGGACGATGAAGAAGCAGAGAAAGAGGATAAAAATGATGATGAACAGAAAGATGATTCTGAGTATGAAGATTGGAATGTTGCTGATGATGACGATGATGATGATCAGGGAGGAGTTGATGTTAGAATCACTGAAGGAAAGGTTTCTAAGGATGTTGATTTTTCTTCTCTAATGGACGATGAATCTAATAAGATGGATGATCAAATTCAGGGGGAGTCAGGGCAGACAGGGCCATCAGATGATGTTGATATGGCGAATGTTGATAGATTTTCTAAGCCTGTTGCTGCGACAAAACCTATGCTATGGATGCTTGAACATAATATAGAGGAAGGCGAGTACGTGCATAACTATACGAAGGAAGATTTGGCGAATTTAATTGAAGTGATGCTGAAAATCTAGAGTTTGATTTTGAAGAAGATGTGTTGAATGTTAACACTTTTGAGCCGAATGATTATCAGTATGTTAGAAGATTTGAAGCTGATGAATACAACAGAGTGATTGTTGAAGATTGGTCTTCTGATGATGAAACAAATCAAACTGCGAAGTATGTCGGTCCTAACACAGATAGTTTTCCTACATTTGAGGAGATGTACAAGCAACTAGATGAAGATATGTTGAAAGAAAAGATTGAGGAATCAGTTCGAGAAGGTAAAGTACCAACGCCGATGACGAAAGAAGAGATAGCTCAAGCAAAGAAGTCTTGGTTTAAAGAAATGGCGCGCGAACGTAAGTTTTGACGTCCTCTAGCATTCTTTACCAGAGACAAAGATGTGTCATTGGGGGATATTCTGAGTTGGGGTTGGTTCAAGGAGCTGAACGTATATGCAATCAAAAGGGAATTTGCAGTGCAATACTTCAAATATCTTGCTGATTTCAAGACTTTACCATATTGGGACGTTGAGGAGCTGGTTCAATTGTGAATATTACATATCAGATGAAGTACATTGATCAGTTGTTATGGAAGATGATCAAGTATGAAGCGGTAAAAGGATTTAACTATTGGAAGACATTTATTCCAGGTCGCCGAATCAAAACAAACAAGAAGACGGGAGAAAAAAGACATAACTTTGATAATGAAGCGACGTAGAGCCATGAGAAACATGTCGTTGATGCCGATTGAACAAAACTTCTATCCAGTGTTCAGGTGGTGGCAGATAGATCCAACCACATGTGAAGCTGTGTTACGTTTTGAATAACACTTGGATATTACAAAGGAAAGAGTTGAGATTTTAGCATTTCAGGGCATGAGGGGATTATAGAGAACGATCAGGATTTTAGATCCAATGTGGCTTGTTAACTGTTCCAGAGAAGATATCAAAACCTTGTTCTACAGCAAGATTGTATTCGAAGAACGTGAAAAAGAACAAGCTATGCAGTATCAAAGAGTTGTGAATGCTTGCTATACGCATGAAGTAAATTTAGGAAAGATGTGGCAGACAAGCTGGAGAGATCTGGAACGGGTTGAGTTTTTAAAAGAGGAGAAGCGTCTTGAAGCTATTCATGAGAAAGGTAGAAAGGCAAGTGTTAGAAGATTTCTGTTTATGAACAAAGTGCCTCCTACAGACCAGACGCCGGATCCTAAACAAGAATGACGAAAGAAGCCTTACAAGAACTTCTTTGGTCGTGTGCGTTAATGTTTATTATGAAGACAGAGTTTTGAAGACTGATACAAGACAAAGACGATATCCAAGGGGGAGTCTGTTGGTGCATAATGTCTACGTCTTAGTCTTATATCGAGTCTGTATATAATAGAGTTGAATAGGCTAGCTGTATGAAGTATTTATGTTATATAGAGTCAAGTTTGCCCATAGTTGTCATGTAATGACAAGTTCGGCCGAACTTGCTAAGGCAAGTTCGGGCGAACTTATGTCACCTTCTGGTGAACTTGCACTACTATAAATACCTAGCTTGCCTCACTCATTTGTAACTTTGGCATCTTGGAGGCGAAGCTCTGTCAATCTAGATTCTTGACTGTTACATCAATAAAATTGACTATTAACTGATTAATTCTTGTCTTTGGTAAACACATCGTATGTTTCCGTTATTATGAACGTTAGATATCAAATTTAGGTTCCTTAGCATCGAGGATCGGTCCTACACATTTCATATGAGTTCCAACACTCATTTGTTTTACAAGACCTCATTCTATCTGATCCTCCGTTAAAGTCTTGATATTTACATAGTTATCCAATATTAGGATCCGCTTGATTCCTCGGACACTTGAGTTTGTTTGGTCATTGATAACAAAGGACACACTAGCAATCCATATAAGTACATAGTCCCCTCTTTTACGTTTATCAAATGTTTTGGGGTGATACATATGTGCTTAAGACTACTTTCGCGTTTTCATGACATTACATATGCTTTGATTACATAATACATATAGTACATGATTTCAATTGCATTTTGCTTCGTATGTTCACTTAGCATATCTAGCATACGATTTCAAATACATTTCACATGGTATATTGACTTAGTATGCCTACACATGGTTTCAAAGACATTGTACTTCGTATGCTGACTTAGCATACCTAGCACACGATTTCAAGACATTTTGCTTGGTATATTGACTTAGTATGCCAAGTACATGGTTTCTAAACATTTTCATAACATGCCTAAAATCTTCAAGACATATCGGTGTGTTGAATATACAATGATACATTCATTAACAATGATGCCGACCAGTAGTATGTAATGGTACCATAGGTTTGACACCTCATTCCCGCTTTCTAGTCGTTGTGAAAGTATCCATTGGGGAATGACAGAATCCGATGAACATTAATAGACCTTTGTTTTTTTATAAGGGTTTATTCGACAGTTGACAAGGATTGAATGTATTCGCCAACAATCCTAATGTATGTTTTTACAATAAAAGCAATGTTTATAAGACATAACTTTTGGATTTAAACAAAACATTTGTTTAATTCAAAGATATTGTTTTATACAAGGATGATTGGTTTATAACAAGGACTATTGATAAATTGGTTTATGGTAAGTGTTTTAGATAACGAGGCGTGTGTAATATAATAAAAACATAGTGGATACGCCACTGGTACTTCCTATATATAAGTGCTTTTATTATATTACATATCGTAGCGTTATCTAACTCATTTTGAACTAAGACAAGACATGACATTTTTATACAAGACATTGGATATTACTCGACATTGTTATACATGACATTAGTTATACACAACACTTTGTTTACACTAGACATTTTTTATACATAATATCTGGTTTACACAAAGACATTAATTTATACATGATACTTTTTATATAAAGACACGACACATTTAATACAAAGACATGACTACTTTTACAAAAGACATATTTTTGTTATTAAGTTAACCATGCATCATTCTTTTAAATCATTGGTTTTCATATGATATTACAAAAGAAAACATTTTTACAGAGGTTCACTGGCTACTTTTAGTTAAACATTTCTTTTAACAATTCAAAGCTATGAATTCTCATCAACGAAAACCTGTGTTACTCACAGGCATTTTTATGCTGACGTACCTATTTTCACATATGTTTTAGGTTTACTTTTTTGATGATTGTCGTTGAATGCTACACATAGGATGGACTCGGGCTTTAGTGACTTTAAAATTTGAAAGATATTTTCATTGTATTTCATAATCATTATTCCAAGACGATGTAATTTGATAATTCAATAAAACAAAACTTTAAGTACCATGTGTTGTGAAAAAAATTGTAACGTGACTCCCCAAGTGTTTCCGCCGCGTGTGTCGTATTACGCAATTTGGGGTGTTACAAAAAACGTCATTTTTCAAGTTTAAGTGTGTACCGCGTGTTACTACGCGTATCTGACAAAATATTGTCAACGCAGCCAGTGTAGACAACTGATATTTATTTCAGCAATATTATGGCAAGTTTATTATTATAGAGTGATAAAAATAATTTAAAACGCCATAAACCAGGATTAAAACGCTAGATAAAATATCCGGTATCTAGTTAAATACCTGTTTTTACCATTTATATATCATATATATGTATTATATGCATAAGTATGTATGTGTTGTCGTGTGTATATGAGAGAGATATTCCACCTCTCATACGTGCATGCCACTTGTTGGATTGTAAGTGTAACACCCAAAATCGCGTAACATACAACAACACGCGGCGGAAACACTTGGGGAGTCACGTTACAAATTGTTTCACAACACATGGTACTTAAGTTTTGTTTTATTGAATATTAAATTACATTGCCTTGGAATAACATAAATGAAATACAGTCAAATTGTCTTTCATATTTTAAAGTTACTAAAGTCAAGTCCGTCCTATGTGAGGCATGCTCAAACCAAACAGAAGCACCTGAAACACATATGAAAATAGGTACGTCAGTATAAAAATGCCTATGAGTAACATAGGTTTTTGTTGATGAGGATTCATGGCTTTGATTTGTTAAAAGAAATGTTTAAGTAAAAGTAGCCAATGAACCTTTGTAAAAATGTTTTCTTTTGTAAAATCATATGAAAATCAAATGAATTCAAAGAATTATGCATGGTTAATTTAATAACCAAAATATGTCTTTTGTAAAAGTAGTCATGTCTTTGTATGAAATGTGTTGTGTCTTTGTATAAAAACTGTCATGTCCTTATATAAAATATGTTATATGTAAAACAATGCCTTGTGAAAAATATGTAATGTCTTTGTATAAACCAAGTGTCATGTATAAATCAATGTCATTGTGTACCAGATGTTATGTATTAAACAACGCCTCGTGTAAACCAAGTGTTATGTATAAATAATGTCATGTTTAACAATGTCAAGTAATATCCTACGTCTTGTATGGCAAGTAAAAAGTCTTTACTCAAACCACATGTAATAGTGTCATGTATAACCAAATGTCTTGTGTAACCGAATGTCGTGTACAAAACAATGTCTTTGAATAAACAAACATTTAAATCAAAAGTTATGTTTTAAAAACCATTGCTTTTATTGATATAAACATTTATGTGGTTTATTATTCGAATACATTCAAGCGTTGTCATCTGTCAGATAAACCCTTATAAGGACAAAGGTTTATCAATTGTTCATTGGATTCTGTTATTCCCCAATGGATACTTCCAAACAAACAAGGAAGCGGGAATGAGGTTATGAAACCTATGATACCATGACATACTACCGGTTGGCGGGGTAATGTTTATGAATATATTTTGTTTCGTTCAACATACCAAAATGTCATAATCAATGTAAGCGTGTTATGTAAATTGTCTTTGTAAACCATGTACTAGTAAGGTGTTCATGAAATCAAGGTGCTAGATATGCTAAGTCAACATATGAAGCAAAAAGGATCCTTGAAATCAATGTGCTAAGCATGCTAAGTCAACTTACGAAGCAAAATGCAATTGAAATCATGTACTATATGTACTATGTAATCAAAGGGTGTATAATGTCAGGAAAACATGAAAGTAGTTATATACACATGTGTATCACCCCAAAACATTTATAAAACATAAAAGAGGTGACTATGTACTCACTTGAGGTTGCAAGAATATTCTTATACAAGAAGATAAACCAAAGCTCAATAGTCCGAGAATTTACGTATGTCCTAATATCGGATTACTTATGTTAATATCGGGACTTTAATCGCAGGATTTGGATAAAATGATGCCTCATAAACCAAATGAGTATTGGAACTCATATGAAATGGTTTAATAAAGTTTACATTCTGCTTTGGAAAGGATCCTAAGTGCTTTTGACCCATAATGACTCGTTAAGGTAGTTTATGCTACTTTAACGGATCATTTACGTAAATATGAGTTCGGATGGTTAGATATGTGTTATGATAAGTCTTTTATGTCAAAATAATTATAATATAGTTGCAACATGAATTTATATGTCAAATTGTTGGTTACATGTGCTTAATATTGATTTATGCTTAAACGATGTGACAATTAGGTATAACCTCAGAGGGTTATTCCCTATACATTTATGGTAACAAATAAGTGTTTTAAACGGGTCGGATTCGAAAGTCAAAGCGGTGGTCAAGACCGCTCGACTTACGACCCTAATAAAGCACTAAACTAAAAGTGACGAGTTAGACATGTCAAAACATCTCTAACTAAGTTATAAAAGTGTTTTGGTATCAAAACAAAGTATTTTGATACCCGAAAATAGTTCTGTCGTAAAATTAGATAATGCGCATTTTGACCGAAACTTTGACTCATCACTTCGACTAGTAAACGTGGTAATCAGTAGGCATGATCGCTATGGATCATAACCATCGTGATTATGTTCACGTTGCAAAGTCCAATTGGACTTAGGCTTGACCAATTAATGGTCAAAGCTGAAAGTCAAACATAAGTCAAACTATTTGACTTTTAACTCAAATAAGCTAAAAGAAATAAACAAGACTAAGAGAGAGCACTTACTTGTGTTTGAAGAACACTTTGAAGAGCTCAAGGAAGAAGAATGCTCAGTTAGGAAGCATCCAACAATGTGGTAGCCTCCAAGTAGAGCAAGAGAGAAGGAAGAACGAAAATGAGCAAAGAAGAATGTCCAACTTTGGTGGCTTTTTATAGTGTTCTTGAAGCCACAAGATCATCACAAGTTTCCATTGAGTTGTCATGATCTTAGGGGGTGTTTAACAAGTGTCATTTGAAGGTGAGAAGTGGAAAAAATCGTTTTGCTTGGTGTCCAAGGGAGTTAACAAGGAGCTGCCACCATTCTGCTATTCTGGCACCTGGATGCGGACCGTATGGACTTTTGGATGCGGTCCGCATCCACCCTTGCTAGCACAAAGTTTCAAAAATTGACAGAACAGGCCCCTTCACTCGTTTCGTCGCATTTTGGCACTTCTAATGCCTGTTAACCACATTTTAAACTCTATAAGGACGTTAAAGCATAGGGAACTTGAAATAAGTCCAAAAATGTCATGGGTGTTGGTTCGTTCGGTCGTAGTGTTGTGGTTTTCAGTTAATTACGATGAAAATCGTAACGAACGCGCAAATGACCGTAAATGCGCAACGAATGATAGTTTTGCATTCCAATCACTAAAATAAAAGATTTTAATGATTACAAAATTTTTTGGATGTGCGTACATGTTCCGGATTAAGAAATACGCGAATCGGCGTACATTCACAGTTTTGCAAAATAGCCCCTGAAGTTGCATAAGCATGTTTTTGCCATACCGGAGCCCTCAAAACTTATTATAAGTTATGTAAAGAGTATTTAATGTATGTTTAGCTTATGACCTTTTTCCGGAGTGTGCGTCGCTAGACTTTCGTAGTTTGTCGAGTCCGTGTGATCGAATAGGCTTGTTTTTGACATACCAAAACCCTTCAAAACTTATTTCTAAGTTATGTAAAGGATATTTAGGGTAATTTTTGCTTATGTCACTATTCCGGAATATACGTTGCGTTAAACTGATCACGTTTACGTAATAGTTTACGTATAACTTTCTAGAAATTGTGTAAGAGCTCGATTTTGAACAAGGATTGATATTGTGCAATTGTTATGGATAAATTTCATAATTATATGAATAAAACAAAAGTTTTTATTTCTTATGAAATTGTTTGGGATTTGATATTGACAACTGAAGGTACAGTTGTCACAGTCTCCCCTACTTTAGGAAATTTCGTCCCGAACTTTATTCGTAGGAATCCGTTTGCATAAGTTGTATCAAGCAATCGTTTTGCACGGAATCTTGGGTTTCATCTATTTATATAGAATAACCCATCAAGGTTCTCCACGTAAGGCATAACTTTTTTTCCCTACTGGATACTTCCTCAGATAATGTATAATGTAGGAAGTGGGAATAGGCCGTTATAGCTGTGATGCTCATCTCCTAATAGATACTTTCTTAATTAATGCAGAAAGTGGAGATGAGGGATTTGATTTATGGTAAAGCCAAATCGACCAATAGTACTGTGAGTATTCTTTAAGAATCCGACTATTGAGATAGAAGGTTCTAAGGATTTAGCTTGTGTTTCATTTCTCCGTGGATGCTTCTTCGAAAGCAAAAATAAATGGATATTTCATTTTCCAATGGATACGTCATCAGAAGTGGAAATGAAGGATTAGAAATGGATAATTCATTTCCTGATGGATATTTCTTCAGAAGAGAAAATAAATTGATAATTCATTTTCCTATGGATACTTCGCAAGAAATGGAATTGAAAGATTGTTGAATAGATTACTAATTTCCCCGATGGTATTTATTCGGAAGCGAAAATAAATGGATAATTCATTTTCCAATGGATACTTCGTCAGAAGTGGAAATGGAGTATTGTTGAATAGATTATTAATTTCCCCGATGGATATTTCTTCGGAAGCGAAAACAAATGGATAAATCATTTTCCAATGGATACTTCGTCAGAAGTAAATGAAGGATTGTTGAATAGATTATTCATTTCCCCGACGGATATTTCTTCGGAAGCGAAAAAGAATGGATAATTCATTTTCCAATGGATACTTCTTCAGAAGTGGAAATGAAGGATTGTTGAATAGATTATTCATTTCCCCAATGGATATTTCTTCGGAAGCGAAAATGAATGGATAATTCATTTTCCAATGGATACTTCGTCAGAAGTGGAAATGAAGGATTGTTGAATAGATTATTCATTTCCCCAATGGATATTTCTTCGGAAGCGAAAATGAATGGATAATTCATTTTCAAATGGATACCTCGTCAGAAGTGGAATTGAAAGATTGTTGAATAGATTATTCATTTCCCCAATGGATATTTCTTCGGAAGCGAAAATGAAAATTCATTTTCCAATGGATACTTCGTCAGAAGTCGAAATGAATTTCTTCATTTTCCGAATGGATAATTCTTCAGAAGCGAAAATGAATGGATAATTCGTATTCCTCGATGGATACTTCATTAGAAACGGAAAATGAATGTGGAGTTTGAATGGATTATTCATTTCCCAATGGATATCTCTGCATAAGCGAAAAATGAGTAGCTAGTTCATTTTTTTCAATGGATACTTCAGTAGAAACGAAAATGAATATAGATGGCTTTCGATTCTTGTTTAAGTTAATACATATGAGTCCGGGTAACATAAAACGCTCAAGTGATTTGGATAACGCTACGACAGATAATACAATAAGAACACTTATATATAGGAAGTACCAGTGGTGTATCCACGATGTTCTTATGATATTATAATCGACTCGTTATCTAATGACTCTAGATTTTATGTCATCACTTAACAGGACTTACTATGGTTTCCATGGATCGAGTTCATAATTATGTGTGCACCCATAATTACTAAACTCGCTGCATAATCTGCATAGCTTATCTTTCCAAGTGATAGATTATGGACATGGTCAAAGAAAAATACTTTGTTTCGACAATTGAAATAATACGTGCGTCTCACGTGTTTCACGCAAGCCAACAAGACTATACATTTTCCACGGATAGACGTGTTCATATGTTTGGTAAAGAATGTGCGATGATATTTAAGATGTCTTAAGAGAGTTTGTTCTATTTTGTAAAGAAGGAGAGTTTAGTAATTTGATATCTTGACACACATTACACATACAAGCACATTAGTTTATAATTGAAATGTTATTACATAATAACTGAAAAGAGTTTTGGATAACAACATAATAAAAATATGAACTTCTAGTTGTTTATAACTACATCATTGTTGGCACGAGGCTCGTTAACTCCAGTGCTGGGAGCACGTCCCTGAGCAGAGTTGTTAACAACTTGGTTTTGTGTAGCAGCAACTCGGCAAACATTAGCTTTATGACCAATAAGCCCACAATTTAAAGATTTGCGGCATTGTACATTTGCATGATGATGAAGGTTACATTGATTGCACAGAGGTGCAGTTCCTTTGTATGGTTTTCTAGCAGGGGGTTGTGCTAGTTGGTTGGGAGCAGCTTGGTTGGGTCGAGTAAGCACAACGAGGTTTTGTGAAGCCTTATGCTTCTTTGACCTTTTTGAGGGTTCCGCTTTGGTTTCTTTGGGTTTCTCTTGTGTGGTTTTAGCAGTTTGTTCCTTGTCGCCTTTGCGGAAAAGTTTACCTTTCTGATTTGAGATTCAGTTAGGGTAGCAGAGAGTTCGTTAGCCTGTCGAACGGTGGTAGGGTTGCTACCAGAAACAATGTCCTGAACAGGGTCAGGCAGGCCATCAATGTACTTTTCGATTGCCTTGTCTAAAGGCGTAACCATCGTAGGACACATCAAACTTAACTCCTCATATCGATCAGTGTAGGCACGATGTTCTCCACTATCTTGTTTAAGATCATGGAACTCATTCTCGAGTGCCCTTTGCTCGTGACGTGGGCAGAACTCTTTCATCATAAGAGCTCGAAGCTCTTCCCACGTTTGAGCCATCGCTACCTCGGCACCCTATCTCTTTTCACACCATTCCACCATGTAAGCGCTCCCTTTTGAAAGACACTCGAAGCAAACTCCACCTTGCGTTCATTAGGACGCTGCACATAACGAAAAGTTCTTTCGATACTTTAGAACCATTGTAGGAGCCCAGTAGCTCCCTCTGACCCAGAAAACTTGAGCGATTTAGCTAAACAAATTGTTTATAGTTGCATTGAGCAGGTGCATTGTTGTTATTGTTATTGTTATTGTAAGCTTGATTTAGTTGGGTCACAAGGTTCGGAAGTATAGCGGCCATTTGTTGCGTAATTAAAGCCGCCATTTCGGCGTCTTGAGCAGTGTTGCGACGAGGAGGCATTTAAAAGAAAGAAAGGAAACATGAGAGAAATGTGTGAGATTTATATTGAATAAATGGAAGAGTTATCAAAATATCTACGACATATAAGGATTGTGATCATTTGTTTGTTACTTAAAACTAACAAATGACATAGTGACTAATCAAAGTAAATGGGTCCTTATAATGTATCACGAAGACATGCTTTAGCCTATAAGTGAACACTCACCCCAAGAGTTCCCAGGTAAGAGTAACTGGTCCAATAATGCAGATTTGTATGAACACTCTAGTCCTTAGACAGAAAACTCAGGGTACAGGCACCCACCCTTCTAGATTGCACGTGTTCACATTAATAAAAACCCAAACTTTGACTACATTTTGAAAACTTTGAAGGCATACAACCATAAACAAATCATATAAGTATAGATGATTGATTTTCAAAACGAATTTGAAATTTGTGAAATTCTTTTGGTAATCACCTAAGAATAGGTCATGGCATTGTTTTAAAATCTAAAAGCAAGTAAACTCGCGTTAGGGTCCTAGGAAGGTTATAGTCTAGGTCAAAGCATTACTAATAACCTAATTCCCTATAACCATTAGTTCTGATACCAATCTGTAAGACCCAAATCGTGTAATATACAACAACACATGACGGAAACACTTGAGGAGTCACGTTACAAATTGTTTCACAACATATGGTACTTAAAGTTGTGTTTTATTGAATATTAAATTACATTGTCTTGGAATAACATAAATGAAATACAGTCAATTTGTCTTTCATATTTTAAAGTCACTAAAGCCAAGTCCGTCCTATGTGAGGCATGCTCAAACCGAGCAGAAGCACCTGAAACACATGTGAAAATAGGTACGTCAGCATAAAAATGCATGTGAGTAACATAGGTTTTTGTTGATGAGGATTCATGGCTTTAATTTGTTAAAAGAAATGTTTAACTAAAAGTAGCCAATGAACCTTTGCAAAAATGTTTCTTTTGTAAAATCATATGAAAATCAAATGATTTAAAAGAATGATGCATGATTAACTTAATAACCAAAATATGTCTTTTGTAAAAGTAGTCATGTCTTTGTATGAAATGTCTCGTGTCTTTGTATAAAAAGTGTCATGTACTTGTATAAAATATGTTATATGTAAAACAATGCCTTGTGAAAAATATGTCATGTCTTTGTATAAACCAAGTGTCATGTATAAATCAATGTCATTGTGTACCAGAGGTTATGTATTAAACAATGTCTAGTGAAAACGAAGTGTTATGTATAAACTAATGCCAATGTCATGTAATATCCAATGTCTTGTATGGCAAGTAAAAAGTCTTTACTCAAACCACATGTAATAGTATCATGTATAACCAAATGTCTTATGTAACTGAATGTCGTGTACAAAACAATGTCTTTGAATAAACAAACGTTTAAATCAAAAGTTATATTTTGAAAACCATTGCTTTTATTGATATAAACATTTATGTGATTTGTTATTCGAATACATTCAAGCTTTGTCATCTATCAGATAAACCCTTATAAGGACAAAGGTTTATCAATTGTTCATCGGATTCTGTCATTCCCGAATGGATACTTCCAAACAAACTAGGAAGCGGGAATGAGGTTATGAAACCTATGGTACCATGACATACTATCAGTTGTCGGGGTAATGTTTATGAATATATTTTTTTTGTTCAACATACCAAAATGTCATAATCAATGTAAGCATGTCTTGTAAAATGTCTTTGTAAACTATGTACTAGTAGAGTGTTCATGAAATCAAGGTGCTAGATATGCTAAGTCAAATATGAAGCAAAAAGGATCCTTGAAATCAATGTGCTAAGCATGCTAAGTCAACTTACGAAGCAAAATGCAATTGAAATCATGTACTATATGTACTACGTAATCAAAGCGTGTATAATGTCAGGAAAACATGAAAGTAGTTATATACACATGTGTATCACCCCAAAACATTTATAAAAAATAAAAGAGGGGACTATGTACTCACTTGAGGTTGCAAGAATATTCTTATACAAGAAGATAAACCAAAGCTCAATAGTCCGAGAATTTACGTATGTCCTAATATCGGATTACTTATGTTAATATCGGGACTTTAATCGCAGGATTTGGATAAAATGATGCCTCATAAACCAAATGAGTATTGGAACTCATATGAAATGGTTTAATAAAGTTTACATTCTGCTTTGGAAAGGATCCTAAGTGCTTTTGACCCATAATGACTCGTTAAGGTAGTTTACGCTACTTTAACGGATCATTTACGTAAATATGAGTTCGGATGGTTAGATATGTGTTAAGATAAGTCTTTTATGTCAAAATAAGTCTAATATAGTTGCAACATTAGCTTATATGTTAAACTGTTGGTTACATGTGCTTAATATTGATTTATGCTTTGGTAATTTATAAAGGCATAATAGGCGACTTAACATAATACTAACCAAACTATGTGAACATAAGGTATAACCTCAGAGAATTATTCTCTATACATTTATGGTCACAAATAAGTGTTTGGTCGGATCCTAAGATCAACCAAACAGGTCGGATTCGAAAGTCAAAGCGGTGGTCAAGACCGCTCGACTTACAACCCTAATAAAGCACTAAACTAAAAGTGACAAGTTAGACATGTCAAAACATGTCTAACTAAGTTATAAAAGTGTTCTGCTATCAAAACAAAGTGTTTTGATACCCGAAAATAGTTTCGTCGTAAAATGCACATAACACGCATTTTGACCGAAACTTTGACTCGTCACTTCGACTAGTAAACGTGGTAATCAGTAGGCATGATCGCTATGGATCATAACCATCGTGATTACGTTCACGTTGCAAAGTCCAATTGGACTATTGGTTGACCAACTAATGGTCAAAGCTGAAAGGTAACATAAGTTAAACTGTTTGACTTTTAGCTCAAATAAGCTAAAAGAAATAAACAAAACTAAGAGAGAGCACTTACTTGTATTTGAAGAAGACTTTGAAGAGCTCAAAGATGAAGAATGCTTAGTTAGGAAGCATCCAACAATGTGGTAGCCTCCAAGTAGAGCAAGAGAGAAGGAAGAAGAAAATGAGCAAAGAAAAATGGCCAACTTTGGTGGCTTTCTATAGTGTTCTTGAAGCCACAAGATCATCATAAGTGTCCATGGAGTTGTCATGATCTTAGGAGGTGTTTAACAAGTGTCATTTGCAGGTGAGAAGTGGCAAAAATCGTTTTACTTGGTGTCCAAGGGAGTTAACAAGGAGCTGCCACCATTCTGCTGTTTGGCACCTGGATGCAGACCGTATGGACTTTTGGATGCGGTCCGCATCCACCATTGCTGGCACAAAGTTTCAAAAATTGGCAAAACAGGCCCATGCATTCGTTTCGTCGCGTTTTGGCACTTCTAACACCTGTTAACAACATTTTTAAGCTCTATAAGGACGTTAAAGCATAGGGAACTTGAAATAAGTCCAAAAATGTCCCGGGCGTCGGTTTGTTCGGTCGTACGGTTGCGGTTTTCAGTTAATTACGATGGAAATCGTAACGAACGCGCAAATGACCGTAAATGTGCAACTAATGATATTTTTGCATTCCAATCACTAAAATAAAATATTTTAATGATTAAAAATTTTTTTGGATGTGAGTACATGTTCCGGATTAAGAAATACGAGAATCGGCATATACTTTCGTAGCTTTTGCAAAATAGCCCCTGAAGTTGCATAAGCATGTTTTTGCCATTCTGAAGCTCTCAAAACTTATTTCTAAGTTTATGTAAATAGTATTTAAGGTATGTTTAGCTTATGACCTTGTTCCGGAGTGTGCGTCGCTATGAGAATCGGCAGACTTTCGTAGTTTTTCGTAAATAGTCCCTGTGACCGAATAGGCCTGTTTGACATACCAAATCCTTCAAAACTTATTTCTAAGTTATGTAAAGGATATTTAGGGTAAGTTTAGCTTATGTCACTATTCCGGAATATACGTTGTGTTAAACTAATTACGTTTATGTAACAGTTTACGTATAACTTTCTAAAAATTGTTTAAGAGCTTGATTTTGAACAAGGATTGATATTGTGCAATTGTTATGGATAAATTTCATAATTAAATGAATAAAACACAAGTTTTTATTGCTTATGAAGTTGTTCGGGATTTGATAATGACAACGGAAGGCACGACCGAACACCCCTCATACTTCACCATTTTCAAATTTCAAACCTTTCTTCAAGATTCAAGTTCATTCCCAGCTTGTTCCAAGCACTTTGAAGATCCTAAGTTGATTTGAAGGTGTTTCAAGCAAGAACCAAGTTCCATATCATCACACTTTGACAAAAACCCATCAACATCTTGAAGGTATAAAATTAATTTAGAAATCCTTGTTCTTGATTTTTGGTGATTTTGATGATAGTGGAAGTTTCTCAAGGTTCTTAGATGATTCACAAACTTGAAAATAAAAAGAATTGGGGTTTTAAACAAAATAAAAATGGAAATATATATGTGTGTATGTATGGCCGTATATATATACACATGTATTTGGGATTAAGTTTGATTTTTGATAGATACTTGTTTGTGATGATTGGTTGAATGATTTAAGTGACATACACATGAAGTTTTTATGAATTATGTGATGAAAGTAATTTAGAATTTCTTGAAATAATATTTGTTATATGAATAAGTAGATGGCCGAAAATTACTAGGTGTGTATGAGAATTTTTAAGTTGTTGCATGTTCTTGAATGATAGTTAAAATGCAAGTGTTTGATGATTTGTGCATGATATGATGAATGTCCATTCAAATCAGTAAGTAAGCATGAAAAATAAAGTTATATGATATGTTTTGAAGTTAAAAAAATTATGACATAACTTGTTGGCTATGCATGTTGTACTATAGGCTTAAAAAGTAGTAAATCGGGTGACATATACATGATTTTTGTGCTATTATGAGACCTGTATATATATGATTAAAATTATTGTTTTGATCAGTAGATAATATGTGATATGTTAAAATATCAAGTCATGATGATTTGAGATAGTTACGGTAAAGTTCGGTACGAAACTATGCGTTAAAAATGGTAAAAATCGGCTTTTTAAGTGATTTTTATAAAATTGTTTAGATCAGTAACTAAACTGATATTTTTGATATAAAAATAAATATTTTACCTTATATTAAGTATCTTTGGTGTTTGGTTAGTCATACGTGACTTCCGACGCCAAAAAACGCTACTGAAACAGTAAAATACGCATATTTCAACGTACGCGAAACCGGGATGTTCAAGAGTGAACTTTACGTGATATGGAATGGTATGTGAATATGAATATGGGTAATATGATTTACTAAGCGATTTGATGATGATATGAAAAGATGCTTTATTTAGACGTTTCTGCGATAGAAACGAGAAACTAGATCAGAAATCGCATTATATGTGAAAATTTGTGGTTAACATGAGAAATATGAATTTTACGTGATATGGAATGCGTATATGACAGCTGTGGCTTCAACATCAAATGCCAATATGGTGAATCAAGTTAATCTGGATAATGAAATGGGAACGCCAGTGAAGCCACCGAAGCTTATGAGCATGAATGAGTACGAGGGGGTGGAAGGAGAAATTCACGAACTTTGTTCAGGCTAACATTTTCTATAGTTGGATTACGGTTGAAATAGGATATACCTGGCTAAAGGATTAGCATGAGAATGATATTGGAATGGAAAAATTCTCAACCCCGCAAAAGGAAGCTTATGTTGCAGAAAAGAAGATGATAAGTCTGATTCAGCAGTCTGTGAAAGAAGATATACTGATCTTACTACCAGAGTTTACAACTGTACAACAACTGTGGAAGTCTTTGGGTGCGAAATACTTGGGGAGTGCTGAGATGATCAAGAGCAAGAAGGCTCTTATCATGAAAGAGTTTGACATTATCACAATGATGAAAGGCGAGTCGATGAAACAAATGATAGAACGCTTTTGTCATTTGAAAGTTCAGATGAGAAGACATGATCCTCTTAAGACAGAAGCAGAATATATCGATAAGCTGGCCAATGCAATACCGGAAGGTGAATGGATAACGTATCTAATGGTGTTGAAGGAAAGTCCAAGCTGGGAATTTTTCAAGCTATCCACTTTTATCGACAAGTTAGAAGGGCATGATATGGAATTATTGAAAATTGCCAAGTAAACAATTGCGAACTTGGTTCAAGATGTTGGACTTTACTACAAGAGTGGAGCTCAAGAAATTACGAGTCCGAAGATCCAGACAGCTTTCAGTGCGAATATGAATTCCTCAAATCATTCGTCACAGAATACTCAATCATATCCTAACTATGATCAGAGTCCTCCGAATGCATCATATTCGAGCAGGAGTTCTAACTCACCATTTCAGAATCAGACGAATCAGGATAATCAATC
The DNA here is from genome assembly GCA_947069175.1 of Scalesia atractyloides. Lineage (NCBI taxonomy): Eukaryota > Viridiplantae > Streptophyta > Magnoliopsida > Asterales > Asteraceae > Scalesia > Scalesia atractyloides. Next base: position 60,111,816 of record CAMTDV010000025.1, read on the forward strand.
GAATTTTGATCAGAATGTGTTTAGATGCAACATTGCGGTCAACCTAAACAACGTCTTTTCTGAGCAAGTGGCTAAACAGCATATGGCACTTCTTTCTATAGTGCTGGAATCTTATGAGAGTTTAGTGGCTGGGAAGATTGGAAATCCAGAAATGACTGTTGAGGATTACGATCAAGTGGATGGGGAGGAGCTTAAGTTGATGGACATCAAATTGTCCTTAGCTTCGATTATACGGAGAGTTACCAAATTTGTTGCACTAACTGGAAAAGACATCTCGAGCAACAAGCTTGGATTCGACAAGACGAAAGTTACTTGCTTAGATGCCGACAAAAAGGGCATTTTACCCGATTGTGAAAGAATCCAGAAGCAAGTGGCAAACAAAGTCCTTTCGAAGGAGGAAATGACTATTACAAGAAAGCATTACAATACAAGCCATTTCGGAGGAAAACTCAAGTCGAGGTCCAAGAGAAACCATCTAACACTGCAGAAAAAGTGATGGTTGCTTCTAATGAAGATGTTGGCTTTGATTGGAACACATATATTGCCAAGAAGACTGGAGTTGCTCTAATGGCCGAGATTGTGGAAGACCAAGATATGTATGCTGAGAATGCAGCTCTGGAGATGCGATTCTAGAAGAGTACATGCAACAAACTGAAGAAGAGGAGATCTATCATCATACAAGGATGCAGAGTGTTCTTTCTCCTAACTTTACTTCTAGTTTTGTAGGTTGCTTTGATTCAGCATCTTCTGAGCATGTTATTGAAGAAGCGAAACCAGTGGTTGAAGAATTCATTAACATAACCAAGGAGATGAATGAGGATAACCTCACTGAGATCACAAACAAAGCGATGATGAAAAATTTGACAAAGGTAGGTCCAGAGGTAAAAGTTGTAGAAAAAGAGGTGGTAAAAGTGCAAATGGTGGAGGTTGAAAAAACTTGTACGAAATGTATTGAGTCATGTGCGCAATGCACCGAGAAATCTCAAATCATAAGTGAAAGTGCATAACAACAATTTTAAATATGACTATCGCACAATGAAGGAAGCTTATGATAAAATGAAAGGAGATTACAGCAGGCTTGATAAAAGCAACATAGAACAACATGACACAATAAGAATGTTAAAAGCAATGGTAATGGAAAAACAAAATGCCATTAATATATACATCAATATCATTGTTAAAACAAAACAAGAGCTTCAAGATATGACAATTGAAACCAAAAGGGTTCGACAGCTTTTGAAAAGCTATACCACGAATGCTTACGTCATTGATCATATTCTTCCAACGATTCCGTCGGAAGAAATGTTCAGAAATCAAAAGGTAAGAAACGTGGGGATTATAGCAGTGTTCCATCTCCCTTGTGCAAAAGTTATTGCCACAAGAAAGTTGAAGGGATGGAAAAGGCGCTCAATGTTGAGTTGTTAACCGAAAGGAAAAATGAGCTGCCTGAGAACACATAACCTACACAAACGATGATAGTGAAGTAGTCGCAAACAAAATGGTTGAAAATGTTTTGGAGAGTGAATCTGATGTAGCAGCTTTAATAGCGCCAAATCAAGTTTGAATAGTTCAGAATCACAATCCAAAAATGACGATACATAACGTTGTGATGTACAAAGTTAAGGATTCTGATGGACTATATTTCGACGACAGTTTTCCGATTCGAAATGTGAAGAACGATCAAATCGATAAATTATTCAAACCTGTGTAAGTTTCATCAGATGATATTGAGAAGAATGAAAAGAAGTTTTATTCAAAACCCAATAAAAATTATAACAACTATCGAAGGAATAGTGGTGACTTTCCTGAGAACGGAGAGCGGGTTTGGGTTTGGAGGTAAATGAAGAAGCGAAAAAGAAACAAAAGTCACCATTTCATGAAAACAAGAATAAAAACATGAATTTAATTTATGGGACAAACACGGTTCAGGAAGAGAATTTGATTGGAAAGCAATCAAATGATGAGTTTAAGAAGGAGAAGGAACTTCGGGATAAGGCTAAATCCACAAGTGGTTTAAAACCCACGAATGGATATTCTGATGATACTCGGACTTGCTTCAAATGCAATGAAGTTGGTCACATTGCTCGCAAGTGTCCGAAATCAAAGCCTGTGTATCACCGAAGAATGACAGTTTCCGATGATGAGAAACCTAAGCAACCAGAGGTCGTAAAGCCGATCACGATCTTAAAACGAAACAATGAATCTAACATTGAAGTGAAACCTAAAAGTGAATCAAAAATTTAGAAATCAACCTTTGAAAAAGGTGAATCTTCTAAATTAAATGAAAAAAAAAAGATTCAAAGTTTTATAACGAGTTAAATCTCAAGCATGGGTTGCAAAGAAAACCTCATCATCATCTAAAGTTGCAAAATCTGAGTCAGTCAAGATTAGTAATGACAAAGTGTCTGAATCAAAGGGTAAAACCGAAAAGTCGGTAAAGTTAGACATTGACAAAGTTTTTCCTAAACTTTCAAAAGAAAGAAGAAAGTCAAGTTTGAAAACTTAAATGTCACACCCCAACCGATGGCGGAAACATCGGAGTGAGACGTAAACGAGATTGCAAGAGACTTCATAATGCTATTAGCGACAATATTTAAACAATACCCATATTTCATTGATTCAACAATAACATTGTCAAATTACATCATTAAGTCAATTACAACAATTTAGAAATTTAAAGACGAGTACAACGTAAGCATAACAACAAAATAATACAACATTTTAACCTAACATCTAAATGTGTATCTAGAGCATCATCACTACTCCAATTTCATGGCAAAATCTTCATCAACCTATAACATGTTAAAAATACGAGTTCAATGCAAAAGCAAAGGCGAGTACATAAGTTTGGTGATACATAGCATAAGTATAAAAGTATAACTCGAATCCACATGGTAATTGTAAGCAAAGTTCATACTAATCATGCAATACTAGATCAAACCCCGAGTTTCCACAAAAGTTTTAACGAGATCGAGCCTCCCTTGCCACAAAGGGTGTGAATATCTTGGCATAACCCCGACGGGCGGTGTGCTACTCCTATAGCGCTATATATGATAAGTTGGGCTAGCTAAGTTAATGATCAAGCATGTATAATCAAGCATGTATCTAGGCATAACAAGTATTCATGTATAAGGATTGAACATGTAAAGCATGAGTTTGTGATATGTGTATTTTGATAGATAAACATGTTATAACCCAAAAGTGATTAAAACGATAAATGGTCGAGTGTACTCAATGTTTTGCTAAGTCTTCAACTTGACAAGTCCGTGGGAGTAGTGGTTTCGATAGAGTGAACGCCGAGTTATCCTACATGAGGAAGACAAAGGCGTATGAGTATTTTGGGATAAGGATGGAGCATTCGGATTTAGGATACAAAATGTGACAAAGTATGTATTATGAAAATAGTCACTATGGTATTAGCACTTGTCCTTGACACTTGTAATAATCCATAAGGATTAGGTGTGGTTTCATAGGTTCAAGACCTATAAGAATCGTTGACAAGGAACTACACACATAGTAATAATTACTTGATAGATGCTTATTTAGTCGTTATCAAGGGTTCGGTTTTAAGGATTATATTATAGTCCATAAGTATATATATAAGGTCATATAATCATGTAGGATGTGGGAGGATGAACCATCCACTTAGGTACCTCTTAGTGTCATGTAAGTCAAGTAGGAGTGGGAGGATTAACCATCCACTTTGGAACCTCGTATGATGTTCACCACTACATAAGTTACCATAGGTAACAGGGAGGGTCTTAGAACAAGATTATCAATAATAATAATATGAACAAGAATGTAAATGACAAGAATGTAGGGTGTGTCACCACTATACCAAGTGAACTACAACCCGGGGAGCACACATCGACACACGTTGACGGCTAGACGGGGTTGTGACACTTTAGAGCTAGCAAACTACTTGGGATAATGATGAAAAACATTAAGTGATGTGTATACTTAGAGTTAGGATAGCCCAAGCTAACCTTGTAGTCACACCTTCAACAAGTTCTTGACTTGGCATCACTTGTGAGCTTAAATCTCTTCAAAAGCAGAAAGTTTAGAGTGTTAAAACACTCTTATTTACATGTTTAACAACCTTGGTTAGTCTCACTAATCATAACTTTGATTTGGAGCCCAAGAACACAAGGTTGTTTGATGAAAACATGAGTTTTGAAAGAGTTTTGATTAAAACAGAAAGTTTAGAGCCCTTTTCGGGGAACTTCCAGGTCTGATTCTCCAAGGAGAGACCATGGAATCATGCCCAAAGATAAACCAAGCATGTAGGAAAAAGAATGGGCCAATTACGTTGAGTATTGAGTGAGTTATGCTCACTTTAGTGTAGAGGTACAAATCTGCCCGAAAATTTGATTCAGCTACTAACTTGGAGTGTTTTGGGAGGCTTGGAGGCTTTGTAAAGTGAAAAAATGGCTGGAATATAAGAGTTACTTATAGGGAAAGGATTAGGGTTTAAGTGGGTTGGGTTTTGAATAGAATTAATGGGTCATTAGACTTGAAACAAGCCCAAAAACATACCCATACAAGGGCTGATTGCAAGGCTGATTTTCAGCCTTTATATTTTTTTTGTTGTTTAAATGTAATAAAAGGTGTATTTGAGATGCACTTTATATAAATAAGATGTTACATGATGTTTCGTGTATTATTCATAGGTTATCAAAACGTGTGATAAAATACAAATAGGTGACATATCAAAAGTAACAAGTATGTTTGATTTATGGTTAGGTATAATCAAGTGAAAACATATAACTTAATCTTAAAATCAAATAACCAAGTATTTGAATGTATGGAGGTTTGAGAATTACGAATACACGATCAATGTATACGAGTTAAACTTACGTTTAAGCGAAATATGAATCATGTATCAACCGAATGCACGTATTAATGTATAGAGATGTATAAACAATGCATAAAAGATTCATTTTATTACAATCAAAGTCTCAGATTTACAATGATTTGAAAACGAGATACGATTACAAGGGAAACAAGTTTCCAAAAAATAGAATTACCATACAATCTTGCAAAAAAAAGAAAGCTACGAAACGTGAGGCGTTACAGTCTCCCCTCCTTTAGGAAATTTCGTCCCGAAATTAGGAAGATGCAACGAAGAGATGCGGATACTTAGTCTTCATATCACTCTCGAGTTCCCAAGTAAACTCGGTGCCACGTTTCTCTTCCCAACGAACTTTTACGATAGGGATCCATATGCGTCGTAGCTGCTTGACTCCTCGGTCCATGGTTTCGACCGGTTTTTCCACAAAATTCAATGTCTCTTTGATTTGAAGATCTTCGAGCGGAACTTAAAGTCCTTCTTCGGCTAGACATTTCTTGAGATTTGAAACATGATAAACGGGATGAACATTGTTGAGCGTTTGAGGTAGGTCCAGTCGATATGCTACCTTGCTAATCCTTTCCAAGATCTTGAAAGGACCTATGTAGCGAGGAGCGAGTTTGCCTTTCTTACCAAAACGGACAACGCCTTTCCAAGGGGATACCTTGAGAAGTACATGATCACCCACATTAAATTCCAAGGGTTTGCGTCTTTTGTCAGCGTAGCTCTTTTGTTGGCTTCGTGCTTTGAGGAGATTATCACGTACTTGTAAGATCTTGTCCGTTGTCTCTTGTATTAGCTCGGGACCGGTGATTTGTACGTCTCCAATCTCGTGCCAACAAATAGGCGAACGACACTTACGACCATACAATGCTTCAAATGGAGCCATTTGAATACTAGCGTGATAACTATTATTGTACGAGAATTCAACCAAGGGTAAGTGCGAATCCCAATTACTGCCAAAATCGATTACGCATGACCGAAGCATATCCTCCAAGGTTTGGATAGTACGCTCAGTTTGACCATCAGACTGAGGATGAAAAGCGGTGCTATGATTAAGCTGAGTGCCAAGGGCAGATTGAAAAGTTTGCCAAAGGCGAGAGGTTAAACGAGCATTTCGATCAGAGATAATATCAAGAGGAGTACAATGGTGGACTAATGATTTCATCCGTGTAGATACGAGCCAATTTCTCGACTTTGTAATCTTCACGAATAGCGAGAAAATGAGAGGATTTGGTCAATCGGTCAATGATGACCCAAACGCTGTCATGACCAGACAAAGTACGAGGAAATTTCGTAATGAAATCCATGGCTATGCTTTCCCATTTATAGACATGAATTTCTGGTTGTTCGAGCAAACCAGAGGGACGTTGATGTTCTTCCATGACTTTGGAACACGTAAGGCATTTGGACACGTAAAGGGCGATATCTCGTTTCATTCCAGGCCACCAATAGGATGTACGTAATTCGTGATACATCTTATCTGCTTCGGTATGAATGGAGTATCAGGATTTGCGGGCTTCATCCATCAAGGTAGACTGAAGATTGAGACGATCAGGAATCCAAATGCGGCTATGGTAGTAAAGAATACCATCAGGCTTAGCTTCGAGTGGGTTTTCGACTCCACAATTCAATTCGTTGTCGAGGTTACCCTCATTGATGACGGTAAATTATGTTTGTCGAATCAACTCGTTGAGTCTTCCATGATTTGGTAGCAACGACACTCTTAATATGAGTCTTACGACTAAGTGCATCGGCCACGACATTCGCCTTACTAGGGTGGTAGCGAATATCACAGTCGTAGTCGTTTAACAATTCTACCCAACGACGTTGACGCATGTTGAGTTCCTTTTGATCAAAGATATGTTGGAGGCTCTTATTGTCGGTGAAGACCGTACACTTTGTACCATAAAGGTAGTGTCGCCAAATCTTTAATGCAAAAACAACTGCGCCAAGTTCAAGGTCGTGAGTCGTATAGTTTTTCTCATGAATTTTGAGTTGTCTCGACGCGTAAGCGATTACTTTGTCTTGTTGCATGAGAACGCAACCAAGACCCTGATTTGAGGCATCGCAATACATGACAAAATCGTGATTCCCATCGGGGAGAGTGAGGATAGGAGCATTACAGAGCATGTCCTTGAGCGTTTGGAAAGATTCCTCTTGTTCAAGACCCCTAACAAAAGGTTTATCTTTTTGAGTAAACAAAGTCAAAGGAACGGCAATCTTTAAGAAGTTTGAGATGAAACGGCGATAATGCCAGGCTAGGCCAAGAAACGAATGAATTTCAGAGGGCGACTTAGGTGCAATCCAATTCTTCACAGCTTATATCTTTGCAGGGTTAACGTGTATACCGAGTTCATTGACGGTGTTACCTAAGAATTGAACCCCTTAAGCCAAAATTCACACTTGGAGAATATGGCATAAAAACGTTCGGTTTGCAAAAGCTGAAGAACGAGACGCAAATGTCGTCCGTGCTCTTCTTTCTTCTTTGAGTAGATTAGGATATCGTCGATGAATACAATGACAAAATGATCGAGAAATGGCTTATACACGCGGTTCATGAGATCCATAAACACTGCAGGTGCGTTGGTCAAACTAAAAGGCATGACCACGAACTCGTAGTGTCCATAACGTGTGTGGAAAGCGGTTTTGGGTACATCTTCCTCGGAAACCCGAAGTTGATGATAGCCAGAACGGAGATCAATCTTTGAAAAGCACTTCGCGCCTTGCAATTGATCGAAGAGATCATCAATACGAGGAAGGGGGTATCGGTTCTTGACTGTAAGCTTTTTGAGTTCACGATAGTCAATACACATTCGAAAAGACCCATCTTTATTTTTTATGAACAAAACAGGAGCGCCCCAAGGGGAAGTACTAGGGCGTATAAAACCTTTATCAAGAAGCTCTTGAAGTTGGCTTGATAGCTCTTGCATCTCCGAGGGTGCTAAACGGTAGGGAGCTTTCACAACAGGAGTTTCGCCAGGGATAAGATCAATACGAAAATTGATAGCTCTAGGAGGCGGAGGTCCGGAAAGATCCTCAGGGAAAACAGAAGGAAATTCACAAACGAAAGGAACATCACTTATGCTAGGAACTTTGTTTTTCTTTTCCACAACATGGGCGAGAAAGGCAAAGTACTCCTTACATAAGTATTTGTTTGCTTTGATGCACGACATAAGCTTGAGACCTTTGAAAGGTTTCTCGACATAGACGTGTAGAGAATCACCTTGAGGAAGAGGGAGGCGAATAAATTTTTCAGAACAAACAACTTCGGCACGAACTCGCATAAGCCAATCCATGCCTAATATAATGTCGAAACTACCCATTTGCATGGAATGAGGTCAATGGAGAACGAATGATAGTTAAGAATCAAAGAGCAACCAGAAAAAACGGAATCAACGGAGATGGTTTTACCATTAGCGACTTCGACAGCGAAAGGATTAGGCATTTTAGATCGTCCGTACTTAAGCAAATGTTCAAATTCTAGCGACACAAAACTCATATCGACGCCAATATCAAATAGGCATGTAGCATAAATATGGTTCACAAGAAACGTACCAGTAATGACGTCGTCAGAACTTTGGGCTTGAGCGGAGGTAAGCATGAAAACTCGCCCCTTTGCAGGCTCAGGCTGTTGCTGCTGCTGATGCTGCTGGTTGAGAAGAGGACAGACATTGGCGAGATGATTGAGATCGCCATATTTGTAACATGCTCGCACATGAGCATTCTGACGCTGAGGTTGGATTTGGTTCGGGTTAGGGTTAGGGACAATGGCTTGATTGTTGTGGGTTTGGCGACAATGGCTAGCGAAATGCCCCATCCTGTTACAGTTGGTGCATTTCCAACACGGGGTAGAAGGGAGATGGTGGTAGGTGTAGCGATCACACCTAGGTGAAGTGCCAGTGTAGTTTCGGTTGGGTGGATCGTTGTTTTGGGTGGAGGAGATGGCATTGAGTGGTGTGGGGGCAGGCAGAGTAACGTCGGCGCTAATATGAACTGAAGCCTTCCGCTTCTTGTTCTTGTTGTGGTTCTTTTTGGGTTGAGGGGGAGAGGACTCGGTAGTGGTGGTGGTATTGGCGGTGGCCTGATGCGCATGCTTCGTAGGAACCTTGTCGTAGGCCCCCTGATGTATACAGTTGTGGTTCCGCTGGATGGTTATGCTAAAGACTTCTTCGAGGGTTCTAGGGTTTGCGGCGGCTATGTGATTCATGATCACAGGCGAAAGTGAACGAATAAGCTTGGCTATCGCCTTGGGCACCGTATCCACCTGTCAAGGACACACGATACTCAATTGTTTGAAGCGAGCGATCAGTCCTTCAGTGTTGCTTCCTTGCTGGTGAGGTTCCAGAATTCCTTATCGAACTTCTGGGTCTCGTGGGGAGGACAAAGCTGATCTCTCATGAGCTGCTTGAGCTCATCCCAAGTGAGATCGTGAGCTGCTTCGTTGCCACGCTTGTTACGTTTCGTAGTCCACCACTCGAGGGCTCTCTAGCAAAAGACCCCGGTAGCGTTAAGGGTTCGAAGGTCATCAGGGCACCTGCCCTAATGGAAAGTAAGCTCCATTGCTCAAACCAATTGATTATGGCGGTGATACCATCCATGCTAGTGAATTCTACCGGTTTACAAGCCATGAAATGCTTGAATTGGAAGGTCTTTTTGGGTTGTCGGTTTTAGAGTCGGCAGAGGATTTTGGTGTCTCAGTATTGATGGTTTGAAGCTAGCTAACAATATCGGGTATGACGCGGGCCATTCATCGGCCATTTGCTCGGTGACAAGACCGATGAGTTCTTGCTTGGAGATGGAGTCCTCATTGTTGTTGTTGCTGTTGGACCTCTTGGACTTCTTGTTCGAGATTGGGGAGTTCATCTAGAGGTTCAACATAGAAGATAAGGGAATGAGACTTGATCATAATATGGGAAAAACAAGTTGTGCATGAATAAGCATGTATAAGGTTCAAGCATGGTTCACATAAGATTGCATGGGTTCATCAAGTATAGTTCACAAAGTTTGCATGAATTCATTAAGCATAGCAAGTATAATCACGTATGGATGTGAATAAGGAGTATAAATTTAGTGTGTTCACGAGGATTAGCATGTTTTTTATTCCGATAAACGTACGAATAAGGTAACAAGTATAAAATCACATAAAATTGAGAATACATAAAAGATTGGCTCAATAAAACATGAGATTGTTTCGGGTAGAGAAACGTCGACATTTACAAAGTAAATCGAAGATCCTTTCGAATTAGAGAAACGTGCTTTGGCCTATAGGTAAAATACTCTCATTAAGAAGCGACTAACGGTATTCTTCCCATCCAGTTACTATATTGGGATTGAACCTTTGCAAAAGAACAGATGATACAAAGTCAAAACACACCATCCGAGCTTTGATCCAGTTATCAGACGTTTCTATCATCTGATAGGATTTTACTGCTTTCAATAAAGAACATTGCTCCTATCCTCTGACAGAAGAAACTCCCAACCCTGACAGAAGAATACAAGATCAGAGGTTGGCCAGCAGTGTTTAGTCTAGTCTTAGTTAAATCAATGTAACAGTTCTATGCACTGATAACTTTAGTCTAGCAGTGCTTATAGTTAGTTACGTTTGTTAGCTGTCACTATCAACCATGACGTCATTATAAGACGATTATTTTTTTAAATAGTTAGTATAAATAGGTGCTCATTGTAACAGTTTTACTTGTCTTATTAAATAGATCAATTTTGCATATCTTCTTCATTTCTTACTATCAAACGATCGTTATTGGGCTAAGGGGGAGTTTGTGAATCACATGCAATAGTTTAATTACTTGAAAGCATGATGGTGATGAAAACAAACGACCGATTGATTGTTGTAAAAGTTTTTCATTGATCCGCTGCACTTAGTCTCTGTTTTCAATCATTTTCCATTATTTGAAACAAAAACAGCAACCAATTCGAACTTAGTTCCTGACAATTGGTATCAGAGCCTGGTCAATCGATTTTGATTTAAACGTCAAATTGATTTGAACAGATCAGCTCTTTGTTGCTAATTTCGTTTGATATGTTTTGCTTGAATACAAAGTTTTATCACTACAAAAGTTTTTAAAACACAAATCTGTTGTAAACAAGAGAAATGGCACAAAACACACAAGATTTAAATATTGGATCCATGTTCAAACCACCTATGTTAAAACTAAATGAGTATTTTATTTGGCAACCTAGGATGGGTCATATTCTCGCTCAACAGAACACCGGATGTTTGAGATCGGTTGTGTTTGGACCTCATGTTCCCATGGTTCCAAGCACAGAGGATCCCCACACTCAAGTCCCTAAAAAACTCAAAAATTATTCTGAACAGGATTTCCTCAAAATCGAATTGGATGCTAAGGCTTTGATCATAGTTGCTTCAGCCTTGCCCAATGAGATTTATGCGGGATTACTTCATTGTAATAGTGCTAAAGAGTTATGGGATGCTCTAAAAGAGCAATTCCGTGGTACTGAAGAGGTGATCGAGAATAATAGAGAAGTCTTGAATCAGCAGTATGAAACATTTTGCCATGTAAAAGGTGAGTCACTAACCCAACAATTTGAGAGATTTAGTTGTCTCATAAGCGAATTAAAACTAGTAGATGTGAGCTTTCGAAATTCGACTATCAATAGTCGTTTCTTAAGATCACTACCAGAAAAATGGGAGACAATAGCTTATGTCACTCAACATCTGTTGGTTATAAGGAAATGACCCTCACACAGCTTCATGGTCGACTTTTCACTTATGAGAGGGAGTTGAACCAGAAAAAGAAGCTTCAAGAGTCTGGGAAAGTGATTCATGAATATACACTTGGAAACACTGCTCTCTATAGTCATGAAGAGGGGTCTGGTAGTGGAAAGGATCATAATTTTGATCATTACATTGATATAACTTCTGGAAACAATTTCAACTCTGATTCCAGTACACCCAATTTTTCTTTTGCTGCAAATTGTGAAAGCCAAACCTCTGACAATCTGAGTTTTGAGATGAATGACTTACAATACTTTGAAACCACGGATTTGGAAGAAATGGACATCCTACACCAGTTGGCACTCTTGAGTGTCAGGGCTAGTATGTTTTATAAAAGGACTGGTAGGAGGTTTCCAGGATTGCATGGGGGGTTAAAAGTTGGGTTAGATAAATCAAAGATAAAATGTTACAAGTGCAATAGGATGGGACATTTTGCCAGGGAATGCATAACTCAAACTGTAGGACCAATTATAACTCATCCTGGCACCAATTCTCAAAGCACTGTCCAATATTCCCAGTTTACCCCTGCACATCAAATGCAAAACACTGCTCATTTTGCAAGTCCTGTAACAACTGTCCCTATTCATTATGTCCAAACCCCTGCTCCACAGATTCAACATGTTCAAGCACCACCTCAAGTGCATGTGCAGCAAGCTCCACATGTCACTCAAACTACTTAAACTAATGCTACACCAGCAGAGGTTACACAACAAAGCTTCCTTACCCAAGGTTTTGTTGATTGGAGTAGTTTGCCTAAGGATATAATTGATAAAAACTTTGCACTCATAGCCAAAAATGATTTTGAAAATGAAAACTTATGTTTTATGGCTCTTGAGACCATAGTTGAAGGTGATGAGTTTGTGGAACAGGAGTCAAAATATGATGTGGTTGAATGTTGTGAAGCAGTGGTTACACCAGAAGTTAAACCGGTGGTTGAAATGAATGCTGCTGAGGTTGAAAAGGACAATCTATCTGACCCATGGGACACAGATTTGTGTGAAGAAGAATGTGATTCTGCTCTTATGGCTGCTTTGAAAGTATCACCTCAAATCGTAAAAGATCTATGTTCTGAAAAATGCTTTATTGCTTTTGCAAACATAAAACAAGTGGATGAAAACCTGAGAAACAAAATTTTGGAAGATGAACTTAAATTTGAAAAACTTGTGAAAGAGTTAAAAACAAAACTAAGTGAAAAAGATTCTAAAATGAGTAGCATAAGGCATGAATCAAGCATAACCAAAGACCAGCTCCAAACCATTATAGAAAAATACCAGGTTTGCAAATAGGAGCTTGAATCTACCCAGATCATTTGTGAAAAATGGGTAGAGTCTTGCAAAGGTTATGAGCTTATGCTTGATGCTCAAGTCAAGAGAAACATAAAGTTTGGTATAGGCTTTATAGAATATGATTATACTTGTGAAAATGTTGCAAAAATTGACTATGAGCTTGTTGAAATAGTCCCAACAAATTTGGCTGGTGAAGAAATTAAAACCACTGATAAAGAAGGAAACAAAATTGTTCTTGAAAAACCAGAGGTCTCACCAAAAGAAAAGGAAATTGAAAAATATCAGTTTAAACCAACCTGGTCAGATGAGTGTGATATTTTAGAAAACTTCAAGCCAATGGACTTTTCAACTCTTGATGGTATAAAAGCACCAAAAGCATTGGTGATCCCTATCAAAGACTTACCAGCAGGGGTTACATCATCTGCTCTCAAAAATTATCATAGGAGAAGGAAGGAAAAGGTTAAACACTTGTTTTGTAAATTTTGTGAAAAGAGAAATCATGATAAAGCAGATTGTTCTCTTTTGAAAGCTAACGATATAAACAAAACTTGTGTCATACCTAAATCTCCTAGATGCACCATTTGCAACAAAACAAATCATCCAACTCAACAGTGTGTCTATCTCAAAAGGTAAAAGAGATTAGAGAAAAAGCTCTAGAAAGAGAAAATTCAAATATTGCAAAACAAAAATTCAAATTATGTGAAACATCTATCACCAAAGCTTTAAATCATACCTCTGTCTGTAGAGAAATTCAAGTAACAGATGCACCACCATCAAACCAGTTTCCAAGAGGTAAAAGCCAGCCTAATTACCAAAAGGTGCCTATAACTTATGAGACTCACAAAAAGTCTTCTAAGCCAAGGGTAAATACGCATCCTCATGGTTGCCAACAGTTGATAAGAGGTAGGTCACAGTAGTGGTTACAAAAGTCTGATCCAACCAATGCTCATCAGTCTGAACTTGATTCTGGACCATCTGATACCCCATCCAAAGCCATTTTGGCTTTGGAAACTCACCTAAACTAATTATCTCAAAACATGTGCAGGGAGCTTCTACTTGCCTTGACAGTCTTTGGTATGTAGATAGTGGAGGCTCCAGGCACATGACAGGATGTAAAGCCCTTCTCAAAGATTTTAAAGCTCATGGAGGGGGTGATATATCCTTTGGGAATAATTCAAAAGGAAAGGTGTTAGAATCAGGATGTGTTTCAGCAGGAAAACTCAAGAAAATGTAAATCTCATTGACAATTTAAAATTCAGTCTCTTAAGTGTTTCACAGATGAGTGATAAAGGTTATGGTTCCTTTTTCACAAAGAAAACTTACCAAATTGTAGGGCCATAGGTTGTCAAAAAGATTGATCAAATCATTGTAGAAAGCAAAGCACAGCTGACTGCTCATAGAGTAGGAAATGTGTATATGGTTGATATGTTAAAAGATAATCATATGTCAAATGCATGCCTGTTCTTAGTTGCCTCAAGCGAAGAGACAGAGCTATGGCATAAAAGACTTGGACATACAAATCTAAAAACTATCTCCACTCTTTCAAAACAAAATCTGGTTAAAGGGTTACCCCAAAAGCAATTTACTTGTGAAGAGCATTGTGTTCCCTGTTTAAAAGGTAAACAACATAAAAGCTCTTACAAGTCAATTGACGAGTCCAAAGGAAGTCAGTGCTTACAGTTGCTTCATATGGACTTGTTTGGACCTGTAAAAATCATGAGCTTAAAACATAAAAGATATTGTCTGGTGGTAGTTGATGATTTTTCCAGGTTCACATTTACTTTCTTTTTACACTATAAGGACGAAACAACAAACATTCTGCAAAACTTTGTTAAACAAGTTGAAAAGCAATTTGACCTTCCTGTAAAAATCTTTAGGAGTGATAATGGAACAGAGTTTAGGAACAAGGAGTTGGATGCCTTCTGTGAGTCAAAAGGGATTGTTAGGCAATATAGCATCCCTAGGACTCCAGAACAAAATGGGGTTGTTGAAAGGAAAAACAGAACTTTAATTGAATCCGCAAGGACTATGCTTGCAGACTCAGGTTTACCCTTGTCTTTTTGGGCAGAGGCTGTAAACACTGCTTGCTATGTCCAGAACAGAGTTTTGATAAACCCCAGGCATCAAAAGACTGTCTATGAACTGCTTTACAAATTCAAACCTTCAATCTCTTATTTCAAAGTCTTTGGCTGCCCATGCTTCATATTAAACATCAAGGATTCAATATCCAAGTTTGCAGCCAAAGTTGATTGTGGCTATTTTCTGGGATACTCAACCACTGCCAAAGCCTACAAAGTTTTTAAGTCTAGGACAAAGTGTGTTGAGGAAAATCTAAATGTGAAGTTCAATGAACTCTCATCCTTGAAAATCCCGGCAAATAGACCTGCTGAACTGTTTGATTTATCTAAATTTACATTTGAATATGTGTCTGTCAAGACTAACCCTGCAGGTACTCCATAATCATCTGTTGAAGAGCAAGGATATGATTGTATTCTTCAAAGTTTCCAAACCAATCCTACAGGCAGAGGAGCAGATGTTAGTCGCAATGGTAAAAGCTCTGCCAGGTCAACAGTGGTTAATACTCAAACCTCTGCCAGCTCTCAAAACCAAATATCTGTTGATAAAAGTCCACAACAAATAGATGAAAATCAACCAACTTTCACATCCATACCAGCAATTCCTCCACCAACATTCCAATCAGAGGCTGGACTATCAAATTCACCAGCAGAGGTTAGCTCAGATGATACACATTTGCAAGCTTCACCTCAAAATGCCATTGTTCCATATCAAGGTGATTTGGTATTCCTCAAAAGCCATCCATTGGATCAAGTTATTGGCAACATCAATGAGGGTGTACTCACAAGAAGCCAAGCCCAAAACATTTGTCTTTTTGCTGGATTTCTATCACTCACACAACCTGTCAAGTACCAAGAGGCACTGAAAGACAACAGCTGGGTGGAAGCCATGAAGGAAGAGCTCCTACAATTAAGGAGACAACAAGTTTGGGAACTTGTACCACTGCCAAAAGATGTGAGTCCGATCGGTACAAAGTGGGTCTTTAAGAACAAAACCGATGAAAGGGGTATTGTTGTAAAAAACAAAGCAAGGCTCGTGGTTCAAGGCTACAGACAGGAAGAAGGGATTGACTGTGATGAAACTTTTGCTCTAGTAGCAAGGCTGGAAGCCATTCGCCTGTTCTTAGCCTTTGCTGCTAACCACAACATTAAGGTATATCAAATGGACATCAAAAGTGCATTCCTGTATGGAAAGATCAAGGAAGAAGTATACGTTGGTCAACCTCCTGGATTTGAAGATCACTTCCATCCTGATCATGTGTACAGTTTAAGCAAAGCACTATATGGTCTAAAATAAGCACCAAGAGCCTAGTATGAAACTCTATCCACTTTTCTCTTATCCATTGGTTTTAGCAGAGGTAGGATTGACAAAACCCTATTTTGAAAATGGAAAAAAAAAAGATTTGATGCTTGTCCAGATTTATTTGGATGACATCATTTTTTGATCCACATGCACTGCCATGTGTGAAGAGTTCAGAAAACTCATGGCAGCAGAGTTTGAGATGAGTGCAATGGGTGAGTTGCAATGTTTTCTTGGTTTACAAGTCAAACAAATGCAAAAATGCACTTTCATTCATCAAAATAAGTATGTGAAAGAACTACTTAAGAAATTTGATATGAATGATTGTAAACCTTGCAACACACTCATGGCAACATCCAAGCTGGTCACTATAGATGGCAAAGATGACCTTTTTGATCAAACTTTGTATAGAAGCATGATTGGGTCTTTATTGTACCTAACTGTATCACGGCCAAATATTACGTTTGCCGCATGTGTCTGTGCCAGATCACAGTCAATGCCAAGAAAATCAGATCTTATTGCTGTAAGAAGGATATTTAGATACATAAAAGTGCTCCCACACTTGGTATCTGGTATCCAGCTAATGGTAACATTGAGCTTGCAGGATATTATAATAGTGATTTTGCTGGATGTAAAACAACAAGGAAGTCCACATCTGGAGGAGCCCAATTCCTAGGGGATTGCTTAGTGTCTTGGCAAAGTAAAAAGCAAGTGGCAGTATCCACATCCATTGCTGAAGCAGAGTAAATAGCTACTGCAAGTTGCACTGCTCAAATTTTGTGGTTTCAAAACCAACTCTTGTATTTTGGTGTGACTGCCTTGAGGACTCCTCTCAAAATTGATAGTCAAGCAGCAGAAAACATCATCAAAAATCGAGTCTCACATTCCACCACCATGCACATTGACATCTGACATCATTTTGTGAGGGATTGCTATGAAAAAGGTCTGATTTCTTTACAACATGTCCATACCAAGGATCAACTAGCAGATGTGTTGACAAAGCACTTAATGCTTCCACATTTGACAGCTTGATATCTAGGCTTGGAATGCTAAACATGGATTAAAAACAATATTTTCTTGTGATCTATGTGTAAATAGCAATAAAATGTTTTTTAGAAAATCAGAAACTCACCTTTAAAAATAGTTAAAATTGAAATTTTTCAATATAATCCTTAAAGTCTGTTCAAAGCTCTGATAGCTCAAAACACTATTGTTTAGAAAAATCTATCCATTGATGCAAACCTCTGATAGTGTTTAAAATTGGTCACAACCACTGGTAGTTTTCACTCTATCAGTGGTTAGCCAAAACAACTGTTTTCCATTGTTAAACAGAGGTTACACGTGGACAGATGTTATTCGACAGATGTTGCATTAGACGCCACGTCACGTACACTTTTTGAAAAACCCTATAAAACCCTATTCTATCCCCAAACAGAGGTTTCACTTTTCTTGTGCGATTCCAAATTTCTCAAAGCCTATCTTTCACAAATCATCCAACAATCATGGCTCCTAAAACCAAATCGAAGAAGAAATTGACACAAGAATAACCCCCATTTATCCTCATCATCAAAACACCAGACAATTACACTGCTCTTCTTAAAGAAACCGACGCAAACATTCGTTATCATCCAATGATCCGGATTATCAAAGAATAAAAATTCAAACACATGTTGGAAGTCAAAGCCCCATGTTTACATCGATTCTTTAAAAGAATTTTGGGCAAATGCTAAATTTTACTCATCCGCTGATGATGTGCCCTATTCCATTACTTCCAAAGTAGGAGGCACACAAGTACAGATAAGCCCACAATCTATCTCCCAAGTCTTCATGTTAAATGATATGCAACATCCGGTATCCTTTCCTTTAAGGGAGATGCAACATGAATTCGTTGAAAGAGGTTACACTGCACAATTGAAAGGTATGACAATCTTCAAACCTAATTTTCCAGCAGAGATGAAATTCTTTTTCCACACCTTACTTACTTGTGTCTCTGCAAAAACAACTGCTTTCAACGAGATTCCATTAAACATGCAGTATCTGGGATTTGTAATTTTAACTGGTTCTGATTTTAACTTCTCCCAGGTGCTGTTCAATGATCTTGTAACTAATTTTAAAAATATTTCAAAACAAAAAGCTTTCTTGATACATCCAAGATTCATGAGTGTTTACTTGCAAGACCAGATCAAATCAAACGTAAGTAAACAAGGCGCGGTTACAAACGCTGGCAGCCTAAACCATGAAACGTTCACATGAATCACAAATCAAGATACAGTTTCCAAAACAGAAGCAGAGGAGGCTAAGCCTATTTTACAAGAACAAAACTTCAAACTCAACCTCTGGCTGCTGAGCCCATTGCTCTAGGTAATCAGGGCAACACGACCGCTGCTCTGAAACCCACACCTAAAATCTCCAAAAAGAAACCATCCAGAGCATCCCGAAAACCCACCAAACCTAAAAATGGTCCTCTGGAAGATGAGATCCCAGAGGTAAACCCAGTGACACCACCAAAGTCACCAACCACTGCTGCAACTTCTTCACAGCAAATGGTAGAAATATCTCAAACCAGCTTTGAAACTCCTCATGCATCCTCACAAAAGGATCAGGTTGTAGGCACAGGGACACCTAATTATGAAGCTCTAGGATCACTTGGTTCTATCTTCCACAGCCCCTCTCCCAGGGCAATGTCGCTTTCTACACAGCCACTCTCACCAATTCCAGCTTTACCACCAACCATGTTACCTTTGCTGAATGCAATAGAAATGGAGCAGACTTTATCCAACAATTCTCACCAACCTATTAATGAGAATATACTTCAACCAGAGGCTGGGTCTGACTTATTTCTAAATGCTAGCCCATCAGTAATTGAAGAGGCTACATCCCTTGGTTACATGTAATTCTTGGTGATAGTTCAACAATGGCAGCCACTACAATTGCTGAACTCCCAGGTTCTCAATTGGACAGTGTTTACATAGCTAAGACCTTGTTGAAGGCAACCACTGCTGAGGCTACTAAGGTAACCTCTGCTCCAGTGGGAAGTCCCCAAAACCAAGCCAAAGGGGCATCTAAGATTGAAACAAGTGGTAAACCACTTGTTCATGATATCTTGGATACAACTACCACATCTGGTAGGAGTTCAGATGATCCTATTAAATTAGGTGATGAGCTAAAATATCAGGAATTGACGGAAAGGGTTACTAAGGTTGAAAGCACTGTTGATGAAATAAAAGATCTTTTGAAACAGTTGATCACTATACAGAGCCAAACCCTTGTTCCAACCACTGCTGAGCTAAAATATGTAATATCTCCAATCATTCAACAAGAAAAATACTTACTGGAACAAAAACATAAGCATCAGATGATGGAACTCAGAAATATGGTTGATGCAAGATATAATGACACTGTTGCAGATATCAAGGCAATCAAAGCCCACTTGCTCACCACCACTGGTACATCTCCTCCTACTGTCATTTTTGTTAGTCCAAATGAAGCCAAAAAGGGGGAGAAACCTTTGGGAAATAAAAAGTGGAAGATGGATGATGATAAGGCAAGGCCTACAGTGAATATTCCTAAGCCAGATGGTTCAAAGAAACCAGACTTAACTGAAGATATCTTGGCAGGGGCAAAGAAGTCCCATAAGAAGTATGTGTTTGATGAAGGCAAGGTGCTGGTTGAGAAAAATATTGATTGGCAGTTAGAAAAGGGAAAGACTGGTTCCTCAACAAAGAGGAGATCTTCTTCAAAAGCAAGACAACCAGAATCCACACCTCTCAAAACTAAAGATCCTACCAATCCAACCACAAAAACATCTGCCAATACAAAATCTACCAGATCTTCTCACACAAAACCCATATCCACCTTAACAGATGTTACGGCAACTATTATGCCAACATCTGTTAACACAGCAGAGGTTGTACCAGATGTTACCACAAACCACTGCCATTCTCACTTTTCCTACTTTCACACAACAACTACCAACACCACAAAGAATTCCAAGTCACCCATCATCACCATCAATCAGTTTTAAGAGGAGAAAGTCACAAAGGTCATAAACGAAGAAAAGATCCCTGCTCCTTTGCGTATTGCATCTGTACCAATGCTAAATCTAACCTCTGCTCCTTCAACCCATATGCTCCATCAAAAGAAGTGATTCCTGGAGCTATAAAATTTCCTCTTGATTTGCCTGCAGTCAATAAAGAAATCATATCTTTCTATGAGGAAGAAGATCCAGACAAATGACACTTCCCTTCACTTCAAGGTTATCCACAGCCTGCAAATATTGATCAGTATCTGGCACTCAAAGAAAAACAGGCAGAGGATATTGCTAAGAAGCTGTCTAAAGGCAAAAGTGA
This sequence comes from Scalesia atractyloides, assembly GCA_947069175.1. Classification (NCBI taxonomy): domain Eukaryota; kingdom Viridiplantae; phylum Streptophyta; class Magnoliopsida; order Asterales; family Asteraceae; genus Scalesia; species Scalesia atractyloides. The sequence goes on from CAMTDV010000025.1 coordinate 60,132,432, forward strand.
TAGAGAAGTGCAGAATCAACTCCAGTTTCAATTGAGCAAAGTCCAATCCCTTGAAAGATTCTCAAAGAGTTTATCAAATAAAATTTCTGAAGAAGAAGATAAACTCTTGAAAGGAAATTACATCTCACATATCATGGAAACAAAGAAGTATGCTGCTACAAGAGCACACTTCAAGGATTGGTCTGTGAGTGAGCTTCAAGAAGAAAATGCAAGAATAGAAGCACAATCAAAAGATCCTCACAACAAATCTACATGTCCAGACTAGAGCAAATACAAGAAGAATGTACCTAAAAAGACCCTAAAGCTCAGAAGAATGAAGGAAGAGCTAATTCAGAATCACTATGGGTCAAAGAATCAGGTGATGAGATGGGGGAGATAAGAGTGTTGGATACATACAAAATGCTTGAAGCGAGAAGGAAAAAGGATCCATCAATGCCTCCTAAACCTGATTATTCTAAAGAAGATGCTGCTCTCAAAGCCCGCTCTCTAAAAAGCCCAGCTCAACAACTATCCATTCCACACTTGCTTTGGTAAAACGAAAAAGGCAAGAGGAGTTATCTGAGAAGGTTAACAAAGAGTTTGAGGAAGTGTTCAAAGAAGGAATCAAGAATATGATAGACTATCCAACAGATGATAGAAGTGCCAAGTTGGCCGAAGATTTGAGAAGTGTAGCTCCCTTTCTATCCTCAGCAATAAAAGCTCCTTCAAGAAAGCCTTCAGACCCAAAAATTCTAAAGTGGAAGGTCAACAAAGACACCCATGAATTGACTCTGATCAAGTCTGATGGTATTGTCTCTAAACTATCCATTGAAGCTGCTTATGCGCTTACAGTAGAAGACTTCCACGAACTACTAAGTTTAGAACTTGAGAAGGATGCTGATGACTTAGAATCTCTTAACTTTGAGCTACAATTCAAAGGTCAAATAAGAGAGTTCTTTCTGAGGAATAAAGATCAAGAATAAGGTGTTTTTGACATCATCTGTTGCAGGGGAGATTGTTGGGATTGAACCTTTGCAAAGGAACAGATAATACAAAGTCAAAACACACCATCTGAGCTTTGATCCAGCTATAAGAGGTTTCTATCCTCTGATAGGCTTTTACTGCTTTCAATAAATAACATTGCTCCTATCCTCTAACAGAAGAAACTCCCAACCGTTGACAGAAGAATACAAGATCAGAGGTTGACCAGCAGTGTTCAGTCTAATCTTAGTTAAATCAATGTAACAGTGCTATTCACTGATAGCTTTAGTCTAGCAGTGCTTATAGTTAGTTACGTTTGTTAGCTGTCACTATCAACCATGACGTCATTCTAAGACGATTAGTGGTTAGATAGTTAGTATAAATAGGCGCTCATTGTAACAGTTTTACTTGTCTTCTTAAAAAGATCAATTTCGCATATCTTCTTCATTTCTTATTATCAAACGATCGTTATTGGGCTAAGGGGGAGTTTGTGAATCACATGCAATAGTTTAATTACTTGAAAGCATGATGGTGATGAAAACAAACGACCGATTGATTGTTGTAAAAGGTTTTCATTGATCCACTGCACTTAGTCTCTGTTTTCAATCATTTTCCATTATTTAAAACAAAAACAGCAATCAATTCAAACTTAGATCCTGACATACTACACGTCTCTAGTCGATTAGAAAATCGAAACTTTGGCGAGAGCGAAAATCAAGGAACGGGACTTAATCGACAAGGTGCAGGTTTCACTCCTAACTTGAAGATTTCGTACCCTAAGTGTGGTTTTTTCTTACTAAACGAGGAGCATATTCCGACTCGTTTGTAAGATCCACTAGAACATGAAATGGAAGTTTCCATCAAGATGTGGATATCACTCCTAACTTGATGGTATAACTTCGTGAAAAATCGAATACGCGGAATGAGGGATTTAACCATAAATTGTAAGTCATTGGACCTATCTTGGTGCAAATCGCCTCGTTAGCATCATGAGTGTCTTCAAGTGTATTGTGTAAAATATCCTAGGGAAGACATTATGTAGATTTTTAAGACAAAAGATAAGAAAGAAGCAAGGGGAAGAATAAAGTATTAAGCATGATATAAGAATGGTAAAAAATGGACGCTTAAACTATATACTAGGTCAAACATGGCAATTCTACCTAATTTCCTATAGTTATGGCTCTGATACCAATCTGTCACACCCCAACCGATGGCGGAAACATCGGAGTGAGACGTAAACGATATTGCAAGAGACTTCATAATGCTATTAGCGATAATATTTAAACAAAACCCATATTTCATTCATTCAACGATAACATTGTCAAATTACATCATTAAGTCAATTACAACAATTTAGAAATTTAAAGACGGTACAACATAAGCATAACAACAAAATAATACAACATTTTAACCTAACGTCTAAATGTGTATCTAGAGCATCATCACTACTCCAATTTCATTGCAAAATCTTCATCAACCTGGAACGTGTTAAAATGAGTTCAATGCAAAATCAAAGGCGACTACACAAGTTTGGTGTTGGTGCATATTTCTGTTGCCTTCGTCATTAACATCATTATGTATCGAGTCTGAGCGAATAGCGTTTAATCTGTTAGAAGCGAGGCGTATTTATGTATGTAATAGGACAAGTTCGCTGGTTTAGTGCTTGGAAGGTCAAGTACGGCCAAACTTAACTAGGTCAAGTTCGGGCAAACTTACAGTCTCACCAGCAAACTTGTTTAGATAAGTTCGGTCAAGTTCACTCATGGGCATGTGTGTTTGATGTATACATGTTCGGCCGAACTTGCAGTAGCAAGTTCAGGTGAACTTGTGTTCCTCACTAGCGAACTTGTGTTCCTATAAATAGGTGCCTTGGGTTTTCATTTATAGATAGTTGGAGATTTTGGCACAGAGACGACGAAGCTCTGTCGGATCCGGATCTTGAATGTATTGAACTTTAGATCAATGAAAACAGAGTAATTCTTGTTATTTGGTTAACTTGTCATTAATTTCCGCCTAATCGGACAATAGATAACAAATTTAGGTTCCCGAGCTGTTAGTGGACGTTCCTACAAGTGGTATCAGAGCCTGGATACCTAAATTTGCTGGAATCAGGACAAGAATCTCTTTATTTCATCTCCATTCTATCATTTTTCTTAACATTTACAAATACTTAATGATTTCACGGTCAAAAATGGGTGATTTTTGAATATGTCATGTAAAACACACTGTGAACAAACCCCTGAGAGTTTGGACATCAAATTTAACTATTTTGATATCGAAAAGTTGCAAAAACCTTGTTTTTGAAACAAAATTCAGCCGAACTTAACACCAAGTTCGACCGAACTTGATTGGAATTTTCTGAGTTTTAATCAAGTCCGACCAAACTTGAGTAGTTTTTCAAGGTTTTGAGCTCAAGTCCGCTCGAACTTGTTGATATTTGCTTGAAATTGTATCAAGTTCGACCGAACTTGATATAATTTTAGTGAAGATTCACTCAAGTTCGCCCGAACTTAGTTTTTTTCTTGAGATTCAAGTGTAAGTTCGACCGGACTTAGTGTATTTGTTGAAATTTTCTCACAAGTCCGCTCCAATTGTAATTTTTTCTCAAAGGATATCTCAAGTTCGACCGAACTTGAGGTTGTGTGATAAAAAGTTGTACTTTGTGATATAAGTTCGACCGAACTTGTTGAAATTAGATTTAAAAATCTGTTTTGACAAAAGTTCGACCGAACATGATTGTTACTGATAAATTTTCAAGTGTTTTTGATCAAATTCTCAGATAAGTCAAAATGGAAGATTTCCATAACGCATTTGCTGCTGGAGTAGCTCAAGCTTCAATGTCAAATTCCATTGCAGTTAATCAAATGAACCAAGACAACGATATGGGTACCACTCAGAAACTGCCAAAGCTAATGGCTATAGACGAGTTTGAAGGATGGAAGGAAAAGTTCGTGAATTAGATACAAGCAAATCAATTCGACAGCTGGGTTGCGGTTGAAGATGGTTACAAGTGGCCAAAAAATGAACGTAATCAAGATCTTCAGTTGAATCAGTTCTCACCAACCGACAAAGCACAGTATGTCACTGAGAAGAAAATGACTAGCTTGATTCAACAATCAGTAAAGGAAGATATTTTGATATTGTTGCAAGAGTCTGAGGCTTCACAAGAATTATGGCACTCTCTGTGTGATAAATTCAAAGGAAGTGATGAAATGATCAAGAGCAAGAAGGCCTTAGTCAAGAAAGAATTTGAGATCTTCATAATGATAAAAGGTGAAACTATGAAGCAGATGATTGATAGATACTGTCACCTCACGGTCCAGATGTGAAGACATGATATCAAAAGATCTACCGAAGAGCAGATCGAGAAGTTGGCTGATGCACTTCCAGAGGGCGAATGGACGACATATTTAACGATTCTGAAGAATAGTCCATCTTGGAGACACTTCAAATTGTTATCTTTCATTGACAAATTAGAAGGTCATGAAATGGAGCTGATGAAAGTAGTGAAATCCAAAAACGCTAATGTTGTCCAAGATGTAGGTGTCTATTACAAAGGAGGTATTCAAGATACTCTGATTCAAAGTCCGAAAATTCAAACGGCCTTTAGTACAAATGCAAACTCGTTTCGAATCAAAGTTCTCCTTATGCTGGTTATCCAAGTTCTAGTTCAAGCCCTTCATTTCAAAGTCAGACAAGCCAAGCTGGTTCTGATTCGAATATTTTCCAGTGCAACATAGCAGTGGATCTGAAGAATGTATTTCCAGAAAAGGTGGCTAAACAACACATAGCACTTCTCGCTACCGTTCTCGAACATATGAAAGCATTGTTGTTGGAAAGATCGGTAATCCAGAAATGACGGCAGAAGATTATGATCAGATAGACGAAGAAGAATTGGAGCTGATGGATAACAAATGGAGCCTCGCATCCATTATCAGAAGAGTTACCAAGTTTGTGGCACTCACCGGGACGGATATTGGTAATTCAAGCTATAAGCTTGGATTTGACAAGATGAAAGTTACATGCTTCAGGTGTCGACAAAAAGGACATTTCAAACGCGAATGCAGTAATTAAGAAGCAAGTGGAAACCAAAATCCTTTCGGAAGCAGCAATGAGTACTACAAGAAATCTCTTCAATACAAGCCATATCCAAAGAAAACACAAGTTGAAGTAGAATACAAATCTGCAAAGAAATCCGAACAAGCTTTTGTTGCTAATCATGAAGAAGATGGCTTTGACTGGAACAGTTACATCGGAAAGAAAACAGGAGTTGCTATGATGGCAGAGGTTGTGAACGAAGCCGAGACATCGAATGTTGATGCTGACTTGGATAAATGCAATTCTGGAAGCATACATGCGGAGAACTAAGATAGCTTATGCTGAGATACAAAGACAATAAACCTTGAAAGCAGAGGCCGAAAAGGTAAAAGCTGAGATAAGAATGTCTGAAAAGGAAGTTGTGAAAGTTGTGGAGGTTGAAAAACCTTGCACAAAGTGCACAAGTCCTTGTGAACCATGCCTTGATAAGGTCAAAGTCATAAGAGAATTAACTGAACATAATGAAACTTTTCGTTATGATTACAGAAATATGAAAGAAGCTTATGACAAGATACAAGGCAAATATAAAAATGTCAAAAAAGCTAATCTTGAACTTGGTGCTAATGAAAAAATGTTAAAAGCCACAGTACTTGATAAACAAAAAGCAATTAACATGTACATTAACACAATTGCTGAAACAAAAAGAGAGCTTCATGCTATTAAAATTGAAACTGAACGAGTAAGCCAATTGCTAAAATCTTATACCACTAATGCTTATGTCATTGATCACATTTTACCTACGATTAAGTCGGAGAAAAATGGTGAAAAATCAAAATGTAAAGTGTACGGAAATGTTCCTCCACCATTTCTTGAAAATTATTGTTGCAAGAAAGATGATGAAGTTGAAAAGGCATTATTTAACATTCTTCTTTTGTTAGAAATGAGAGATGAATTGCCTGAGAACATTGACATGGACTTTACAAAATCAAACGATGACATTAAAGCTGTTGTAAATAATGTGGTGAAAAATGTTTTAGGAAATGATTCTGATGAAAGTTCAAACAGTTGTTCACAGTCCGAAAATGATGATATAGCATCTGAAAATGATCTAAGTGATGATCTTAACGTTGTCATGTACAAAGTTAAGGATTCTGATAGATTATATTTTTATGATAGCTTCCCGATTCGGAACATGAAAGAAGATCAACTTGATAAACTTTTCAAACTTGTAGAAGTTTCATTAGATGATCTCAAGAAAAATGAGAAAAGATTTTACTCAAAACCCAAAAGGAATGCTAACAATTATCGAAAGTTTGGTGGTGATTTTCCTTGGAACAGGAGGCAGGATTGGGTTTGGAGGAAAAAGAAGATGAGTCGAGAAAGAACCAGAAGTTGCCGTTCCAAGAATACAAAGGTAAACATATAAAGTTTGTGTATGGAACAAATACGGATCAGGAAGAAGGTAAGATTGGTAAGCAATCTAATGATGAGTTCAAAAAGGAGAAAGAACTTCAGGATAAGGCTAAGATCAAGCTCACAAGTAGTCTAAAACCCCCTAGTGGAAATGTTACTGATTCAAGGACATGCTTTAAATGCAATACAATTGGTCATATTGCTCGAAAGTACTAACCTGAGCTCTCAATGTCTCGCACAACCCAGATACAGATATCAGTTATGCTATACTCACCTGTAAGATGAAATCTAGGGAATCTGGATTCGGAAGTATATTCAAGAGGTGGGAACCATAGTAAGTCAAGTTTCATAATTCTTACCTAACATATCTTGGAACAATTGAGAAATGTGATGAAGGTTTAAGTGGATAAACATATCGACAATCTAGGTAAACGAGTTTAAAACTAAAAGTCTCAAGAAGGTCAACAGTACTAGTGATATGTCTCAATCTACTTATATGATCCTTAGACACGAATTCACAAAAACGTGTCTGTAAATATTTTTGTACATAGTTTACTTTTTTTATTTCTTTACAAGTTGATAAAACCAAAAAAGATTTTCAGAATGTTTTAGCACAAACTTACTAAAATACAAAAAGATTTTATTTTTCATGTAACCAATGTTGGAGAACGGATCTTTGAAGTCTGGTAAGTTTTCGAAAAGTTCAAGGAAAGTTCATTAATTTGAAACTTTAAAATTGAAGAAAACAGTGTTCTAATAATAGGTCAAATTGAGGTCATTAGTTTGAACTCGTTAGACAAAACTGGTTAACCAAGGTCATTAACTTGAACTTGATCAACTAAGTGGATTTCATTGATTAAAAATCATGAAGAACAGTCAAGATTTTAAATGTTAAAAAGTAATTCAAAGTCATTAACTTGAACTTGAATAACTAAAATGTTTTTTAAAATGGAGACGTTCAAACAAGTGTTTCTTCAAAGTAATCTGAAACGTTTTTTAGTATGCTCAAGAACTTTGAAACAGGAAGCAAAGTTTTAGGGGGGGCTGGTTGAAACGTGTTTAAAGTAAAGCTCAAAGCAAGGGGGAGCATAGTTCGTAGCTTAGGAGGAGCTTGGATCTTAAAAGTTTTATTCAAGGAAAAAGATAAAGACCCGGAGCTTAAACAAGTTTGATGGCTACGAAGCATTCAAGAAAAGACTATGTCACAGATGATATCCAAGGGAAGATGTCAAGAGGAATCTGTTGGTGCATATATCAAAAGGATGTCTACATCAAGATGACTGCAGCAACATCCAAGGGGGAGTCTGTTGGTGCATATGTCTGTTGCCTTCGTCATTAACATCATTATGTATCGAGTATGAGCGAATAGGGTTTAATCTGTTAGAAGCGAGGCGTATTTATGTACGTAATAGGACAAGTTCGTTGGTATGGTGCTTGGAAGGTCAAGTACGGCCGAACTTGACTAGGTCACGGAATTTGCATCCATGAAACCAAAACTAAAGTTGATGATACTCTTTACAGGTCAATGATAGGATCACTCAAGTATATGAACGGCATCTTGCCCAGATATCATGTATCCTACCTGCGTGTGCGCCAGATATCAGTCCAGTCCAAGAATCTCACACATGCAGATCGTGAAGCGAATTTTCAGATACTTGAAGGGATGTCCAAGCACCGGCTTGTGGTACCCGAAGAATGATAACTTCGATCTGACGGGATACGCGGATTCTTAGTTTGGTGTAGATAAGTTGAATTCAAAATGAACTACAACGGGCTGCCAGTTCTTCGGAACACGCTTGGTAACCTGGCAGTGTAAGAAACAGACTAGGATCGCTCTCTACTTGTGAAGCTGAGTATATCTCGGCCTCCAGCTGTTGTTCACAAATTCTTTGGATCCAACAGCAGATGAGAGACTATGGTCTGCAATTTCTTGACACACCGCTGTATGTTGATAATAAGGCAGCTATCGACATAACTAAAAATCCAGTTCATCACTCTCGAACGAAACATATCGAGATTTGATACCACTTCATTCGTGATTGCTACGAATATGTACTCACTTGAGGTTGCAAGAATATCCTTATACAAGAAGATAAACCAAAGCTTCCGAGAATTTATGTATGTCCTAATATCGGATTACTTATGTTAATATCGGGACTTTAATCGGAGAATTTGGATAAAATGATGCCTCATAAACCAAATGAGTATTGGAACTCATATGAAAATGGTTTAACAAAGTTTACATTCTGATTTGGAAAGGATCCTAAGTGCTTTTGACCCATAATGACTCGTTAAGGTAGTTTATGATACTTTAATGGATCATTTACGTAAATATGAGTTCGGATGGTTAGATATGTGTTATGATAAGTCTTTTATGTCAAAATAAGTCTAATATAGTTGCAACATTAGTTTATATGTGAAATTGTTGGTTACATATGCTTAATATTGATTTATGCTTTGGTCATTTATAAAGGCATGATAGGCGACTTAACATAATACTAACCAAACGATGTGACCATAAGGTATAATCTCAGATGGTTATTTCCTATACATTTATGGTCACAAATAAGTGTTTGGTCGGATCCTAAGATCGACCAAGCAGGTCGGATTCGAAAGTCAAAGTCAAGACCGCTCGACTTACGACCCTAATAAAACACTAAACTAAAAGTGACGAGTTAGACATGCCAAAACATGTCTAACTAAAATATAAAAGTGTTTTAGTATCAAAAAAAGTGTTTTGATACCCGAAACTAGTTCCGTCGTAAAATGCACATAATGCGCATTTTGACTGAAACTTTGACTCCTCACTTCGACTAGAAAAGGTGTTAATCAGTAGGCATGATCGCTATGGATTATAACCATCGTGATTACGTTCACGTAGCAAAGTCCAATTGGACTTTGGTTGACCAACTAATGGTCAAAGCTGAAAGTCAAACATAAGTCAAACTGTTTGACTTTTAGCTCAAAAAAGCTAAAAGAAATAAACAAGACTAAGAGAGAGCACTTACTTGTGTTTGAAGAACACTTTGAAGAGCTCAAGGATGAAGAATGCTTAGTTAGGAAGCATCCAACAATGTGGTAGCCTCCAAGTAGAGCAAGAGAGAAGGAAGAAGAAAATGAGCAAAGAAAAATGGCCAACTTTGGTGGCTTTTATAGTGTTCTTGAAGCCAAAAGATCATCACAAGTGTCCATTGAGTTGTCATGATCTTAGGAGGTGTTTAACAAGTGGACTAAAGATCAAATACAAATAAAATTAACATACAAAACATACAAACTGAAGGAAAAGTCAAAAAAACGCGGTGCCACTTTTGTAAATATTTTGTCTTCAAAATTACTCTACAGGATCATTTGTAGAGTGATTTTGGTCTTGTAGAGTAATTTTGTAAAATTTTATTGTAGAGTAATTTTGATCTTTCGTAGAGTAATTTTATAAATTGTTCTTGTAGAGTAATTTTGTAAAATGATCATGTAGAGTATTTTGTTAGCATTTAGTTATGGGGTTTAGCTTTATGGTTTAGTTTTTAGCTTTTAGTGTTGGGAGGGGGAGGGGGTTAGGTTTTTTTTTTAGGTTTTTAGGGGTGGGGGGTTAGGTTTTTTTAGGTTTTTGGGGGTGGGGGGTAAGGTTTCTTTTTATCAAAATTACTCTACAAGAATATTTTACAAAATTACTCTACAAGATCAAAATCACTCTACAAGAACATTTTACAAAATTACTCTACAAGACCAAAATCACTCTACAAATGATCCTGCAGAGTAACTTTGATAATTACCCTACGACCAAATATTTACGAAAATGCCACCGTGTTTTTTTGTCTTTTCCTTCAATTTGTACGTTTTGTATGATAAGTTTATTTGTACCTGAACTTTACATTTAACAAGTGTCATTTGCAGGTGAGAAGTGGCAAAAATCGTTTTGCTTGGTGTCCAAGTGAGTTAACAAGGAGCTACCACCATTATACTGTGCTGGCACCTGGATGCGAACCATATGGACTTTTGGATGAGGTTCGCATCCACCCTTGCTGGCACAAAGTTTCAAAAATGGCAAACAGACCCCTTCATTCGTTTCGTTGCGTTTTGGCACTTCTAACACCTGTTAACCACATTTTTAAGTTTTATAAGGATGTTAAAGCATAGGGAACTTGAAATAAGTCCAAAAATGCCCCGGGTGTTGGTTCGTTCGGTCGTACGGTTGCGATTTTCGGTTAATTACGATGGAAATCGTAACGAACGCGCAAATGACCGTAAATGTGCAACTAATCATATTTTTGCATTCCAATCATTAAAATAAAATATTTTAATGATTATAAAATTTTTTGGATGTGCGTACATGTTCCAGATTACGAAATACGCGAATCGGCATACTTTCGCAGCTTTTGCAAAATAGCCCCTGAAGTTGCATAAGAATGTTTTTGCCATACCGAAGCCCTCAAAACTTATTTCTAAGTTATGTAAAGAGTATTTAAGGTTTGTTTAGCTTATGACCTTGTTCCGGAGTGTGCGTCGCTACGAGAATCGACAGACTTTCATAGTTTGTATTAAATAGTCCCTGTGATCGAATAGGCTTATTTTTGACATCCCAAAATCCTTAAAAACTTATTTCTAAGTTATGTAAAGGATATTTAGGGTATGTTTAGCTTATGTCACTATTCGGGAATATACGTTGCGTTAAACTGATTACGTTTATGTAACAGTTTACGTATAACTTTCAAGGAATTGTTTAAGAGCTTGATTTTGAACAAGGATTGATATTGTGCAATTGTTATGGATAAATTTCATAATTAAATGAATAAAACACAAGTTTTTATTGCTTATGAAATTTTTCAGGATTTGATAATGACAACTAAGGCACAGTTGTCACAACAAGATATGCATGCAATCTTCCAAGATCTTCATATCTTTCAAATTCCAACATAATCTTCCCATAACCAAGACATCAATCTCACTCCTCCTTCTCTCACTAAAGCTCATGGCCGAACACCCCTTTATACTTCACCATTTTCAAATTTTAAACCTTTCTTCAAGATTCAAGTTCATTCCAAGCTTGTTCCAAGCACTTTTGAAGATCCTAAGTTGATTTGAAGGTGTTTCAAGCAAGAACCAAGTTCCATGTCATCACACTTTGACAAAAACCCATCAAGATCTTGAAGGTATAAAATTTAGAAATCCTTGTTCTTGATTTTTGGTGCTTTTGATTATGGTGGAAGTTTCTCAAGGTTCTTAGATGATTCACAAACTTTAAACTAAAAAGAATTGGGTTTTTATACAAAATAAAAATGGAAATATATATGTGTGTATGTATGGCCATATATATATAGACATGTATTTGGGATTAAGTTTGATTTTTGATAGATACTTGTTTGTGATGATTGCTTGAATGATTTAAGTGACATGCACATGAAATTTGTATGAATTATGTGATGAAAGTAACTTAGAATTTCTTGAAATAATATTTGTTATAGGAATAAGTAGGTGGCCGAAAATTACTAGGGGTGTATGAGAATTTTAAGTTGTTGCATGTTCTTGAATGATAGTTAAAATGCAAGTGTTTGATGATTTGTGCATGATATGATGAAGGTTAATTCAAATCAGTAAGTAAACATGAAAAATAAAGTTATATGATATGTTTTGAAGTTAAAAAAGTTATGACATAACTTGTTGGCTTTGCATGTTGTACTATGGCTTAAAAAGTCGTAAATCGGGTGACATTTACATGATTTTTGTGCTATTTATGAGACGTGTATATATATGATTAAAATTATTGTTTTGATCAGTAGATAATATGTGATATGTTAAAATATCAAGTCATGATGATTTGGGTAGTTACGGTAAAGTTCGGTACGAAACTATGCGTTAAAACGGTAAAAATCGGCTTTTTAAGTGATTTTTATAAAACTGTTTTAGATCAGTAAGTAAACTAATATTTTTGATATAAAATAAATATTTTAACTTATATTAAGTATCTTTGGTGTTTGGTTAGTCATACGTGACTTCCGACGCCCAAAAACGCTACTGAAACAGTAAAATACGCATATTTCAACGTTCGCGAAAACGGGATGTTCAAGAGTGAACTTTGCGTGATATGGAATGGTATGTGAATATGAATATGTGTAATATTATTTACTAAGCGATTTCATGATGATATGAAAAGATGCTATGTTTAGACGTTTGTGCGATAGAAACGGGAAACTAGATCAGAAATCGCATTATATGCGAAATTTTGTGGTTAACATGAGAAATATTTTTAAAGTAACTTGATGATTTATTTCATATATATTGAATGTTTAAGTGTGATGTTGTTGATGCATAATGTCTATTCTCTAGGTCTTGGATTGAGTTTGTATGTTTAGAGCTTGAATTGTTAGATTTATTGAAGTATTTATATGTAAACAATCAAGTTCGGCCGAAGTTAGTGTTGGTTGATCAAGTTCGGACGAACTTGATCTAGCCAGGACACTATTCGAGCGAACTTGCTTGTCTATAAATAGTTTGTCATGGGTCTCACATTGTTAGAACTTTGCGACATTGACGGCGAAGCTCTGTCAGTTTGGATTTCAAGTTGTAATACTTTTGGACTTAATAAACTGACAGTTAAACTATAATTCTTGTGTATTTGGTTAACATGTAGTATAATTTCCGCTTATATGGACATTAGATACAAATTTAGGTTCCCGAGCTGAGGAGGATGGTCCTATATCAGAGCCTGGACACCTAATTTGCTGGAATCAACACAAGAATCATTCTATTTCTACTCATTTCTACCATTTTTCTTAACTTTTTCACATAATTGAAGAATTCATGGATAAAATTGGCTAAAATTTGAACATGTCATACAAAATCACATAATTACAAACCCCTGAAAGTTTGAGAATAAAAAACAATCGAATTCATGCCAAAAATGTCAAAAAACCATGTTTTGAAACTAAACTTCGCTCGAGCTTATCCAACAAGTTTGCTCGAACTTGATTGAAAAACATCGAATTCTGTTGTTTTTAATCAACTTCGCCCGAACTTGATTGATTTTTCAGGAAATTTTGACCAAGTTCGACCGAACTTGTCAATATTTGTTGAAATTTCTTATAAGTTCGCCCGAACTTGGAGATAAACTTGGAAATTTTTCAAAGCTAAACCAAGTTCGCCCGAACTTGAGTAATTGTGAAAATTCTTGAAAATTTCAAACAAGTTCGCCCGAACTTGTTGAGAATGAATTTGAAATTTGTTATCTGTACAAGTTCGACCGAACTTGTAAGTGCACTAATCAAGTTTTCAAGTTTTTGAACGTTTTTTTAGTTATACTCGTCTGTTTTTTGTTATGGATCAAGATCTACACAATGCGTATATGAAAGTTGTGGCTTCAACATCAAATGCCAATATGGTGAATCAAGTTAATCTGGATAATGAAATGGGAACACTGGTGAAGCCACCGAAGCTTATAAGCATGGATGAGTACGAGGGGTGGAAGGAGAAATTCACGAACTTGGTTCAGGCTAACTTTTTCTATAGTTGGGTTATGGTTGAAATAGGATACACCTGGCCAAACGATGAGCATGAGAATGATATTGGAATGGAGAAATTCTCAACCAAGCAAAAGGAAGCTTATGTTGTAGAAAAGAAGATGATCAGTCTGATTCAGTATTCTGTGAAAGAAGATATACTGATCTTACTACTAGAGTATACAACTGCACAACAACTGTGGAAGCCTTTGGGTGCGAAATACTTGAGGTGTGCTGAGATGATCAAGAGCAAGAAGGCTCTTATCATGAAAGAGTTTGACATTTTCACAATGATGAAAGGCGAGTCGATGAACCAAATGATAGAACGCTTTTGTCATTTGAAAGTTCAGATGAGAAGACATGATCTTCTTAAGACCGATGCACTACCGGAATGTGAATGGACAACGTATCTAATGGTGTTGAAGGAATGTCCAACCTGGGATTTTTTCAAGCTATCCACTTTTATCGACAAGTTAGAAGGGATGAGATGGAATTATTGAAAATTGCCAAGTCATTGAATGCGAACGTGGTTCAAGATGTTGGACTTTATTACAAGAGTGGAGCTCAAGAAAGTACGAGTCCGAAGATCCAGACAGCTTTCAGTGCGAATATGAATTCCTCAAATAACTTGTCATAGAATACTCAATCATATGCTAACTATGATCAGAGTCCTCCGAATGCATCATATTTGAGCACGAGTTCTAACTCACCATTTCAGAATCATACGAATCAGAATAATCAATCGAATTCTGATCAGAACGTGTTTAGATGCAACATTGCGGTCAACCTAAACAACGTCTTTTCTGACCAAGTGGCTAAACAACATATGGCACTTCTTGCTATAGTACTGGAATCTTATGAGAGTTTAGTGGCTGGGAAGATCGGAAATCCAAAAATGACTGCTGAGGATAATCAAGTGGATGAGGAGGAGCTTGAGTTGATGGACATCAAATGGTCCTTAGCATCGATTATACGGAGAGTTACCAAATTTTTTGCACTAACTGGAAAAGACATCGGAAACTCGAGCAACAAGCTTGGATTCGACAAGACGAAAGTTACTTGCTTCAGATGCCGACAAAAGGGCATTTTAAATGAAAGTAGAAGAATCCAGAAGCAAGTGGCAACCAAAGTCCTTTCAGAGGCGGCATTGACTATTACAAGAAAGCATTACAATACAAGCCGTTTCCAAGGAAAACTCAAGTCGAGGTCCAAGAGAAACCATCTAACACTGCAGAAAAAGCGATGGTTGCTTCTACTGAAGATGTTGGCTTTGATTGGAACACATATATTGCCAAGAAGACTGGAGTTGCTTTAAGGGCCGAGATCGTGGAAGAGCAAGATATGTATGCTGAGAATGCAGCTCTGGAGAACGCGATTCTAGAAGAGTACATGCAACAAATTGAAGAAGAGGAGATCTATCATCATACAAGGATGCAGAGTGTTCTTTCTCCTAACTTTACTTCTAGTTTGGAGGTTGCTTTGATGCAGCATCTTCTGAGCATGTTATTGAAGAAGCGAAACCAGTGGTTGAAGAATTCATTAACATAACCAAGGATATGAATGAGGAGAACCTCACTGAGATCGCAAACAAAGCGATGATGGAAATTTTGACAAAGGTAGGTCCAGAGGTAAAAGTTGTAGAAAAAGAGGTGGTAAAAGTGCAAATTGTGGAGGTTGAAAAACCTTGTACGAAATGTACTGAGTCATGTGTGCAATGCGCCAAGAAATCTCAAATCATAAGTGAACTCAATGTGCATAACAACAATGTTAAATATGACTATCGCACAATGAAGGAAGCTTATGATAAAATGAAAGGAGATTACAGCAGGCTTGATAAAAGCAACATAGAACAACATGACACAATAAGAATGTTAAAAGCAACGGTAATGGAAAAAAATACCATTA
Source organism: Scalesia atractyloides (assembly GCA_947069175.1). Classification (NCBI taxonomy): domain Eukaryota; kingdom Viridiplantae; phylum Streptophyta; class Magnoliopsida; order Asterales; family Asteraceae; genus Scalesia; species Scalesia atractyloides. Next base: position 60,148,238 of record CAMTDV010000025.1, read on the forward strand.
ATATATACATCAATACCATTGCTAAAACAAAACAAGAGCTTCAAGATATGACAATTGAAACCGAAAGGGTTCGACAGCTTTTAAAAGCTATACCACGAATGCTTACGTCATTGATAATATTCTTCCAATGATTCCGTCGAAAGAAAATGTTCATAAATCAGAAGGTAAAGCAGTGTTCCACCTCCCTTGTGTGAAAGTTATTGACGTAAGAAAGTTGAAGGGATGGAAAAAGCACTCAATGTAGAGTTGTTAACCGAGAGGAAAAAATGAGCTGCTTGAAAACATTGACATAACCTACACAAATGATGATAATGAAGCAGTCATAAACAAAATGGTTTAAAATATTTTGGAGAGTGAATCTGATGATGGCAGCTTTAATAGCGCCAAATCAAGTTTGACCGAAAATGACGATTCATCATCAGAAAATAGCCTAAGTGATGATCCAAACGTTGTGATGTACAAAGTTAAGGATTCTGATAGACTATATTTCGACGACAATTTTCCAATTCGAAACGTGATGGACGATCAAATCAATAAATTGTTCAAACTTGTGGAAGTTTCGTCAGATGATCTTGAGAAAGAATGAAAAGGAGTTTTATTAAAAACCCAAGAAAAATTATAACAACTACCGAAGGAATGGTGGTGACTTTCCTAAGAACAGGAGAGCGGATTTGGGTTTGGAGGTAAATGAAGAACCGAAAAAGAAACAAAAGTCACCATTTTATGAATACAAGAATAAAAACATGAATTTCATTTGTGGGACAAACACGGTTCAGGAAGAGAATTTGATTGGAAAGCAATCAAATGAAGAGTTTAAGAAGGAGAAGGAAATTCGGGATAAGGCTAAGTCCACAAGTGGTTTAAAACCCACGAATGGACATTCTCATGATACTCGGACTTGCTTCAAATGCAATGAAGTTGGTCACATTGCTCGCAAGTGTCCGAAATCAAAGCCTGTGTATCACCGAAGAAAGACAGTTTCAGATGATGATAAACCTAAGCAACTAGAGATCGTAAAGCCGATCACGATCTTAAAATGAAACAATGAATCTAACATTGAAGTGAAACCTAAAAGTGAATCTAAAATTGAGAAATCAACTTTTGAAAAAGGTGAATCTTCTAAATCAAATGAAAACAAAGATTCAAATTTTTATATCAAGAAAGCACGAGTTAAATCTCAAGCATGAGTTGCAAAGAAAACCTCATCATCATCTGAAGTTGCAAAATCTGAGTCAGTCAAGATTAGTAATGACAAAGTGTCTGAATCAAAGGGTAAAACTGAAAAGTCGGTAAAGTTAGACATTGACAAAGTTTTTCCTAAACTTTCAAAAGAAAAGAAGAAAGTCAAGTTTGAAAACATAAATGTCAATGAAGTCTTAGATGTTGATTATGAATATCAGAGGGCTTATGAGGATGTTTATAAGATTATTATCCCACACCCAAGACCAAAAATGCTTGGGTTGCACTTTTTCACTGAGTTGTTAACATGTGCAGAGGCTCAAAAGATTCATATTATCGAAGTAGATTCTGGATAGCGGAGCTTCACGTCACATGACTGGGATGGAAGCACTACTCTTTGATATTAAAGCGATTAACGGAGGTTATGTAGATTCACTTGTAATCAAGGAGGTCGAATCGTTGCAGAAGGAAAGCTATCGAATGGTGTGGTGTCGTTTGATAAGGTCAACTAAATCGCCGAGCTGGAGAACAATCTTCTCAGTATTTCTCAGATTTGCGATAAGCAGTTTACCGTCCATTTCAACAACAAGGAGTGCATGATTCTTAAGTCGGGCTTCAAGATTCCGGATGAGTGGATTCTCATGCGCGCTCCACGCGAAAATGATCTTTCTGTGCTAGACATGAGTGTTGCTACCATGTCATCAAAGTCGGCTCAATGTTTTGTAACAAAGGCCACAGAAAAGGATTTGATTCTATGGCACAGAAAGATGGGACATATACACCTTAGAAAAATGATTTTTCTTGTTCACAATGACTTAGTCGAAGTGGTGAATCTTTGAATCTTTCATATGACGGATCATTTTCTTGAAGCAAGAAAGGAAAGTAGATTAAGAAGTCACATCCTAAGAAGATTCTTAACTCCATTAAGCTGCCGCTTGATCGACTACATATGGATCTTTTTGGTCCGGTGAATGTTCGAAGTATATCCGGAGATCTGTATTCTCTAGTCGTCACAGATGACTATTCAAGATATTCATGGGTTTTCTTCCAGGAGAGCAACGACGAAACGTTCGATAATCTTGTGATTCTCTTCAAGAAGATTGAAAATCTGTACCATCTCCCTGTTAGACGAATTTGAAGCGATAATGGTACGGAGTTCAAAAATACTCGGATGAAAGATTTTTGCAACACTAGAGGAATTCTGCACGAATTAAGTTCACCTTACACTCCTCAACATAATGGAGTAGCTGAGAGGAAGAATCGAACGTTAATTGAAACAGCAAGAACCATGCTTGTAGATTCGAAACTTCCTGTTAGCTTCTGGAGTGAGGCGTTTGCAGCGGCATGCGACACATTGAACAGAGTCTTGACAGTTAAACCGACCAAGAAGACTTGCTTTGAGATGATTAACCGAAGGAAACCAAATCTAAAGTATCTAGAACCGTTTGGCGCACCTTGCATAGTCATTGATTCGGATGGAAAGTTCGGTGCCAGAACGTTGGAAGGTTTCTTTGTCGGCTATGCTAGTCCACTCAGGAGAGTTTACATTTCTACTTTGAGAAGAGTGGTCGAAGCACAACACGTTGATTGCTTTCGATACACAACTCCTATTCAAAGAAAAGGTGATGCGTGGTTGTTCAATTATCAAGATTTGTGGAAGTCATTCGACTTGCCAGAAGAGCCTTCTGAAGAAGATCTTGCAGCTCTTTATTATCTACAACAGTCGGCTAATCAGGAGTATATTTCAAGACCAATAGTGGTTAATCAACCTACTATTGGAACTTCGTCTTCAGGTGCAGGTCCGAGTAGTAGTGTTGTTCCAGTTGAACAAGTTTCTAAAGCAGGAGTAGCACCTACTAAAACTCCAGCAAATGTTTCCACTAAACCAGGAAATGCTTCTACAGAGCTCATTCTTCTCAGAATCAGAATTCCGACTCTGATGAAGCTCTGACTTTCGATGATGATGGAGAATCTTCTTCTGACGAAGAATCTGAGCAGATCACAAGTATGATAAATCAATCTGTTGGACCAAGTAATGAAAATGAAACGTCTTCTAGTGCTCCTACAGTTGAAACGGTGGTAGATCAGAATATTTCTAATCAGGAGAGTACTATTGATGTTCCAAGTGAGGTGATGCCGAGGACCTATTCTTACCACCTATCGAATTCCATAATTGGCTAATTGCAAACTGGCGTGAGGACAAGGAGCCAGATTAACAAAGCTTTGAGTTGTTTCTATTGTTAGGATCTGAGTTTGAATTACTTGTAGCTTTTGTTTCAGAAATGGAAAACGATTGAATTAAAAGAGTTTTGCAGCGGAATAAGATGGAAAACTTTTACTAGAAGAAATGGTCGTTTGTTTTCATCATCATCATGCTTTCAAGTTGATTAACTTGCATGTGATTCACAAACTCCCCCTCAGCCTTTGCAATTACAGTTTGGTAATAAGAAAATGCAGAGAAGATGATATGCGAAAGTTGATCTTTTAATAGACAAGTTTAAACTGTTACAGAAGTTACCTATTTATACTAACTATCTAACCACTGAGCATCTTTGATGACGTCAGGGTTGATAGTGACAGGAAACCAATTGTAACTAACTGAAAACACTGCTAATACTAACTATCAGTGCTTAGTACTGTTACATTGATTTAACTAAGCTAATGACTAAACTCTGATCTCTATTCTCTAACCCTTGTAACTCTGGCAGACCTTTGAAGCTTTGTGAAGGCAGATGATAGGATGAGCAGTCTTTAGGGAAAGCAGTGTATGTACATCAGAGGTTGTAACTTCTGATAGTTAAACCAAAGCTCGGATACTGTTATTTGGATATGTATCATCTGTTCCTTTCATTTGGTTCAATCCCAACAATCTCCCCCTGGAACAGATGATGCAAAAAACACTTTATTCTTGGTCTTTGTTCCTCAGAAGGAATTCTCTTATTTGACCTTTGAATTGAAGTTCAAAGTTAAGAGATTGCATGTCATCAGCATCCTTCTCCAGCTCTAAACATGGTAGTTCTTGGAAGTCTCCTACTGCAAGCTCATAAGCAGCTTCCATTGATAGTTTAGTGGCTGCACCATCAGACTTGAGCAGTGTCAATTCATGGGTGTCTTTGTCGACCTTCCATTTTAGAATTTTTGGGTCTGATGGTTTTCTTGAAGGAGCTTTTATTGCTGAGGTTTGAGTACGAGCTTTTTGTGATAGATCTTTGGCTAGCGTGGCACTTCTATCATCTGTTGGATAATCAATCATGTTCTGTATGCCTTCTTTGATAAATGTATCCTCAAACTCTTTATCAGTATTTTCAGACATACTCTCTTGCCTTTTTCTGTGTAACATGGCAAGTGTGGAATGGGCAGATGTTCAGCTGGACTTTTTGGAGAGTTGAGTTCTGAGGATAGCATCTTCTTTTAAATAGTCATGCTTAGGAGGCCTGGATGGATCCTTTTTCCTTCTTTCATCCAAACTTTTATAGGTGTCTATCACCCTGACCTCACCCCATCTGATCACTTGGTTCTTTGAACCATAGTGATTTTGAATCAGTTCATTCTTCATTCTTTTCAACTTCAAGTCTCTTTCAGACACATCTTTCTTGTATAAATCCCAGTTGGGAGGAGTTGGCCTTTTAAGAGGATCTTTTGACATTTCTTGTATTCTGCTGATTTCTTCTCTTAGCTCAACCAAGCTCCAATCCCTGAACTGTGGCCTTGTTGCTCTATACTTCTTGTTTTCCATGATGTACTCAATGAGCTCACTTTTGACCAGCTTATCTTCCCTTTCTAGAATCTGGTTGCTCAGGTTCTTGACAAAGTTTTGTAAAATGGTGACTCTGCTCAGTTGAAAGGACATGACAATTTGTATTTCTCTATCATCTTTACCAGCTGATTCTCTTTTGGTAATATCCTTTGCTTGCTTCCTTTTCAGTTCCATGGAAAGTAGTGTATGTACATCAGAGGTTGTAACCTCTGATAGTTAAACCAAAGCTCAGATAGTGTTATTTGGCTATGTATCATCTGTTCCTTTTATTTGGTTCAATCCCAACATCTATACTTGTGTAGCTCCGATTCAAGAGTATTGCTACTATTCGTGCTTCATATCCCAGGTTGAGCCGAAGAATGTTTCTAAAGCTTTGGGAGATGAAAATTGGGTGCAAGCAATGCAAGAAGAACTGCTACAGTTCGAAAAGCTAGGGGTATGGAAGCTTGTTGACCTACCACAGAATCAAAAGGTGATAGATACTAAATGGGTCTTCAAGTGCAAATTCGATGATCATGGAGTTATAGTGCGTAACAAAGCTCGGCTCATTGTCAAAGAATTTCATCAACAGGAAGGAATTGATTATACAGAAGTATATGCACCAGTTGCTAGATTGGAGTCCATTCGCATTTTCCTTGCATTTGCTGCTTGGAAAGGATTTAAAGTGTACCAATTAGATGTAAAATCCGCTTTTCTATATGGTAAGCTATGAGAGCAAGTGTACTTCGGCCAACCACCGGGTTTTGTTGATCCGCTGGACAAGAAGAAAGCTTATCTCCTGGATAAAGCACTATATGGTTTGCATTAGGCCCTGAGAGCCTGGTACAAGACGTTATCTCAATATCTCGTCGGCAATGGTTTTATTAGAGGAACAGTGGATAGTACGCTCTCTACCAGAGAAGTTGGAAGTCATCTGATTATCATACAAATCTATGTGGATGACATCATCTTGCAAAGAGTCTGAGAAAATCATAAAGAAAAAATTTGAGATGTCTTCTATGGGCGAAATGAAATTCTTCCTTGGATTGCAAGTTGATCAGTTGCCAGACGGTATTTTCATTCACGTAACGAAGTATGTGCACGACATCTTGAAGAAGTTTGAAATGGAAAGCTCGAAGCCGTTATCTACTCCTCTTACTCTCAATCACAGAATTTGCATCGATAAACCGGAACCAAAGTTGATGATACTCTTTACAGTTCGATGATAGGATCACTCATGTATCTGACGGCATCTCGCCCAGATATCATGTATCCTACCTGCCTCTGCGCCAAATATCAGTCAAGTCCAAGAATCTCACACATGCAGATCGTGAAGCGAATTTTCAGATACTTGAAGGGATGTCCAAGCACCGGCTTGTGAGTACCTGAAGAATGATAACTTCGATCTGACGGGATACGCTGATTCGGATTTTGGTGTAGATAAGTTGAATTCAAAATCAACTACAACGGGCTGCGAGTTCTTCACAACACGCTTGGTAACCTTGCAGTGTAAGAAACAGACTACAGTCACTCTCTATACTTGTGAAGCTGAGTATATCTCGGCCTCCAGCTGTTTTTCACTGATTCTGTGGATCAACAGCAGATGAGAGACTATGGCCTGGAATTTCTTGACATGCCGCTGTATGTTGATAATATGGCAGCTATCGACATAACTAAAAATCCAGTTCATCACTCTGAATGAAACATATCGAGATTCGATACCACTTCATTCATGATTGCTACAAAAAAGAAGTTGGTACGAATTGAGAAAATCCACACCGATGAACAAAAAGCTGATTTTTATACCAAACCATTTACTCTTTCACGGTTTAAATACTTAATTAGGATTAATGGTATGAAAAATCTTTTGACAGGTGTGATGCAGAGGTTGAATATGGATCGGACGACGAGTTCTCGTGATCCTCATTGGTTTGTTACTTTTTAGGATTAGAATTTCTTAAAAACTAAAATACAAAAAATATGTTTTTGATTTTAGGGGGAGAAATGTTACCAGAAAATACAAAAACATATGAAAAACAAAAAAGTACCAAAACATGAAAAAGACAAAAAGAATTTTGTGTCAAAAAGGAAATGATAGGACATCAGTGGACCATCACAGTATGCTAAAGAATTGTAAAATTTAAAAAATTATAAACAAGTCTTACTGTGGATGTGTCGATAGGCTTTACACGTTAAGTAAATTGTTTCCAAGATATAAAAAAAATTTTACAACTGCTTAAACTTGTGGATTAACATCTCTCGGATATATGGACTTAAACCTTCGAAATTTCGTTTGAGAAATTGCCTGATTCTGAGATACGAGGTCTTTATAGATGATTGATATCTTGGGTACTATACAAGTTCTTCTGATTTTGCGGAAGCAATAGCCTAGAACTTCCATAATAATTTGGCTAAAAACCCCAAAACTACATACAAAATTGAAAAAATCGAAAGATCTAATCAATTGCAGTGCTTAAAAGATTCTTTAATTGGAACACACCTTAAAGTCGAGCCTTCATCTCTTTGTCGATACGGTGGTATTAACCTGAGGTCTCAAGGTTTCGCATAACCCAGATACAGATATCAATTACGCTATACTCACCTGTAAGATGAAATCTAGGAAATCTTGATACGGGAGTATATTCTGAGATGGGAACCATAGTTAAGTCAAGTTTCATAATTCTAACTAAGATATCTTGGAACAATTGAGAAATGTGTCTAAGTTTAAGTGGACAAACATATCGACAATCTTGGTAAACGAGTTTAGAACTTAAAAAGTCATCATAAGGTCAACGGTACTTGTGATACGTCTCAATCAACTGATACGATCCTTAGACACGAATTCACAAAAATATGTCTGTAAATATGTTTGTACATAGCTTATTTGATTTCAGATTTAAAATCAAAAAGATTTTTAGTGTGTTTTAGCATAAACTTTCGAAAAATCAAAAAGATTTTATTTCTACATTGTTTTCAACAGCCAATGATGGAAAGCGGAACTTCGGAGTTCGGAATGGTGCTAAGTTGTTGGAATATTGATGACAACGGGTTGGGAGCTAATCTGTAAAATTAGAATGCACGAAAAAACAAGAAAAGTTCGTTAATTTGAAACTTTAATTTTGAAGAAAACATCAGTTTATTCATAACGTGTCAAACCGAGGTCATTAACTTGGACTCAGCAGACGAATCGGTTAACCAAGATCATTAACTTGGACTTGGTCAACTGAGTGGATTTTAATAACTGGTAAACATATGAAAGCTCAGGGTTAAAAAATGAAAAAATTTGAAAAATTTGAAAAGTTTGAATTTTGGGTTTAACTAAGTTCGGACAAAGTTAGTGATGGAAACAAGTTGTATCATTAACACAGAACTTCGGGCGAAGTTAGTAAAAAGAATGAGTTTTGAAAGCCAAGTTCGCCCGAACTTGACTCATTATATAAGGATAAGTTCGCTTACTCAGTATCTGATTTTCAATATTCGAGCGAACTTAGATGAACATTGAGCGAAAAGTGAATTTGCAAGATTTGTGTCGTTAGGCTGCCCAATCTAAACGTAATCATAAGTGATTAGCACACTTATCATCATGACTGAGGTATTAATCGGACAAAATAACCATTATTTGAACCTCAACGAACAAAGTCGGACCAAACATGTTAAATCAGATAGATCTAGGATGTTAATGAATGAATTGATCGGTCAAAATACTTAATAAACATGATAACATGCTAATCAAATCAGAAATTTGATGTTCAGACATGGTTGTGTTGTTGCAGGATTTTTAGAGATGACGACAAGTTCGCCCGAACTTGTTGTTGATGTTTTACATCAACTTCGGGCGAAGTTGTTCTGATCCTGTGTAAAACTTGAAAGAATAAACAAGTTCACCCAAACTTGTTTATTAATATACAAAACTTGTTTGAATTACAAGTTTGCCCGAACTTGTGGAAAAATGTCAAAAATCTTTTTACTATGCATGTTCGGCCGAAGTTGATTAATTTGTGTGAATTAGTGTGTATAACATCCAAGTTCGCCCGAGCTTGATGTTATGTTGTTAAAATTGACAAAACTATGCTAATTTGTTTGTTTACTCTGTCCGCATAATATTAACTTTCGTTCAACAAGTTTCATAATACTTGTATATCGCTTGATGAGAAGATTTATCCAACGCTGACGGCTTATTCTGAGATCTTGAAAATTTTAGGGCGTATTCAGATTACAAAGGCGATCACGGATAAGCACATTGTATATAGTTAGCATGTTTATTTGTTCTGGAAGCAGCATCATATGACGAAGTGAACAAAGTTATGAAGTCTGCAGTGTGTGTCGGGAATGAGGATAAGGAATTTCTGGTTACTGAAGCTGACATACGAAGGGTTTTAGAGTTCAACGATGATGAAAGTGAACCGATTAGCTTCGATGAGAGAATGGTCAAGGGTTGCTTCTTCCGTATAGGTTACAAAGGTCACGCGAACGAGCCAACAATGAAAAAAGGAAATGTGCCTCTACCTTAAAAGCTTTTGCTTCACATCATCATTCACGCTTTCAGTCATAGGAAAGCAGGGCTTGACAACACTCAAGACTACATGGCATGCATGGTTACCGCTTTGATTCTTAACAAGAAATACAACTTCTCAAGGGTTATCTTTAATTTCATGGCGAAGAATATGGGAAAAGAAAGCTTGGTGATGTATCTGAGGTTTGTGCAAATGCTGATGATGAAAAGTTCAGAATATTGCAAAAGATTCAAATGACATTCTCTATCTAAGTCACATGGATGAAACGACGCTGAAAAAGTTAAAGATATATCAGAAGCAAGACTCTGCTCCTATTGCAAAACCAATTTTTGCAGCAATATCTGATGAACACTACGTTGCACCACCAGAAAACAAATCGCGAAAGAAAGGCAGTGGTGTTGAAAATGAAGAAGCTGCTTTGTTAACGAACTTCAAAGAGAAAAGAGGTGACTGGTACATCAAGCAAGTGATGGTAGTTGAGAAGCAGAAACGTAAAAGAACGTCAAAGAAAGCTGATACTATGTTGATATATGAACCTGAAATCGAAGAGACTATTCAGAACGTTGAGGGTTCTAGCGTTGCGGCTAATGTTGAAAGCCAAGACAAAGACGATGATTTTATATCGGCAACCTCTGACAAAGATGAAGAATCGTCTGAAGATTCTGCTGATGCTAGATTGAAAGCAGCAGAGAAAGAAAAAGAAAAGGAGCATTTGAAAAAAATTGGTGAAGATTTATACTGATCGTTTGCTGAAGAGGCTTCTGATTCAGAACGTCCAAAGAAAAAGTCTAAACGCTCAAAGTCTAAAGCTGGAGACACAAAGAAAGCCACAGGTTTTCCTAGCACACGTAGAAGGAAAAAAGCTCCAAGTCGCAGATTTCTAAGTCAGAAAACAAAGAAAGGAGTTACACAAGAACCTCCTGTAATGCCTCGCGTTTTCCATACTTTCTATTTATAGCAATTAGTGATGTAATTCTATTTTCAGAAATCATTGTATTCGTGATCTTCATTTTGTTGTAAACGTTGTAATCGAGACTTGAATCATAATGGAAAGATACATTTTGTCCCTATACTTGTTATACTTGTTCATACCATACTTATACATGATACACATACTCGAATACGTGTTATATTTGATAATACACGACATTCATACATGATCCATACTTTATACATGATACCTATACTCGATCTCGATCACTTGATGCATACACATACATTATAACACATTACCTATGCTTATTACACCTTAACGACCATTCGTTCTCCATTGATCTTATCCCCATGCAAATGGATAGTTTCGACATCATAGTAGGCATGGATTGGCTTATGCGAGTTCGTGCCAAAGTTGTTTGTTCTAAAAAATTCATTCGCCTCTCTCTTCCCCAAGGTGATTCTCTACACGTCTATGGCGAGAAACCTTCTGAAGGTCTCAAGCTTATGTCGTGCATCAAAGCGAACAAGTACTTGCGTAACGAGTACCTTGCCTTTCTCGCCCATGTTGTTGAAAATAAAGACAAAGGACCGAGCATAAGTGATGTTCCTGTCGTTTGTGAGTTTCCTTCTGTTTTCCCTGAGGATCTTCCTGGTCCTCCGCCTCCTCGAGCTGTTGATTTTCGTATTGATCTTATCCCTGGCACAACTCCTGTTGTGAAAGCTAACCTATCGTCTAGCACCCTCGGAGATGCAGGAGCTATCAAGCCAACTTCAAGAGCTCCTTGATAAAGGCTTTATACGCCCTAGTACTTCCCCTTGAGGCGCTCCCGTACTCTTCATCAAAAAGAAAGATGGATCATTTCACATGTGTATTGACTATCGTGAGCTCAATAAGCTTACAGTCAAAAACCGCTATCCACTTCCTTCTATTGAAGATCTCTTCGATCAATTGCAAGGCGCGAAGTGCTTTTCAAATATTGATATCCGTTCTGGTTATCATCAACTTCGGGTTCCAAAACCGCTTTTCGCACACGTTATGGACATTATGAGTTCGTGGTCATGCCTTTTGGTTTGACCAACACACCTGCAGTGTTTATGGATCTCATGAACCGCGTGTGTAAGCCTTTTCTCCATCACTTTGTCATTGTATTCATCGACGATATCCTAATCTACTCCAAGATGAAAGAAGAACATGGATGACATCTGCGTCTCATTCTTTAGCTTTTGCGAACCGAACGTCTTTATGCCAAATTCTCCAAGTGTGAATTTTGGCTAAAAGAGGTTCAATATTTAGGTTACACCGTCAATGAACTGGTTATTCATGTTGACCCTAAAAAGATAGAAGTTGTGAACAATTGGATTTCACCTAAGTCGCCCTCTGAAATTTGTGCGTTTCTTGGTCTAGCTGGGTATTATCGTCGTTTCATCTCGAACTTCTCTAAGATTGTCGTTCCATTGACTTCGTTGACTCAAAAAGATAAACCTTTTGTTTGGGGTCCCGAACAAGAGGAATCTTTTCAAGCACTCAAGGACATGCTTTGTAATGCTCCTATCCTCACTCTCCTCGATGGGAATGACGATTTTGTAGTGTATTGCGGTGCCTCTAACCAGGGTCTTGGTTGCGTACTCATGCAACGAGACAAAGTAATCGCTTACGCGTCGAGACAACTCAAAATACATGAGAAAAACTATACTACTCACGACCTTGAACTTGGCGCAGTTGTTTTTGCATTAAAGATTTGGCGACACTACCTTTATGGTACAAAGTGTACGGTCTTCACCGACAATAAGAGCCTCCAACATATCTTTGATCAAAAGGAACTCAACATGCGTCAACGTCGTTGGGTAGAATTGTTAAACAACTACGACTGTGATATTCGCTACCACCCTGGTAAGGCGAATATCGTGGCCGATGCACTTAGTCATAAAACTCATGTTAAGAGTGTTCGTTGCTACCAAATCATCAGAAAATTCAATGAGTTGATTCGACAAGCACAATTTACCGTCATTAACGAGGGTAACCTCGATAGTGAATTGAATTGTGGAGTCAAGAACCCGCTCGAAGCTAAACCTAATGGTATTCTTTACTACCATAGTCGTATTTGGATTCCCGATTGTCTCAATCTTCGGACTACTTTGATGGATGAAGCCCACAAATCCCGATACTCCGTTCATCCTGTTGGTGTCCTTGAATGAAACGTGATATCACACTTTACGTATCCAAATGCCTTACATGTTCCAAGGTCAAGGCAGAACATCAACGTCCCTCTGGTTTGCTCGAACAACTAGAAATTCCTGTCTGGAAATGGGAGAGCATAGCCATGGATTTTATCACGAAATTGCCTCGTACCTCGTCTGGTCATGACAGCCTTTGGGTTATCATCGATCGTTTACCAAATCCATGCACTTCCTCGCCATTCGTGAAGATTACAAAGTCGAGAAATTCGCTCGTATCTACACGGATGAAATCATTAGCCGTCATGGTACTCCTTTTGATATTATCTCTAAAAAAAAAATCGCGATGCTCGTTTCACCTCTCGCCTTTCGCAAACCTTTCAATCCGCCCTTGGCACTCACCTCAGTCGTAGCACAACTTTTCATCCTCAGTCTGATGGTCAAACCGAGCATACTATCCAAACCTTGGAGGATATGCTTCAGTCATGCGTAATCGATTTTTGCGACAATTGGGATTCGCACTTACCCTTGGTTGAATTCTCGTACAACAATAGTTATCATGCTAGTATTCAAATGGTGCCATTTGAAGCATTGTATGGTCACAAGTGCCGTTCGCCTATTTGTTGGCACGAGATTGGAGATGTTCAGATCACCGGTCCCGAATTAATATAAGAGACAACGGACAAGATCTTACACATACGTGATAATCTCCTCAAAGCACGAAGCCGACAAAAGAGCTACGCTGACAAAAGACTGTTAGTAATGTCTATGTCTTAGTCTTGGATCGAGTCTATTTAGCTTGGGCTAGATTATGCTAGAAATTTCCCGAACTTGTCCTAGCCATGACAAGTTCGGGCGAACTTGTCGTGGCTAGGACAAGTTCACCCGAACTTGTCATGCCTAGGACAAGCCATGACAAGTTCGGGCGAACTTGTCCTAGGCATGACAAGTTCGGGTGAACTTGTCCTAGCCACGACAAGTTCAGGCGAACTTGTCCTAGCCATGACAAGTTCGGGCAAACTTGTCCCTAGACATACATAAACTTCGACAAGTTTATATAGTAGAACAAGTTCACCTGAAATGAGCCATGGTCAAGTTCGGGAGAACTTGATCATGAGCTCTACAATTTCGGGCGAACTTGTCTCATATCACTCATAAACTTAACGTTTCGCTCCGAAACACAGACTCGACATTATACGATGACGTAGGCAACAGACATATGCATCCACAGACCCCCCCCCCCTTGGATGTTGCCGTAGTCATCATTCTTCAATTGAGTTCCTGAGTCTTTAATGTTCTCTTGATCTTTATTTCATGAATAACTTTAACTTCCTTGATCTTCATAGTATCTACAATCCTTTTCTTTTTTCTTCTCGAGCTTGTGTTGATAAAACTTTAATCACCATGCTCCCCTTTGCTTTGAGCTTTCTGGTATCTTCAATCAACGTTTTTATCTAGCTCCCCCTTAAAATCTACTTCCTGTTTCAAAGTTCCTCAAATATTCAAATAAACATTTTAGATTCAAACTTTGAAATTTCTAAACACAAACATATCAAATTTTAATCTTCTTATCAATTTTAAACCCTCTCAGTTAACCAAGTCCAAATTAATGACTTTGAATATCTGATTCATGTATCAAGTTCAACTTAATGATCTTGATTAAGACATTTTGACACAAACTGATGTATTTATTCAAATGTAAGTTTCAAATTAATGAACTTTTTAAACTTTTAAAACAATTTAAAATTTTCAAACTATTGTTCAGCAGCTTTAGATTTTGAAAATCAGTATTTCATCATCAGAGGCCAAACTAAAAGACAATATAATCTTTTTTTTATGTAATGAGTATCAAACTCTAACTATGTACAAACATATTTTTATTGCGTTTGTGTTAAAGGATCATATCAGTTTTTGAGACATACCACTAGTACCATTGACCTTTTGAGACTTTAAGTTTTAAACTCGTTTACCTAGACTGTCGATATGTTTGTCCACTTAAACTTTGACACATTTCTCAATTGTTCCAAGATATCTTAGTTAGAATTATGAAAACTTGACTTAACTATGGTTCCCATCTCAGAATATACTCCCGTATCAAGATTCCCTAGATTTCATCTTACAGGTGAGTATAGCGTAATTGATACATGTATCTGGGTTGTGCGAGACCTTGAGAGCTCAGGTTAGTACCATCGTACCGACAGAGAGATGAAGGCTCGACTTATAAGGTAGTGTTCCAAAATGGAATCTTTTTGGACTGCAATTGCAGTATCTTTTGATATTTTCAATTGAATGCAGTTTTAGGAGATTTTTGCAAAAGCATTATAGAAGTTCTAAGCTATTGTTTCTGCAAAATCAGAAGAACTTGTATAATACCCAAGATATCAATAATCTATAAAGACCTCGTATCTCAGAATCAGGCAATCTTTCAAACGAAAATTCGGAGTACTAAGCCCATATATCCGAGAGATATTAATCCACAAGTTAAATTAGTTGTAAAATTTAGTTTATATCCCGGAAACAATTTACTGAATGTGTAAATCCTATCGACACATCCTAAGTAACACTTGTTTATCACTTTTTAAACTTTACAAATCCTTAGCATACTGTGATAGTCCACTGATGTACTATCATTTCCTTTTTAACACAAAACTCTTTTGCCTTTATTAATTTTTTTGTATTTTTTGCTTTTAATATGCTTTTGGATTTTCTGAAATTTTTTTCTCCCCCTAAAATTCAAAAACATATTTTTGGAATTTTTATTTATAGAAAAACATTGACCAACCGTTGAATCAATTCAATTATCCATCCATTACTGCTTCACAATTATCTTTTAAGCACACTCCCCCTCATTATGACAAAAAACTTGACACTTTTGTTTTTATAACAATTTACTGAACATGAGTTTTGTCTTGTTCAACAGTGAGGGTTCTGTGAAAATTTTCAAATTTTTCTTCAAAAAATCTGGAAAAGTTTTCAATTAAAAGTTTTTAGAATGTATTTTCAAAAAATTTTCTCCAAAAATTTTCAAAAATTTAAAGTAAACATTGTTGAGATTCAAATTTTGTAAAAATAGCCTTTATATGAAACTTGTTAACCCGGCCCTTCGTCTTCAATGTGTGCCACGGAACTCCATTCTCAGTAATTTGCTTTATTCTCAGAAGTTCTTGCACAGAAATTCAAGCAGTTAGTTGAAAAGTGACACCCAAGCCTTTGCAGTCTTAGGTGTTATTTCTTCAACCTTAATTTTGCCTTTCTTTTCACAATAAGGTTTATTTTGGACTTTCTCAAGTTTTGAAAAGTCCTCTAAACTTTCAATTTTCACTGATTGTGTCACTTCCTTTCCTTTGACCAACAATTTTTTTTTTTTTGCTAAAGCTTTCTTGAAATACAATGTAGAAACTTTTTGTTCATTACTATTCGAAGATTCACCAGTTTCAAAATTTGAAAACTTAGTAATAACTGGTTTCACCTTGTTTGTAGTTTCTGTACATTGTTTCCAAACCTGAGTTGGTACTCCAAAATTTTTGTTATCAATATGAGCAGGTTTAGGATTAATTTGAAAACATTTTATAGCAATGTGTCCAGTTACTCCACATTTATAACACTTCCTGTTCTCATACTGATCCTTTTTAGCAAACCATACACTCAAAACATAACATTGATTTGATGTGTGGTAACCATCTTTCTTTCTTCTCCTGTAACTTTGATTTGATCGCTGTATCTTCATCATTCATAGCCGCAAAATTCCAAAATCTATAAACATGCGACCTGTAAACCACTGTCTTTTCTATGATCGCCTTATGAATAGGAATCCGCTCCATAAAAGCGAGAATATTATCAAATGCTTCGAGTGATGGACAGATAGCCTTTGTGACATCCCGGTTTTTCAGATATCTTAAACGCACTACTTCACGGTTATTCGTTCGTACACTAAATTGATTCGGAGACTTAAATTGCACGCTCGAAATAATTAAGATAATTTAGTGAACTTGTCAAATGAGTTACGTGCTATGTGTGTTAAACGTTTATAAGTTGGTGAGTTATTATGTTATGTCTTGATTTCATGGTGTTTATTTATAAAAGATATAGTAAATATATAGACGAATCGAACCGAGCCGCGACACGAGTCGACCTCATTTCCTTGCGACTCAAGGAGTTAACCAAAACTTGGGGATCAAGTTTTAGACCCAAACCGACCCACCCGAACCCCTTGCGGTCGCAAGCACCCAAACCGCAAACCCTTCCCCTTGTTGTTTACCTCTTGCGCTATATATACACATATATGCATGTGCATTGTTTCAAAAACAAAAACACACAAACCCTAATCAAAGAAACAGCCGACGGCAGCCATTCCATTCATTCTCTCGATCGCAAACAGCCTCCCTACACTTCCTCTTGATCGCGGCAGCCCCCCTCGCCATTCTCCTTCTCGGTCGCGATTTCCCTTGATCATCCGAATCCGCTCCCATCTCGCTCACGGTTCGTTAATCTCCATTGTTAAAGGTTAGAGTTTTATGTTATTTCGCTAATCATACTAGGGTTTATGAACTATGGATCATGTGTGTATGTAATGGTAGAAAGTGTTATGTTGTTAGCCGATTAATTATGCTAGTTTGCGATTATGATGATTAGCGGAATCAAGAAACATTAGGCTGCGTTTTGTGTGATAAAAACTATATGTTATGATTAGGGTTTGCATGGGTATGATGTATATGATGATATATGATTGGAAAACTCTGTTCTTGATCGCTTATATTTAACGTATCGATTGTTTAAACGGGTTATATTGCGATAAAATGCTGAAATCAGGATGCTGAATGGTGTTTACAGCCGACTTCAACTGACTGTAACTTGGTTATTATTTACGAAAAACGGATTTTCTGAAGTCTAAATCGTATATTTTTGAAAAACGCTTCTAATGGCACTGGATTCATATTTTTCTGAAGTCGTTTGATATTTTTAAGTGGCCAATTAAGTTCAGTAACTGAAGCTGTGAAATTCTGGAAATTTGTTAGTTGTTTATCGAGTCGGATTAAATAATCTGTAGAGAGTCGAATCACGAAATTTGTACAGCAACTAGATATGGAAATTTCCGGGAAACTTCCACTGGAATTTTGTTAATTGGACGAACGGTGATTTTTAAATAAATTATCCCGTGGACTGCAGTCAGAAAGCGACGAATCTGACTGCAGCCTAGCCTATTAATATTTATGAATAATTGGTAAAGTGTTAGGACTTGAAAAATTTATATAAAATTCTACAGTATAGTTGACACCTTCTTTAAAATAATTGGAATTTTTAGAATGTTGGAACTATTTTATAAAAATCCTCGAAAACAGCCTAATTATGAGTATATACGCTGAAACTTGATAACTTGCGAATGTGTGTACCAAAGTGTTGTATGGATTGATTTGTGTTCATGATAGGTTGGTTTGATCACTATATTGGTATGATGATACTTGCATGCATGATTTGAGTTTTAGGAATTGTCATTGAATGTACCGTATTGTGTGTTAGTATGTGTAGGGCTTGTATCAGTGTGATCACACACTAACTCTAAATCAATTGACTTGTTAGGACGCAATTAGTGGTCTCATCATTTGCTACATCTGTGTTACACTAACCGAGCAACTAAAGGTGAGTTCACGGCCCCTAATTTTATCCGGTTTTAAACAACAGGGGGAGAAACATGTATACACTCTACAACTCTATCTCTTTACGTTATGCGAACTTAACGTCATTAAACTATTCGGTAACTAAGTTAATGTTAATGTACGTTATGGTCACTAAGCAGCTATATCACACAAGTCCTCGACAATCTCTCGGATCGTTAGTGTTGGGTTAGATAGCGGGGAAATTATAAGTAGTACTACTGGGCCCGACAAGCCCCATCCGAGCTAGTCGCGCTAGCCGACCGGGTATGGTCAACGGGTGAATAATTTGGCCTAACTTCGCCATGGTCAGTGATAGGCCTGGCAACACGGAGGCACAACAGTCAGCTTCGATCGCGAACACTTACGTGACATAACTTTAGGCTAGCTACCTACATGATAACATTGAACTTAATTACGAATCAACAATATTATTCCGGGTTAGGGATAATGGAACCAACAACGTTATTATTCCGAGTTAGGAATAATGGAATCATTATTATTCCGGGTAAGGAATAATGGAACCATCAATATTATTCCGGGTTGGGAATGATGGAACTAAATCGTTATCCCGGGTTAGGGATAACGGGGGAAACAAACTTATAACCGAACAAATGAACTTATGAAAACCTGTGAACTCACTCTTCTTTAATGTTGACACTTGTTTCTTTACATGTTTCTCAGGACGCTAGGAGCTCTAGGTGCACTCACTTGCATTGATCAAGACATCTTTTTATCGAGTCTCATTTACAAACATTGTTTTGGGTTTTTCTTTAGTTTTGGCGTTTGTGTTGGCGCCCGTTCCTTTACTTTATTTTTATGCTTCCGCTCGACTTTAAAAACTAATGCTTCCGCTAAACATTGAAACCTAACTAAGACATATAAAATTTACTATGAATGGTTAAACAAATGATTTTGAAAAACGTATTAACAAATCATATAGAGTCGTTCGACGTACTAGTGTCTCAGATTCTGGTTTGTTCACACGCCTCGCGGTAAAACTCCGCAAGTGGAAATTAAGGGTGTGACAGATTGGTATCAGAGCCTCTAGCTATAGAGAACCAGGTTTGCATTAAAAGTAGACCTAAACTATAGCTGATTTCATGACACTAGACTTAGTTTGGCACCGAATTGTTATATCTTGTTATGTGTTATACCACAACTATGTTATATAAAATATGAATGCATAATTGAAACGAATGCAACTCGTAACTAACTACGCAACCTAACAGGCAATGTCATCATCATCATCATCCGACAAACTTTCGCAACCAAGGGCGCCGGGAAAGGCACCTATGGTGGAACCCTCACCACCTCATGGCGTGGAGACACACTCAGCTGCGAGAAAAAGGCTCACTCTAGGGGAGGAGTCGTCCTCACACCCGACCATCGCTATACCGGTCGAACCGGTTAACTCGTTAGAAGTAGGGAACGACCTACTTAGAGATATGATAAGAAAACAACAAGAACAATTAGAAAGAATGCATGAAACCATCCTAGCACAGGGATGGATGATACGACAATTAACAGGTAAGACTGGATCGCTCGAGGAAGAGCAACATACGAGTAAGATAGCTCGTAACACTTTAGCTAGAGATCTTCGTGCTGAGCAGATAAGGGCTGACTGGCTCGAAGACAGAGTCCTTGAATCTAGCTGGAGAATTCAAGAACTAGAACAGAATCAGGCACCTGTACCAGTACCCGCACCAGCATCGGCCCCTCCAGTGCCGGTAGAGGAGGATCCGGAAGAGGATCCAGAGGAGGATCCGGAGGAAGACCCAGCTGT
Organism: Scalesia atractyloides; assembly: GCA_947069175.1. Lineage (NCBI taxonomy): Eukaryota > Viridiplantae > Streptophyta > Magnoliopsida > Asterales > Asteraceae > Scalesia > Scalesia atractyloides. The sequence goes on from CAMTDV010000025.1 coordinate 60,168,215, forward strand.
AGAAGCTGGAAACGCCGCTGAGGATGACAGTAACGATAGCGATTTGGGGGATGGAGACGTAGAAGACTGACACGTCTCGCTTATTCTATTTGCTTTATTTCAGCCTATTTATTTTCCTACTTATGTTTAAACTTGAGACTTTATAGTAAACTGATATGTTTGGTTGGCACTTTGTAAGACGTTGAAATTTTATTTAATCGAATATTTCGTTTGACTGTTTAATTTATTTGGGTTGACATAATTTGAGGAATTATTTAAGTATGGAATAGGATAACTATATTGGATATATAGACTTATCGGTGTGTGTTTATGTTGTCTTACGAAGATCTAAATGGCAACTGGACGTCGCGGAAACCTTAACATGACACCCGAAGAATTAGCTGCAATGATCCAAGAACACGTGAATGCTGCTCTAGCGGGTGTTCAAAACCAACCAGCAGGTAACCGTTATTAAATTTTCATGGGAAAATCTAATAGTTGGGCTAGTAGAATTTCTCGCTGACTACCTGTCCTCTGTCAGCAGGAGGGGGTCTTAACCCCTACAAGATGTTTCTCGACACGAAGCCGAGAAAATTCACGGGGGCAGAAGGACCCATAGGACTGGTCCGCTGGATTGAAAAGTCCGAATCAGTGTTCTAAATGTGCAATTGTCTGGAGGCCAACAAAGTCAAGTATGCCGCCTCAACGTTGGAGGACGGGGCACTAACTTGGTGGAATGCACAAGTCCAAACGCGTGGACTTATTGCTGCAAATGCAATGGCCTGGGCCGAGTTTAAGGCCCTAATCAAAGAAGAGTACTGTCCGTGGGACAGAGTTCAATAGTTGGAGCAAACATTATGGAACCACAAGATGGTGGGATCTGAAATCGAAGCATACACAGCGAAACATCACGACCTGGTATTTCTATGTCCCGATCTGGCCAACACTGTGGAGAAACGACTCGAGTTCTACCTTGGGGGTCTGGTCCCTGAGATTCAGGGTATGGTAATGGCTAGCAACCCTGCAACTGAGCATCAAGCAATCAGGTTGGCGCACAAACTTACCGATAAGGCGGTGGAACAAAAGAAGTTGCCAACTCGGGGTACGACTGAAGTTGCCCCTGATAATAAAAGAAAGTTTGAAGACTCGTCTGCTCGACAGTCTTCGTCATCCCAGCAACAACAGGGGAACCAGAAACGATTCAATAATTTCAACAGCCACCGGGGTCAAAATAATCAGCCCGCCAACAACAACCAGAACACAAGCGGCTATGTAGGTCGAAAGCCGCAGTGCAATCGCTGTAATCTTCATCATCACGGCCCTTGTGCCGGAAATCGCTGCCAACGATGTGGCAAGGTGGGACATGCGGCAAAGGATTATCGCGGGGAAATCATGTCCCGACAAAACCAAAATCAACCCTAGGGTCAGCAGCAGGGTGTTAACCGGGGATGCTATCAGTGGTAGCACCGCCCACTTCAAAAGAGACTCCCACAGCTTCGTAACAACAACAACAATGGTGGGAACAACCACAACCACAATAACCACAACAACAACAATGGAAATGGTGGCACAGGAGGTGCCAAAGGGCGTGCATTTACGTTGGGCTACGGAGAGGCCAGAAACGACTCGAACGTGGTCACCGGTAAGTTTCCCCTTAATGAACATTTTGCTACTGTGCTTTTTGATACGGGTGCGGATAGGAGTTTTATATCTGAGTCTTTTAGGAAGAACCTAAATCTCACGCCTAAACCTCTAGAGGCCCCTTACGTCATAGAACTTACCGATGGTAAATCTGTAGATGTGACCCATATAGTATCCGGCTGTCAACTCAAACTCGCGGGTCACACCTTTACCATTGATCTGATGACAACTACCCTGGGTAGTTTTGACGTGGTAGTCGGAATGAACTGGCTATCCGACGTCTGAGCTGAAGTTCTCTGCTTTGAAAAATCTATCCGTATTCCGCTCTCTAACGACGAAATCTTGACGGTGCAAGGCGAGAAGGCAGGCGCCGTCACAAAAATCATCTCTTACATGCAAGCGCAGAAGTATCTTCGGAGGAAGAACTCCTTCGCTTTGCTCACACTGGTTACCGAACAGCCTAAGGACGAGAAACGTATAGAAGACATCCCCGTCGTCCGTGATTTTTCCGATGTATTCCCAGAGGAGTTGCCTGGTCTCCCACCACATCGACAATTGGAGTTTGAAATTGAATTGGCGAACCATGCAACTCCAATCGCCAATGCCCCATACCGCCTAGCTCCAGCCGAGCTGCAAGAGTTGTCTACCCAACTTCAGGAACTGTTAGAAAAAGGATTTGTCCGACCTAGCACTTCGCCATGGGGAGCTCCAGTCCTTTTTGTCAAGAAGAAGGACGGGACCTTCCGCATGTGTATCGACTATAGGGAACTCAATAAGGTTACTGTCAAGAACCGATACCCATTACCTCGCATCGACGATCTCTTCGACCAACTTCAAGGGTCAAGCTACTACTCCAAGATTGACCTACGGTCCGGTTATCACCAGTTACGCGTCAGGGAGGAGGATATCGCTAAGACGGCATTTCGTACTCGGTATGGCCATTATGAGTTCTTGGTCATGCCCTTCGGTCTCACCAACACACCCGCGGTGTTCATGGACCTCATGAACCGCGTGTGTAAACCTTATCTCGACAAGTTTGTCATTGTGTTCATCGATGACATACTCATCTACTCTAAAGGTGAAGAAGAACATGCTGAACATCTGCGATTACTGCTGGGATTACTTCAACAGGAGAAACTATATGCCAAGCTTTCAAAGTGTGATTTCTGGATTCGGGAAGTTCAGTTCCTCGGGCATATCGTAAATGAAAAGGGTATCCACGTCGACCCCGCCAAGATTGAAGCTATCAAAAACTGGGAAGCACCCAGGACACCGACGGAGATCCGCCAATTTTTGGGTTTGGCTGGTTACTACAAACGTTTCATCGAGGGATTTTCAAAGATCGCGCAACCGCTTACTACCCTCACCCAGAAAGGCATCAAGTATGCTTGGGGTGACAAGCAGGAAGCGGCATTTCAATTGCTGAAACAGAAACTTTGCAGTGCACCCATTCTGTCCTTACCGGAAGGGACAGATGATTTTGTAGTATATTGTGATGCTTCCATTCAGGGATTGGGATGCGTACTCATGCAATGTGATAAGGTCATCGCGTATGCGTCCCGACAATTGAAGGTTCACGAGAAAAACTACACAACACATGACCTGGAATTGGTAGCAGTAGTGTTTGTGCTTAAGATTTGGAGACACTATCTATATGGAACAAAGTGCACAATTTATACAGATCACAAGAGCCTCCAACACATCTTTGACCAGAAGGAGTTGAACATGCGACAACGTCGCTGGGTCGAACTCTTGAACGATTATGAATGTGCCATTCGGTATCACCCGGGTAAAGCTAACGTGGTAGCTGATGCCCTCAGTAGGAAGGAGCACTTGAAACCTCGTCGGGTACGAGCACTACAGTTCACCATTCATTCGGGGTTACCCGAACAGATACGCGACACGCAGTTAGAAGCAGTTAAGGAAGAAAACATCAAGGCCGAATCGGTGGGAAAAATGGAACGCGATTGGGAAGTAAAACCCAATGGAGCCCGGTATTTCATGAATCGTATATGGGTACCTCTCTACGGAGACCTTAGAAAACTAGTCATGGACGAAGCTCACAAATCCCGATACTCTGTCCATCCTGGTTCGGATAAGATGTATCAAGACCTTAAAGCTGCGTACTGGTGGCCCAACATGAAAGCTGATATAGCCACCTACGTGGGCAAGTGTTTGACTTGTGCAAAAGTTAAGGTAGAGTATCAGAAGCCATCGGGGCTACTTCAACAACCTGAGATCCCAGTGTGGAAATGGGATCAGATCTCGATGGACTTCATCACTAAACTCCCGCGAACTTTGGGTGGTTGCGATACCATCTGGGTGATCGTGGATCGTTTAACTAAGTCCGCACACTTCCTAGCTATTAAAGAAACAGATAAGATGGAGAAGTTGACTCGCATCTACATTAAGGAAGTAGTTTCTCGGCACGGAGTGCCAACGTCCATCATCTCAGATAGAGATGCTCGTTTCACGTCCAACTTTTGGCAGTCACTTCAGAAAGCGTTGGGAACACGCTTAGATATGAGCACAGCTTATCACCCTCAGACTGATGGTCAAAGCGAAAGGACCATACAGACCTTGGAAGACATGCTTAGGGCATGCGTAGTAGACTTCGGGAATAGTTGGGAAATCCACCTGCCTTTAGTGGAATTCTCATATAACAACAGTTACCATACGAGTATATCGGCAGCACCGTTTGAGGCATTATACGGCCGTAAATGTAGATCACCGGTCTGTTGAGCAGAAGTCGGTGACAGTCAACTCACAGGCCCTGAGTTGATACTTGAGGCTACTGAAAAGATTGTACAAATCAGAAACCGCATGGCGGCGGCACGAGATCGACAGACAAGCTACGCTGATCAACGACGCAAACCGCTCGAATTTCAAGTAGGCGACCGCGTCCTACTGAAGGTGTCACCCTGGAAGGGTGTAATCCGCTTTGGAAAACGAGGCAAACTAAACCCATGGTACGTAGGCCCGTTTGTGATCTTGAAACGTATTGGACCCGTAGCTTATCAATTAGACCTTCCTGCCGAACTCAGTGGAGTTCACAACGTTTTTCACGTGTCAAATCTGAAGAAGTGTCTATCAGATGAAACCCTAGTCATTCCATTGGATGAGATTCAAGTGGATGAACAACTGCACTTTGTGGAACAAGCTATCGAGATCATGGATCGTGAGATCAAGACTCGAAGGCACAGCAAGATTCCAATCGTCAAGGTCCGTTGGGACTCTAAGCGTGGACCGGAGTTCACGTGGGAAAGAGAGGACCAAATGAAAAGCAAATACCCACACCTCTTTGCAGCTGAGCAACAAGTTAACGATACCACCAACTAAATTTTCGGGACAAAAATTCTTTCAACATGGGGATGATGTGAAAACCTGGGAATTTCTTGTAATTTCGCGTACCATTGCTAACAAACTAAATCTTTGTGCGTGGCACTCTAAACATGTACGCTGCATTCTAAACCGCGTTTACTCAATTTTCGGGACGAAAATTCTTTCAACATGGGGATAATGTGACATCCCGGTTTTTCAGATATCTTAAACGCACTACTTCACGGTTATTCGTTCCTACACTAAATTGATTCGGAGACTTAAATTGCACGCTCGAAATAATTACGATAATTTAGTGAACTTGTCAAATGAGTTACGTGCTATGTGTGTTAAAAGTTTATAGTTGGTGAGTTATTATGTTATGTCTTGATTTCATGGTGTTTATTTATAAAAGATATAGTAAATATATAGACGAATCGAACCGAGCCGCGACACGAGCCGACCTCATTTCCTTGCGACTCAAGGAGTTAACCAAAACTTGGGGATGAAGTTTTAGACCCAAACCGACCCACCCGAACCCCTTGCGGCCGCGAGCACCCAAACCGCAAACCCTTCCCCTTGTTGTTTACCTCTTGCGCTATATATACACATATATGCATGTGCATTGTTTAAAAAACAAAAACACACAAACCCTAATCAAAGAAACAGCCGACGGCAGCCATTCCATTCATTCTCTCGATCGCAAACAGCCTCCCTACACTTCCTCTTGATCGCGGCAGCCCCCCTCGCCATTCTCCTTCTCGGTCGCGATTTCCCTTGATCATCCGAATCCGCTCCCATCTCGCTCACGGTTCGTTAATCTCCATTGTTAAAGGTTAGAGTTTTATGTTATTTCGCTAATCATACTAGGGTTTATGAACTATGGATCATGTGTGTATGTAATGGTAGAAAGTGTTATGTTGTTAGCCGATTAATTATGCTAGTTTGCGATTATGATGATTAGCGGAATCAAGAAACATTAGGCTGCGTTTTGTGTGATAAAAACTATATGTTATGATTAAGGTTTGCATGGTTATGATGTATATAATGATATATGATTGGAAAAATCTGTTCTTGATCGCTTATATTTAACGTATCGATTGTTTAAACGGGTTATATTGCGATAAAATGCTGAAATCAGGATGCTGAATGGTGTTTACAGCCGACTTCAACTGACTGTAACTTGGTTATTATTTATCGAAAAACGGATTTTCTGAAGCCTAAAACGTATATTTTTGAAAAACGATTCTAATGGCGCTGGATTCATATTTTTCTGAAGTCGTTTGATATTTTTAAGTGGCCAATTAAGTTCAGTAACTGAAGCTGTGAAAATTCTTAAAATTTGTTAGTTGTTTATCGAGTCGGATCTAATAATCTGTAGAGAGTCGAATCACGAAATTTTTACAGCAACTAGACATGGAAATTTTCGGGAAACTCCCACTGGAATTTTGTTAATTGGACGAATGGTGATTTTTAAATAAATTCTCCCGTGGACTGCAGTCAGAAAGCGACGAATCTGACTGCAGCCTAGCATATTAATATTTATGAATAATTGGTAAAGTGTTCGGACTTGAAAAATTTATATAAAATTCTACAGTATAGTTGACACCTTCTGTAAAATAATTGGAATTTTTAGAATGTTGGAACTATTTTATAAAAATCCTCGAAAACAGCCTAATTATGAGTATATACGCTGAAACTTGATAACTTGCGAATGTGTGTACCAAAGTGTTGTATGGATTGATTTGTGTTCATGATAGGTTGGTTTGATCACTATATTGGTATGATGATACTTGCATGCATGATTTGAGTTTTAGGAATTGTCATTGTATGTACCGCATTGTGTGTTAGTATGTGTAGGGCTTGTATCAGTGTGATCACACACTAACTCTAAATCAATTGACTTGTTAGGACGCAATTAGCGGTCTCATCATTTGCTACATCTGTGTTACACTAACCGAGCAACTAAAGGTGAGTTCACGGCCCCTAATTTTATCCGGTTTTAAACAACAGGGGGAGAAACATGTATACACTCTACAACTCTATCTCTTTACGTTATGCGAAATTAACGTCATTAAACTATTCGGTAACTAAGTTAATATTAATGTACGTTATGGTCACTAAGCAGCTATATCACACAAGTCCTCGACAATCTCTCGGATCGTTAGTATTGGGTTAGATAGCGGGAAATTATAAGTAGTACTACTGGGCCCGACAAGCCCCATCCGAGCTACTCGCGCTAGCCGACCGGGTATGGTCAACGGGTGAATAATTTGGCCTAACTTCGCCATGGTCAGTGATAGGCCTGGCAACACGGAGGCACAACAGTCAGCTTCGATCGCGAACACTTACGTGACATAACTTTAGGCTAGCTACCTACATGTTAACATTGAACTTAATTACGAATCAACAATATTAGTCCGGGTTAGGGATAATGGAACCAACAACGTTGTTATTCCGAGTTAGGAATAATGGAACATCATTATTATTCCGGATAAGGAATAATGGAACCATCAGTATTATTCCGGGTTGGGAATAATGGAATTAAATCGTTATCCCGGGTTAGGGATAACGGGGGAATCAAACTTATAACCGAACAAATGAACTTATGAAAACCTGTGAACTCACTCTTCTTTAATGTTGACACTTGTTTCTTTAAATGTTTCTCAGGACGCTAGGAGCTCTAGGTGCACTCACTTGCATTGATCAAGACATCTTTTTATCGAGTCTCATTTACAAACATTGTTTTGGGTTTTTCTTTAGTTTTGGCGTTTGTGTTGGCGCCCGTTCCTTTACTTTATTTTTATGCTTCCGCTCGACTTTAAAAACTAATGCTTCCGCTAAACATTGAAACCTAACTAAGACAATCTAAAATTTACTATGAATGGTTAAACAAATGATTTTGAAAAACGTATTAACAAATCATATAGAGTCGTTCGACGTACTAGTGTCTCAGATTCTGGTTTGTTCACACGCCTCGCGGTAAAACTCCGCAAGTGGAAATTAAGGGTGTGACAGCCTTGTCTAGTGTAATGCACGTATTGTGGAACTTGTTGAATGAGAGCTGAATATTCTGCAAACACGAAGATCGAGACAAAATTAGCAATGTTTGACAAATTTTCGCAAATTAACTATCAAGTTCGGGCGAACTTGATTGGTCATTTAACAATTTCACATCATTAAGTTCATTACAAACCAACAAGTCCGGGTGAACATGTTTAACAATTTTAATCATTTTCTAAACAAGTTCGGGCGAACTTGTAAAGGCTTAACAATTGATTCAATATTCAGACAAGTCCGAGTGAACTTGTCAGGAACACATTTTTTACAGGCTTCAAGATAAGTTCGGGCGAACTTATGAATTTTATAACATTTGAACACCTGAGGACAAGTTCGGTCGAACTTGGTTCAAAGAACCAATAGACAAGTTCGGGTGAACTTGTCATCCCTTTCACCAAAACCTGCAACAACATTTCCTGATCAATTTGAAACAAATTAATGACATTATTATGTTCGTTTATGCTTGTTTATCATGTTTAGTGTTTAATTTGTCTTTTAAAGGTCTAAAACACGTCCAATTGTTCATCACAGATCTATGTCGTTCAAAACTCATCAATTCACGGTCCTAATTCAAATCACTCTCCATATCCATGACTCTTAGTGTGCCAATCACTAAGACTCACAAAAGATTTGGTCAGCAATTCGACTTAAGTGTGCCAATTTCAAAGATCTCTCAAAATCGCCCTCAAGTTCGCTCTGTGATACTGATGACAAGTAATGAAGTTCGGTCGAACTTGTCTTCTATTTATAGTTCACAAGTTCGGCCAAACTTGTAAATCCAATCATCAAAGATCAGTCATAAGTCCGGGCGAACTTGTCTTCTAATAACACCTTAGAAGCTTAGACAAGGTCAGTCGAACTTGATAACAAGTCCGAGCGAACTTGATTCATTTCAATCTCAAATTTTTCAAAATTTTCAATTTAGACCCTGAACTTTTCAGATTTTACCAGTTTTAACAATCAACTAAGTTGACCAAGTCCAAGCTAATGACCTTGGTTAACCGATTTGTCTGCCGAGCCCAAGTTAATGATCTCGGTTCGACCCGTTAAGAACAAACTGTTGGTTTTTTTTCAAAAACAACTTTAATGTTTGTGTATTGATCATAAATGTCAAATACATGTCAAATACAGATCGTGCAGAGCTTCATCATACAAGTGACAAAGTTGCAGAAGTTACAAATGAAAATCACAAGTCACCTATTTATAGTGTGACAAGTTCGCTAGGTGTTACACAAGTTCAGGTGAACTTGTATGTAACAAGTTCGGCCGAACTTGTTCTCACATATCATTCCGGGTGAACTTGATCATACTACTTACATCAATACGACATTTCTAGCATAATCTAGCCCAAACTAAACAAACTCGATCCAAGACTAAGACATAGACATTATGTACTAATAGACTCCCCCTTGGATATCGTCTTCGTCTTGATCAGCCTTCAAAGCTTTATCTCTGCCTAACACGTCCAAAGAAGTTCTTGATTGGTTTCCTTCTACGTTCTTGCGACGGAATCGGCATTTGATCTGTAGGTGGCACTTTAGTCATGAAATAAAAACGTCTGAGTCTCGCCTCCCTACCATATCATGTATACGTTCAATACGCTTCTCCCCATTCAAAAACTCTTTGCGCTCTAGTTCCCTCCAACTGGATTCCCACATTCTTCCAGAATTAACACCGTGGGTGTAACAAACATTCACAACCCTTTGATATTGCAATGTTCTTTCTTTCTCACGCTCTTCATAGCATATCTTACTACAGAATAAACATTTAATATCCTCCTTCGAGCAATTCACTAGCCACATCGGGTCTAGTATTCGAATCGTCCTCCATAACCCTCTCAATCCTTCTGACCTAAACATTTCAACTCTCTCTTCTCCTGTAACTTTGATTTGACGTTGAAGCATTGCGGTCCGACCTGCACCACTTATTCACAACTTTTTGTGAGTTTTTATAATGATTGGATGATCGTACCGATGAGCTTTAATTTTTCTTTTGAAAATTTTCAGAATTTTTAAAACTTTGTTTTTCTTTTTATTTTCGTTCTCCATTCTGCTTAGAAGGTTTATGCGTTGAGCATTCACCTTTCTAAGAAGATTGTAAAACAGTTTCTTGAAATTTTTCTTTTAATGTTAAAAATATTTCATGTTTATCATTTTTAGCTCTTTCATCATCGGTATCATCATCACAATCTTCAGTTATGACATCGTCATAATTTATGATATTATCACTTATTGGAATTTTCTTTTTATTTTCGTTGATCGGTTTTGAACATATATGATCTAACATTAATGATGAGGTCACAAAACCTTTTAATTTCTTTTCTAAATCAACAACTTTATTTGTAGCATTCTCAACATCTTGTTCAAGTTTCATGATTTTTTCAAGATGCGAGTTTATTAGAATTTGTTTTTTAAAATCATTTTTATTTATAACAAATTTTTCATTTTTTAAAATTTCTATTCTATTTTCAAAAATCTTTTCATTTTCTTTTAACTTTTTATTTTTTAATGTCAAACTCTCAAGATTATTCAAGAGTTTGACATTATCTGCTAGATAATCATTCAGATCTACATCAAAGACTGGGCAGAGTTTTTTAGAACTTGAAGACTCATTTGTAGATGTTTTTGAAGCTTGTCCTTCACAGTTCTTCGCAATCATACTTCCTTCTCTCTTAAACTGATCATTTGAACTTTGTGCTTTCCGATCATTTCCTTGATCACTATAATGATCAGACATCTTCTTGATTAGCACCTTCTTGTTCTTAATCATCTTAGCACTTTCCAAATATTTAGCACCCAAAGATTTCCACAAATCCTGTGCAGTTTTGTACTCTGGTAACAAAACCAAGATATCTTCTTTTATCGATTGCTGTAACAAGGTTAGGATCTTCTTCTCATGGGCATATGCATCATTCAGTTTAGGTGTAAACTTTGATACTGGAAGCTCAGCTCCACGTTCATAGAATGGCCATTTAAATCCAGTTTGAACAGCAACCCAACCATAGAAGTGATTTACTCATACCCAGTTCTCGAACTTTTCTTTCCAGCCTTCATACTCGTTTATACCTATTAACTTTGGCGGCTTCATGGACTCCATTTCGTTTTCTAAATTTATCTGTCGTTCAAAAACATATGAAAAATGATTAGCAAACAGACAATTTTAGTAAAATTCTACTTCTTGATCGACAATACTAACGGTATCGGTTCGCTAAAAACGTTTAAATTTTCTCGGAAAACTGTTTTTACCAGATTAGAGCTTTAAACTCGTCTCGTTGATACGAATCTAACGATATATGATGTCCGAGACGTTTTTCTGAATTTTCATGCCTTTTTTTAGAAACCTTGGACAAGTTTGGGCGAACTTGTCACAGCTTGTGAATATCAGCTACTTAACAAGTTTGTGGGAACTTGTATGGAATTTCAAGAGATTTAACAAGTTCGAGCGAACTTTTAATAAACTTACAACAAAGTTTGATCAAGTTCGGGCGAACTTAATGAAACTTGAAGAAATTTTAAACAAGTTCGAGCGGACTTGTGTAAAATCACTGAAAAATCAATCAAGTTCGGGCGAACTTGATGAAAAATCACTCAAAAAGTGAATTTTCCAGTCAAGTTCGAGCGAACATGATGAAAAGTTCGAACGAACATGTGTTTTCAAACATGTTTTTTCAAATTTTCGACATGAATTCGTTTGTTTTAAGCTCTGATCTTTTCAAGGGTTTTACTATTATGGATTTTACGTATTATACTTGAAAATCAATCCATTTTGTCCATGAAATGTCCAAGAAAAGTTAAATGAAAGAAATGAGTAAAAGATGTGAAGTTCTATGTCCAATGTCTTCAAATTAGGCCAATCCTGCTCTGATACCAATTGAGAGTCCCTTGTACGGATCGTTCGGGTCCTATTTGGCAAACCTAAGGTAAACGTGCGGAATCCGTTTGCATAGGCGACAATGGATACAAGTTCTTTATTGTTTAATCATTGTATCATTAATGAGTAGACGTTACGGATCCTGGAAACACTTGGACAGAGCTTCGTCTCTGTCGTGACAAAATCTGTGAATCTTATAAATGAAATGACAAGACATCTATATATAGGATGACAAGTTCGCTTGAACTATGTCATGGACAAGTTCGGGCGAACTTGTCCTAGCCATGACAAGTTCGGGCGAACTTGTCCTAGGCATGACAAGTTCGGGCAAACTTGTCCTAGCTATGACAAGTTCGGGCAAAGTCGTCCCTAGACATACATAAACTTCGACAAGTTTATATAGTAGAACAAGTTCGTCTAAAATGAGCCATGGTCAAGTTCGGGCGAACTTGTCCTTTAAAGGAAAGTTCGGGCAAACTTGATCATGAGCTCTACAAGTTCGGGGAACTTGTCTCATATCACTCATAAACTTAACGTTTCGCTCCGAAACACAGACTCAACATTATACGATGACGTAGGCAACAGACATATGCATCAACAAAGATGTAAGCCTTTGGAATTTAATGTAGGTGATCATGTACTTCTCAAGGCATCCCCTTGGAAAGGTGTTGTTCGTTTTGGTAAGAAAGGCAAACTCGCTCCTCGCTACGTAGGTCCTTTCAAGATTCTCGAGAGGATTGGCAAGGTAGCATGTCGACTTAACCTACCACAAACGCTCAACAATGTTCATCCAGTTTTTCATGTTTCAAGTCCAAAGAAGTGTCTAGCTGAAGAAGGACCTGAAGTTCCGCTCGAAGATCTTAAAATCAACGAGACTTGCATTTTGTGGAAAAACCGGTTGAAATCATGGACCGAGGAGTCAAGCAGCTACGGCGCAGTCAGATCCCAATCGTAAAAGTCCGTTGGGAAGGGAAACGTGGCGCCAAGTTTGCTTGGGAACTTGAGAGTGATATGAAAACTAAGTATCCGCACCTCTTCGTTGCATGTTCCTAAATTTCAGGACGAAATTTCCTAAAGGAGGGGAGACTGTAACGCCTCGCGTTTTCCATACTTTCTATTTTTAGCAAGTTCGTGTTGTAATTCTATTTTCGAAAATCATTGTATTCGTGATCTTCATTTCGTTGTAAACGTTGTAATCGAGACTTGAATCATAATGGAAAGATACATTTTGTCCCTATACTTGTTATACTTGTTCATACAATACTTATACATGATACACATACTCGAATACGTGATATATTTGATAATACGCGACATTCATACATGATCCATACTTTATACATGATACCTAGACTCTATCTCGATCACTTGATGCATACACATACATTATAACACATTACCTATGCTTATGAAACCTTATTACACCTTAAAATGTCATAAAATATCCTTAAGAATGGTCCAAACCCGTAAATATTGAACAAAACAACAAAATTTAAGAAATATGTCCTAACCCGGTCCATAATGGTATCTAGGCGGGACAGATTGTTTTGACTAACTAATTATGCACGGATCCACACAATGTGAGCTCACCCAATGGCCTTTTAACCCCATTTACCACCCCATTTACCACCCCTAACCTCTCCTCTATATAAACCAAGTTCCTCCTCACCTATAACACTTTCCAAACTCCATCTAATCTCACTCAAACACTCTCAAATCATCTCAAGAACACTCCACATCAGAATTTTCGGGCAGATTATACCTTCTTCACCAAAGTGAGCATAACTTGCTCAAAACTTGGTCTTTTTACTTGATTGTTCTTTCATATTACTTGGATAATCATTAGGTTGAATCCAAGGGTTCTCCATAGAGAATCCAGACCTGGAAATGCCCCTAAATTGTCCCAAAACTTTCTGTTTGTTTTCAAATTCTTTCAAACTTTGTTTATGTTCATCAAACTTGAGTCAAACTCATCTCAAACCTATGTTTGAATGCTTACAACACTTATTGTAGTTGGTTAGGCTTAAAAACAAGGTTGAGACATGCAAACAAGAGGATTTATCCTTACAAGCTTTGTGTTTTCATAGAGCTTAAAGCTCACTAGTGGTGCAAGTTCATAACTTATTCATGGTGTGTCCACCTTGGTTAGCCATGGCAATCCTAAACTTTGAGACCACACATCACTTGATGATTTCATCATTATAGTTTGCTAGTTCTAAAGTGTCACAACCCCGACTAGCTGTGATAACTGTCTTTGTGTGCTCTCCGGGTTGTATTCACTTGGCTACTTAATATCATGGTGACACACTTTACAATTCTTGTCATTTACATTCTTGTTTATATTATTCATTCATGACCCTCCTTGTTGTCTATGACAACTTGTGTAGTGGTGAATCATATAACGAGGTTAAATGGATGTTCATCATCCTACCTCGATCCTTGACTTACTTGAATACTTAGAGGTACCAAAGTGGATGGTTCATCCTCCCACCTCCTACATGATCTTACTACTAAGTATATATTATGGACTATAATATAATCCTAAGAACCGAAACCTTGATAATGGCTATGTACTCATCTATAGAGTTATTAAGTTTATCACTAAAAGTACATAGTTCCTTGTCACAATTCTAATAGGTCTCGAACCTATGAAACCATATCATACCCTTTCGGGTTATCGTAGTGTCAAGAACAAGTGCTATGTCTTAGTGAATATTTTCATACATAATACTTTAATTCTTATTTCCGTAATCTTGCTCGAATAATCCAAATCTACTGTTACACTCCTAACTAATACCTATGTTCTTCTTGTAGAAGGACAAGGTGCCAAACTCTAAACGTCACAACAAAGCTCCCGGGATTACTAAAGTGGAACACTTAGCAAAACCGTGAGTACGGCCCATTTACGTTTTAACCACTTTTGGGTTGTAACATGTTTACCTATCAAAATACACATATCACAAACTCATGCTTTTATATGCTCAATCCTTATACACGAATACTTGTTATGCCTAGATACATGCTCGATTATACATGCTTGATCATTAACTTAGCTAGCCCAACTTATCATATATAGCGCTATAGGAGTAGCACGCCGCCCGTCGGGGTTATGTTAAGATTCTCATTCTCATTTTATTCTTGTCGCGTTTGTGGCAAGGGGGGCTCGATCTCGTTAAAACTTTTGTGGAAACTCGGGGTTTGATCTAGTATTGCATGATTAGTATGAACTTTGCTTACAATTACCATGTGGATTCGGGTTACACTTTTATACTTAAGCTATGTATCACCAAACTTGTGTAGTGGTCTTTGCCTTAGCATTGAATTCTTATTTTTAACATGTTAAAGGCTGATGAAGATTTTGCCATGAAATCGGAGTAGTGACGATGCTTAGATACACATATAGACGTTAGGTTTATAAAATGTTGTATCAAGTTTTGTCTTTGTTATTGACGTATTTGAAATTCCTTTTAATGTATGACAATGTTGTTATGATTGAAGTATGGGTTTTATTTAAATATTGTCACCAATTAGTATTTATGAGTAATTAGCAATCTATTTCGTCCTGCCTTGATGTTTCCGCCATCGGTTGGGGTGTGACACCTCCTGTTTCTAGTCTGCAAAAAATTCCAGTTTTTGAAGCTCAAATTCCTCCAACTACTATTACACAAGTTCCACCTGCTACTGTCAAACAAGAACCACCATCAGTTACAGTCGAAGTTCCTGTTCAGAGTACACCTATTTCTACGCCAAAGCGTGCAGCAAAGTGTACTCCTCAAAAGTCAAGACAATCAACTCCTCAAAGTGCAAGAGCTAGAGAATTTAAAGATGCTTTTGGTGATATTCCAGACAATGTTACACATCCTGTCACTACCGAAGATCTTACAGGCTGGTTTGAAGACATTCCAATTGATAAGCTAGAGAAAAAGACTCAAAGATTTAGAAGATAAAGCCAAACAGAACAAAGTCAATAAAGCAGCTCTTGAAGAGAAATTAAAGCAAAGTGAAGTTGAGAAAGAAATATTGCAAGACAAAGTGAAATTTCT
Organism: Scalesia atractyloides; assembly: GCA_947069175.1. Taxonomy (NCBI): domain Eukaryota; kingdom Viridiplantae; phylum Streptophyta; class Magnoliopsida; order Asterales; family Asteraceae; genus Scalesia; species Scalesia atractyloides. The sequence goes on from CAMTDV010000025.1 coordinate 60,184,126, forward strand.
AGAAGATGATCGAGGTTACATGAAAGCAATGGTTGAAAGCTTGGGTGCTGCTAATGCAAAGCTAGAAAAAGAGATGGCAGAATTGAGAGCTGAAGATATGAATGACAGAAGGTTTGCAAGGCTGCAGAAAGTACTTACTAACAGCTTGGGCATTGACTTCAAAGCAGAATATGGTAGACTTGATATTCAGGAAGATAAAGAGAAAGCAGAAAAAGAGTTGATAGAACAGGGCAAAGGCAAAGGGGTGATGATATCCCTAAATCTTCAAAGGAGCCTATTACAGAAAAGATTGTCGAATCAGAGAAAGCTCCTGAAACAGAGGTTGTTACTGAAGATGTTCCAGATCAGAATGTTGAATCAATCAAAGCTTCTGAAGCAGAACAAAAAGATGACGAAGAGGAAGAAGATGACAACGACGCGACCTTGTCGGTGATGAAACTAAAGATGATTCAGATCATGATGGTGATGATAATGATGATCAGGGGGCGTTGGTCTGAAAGTTGATTTTGCTAAAGTACATTTAGAGTTTGATTTCGAATCCCTAATCGACGATAATGCTAACATGGTGGATGATCAAAGTAAGGGGGAGTCTACAAAGCAGACAGGGCCACAAGATGTTGATATTTCTGATGCTGTTATTGTTGTGCCTATTACTGCTATGCATGAAAAGCCATCGATGATAACGTTAGATCCGAATTTAGAGGAATGGGAGATTGCTCACAGTTACACCAAAGAAGAGTTGGCAAGAATGTTTGAAGTTGACACTAATTCGTTCGAGTTCGATTTCGAAGAAGAATTAGTGAATATGAAGACATTCGAACCGAAAGAATATGTCTACAAACGTGTGGCTGAAGATGATGATTACGACCGTGTTATATTTGAAGATTCTGATTATGATGAGACAGAAAAGTATTCAAATCTCAACACAGATAAATTTCCACGATAGAAGAGTTAATGAGCCAAATTGACGTTGACTTGGTGAAACAAAAGGTTGAAGAAGTGATTAAACAAGGAAATGTTCCTACACGTTACACAAAAGAGCAGATAGCCAAGGCTAAGAGGTCTTGGTTTAAAGAGATGCCAAAGAAAGAAAGTTCAAAAGGCCACTAGCGTTCTTCACACTAGATAAAGATGTTTCTCTGGGAGATATTTTGAGCTGGGGATGGATTCGAGAACTTGATGTGCATGCTATTAAAAGAGAGTTTGGGGTCCAGTACTTCGGACATTTGACAGATATAAAGACATTGCCGTTTTGGGATGTAGAAGAATTGGTACAAACAAGGAATATAAGTCTGCAAATGAAGTTTAATGAACAAAGGCTCTGGAGGGTGACAAAGTTTAGAGCATCAAGGGGTTTCGAGATGTGGAAGCCGTTTATCCCTAAACACAAATTAAAGATTAACAATAAAACAGGTGAAAAAGATATTACGCTAGTGATGAAGCGTCCACGAGCAATGAAAAATATGCGACTGAGGCCCATTGAACAGGATTTTCATCCTTACTTTCTATGGTGGCAAACGGATCTAGAGACTAGTGAAGCTTTGATTGTGTTACGTATTGATGATACATGGGATATAATGAAAGAGAAGGATCTAGAACCGATTGAACGAAGGAGAATTTGGGGGCTGTGGATGTCACACCCCGACCGCGTAAAAACAACAAACCGCGGCAGAAAACGTCGGGAGTGGAGTAACAGAACTATTGTTTCAACAACCATGGCAGTTAAAGTTTTGTATTATTGGATGAAATTTGATTACAATGTCTTGGAATAAAAGAAAATAAACAAAAGTCTAATTGTCTTGTAGATTTTAAGTCACTAAAGCCCAAGTCCATCCTAAGTGTCGCATGAATCAACCTTAAGCATTAGCTCCTGAAACACATGTGAAAATACGTACGTCATCATAAAAATGCATGTGAGATACATAGGTTTTGTTGAGGAGGATTCATGACTTCAAGTAAAAATAATAGTTTAATGAAAAGTAGTCATGAATCTTATAAAATATTTTCTTTTATAAAATCCTATGAAAATCAATTGATTTAAAAGAAAGATGTATGGTTAAATAATTAACCGGGTGAAAATGAATTGTATAAAATATGCCATTTGTAAAACAATGTCTTGTGAAAAATATATGTTATTTGTACCAAAAGTGTCATGTCTTTGTCTTTGTCAAAGTGGTTTAAATAACGCTACGATTTGTAATATAATGAAAGCACTTATATATAGGAAGTACCAGTGTCGTATCCACCATACTTTTATCATATTACACACATCTCGTTATTTAAGTCACTTATCAAATAACCACCAAAATGTCTTGACTGACAAATATCAAATGTCGTGTATAACCAAATGTCTTGTATAACCAAATGCCATGTAGAAAACAATGTCTTAAATAAACCAAAGTTTAAATCAAAACTCATGTTTTGCAAAACCAATGCTTTATTTGATATGAACATTTATGTAGTTATGTTTATCGCATACATTCAAGCCTTGAGACTGACGGATAAAACCTTATCAAGTCAAAGGTTTATCAAAAATGTATTCGGATTCTGTCATTCCCTACTTCCAAACAAACCTAGGAAGCGGGGAACGGGATTTGTCAAGTCCTATGGTACCATTACATACTACCGGGCGGCGTGATCAATGTTAATGAATGTATTTTGTCCTGTTAAACAAACCAAATGTCATAGTCAACGTAAGCAATGTCATGAAAAATATCTTTAAACCATATACTAAGTATGCTAAGTCAACATATTAAGTAAAAATATCCATAAAATCAATGTGCTAGCATGCTCAGTCAACATACATAGCAAAATGTAATGTAAATCAAGTGCTCATATGCTAAGTCAACATATGCCGCAAAAGATGTCTTTGAAATCAATGTGCTAGCATGCTCAGTTAACACACATAGCAAAACATAATTGAAATCGTGTACTATATATGTACTACATTAACTTAGCAAGTATATGTCATGAAAGCGTGAAAACATGAAAGTATCGAGTAGGCACATGTGTTTCACCCCAAAATATTTGAAAAATATAAAAGAGAGGACTATGTACTCACTTGGGGTTGCAAAAGTGTCATTGTTCAAGAAGAATAATAAAGCGCAAGAGTCCAAGGAATCAAATGGTTCCTAAGTTCGGATAACTATATTAATAAGTCGGGACGTTAATCGGCGGATTGGATAGAATGATGTCTTATGAATCAAATGAGTGTTGGAACTCATATGGTATGATTTAATAAACTCAACATTCTGATTTGGAAGTGATCCTAAGTGCTTTTGACCCGTAATGACCCGTTAACGTGTCATTTGCGTAAACGCGTGATCGGATGGTTAAACATGTCCTATGATAAATCTGAAATGCCAAAATATGTTTAATAATGGTGTAATATCAGTTTATATGTCAAAAATTATGCTTAAAATGAATTTATGTGCAAAAAGGGCATTTTGGTCATTTATAAAGGGGATAATAACGATCTATCATAATATTAACCAAACGACGTGACCATAAGGTATAACCTCGGAGGGTTATTCCCTATATAACTATGGTCACAATATGAGTTTGGTCGGATCCTAAGATCGACCAAACGGGTCGGATTCGAAAGTCAAAGCGGTGGTCAAAACCGCTCGACTTACGATCCTAAACAAGCACTAAACTAAAAGTGACGAGTTAGACATGTCAAACATGTCTAACTAAGTTTATAAAATTGATTTGGTATCAAAACAAAGTGTTTTAACACCCGAAAATAGTTACGTCGCATAATGCACATTTTGCGCATTATTGACCGAAACTTTGACTCGTCACCTTGACTAGGAAATGTGGTAATCAGTAGGCATGATCGCTATGGATCATAACCATCGTGATTACGATCACGTTGCAAAGTCCAGTTGGACTTTGACTTGACCAATTAATGGTCAAAGCCGAAAGTCAAACAAATAACTTTGTGTGAATAGTAACTAACTATGCTTGGTTAATTCCTAATTTTGGGATTTGTGTAATCATTAAATAAATTGTGGAACAAATTTAATTATTTATTTATTAAGTGTTTGTATAAAATTAAATTTTAAAGTGTTTTATATATTATTCTTATAGTTTAATGATATAAAAACATTTTTCCAAATTTTAAAAATTATTTGATTTTATTTTCTTTTACTTTTTTCCCCTTATTTATTTTTAATCTTTTGTTATCTTAAGCATTCGTAAATCGTAAGTCTATGGTTCCTCGAAATATTCAGACCCGAACCTATCCTGGCCTGTGACCCAAACCGGCCTAACCCTCCCAAACTTTTGGCTTGTAATAGCTAAAAGAAATAAAAAGACTAAGGATGAGATCTTACTTGTGTTTAGGAACACCCATGATTTCAAAGAACTCAGTAGGAGGCCTCCAAAAAGGATGGAAGCAAGCTCCAAGAGTAAGGGAGGAAGAAGATGGAAATGAGCAAGTTGTAAAGTGAGAATGAGGGTCTATTTATACTTGTGGATGATGCACAAGATCATTCCAAGTGTTAGGAACTTGATCTAGGATCATTCCAAGTATTTGGCACTTGATCTAGGATCATTACAAGTGTATAATGAGGTGTTGAAACCAGAAGGAGTGTGGCAATTTCGTTTGCTTAGTATCCAAGAGATTAAACAAGAAGCTGCCATGAAACTGCTGAGCTGAGGGGTCCTTACGGACCGTAAGGGGTAGGGGCTTATGGTCGGTAAGCCCCTTAGCTGACAGCAACTTTCAAAAGATGGCAGAACAGGCCCCTGAACACGTTTCGTCGCGTTTTGGCACTTTTAACACCCGTTAACCTCATTTTTAGGCTTTATAAAGACGATAAAGCTTAGTAAACTTGAAATGTGTCCAAAAAATGTCCTGGGTGTCGGTTCGTTCGGTCATACGGTTGCGGTTTTCGGTTAATTACGACGAAAATCGTAACGAACGCGCAAATGACCGTTAATGCGTAACAAATGATATTTTTGCATTCCAATCATCAAAATACAAGATTTTAATGATTATAAAAATTTTTGGATGTGCGTACATGTTCCAAATTAGGAAATACGTGTAACGGCATAGTTTCGCAGATTTTACAAAATAGCCCCTGAAGTTGCCTTAGCATGTTTTTGCCATACCAAAGCCCTCAAAACTTATTTCTAAGTTATGTAAAGGGGTATTTAGGGTATGTTTAGCTTATGCCATTGTTCCAAAGTGTATGTCACGTTAAAATGATTACGTTTGCGTAACGGTTTGCGATTTCACTTTTAGAACATATTTGAAAGGTCGAATTTTGAACGAGGATTGAAAATTTGAAATGTCATAAGTATTAAAATAAATCTCGGAATAAAACACAATGTTATAAAATTACAAAATTGTTTCGGAATAGTACGACGATTAAAATACACATATGTCACAGTGGAGAACGATTCGTATACTAGACCCGATGTGGCTAGTCAATTTCTCAAAGGAAGATGTAAAGTGCTTGTTCTTCAACAAAATATGTTTCGATAAACGTGGAGAAGTCCAATCAAAGCCATACCAAGGAGTGGTTAAAGTTTGCTATGCACATGGTATTAATTCAGGTCACGTGTGGGAATCAAGATGGCGAGAGCTAGAAAGTGAAGAGTTCTTGAAGGAAGAAAAGCATTTAGAGAAGATACAAGAAAGGGGTAGGGAGACAAGAATTAGAATATTCCAATTCATGAAGTGGGCACCTCCTACTGACCAAACGCCGATTCCTAAGCAAGAACGTCGAAAGAAGCCGTACAAGAACTTCTTCGGAAGATGCTAGAGATTGAAGACTGATCAAGACGGTGCGACAATATCTAAGGGGGAGTCTGTTGATGCATAATGTCTATTGTCTAGGTCTTGGATCGAGTTTGTATGTTTAGAGCTTGAATTGTTAGATTTATTGAAGTATTAATATGTAAACAATCAAGTTCGGGCGAAGTTAGTATTGGTTGATCAAGTTCTGCCGAACTTGATCTATCTAGGACACTATTCGAGCGAACTTGCTTGTCTATAAATAGTTTGTCATGGGTCTGACATTGTAAGAACTTTGCAACATTGACGGCGAAGCTCTGTCAGTTTGGATTTCAAGTTGTAATACTTTTGGACTTAATAAACTGAAAATTAAACTGTAATTCTTGTGTATTTGGTTAACATGTCGTATAATTTCCGCTTACATGGACATTAGATACAAATTTAGGTTCCGAGCTGAGGAGGACGGTCCTATCAGATATATATATATATATGTGTGAAATAACGTAGTACGTGAATCACGATATTAATTTTATGTCACGTTTACGTATATATATTACGATGCACAAATCGTAGATATATTGCTTAAACAGGAGTGTTAACATATATAACGTAATGAGGGTCACCAATAAAATCATTCAAGTCGCAAAGCTCTTAAAATATCTATACTATATATAATATGCATATTCGAGGGGCAACTTACGTAATTTGCCACTTACTTAAAATGTATAAGCCTTGAAAGCACATGGTACAATCATTTAAAGCTTAAGATCTTGAAAGTGTCATTAAATCAAAACAATCCGGAAATAATCCATGTTTATATAGTATAGATATTTTAAGCGGGAATTCAAATTTCAAAACACCCTTGTTTTTCATTTTAGAACATTCTACCTTTCTCTCTCTCCTCGAAAATAACCCCCATTCTCTCCCACGAAACCAATCCCCCATTCTCTCCCCGTTCTGTTGAATTTTGCGTTCTTTATTTTTGTAATATGATTCCCTGCATCCATCCATATACACACCTTCAACTTTTACATAACCCTAGATCGTATTTAATTTCGCTCTCACACACTTCATATTCGTTTTTAGTTGATCACGACAAGGACCTTATATGCCCCCTCTCATCAAGGTGATTTCACCAGATCCATGAAAATTTCACCAGATCTATGAAGATTCTGACCTCTCAGTTCCGATTTAGGGTTTTTTTGGCGTTATTGCTACCTTCATCAAGGGTAAGTGACACCGTGTTTTGATTCTGAACACTATTTCCTATTCATTCAATGGATTTCACTTACATTTGTTTGTGTTGTGAGATGGATCTCCGTTTTTGTAGGTCATGGTTTAAGGATTGTGTCACGTTTTGATAAGAGTAAAAGATCGAGATGTTCTTGCTCTCATACGTTGTCCGCTTTGTTACCCAAGTTCATTCTATGACTACTCTCTATTCTTTTTGTATTTGCTCAACTGTGTTTTTTACGTGATGATTTTAATTTTCTTGGTGGTGTAAAAATTAATAATTTGTTTTATCATTTACTTTTTGCTCTTAACTATTTTCTCCTTAATGATGACATGTTTGCTTGATTTCTTCTCAATGATTTATATAAAGAATTTGTTTGCAGGTGCCCCGGAAGAAAAAGACAATGATCCGTTGGCCAAGAAGTGGGACATGTATTCTTAATTTCAAGTTTTCTGATTGAATTACTCGTAATGTTTATTTAGCCCTATTGATAAATATTTATTTATTTAATTTTTTTTTTTTGCTTTAAAATACATTTACAAACTTATTTCTCTTTCATATACTTACATACTGACTCTGGCTTAAATTGTAACTTGTATTGGTTGATTAGTATTTTGAGCCGCATGGTATTACAAATATGTAGGTTTTTGATGTTTTAATTCCAACCTTAGAAGATGGTTGGTTCTATATGTGTCATACTTGTATTTGATTTATGTAGTTTCTTGTTACTTTGAGTCTTTGATATGTTACTAGCTTTTGAGTGAATCATCTTACTGTAAATAGTAAATGTTCAGTTTTCGCTATGAGAAAGATTTGAATAATTAAAATGTATGTGTATCAGGTCAGATAACTAAGGACTAAGGAATTTAGATGCAACTCTAAGGACTAAGATCAAGAGAGAAGAAAAGATGCATGCAAAAGATCTGGAGTTGAAGAGCGGGTACTATGAAGGGAAATGCAGGAGATTGGGCTTATTACTCAAGTGGTATATGGCTAAGAATCAAGCCGTAGATTTTCATTGAATAGCATTAATGTTTCGGTTGTTGGGTTAATCGGGTTTGGTGCACGGATCACGGGTCAGTAGAATAGTGGGTCAACATGTACTGGCATACTTATGGAGCCCAAGTGTTTGCATGGTCGGATATAGGCTGAGTTTTAATGGGTCAGACGGCCCAATCATGGTCTCCAGTTTGACTCGGTAGTGGATGGGAATGTTTCCAATTTGTTGCTGATTTCATGGAGATTTCATTGAGATGTTGACTAAGTTATTTTCATGTGATGTTATTATTCTATTATAAATAGTGATAATTTATATTTACGTAATGATAACCCTTTCTTTGAATATCGCAACAAGTTTTTTTCATTCTCTGCACATTATATATCTTCACATTCATAATACATACATACGTGAGTGTGTTGAGTGAGGGAGCTGAACCAACATCGGTGACCAAGCTGGAGTATGTTGTGCCCTTGTATATATGAATGCATATATATATATAATTTCACCAACATAATAAAAAATATAACTTTTCAAGAAAATTTCCAAGTTATGTGAAAATTCTAAGTATCGGAGAAACTTAAGTATTTTGTGAGTTTTGATTATTAAATCTTTCTTACTTAATTTAGACGAATAAACAATTTGAGGGATTGTGTTAACACATAAAAAACGCACCCAAAGGTGAATACATTGTCCCCTCTTTTACTTTTTCAAATGTTTTGAGGTGAAGCATATGTGCATAACTTTACTTTCCGTTTTCATGACATTATACACTTTTTGTTACATAGTAAATATAATACACTATTTCAATATATATATATATATATGAACATTTTTGCTTGGAATATTGACTTAGTATTCCTAGTAAATAGTTTCCAAACATTTTCATGACATGCTTACATTGAAAATGACATTTGATATGTTTAACGGGACAATAATACATTCATTAACAGTGATCACGCCGACCGGTAGTATGTAATGGTACCATAGGACTTGACAAACATATTCCCACTTCCTAGGTTTGTTTGGAAGTGTTAGGGAATGATAGAATTTGAATACATTTTTGATAAACCTTAATCCTGATAAGCGTTATCTGACAGTCTCAAGGCTTGAATGTATGCGATAAACCAATCTGATAAATGTTCATATCGATAAAAACAATGGTTTTCAAACCATAACTTTTAAACTATACATTTGTTTATTCAAGGACCTTGTTTTGTACAAGACAGTTGAATATACATGACATTATGCATTTGGTTTGAGTAAAGACTTTTTACTTGTCATACATGACATGGTTTATACTTGATATTAGACATTGTTGTTGATGCATATGTCTGTTGCCTACGTCATCGTAAATATCGAGTCTGAATTTAGGAGCGAAATGTTGAAGAATATGTATATCTGGGAACATGTTTGCCCGAACTTGTCATGTGGTTGACAAGTTCGGCCGAACTTGTCATATGGAAGACAAGCTCGGCCAAACTTTGCCAAGGACCATTTCAGGTGAACTTGTTCTACTATATATAGGATAGTTGTGTTCTCATTTGGAAGATTCAAAGAACTTTGCGTTGACAACAGCGAAGCTCTATCTGTTTGGAATCTCGATGTACTATTGATTTGAACTAATAAACAGAGAAATTAAACAGTAAATCTTGTGTATTCGATTAACAAGTCACATAATTTCCGCTTATGATGGACTTTAGATACAAATTAGGTTCCTAAGCAGTGGAGAAGCGATCCTAACAAGTGGTATCAGAGCCATGGATACCTAATTTGCTGAGATCTACACAAGACACTCTCTATTTCTGCCCATTTCTTTCATTTTTCTACATTTTTTTTCACAAAATTGATGAACCTATGGTTAAAATTGGCTAAAATTTGAATATGTCATACATGATCACCTAATAACAAACCCTTGAAAGTTTCAGAACCAAATTCAATCGATTTCATGTAAAAAATGTCAAAAAACCATGTTTGATAACCCAACTTCGCTCGAACTTATACTACAACTTCGCCCGAACTTGATTTAAAATCATTATTGCTGTTGATTTTAAACAACTTCGCGCGAAGTTGTTGGAATTTTCAGAGAATTTTGATCATGTTCGCCCGAACTTGTCAAAATCTTTTTGAAATTTTACATAAGTTCGCCCGAACTTGGTAAATCTTGGAAAGTTTTCAAAAGTTACTACAAGTTCGCCCGAACTTGCTTAGAATTGAAATTTTTCTGAAATGTTAACTTGTTAAAATTGAATTTGAAATTTGCTTTATGAACAAGTTCGCCCGAACTTCTCAGTTTGCTAATCAATCTTCGAGTGTTTTCGAACGTGTTTCAGTTAGAATCGTCTGATTGTCAAAATGGATGATTTCCATAACGCCTTTGCTTCAATAGTGGCTTCTACATAAAATGCGAACGCAAATGCAAACGCGGTAAACTAGATGAATCTGGATAACGAGATGGGAACTTCGGTTAAGCCACCAAAGTTGATGAGCATGGATGAGTTTGAAGGCTGGAAAGAAAAGTTTGTGAACTGGGTTCAAGCAAATCACTTCTACAGTTGAGTTGCTGTTTAAACCGGATATACGTGGCCAAAGGATGAACGTGATCAAGATCTTTCATTGTTAAAGTTTATGCCAGAACTTAAAGACGCGTATGTGGCAGAGAAGAAAATGATCAGTCTGATACAGGAATCAGTGAAAGAAGACATCTTGATCTTGCTACCTGAATGCAAGACGTCACAGATGATGTGGAATGCTCTTTGTGCTAAATATCTGGGAAGTGCCGAGATGATTAAAAGCAAGAACGCTTTAATCAAGAAAGAGTTTGACATTTTCACAATGATCAAAGGCGAAACCATGAAATAGATGATCGATAGATATCGTCGCTTGATGGTTTAGATGCGAAGAAACGATATTCATAAAACTGATGAAGAAACGATTGATAAATTGGCTAATGCACTTCCTGAGGGGAGTGGTCGACCTACTTGATGGTATTGAAGAATAGTCCAAGTTGGAGGCACTACAAGCTATCAGATTTCCTTGACAAATTGGAAGGACATGAAACGGAAATGCTAAAAATGGCCAAATCGAAGAATGAAAATGTTGTGCAAGACGTGAGTTTGTACTACAAAAGTGGTGTTAAGGAGATTTCGAGTCCGAAAATTCAAACGGCATTTAGTGCGAATATGAATTCTTCGAATCATTCGTTCCAAAGTCAATCAAACACTCAATCATACCCGTGTTATGATCAGAGTCCTCCGAACACAGGATATTCAAGTGCTAGTTCAAATTCTCCGTTCCAAAATCAAACCAATCAGACAAATAAGACAAATCATTCTAGTTCTAATCCAAACGTATTTCAGTGCAACATTGCAGTCAATCTGCAGAACGTTTTCCCTGAACAAGTGGCTAAACAACATATAGCGCTTCTTGCAACCGTACTCGAATCATACAAAAGCTTAGTTGCGGGGAAGATCGGAAATCCAGAAATGACGGCTGAAGATTACGACCAAGTTGATGAAGAGGAATTGGAATTGATGGATATCAAATGGAGCTTAGCATCGATTATCAGAAGAGTCACGAAGTTTGTCGCGCTCACTGGAAGAGACATTGGAAACTCGAGCAATAAGCTTGGATTTGATAAGTCAAAAGTTACGTGCTTCAAATGTAGACAAAAGGGGCATTTCAAATGCGAGTGCACAAATCAAGAAGCAAGCAGCAATCAAAGCCCTTTTGGCAACAATAATGATTATTAGAAGAAAGCATTGCAGTATAAGCCATATCCAAAGAAAACTCAAGTTGAAGTACAAGACAATTCGTCAAAGACAAATGAGAAATCTCTAGTTGTGTCTCATGAAGACGAAGGGTTTGACTGGAATTAGTATATTGGCAAGAAAACTGGTGTCGCGTTGATGGCAAAAATCGTGGAAGAACCAGAATCAATGGTTGATGATGCAGCTCTTGAGAATGCGATCTTAGAAGAATATCTGCAAAGAATAGAGGAAGAGGAAATGATCTATCACGAGGCAAATATGAAGAACATTATCCCTCCTAATTTTAATTCTAGTTTTGTAGGTTGCTTTGGAAATACATCGCAAGAGCAAGTGGTTGAAGAAAAGAAACCAGAAGTCAAGGAGGTCATTGATGTGACAATGGAAATGAATGAAGAGAACCTCACAAAGATTGCTGACAAAGCAATGATGGCTAATCTGAAACAGGTGGGTTCAAAGGTAAAGGTGATTGAAAAAGAAGTTGTGAAAGTTGTGGAGGTTGAAAAACCTTGCACAAAGTGCACAAAACCGTGTGAGCAATGTACTGAGAAATCACTAATCGTAAGCGAATTGGTTGTGCATAATGAAAATTTTAGATATGATTATCGCACAATGAAGGAAGCCTATGATAAGATGAAAGGCACTTATGACAATGTTGGTGCCACAATAAGAATGTTAAAAGCAACAGTAATTGAAAAACAAGAAGCAATTAATATGTACATTAATACCATTGCTGAAACAAAACATGAGCTTCAAGAAATGAAAATTGAAACTGAACGAGTAAGACAGTTATTGCTCAGTTACACAACGAACGCTTATGTCATTGGTCATATTCTTCCAACAATTTCGTCGGAAGAAAATGATGTGAAACCAAAAAGTAAGAAGCGTGGAGATTATAGCAATGTTCCACCTCCATTGTGCACAAGTTATTGCCGCAAGAAAGTGGAAGGAATTGAGAAGGCACTTAATGTAACACTTTTATCAGAAACAAATGATAAGTTGCCTGAGAACATTGATGTAATCTATAAGACATCTAATGATGACAATGAAGCAGTCGTGAAAAATGTGGTTGAAAATGTTTTGGGAAATGATTTTGATGATGGCAGCTTTGAAAGCGCCAACTCGAGTTTAGATAGTTCTGAGTAACCATCTGAAAATGAAGATACTTCATCAGAAAATAGCCGAAGTGATGATCCTAACATTGTAATGTACAAAGTTAAGGACTCTGATAGACTATATTTTGACGATAGTTTTTCGATTCGGAATGTGAAAGAAGATCAGATTGATAAACTATTCAACTTGTTGAAGTGTCATCAGATGATCTAGAGAAGAATGAGAAAAAGTTTTATTCAAAACCCAAGAAAAATTATAACAACTATCGAAGGAATGGTGGTGATTTTCCTGAGAACAGGAGAGCGGGTTTGGGTTTGAAGTAGAAGATGAACCGTAAGAAACAAAAGTCACCATTTCACAAATATAAGAATAAAAACATGAAATTCGTGTTTGGGACAAACAGGGTTCAGGAAGAGAATACGATTGGAAAGCAATCGAACGATGAGTTTAAGAAGGAAAAAGAACTTCGTGATAAGGCTAAACCCACAAGTGGAGTAAAACCCACTAGTGGACATTCTGCTAATACTCGGACTTGCTTCAAATGTAATGAAGTTGGTCACATTGCTCGCAAGTTTCCGAAATCAAAGCCTATGTATCACCCAAGAAAGAAAACTTCAGATGATGAGAAACTTAATCAACCAGAGATCGTAAAGCCAATCATGATTTAGAACGAAATAATGAATCTAACATCAAAGTAAAACCTAAAAGTGAATCTAAAATTGAGAAATAAACTTTTGAAAAGGGTGAAACTTCTAAATCAAAGGAATACAAAGATTCAAAGTTTTACATCAAGAAAGCTCGAATGAAATCTCAATCATGGGTTGCAAAGAAAACATCATGTACAAACATAACTACTGAATCAATCAAGAATGGAAATTTCAATGACACAAAGACTGATCAGAAATTACAAAATGTTGATTTGCAAGTTCCTACTTATGACATCCTAATTCCACCCAAGACTGGAGAGGCTTGGGTTTCCCTCTTTAAATAGTTTCTTTTCATGTGTAGGGGCTCCCAAGATCCATCTTTCAAAGTGGATTATGGATAGCGAAGCTTCACGTCATATGACTGGGGTGCGTGCCTTACTCTTTGATATTAAAGCAATCAATGGAGGGTACGTGGGATTCGCGGGTAAACAAGGAGGTAGAATCGTTGCCGAAGGAAAACTATCAAATGGTGTGGTGTCATTTGATAAGGTCAACTATATTGCTGAGCTGGAGAACAATCTTCTCAGTATTTTTCAAATCTGTGATAAGCAGTTTACCACCCATTTCAATGACAAGGAGTGCATGATTATTAAACCGGGTTTTAAGATTCTAGAAGAGTGGATTCTCATGCGTGTTCCTCGAGAGAATGATCTTTATGTGCTAGATATGAGTATTGCTACTACTACTTCAAAGTCGGCTCAATGTTTTGTAACGAAGGCCACAGAGAAGGAATTTATTCTTTGGCACAGAAAGATGGGTCATATACACCTCAGAAAGATGAATCACTTGGTTCACAATGATTTAGTTGAAGGAGTGAATCTTAGAAGCTTTCACATGACTGATCATTGTCTGGAATGCAAGAAAGGAAAGCAGATTAAAAAGTCTGATCCAAAAAAGATTCTTAACTCCATCAAGTTGCCGCTCGAAAGACTGCATATGGATCTTTTCGGTCTAGTGAATGTGAAAAGTATATCTGGAGATCTTTATTGTCTTGTCGTAACCGATGATTATTCAAGATTTTCATGGGTCTTCTTCCAAGAGAGCAAATACGAAATGTTTGATAATCTCATGATCCTCTTCAGGAAGATTGAAAATTTGTACCATCTCCCTATTAGAAGAATCCAAAGTGATAACGGTACAGAAGTCAAGAATTCCCGAATGAAACAATTTTGCAACGACAAAGGCATCTTACATGAATTCAATGCTCCATACACTCCGCAACAAAATGGAGTAGCTGAGAGGAAGAACCAAACGTTAATAGAAACTGCAAGAACTATGCTTGTTGATTCAAAGCCTCCTGTCAGTTTCTGGAGTGAAGCAGTCGCAGCAGCATGCTATACATTGAATAGAGTCTTGACGGTCAAACCTACAAAGAAGACTTGCTTTGAATTGCTAAACGGAAGGAAACCCAATCTGAACTATTTTAAACCGTTTGCCGCACCTTGTACAGTCATTGATTCAGCCAAAACGATAGATGGTTTCTTTGTCGGCTACGCAAGTCCACTCAAAAGAGTATATCTTCCAAGTTTAAGAAGAGTGGTAGAAGGCAGCACGTCGATTGTTTTCGTTATACAACTCCAATTCAAAGAGCAGGCGATGCTTGGTTGTTCAATTATAGTGAATTGTGGAAATCATTTGACTTGCCAGAAGAGCCTTCTGAAGAAGACATTGCAGTGTTATATTATCTACATCAGTCGGCTAATCAAGAGCAGATTATCAGACCAATAGTGGTTAATCAACCAACAGTTGGATCATCTTCTTCTGGTGCAAGTCCAAGTACTAGCGGTGTTCAAGAAACTCATGTAGAACAGATGACACCGGATACAAAACCAGTAAATGCTACAGAGGAACCCAATCTTTCTCAAGCACATAATTCCGATTCTGATGAGGCTCTGACATTTGATGATGATGGAGAATCTTCTTCTGACGAAGAATCTGAGCAAATCACAAGTATGTTGAATCAATCGGTTGGCCAAAGTACTCGAAATGAAGCGTCATCTAGTGCTCCTGCAGTTGAATCAGTGGTTGATCTGAATATTACTAATCAAGAGAGTACTGTTGATGTTCCAAGTGAGGTGATACCAGGATCTTATTCATACCACCCATCTAATTCTATAACTGGAGAGTTGCAAACTGGTGTAAGAATAAGGAGCCAGATTAACAAAGCTTTGAGTAGTTTCTATACTCGAGTAGCTCCGATTCAAGAGTATTACTATTATTCATGCTTCATATCCTAGATTGAGCCGAAGAATGTTACTAAAGCTTTGGGAGATGAAAATTGGGTGCTTGCGATGCAAGAAGAATTATTACAGTTAGAAAAACTAGGGGTATGGAAGCTTGTGGACCTTCTGGAGAATCAAAAGGCGATAGATACTAAATGGGTCTTCAAGTGCAAGCGCGATGATCATGGAGTTATTGTGCGCAACAAATCTCGGCTCGTTGTCAAAGGATTCCATCAACAAGAAGGAACTGATTATACAAAGGTATATGCACCAGTTGCAAGATTGGAGTCCATTTGCATTTTCCTTGCATTCGCTGCTTGGAAAGGTTTTAGAGTATATCAATTAGATGTGAAATCCGCTTTTCTATATGGTAAGCTAGGAGAGCAAGTGTACGTCGGCCGACCACCGGGTTTTGTCGATCTGCTGAACAAAAAGAAAGCCTATCTTCTGGATAAAGCACTATATGGTTTGCATCAGGCCCCGATAGCCTGGTACGAGACGTTATCTCAACATATTGTTGGCAACGACTTTATTAGAGGAACAGTGGATAGTACGCTATTTACCAGAGAAGTTGGAAGTCATCTGATTATCGTACAAATTTATGTGGATGACATCATCTTTGGATCGACAAATGACAATCTTTGCAAAGAGTTTGAAAAAATCATGAAGAAGAAATTTGAGATGAGCTCTTTGGGTGAAATGAAATTCTTCCTCGGATTGCAAGTTGATCAGTTGCCAGACGGTATTTTTATCTACCAAACCAAGTATGTTCATGATATCTTGAAGAAGTTTAAGATGGATAGCACGAAGCCGTTATCTACTCCTTTGGCACTCAATCACGGAATTTGCATTGATGAAACCGGAACCAAAGTTGATGATACTCTTTATAGGTCGATGATAGGATCACTCATGTATCTGACGACATCTCGCCTGGATATAATTTATCCTACCTGCCTTTGTGCACGTTATCAGTCAAGTCCCAGAATATCTCACATGCAGATCGGGAAGCGAATTTTCAGATACTTGAAGGGATGTCCAAGCACCGGCTTGTAGTATCCAAAGAATGAAAACTTCGATCTGATGGGATATGCAGACTCTGATTTTGGTGTTGACAAATTGAACGCAAAGTCTACGACGGACGGTTGCTAATTCTTCGGAACTCGACTAGTAACTTGGCAGTGCAAGAAACAAACCACGGCCGCTCTCTCTACGTGTGAGGCTGAGTACATCTTGGCTTCCAGTTGTTGTTCACAACTTTTATGGATACAACAACAGATGAGAGACTATGGATTGCAATTTCTTGACAATCCATTATATGTAGACAATAAGGCAGCAATCGACATAACAAAAATCCAGTTCACCACTCTCGACAAAACATATCCAGATTCGATACCACTTTATTCGTGATTGCTACGAAAAAAGATTGGTACGAATTGAGAAAATCCACACTGATGAACAAAACGCTGATTTTTATACCAAACCTTTTAGTCTTTCACGGTTTAAATACTTAATGAGACTTAACGGTATGAAAAATCTTTTGACAGGTGCGGATGCAGAGGTTGAATATGGATCGAACGACGAGTTCTCGTGATCCTCATTGGTTTGTTACCTTGTAGGATTAGAATTTCTTAAAAACTAAAATACAAAAATATGTTTTTGATTTTAGGGGGAGAAATGACACGAGATACAAAAACATGAAAAAGACAAAAAGAATTTTGTGTCAAAAAGGAAAATGATAGTACATCAGTGGACTATCACAATATACTAAGGATTTGTAAAGTTTAAAAAGTGATAAACAAGTCTTACTGTGGATGTGTCGATAGGCTTTACCCGTTCAGTAGATTGTTTCCGGGATATAAACTTGTCAGGATCTAAGTTTGAATTACTTGTAGTTTTTGTTTCTAAAAATGGAAAATGGATTGAATTAGAAAGATACGCAGCAGAATTAATGGAAACTTTTACTACAAGCCTGGTCATTTGTTTTCATCACCATCATGCTTTCAAGTTTGGTAAAATTTACATGTGATTCACAAACTCGCCCTTAGCCAATTACAATCGTTTGATAGTAAGAAATGAAGAAGATAAAGTGCGAAATGATCTTTTTCAGGAAGACAAAGCTAACAGTTACAACGATCACCTATTTATACTAACTATCTAACCACTGAGCATCTTTAGTGACGTCATGGTTGATAGTGACTGCTAACAAAATGAAACTAACTAAACCACTGCTCTAACTATACTATAAGTGCATAGCACTGTTACATTGAATAAGATAAAACTATGCTAAATCTTGAATCTTCTATCAGACCTTTGCTTCTTGAACTGTCAGATGATAGGAACAGATCTTTAGGGAAAGCAATGTAAAGGTTGATCAGTGGTTTGTAACCACTGATAGTTGAACCAAAGCTCGGATAGTGTATTTGGCTTTGATATCATCTGTTCCTTTTTTATGGTCGATCCCAACAATCTCCCCCTGGAACAGATAATGCCAAAACACTTGTTTATTCTTGGTTTTTATTCCACAATAGAAGCTCCCTGATTTGGCCTTAAACTGTAAATCAAAATTCAGAGAGACTTCATCATCGTCATCATCATCATCTTTTTTGAGTGTCAGGTCCAAAAGATCTTGAAGGTCTTCTGCATTTAGCTCATATGCAACCTCCATGCTCCTCTTGACATCATCACCATTAGACTTGAGCAATGTTAATTCGTGGGAGCCTTTTTCTGCTTTCCACTTTATATTTTTTGGGTCTTCTGGTTTTCTAGGATGACTTTTATTGATTGAGGTTTGGAGAGCTTTTTGTTAAACTATCTTATTCAATTGAGCTCTGAGCTTATCACTAGCTTCATCTGTGTGATATTAACCATGTTTTGAATTCCCTCCTTGATGTGTTCAAACACTCTCTTGTCTTCTTCATCTACTTTTTCTTGCCTTTTTAACTGATTTAAGGCAAGGATGGAGAGGGCAGATGATGAGATAGGCTTTTTGGAGTGTTGAGCTTTTTGAACATCATCTGATGGAGGATAGATTGGTTTAGGAGGCATGATTGGATCTTTCTTCCTCCTCTCTTCGAACATCTTGTAAGTGTCAATTACCCTGGCTTCTCCCCACCTTATCACTTGGTTCCTTGAACCATAGTGATTTTGTATCAACTCTTCCTTCATTCTATTAAGCTTCAAAGCTCTGTCAGGCACATCTTTCTTATGTTGTTCCCAGTTTGGAGGAGTTGGCTTTTTGAGAGGATCCTTTAACCTTTCTTACATTCTTTTAATCTCTTTTCTCAACTCATCCATACACCAATCCTTAAACTGTGCCTTTGTTGCTTTGTATTGCTTGTTCTTCATGATGTGCTCAATGAGTTCATTTTTAAGGAACTGATCTTCCCTCTCTGATAGCTTGTTACTCAAGTATTTAACAAAATTTTGCAATGTTCTGGCTTTGCTGAGAAGACATGATGGTCTGTATCTCTCTATCACTTTTACCAGCTGATTCTCTTTTTGCCATATCCTCTGCTTATTTCAACTTGAGTTCAAGATACTCACCAATATTTGCAGGTCTTAGGTAGCCATCAAAAGATAATATGATTCTTTTATCAGGATTTTCTTCAGAGTAGAAGCTTAGAATTTGTGCCTGACTGCTGGTAAATCAAGAGGATATAATTTTGCTGCAAGAACAACTTTAAAGGGATCAGTGGTTTGAGTTGTGGATGGTGGAAGCATTGATGTGGAGGTCAGTGGTTGTGATGATAGAGGAGTAGGAGCAGGAAAGATCTCTTCTTCATTCACAATTTTTGTTGTCTTTCTCCTTTTGAATTTAACTTCGGGTGATGATGGATGAGATTGTGTTGGTAGAGATTTAGTGGATGTATCAAAAATGGTCATGGCATTGGATGGGTTTGCATCTGCTGCAACCTCTGTTGTGCCAACAGATGTTGGCACAACAGTTGCTATAGCATCTACTATGGTATTGATAGGTGTGGAAGTTGAAGTGATTGTACTTGATTTTTGTAGAGCAGAGGTTTTAATGGTTGGATTTGTAGCAGGCTCAGTTTTGGAAGGTGTGGATGTTGGTTGCCTTGCTTTTCTAGCAGGTCTCTTCTTTGTTGAAGAACCAACCTCTTCCTTTTCTTTTTGCTGCTTAATCTTTTGCTCAACCAATACCTTGCCATCCAGGTACACTTTTCTCTTCTGCTTCTCATGTTCCCTGGCCAAGATGTCATCTGTTAAATCCTTTTTCTTTGAACCATCTGTCCTGGGAATATCCACTATTGGCTTTGCCATCTGATCATCAATTGTAAGCTTCTTTTGCCCCAAAGGTTTCTCCCCCGTTTTGGCATCATCCTCTGTAGGTACGAAAATTACTGTGGGTGGAGCAATACCAGTGGTTTGGAAAAGATGACCTTTTAGCTTTAATGTCTACCCTGGTTATCCATGAATCTTGCTTCAACCATGTTTCTTACTTCCTGCATTTGATATTTATGTTGTTGATCTGAGAAGTGCTTTTGTTGCCGAAATAGAGGGTTTAGGGCTTGTTGCAGATCAGCAGTGGTTTGAACAGAGGGCTTGCTCTTTATAGCTAACAACTGTTGCACAAGACTTTTGATCTCACCAACAGAAGTTTCAAGTGTTGACACTCTCTCCGTCAATTCTTTGTATTTTAGTTCATCACCTAATTTAATAGGTTCATCTGAAATCCTACCTGAGATGGTAGCTGTATCTAGGGGATCATTAGCATGTGCTCACCCTTAGATGCCCCTTGTTCTTGGTTCTGGGGACTTCCCACTACATCAGAGGTTACCTTGGTAGCCTCAGCAGTGGTTGCCTTCAATAGAGACTTAGAAATGTAACCAATGTCCAAAGGAAAACTAGGTAGTTTTGCAATTGTAGTGGCTGCTCTAGTTGAACTATCACCAAGGGTTACATGTAACCTAAGGGATGTAGCCTCTTCATTTGCTTATGGGCTAGCAAAGAATAAATCAGACCCAACATCTTGTTGAAGTATATTCTCAGTGATAGGTTGTTGAGAAGTGCTGGATAATGTCTGATCTAATTCAATTGCATTCAGCAAGGGTATAAAGGTTTGTGGAAGTGATTTTATTGGAGAGGGGATTGGTACAGAAAGAGATATTGCCCTGGGAGAGGGGCTGTGGAAGATAGAACCAAGTGGTCTTAGAGCTTCATAATTTGGTGTCGCTCTGTTTACAACCTGATCCTTTTGTAAGGATGCAGGAGGAGTTTCATAGCCAGGTTGAGATCTTTCAACCATCTGCTGTGAAGAAGTAGCAGCAGTGGTTTGTGACTTTGGTGGTGTCACAGGGTTAACCTCTGGGATCTCATCTTCCAGAGGACCCTTTTTGGGTTTGGTGGGTTTTCTTGATATCTTTGTTGGTTTCTTTTTGGTGATTTTAGGTGTGGTTTTCAGAGAAGTGGTTGCAATGCTCTGATCACCTAGAGCAGTGGGCTTAGTAGCCGGGGAATGAGATTGAACATTTTGTTCTTGAAAAATTGGCTCTTCCTCCTCTACTTCTGTTTTGGAAGCTTTTTCAAGATTTGTTAAAGTGTAAAAAGTTCATGAGTTAGGCAGCCAGATGTGGACACTGTGCTTTTTTACTTGTTTCAGATCTGATCTGATCTTGCAAATAAATGCTCAAGAAACGAGGATGGATCAAGAAAGCTTTTCTTTTTGAAATGATTTTAAAATTATTGACAAGATCATTGAATAACACATGGGAATACTTAAAATCTGATTCAGTCAAAATTCCAAATCCCAGATATTGCATGTTCAATGGAATTTCATTGAAAGCAGTAGACTTGGTAGAGAGACATGTTAAAAGTGTATGAAAAAAGAATTTCATCTCTGCTGGAAAATGGGGTTTAAAGATAGTCATACCTTTCAACTGGCCAGTGTAACCCTTTCCACAAACTCTGCTTGTATCTCTCTTAAAGAAAAGGACACAAGATGTGTCATGTCATTCAGTTGGAAAACTTGAGAGATCGATTGTGGTGTGATTTGCATAAGTGTATCCCCAACCTTTGAGATTATAGCATAAGGAAAATCATCAACGGATGTTTTGACCGTAGCATTTAACCAGAAATCCCGAAGAGAATCGATGTAAATCTTGGTCTTGGTTTCGAGCATGTGTCTAAATTTTGATTCTCTTAGAATCTGAATCATTGTATGGTATCTTGTGTTGACTTCGGTTTCTTCTAAGATTGCAGTGTAGTTGTCTGGGGTTTTGATGATTAAGACGAATGGTGGTAATTCTTGCTTGGATTTCGCCTTTGATTTTGTTTTAGGAGCCATGATTTTAGTGAAAACTGTTTTGAGATTTTGGAAATCGACACAGTTTGATGAACCCTATGTTCTTGATATAATAGGGTTTTATAGGGTTTAGAAAGAGTGATGATGACATGGCCTTTGATGCAACAACTGTCGAATAGCATCTGCCCACGTGTAACCTCTGCCCTGGAAATGGAAGACAGTTGTTTGGCCAACCACTCTTGGAAACTATAAGTAGTGGATAAGAACAGTGGTTGCAACTATGATACACTTTTTGACAGTGGATAGATTTTTCTAAATGAACAATGTTTTTATGCTATCAGTGCTTTGAACAGACTTTGATGATTTGTTGAAAAATTCAATTTTAAACTATTTTTAAGGATGGATTTTGATTTTCTAAAAACATTTTATTGCTATTTACACATGGATCACAAAGAAGTTTTGTTTTTAATCCATGTTTAGCATTCCAAGCCTAGAAATCAAATTGTCAAATGTGTGAGCATCAAGTGCTTTTGTCAACACATCTGCCAATTGATCTTTGGTATGGACATGCTATAAAGGAATCAAACCTTTTTCATAGCAATCCCTCACAAAGTAATGTCTGATGTCAATGTGCTTGGTGGTGGAATGGGAGACAGGATTTTTGATGATATTTTCTGCTGCTTGACTATCAATTTTGAGTGGTGTTTTCAAAGCAGTGATACTAAAATCCAGCAATTGATTTTGAAGCCACAGGATTTGAGCAGTACAACTTGCAGCAGCTATATACTCTGCTTCAGCAGTGGATGTAGAAATTGCAACTTGCTTTTTGCTTTGCCAAGACACTAAGCAATCATCTAGGAATTGGGCTACTCCAGATGTGGACTTCCTTGTGGTTTTACATCCAGCAAAGTCACTATCAAAATCCTGCAAGCTCAATATTAACATTAGCTGGATACCATATACCAAGTGTGGGAGCACCTTTTATGTATTCTATATCCTTTTTACAGCAATAAGATCTTATTTTCTTGGCAATGACTGTGATCTGGCACAAACACATGTTGCAAACATGATGTCTGGCCTTGATGTAGTTAGGTACAATAAAGACCCAATCATGCTTCTATACAAAGTTTGATCAACAAGGTCATCTTTGCCATCAATTGTGACTAGCTTGGATGTTACCATGAGTGTGCTGCAAGGTTTACAATCATCCATATCAAATTTCTTAAGTAGTTCTTTCACATACTTATTTTGATGGATGAAAGTACCATGTTGCATTTGTTTGACTTGTAAACCAAGAAAACATTGCAACTCACCCATTGCACTCATCTCAAACTCTGATGCCATGAGTTTTCTGAACTCTTCACACATAGCAGTGTATGTGGATCCAAAAATGATGTCATCCACATAAATTTGGACAAGCATCAAATCTTTTCCTTTCCATTTTAAAAATAGGATTTTATCAATCCTACCTCTGTTGAAACCAATGGATAATAGAAAAGTGGATAGAGTTTCATACCAGGCTCTGAGTGCTTGTTTTAGACCATACAGTGCTTTGTTTAACCTGTAAACATGATCAGGATGAAATGGATCTTCAAAACCAGGAGGTTGACACACATACACCTCTTCCTTGATCTTTCCATACAGGAATGCACTTTTGATGTCCATTTGATACACCTTGATGTTGTGGTTGGCAGCAAAAGCTAAGAACAGTCTGATGGCCTCCAATCTTGCAACTGGAGCAAATGTTTCATCATAGTCTATGCCTTCTTCCTGTCTATAGCCTTGAACCACAAGCCTTGCTTTTTTTTTACAACAATGCCCCTTTCATCTGTTTTGTTCTTGAAGACCCACTTTGTGCCAATAGGACTTACATCTTTTGGCAGTGGTACAAGTTCCCATACTTGTTGTCTTCTGAACTGTAGGAGCTCTTCATGCATGGCTTCTACCCAACTGTTGCCTTTTAGAGCCTCTTGGTACTTGACAGGTTGTGTGAGTGATAGAAAGCCAGCAAAAAGATAAATGTTTTGGGATTGGCTTCTAGTAAGCACTCATCATTGATGTTGCCAGTAAGTTGATCCACAGGATGACTTTTGAGGAAAATCAAATCACCTTGATATGGGATAATAGCATTTTGAGGTGAAGCTTGCAAATGCGTACCATCTGAGATATCCTCTGTTGGTGAATTTGATGGTCCAGCCTCTGATTGGAATGGTGGTGGAGGAATTGGTGGAATGGATGTGAAAGTGGGTTAACTTTTGTCCATTTGTTGTGGACTTTTATCAACCGATGTTTGGTTTTGAGAGCTGGAAGAGGTTTGAGCATTAACCACTGTTGACCGGGCAGAGCTTTCACCATTGCTACTAACATCTGCTCCTCTGCCTGAGGAATAGATTTTGAAATTTTGAAGAATGCAATCATATCCTTGCTCTTGACTTGATGACTGTGGGGTACCTGCATGGTTGGTCTTGACAGACGCATCTTCAAATGTAAATTTGGATAGGTCAAACAGTTCAGTAGGATTTGCTGGGATTTTTAAAGATAAAAGTTCATTGAACTTTACATTCAGAGTTTCTTCAACACACCTGGTCCTAGAGTTAAAAACTCTGTAGGCTTTGGCAGTGGTTGAGTATCCAGAAAATAACCACAATCAACTTTGGCTGCAAACTTACATATTGAATCCTTTGAATTTAAAATGAAGCATGGGCAGCCAAAGACTTTAAACTAAGAGATCAGAGGTTTGATTTTATAAAGCACTTCATAAGCAATCTTTGATGCTTAGGGTTTATCAAAACTCTGTTCTGAACATAGCAAGCAGTGTTTACAGCCTCTGCCCAGAATGTCAAGGGTAAGCCAAAATCTGCTAGCATAGTTCTTGCTGATTCCATCAAAGTTATGTTTTTCCTTTCAACAACCCCATTTTGTTATGGAGTTATAGGGATGCTATATTTCCTAACAATCCATTTTGACTCACAGAAAGCATCCAACTCTTTGTTCCTAAACTCTGTCCCATTGTCACTCCTAAAGATTTTTAAAAGGGAGATCAAATTGTTTTTCAACTTGTTTAACAAAGTATTGAAAAATGTTTGTTGTTTCATCCTTAGAGTGTAAAAAGAAAGTCCATGTGAACCTGGAAAAATCATCAACTATCACGACGCAATACCTTTTGTGTTTTAAGCTCATGATTTTCACAAGTCCAAACAAGTCCATATGATGTAACTGAAAGCACTGACTTGTTTTGGACTCTTCAATTGACTTGTAAGAACTTTTATGTTGTTTACCTTTTAAACAGGAAACAAATTGTTCGTCACAAGTAGATGGTTTGTGTGGCAAACCTCTGACAAGACTTTGTATTGAGAGAGTGGAGATGGTTTTTTGATTTGTGTGACCTAGTCTTTTATGCCATAATTCTATTTCTTTGCTTGAAGCAACTGAAAACAAACAAGCATTTGACATAGGATTATCTTTTACCATGTCAACCACATACACATTTCCTACCCTATTAGCAGTAAATTGTCTTTTGCTCTCTGCAATTATTTAATTAATATTTTTGACAACCTCTGGGCCTACTGTCTGACAAGTTTCCTTAGTGAAGAAGGATCCATAACCCTTATCACTCATTTGTGAGACACTCAGAAGATTGAATTTTAAATTATCAATGAGATTCACATTTTCAAACTTGAGTTTTCCAGCTGAGACACATCCTGACCCCAATACCTTCCCTTTTAAATTATTTCCAAAGGATATATCACCCCCTCCATGAGCTTTAAAATCTATGAGCAGGGCTTTACATCCTGTCATGTGCCTGGAGCCTCCACTATCTACATACCAAAGACTGTTAAGGCAAGTAGAAGCTCCCTACACATGTTTTTGAAATAATTAGTTTAGGTTAGTTTCCAAAGCTAGAATGGCTTTGGATGGGGTGTCAGATGATCCAGACTCAAGTTCAGATGACCGAGCGGGGGTTAGATCAGGTTTTTGTAACCACTGCTTGGAACCACTATCTATCAACTGATGGTAACCATGAGGATGCCTATTTACCCTTGGCTTAGAAGGCTTTTTATAAGTCTTATAAACCATAGGCACCTTTTGATATTTAGGCTGGCTTTTACCTCTTGGGAACTGGTTTGATGGAGGTGCATCTGTCACTTGAATTTCTCTGTGAACAGAGGTTTGCTTTAAAGATTTTGTGACGGATGCTTCAATTTGCTCAAAATTTTGTTTTGTTTTGTTTTCAGGAAAGCTTGAACTTTCTCTTTCAAGAGCTTTTGCTCTAATCTCTTTTAACTTTTGATGATAGATTTTGAGATAGGCACACTCTTGGGTCATGTGATTTGTTGTGTTGCAAATGGTTCATCTAGGAGATTTGGGTATAACACAAGTTTTGTTTATCAAAGGCTTTTAAAAGAAAACAATCTGCAGCCACATGATTTATCTTTTCACAAAATTCACAAAACAAGTATTTAACCTTTTCCTATCAGACTTTTTGAGAGCAGTGATTGTAACCTCTGTTGGCAAGTCTTTGATAGGGATCACCAGTGCTTTTGGTGCTTTTATACCATCAGTGATTGAAAAGTCCATTGGCTTGAAGTTTTCCAAAATATCACACTCATCTGACCATGTTGGTTTAAACTGATATTTTTCAATTACTTTATCTTTTGTTGAAACCTCTTGTTTTTCAAGAGTAATTTTGTTTCCATTTTTATCTGTGATTTTAATTTCTTCACCAGTTAAATTTGTGGGAACTATTTCAACCAGCTCAGAATCAATTTTTGCAACATTTTCACAAGTCTGGTCATAATCTCTAAAGCCTATTCCAAACTTTATGTTGCTCTTGATTTGAGCATCAAGCATAAGCTCATAACCTTTGCAAGACTCTACCCATTTTTCCCAAGTGATTTGGGTAGTTTCAAGCATCATTTCTTTGTTGATACGGTGATATTAACATGAGCTCTCAAGGCTTCGCATAACCCAGATACATATATCAATTATGCTATACAATGAAATCTAGGGAATCTTGATATGGGAGTATATTCTAAGATGGGAACCATAGTTGAGTCAAGTTTCATAATTCTAACTAAAGATATCTTGGAACAATTGAAAAATGTGTCGGATTTTAAGTGGACAAATATATCAACAATCTAGGTAAACAAGTTTAAAACTTAAAGTCATCAAAAGGTCAACGGTACTGGTGATACGTCTCAAACAACTGATATGATCCTTAGACACGAATTCACAAAAATATGTTTGTAAATATGTTTGTACATAGCTTATTTGATTTCAGATTTAAATCCAAAAAGATTTTTAGTGTATTTTAGCATAAACTTTCAAAAAATCAAAAAGATTTTGTTTCTACATTGTTTTTAACAGCCAATCATGGAAAGCGGATATTCGGAGTTCGGAAAGGTGCAAGTTGTTGGAAATTTTGATGACAACGGGTTGGGAGCTAATCTGTAAAATCAAAATACAAGAAATGATCTGAAAAATTTAAAAGTTCATTAATTTGAAACTTACATTTAAATAAATGCATCAGTTTAGTGTCAAAATGTTTATTCGAGATCATTAAGTTGAACTAGATACAAAAATCAGATATTCAAGGTCATTAATTTGGACTTAAATAACTGAGAGGGTTTAAAACCGATAAGAAGATTAAAATTTGATATATTTGTGTTTAAAAATTTCCAAAGTTTGAATCTGAAATGTTTTATTTGAAAGTTTGAGGAACTTCGAAACAGAAAATAGATTTTAAAGGGGAGCTGGATAAAACATTGATTGAAGATAACAGAAAGCTCAAAGTAAGGGGGAGCATGGTGATTAAAGTTTTATCAAAACAAGCTCAAGAAAAGAGAATAAGATTGTAGAAGATATGAAGGTCATGGATGTTAAAGTTATTCATGAAATAAAGATCAATAATATATTACAGACTCTGGAACTTAATTGAAGAATGATGACTACGACAACATCCAAGGGGGAGTCTGTTGATGCATATGTTTGTTGCCTACGTCATCGTATAATATCGAGTCTGTATTTAGGAGCGAAATGAGGAAGTTTATGTATGTTTTAGGCCAAGTTTGCTTGATGTTATAGTCAAGTTCGGCCGAATTTGACTAAGCAAGTTCGCCCGAACTTGCAGTCCCCAAACGAACTTGTGATTCCTATAAATAGGGGTGAGACGGCGAAGCTCTGTACAAGTGTTTCTAGGATCTGTAACGTCTACACATTAATGAAACAGTGATTAATCAGTAACAAACTTGTATCCAATTTCGCCTATGCAAACGGATTCCTCACGTTTAACTTGTCATGTAGTTGACAAGTTCGCCCGAACTTGTCATATGGAGGACAAGTTCGGCCGAACTTGGCCAAGGACCATTTCAGGTGAACTTTTTCTACTATATATAGGATAGGTGTGTTCTCATTTGGAAGATTCAAAGAACTTTTTGTTGACAACGGCGAAGCTCTGTCTCTTTAGATTCTTGATGTACTATTGATTTGAACTAATAAACAGACAAATTAAACAGTAAATCTTGTGTATTCGATTAACAAGTCACATAATTTCCGCTTATGATGGACTTTAGATACAAATTAGGTTTCTAAGCAGTGGAGGAGCGATCCTAACAATTGTTTACACATGACATTTGACATTGGTTTAAACAAGACATTATTTGATGGTTATTGATAAGTGATTTGAATAACGAGACGTGTGTAATATGATAAAGGCATGGTGGATACGCCACTGGTACTTCCTATATATAAATGCTTTTATTATATTACATATCGTGGCGTTATCTAAACCACTTTAACAAGGACAAGACATGACATATTTTATACATATTATTTTCTTTTGGTTATTTACTTAACCATACATCATTCTTTTATATCATCTGATTTTCATTTGATTTCATAAAAGGAAACATTTTATAAGGTTCATGACTACTTTTCAAAAACATTTCTTCTAACTTTCAAAGTCATGAATCTTCAACACTAAACCTATATTACTCACAGGCATTTTTATGCTGACGTATTTACTTTCACATATGTTTCAGGAGTGAATGTCTGATGTGAGCGTGCTTCACTTAGGGAGACTTGGGCTTTAGAAATCTAAAATCAAGAAAGTTATTATATGTTAGGCTATGTTTCTGTTTGAATCAAGACAATGTAAAAAACTTTTTTTATATTGTAAAACTAAACTCTAAGTATCATGTGTTGTGAAACAATAATTCTGCCACATGACTTCCTGACGTTTCAGCCGCGGTTTGTTGTTTTACGCGGTCGGGGTGTGACAATCCTGGATAGCATAGAGCAGGATCTGGTATCCTTCCTGAAAAGAAGATAATCTACCTTCGGTTGGAAGCATAAAGACATGATAGGTATATCAAAAGATGTTAAATTGCTAAAGGCAGGTATGATTAGAGAGGTCAAGTATCCTAAATGGTTGGACAACGTGGTTGTTGTTCAAAAGAAAAATAGAAAGTGGAGGGTTTTGTGTTGATTTTACTGATTTAAAAAAGGCATGTCCCAAGGATCCTTTCTCGTTACCCCACATTGACTCCATGGTGGATGCTACGGCGGGTCATGAGTTGTTAACTTTTATGGATGCTTCGTCTGGATTTCAGCGTTCATGACACCCACCGGTACATATTGCTATATTGCTATGCCCTTTAGTTTAAGAAACGCAGGTGCTACATACCAAAGGTTGGTGAATATCATGTTCAAGGAGCAGCTTGGACTCACGATGGAAGTTTACTTAGATGACATTGTGGTCAAATCCAAAAGAGCGGAGGATCACCTAAAGGATCTTGAAGTAGCATTCAACATCCTCGACCAATATAACATGAAGTTGAATCCATCCAAGTTCCACTTCGGGGTTAAAGCTTGAAAGTTTTTAGGATATATGGTGATCAAGAGGGGGATCGAGGCAAGTCCAGCACAGATCAGGGCCATTGTGAACATCAAATCCCCTACCAATGCCAAGGATGTGCAAAGATTGACAGGAATATTGCAGCCTTGAACAGACTTATCTCAAAATCCTCAAAAAAATGCAAGGATTTCTATGACATTCTAAGGAAGTATAAAAAATTTGAATGGACTGAGAAGCATGAAGCTGCCCTTAAAGCCCTCAAGGATTATTTATCCACTGCACCAGCTTTGATGAAACCGGAAGATGGAGAACCATTATCCTTATACTTAGTTGTTTTAGATAAAGCGGTAAGTGCAGTCCTAGTTAAGGATCATGAAGGCATCAACATCCGGTATACTATGTAAGTAAAAGTCTACTTGATGCTGAGGCCAGGTATTCTCATTTAGAGAAACTAATTCTTGTTTTAATTATGGCTTCTACTAAACTTAGACATTATTTTGAAACTCACACAATAATTGTTAAGACTAACTTTCCTATTAAGAATTTTCTCAGGAAGCCTGAGATGTCAGGCATATTGGAAAAATGGGCTGTCAAGCTTAGTGCATATGACATTAAGTATGAACCAAGGAGTGCCATCAAGTCTCAGGCTTTAGCTGACTTTGTGGCTGAATTCAGTAGTGATCTACAAAAGGAAGCTGAATTAGAAGTTAAACAACTTGAGGAGACCAAGGATGTGAATTTCAAGGGGGACATTATACCCCAATCTATTGCATGTGAATTTCAAACCACTAATGAGGGAGAGTGTGAGGCCTTGATAGCAGGTTTGCAATTAGCTAAGCATATGAGGATCAGGTATCTTCAAGTATATGTTGATTCATTATTGATTACTAATCATTATAATGGCTGCTACACTGTCAAAGGTGAAAAGCTAATCAAATACTTAGAGATAGTCAGGAAACTGGCAGATTCTTTTGCTTTTTTTCAGTTTAACACGGTACCTAGGGAAGAAAATGCAGAAGCAGATGCTTTAGCTAACCTTGGATCATCACTAAAGATACTAGAGGATATTAAGATACATATTATCCATATTGTAACTCTTGCAATAGAAGAAAAGGAAGCCATGGAGATAGTGGAAGATGCTGCGATTGTGCCTGTAGGACTGATCCTCAACGCATAGGAACCTAGATTTGATATCTAATGTCCATAATAGCGGAAATATTACGACACGATTACCAATGGAAAAGAATTAATCAGTTAAACGTCAATTTTATTGATATAACGTCAGGTTTCCAAATTGACAGAGCTTCGCCTCAGAGATGCCAAAGTTACAAATGAGGATGACAAGCTAGCTATTTATAGATGTGCAAGTTCGTTGGTGGAGGAATAAGTTCGGGCGAACTTGCCAAGGCAAGTTCGGCCAAACTTGACATACCAAGTATCATCACCAGCGAACTTGACAACTATTTACATAAATACATCATTTTGCTAGCCTATTCAACTCTAATCTATACAGACTCGATATAGGACTAAGACATAGACATTCTGCACCAACAGACTCCCCCTTGGATATCGTCTTCAGTCTTATATCAGTCTTCAAAACTTTGTCTTCAAATAAACATTAACGAACACGACCGAAGAAGTTCTTGTAAGGCTTCTTTCGTCATTCTTGCTTCGGATCTGGCGTCTGATCTGTAGGAGGCACTTTGTTCATATACTGAAATCTTCTAAGCCTTGCCGCCCTACCTTTCTCTTGAATAGCTTCTAGACACTTTTCTTCCTTTAGAAACTCAACCCATTCCAGTTCTCTCCAGCTTTTCTGCCACATCTTCCCTGAATTCACTTCACGTGCATAGCAAACGTTCACAATTCTTTGATACTGCATAGCCTGTTCTTTTTCACGTTCCTCAAATACTATCTCACTGTAGAACAAGCATTTGATATCTTCTCTTGAAAAGTTGACAAGCCACATTGGATCTAGAATCCTGATTGGTCTCCATAATCCTCTCATGCCCTGAAATTCCAAAATCTCAACTCTTTCCTTCATGATATCCAAATGTTCTTCAAATCGTAATACAATAACTGCTTCACATGTGGTTGGATCTATCCGCCACCATTTGAACACTGGATAAAAGTTTTGTTCGATCGGCATTAACGGCATGTTTCTCATAGCTCTCGGTCGTTTCATTATCAATGTTATATCCTTTTCCCCTGTTTTCTTGTTCGTTTTGATTCTACGACCTGGAATGAATGGCTTCAATATCTAAAACCTTTAACTGCTTCATACTTGATCATCTTCCACAATAACTGATCAATGAATTTCATTTGATATGTAACATTCACAGTCTGAACCAGCTCCTCAACATCCCAATATGGCAAAGTCTTGAAATCAGCCAGATATTTGAAGTATTGTACTCCAAGTTCCCTTTTGATTGCATATACGTTCAACTCCTTAAACCAACCCCAACTGAGAATATCCCCCAATGACACGTCTTTATCTCTGGTAAAGAATGCTAGAGGACGTTGAAACTTACGTTCGCGCGACATTTCTTTAAACCAATATTTCTTTGCTTGAGCTATTTCCTCTTTCGTCATTGGTTTTGTAACTTTTCCTTCACGTAAAGATTCTTCAATCTTTTCTTTCAACATATCTTCATCAAGTTGCTTGTATATCTCCTCAAAAATAGGAAAACTATCTGTATTAGGACTGACGTACTTCACAGTTTGATCAGTTTCATCATAAGAAGACCAATCTTCAACGATAACCCTGTTGTACTCGTCAGCTTCAAACCTGCGTACATACTGATAATCATTCGACTCAAACGTGTTAACATTCATCACTTGTTCTTCAAAGTCAAAGTCAAGTGATTCAGCATCAACTTCGATTAACTTTGCCAAATCTTCTTTCGTATAGTTGTGAATGTACTCGCCTTCCTCTACATTGTGTTCCAGTATAAGTATCAAAGGCTTTGTGGGCACAACATCAATCATATCAACATCATCAGTTGGCCATGTTTACCCTGACTCCCCCTGAATCTGATCATCCATCTTGTTCGATTCATCATCCATCCGAGAAGAAAAATCAACATCATCAGAGACTGTTCCTTCACTAATTCTCATACCAACTCCTCCCTGATCATCATCATCAGCAGCAGCAACATTGCAATCTTCATAATCAGAATCCTTTTTCTTGTCATCTTCATCTTTATCCTCATTTTCTGCTTCTCCATCGTCCTTTTCTTCAGAAACGATTACAGGATCAGAAGGCCTGACAGATTCGTCAACCTTAGGAATATCGGACTCAGAAGCTTTTTCAGATTCATCAACATGCTTTTCTGCAGCTCCAGATGATTTAGGAGCTTCACCTTCAACCCCTTTTCCTTTGCCACTTGCTGCGAGTTCTTTCTCGGATCTTTCTTTAGCTTCCTGTCTATCAAGACGATCATATTCGGTAATGAAAGCAATCCCAAGTGTATTAGATAACACTTTCTACATTCTCGTGAATCTTCGATCATTAGGGCTTGGATTGATTTTAGATCCGCAATCTCTGTTTGAAGCTTCTCATTCGCATCCTGTAAAGTTTCAATTAGGGCTTTGAAGTAGTCTCATTCATTTTCCAACACTTTGACCTTGTCATCCAACATTTCTTTCTCTACTGAGCTTTGATTCACTTTCTTTATTAGCTCTACTTTCTCAACTTCATTTTGTTGAACTTTTTCTTCTAAAACCTTCACGCACTTTTCAAGAAGATCAACAATAGTATCAGGAAAGAAATCATTCAAATCCTAAAGACTAATCGGTTCAATCTGCATATCACCAAACAAATTAGGCCCTGGAGTTTTTGGTGTTGACTTTGGAATAGCAGCCTTCGGTGTAGACTTCCTTGGTGTAGAACTTTCAAAATGAGAAGTCGTTGGAGCAACCAGAGATTGAATAATAGGAACTTCAAGTAATCCAGTTGCAGGAGGTTCTTGTGTAACTCCTGGACGTTCTGTTTCAGATGAAATAATCATAGAAGGTTCTTGTGTAATTCCTGGATGTTCAGCTTCTGATGAAATAACAACAGGAGGTTCTTGTGTAGGAGGTTCTTGTGTTACTCCTTTCTCTTGTGCGCCAGAAGGTTCTTGTGTAACTTTTGCGCTTTTAGGCTTACCCTTATAACGACGACTAGCAGGTTTCTGAGCTTTCTTTGTTTTCTTCCTGCCTTTTGTCTGAGGAGACCCTGTAGTCTTTATCGCTGAAATAGTAGCAGACTTCACACATTTAGCTTTTTTCTTGGGTCTTTCCTCGTCAGACTCTTTTTCTTGATTTGGATCGAAATCAGCATTAGTCTCTTTAGCTTTTTCTGCCTCAGTCTCTGCTATTGTTTTCTTTGTAATTCTTTCGAGAGAATCATCAGAATCTTCATCATTCTCTGAAGTAACTGAAATAACATCGTCTTCCTGAGTCGTTATAACAGTTTCCTGACTCTCAATAACTACCGCAGCACTCGATCTAGCCTCTGTTTGAACATTTTCTGGCTCGTCTTCATCAACTAGCATCGTTTCAACTTTCTTTGCTGCACGCTTCTTTTTAGGCTTTTCAACTTCAGCCTTAAGGAACCATTCACTTCGAGCTTTCGGCTTGAAAGCTTTAAACCACTCTTTTTCTGCGTTCAATTCTTTCTTGTCCCCACTACCATCTTTTCTCCACTTGTTATCAGCCGGCGAATATAATTTTCATCTTTAATTGCCCCAAATATTGGCTTTCCACCGGTGCTGAGTCTTTCTTTTGAAATTTTAACATCTTCTTCACTGTTGTATCATGGAGGTGACTAAAATATAATACGTCATTCGGATCACGTGCAATGTTAGAAAAGTTTTCATCGATGAGCATCTGCACAAATCTTGGATATAAGCACAATCTCGAATCTTGCATATTTTCGACATATGTGTAAACACAAGCTTTGAATAATTGAACTGCTTCTTCAGAATCAACGCCGTTGCCATACAGGCCATATAATCTTGAACATCATCAAGGCCTGCTTTGCGGTGACTGAATGTATGATATGCAGTAGGAGCTTGTAGGGGTTAGGAACTTCCCCTTTCTTCAGAGTTGGCTTATTCACACTGCCCTTAAAGCCCATTCTGTAAAAACAACCTCTAACCATCTTTCCGTAATAACTCTGTGGATAGGACACTTCTTTAGAAACTTCAGAATACTGTCGTACTCCTTTAGCGATGGACATATTGTTTTATCAAGCGTGATACATGTGTTGTGGAACTTGGAGAAATCCATAGAAATCACCCTCGTTGGTACTTGTACTGAAAAACGATGCAAAACAATTAGCACGCATTACGAGAAAAAGTTACAAAATTTTTTCAACAATTTTTCATCAAGTTCGGGCGAACTTGACAAGTGTATAACAAACTGATTTTTGACAAGTTCGTTCGAACATGTGTATCAACATGTTCAAACATCCAAACATAAGTTTGGGCGAACTTGTACTCATCACAATTATCAGATATCAAACCATGAGTTCGGTCGAACTTGTAATTTCAAGAATTTCAGTTTTTAAGCAAAAGTTCGGTCGAACTTGAATTGATCAGATTTTATCTATTATTTAGTTAGCAAGTCCGGTCGAACTTGATAATATGTTCGGCCGAACTTGTTATCTTCTTCAATGAAAAACATATGTTCATCACAATCAGATTCATTTTAAACAAATTCAAGTCACATTCATGATCGATTTATGATGTAGATTATGATTTTAAGTTCGTTAGACCATACAAACCCTAGATCTATCATTTTTAACAAGTATAGATCTGAGTTTATCAATTACATTCCAATTAACAGTTCAATCTTCAGTTTTATACCTCAGCCATTGCAATAAGTGTGCCAATAACTTAGTGCAATACAAATTTTGGCAAAGTAACGGCTCAAATTTGCCAATTTCTCACAATCTTTCAAATCTTGTAAGTTCGCTCAGAGAGTTTTTAGATGCAAGTAATGAGTTCGGCCCAACTTGCAAGGTATTTATACCTTGGCAAGTTCGGGCGAACTTGCAAGCCCAATGATAAAGGCCCATATAAGTTCGAGCGAACTTAACTTTTAAACAGCCATGAATGGCAAGTTCGGTCGAACTTGCTCTCAGATGATCTTTTAAACAGTTAAGAAAGTTCGGCCGAACTTGCCTAACCTTAAATTCAAATTTTTCAAATTTTTGCCATTTAGTCCCCGAACTTTTCAACTTTTACCAGTCATGAAAATCCACTCAATTGACCAAGTCCAAGCTAATGACCTTGGTTAACCGATTTGTTTGTCGAGTCCAAGTTAATGACCCCAATTGAGGGTCCGTTGTACGGATCGTTCGGGTCCGTTGTACGGATCGTTCGGGTCTAACTTGGCAAACCTAAGGTAAACGTGAGGAATCCGTTTGCATAGGCGAAATTAGATACAAGTTTGTTACTGATTAATCACTGTTTCATTAATGTGTAGACGTTACAGATCCTGGAAACACTTGGACAGAGCTTCGCCATCTCTGTGCCAAAATCACTGAAGTTACAAATGAAAATGACAAGACACCTAATTATAGGAATCGCAAGTTCGCTTGGGGAGTGCAAGTTCGGGCGAACTTGCTTAGTCAAGTTCGGCCGAACTTGACTATAACATCACAATCTCAAGCGAACTTGGCCTAAAACATACATAAACTTCGTCAGCTCGCTCTTAAATACAGACTCGATATTATACGATGACGTAGGCAAAAGACATATGCATCAATAGACTCCCCTTGGATGTTGTCAGAGTCACCATTCTTCAATTAAGTTCCTAAGTCTTTAATGTTCTCTTGATCTTTATTTCTTTAATAACTTTAACTTCCTTGATCCACATAGCATCTACAATCTTTTTCTCTTTTCTTTAGCTTGTCTTGATAAAACATTGAATCACCATGCTCCCTCTTGCTTGAGCTTTCTGGTATCTTCAATCAACATGTTTTATCCAGCTCCCCCTTAAAATCTACTTCATGTCTCAAAGTTTCTCAAACATTCTAACAAACATTTCAGATTCAAACTCTGAAATTTCTAACCATAAACATTTCAAATTTTAATCATCTATCAGTTTTTAAACCTCTCAGTTATTCAAGTCTAAATTAATGACCTTGAATATCTGATTTATATCAAGTTCAACTTAATGATCTTGATTAAACTTTTTGACACAGACTGATGAATTTATTCAAATGTAAGTTTCAAATTAATGAATTTTTTATTGTTTTTGGCTTTTCAACTACAGATTAGCTCCCAGCCCGTTGTCAAAGAGATTCCCACCAGTTTAGCACCTTACCAGACGTCGAAGATCCGTTCTCCAACATTGTTTGCTGAAGACAATGTAGAAACAAAATCTTTTTGTATTTTTGTAAGTTTCTGCTAAAACACACTGAAAATCTTTTTGGTTTTAATCTGTAAAGCTGATAAACTATGTATAGGACAATGTAAACTATGTACAAACATATTTACAGACATATTTTTGTGAATTCGTGTCTAAGGATCATATCAGTTTATTGAGACATATCACCAGTACCGTTGACCTTTAAATGACTTTAAGTTTTAAACTCGTTTACCTAGATTGTCGATATGTTTGTCCACTTAAACTTTACCATGTTTCTCAACTGGTTCAAGATATGTTAAGATATGATTTATGAAACTTGACTTATCTACGGTTCCCACTTCTTGAATATACTTCCGTATCAAGATTTCATCTTATAGGTGAATATAGCATAATTGATATCTGTATCTGGGTTAGTGCGAGACCTTGAGAGCTCAGGTTAGTACTACCGTACAGACAAAGAGATGAAGGCTCGTCTTTAAGGTGTGTTCCACTTAAGGAATCTTTTTAGCACTGCAAATGATTAGATCTTTCGATACTTTTCAATATTGCATGTAGTTTAGGGGTTTATCATGAAAGTATTATAGAAATTCTAGGCTATTGCTTCTGCAAAATCAGAAGAACTTGTATAATACCCCAGATATCAACTACCTATAAAGACCTCGTATCTCACATCAGGCAATCTCTCAAATGAAATTTCGGAGTACTAAGTCCATATATCCAATATGTGTTAATCCACAAGCTTAAGCAGTTGTAAAATTTAGTTTATATCTCAAAAACAGTTTATTGAACGTGTTAAGCCTATCGACACATCCACAGTAAGACTTGTTTATCACTTTTAAACTTCACATTTCTTTAGCATACTGTGATAGTCCACTAATGTACTACCATTTCCTTTTTGTGACACTGAATTCCTTTTTGTCTTTTTCAATGTTTTTGTAGTTTTTGCATTTTTCATATGTTTTTGAATTTTAAAATTTTCAAATGTTTTTGTATTTTCTCTAACATTTCTACCCCTAAAATCAAAAACATCTTTTTTTTATTTTAGTTTTTAATAAAATTCTAAACTAGAAAGATATAGACAAACCAATGTGGATCACGCGAACTCGTCGTCCGATCCGTACTCAATCTCATTATCCGCACCTGTCAGCAAATTTTTCATACCATTAATTCTTAACAAGTATTTAAACCGTGATAAAGAAAATGGTTTGGTATAAAAATCAGCCTTTAGTTCGTCGGTATGGATTTTCTATTCGCACCAACTTCTTTTCGTAGCAGTCACGAATGAAGTGATAACGAATTTCAATGTGTTTTGTGTGTGAGTGATGAAGCAGATTTTTGGTTATATCAATGGTTGCCTTATTATCAACATACAACGGAGTGTCGAGAAATTGCAGACCATAGTCTCTCATCTGCTGTTGTATCCATAGAATCTGTGAACAACAGCTGGAGGCCGAGATATACTCAGCTTCACAGGTAGAGAGAGCGACCGTAGTCTGTTTCTTACAATGCCAGGTTACCATTCTTGTTCCGAAGAACTGGCATCCCGCTGTAGTCGATTTTGAATTCAACTTATCTACACCAAAATCAGAGTCAGCGTATCCTGCAAGATCGAAATTATCATTCTTCAGGTACCACAA
This sequence comes from Scalesia atractyloides, assembly GCA_947069175.1. NCBI lineage: Eukaryota > Viridiplantae > Streptophyta > Magnoliopsida > Asterales > Asteraceae > Scalesia > Scalesia atractyloides. Next base: position 60,223,028 of record CAMTDV010000025.1, read on the forward strand.
GTTGGTGCTTGGGCATCCCTTCAAGTATCTGAAGATTCGCTTCACGATCTGCATGTGTGAAATTCTCTGGCTTGACTGATATCTAGCGCATAGGCAGGTAGGATACATGATATCTGGGCGCGATGCTGTCAGATACATCAACGATCCTATCATTGATCTGTAGAGCGTCTCATCAACTTTGGTTCCAGTTTCGTCAATGCAAATCCTGTGATTAAGAGCAAGAGGAATAGATAACGGCTTCGAGCTTTCCATATCAAACTTCTTTAAGATGTCATGCACTTACTTGGTCTGATGAATGAAAATATCGTTAGGAAGTTGATCTACTTGCAATCCGAGAAAGAATTTCATTTTGCCCATCGAAGACATTTCGAATTTCTACTTCATGATGCCCTCAAACTCCTTGCAAAGACTATCATTCATTGATCCAAAGATGATGTCGTCCACATAGATTTGAACAATAATTAGATGACTACCAACTTCTCTGGTGAAGAGAGTACTATCCACAATTCCTCTGACAAAGCCATTTCCCACAAGATGTTGCGATAACGTCTCGTACCAAGCTCTAGGGGCTTGGTGTAGACCGTAAAGAGCTTTATCAAGAAGATATGCTTTCTTTTTGTTGAGTGGATCGACAAACCCCAGTGGTTGTCCTACGTACACCTTCTCGCGTAATTTTCCATACAGAAAAGTTAATTTGACATCTAACTGATAGACTTTAAATCCCTTCCATGCTGCAAAAGCAAGAAATATTCGAATAGATTCTAAGCGAGCTACTGGTGTGTAGACTTCTGTGTAGTCTATCCCTTCCTGCTGGTGAAATCCCTTGACAACAAGCCGAGCTTTTCAAACTATAAGCCCTCGATCGTCTCGCTTGCATTTAAAGACCCATTTAGTATCAATTGCTTTCTGATTTTCAGGTAGGTCTACAAGCTTCCACACTCCTAACTTCTCGAACTGTAACAGTTCCTCTTGCATTGCTTGTACCCAGTTTTCATCGCCTAAAGCTTCAGAAACACTCTTTGGCTCTATCTGGGATATGAAACATGAATAGTAGCAATACTCTTGAATTGGAGCAACATGAGTATAGAAACAGCTCAAAGCTTTGTTTATTTGACTTCGTGTTCTCACACCAGCTTGTGATTCGCCTATAATAGAATTTGACGGATGATAAGTACATGATCTTGGCATTACTTCGCCTGGAACAACCACAGTATTCACTTGATTTGTGATATTTTGATCTACCAATACTTCAACTTCAGGAGCACTACTCGGGCCTGCAGATTCATTCATTAAACTTGTAATCTGCTCTGCTTCTTCATCTGAAGAAGATTCTCCATCGGCACCGAATGTTGGAGCCTCGTCCGAGTCTGAACTATGTGCTTCAGAAAGATTAGGAACCACTGTAGTATTGACTGGTTCTGTAGTAGGTGTCACTTGTTCTGTTTGAGTTTCTTGACCACCGCTATTACTTGAACTAGTACCAGAAGAAGGTGATCCCAACGTGGGTTGATTAACCACAATTGGTCTGACGATTTGCTCTTGATTTGCTGATTGATAAAGATAATATAACGCTGCAATTTCTTCATCGGATGGTTCTTCAGGCAAATCAAATGATTTCCAAAGATCTTGATAGTTGAATGACCATGCATCACCTTGTCTCTGAATAGGATCTGTATAGTTAAAACAATCAGCATGCTGTGCTTGAATTACTCTTCTCAACGAGGGAACATATACACGTCTTAACGGACTCGCATATCCAACAAAGAAACCTTCAAGAGATTTGGCTCCGAATTTACCATCTTGATCGATTACAGTACATGGCACTCCAAATGCCTCTAAAAACTTCATGTTTAGCTTCTGTCGGTTAATCATCTCAAAACATGTCTTCTTTGATGGTTTGACGGTGAGAACACTGTTAAGTGTATAGCAAGCCGTAGCAACCGGTTCACTCCAGAAGCTGACTGGAAGCTTTGAGTTTGTAAGCATGGTTCTTGAAGTTTCTATCATCGTCCTATTCTTCCGTTCACCGACACCGTTTTGTTGCGGAGTGTAGGGAGCACTAAATTAGATCATTTAGGGCTTGGATTGATTTTAGATCCGCAATCTCTGTTTGAAGCTTCTCATTCACATCCTGCAAACTTTCAATTAGGACATAGAAGTATTCTCGTTAATTTTCCAACACTTTGACCTTGTCATCCAACATTTCTTTCTCTACTGAGCTTTGATTCACTTTCTTTATTAGCTCTACTTTCACAGCTTCATTTTGTTGAACTTTTTCTTCTAAAACCTTCACGCGCTTTTCAAGAAGATCAACATTAGTATCAGGAAAGAAATCATTCAAATCTTGAAGACTAATCGGTTCATTCTGCATATCAACAAACAAATTAGGGCCTGGAGTTTTTGGTGTTGACTTTGGAGAAGCAGCCTTTGGTGTAGACTTCCTTGGCGTAGAACTTTCAAATGAGAAGTCGTTGGAGCAACCGGAGATTGAATAACAGGAACTTCGAGTATCCAGTCGCAGGAGGTTCTTGTGTAACTCCTGGACATTCTGTTTCAGATGAAATAATCATAAGAGGTTCTTGTGTAACTCCTGGATGTTCAGCTTCTGATGAAATAACAACAGGAGGTTCTTGTGTAAGAGGTTCTTGTGTTACTCCTTTCTCCTGTGCGCCAGAAGGTTCTTGTGTTACTTTTGCGTTTTTAGGCTTACCCTTATAATGACGACTAGCAGGTTTCTGGGCTTTCTTTGTTTTCTTCCTGCCTTTTGTCTGAGGAGACCCTGTAGTCTTTGTTGTGGAAATAGTAGCAGACTTCACACGTTTAGCTTTTTTCTTAGGTCTTTCCTAGTCAGACACTTTTTCTTGATTTGGATCGAAATCAGCATCAGTCTCTTTGGCTTTTTCTGCCTAAGTCTCTGCTATTTGTTTTCTTTGTAATTCTTTTTAGAGAATCATCAGAATCTTCATCATTCTCTGAAGTAGCTGAAATAACATCGTCTTCCTGAGTCGTTATAACAGTTTCCTGACTCTCAATAACTACCGCACACTCGATCCAGCCTCTGTTTGAACATTTTCTGGCTCGTCTTCATCAACTAGCATCGTTTCAACTTTCTTTGCTGCACGCTTCTTTTTAGGCTTTTCAACTTCGGCCTTAAGGAACCATTCACTTCGAGCTTTCGGCTTGAAATCTTTAAACCACTCTTCTTCTGCGTTCAATTCTTTCTCGTCCCCACTAAAATCTTTTCTCCACTTGTTATCAGCCGGTGCAATATAATTTTCATCTTTAATTGCCCCAAATACTGGCTTTGCCACCGGTGCTGAGTCTTACTTTTGAAATTTTAACAACTTCTTCACTGTTGTATCATCAAGTGACTAAGATATAATACGTCATTCGGATCACGTGCAATGTTAGAAAACTTTTCATCAATGAGCATCTGCACGAATCTTGGATATAAGTACAATATCGAATCTTCCATATTTTTCGACCGTATGTGTTAACACAAGCTTTGAATAATTGAACTATTCTTCAGAATCAACGTCCTTGCCATACAGGCCATATAATCTTGAACATCGTCAAGGCCTGCTTTGCGGTGACAAAACGTATTAATAATAGCATGCATTAGGAGCTTGTAGGGGTTAGGAACTTCCCCTTTCTTCAGAGTTGGCTTATTCACACTGCCCTTATAACCCATTCTGTAAAACAACCTCTAACCATCTTTTCGTCCAAGAAAATCGGATCGTCTTTATCATCATTAAACTTTAGGATCCAGCGAATATCATCTTCTGTAACCTTGATCTCTTTGTCTTTGTTTCCCACTTGCACATATTAAATAATGGTCTTTTTATCATCACGGAGGCTTGCGTTCATCCAGAAATGGTAAGTGTGTGACCTATACGACACTGTGCGCTCCATAATAGCTCTGTGGATAGGACACTCCTTTAGAAACTTCAGAATATGTCGTACTCCTTCAGCGATGGACATATTGTTTTATCAAGCGTGATACATGTGTTGTGGAACTTGGAGAAATCCATAGAAAGCACCCTCATTGGTTTTGTGCCTGAAAACGATGCAAAACAATTAGCACGCATTACGAGAAATAGTTACAAAATTTTTTCAACACTTTTTCATCAAGTTCGGGCAAACTTGATAAGTGTATAACAAACTGATTTTTGACAAGTTCGTTCGAACATGTGTATCAACATGTTCAAACATCCAAACATAAGTTCGGGCGAACTTATACTCATCACAATTATCAGATATCAAACCATGAGTTCGGTCGAACTTGTAATTTCAAGAATTTCAGTTTTTAAGCAAAAGTTCGGTTGAACTTGAATTGATCAGATTTTATCTATTATTTAGTTAGCAAGTCCGGTCGAACTTGATAACAAGTTCGGCCGAACTTGTTTTCTTCTTCAATAAAAAACATATGTTCATCTCAATCAGATTCATTTTAAACAAATTCAAGCCACATTCATGATCGATTTATGATGTAGATTATGATTTTAAGTTCGATTAGACCATACAAACCCTAGATCTATCATATTTAACAAGTATAGATCTGAGTTTATCAATTACAGTCCAATTAACAGTTCAATCTTCAGGTTTATACCTCAGCCATTGCAATAAGTGTGCCAATCACTTAGTGCAATACAAATTTTGGCAAAGTAACGTCTCAAATTCGCCAATTTCTCACAATCGTTCAAATCTTGTAAGTTCGCTCAAGAGTTTTTAGATGCAAGTAATGAGTTCGGCCGAACTTGCAAGGTATTTATACCTTGGCAAGTTCGGGCGAACTTGCAAGCCCAATGATAAAGGCCCATATAAGTTCGGGCGAACTTAACTTTTAAACATCAATGGCAAGTTCGATCGACCTGCTGTCAGATGATCTTTTAAACAGTTAAGAAAGTTCGGCCGAACTTGCCTAACCTTAAATTCAAATTTTTCAAAATTTTGCCATTTAGTCCCTGAACTTTTCAACTTTTACTAGTCATGAAAATCCACTAAATTGACCAAGTCTAAGCTAATGACCTTGGTTAACCGATTTGTCTGCTGAGTCCAAGTTAATGACCCCAATTGAGGGTCCGTTGTACGGATCGTTCGGGTCCTAACTTGGCAAACCTAAGGTAAACGTGAGAAATCCGTTTGCATAGGTGAAATTGGATACAAGTTTGTTACTAATTAATCACTGTTTCATTAATGTGTAGACGTTACAGATCCTAGAAACACTTGTACAGAGCTTCGCCATCTCACACCTATTTATAGGAATCACAAGTTCGCTTGGGGACTGCAAGTTTGGGCGAACTTGCTTAGTCAAATTCGGCCGAACTTGACTATAACATCACAATCTCAAGCGAACTTGGCCTAAAACATACATAAACTTCCTCATTTCGCTCCTAAATACAGACTCGATATTATACGATGACGTAGGCAACAGACATATGCATCAACAGACTCCCCTTTGGATGTTGCCGTAGTCATCATTCTTCAATTAAGTTCCTGAGTCTTTGATGTTCTCTTGATCTTTATTTCTTTAATAACTTTAACTTCCTTGATCTACATAGCATCTACAATATTTTTCTCTTTTCTTGAGCTTGTCTTGATAAAAGATTGAATCACCATGCTCCCCCTTGCTTGAGCCTTCTTGTATCTTCAATCAACATGTTTTATCCAGCTCCCCCTTAAAATCTACTTCCTGTATCAAAGTTTCTCAAACATTCTAACAAACATTTCAGATTGCAACTTTGAAATTTCTAACCATAAACATTTCAAATTTTAATCTTCTATCAGTTTTTAAACCTCTCAGTTGTTCAAGTCCAAATTAATGACCTTGAATATATGATTTATATCAAGTGCAACTTAATGATCTTGATTAAACGTTTTGACACAAACTGATGAATTTATTCAAATGTAAGTTTCAAATTAATGAACTTTTTATCGTTTTTGGCTTTTCAAGATTTACAAATTAGCTCCCAGCCCGTTGTCAAAGAGATTCCCACCAGTTTAGCACCTTACCAGACTTCGAAGATCCGTTCTCCAACATTGGTTTGCTGAAGACAGTGTAGAAACAAAATCTTTTTGTATTTTTGTAAGTTTCTGCTAAAACACACTGAAAATCTTTTTGGTTTTAATCTGTAAAACTGATAAACTATGTAAAGGACAATGTAAACTATGTACAAACATATTTACAGACATATTTTTGTGAATTCGTGTCTAAGATCATATCAGTTTATTGAGACATATCACCAGTATCGTTGACCTTTAAATGACTTTAAGTTTTAAACTCGTTTACCTAGATTGTCGATATGTTTGTCCACTTAAACTTTACCACGTTTCTCAACTGTTTCAAGATATGTTAAGATATGATTTATGAAACTTGACTTATCTGCGGTTCCCACTTCTTGAATATACTCCCGTATCAAGATTCCCTAGATTTCATCTTACAGGTGAATAAAGCATAATTGATATCTGTATCTGGGTTAGTGCGAGACCTTAAGAGCTCAAGTTAGTACTACCGTACAGACAAAGAGATGAAGGCTCATCTTTTAAGGTGTGTTCCACTTAAGGAATCTTTTTAGCACTACAAATGATTAGATCTTTCGATACTTTTCAAGATTACATGCAGTTTAGGGGTTTATTGCGAAAGTATTATAGAAGTTCTAGGCTATTACTTCCGCAAAATCCGAAGAACTTGTATAATACCCCAGATATCAACTATCTATAAAGACCTCGTATCTCAGAATCAGGCAATCTCTCAAACGAAATTTGGAGTACTAAGTCCATATATCCAAGATGTGTTAATCCCACAAGCTTAAGCAGTTGTAAAATTTAGTTGATATCTCGAAAACAGTTTACTGAACGTGTAAAGCCTATCGACACATCCACAGTAAGACTTGTTTATCACTTTTAAACTTTACATTTCTTTAGCATACTGTGATAGTCCACTGATGTACTATCATTTCCTTTTTGTGACACTGAATTCTTTTTTGTCTTTTTCAATGTTTTTGTACTTTTTCATTTTTCATATGTTTTTGAATTTTAAAATTTTCAAATGTTTTTGTATTTTCTCTAACATTTCTCCACCTAAAATCAAAAACATCTTTTTTTTATTTTAGTTTTTAATAAAATTCTAAAGTAGAAAGATATAGACAAACCAATATGGATCACGCGAACTCGTCGTCCGATCCGTATTCAATCTCAGTATCCGCACCAGTCAGCAAATTTTTCATACCATTAATTCTTAACAAGTATTTAAACCGTGATAAAGAAAATGGTTTGGTATAAAAATCAGCCTTTAGTTCGTCGGTATGGATTTTTTCTATTCGCACCAACTTCTTTTCGTAGCAGTCACGAATGAAGTGATAACGAACTTCAATGTGTTTTGTACGTGAATGATGAAGCGGATTTTTGGTTATATCAATGGCTGCCTTATTATCAACATACAACGGAGTGTCGAGAAATTGCAGACCATAGTCTCTCATCTGCTGTTGTATCCATAGAATCTGTGAACAACTGCTAGAGGCCGAGATATACTCAGCTTCACAGGTAGAGAGAGCGACCGTAGTCTGTTTCTTACACTCCCAGGTTACCATTCTTGTTTTGAAGAACTGGCATCCCGCTGTAGTCGATTTTGAATTCAACTTATCTACACCAAAATCAGAGTCAGTGTATCCTAAAATATCGAAATTATCATTCTTCGGGAACCACAAGCTGGTGCTTGGGCATCCCTTCAAGTATCTGAAGATTCGCTTCACGATCTGCATGTGTGAAATTCTCGGGCTTGGCTGATATCTGGCGCATAGGCAGGTAGGATACATGTTATCTGGGCGCGATGCCGTCAGATACATCAACGATCCTATCATTGATCTGTAGAGCGTCTCATCAACTTTGGTTCCAGTTTTGTCAATGCAAATCCCGTGACTAAGAGCAAGAGGAGTTGATAACGGCTTCGAGCTTTCCAAACTTCTTTAAGATGTCGTGCACATACTTGGTCTGATGAATGAAAATATCACCAGGAAGTTCATCTATTTGCAATCCAAGAAAGAATTTCATTTCGCCCATCGAAGACATTTCGAATTTCTTCTTCATGATGCCCTCAAACTTCTTGCAAAGACTAGCATTCGTTGATCCAAATATGATGTTGTCCACATAGATTTGAACAATAATCATGACTACCAACTTCTCTAGTGTAGAGAGTACTATCCACAGTTCCTCTGACAAAGCCATTTCCCACGAGATGTTGCGATAACGTCTCGTACCAAGCTCTCGGGGCTTGGTGTAGACCGTAAAGAGCTTTGTCAAGAAGATATGCTTTCTTTTTGTTGAGTGGATCGACAAACCCCGATGGTTGTCCGACGTTCACCTTCTCGCGTAATTTTTCGTACAGAAAAGCTGATTTGACATCTAACTGATAGACTTTAAATCCCTTCCATGCTGCAAAAGCAAGAAATATTCGAATAGATTCTAAGCGAGCTACTGGTGCGGAAGACTTCTGTGTAGTCTATCCATTCCTGCTGGTGAAATCCCTTGACAACAAGCCGAGCTTTGTTTCAAACTATAAGCCCTCGATTGTCTCACTTGCATTTAAAGACCCATTTAGTATCAATCGCTTTCTGATTTTCAGGTAGGTCTACAAGCTTCCACATTTCTAACTTCTCGAACTGTAACAGTTCCTCTTGCATTGCTTGTACCCAGTTTTCATCGCCTAAAGCTTCAGAAACACTCTTTGGCTCTATCTGGGATATGAAACATGAATAGTAGCAATACTCTTGAATTGGAGCAACATGAATAGTAGCAATACTCTTGAATTGGAGCAACACGAGTATAGAAACAGCTCAAAGCTTTGTTTATTTGAGTTCGTGTTCTCACACTAGCTTGTAATTCGCCTATAATAGAATTTGAAGGATGATAAGTACATGATATTGGCATTACTTCGCCTGGAACAACCACAGTATTCTCTTGATTTATGATATTTTGATCTACCATCACTTTAACTTCAAGAGCACTACTCGGGCCTGTAGATTCATTCGTTAAACTTGTAATCTGCTCTGCTTCTTCATCTGAAGAAGATTCTCCATCGGCACTGAATGTTGGAGCCTCGTCCGAGTCTGAACTATGTGATTTAGAAAGATTAGGAACCACTGTAGTACTGAATGGTTCTGTAGTCGGTGTCACTTGTTCTATTTGAGTTTCTTGACCACCGCTATTACTTGAACTAGCACCAGAAGAAGATGATCCCAACGTGGGTTGATTAACCACAATTGGTCTGACGATTTGCTCTTGATTTGCTGATTGATGAAGATAATGTAATGCTACAATTTCTTCATCGGATGGTTCTTCAGGCAAATCAAATGATTTCAAAAGATCTTGACAGTTGAATAACCATTCATCACCTTTTCTCTGAATAGGATCTGTATAGTTAAAACAATCAACATGCTGTGCTTGAATTACTCTTCTCAACGTGGGAACATATACACATCTTAACGGACTCGCATATCCAAGAAAGAAACTTCAAGAGATTTGGCTCCGAATTTACCATCTTGATCGATTACAGTACTTGGCGCTCCAAATGGCTCTAAAAACTTCAAGTTTGGCTTCTGTCGGTTAATCATCTCAAAACATGTCTTCTTTGATGGTTTGACAGTGAGAACTCTATTAAGTGTATAGCAAGCCGTAGCAACCACTTCACTCTAGAAGCTGACTGGAAGCTTTGAGTCTGCAAGCATGGTTCTTGCAGTTTCTATCAGCGTCTATTCTCCGTTCAGCGACACCATTTTGTTGCGGAGTGTAGGGAGTACTAAATTCGTGCAGAATCCCTTTAGCGTTGCAGAAGTCCCTCATTTTGGTTTTTTTGAACTCTGTACCATTGTCACTTCTAATGCGTCTCACCGGAAGATGGTACAGGTTCTCAAGTTTCTTGAAAAGAATCACTAAGTTTTCTAAAGTTTCATCTTTTGATTCTTGGAAGAATACCCACGAGTATCGGGAATAATCGTCTGTGACTACCAAGCAGTAGAAATCTCCAGAGATGCTTCGGACATTCACTGGACCAAAGAGATCCATATGAATTCTTTCGAGTGGCAACTTTATCGAACTGAGAATCTTTTTCGGATGAGATTTCTTGATCTGCTTTCCCTTTTTACACTCAAGACAATTATTTGACATGTGAAAACTTTTCAGATTCACACCTTCCACCAAACTGTTATGCACCAAATGATTCATCTTTCTTAGGTGAATGTGGCCCATCTTTTTGTGCCATAAGATTGACTCCTTCTCAGAAGCTTTCGAAACAAAACATTGTGCCATTTTTGAAGAAGTAGTAGCATTTCCCATGTCAAGAACATACAAATCATTCTCTCTCGGTGCACGCATGAGTATCTACTCATCTGGTATTTTGAAACCCGGTTTGATTATCATGCGTTCTTTATCGTTCAAGTGGACAGTAAACTTCTTATCACAAATTTAAGAAATACTCAGAAGGTTGTTTTCAAGCTCCGCAATGTAGTTCACTCAATCAAATGATACAACTCCGTTAGAGAGCTTTCCTTCGGCGATAATCCTTCCACCTTGGTTTCCAGCAAATCCAACATATCTGCCGTTGATAGCTTTTATGTCGAATAAGAGCGCTTTCATTCCTATCATATGTCTAGAAGCTCCACTATCCAGAATCCACTTGGAAATTACGAATCTCTGGAGCCGCTGCACAATTCAACAATTAGTTGAATTGGATAGCCATCATCGTAATCAAATTCACATTCGTCAGCATAATGAAATTCATATTCATCATCTGGATTTTCTATGATGTTTATGTTTGAAAACTTCACTTTCTTTTTATCTTTCAAATTGTTACCACTTGTAATTTTAACAGTTTCAGACTTGATTTCAGATTTTAATTCTTTCATGTTATCACTAGTCTTAACAGGCTCAGACTTAGTGACCTCGGATGTTGTTGACCTTTTCTTAGCAACCCAGGCTTGTGATTTGATATTAGCCTTTTTGATGTAAAACTTTGTTTCGTTTGCTTTTGAAGATTCACCTTTTTCGAAAGTTGAATTTGCAAACTTCTCTTCAGATTTAGGTTTATCTTCAGGTTTTGATTCATTTCTTTTTAAAATCGTTACAGGTTTTACAAACTCTGGTTGCTTTGGTTTCACAACAACTGAACTTTCTTTCCTTCGAAGATAGGCTGGCTTTGATTTCGGACACTTGCGTGCAATATGACCAACTTCATTTTACTTGAAGCAAGTCCGATTATCATGTGAATGACCACTAGTGGATTTTACACCACTTGTGGCTTTCGCCTTATCTCGAAGTTCTTTTAGTTTCTTAAACTCATCGTTTGATTGTTTCCCAGTCAAACTTTCCTCATGAACCGTGTTCGTCCCATAGACAAATTTCATGTTTTTATCTTTATACTCATGAAATGGTGACTTTTTCTTAACAGTTCAATTCTTCTAATCCCAACCCAGCTCCCGGTTTTCTGGATGATCACCACCATTCCTTCAGTAGTTGTTTCTTTTAGGTTTGGAATAGAACTTCCTTTCATTGATTTCCAGATCATCTGATGTAACTTCCACAAGTTTAAAGAATTTATCCAACTGATCTTCCTTCACATTCCGAATCAGAAAACTATCGTCGAAGTACAACCTATCAGAATCCTTAACTTTGTACATGACAACGTTAGGATCATCACTTAAACCGTCATCCGAGATTTATCATCATCTTCGGATTGTGAATCAGAATTCTTTGAACTCAAGTCGGCGCTTTTGAAGCTGCCATCATCAGAATCGTTCAGAAGATTTTCAACAACGTTTTTCACTATCGCATTGTCATCATCTGATTTAGTAAAGACTACATCAATGTTCTCCGGCAACTCATTTTTCTTTTCAGATAACAACTCAATATTGAGTGCCTTATCCATCCCATCAACAGTTTTGCGACAATACTTCTCGCATAGGGGTGGTGGAACATTGCTGTATTCTTTACCAATTTTCTTTTTAGGTTTTTCTTCCGATGGAATTGTCGAAAGAATGTGATCAATGACATATGCATTAGTTGTGTAACTTCTCAAAAGTTGTTGAACATGCTCCATTTCAATTTTCATGTCCTAGAATTGTTGTTTGGTCTCAGCAATGGTGTTTATATAGATGTTTATTGCTTTTTGTTTATCCATTACTGTACCTTTCAACATTCTAATCGTATCATGTTGTTCAATATTATTTCTCTTGAGCCTGCCATAATCATCTTTCATTTTGTCATACGCTTCCTTCATTGTACGATAATCGTATTTGAAATGTTCGTTATGTACATTGAGTTCAACGATGATTTGTGATTTTTCGGCGCATTCAGCACATGGCTCGGTACATTTTGTACAAGGTTTTACAACCTCCACAACTTGTACTTTGGAAACTTCCTTTACCTCTGTACCTACCCTTGTTAGATTTGCCATCATAGCTTTATCGGCAAAGTCCTTGAGGTTTTCAGCAGTTACTTCTTGAACAACATCAGTAACTTCTTCATTCGATTTTTCTTTGATCACTTGCTCTTGAGAACTTCCATCAAATTGACCTGCAAAACTATCACATGAGTTAGGAGATAATATGCCTTGATTCTTCATGTGAAGATACTCTTCTTCCTCTTGCTATTGCAGATACTGTTCCAATAGAATATTCTCTAGAGCTGCTGCTTCTTCGGCAGATGTATCTTCAACAATCTCAGCCATTAATGCAACTCCGGTCTTCTTACCGATATAAGAATTCCAATCGAAGCCATCATCCTCGTTCGAAGCAACCATTGCCTTCTCAGTATTGTTACTGTTTGGTTTCTCCTGAATTTCAACCTGTGTCTTTTTTGGGAAAGGCTTGTACTGAAGTGACTTTTGTAATATTCGTTGCCCCCTCCAAATGGACTCTGATTTCCTGTGGCTTCAGGATTCTTGCATTCTCTCTTAAAATGCCATTTCTATCGGCATCTGAAACAAGTGACTTTCAATTTGTCGAAACCTAGCTTGTTGCTTGAATTTCCGATATCTCGACCTATGAGCGAAACAAACTTTGTCACCCTTCGAATGATAGAAGCTAGTGACCACTTGATATCCATCAGTTCAAGCTCTTCATCGTCCACCTGATCGTAGTCTTCAGCGGTCATTTCCGGATTACCGATCTTTCCAGCCACAAGACTTTCGTACGATTCTAGAACAGTGGCGAGAAGTGACATGTGTTGTTTTGCAACTTGCTCAGAAACAACATTGTTTAGATTGACAGCAATATTACACTTGTACACATGCGAATCAAAATTGTTTGCTGATTCTGATTTGCTTGACTTTGATAAGATGAATTTGTGCTTGAAAACGAAGAGCTCTGTGGACTTTGATCATATTGTGGATATGATTGATTCTGATTTTGTGAAGAAGAGTTCATGTTAGCACTGAATGTTGTCTGAATCTTTGGACTTGAAATGTTGTCTTGCATTCCGGTTTTGTAATACAGACCAACATCTTGAACAATGTTAGCATTCTTCGACTTTGCAATCTTCAGCAGTTCCATTTCATGACCTTCAAGTTTGTCGATGAATGTTGATAACTAAAAGAATTCCCAATTCGGACTTTCTTTCAGAACCATCAAATAAGTAGTCCACTCTTCGTCAGGTAACGCATCTGCAAGCTTATCGATGTATTCTAGTTCAGTCTTCTCAACACCGTGTCTTCTCATTTGGACTTTCAGATGACAGAAGCGCTCAATCATCTGCTTCATTGTCTCGCCCTTCAACATGTTGAAAATATCGAACTCTTTCATGATGAGAGCTTTCTTACTTTTGATCATCTCTGCGCTGCCTTGGTATTTCTTTTGTAGTGATAGCCAGAGATCTCTCGCAGTAGTATACTCGGGCAATAAGACCAGAATATCTTCTTTAACAGATTGTTGAATGAGGCTTATCATCTTTTTCTCAACAAGGTACTCATCTTTCTGTATTGTGATGTACTTGTACTTCTCTAGTACTTGCTGATGTTCGCCCAACGGAACAGTATAACCTCTCTCAATAGACACCCAGCCTTGGAAATGCATGGCTTGAACCCAATAAGTAAATTTCTCCTTCCATCCTTCGTACTCGTCCATGCTCATTAGCTTTGGCGGTTTAACAAACGTGCCCATTTCGTTGTCTAGATTGACTTGCTGTATAAAATTAGCATTGGATGTACCCATTACTGACATATAAGCTCTCTGAATATCATCCATCGCGAAGATCAAAACACGTATGCTGAAAATATGTTAAAACTTTTGAAAATTTAGATTTACTACAAGTTCGGTCGAACTTGTAGTTAGAATGAAGAATTCTCAGATTTATCACAAGTTCGGTCGAACTTAGTGATTATGATTTGAAAATAATCCTGAGACAACCTCGAGCGAATTTGTATATTAGATTTTATAAGACACTAGCAATTTCAGGCGAACTTAGCTAAATTTCTTGAATTTTATCAAGTTAGGTCGAACTTGATAAAATATCAATGAAATTTTAGCAACTTCGAGCGAACTTATCTTATATTTCCTCAAAAATCACTCAAGTTCGGTCGAACTTGATAAAAACTCACTCAAAAAGTGACTTTTTACGTCAAGTTCGGTCGAACTTGGCTAACAAGTTCGATCCTGATGTGTTTGAAAAACATGGTTTTTGCACAAATTTGACACCAATTCGTTTGATTTTAGACTCCAAACTCTCAGGGGTTTATCTATGTTGTATTTAACATGTCATATTCAAAATTGGACAGAATTGGACCGTGAATTCTTCATTTTTGTGAAAAAAATAAGAAAAATAGAAGAATGGAGTAGAATTAGAAGTGTTCTTGTCTTGATATCAATCAAATCAAGCTATTCTAGCTCTGATACCACTTTTAGGACCGATCCCTCAACGCATAGGAACCTAGATTTGGTATCTAATGTCCATAATAGTGGAAATATTACGACACGATTACCAATAGACAAGAATTAATCAGTTAAACGTCAATTTTATTGATATAATGTCAGGTTTCCAAATTGACAGAGCTTCGCCTCAGAGATTTCAAAGTTACAAGTGAGGATGACAAGCTAGCTATTTACAATATGCAAGTTCGTTGGTGGAGGAATAAATTCGGGCGAACTTGCAAAGCAAGTTCGCGACATTGACATACCAAGTATCATCACCAGCGAACTTGACCACTATTTACATAAATACATCATTTTGCTAGCCTATTCAACTCTAATCTATATAGACTCGATATAAGACTAAGACATAGACATTCTGTACCAACAGTGCCTAGTGATTATATGCAGTCAGCTTCAGGATCATGGATCCTTCCAATTCTGAAGTATATTTAGAGTGGGGAAATCCCCACGGGGGAAAATCCAAGGGCCTTCAAGATTAAGGTATCCCAATTCACCATATTGAATAATATGTTATATAAGGTATCTCTTGTAGGTCCCTATTTGCGGTGCATTGAGGATACAGAAGTTCAAGAAGTCTTGAAAGATTTTCATGAAGGAGATTGTAGAAATCCCACTGGGGGCTAAGCACCATTTTCAAGGATCCTTAGAACAGGATACTATTGGCCTATAATGAAGAAGGATGTTGTTGAATATGCAAGGAAATGTGATGCTTGCCAAAGGAACAACAACATTCTTCACCAACCGATGGAGCCTCTGCATCCTATATCCTCTTCATGGCCATTCATGAGACGGGGAATGGATATAGTAGGCAAACTTCCCAAGGCACCAGGAGGAAAGGTGTTTATGCTAGCCATGACAGACTATTTCTCAAAATGGATAGACGCAGAAGCCTTTGTCCAAGTCAGAGAAAAGGAAGTCATATCCTTTATTAAACGAAATATCATTAGTAGATTTGGAGTTCCTTCTGAAATTGTCTGTGATAACGGATCTCAATTTATTGGGAGACATACTACTAACTTTGTGACAGCTGGGGGTTAGGATGATAACATCGACACCAGTCCACCCACAAGCTAATGGTCAAGCAGAAGCATCCAACAAGATCATTATCAAAAACTTAAAGAAAAAGCTTGGATCCTAGAAGGGAAAATGGGCTGAAGAGTTACCATACGTCTTGTGGGTAGATAGAACAACCCCTAACAAGCATATGTGATCCTGGAGCAAATGGTGAGACCCTGATTCAAGACATGAATACCGTGGAAGAGCTCAGGGATTTAGCAAGAGTAAGATTGGGTAGCTATCAACAAAGAATGGCCTGTGCATACAACAAGAGTGTCAGAATTAGAAGATTTCAAGTTGGTGACTTGGTATTAAGGAAAGCGTTTCAAAATACCACAAATCCCACTGATGGCAAATTAGTACCAAGTGGGAAGGACCTTATCTGATTGAAGCTAAAGCTAGAAAGGGGGCATATCGCTTATTGACTATGGATGGTGATCTTCTCCCAAGAGCTTGGAATGTTGTTCATCTAAAGAAATACTTCATGAAAAGGATTATGGATCCTTAGATATTTCAGTACCCTAACTCAGGATTAAGGATCCTCATAGCATATATGATCCTCACTTCGGTAACATCTGACTTACACTCTCTTTCGTTTTATACTAATTATTCATTATAAGGAAAGGATGGTAACATTTAACATCCGTTTTTATCAAGTTTTAAGCTCTTGCAGAAGCTATTAACATCGTTTACTAAGGATCAAGAGGTTGACCACCTCTCCAAGACTTTTGGACTTGTCCCCAGCTTAAGGTATCTATTACCTTCTACGGTTAAAGGTTTTCACCTTTCACACGAATTGGTTTTGGCACCCCGCCAGTTGCGCACGTTATTCAAGTATAGTTCGAGGCAATGGGACCAGTACCCGCTTTAGGGGCTGACAATTTCATTGTTGTTGGCTATATGTAGGATCCTAAGTATAATGGTAGACGTAGCATACATCCATCTGTTCCTAAGGTATGGTCGACTCCTCACATATGAGAGAGAATTGAGTCAGAAAAAGAAGTTGCAAGAGTCAAGGAAAGTAACAGACGACTATACCTTGGGTAACACTGGTCCGTATAGTCATGAAGAGGGTTCTGGCAGTGGATAGGATCAGGGTTATGACCATTATATTGACATAACCTCTGAAAACAATTTCACATCTGATCCTTACACACCCAGTTTTGTTTTTGCTGCAAATGGGGAAAGCCAAAACTCTGACAATTTGTCTTTTGAGATGAATGACTTACAACATTTTGAACCCACTGATCTGGAAGAAATGGATATTTTACATCAACTGGCACTCTTGAGTGTTAGAGCAAGTAAATTTTATCAAAGGACTGGTAGGAAGTTTCCTGGATTGCATGGGGGTTAAAAGTGGGGTTGGATAAATAAAAAATTAAATGCTATAAGTGCAATAGGGTAGGACACTTTGCCAGGGAATGCAGATCTCAAACTACAGGTCCAATTCTACTCACTGTCACACCCCAACTTGCAGCGGAAAGGAAAAAATACGCGATGCAACAGACACCTCTGGTACAAGCACATTGTTTATAAAGACACTACATTTTATTACTTACAAAACGTTGGTTACATACTACATGTATGTTACAACTGTGTGTTCCCATGAACCACATAAGTCTTTTAAGCTGCATACGTCTAGATCAGGATTTGTCTACAAACACGTCTTGAACAACATACATGGATCACACCAATCTCAAGTTACCTGAAATGCATGTTAGTTTTAAAAAGCGTCAGCTAAACGCTGTGTGAGTTCCACTAGTTTAATCGTTGTGTAACAATATGTGTTAACAAGTTTAATTGCACTGGTCACAGTCACAGTGACGGTCACAGCCACAGTTATAGTCACAGATGGAATTACACGACGACACAAGTGAAACCTTGACCTGTCATAGTCACTCCGTGTTAGACAGACACATCATCGCACTGGGTCGTGTCACCGCAGACACTTCCCACTGGGCCGTGTCAAGACAGGCATGTCATCCCGGTAACTGAGTCATGTAAAGTCCAATGTTCCCCTGCAGTTATGCCTAACAACATAACCAAATTTAGGACGTGTGAAGTTGCTTAGTCACGGACACACAGTGTCACCTAGACACTGCCTAAAGCAATTGGATTTGTCAGACAAATAGTACTATCCACTGCCCACGGCTTACGCTAATCACTTGTAGAGGGGAGGTAGTTCGTGGGTTAGATAATTCACATCTCACAAGTTGGTGCAATTACACAGTTTCATAACATGCAAGTCATTCCAGAAAACAGTAAAACAGTTTACAAGCGGGAGAGTAAAACTCACTCCCTATTGGTGTATTCAACACAGTTTTTAACATGTAAGTCCCCAAAAAACAGTAAAACAGTTTAAAAGTAGGGAAGTGAGAACTCACAGTACGTGTAGTGATCTCAACACAAGAGTGATCAAGCAACTGGAACAACTTTAATAACCCACATGCAAGTATGGACTCAAATTAGTATCTAAGTTGGTAATGGTTATAACATGGATCTGGCCAGGAGTTTTTACTCCGGATTGAGTCTATAGGACATTGCTATGGTGATGGACGTAAGGGTAGTATTCGTTTTCAGTTTGGCTTCCGGGCACCGGTTCGCGTGCCAGCCAAAGTCAGTAGTTTAACGTGTTCGGATAATGGTATGGGAATACCAATAATGCCAACACGTGGTTATTTAAGAATGATTAACTTTTCATCAAGGGAATTTGAGTATTTGGGGAGTCTAGGTTACCCAAATTTGAGTTTCCATTTTCACCGTCGGGAATTCTTCTGAATTGTATTAGTACACACCCATAGTGCCCAATTTACCCAGGAATCTCGCGGAAGGCTCCCAGTATTCCAATTATAGAATTTTTTTGGTTGGGTCAATTCCCAGTTACGGCAGGTTCGTTATACGGTAAACCGTCGAAATTGATTTAAAATACCTCATTTTTAATTCCATAAATTTCCATTTAATCCATATTATAGATAAAAATCTGTAAATTTTTATATAACTTAGTAAAATTCTGTAGATTTTGAGATAAATTTTTGGGAATTTATTTTCGCATTTAAATATTTAAATAAATTACTTATAAAACAATATTTAATAAAATAATTAGCATTAATTAGCCCCATTGGTTCAAAAATTCTAAAAAAAATCCAGAACACCTTCTACATGTCCAGGAACTCCTCAGAAAATGTTGAGATTTTTCCGATTTCGTTTCGGTCCATTCCCGGCTACCGAAAACTCGCAAAAACGCGGATCTTTAACCAAAATCAAACTCAACCCCTGGACTCCAAATTTTTCCAGAACATTCCCCACATGTTCCTTAGTGTCTCTGTAAAATTTGGTGATTTATTGAATTCGGCTGATAATTTTTCGGAAATTCTTTCGGTAAAACAGTAAAAATTCAACAAAAATCGTAAAAATTCCAAAAATTCTAACATTCTAAGTGGACCTTCCTGAAAATATCCTACATCACCACACCAAATTTCAGCTAAATCCAATACCTACGGACCAAGTTATAAGCAAAACAATTTTCTGCCTAGCCTAGATTCGGTTCTCGGACGTCATACCTAGCGGTTCTTCCGATTCCAAGTGTTTATCTTGATCCCAGAAGTGTGTGAAGGCTACATTCAGTACCTACACACCAAGTACAACCCAAATATGCTAGAACTTAGATTAATCAAGCTTTAATTCGTTGTTTTTCGGTTAATCGAATAGTTAAGCAATTTTTATCGAATAAGAGTTGATTAGGGTATCAAACCTCAAAGATTTGTGATCATGGCTGTCATATAACACCAGGTAAATACCAGGGTGTTCTTATTCAGCCCATAACCATGTCTAAACCTTCAAAATCATGGATTAAAAAGGGTTCTTCGGTTATAAATCATGTTTAATCAAGAAATCATGATGAAAACTATAAGAAACAAGGGTTATACCTTTGATTCAAGGTTGTTTAAGGTTGGATCTGTTGGGATTCTAATGGAGTTATGCAGAATTTGGGGTAAAATTAAAGGAAAACAAGAAAAAATGAAAATTAAAACAATATAAAATGAAAAAAAACATTAAAATAAGGGGGGGTGCCACTACCCCACCCTCGCTTTGTCGTGCTTCGTTTTACGTGTTAAAAGATGATGTATATCTTTGGTTTAGCGTTTAAGTTCGTTTTTGGGTCCCGGACGCGTTCTCGATTTGCGCAACAAGCTCTGTTTTTCGCGTTCTTACTGTCAAAAGACTCGGTTTTAAAAATTGGGCATAACCGTCTCGAAACCCGAGCATGGTTACGTTTTAATCATAAAAGTCTCGTATGACGTTCGTTTAAGTGTTTTTAAGCTTGATCGATCGTTCCTTGCACATTTGGTTGCCTTATGTTATGCCCGGAATGAAGGCGTCTCCCCAACCGGGAGCTGCTTCGTTTTGCGTGCCCGGGCTTTGATTATTTTCAAACCTTATGTCACAGTCTATGGCACAAAACTAAGTTATTTCTGGAACTCGAAATCTTAAATGATGCCATCGATAACCTAATAATCAACATTAAAGGTTTAATGCACTCTTAAACGTCAAGTCACCATTTAACACGTTGTTCAAGGCTAAGGATGCCAACCTCGCATCGTTGGTCCTTAATAGTGTCATGTCAACCATGACGTGGTCTCGGATTCTTCCGAGGCATTACAGATATCGTTTAGCATATCACACAAGTCATGCGTGTTTACTAATATTTATTCCCAGAGTCGTCAATTCAATCACGACTTTGTCTTGTCATGTAGGTGACGCATAATGTCACTGTAATGTTTTTATTAATTACTATGCATATACTCCCATTATAGTCAGTGTATCCTTTTCCAGAATTCATATCATCACACATAATCACAACAATGTCACGATATACATACCTCGTCCGGTTACCACGGACTTGTACCAATCAAAGTTTACCGGGATTTTTCACAATTGTCACAGTCTACCCCGGTTAAAAGAATTTCGTCCTCGAGATTCCATTTAGTAATCCATTGGAAAGCTCCGTATTTATATTTGTGTCAGTCATCTGACATACAAGTATGTTTTCGCTTTTCGTTTAATATCTTCATCGTACGGAGATGAAAGTGTGCTACATAGTAGCAGTGTAATTTGTCCATCCACAATTCCTACGTATTGTTAAGAGTAACGTCTGTCACCACTTCCAATATAAAAGTGAGAGTGTTGTTGGACTCATAGTAGGATATGAGTTTCGTATTCAGCTTATAGCTTACTGTAATTATTACGTTTCTTTGCATTCATTATCTTCACCATTCATACACCATAAGTTTCAATTACGATTTCGTTTACTAGTTCTTAAACACCTCCTATAGGGGAGGGGTATGGGTACCTTTCCAGGGTTTGTTGCACCTGTTGCAATAGTGAGCACCATGCTCCGCATGTTTGTGAAAAGGGAATAAATTTTTGGTCTCACTGAGTTGTGAGCGAAGGTCTTCCCTTGCTGTCATGTACGTAGGTATCTTTGGTTAATAATAACCGACCAAGAGAGTCTTACTCTATGGTAGAGAAAGAGAAAGGCTTTTACGAGCCTACGGTTGCCATAAGGCAAGCATGCATACGAGTAACAACGAATCTGCACCCTCACATCAACAGGGTGCCCGAACTACTCACAAGTAGTCTAATTACGTCGTAAGGATATGGAATTTTTACAGTAATAATTCCAGTTTGCATTAAGTTTTAGGAGCTTGGCTCCAGCTGTTGTACAATTATTATTTTTTTTCAGAAGGAAACAACTTAGTAACTTCGATGACATCGATGTGATTCTCCGAGAGATATCGTATAAAAATTCCCATATACCGGGAATGATAGGGTGTGCACCCAATGCGGTTTTAATTCCAGTAGCACCACATCTAGAATGCTACTATATCACATGGAAATGCTTAAGACGATGAGTGTCTAACAATCACAAGTATCACTATGATACCCCTACACATTGGATCGGCATTGATCGTAGACGTACGGGTAATTTGGTAAAAGATGACTAAGTAACGAGTCATCGAATCAAGGATCCCCATCGACGGAGTACCCCTCGCAGGGTAGGGACATAGCCACTCTGGACTAACGTTTCATAAGGATATCGTTAAGGGAAATACGAGAAGTAATCATTTCCCATCATGTTCTCGAAAGATTACCTAATGCATAGGCGAATCACAAGGTGATTAATCACCACTTGATCGTCTCGGTGTCGTGGTTTTTCGAGTTAAATTCGGACTTGGTATGATCCGAACTGTATATGAGTATAAAAAGATATAATGCCTTCCCATCTTAGCACCTCCGCCAACTGAATCACCGCTTAAACGTAAAGGTTTCATCGAATTCGTTCATGTCAACCCATCTTGGTTTAGATTGGGAATTCGTGTGGTTTTATGAAACCATGGGCTAAAGCCCGAATCCATAGTCACCCTAGTCCGATAGGGACAGTTGACCACTGCATCTGATTTTTCCCATTAGTCTCATATTTGTAATAATGTAAACAACAAATGAAGACACGGCCCCCGGGTTGGTCGAGACTAGGCTTGTTGAGTTTCTCGACCCCTTGGTCGTAGGATTAGTCAGTTTTGTTTCCCAATAGGGCACGGAAGGAATACGTGCTGCTGGGAAATGTAATAACATAGATCCACAATCGCTCGGCAATCTCTTGAAATAACAAAAGCAGTTTAAAGGAGGCTGAATGAAAATCGTAATCAATCGAGGTAAGCCTAGCACTCTGACGGCTAGGATACGAATAAAGGTTATGAATGCCATTTCACATCCAGTCGGTGCATCCAACCAAGCACCGATCTACACTTTGGTCATTTAGTTTGACTTAGTATCGCACATCGAGTTATTTACAATTCGTAGCGTGTGTTAAGTAACTCTCCAATTTGAAGAGTATTAGTTGTCGTGTCAAAGTCTTATTTCTCCTTTAAGTATATATGACGTGCTTACTAATGGAATTTCCCTCTGGGTGGACATGATATCCGAGGGACGTATTCGGAAGATTCACTATTCCCTTCATCTAGAATGATCGGGACTACTAGATTTCTGGTTTAGCTTTCCCCAGGTGGGTTCAGCGCACAAAAGACACCAATTATAATATTCGGACAACTTGTGACTCTTCCTATTTCAAAGAAAGTTTGGTTTTGACTGTGTTCCTTCATACATAGTAGTTCATGCTTTTCATAGTATGGCGTATATACGTCACTCCAGTGACATGCTTTGACCGCACATTTAAGCACTGACCCTTTTTGGTTTAAGTCTAAGTGCAATTTTAGTAGTGGTATGATGACGGATATTATTACATACATGATAATGATGTTGGTTAAACAGGTTGTAGACTCATGCATGCGACGAATTTGTGTGATATGGGACGATTGAAATATGTGACATTGATACATGTTTATAAGTATTGTTTATAATAGAATGGCCCCAAAGCGCTCACCACAAATGACCGAGGCAGAAATCGCGTAAATGATAGCGCACAGCTTCCGACAATCATCCCCATGATCGTGAATTTCACTCGTGGTACGAATACACAGGTACATATATATCCAGTATTATACTTAAGATTTCTCCCGTTCTTATTTCCTTAAGTAACACAAGAATATTCGTCACTCGAAAATAACGAAGTATCAGGTTTCTTGGTAGCATCGTATTTTACGAATACTTACTTAACTCGATCAAACTGAAAATCAATTGAAGGTACCAACCGTTTGAAGGAAGACGAGGGGTGTTTCAACAATATTTCCATGATCTTGAGAATTTAGTCCTCGTATACTCATGAGGACTAGCAACGTCGTTTACCGAATAAATTTAGGTTACTCACAAGCGTAGGGTATCGTTCATTTGGTGTCAAATCGACAGATGAAAGTTAGTGTATCACATGTATCATCTTCCTACCCATGTAGGAGACCATTACCAAATAACACCTTTACAAAGGTCCAAAGGGAATTTCAATCATTCCTTAGGAATTGTGAATAACATCGTGTATAAATATTTGGACTCCTCAAATGTTTCAAGGAAGGAGAGAAGACATATGGTGTTCCCCAGGTATCATTATCATCGTAGAGTTGGGGAGTCAATATGTTTTATAGACGTATAAATATCGGAGTTGGTCCCTACCCAGGACCACTCACACGGTCGTCGTAGGTTTCGTGGCGCGAAAGCCTTAACCGAAAGGAATCAAAGAACCATGTATCCTCTTATGCGATTTCTAGAACGAATGCACCCCCTTCATACGGGTGATTTTGATTCAATTTAGTTCTCAGGGTTACCGAAGGAATTCAGGTCAGGACCCCGTGTAGTCTAGAGTTTGAAGATGTGAATAAGAGTTGTCACATAGGTTAATCATCGTATTACGGTACTCGAATACTACTCGAAGGCGATCTCGTCTTTCATATTAACATATTTTCACCCTAAGTTATGCGAGGCTGAAAACAAGGGATCGTCTGATGTGTGAAAATCTTATATGTTTTTTTGAATACCGTCCTTCGAATTAGATATACATATATATACATAAAATAATCGTCTGACGAAAATTCGTTTTGTGTCATTTTGTTTCCTAATTATGCATTAAAAGGTAGCTTCGTTACGGTCCTTCGTACCGTTCATTCCCTAATTCTACGAGTTACTGGGATTTATCTTGTATTGGTTTGAACTAAATCGATATGGCGTATCAAATTAGTAGTTTATATGTATCGGACCTTAACACTTTCCAACAGTATGAATAAGGAGAATTGAATTGATTTGAAGCAGTGAGTTGGATTATTTCATGATTATAGTTTTCCGACTTTGCACCGGGGTTACCTCACCCTCAACCGAATTTTTACCAAATTGACACTTGGATTGGACCGCGGTTAATGTTGTATATTTATAAATAAATGTATACATATGAGTGGTTGGTTAATACGAAGTATTAACGGTTACGAGGAATATGGACAAAATTGTTCTCGCCTCCACAAGTCTTATCACCATCAGATCCGCATCCACACAATTCCTCACCAAACTTTGATTACATCAAATAAGTTTCTTCATTTATGTGTTACCCTACGATGTTAATTACGCATCCTTATTAAGATTTAGTGATTGCATCTTAGCGAACGACAACTAATAACGGAAATATATGCTTCACTGATGTAGTAGACAACGGTCGGTGACATGAGTATAGTTTGTTCACCGTATCGTAATTATTCTAATATATGACTATACGTTCTAGCAAATCCCGCCAAAAGAAATAACTTACGCTGAATTGTCTTATCAAAGACAAAAACATGGTTACTTATCATGAATCAAGCATTGGGTAAATCGATGTGGGTAAGCTGTCACCGGCTATACTCAAATAGTTCAGTACAGAATACTATCAGGGTGTAGTATCCCTAAAAAGTCGTACTACACATTCGAAAAAGGACCTTCCATGGATTAGCCCAAAGGTCATTATATGTTGACCCCTAAACTATTTTTCATTTAAAATCACCACAACGTGTATAGCGATCGTGGTTACGACAACCGTGGCGTTACCTATCGCATCAACAGGGTCGAAGTCTCAACACCGTGTTGCCCAACACATAACCGAACGAATCGCAACATGAAGCCCGTCTGCCCTGAGTAACGGTACCTTGATCATGTAGCCGTGTGTTTATATATAGGAAGTACCGCAGCATATCCACCACACCCATATACATGATCAATATTCAATTCTCCACGATATTCGGGCCTCATACTACTTTCTGCAAAATAACCAACTGAAATACAAAACAATCGACAATCGTAAAAGAACATAATGTAACCGATGGTCACACGAAACGATGTTCCACAACACAAAGCGTTTCAAAGGGACCTGTACCATCACCAACTTTATATCCCAAGGAATCAAATGACAACAAGAAGGGTAACTTATTCACTCACCCCATGCCATCTCCATGACCCAGAGATCGTCATATTCAGATATAACCTATACTGAAACATGTGCTAAGGGATACCACTAAGTATTATAGTATCACACGACGTGAAAGCTGGTGCCAAAAGTATAAGCAGAAGAGGAATCTCGCGGACCATCAAATGAATCGCGGATTCAAGGACGAAAAAGTTCCGTACGATGTTTGAACTCTGCGATTGTATAACAATCGAATGTGAAGCAACGAGAAGTGAAGTGAGGATCCGTACACGTCCTCCCAGTGCATTCTTTGTGTATCTATGTTCATTTTGAAATACCATTCTGGTATGCAATCGTTGTTATAATAATTATAAGGATAGGGTTGGTGAGATCGTATTGCACTAAAGGCTTGGGGTCTCACCTCATAAAGTATAACTAACCACTTTGAAAGTGGTATGAATCCAACTCTAGTGTATATTAAACAGGTGGTCAGTAGGATGTGGAATGGACTGTAATACCAGTTTTCTGCCTATCCTAAAGGCATATGTAGTAACGCATTATCCACCAATCCCAATTCATGTATCAATTCTCACACAAACATTCACACACTATCACCTTGGTACACGTATGTATCATTCCACGTATTTAAGAGTGTTTATTATCGCGACTTTCCTAACTCTGCCTCGTATGAGCAAGTCTGTTATTACGTTCCGGACCATAATAACCCACTTGCCCCACAAGGCCATCCTGGTACTCGCCAGTAGGATACTTTACAGTATTCACCAAGTACTTTTAGTGGAGGTTAATTTTTCCAATGATGTCCACTAAAGTCCGAGCCTGTAGTTATAGTCTAGGTTTCCTTAAAGGCACCAAATTCTCTATAACCAATGGCTCTGATACCATCTTCTGTCACACCCCAACTTGCAGCGGAAAGGAAAAAATACGCGATGCAACAGACACCTCTGGTACAAGCACATTGTTTATAAAGACACTACATTTTATTACTTACAAAACGTTGGTTACATACTACATGTATGTTACAACTGTGTGTTCCCATGAACCACATAAGTCTTTTAAGCTGCATACGTCTAGATCAGGATTTGTCTACAAACACGTCTTGAACAACATACATGGATCACACCAATCTCAAGTTACCTGAAATGCATGTTAGTTTTAAAAAGCGTCAGCTAAACGCTGTGTGAGTTCCACTAGTTTAATCGTTGTGTAACAATATGTGTTAACAAGTTTAATTGCACTGGTCACAGTCACAGTGACGGTCACAGCCACAGTTATAGTCACAGATGGAATTACACGACGACACAAGTGAAACCTTGACCTGTCATAGTCACTCCGTGTTAGACAGACACATCATCGCACGGGTCGTGTCACCGCAGACACTTCCCACCGGGCCGTGTCAAGACAGGCATGTCATCCCGGTAACTGAGTCATGTAAAGTCCAATGTTCCCCTGCAGTTATGCCTAACAACATAACCAAATTTAGGACGTGTGAAGTTGCTTAGTCACCGACACAGTGTCACCTAGACACTGCCTAAAGCAATTGGATTTGTCAGACAAATAGTACTATCCACTTCCCACGGCTTACGCTAATCACTTGTAGAGGGGAGGTAGTTCGTGGGTTAGATAATTCACATCTCACAAGTTGGTGCAATTACACAGTTTCATAACATGCAAGTCATTCCAGAAAACAGTAAAAC
Organism: Scalesia atractyloides; assembly: GCA_947069175.1. NCBI lineage: Eukaryota > Viridiplantae > Streptophyta > Magnoliopsida > Asterales > Asteraceae > Scalesia > Scalesia atractyloides. Next base: position 60,250,585 of record CAMTDV010000025.1, read on the forward strand.
AGTTTACAAGCGGGAGAGTAAAACTCACTCCCAATTGGTGTATTCAACACAGTTTTTAACATGAAAGTCGCCAGAAAACAGTAAAACAGTTTAAAAGTGGGGAAGTGAGAACTCACAGTACGTGTAGTGATCTTAACGCAAGAGTGATCAAGCAACTGGATCAACTTTAATAACCCACATGCAAGTATGGACTCAAATTAGTGTCTAAGTTGGTAATGGTTATAACTTGGATCTGGCTAGGAGTTTTTACTCCAGATTGAGTCTATAGGACACTGGTATGGTGATGGACGTAAGGGTAGTATTCGTTTTCAGTTTGGCTTCCGGGCACCGGTTCGCGTGCCAGCCAAAGTCAGTAGTTTAACGTGTTCGGGTAATGGTTCGGGAATACCAATAATGCCAACACGTGGTTATTTAAGAATGATTAACTTTTCGTCAAGGGAGTTTGAGTATTTGGGGAGTCTAGATTACCCAAATTTGAGTTTCCATTTTCACCGTCGGGAATTCTTCCCAATTGTATTAGGACACACCCATAGTGCCCAATTTACCCGCGAATCTCTCGGAATACTCCCAGTGTTCCAATTATAGAACTTGTCGGGTTGGGTCAATTCCCAGTTCCGGCAGGTTCGTTATACGGTAACCGTCGAAATTGGTTTAAAATAACTCATTTTTAATTCCATAAATTCCCATTTAATCCATATTTTTTATAAAATTTGGAAATTTTATTATAACTCTGTAAAAATCTATAGATTTTGAGATAAATTTTTGGGAATTTATTTTGGCATTTTAGCTATTTAAATAATTTATTTATAAAACAATATTTAATCAAATAATTAGAATTAATTAGCCTCAGTGTTTCAAAAATTCTAAAAAAAATCCATAAAACCTTCTACATGTCCATGAACGTCTCAGAAAATTTTGAGATTTTTTCGATTTGGTTTCGGTGCGGTCCCGGCTACCGAAAACTCGCTAAAACGCGGATTTTTAACCCAAATTAAAACTCAACCACTGGACTCTGAATATTCCTAGAACATTCCCCACATATTCCTTAGTGTCTCTGTAAAATCTGGTGATTTAGTGAATTCGTTTAATCATTTTTCCGAAATTCTTTTGGTAAAACTGTTAACAATTCACAATAAATCGTAGAAAATTCAACAAATTCTAAACTTTTACCTGGACCTTCCTGACAATACTATACATCACCACACAAAATTTAAGCTCAATCCAATAGACATGGACCAAGTTATAAGCAAAACAATTTTCTGCCTAGCCTAAATTCGGTTCTCGGACGTCATACCTAGCGATTCTTCAGCTTCCAAGTGTTTATCTTGATCCCAGAAGTGTGTGAAGGCTATATTCAGTACCTACACACCAAGTACAACCGAAATATGCTAGAAATTAGATCAATCAAGTTTTAATTCGTTGTTTTTCGGTTAATCGAATAGTTAAGCGATTTTTGTCGAATAAGAGTTGATTAGGGTATCAAACCCCAAATATTTGTGATCATGGCTGCCATATAACACCAGGTAAATACCAGGGGGTTCTTATTCAGCCCATAACCATGTCTAAACCTTCAAAATCATGGATTAAAAAGGGTTTTTCGGTTATAAATCATGTTTAATCAAGAAATCATGATGAAAACTATAAGAAACAAGGGTTATACCTTTGATTCAAGGTTGTTTAAGGTTGGATCTGCTGGGATTTTAATGGAGATGTGCAGAATTTGGGGTAAAATTAAAGGAAAACAAGGAAAAATGAAAATTAAAACAATATAAAAAGGAAAAAAACATTAAAATAAGGGGGGTGCCCCTACCCCACCCTCGCTTTGCCGTGCTTTGTTTTACTTGATAAAAGATGATGTTTATCTTTGGTTTAGCATTTAAGTTCGTTTTCAGGTCCCAGGCGCGTTCTCGATTTGCGCAACGGGCTCCGTTTTTCGCGTTCTACTGTCAAAAGACTCGGTTTTAAAAATTGGGCATAACCGTCTCGAAACCCAAGCATGGTTACGTTTTAATCATAAAAGTCTCGTATGACATTCGTTTAAATGTTTTTAAGCTTGATCGATCGTTCCTTGCACACTTGGTTGCCTTATGTTATGCCCGGAACGAAGGCGTCTCCCCAACCTGGAGCTGCTTCGTTTTGCGTGCCCGGGCTTTGATTATTTTCAAACCTTATGTCACAGTCTATGGCACAAAACTAAGTTATTTCTGGAACTCGAAATCTTAAATGATGCCACCGATAACCTAATAATCAACATTAAAGGTTTAATGCACTGTTAAACGTCAAGTCACCGTTTAACACGTTGTTCAAGGCTAAGGATGCCAACCTCGCATCGTTGGTCCTTAATAGTATCATGTCAACTATGACGTGCTCTCGGATTCTTCCGAGGCATTACAGATATCGCTTAGCATATCACACAAGTCATGTGTGTTTACTAATACTTATTCCCAGAGTCGTCAATTCATTCACGACTTTGTCTTGTCATGTAGGTGACGCATAATGTTACTGTAATGTTTTTATTAATTACTATGCATATACTCCCATTATAGTCGGTGTATCATTTTCCAGAATTCATATCATCACACATAATCACAACAATTTCACGATATACATACCACGTCCGGTTACCACGGACTTGTACCAATCAAAGTTTACCGGAATTTTCACAATTGTCACACTCACCCAGGCCCTAGACCTCAAAGCACTACCCATTATTCCATTATACCCCTGCACTACAGATGCAAACCACTGCACACTTTGCACATCCTGCTACTATAGTTCCTGTCCATTATGTCCAAGCACCTGCTCCACAGATTCAGTATGTTCAAGCACCACCTCATGTACATGTGCAACAAGTTCCACATGTCACTCAAATTACTCAAACCACTGCTCCTGTAGAAGTTAACCAACAGAGCTTCTTTACACAAGGCTTTGTTGACTGGAGTAGTTTGCCTGAGGATTTAACAGATGAAAACTTTGCTCTAATGGCGAAAAATGATCTTGAAAATGAAAATATTTGTTTAATGACCTTAGAGACTATAGTTGAAGATGATGAGTCTGGGGAACAAGTGTCAAAATTTGATGAGGTTCAAAGTTGTGATGAAGCAGTGGTTACACCAGTTGTTTCACAAAACACTATTGATGAAGAAAAGACCTCTCTATCTGATCCATGGGATACAAAAGTGTGTGAAGAAGACTGTGATTGTACTCTTATGGCTGCTTCCAAGCTATCACCTCAGATCCTTAAGAATCTCTGTTCAGAAAAATGTATAATACCTTTTGCTAACATTAACCAGGTGAATGAAAACCTTAGGAACAAAATCTTAGAAGATGAACTCAATTTTGAAAAACTTATCTCAAAGAGTTAAAAACAAAATTGATCTCAAAAGATTCTGAGATAAGTAGCCTAAAGCTATGGTAGACAAATACCAATTCTGCAAAAAGAATTAGAAACTACCCATATCACATGTGAAAATGGGTAGAGTCTTCCAAAGGTTTTGAAATTATGCTAGACAAACAGATCAAGAGTAACATAAAATTTGGCATTGGTTTTGAAAATGAAGAACAAGCCACTAAAAATGTTGCAAAAATTGATTCTGAAAGGTTGAAGTGGTTCCAAAAAATTTGGCTGGAAATGAGATAAAAATCACTGATAAAAATGGTAACAAAATTCTTCTTGAAAAACATGAGGGGTCCTCAACTTTTAAGGAAATTGAGAAATACCAATTCAAACTCACAAGGTCAGATGAATGTGATACCTTAGAAAATTTCAAGCCTATGGACTTCTCAACCATTAAAGGTATCAAGGCACCAAAGGCTAGAAACATTCCCATTAAAGATCTTCCAGTAGAGGTTACATCATCTGCTAAGAAGAAATCTGATAAAAAGAAAAGGGAAAAGATCAAACATCTGTTCTATGAATTTTGCAAGAAAAGAAACCATGTAACTGAAAACTGTTTTCTCTTAAAAGCATATGACATAAACAGAACACATGTGATCCCAAATGATTCAAAATGCTTTGTATGTGGTAAAACAAATCATTTAACTCATGAGTGTGCTTATCTTCAAACCTATGATCAAAAGGTAAAAGAGATCGAAGCAAAAGCTGTTGAGAGAGAAAGTTCAAGCTCTGCTATAAATCTAAGCAGAACTTAGAACTTGTTGAAACATCTGTCACAAAATCATTGAACAAAACCTCTATTCCCAGAGAGGTACAATTGACAGATGCTCCACCTGCCAACAAGTACCCAAGAGGACATGGACAACCAGTTTATCAAAAGGTTCCTATGAGCTATGAAGGTTATAAAAAACTTTCAAAGCCCAAAGTGAATAGATATCCTCATGGTTACCAACATCTGACAGGAAATGGTTCATAACAGTGGATACAAAGCAAAACTCAAACCACTGATAATGTTCCTAGATTTGAGAGTGGACACTCTGTGACCCCACCAAAGCCATTCTGGCTTTGGAATCTCATCTAAACTAATTGTTTACTTATGTGCAAGGAGTTTCTACTTGCCTTGATAGTTTATGGTATGTAGATAGTGGAGGCTCCAGGCACATCACAGGATGTAGAGCCCTTCTCAAAGATTTCTTGGCTCATGGAGGGGGTGATATATCTTTTAGTAACAATTCAAAGGAAAGATTTCTTAGCTCCATGACATCTAAAATTCAATCTTCTAAGTGTCTCACAAATGAGTGACAAAGGGTATGGATACTTCTTTACTAAGAAAACATGTCAAATTGTAGGACTAGAGGTTTTTAAAAAGATTGATCAAATCATTGCTGAGAGCAAAGTACAACTTGTTGCTCATAGGAGTGGCAATGTGTATGTGGTTGATATGTTGAAAGATAACCCTATGTCTAATGCATGTCTGTTCTCAATTGTTTCCAGCAAAGAGACAGAGTTATGGCACAGGAGACTTGGGCGCACAAATCTGAAAACAATCACCACACTCTCTAAACAATGTCTAGTCAGAGGTTTACCACAAAAGCAATTTACTTGTGAAGAAAATTGTGTTTCCTGCTTAAAAGGTAAACAACATAAAAGTTCTTACAAGTCAATTGAAGAGTCCAAAACAACTCAGCGGGTTTGCAATTCCTGCACATGGATTTGTTTGGTCCTGTCAAAATAATGAGTTAAATGAAGAAAAGATTATGTTTAGTCATTGTTGATGGCTTTTCAAGGTTTACATGGACATTCTTCTTACACTCCAAAGATGAAACTGCTGATATATTGCAAAATTTTGTTAAACAAGTTGAAAATCAATATGACCTTCCAGTAAAAATCTTTAGGATTGATAATGGGAGAGAGTTTAGAAATAAGGAGTTGGATGCCTTCTGTGAGTCAAAAGGGATTGCTAAGCAATTTAGTGTCCCAAGAACTCCAGAACAAAATGGGGTGGTTGAAAGGAAAAATAGGACTTTAGTTGAATCTACAAGAACTATGCTAGCAGACTCTGGTTTACCCTTGTCTTTTTGGGCAGAGGCTGTAAACACTGCTTGCTATGTTCAGAACAGGGTTTTCATTAACCCCAGGCATCAAAAGACTGCCTATGAATTGCTTTACAAAATCAAACCTCTGATCTCATATTTCAAAGTCTTTGGTTGTCCATGTGTCATTTTGAACTTAAAAGATTCTATCTCTAAGTTTGTAGCCAAATTTGACTGTGGTTATTTTTGGGGATACTCAACCACTGCCAAAGCCGACAGAGTTTTTAACTCTAGGACCAAGTGTGTTGAAGAGACTCTAAATGTGAAGTTCAATGAACTTTCATCTTTGAAGATCCCAGCAAATCCTGCTGAATTGTTTGATTTAGAAAAATTCACATTTGAAGTTGTGTCTGTCAGACTAACCCTGCAGGTATACCAATCATCAACACAAGAGCAAGAATATGATTTCATACTTTCAAATTTCAAGATCAGTCCTTCAAGCAGAGGAGCAGATGTTAGTAACAATGGTGAAAGCTCTGCTGGTTCAACAGTGGTTAATACTCAAACCTCTGCCTGCTCACAAAATCAAAACACTGTTGATAAAAATCCACCAAATATGGATAAAAATCAACAGACATACACACCAATACAACCCATACCTCCACCTCCATTCCAATCAGAGGATGGACCTTCAAATTCACCAGCAGATGATAGCTCAGATTATACACATCTCCAGTCTTCACCTCATAATGCAATTGTTCCATATCAAGGTGATTTGATTTTCCTCAAAGCCATCCATTGGATCAAGTTATTGGCAACATAAATGAGGGAGTGCTCACAAGAAGCCAATCCCAAAACATTTGTCTTTTTGTTTCTATCACTTATACAACATGTCAAGTACCAAGAGGCACTAAAAGACAATAGTTGGGTAGAAGCTATGCAAGAGGAGCTCCTTCAGTTTAAAAGACAACAATTTCGGGAACTTGTACCATTGCCAAAGGATGTCAGTCCAATTGGCATAAAGTGGGTCTTCAAGAACAAAACAGATGAAAGGGGTATTGTTGTCAAGAACAAAGCAAGGCTCGTGGTTCAAGGCTACAGACAGTAAGAAGGTATTGACTATGATGAAACTTTTGCTCCTGTAGCAAGGTTAGAAGCCATCAGATGTTCTTAGCTTTTGCTGCTAACCACAACATCAAAGTGTTTCAAATAGACATCAAGAGTGCATTCCTGTATGGAAAGATCAAGGAAGAAGTGAATGTGTGCCAACCTCCTGGATTTGAAGATGCATTTCATCCTGATCATGATTACATGTTAAACAAAGCACTGTATGGTCTTAAACAAACACCAAGAACCTGGTATGAAACTCTATCCACTTTTCTCTTATCCATAGGTTTTTCAAGAGGTAAAATTGATAAAACTTTGTTTTTAAAATGAAAAGGAAAAGATTTGATGCTTGTCCAAATTTATGTGGATACATCATTTTTGGATCCACATGCACTTCCATGTGTGAAGAGTTTAGAAAACTCATGGCAGCAGAGTTTGAAATGAGTGCAATGGGTGAGTTACAATGTTTTCATGGTTTACAAGTTAAACAAAGGCACAATGGTACTTTCATTCATCACAATAAGTATGTGAAAGAACTAGTTAAATAATTTGATATGAATGATTGTAAACCTTGTAGCACACCAATGGCAACCTCAAATCTGGTCACTGTTGTTGATAAAGATGACTTTGTTGATCAAACTCTTTATAGATGTATGATTGGGTCTTTGTTGTACTTAACTGCTTCTAGGCCGGACATCATGTTTGCAACATGTGTTTGTGCCAGATCCCAGTCAGAACCCAGAAAGTCTGATCTTATTGCTGTTAAAAGGATATTTAGATACATAAAAGGTGCTCCCACACTTGGTTTCTGGTATCCAGCTACTGGAAACATTAAGCTTTCAGGTAACTCAGACAGTGATTTTGCTGGTTGTAAAACCACAAGGAAGTCCACATCAGGAGGAGTCCAATTCCTAGGAGATTGCCTAGTGTCTTGGCAAAGCAAAAAAGCAAGTTGCAGTCTCTACATCCACTGCTGAAGCTGAAGACATTGCTGCTACAAGTTGCACTGCTCAACTTTTGTGGCTTTAAATCAACTTTTATATTTTGGTCTAACTGCTTTAAAGACTCTACTCAAGATTGATAGTCAAGCAGCTGAAAACATCATCAAAAATCCTGTGTCTCATTCTACTACCAAACACATTGACATCAGACATCACTTTATGAGGGATTGCTATGAAAAAGGTTTGATTTCTTTACAACATGTCCATACTAAGGATCAGCTGGCAGATGTTCTAACAAAAGCTTTGGATACATCTACCTTTGAAAGCTTGATCTCTAGGATTGGAATGCTAAACATGGATTAAAAACAGTTTTCTAGTGATCCATGTGTAAATAGCATTAAAATGTTTTCAGAAAATCAAAATTCCATCCTTAAAAATAGTTTAAAACTGAATTTTCCGATAAATCCCTAAAGTCTGCTCAAACCACTGATAGCATTAAAACACTGTTCATTTAGAAAAGTCTATCCACTGTCAAAAGTGTATCCTCTGATAGTGTCAACATTGTCCACAATCCACTGCCCATACTCTCAATCAATGTTTATTATTGGGATTGAACCCTTTACAAAGGAACAGATGATACAGAGACAAATACACTATCAGAGTTTTGGTTCCATTATCAGAGTTTACAACCACTGTTAGTTAAACTCTGCCTTTCTAAAGATCTGTTGTCTATCATCTGTCTTCTATCATCTGCTACTACAAAATGCCAAAGGTCTGCCAGAAGATAAAGATCAGAGGATAGTTATCAGAGTTTTACTTTTATTAGTTTAATAATCAATGTAATAGTGCTTTGCCCTGACAGTGTTTAGTAATCAGTGGTTAGGTTAGTTATTTTGTTTGTTAGATATCACTTTCAAGCTTGACGTCATCAAAGATGCTCAGAGGTTAGAAGTTAGTATAAATAGGTGATTGATGTAACAATGTTCATCATCTATCAAAAGATCATTTTATCAGTCTATCTTCTTTGCATTTCTGTACTTTCAAACAATTAACTTTGGGCTAAGGGGGAGTTTGTAATTCTCATGCAAATACTACAATTAGTTCAAAGCATGATGATGAAAACAAATGACCATCAATTGTGATAAAAGTTTTCCATTCATTCCGCTGCATTAAAACTTATTTTACATTCTTATTTCCATTCTTGAAACAAGAATCACAATTTGTTCAAACTTAGATCCTAACATAAATGAAATAAATGTCCGTGCTAAAGGATTTGATTAACACATGTAAGGTGTCAATGCTGAAAAGACTATGATCTACTGTGATGTGTTGATAGGTATAACGCTCAATAAGATAAAAGATACCAAGTGATATAAACATAACAAACTATGTACCATGTGGGTAATATACTATCAACGTATGATTTTATGATCTTATCTTGTGTTGATAGATAGCCAGCATCTGAGGTTTCGAGTCTTTATGCTGTTGAGTCATCCGGGGATATCATGGATGTTCTTCTGTTGCATCTAGATTATATGCAGACCTAGGCACAGTTAGGATATCTTAAAAGAGCCAAAAGGAGGCCAAAAACATTAAAGGAAAAAAACCTCTAATGAGGGAATTCCATGTGCTTATGAAAGCATCAATAGTACCAAAAAGGTATTTGCCTAACCCTCATCAGACATTAATGTTGGACACTTAGTTGTACGAAAGTACTGACCTGTTCACTAATAGTCTGACGTTGTAAAACAAAAGGATGAACTCAGTATACTCACCCGCTACGATGAATCATTGTGCTTACCTTGATCGTGGGGGTATGTCATGGAATGGGACGCACGGGTATGATAGTATAATATTACCTTAAACGTATCACGAGGTTGAAAATTGAAAGTTGAGCGTTAGGTCTAAGAGGACAAACATATTGGCAATCGCATACACCAGTCTGATTAAGCATGTCCTGAAAAATGTTCCTTGGTCAGTCTGAGAATGATTTGATCCCGCGAAAATTTTCAATTTTGTTTAATTTTTATTTGTGTGAATTTACGTGTGTTTATGTGTTTTCAAAAGATTGCTCGGTTGGTTGTATCGTGGAATTTGGGAAAGACGGTTTCATGTTAGTTGGGCTTCTACATTCCTAGCCGAACTGTTTTTTAATAAACATTTTTTAGTCGAATGGGCCTAAGCTTGTCAAGCCTAAAGGGTTTTGGATAAAACATAGTTCCGAATTGGGCCTGAATTGAACTGGGCCCATCAGTCCAAGGCCCATTTCGAAACATTATATAAGGAACATTCCCTGTTTCGGAAACACATCCGAACAACAAACTTTTCTAATCATTCCATTTCTCTCTCATCAAGACGGACTAATTCAAATCTTCAATGTATTGCAGGTTTCAGATGCATTTCGGATAAAGCTTCTTCATTTCGGATGGATTTCAGATAGAACTATATGTATTTCGGATCATTTCGGATAAAGATCTTCTTGTTTGGATGAATTTCGGATAATCCATACATTTCGGATAATCAATGTTCAAACTTCGATTTATCCGAAATTTGACATGATTTATCCAAATGTCAGATATTTTTGGAAAATCTAACAAAGGTCATTATTTGAACCTTTTTTATTTTTCGAAACAGTAATTTGAACTTTTTGAATTGACCCTTGACTTTTCGAATTGACTGTTCCAAATTGACCTCTTGATATGTTAACTTGTTGACTCGTTGACATGTTGACTGTGTTGACCTGTTGACTTATTGACTTTGTTAACTAAGTTAATTGAATTCCAACATTAATCTAACTTGGTTAGTGTTTATGTAGAAAATGGCAGATCAACGTAAACTGGACATTGAGGCGTTTCACAACCAGGCAGGATATCTCTCGGATCCACCAGCAGAACATTTTGACGAATTCAACTCTATGATCGTCGGATTAAATTCGTGTCGAATTACACATGCCTTGAAGATTAATCCGGTGATTTGTAGCGACACTATTAGAGTTTTTTGTTGTCTACCAAAGTTAACAAAAGTGGAGCTAACGGTGCTGGGTCAATTGAAGCTAAAGAGCATAAGAAAGATATTGTGATTACATAAGCGATTATACGAGAAGTAATATCAAAATAATCATCCAACATCTTTTGGAAGAGATAAAGTGATAAAGGCTTTACAAAGAATGAGCTATGAAGGAGAATACCCTACCGTTCTGAAGAAGTTATTCCTCCATACTAGAGGTTGTTGTTGCACATGTTTCTGCTTTGCATATTAGAAAACAAGGGTGGGTTAGATCAGTTAAATCAAACTCAAATGGTTACTATTATTGCACATGTAAAAAACTCAGATTACAACTTCTACGCCTTCGTTTTTTATAACATGAAGAAGATGTTGGAGAATCCGAAGAAGAATATTTTTATGCTTTATCTCCGTTCATTTAGATGATCTTTATGAGAAGTATCCAGAACTGGTAAAGAGTGCAAACTTGCTTAATCTTAAGCCGATGGGTCCGGGTTGTTTTGATACAGTGAAAAGGAATCGAGAAACTACGAAAAGGCATCAATTTTTAGGGAAGTACTCAATAGAGAATCATGGAAAGTTTGGCCCTATTGTAGGTCAGGTGCCAGCTCTAAAACCCCTAAATGCCACAGTCGCTGAAGAGCATGATATGAATTTTGTGGGAGCTGGACTGAAACCGGTGATTGAGACAGAGGATTTAGTGACTGATGACGAAGGAACTGAGAGTGAAGTGGAAGGATGGAGTCTGAGCAAGTTGCATCCTTTGTTATAGAATTGCCGTTGATGAGTTCTAAAAATCTTACAGCGTTAATCATAGTCTTGGGAACCCTCCTCTTGTGATTACTCCTACACAAGAATTTGACTGAGCAAGTGAGCCTTGCTGTTGAAACTGAGCCTGAAATTACTGCTACAGCCCAAGAGAAGGTGATACCAGATTTCTTTGAAATGTCATTTCCAGAGACTACTACCAGAACTGAACCTGAAAGTTCAAGTGGTGTACGTTTTGATGTTGGTGGAAGTTCCAGTGATGGTATGTCTGATCATGATGAGATCCGTTGCGAGTAGCTGAGAAGATGAAGTTCATTGAATAGTCTGATAGTGATGATGATATGGATGTAGATGTGGTGAAGCTACGAAAGAGAGTAGTTGTGTTAGAACAAGACACACTTCTGAAAGATGCTCAGATTGCTTCGTTGCAAGTTCAAGTGTCCAATAAAGATCAAGTTATTGACTAACTACAGAGTGATGTGAACATGTTGATGTCAATGGTATTTGATTTAATAGCAAAGTTGGAAAAAAAAAGTTTGGGAGCGAATTTTGCGGATAAAGACGATGATCCAATGAACGTTGCAAAAAAAGAGCGTACAACTGAAGAAAAAGTTGCTGGGGATGCTGAACGAAAAGCTGCTCTGAACAGATATCTTGAAACAACACAAAAAAAAAAAGAAAAGGAACTACCACAAAAGAAACAAAGTAACAAACAGATGCTCGTAATGTAAAATCAAGATGTGAATCCTCTCGATGAAAACTTTCAGCCAAAAGATCCAACAAAGACTTCTGATCGGTACGTGATCGAACTGGGTAAGAGTCACTATGACAAAGTTGGGAATAAGTCTGGGATTACAAGTTGGAGGTATGATCATGATAAGCAGATGTGGTTGCTGATTTGGGAGAGTGGACATAGAGAATACTACTCCAAGAAGTCTCAATTTGAAACTTGGACAAAGATTGATTTGAAGAATCTATTACGAGTTCCTTACCACGATTCTGATCCTAACCAGCGTGGAACAGGTTGGGCGTTCCTGTCAAAGCTTGAGAGAGAAGTACAAAATGATTTTCCTAACATTAAGTATGTTGAATCTTATGTTAAGAAAAATCGTGGCGTAATCCATACACTGGAAGAACTGTCAAAACAATGATTTTGCCACCAACTGACAAGGGAAAGGTTATCCCAGCTACTCCCAAGTTTCCAAAAGGTTTGTTGCAGAACTTTAAATTTTGGGCGTACGATCCGAAGATGGGAGAGGTAGTGATTGTTACTTAAGAATCTGCTTACCATTTGGGTGACACATTGGATTTCATTAGCTTTCATGAAGAAGACATCATGGTTTTGAGCAGGAAGCAGATTCGCACCAATGAGAAGTATGAAGTCTGTGCAAAGTCGTGGACGAGTGCTGTGGTGAATGGAATTGGTTCAAGGTTGTTTGTTGTCACTCCCCGACTCGCAGCGGGAGACAATTGCAGGGTGCGGCAAACACATGGTATTTCCTCATAATTTAAAAACGTGATATCATATAAAGAGGGAACATCGGTTACAACACGCATAAACTATCATATTACAACCCATTAGTTCAAGTGCGGTACTACAAGCCACTACAACCTTTATTTTGCTACTGTCCGCTTACTCAAGCCATTCCATACGAACGTTCCTCATTCCTGTTTAGTTTTACCTGAAATGCACGTTAATTTTAAAAAAAGGGTCAGCTAACCGAGCCGGTGAGTTCCACTGTTTTGGTTATTTTACAGCAATATGCGTTAACAAGTTTACTTGCACGTGTCACAAATCACATATGGAATTACACGAGTTCACAAGTGAAACCTTGACCGCAATAACCGTGTCGTGTCACGTTGGACACCTCAGCACACCGGGTCGTGTCACCTTCGACACCTCAGCCCACCGACTGCGTCACGTGCAGTCCAATGCCCCAGGGGTAGTTATGCCTAACAACATACATAGTTTAGGACATGTGCAGTTGCCTTGCTGCCGGCACACTGGTCCGACGGCAACTGGGTTTGTCAGACCATTAGTACTATCCACTGGCCACGGCTTACGTTAATCACTTGCATTGGGGTTAGTTCGTGTGTTAGGTAATTCTCATCATCACAAGTTGGTGCAATTAACACAGTTTGTAATGTGCAATTAACCCAAGAAAACAGTAAAACAGTTTAAAAGTGGGGGAGTGAAACTCACAGTGAGGGTAGTAGCCTCAATCAAAGAGTGATTATGCAACTGGATCAGCTTTAATAGCACGCATGCAAGTAGGGACTCAAATCAACATCTAGGTTGGTGATGGTTATAACTTGGATCCGGTTATGACTATTCACCCGGATTGAACCTATAGGATACTGGTAAGGTGATGGATATTAGGGTGGTATCAGCTTTTAGTTTGGCTTCTAGATACCGGTTCACGTGCTAGCCAAAGTCAGTTGTTTGACACGCTCGGATAATGGTACGGGAATACCAATAGTACCAACATGTTGTCATTTAAGAAAGATTTACTTTTCATTAAGGGAGTTTGGGTGTTTGGTGAGTCTAGGTTATCCAAATTGAGTTTCCGTTTTCGCCGTCGGGGATTCTCCCGAACTGGCATGGGACACACCCCTAGTGTGAAAACGACCTTGGAATCTCCCGGAATATTCTCGGTGTTCCAACTATAGTAAACTTCGGGTTCGGTCAGTTCCCGATTCCGGCAGGTTCGTTACACGGTAAACTGCCAAAACTAGTTTAAAATAAAGTGTTTTTAACTCCGTAAATTCCCCTTTAATACACAAGTTTGATAAAAATCTAGAAATTTTTATACAATTTTGTAAAAATATATAGATTATGAGAAAAATAATTCGGGAATTTATTTAGCCATTTTAACTCCTCAAATAAATCATTTGTAAAACCGTATTTAACCGAATAATTTACATTGCTTATCATCCGATGTCTAAAAATTCCCAAAGTATTCCAGAAGGTCCTTATATGTCCAGGAACTCGCTGTAAAAATTTGGGATTTTTCCGATTTCGTTTCGGTGCGTTTCCGGCTACCGAAAACTCCCAACAACGCGGATGTTTAATCCGAATCAAAATCCAACCAATGGACTCCCAAACTTCCCAGAACATTTCCTATATGTTCTCTAGTATTCATGTAAATTTTGGTGATTTATCGACTCCGTTTGTATTTTTCCCAAATTTCTTTGTGTAAAACAGTCAAAAATTTGCCAAATAACATAGGAAATTCCAAAAATTCTAAAACTTTAGGTGGACATTCTTGTCAATACCCTACATGACCACACCAATTTTCAGCTCAATCCAAGTATCACGAACCAAGTTATAGTCCAAACAACATTCTGCCTAAACTATCCGGAGGGTTCAGGTGTTATACCTAGCGCAAGCTCCGTTCCCGTGCATTTCTCTTGGGTCCAAAAGTGTGTGGGTGCTATATTTAGTACCTACAAATCAAGCACAATCCAAACATGCCATAACCCATGTCAATCAAGCCTCGTTTCACTGTTTTTCGGTTAATAACTTTGTTAATTGCTTTCGGTCGATTAGGGTATCAAAAGCCGAAGTTTTGTGATCTTGGCTACCATATAACATCAGGGAATCCCTAATGTGTTCTTATTCAGCCAAGAACCATATTTAAACCATCCATTAGCATGGATCAGAAAGGGTTTTGCTAGTCTAGTTCATATTTATACAAGAAATCTTCATCAAAACCTAACAAAACTTGAAAAATACCTTCAATTTTGCTGAACTAAGATGATGATCAGCTGTGTTTTTTTTATGCTTGAGAGCAGAACTTGGTTGCAAGATGAAGAAAAAATAAAAAATACAACTTTTTTATAATAAGGGGCGGTCGCAAGGTGGGGTGCCCCTACCCCATCCCCTGCTTTGTGTGCTTCGTTTTTCGTGTTAAAAAGATGATGCCTATCTTCATTTTTGCGTTTAGGTTTGTTTTCGGGTCCTATACGCGTCCCCAATTTTCCAAACGGGCTCCTTTTTTCGCGTTTTTAGTGTTAAAAGACTCAGTTTAAAAAACATGCATAACCGTCTCGAAACCCGAACATGGTTACGTTTCATTCATAATGGCCACGTATTAGGGTAGTATAAGTGTTTTTAGGCTTGATTGGTCGTTCCTTGCATGTTTGGTTGTCTTTTGTTGCTCTCAAAACGTAGGTATTTCCCTAACCAGGAAACTGCCTCATTTTGCGTGCCCGAGCTCCGATTTGCTCTCAAAACGTAAGTGTTTCCTTGCATGTTTGGTTGTCATGGTCTATGGCACATAACTAAGATGTTCCGTGAACTCAGAATCTTAAATAGCCCCACCATTGGCCTAATAATCAGTCAAATGTTTAATGCGCTGTTAAACGAAAAGCTCCCATTTAACACGTTTTTAAAGGCTAAGGACACCAACCTCGCACCGTTAGCCCTTATTAATGTTGTGTTAACCTTGACGTGCTCTCGGATTCCTCCGAGACATAACAGATATCATTTAATATAGCACACAGGTCATACATGTTTTCAGGGTTTTTGCACAGTAATTGTTTAAGCATACTTAAAGTTTTGGACCGATTATGGTGTACCTGGTTTCGTCTTGGGTATCACATTTGTGGATGCGACCCCGTTTGTGGGTCCGGATCGTGACGGTTTCAGACAGAAGTTTGGGCGTATGATAGCAGATTTGGTAGAACGTTATTCAGAATGGAGTAGAAGTAGAATGCAGCGAAAGTTATACGTTTATTCATTCATACCGAAAGAGCATACATCTTGTCAGGCTGGTGGAGTTCCTGGAGAGAATCCGTCAGCGCCTCCCCTCAGGGAGCTTCCAAAACTTACAAACAAATGAACACACAACTCATATATATGGGGATGAGATTTTCGTACGAAAATGAGCATTTTCGTACGATACGAAAATTATTTCGTATGAAACTGACAGATATCGTACGAAATGTGTCCATTTTCTCATCCGACGTTCGTGCTCGGGTGGTATGTTCGTATCTAATCTATACAATATTCAACACACGCTCTAACTAGTCTATTCGCACAGTGACGGACACAAAGTGCACTCACATCGTTGATGGGCAGTAGTGCAGCTAGTGGAACTTCAAGCTGAAGATGCACTAATGTTATAAACCTAGGGGAGATTGTTGGGCCCTTAAAGGTTTATAGATTAGTTATTAGTTAGTAATGTGGGCTCGTTGCTAATTAGTGTTTTAGGCTTGTATGTGGGCTTAGGTTTAGGGGGAGTTGTAGGCTAAACCTCCCCTATAAATACTCGTTTAGTTAATCTGGTTTAGGTTGTTAACTCTGGTTACTTCTGTTGTAACTTGTATCTGACCATTACCATTGTATGCAAGTTAAGCTTTTGGTTAATTACTTTGTTTCATCTTATTTCTTGTGACTGTTATTGAATCAGTTTGATTACGTGATTCTACCACCAATCAAACTTGTTGTGATATCATTGTCAGATCCGATTTCGGGACTTACACTAATTATTATTGTTAAAGTAAAATATCGATTTATTGTATTTTTATGATTGATGATTTGTATAAGTTTTAGTTTTGACAACTTATATGATTTGGTTAATTCTTTATGACGTATTCTACATTTATGATTTCTATTTTTTTATATTTTAATTTCAATAAATTTAAATGTCAATTTATTGAAATGCTATGACCGATGATTTGTAGCAGTATAGGTTTTGTTGATTTTTGCAATTTTGTTTATGATTTATAGCGGACTAGACATTTTTTTTTATTTGTTGATAGATCTTATTAGGTTTTTATTTTTAAACTTTAAATGATTCTTAATGGATGATCTTTATATCCAACTAGTATTAAGCACCCCCGCGTTGCGGCGGGGGCGAACACTAACTCCACACTGCTGCCAGCGACCACGGACACTGAAGTTGCGGCATGTTAATGCAAAGAAATTAAACCAAAACGTAAAACATATAATAGAGTAACTAAATTGATATAGGACTCACGCGTTACGATGAACCCACGTCTATTTTTTCCCGTTTTAGAGGTTTATTGTAATCTATATATATATATATATATATTTATATATATATATATATATATATATCATAACCACTATGCAATATCTATATCTCATTACCACTATACAAACCATAATGCATACATTACAACAACCATTGCGTCAATATGTTGCAAATTATACCACTATACAAACCATAATGCATACGTTACAACAACCATTGCATCAATATATTGGAAATTATATCTATATATAATTACTTGAAGTTGTGTTGTATTATTGCCTTCTATTGCAAGTTTAACTATGGTTTCTAATGTGATTGATTAGTACCTTTATAGATTTTATTACTGTGCTTGTTAAGTGTATATGATTCTTGTTGGACAATGTGTATATATAATCCAAATTTTTTTTGACTCAATGATGTACAAATTTTAAAGTTTCTTCATGCTTGGTTGGTTAACATTTAAGGTTATATTTGTAAAGTTACACTTTTATATTGTGTTGTTGTCTATTATTTTCTAATATGCACACAATTTTCAAAAGTTTTTGTTCATGAATTTGTTTAATATTCTCGTGTAACATTGCTTTCCTTAATGGTTACATAGCTTTGTTCATTGTCAAAATGAGACATTCGTTTTTTTTGTTATTCCAGAGGATCATGAAGAACGATCTATGGTTTTCAATGTTAATATATCATTTTTCATTTTATAAGTACACTCTTACATTTATTTTATCTTTTGATAATATTTTGAATATGTAGGTCTTACTACCTTCTTATAGCAGTCAACATGTGAAATATGTTCCATGTAATCTTGAGGTAACCATAAAAGTTGATGCTCTTACCACGTATCATGTCACAATACAGAGAGTATATGGTGATACAACCTTCATACCGGGTGGAAAATGATGGTTGATGACCTAAATCTGAAAAAAAAAAAACAATCATTGGTTTCCAAACCCCTTTATCAGTCCACTTACCTCCTTGATGATTTTTCGTTTAGCAATGGAATGCAAAACGAATAAATATGTTGATAATAATAATCTAGTGCTAACGGCTTCACCCATAGATAAAGACTATCGACATTTGGAACTGTTTAGCCATTGGTTTTCTCATGAAAACAAACAATTACAAATTCCAAATTTTTTTTTACCTGATACTATAATTCATATATAAGCCAGAAAACTTGCTAAGTTATATCAAAACAGAAGGTAACCGTGCAAACAATTTTGTACGGTTTTTGTTTTCCATTAGTTATTCTTACTTATTTGTAAAATCTTATTAACTTTTGTTTTAATTTAATATATATCAATAAATTTTAATGATTAAGAAGATGTTTCGATTTGTTTTCTATCCATCATATTCATTTCATTTCTACAGATGACTCCTGATGTGTTAGTGAAGAACATGAACTATAACAATTTGAAGAATAAGATGGTTTCGATGTATTTGAATGATGTTTCAGTGAAGGAAGTCAAGATCAAAAAGTATGGAGAGCAGTTCTACTTTGTGAATTGATGGAAACATATTGTTCATGATACCCTAATGAAGCTTGCACATTTTGTGGTTTTTCACTAATTAAAAAACAAAAAATCAGGCTTACAATGTTTCTTTCAGATGGAAGTCAGTTTATAGTAGCGAAAGATGAACCTGGACATTCTACTAAAGAAGATCTACAATTGAGAACGTGGATGCTAATGTACAAAAATCAAATTTTGCTGATTTTCATGTGTTTACCTATACTGCTCGATATCGCATTATAAGATTCTTTAATATTATAGTTCTTTCATAATTAATATACTTATAACTTTAGGTTTCTTGTGTTATATTTATTTTCCTAATAGATGCTGTGAAGTTTTTTTGTACACTTTTCCAAGAAATTTTCTAAGATGGCAAACCTTAATGCTGGTAGTGTGATTGCTATCAGAAATCTTTAAGGTGTTGACGTTCAAATGAGTCTTCAAGTTAAGATGTCACCTCGTAAACCAAGATACAAAGTTGATGATTAGCCTGCTTTTTTTTGAAGCAATTCGAATACACAAAGGTGATAAATGCACTTTCACCTATGACAAAAATAAAGTTAAGTTGTTTCTGAATTCAATTACAAAAAAAGAAACGAGTTTGTTTGAGGAGCAAGTGATGATTGGTGATGGTTTAGTGGTATTTTATTTATTTATTTGTTTTTGTGAATCAGTGGTTAGAATCATCTTAAGTCTTACATAACAGATACCTATGTTGTTTTTTGTTTACCACTGATTTTGTGTTTATGTTCAAAAGGTGGTTTATTTGGTAAAATATCTAAGTATTTGGTTGGATATTTGAATGAATTTATTTGCATGGGTCTCTAGGTTGATCCATAGTTTTTGTGGTGTTAAATTTAAAGTTTATATTATGTATTGGTTTATTGTAGTCTTTATTTTCGATTATATTACTTATTAAGAAAATTTATTTTAGTTAATCTTTAGGCTACCATATGTTTTTTAATCAATAGTTTACATGTTTAATGTGTTCCATTGAACATTTACATAACACTAAAATGACTTCTTTTAGTTGTTGATTCATGAGGATGGAAAATCATTCTAATTGGTGAAATTACTTTTATCGTTTAACTATCGGTGATGTTCATATACTTGTTAATATTGTCGTAAATTCATTCATTTCACGCACTGAGAACTCAAGCCAGAACAAGAAAAACATGCGCGCACGCTTTTACACAACTACTTGTATGACTATATGAGTACTTGATGTCATGTGAATTAGGTGTTTTAATTTAATAATATTGAGCACACTTAAGTGCGTTGACTTAAAAACTTCAAAGCACGATTATCTAGTTTTAAATTTTTAAATATGATTTTTATTTAAACTAAATACACACAACGCGCAGAGAACCCATCACATATAGTATAGCTTTAGATAAGAATCAAGTATCATCCAAGGATATGCTTCCCCTACTCAACCATTTATTATTAGTATGACCATCCTTATTTATAATTAGTTTAGTAGACTAAAATAGAAATATAGGACTCTTGGATAAGTCGTTCTTAACTAATATAGTTTATTTTATAAAAATGAGGAAAATGTTTAAGTCTTCAATTTTTTTCGTTTATATAAATTGGAAGTGGCTTCCTTGGTCTAGTCGCAAACATCCCTCAACCTTACCACAACATATCGATAGACCGGTCTAAATATATGTCCATAATGAACCTTCCCTAGCCTTTCGAATAGTAAACGATATACCACAATAAGATTGGTTTAAGGCCATCTTGGTTATGTTATCTTTTTATAACTTAACTAGTTAGTGCTTGCATTTCAAGCTTAACATATGGGATCATGTTTAGGGGTCTTTAATATTATCCAAGCAATTTAGACATCAAATTATTAAGTTACCGAATAAGTAAAATAGGTCTCATTTCACCGATTATCTTTTATCCCATCAGATTTCCTTATTCCCCCATTAATTTATTATCCTAACTTTTACCCCCCCCCCACCCCCCAATCGGATCTGGTACATTACCAAAAGCCTTCCCAAAGGATTTCGATGTATATTAGAAGCCTTTTATTACCCCAAAATCTGGTACGATACCAGACGCTTGTCACTCGAATCTGGTTTAATACCATAAGTCTACATAATAATAATCTTGATAGACTAGGTTCAGATTTCCCTTATTGTTATATGGGTTGTTATACACCTTGAGTGTACTAATAAGCTTTATCTCTCAAGGTTATCAAAACATCGGATCTCATTATGGGTACTAGAAGCCATACGCACACCTTCGTCAAGTTAAGTTAGAATAAATTAATTTGGTTAAGTTAATTTAGTTTCAAAGGGGTCATGCAATCCTATCACAAAAGATAACAAACCAAGAATTAGTAAAATGTAAACACATTAAATAAGATAAAATAGTAGATTAACTAATCGAAGAGTATGAGAATACATAGAGATTAGAATCATATGAAGATCTTAGCACTTTCACTGATGGCGATTACCACTCATTATGATCTTCAAGCTCTAGCTCAAGTGAAAGTGCAAGTATGTGTGCAACAAAGTGTCTCTCATCTCTCATTGTTGCATTTCTAGTGAGTCGGCTACTTGGTGCCTTATTCTGGAGAGAAAAGTAGAACGGAGAGGCACTAGAATCCTCCGGAGAGAATCATGGTCGGACCTAGGAGGCCTCTCAAGAAATGGCACAAAATGGCACACTTTGGCATGATTTGGAATGGAGATTTGGGCTACTATTTACAGGCAGAAAAACATCAAAATGCCTAAACTTATATCCTCTTACCGGCTACAAATCCATTGCCAAACATGTTGAAAAAAAAAACACAAAACAGATTTTAAAAAAAACCTAAATTTTACTCATTGGGGAACTTCATTGAAGAACAACTGATGGTCGTAATGGTAAAAAAATCACAAATCGATAAAACTTTGTCTGAGAAGCTTTACACTAACTTGTATAGAAACATCAGGAAAAGAAATAAATTCAAAAGGGAAGCTTAAGAAACTTTCTGGACTTCAATCAGACAATAAAGAAATCTGAAGGTCTGTGATCTGGCGGTTCTAAACGGAAGCTTGGGTAAGACGTAACCGATTCGGTAGAATGTTATTAAGAAAGGAGTAGAAGCAGAGTCACCAGAAGCATATGTTCATTCATGCCGAAAGAGTATACATCTTGTCAGGCAGCGGAGATCCTGGAGAGATTCCACCAGCGTCTCCCCGAAGGGAGCCTCCAAAACTTACATTACAATGAACACACGCCCTCTATATATAGACATCAAGACCAACTCATACGAACTGGGCATGGCTTTGTACGAAGTGACCACACTTTGTACGAATTGACTACTCTTCATACGAAGTGACCACTTTGTACGAAGTGACACTATAAACTCCGTTCAGTTCAAACTTGGGTCGTGTGTTCTTTTCTAATCTATACAATATTCAACACACGCTCTATCTAGTGTATTCGTACAGTGACGGACACAAAGTGCATCAATAGTTTCCCCCTTGTCCGTTACTGTCGAAGCTTGATCTTGATCTTGAAATCTTCAGAGCCGTGTTTGAATATTCTTCAACTTCAATCAAGGTATCTATCGATGTTGTAGAACGCGTCAACAAATTCCCCCTTAATTGATAATTCGGGTTTTCATTATCAACATTAAATTCCCCCTGAAATCTCAAGTTCAGATCTTCGTTTGCACGGTTTCCGACCACCTCTGATTTGCTTGACTGACAAATTTTCTCGAATAACCACCAACTTGAAACTAATGAATGCAGCTTCTCCGTTTCAACAATAACTGCATCCGAGTTCAGTTTTTGAATAAGCATTGTAGCACTGAGAGCGTATTCCGCAAAGCTCCTAATTTTTCAAAAACTCAACCAGTAATTGATAGAAACTTCGAGTTACCACACTGATAAACTTCAAATCAATGAATACCCACGAAAATCTGAAATCCCGATTTCCGTAATCAATGGTTAAGCGTACTCCTGAAAAATTGATCAGCAAATCGGTAATCTGCTCAATCAGCAAATCTTCATCGGAATCAAATCATCTGTTAATATGTAGTAGTCTTCTCTTCTTCGTACAAAAAGAATAATGTAATATTTGTCTTTCACAAATGTATAGTCTTTTTCGTGAGCAACTGGTACACTTCTTTGTCTGAAAGATCCATTGTACCATCTTCTTTAGTCATGATTCCTCGTACAACCCAGAGCACCGAAACTACAAAACATCCTCATCTTCGGATTACTCATGAAAACAGTTTATTTGCTTTGCAGAGTTAAAGAGACAGTCGTGTGTGCTTCCATCACCATACGAAGACTTTGGTGTCAATCCACGACCATCACCTTAGAATCTGATAAACAGCTCCTCCAAAACTCAGTTATGTAACCCCCACTTTAACAAAAAGTAGACATCAAGTTGATCTCATCACTAATGAACTCAGACTACACTTTAATCTCGTACAGAAGAATCCAAGACACTTTGCATCTTCAAATAATCTGCATCGAAAACCACCCGAATACTGTTGCGTTGTCACGAATTTCAAAAATGTCGGAATCTTCATATATACGTGATACGTGAAATTTTTATTCCCCCTCATTTTTGCAAATTATGACCATACCAAATTTTTCACTGAAATTCTCCCTCAAATCTGGAAAATCAGTTTTTATCAAATTGGGATTTAACGTTTAGGCCCATTAGTAGTCACTCTACCAAATGATCAACGTTTCTGCACATGTATCAGTGTCTACCCCGTTATCTTCAACATTTTGTGACCGTATCACCAAATTTGTACTCTGAAGCTCTAAACGGTGTCCCCGAACATGTTGAATTAGACGTTAAAATCTAAAAAAAAAAATTCTATCACCAGTTTTTTTATGGACACTCGTCTCGTCAATATGATCAACAAATTTTTTCTATGACCAATTTTTTTTTTCGTTTTTAGGCATCACTCCACTTCGTACGAGTTGGTCATCACCTCGTATGAGCTGGCCACACTGCGTATGAGGTGGGTACATTCCGTACGAGGAGGGTGACACTTCGTACAAACATGCCTGGACACATTTTTCGACCAGAATCTTTATTTCTTCGAATTTCGAGATGATTCCACCATAGATCTGGTCGAAAATGCTTTTCTAACAATCCTCTCTAATCGTCTTTCTTCTTTAAAAAAATTCCTCACGTTCAAGCTCTCACCACTTAGATTCCCATATCTTCCCTTCATTGATACCGTGTGCATAGCATATATTCACCACACCTTGGTATTGCATAGCTTGAGTTTCTTCTCTCTTTTCATAACTAATCTTGTTGATAACAAGCATTTGATATCTTCTTTTGAACAATTTACTAGCCACATCAGGTCTAGTATCCGTATGGTCCTCCACAATCCCCAGATCCTTTGTCTCTCTATCAACTATGGTGTAAGTTCTTCAGTGATCTTTGTATTTTCTTCATCTCTTAAAACAATCACTGCTTCACTGGTTTCATGATCAATTTCCCACCATTTAAAAAACTCCCAAAATCTTGTTCTATTGTGATTAACGACATATTCTTCATAACTTTTGGCCGCTTCATGATCAATGTAACATCCTTTTCTTTAGTCGCCTTATCAACGTTGATGATCTTTTTGGGAATAAATGGTTTCCAATCCTTAGAACCTCTCGAAGCTTCAAATTTCATCAATCTCCAAAGTCTCTGATCATGGAATTTCATCTGGAAATTAATCATTCTTGTTTGTATTAATTCTTCAACATCCCAGTATGGTAAACTCTTTAAGTCTTTCAAATACTTGAAATATTGTACTCCAAATTCTCGTTTAGTTTCATAAACGTCCAATTCAAGAATCCATCCCCAACTCAAAATGTAACCAAGAGATTTATCTTTATCACGAGTAAAGAATGCCTATGGTCTTCGAAACTTCTTTCTTTAGGCATGTTTTTGAACCACGACTTTCTAGCCTCTGCAATCTCTTCTCTGGTTAAACATTTAGGAATACTTCCTTCACTCATCGTTTCTTCAACCTTTCTTTTCAACATTTTATCATTTAACTCACTAAATAATTCCTCAATGTCGGAAAACTATCAGTGTTCAATCCAGAATACCTCTCCGCCTCATCATCAGATGCATCTTCAACTATCACTCGATCATAAGAATCAGCATCTGATACATGTTTATACACATAATCTTTAGGCTCGAACGCACTGACATTATTCAGTTCTTCTTCAAAATCAAAAGATCCTTCATCCACTTCCAACATCGCAGTTACTATTCCTTCCTATAATTAGGAATATATTCGCCCTCCTCAACATTATGTTCCAAATATTGTATTCGAGGCTTAGAAATTTCTGGAATAGCAGAAATAGGATTAACTTTTAGAGCTTTTGATAGATCTTCAGTTGGTTTCGGATCAGAACGCCCTCCCTTATCTCCTGCTTCCCTTTCTTCATTCACGGTATCATCGAGATAATTATCTAAATCAAAAGAATCATTGATCTTTGCAGTATTAATGATTATCCATGTACCCCCTGAGTATTGTCGTCGTCGTCGCCTTTATCATCATCATCTTTGTCATCTTTCTTTGACATTTCATCATCACCATCTTTTCTTCCTAGTCTTTATCTTCCTTATCACCTTCAGTTTCTTTTTCAACTTCAGCAACAATTGTATCAACCACAGTCTCATCAACATTCACAACTTTCTTAGTCTCTATCTCTTTCTCAGCTTGTGAACTCGATCCTGCTATAGTTTCATCAATAGAAACTGTTTCTGCTACATATTTTTGCTTCCTAAGAGCTATTAATTCAGCTTCAAGCTTTCGTTGAATTTCTTCAGCTCTCTATTTAGCCTCTGAGCTTCATTTATGCTATATTCTTCAACAAGATTGATTCCAAGATTGTTCATTAATACTTTCTAAAGCATATCAAATCGTTTGTTGCTCTGAGCTCGTTCACTCTCTTACTCATTCACCACTTTTCTCAATCTTGCAGTGTCTATACATAAACTTTCAATGATAGCCTTCTTATATTCACGATCATTTTCTAAAAACTTGATCCTACCATTTGACACTTCATTCTCTTCTTCTAGAACTTTGTTTTTATCTTCCAAAACTTTGATGCGACCTTCAAGTTCAACTAGCTTTGATTCATTAAACATGTCAGCAAAAGCATCAATAGAAATCCCTTCTGTGAATGGATCGGGCGGAAGAGGAATTTTGCCAAATGCATCTTGAAAAACTCTTTCAGAAGATTGGCTTTATGGTGAAGCATGTTGTTGTGGTGGAATAGATTATGGAGTTGGTTGTGGTGATGATGATTCTAAAATGAAAAGCTAAAAAAATGATTGATTTCTATTCTGAAATGTTGATGTAGTATGTAGTAAGGATTAAATCAACTGAGTATTCAGCCTTTTCTTGTCTAATGAAAGAACTGAGTTTTAGATGTATACAGAGGGAAAGCCGTGTGCAATGAAAAATGCATTGGTTGTGATGAAGGTTTAGATGATGGTGGAACAGGTGGAATAAGAGTCTCGATTGTCGGTGTGACAATAGGTTCAATTGTAGTGAAAATAGGGTGTGGAGGGGATGTATGTATTGGTGATGATGGTGTTTGTTAAGCTTCAGTGGCTTTCTTTGACTTAGAAGCTTTCTTTCTAAAATACTTCCTCTTAGCCTTTTCAGTTGGAGACCCAGTGAATTTCTTTGTCGTGACAACCTTGCTTTTCGCTCTGCGGACTTTCTTTAACGGTCTCTCCTCTTCTGATTCATGTTCGAAGGCATATACACATCATCTTCACCACCTTTCTTTCTGATAGCATCAAGTTCAACTTGAAATATTCTCTCTCTAATATCCATCGAATCTTCTGACTCTGCATCATCATTTGCTTGTTTCTCTGTTTCAGAAGTTGCAGAGATAACATCATCATAATCGCTCTTCTCTGATTCAGCAGTCTTTTCAATATTTTACTCTGGTGGAGCTTCAACATATACTACAGGTTCTTCTTGAATATTCTGCTCTGGCTGATCCTCTGATTCATCGATCAAGGTTGTTCTTGCAACTTTCTTTGCAGCAGGATGTCTGGGTTTCTTTTCAGGTTCAGCTTTTGCAAACCACTTACATCTTTTAGGTACAAAACCATTTAAACACTCTACCTCCTCTTTTTCATCACCACTGGTCGCTTTTCGCCATTTTCTAGCTTCTGGTGCAACATAATCTTTGTTTTTATTAGCTCCAAACACTGGTTTTAGGATTGGTTCAGTTTCTTGCCTCGTATATTGATTTAATCGTTGTAGCGTATCATCATCCATGTGATCAAGTTTGAAGATATCGCTCTTTTCTTTCTTCAAATTCTTAAACTTTTCATCCAATAGCATCTATACAAACTTTGGGTACTGAAAAAACTTGTCTGGACCCAAATTCTTCACCATGTGCTCAAATATGACTCTTGAAAAGTTATAAGGCAAATTAAGCACTAATGCAGCCACCATGCACATCTGATAATCTAATATGTCATCGAAACCTCCTTTGCGATGACTTAAAGCATGCACGACTGAATGAACTAGAAACTTGTAAGGACGACCCAATCCACCTTTCTTCCACGTAGTAGTAACCACATATCCTCTATAACCCATTCTGTAAAAGCACCCTTTAACCATATACTCTGGATAGTTGGTCAGATCTAGCTCACTATCATTAAACTCCAGAACTTGACGAATGTCAGCTTCATCAATCTTTACTTCAATATCTTTGTCGTCGATTCTAACAGCAGACTGAATGACCTTCTCGCTTTCTATATACTTTGCGGACTTCCAGAAAAAAATCAACGTGTGATTTGTATGGCGTATGTTTGTGCGTCAAAGCTTTCGTCACCCTAATTCGTTTCACAAACTCCAAAATCTCAGCGAATGGTTCCAACATCGGATTTTTTTCTTATCCAATATACAACAGATGTTGTAAATTGATGACTGATGTGGTCCAAATTATACGTATATTTAAATAAATATTCCTATACTTTTCTGTAGATTTAGGGTTGTTTTAATTATATTATACTCAAAACTGGTTCATATTTAGAGTTTGAAGATTTAAAAAGAACGAGCTAAAAAGGTGTATTTTGTCTCAAAAGAAACGTGATTAAAGGTTGAAGTGGATTTAAGTGAGAAAATAAATGAGACATTAAATATTTTTTTTACTTCTCAATCGTAGGTGACTTTGCAAAAGCTAGAAGATCATTTATTGTCATATATTAATTACGAGTTTGAAGTAATAATGATATAAAAAATAAAGGCTGCGAGAATAATTGATGTTTGAAATTAAGAGGAGCTGAGAATCATTATGAATGAATGGAATTAATTATGCAAGTGATGGTGGACTTCTCGAGATATTATAAATACTATAAAGAAAAGAAAGAAAGTTGCGAGGAAGTATGCAGAACAAGGTGGACAAAAGAATTAATTGGGGGGGACATCGTGAATCACTTAGAATTCTTGAACATACAAAAGTCCATGCAGGCCCCTCATATATTTCCCATATGGCACTGATGTTTTGTTTGGGCTGAGTGGGGAGGCGCAAGGCTTTTGGGCCTGCCTTTAATGTTTCACTTGGGCTTATAGGTCGCAAACGTGATATTGCAGGAGATTATATAAACGTAAGAAAAAAAGGGCAGGGAGGAGGAGAGAACTAGAGGCTGGTGACGGCAAAAGGAATTGAGGGAGAAAAAAGAAGCATACGACAGAAGGAATAAAAAGACAATCTGAAAGCATGAAAGTGAGGAACTTGGTTTAGAGTATTGAATGTTTTGATTAGATATTCGTTTATTGTTTCGGTTTGACAAAACTTAAATATTATAGACATGTTTTCTGATTCGGTTCACTTTAATATTAATTTTGTTTTGTTCTTGAACATGAGTAGCTAAACTTTTAAACTGCTTAGGTTGAGATGAAGTAGTTGATTGTGACGTTCTTTTGACTCGGTTTTGGCTATTTTATGCGATTTACATAATCTTGTCTTGAAATTGATATTGTTATTGCATGTTGTTGTGGTTGTGTTTATTTTTATTAAATAATTCAGCGGTTTAGGCATATAGGAATATTCCCTAGACTTAGAGTTTAATTTGAATCGTGAAATTCTTAGGGTTTCCGGTTTGAGTCTTGACTTTAGAAATAAATCAAGTTAATCAATAATTAAAACTTGCATCCTCATCTTTTGACTAGAGAGACGATTTAGGTGTGCTAGGTATTAGCTAATCGTTGTTTGGTGGATTGGGTGACCGATAGCTCGGGCTCATTTATTTCATCGCGTTTAGGGTTTCCTAGGATTTCAGTTTTCAATTTGCTTCGCGAATAGAGGGTTTCAGTTTTCAGTTTTCATTGTTTAATATTCATGGGATTTGGTATCGATAGGTCGAGCCAGTTCGTTTGAGCACTTCGCATTTTGTCCATATCTTTCGGTAATTCATCTCTAGCGGGAGATTGTTCGGGTAGATTAGGATACTTAGCCACTGTCGTAGTCAAGATAGCGTTGCATGATTCTAGGGATTCGACACCTAGGTAGTTCCTTCTCATCATATTCGACAGCTCCGGAGTTCGTTTTGTGTGTTGCGTTTGTCAGTTTGCTTACCATTTTTATAATTAATTAGGTTGTTAGTGAAAGATCAAAACCAAACTTAAAATTGACTTTGTATTCGATAACGGTTCAGTATCTAGGGTTTGCTCGTAGTTATGACATCTGTGTATTTTAATCATCGTACGATTCCAAAACAATTTTGTATTGAATAACATTGTGTTTTATTCCGAGATTTATTTTAATACCTATGGCATTTCATGTTATCAATCCTTGTTCAATTCTGATCTTTCAAATCACTATTGGAAGTGAAATCGCAAACCGTTACGCAAACGTAATCAGTTTAACGTGACGTACACTCCGGAACAAGGTCATAATCTTAACATACCTTAAATAACCTTTATATAACTTAGAAATAAGTTTTGAAGGGTTCGGTATGGCAAAAATACGCTTTTGTAACTTCAGGGGCTATTTTGCAAATTCTGCGAAACTATGTCGTTGCGCGTATTTCTTAATCTGGGACATGTACGCACATCCAAATAATTTTGTAATAATTAAAATCTTGTATTTTAATAATTGGAATGCAAAAATATCATTCGTTACGCGTTTACGGTCAAACACGCGATCGTTATGATTTTCGTCGTAATTAACCGAAAACCGCAACCGTACGACCAAATGAACCGACTTCTGAGATATTTTAAGCACATTTCAAGTTCCCTATACTTTATTGTCCTTATAAATCTTGAAAATGGGTGTTAACGGGTGTTAAAAGTGCCAAAACGCATCAAAAACAAGTTAAGGAGCCATTTCTGCCAATTCTGAAACTTCAGCCCCTGCAAGGGCCTTGCGGACCGTAAGGCAAAACCCCATACGGTCCATAAGGGGTCCCCAGCTCATCAGAATTGTTGAATCAAGGTGGCAGCTTCTTGTTAACTCTCTTGATGATCAAGCAAACGAGATTGCCACCATTCCTTCTGCATTTAACAAGTGTAAGGACACTAATCAACTTCTGTGATGACTCATGGACACATGTCTTGATCCTATAACTCCAATTCAACTATAAATTCCATGTTCTTCTTCACATTTGAGCTTTTTCAACACCCACTTTTTCTCTCATCTGCATTTATCTGAAGTAGCAACCATTTGAAGATCATTTCCTGAGTTCTAAGGCTCTCTTAGAGTATTTGTAAGTGTTCCATTCATGTTTTGTTCAAATCTTTTAGCATATTGGAGTTAAAAATCAAACAGTTTGATTTTCTGTTTGACTTTCAATTCTGACCATGAATTGGTCAAAACAAAGTTCAATTGAACATTGCAACGTGATTGTGATCATGATGGTTATGGTCCTTAGTGATCATGCCTACTGATTACCACGTTTGCTAGTCATTGTGGCGAGTCAAAGTTCGGTCAATAATGCGATAAATGCGCATGATACTACGGAACTATTTCGGGTATCAAAATAGTTTGTTTTGATACCAAAACTCTTTTATAACTTAGTTAGATATGTCAAAACATGTCTAACTCGTCACTTTTAGTTTAGTGCTTGTTAGGATCGTTTGTCGAGTGGTTTTGACCACTGCTTTAACTTTCGAATCCGACCCGTTTAGTTGATCTTTGAACCCAACCAAATACGTATTTGTGACCATAGTTTAATAGAGAATAACCCTCTGAGGTTATATTCTTATGGTCATATCATTTGGTTAGTGTTATGATAATTAGTTGTTTTGATCTCTAATAATGACCAAAATGCCCTTTTTTGCAAATAAATCCACTATAAGCATATGTAACATAAATTTTGACATGTAATCTGATCAAATAACATTTTCAAACATGTTTAAGCATTAAAGACTTATCATAACACATATCTAACCATCCGATCAAGTAGCTACGCAAATGACACGTAAAAGTGGCTTAAACTACCATAACGGGTCATAACGGGTTAAAAGCACTTAGGAACATTTCCAAATCAGAATGTTAACTTTATTAAACCATTTCATATGAGTTCCAACACTAATTTGGTTTATAAAGTCTCATTTTATCCTATTCTTCCATTTTTTTCCTGACTTATTTACATATTATCCGACTCATTAGGACACACTTGATTCCTTGATCTTTGGGCTTTGTTCATACACTCGCACAAGGCTTATCCGCAAATCCCAGGTGAGTACATTGCTCCCCTCTTTTATGTTTTGCAAATGTTTTGGGGTGATTCATATGTGCTAAGTTGTTTTCAATGTTCAAATACTATGGTTTATATAACAATATGGTTTCAATAATGTGATGCAACTTGTTGGTGCGTTCCAAGATACGAATGACATTCATTAACATTGTTATGCCGCCCAGTAGTAAGTTATGGTACCATAGGATTGACAATCCCATTAGTAGGCTATTCACTGGATTTGGTGGGTAGTTTGGGGAACGACAGAAACTGTTTATGATTAACAAATCATTCGTTGGGGTATAGTCGAGTCAACAAAGGATTGGATGTATTCATTAAAGAACGACCAAAGGTTTTCACAATGAGAAACAAGGACACTGAACAATGGTTTATGACAAGGACAATGAACAATTGGTTTATGACACGAACAATGGTCGAATGGTTATTTTGAACAAGGTTACACAACAAATTTTTATTTAAAGATATAAACCATACAAAGTTTACTTACAATATGATTTACAACTCAAATTTACGAAATAAATGTTTTCAGTCAAGATTCATGGCTACAAAGTTTTGATTTACTTATATTAACTTGTAAAGTTGATATATTTTATTGCAATATCAAACACCTCTTGATTTCAAGATTTATACTCGTCGACTCTCGAAGTTGGATGAGGTATTGCAATATAGTTATAAAGCCATGAATTTGACACTCACAAAACCTATTTTCTTGCCGGCATTTTTATGCTGACTATGTTTTCACATATGTTTCAAGATTACTTACATGACGATTGTTGCTGCATACTTCACCTAGGATGGACGCGGACTTTAGTGCCTTAAAACAAAAAAGACAATAATATACTTGTTCTGTTTATTTTAAATTCCGAGGGCAATGTAATCGTGTTAATATTCAATAAAACATAATTTCAAAAACCATGTTTTAAGTAACAATTTGTAACGTGACTCCCCAAGTGTTTCCGCCGCGCGTTGTTTTACGCGATTTGGGGTGTTACATCAGTAATCATCACTTCAATATCCTTATCCTCAATTTTCACTGCTGAATATAGCGTCTTTTCGGCTTCCACATATCTTGTTGCTCCCCATAAATATTCAATGTGCGATCTATATGCCGTGTGAAAGTGTGTCATCGCCTTAGAAATTCGACACCGCTTCATGAAATCCAGAATATCAGAAAATGGTTCTAGTCTTGGATTTTTCTCTTTATCTAGCACACAGCAAGTATTATGGAACTTGGAATAATTCGACTTCTTTTCCTGCGCATGAAAATTTCAAATACTTAGAGAATTTTCAACCTATCATTAGTTCGTACGAATTAGATTTCAATTCGTACGAATTGATATCTCATATATACAGACCCAAAAAACTTATACATCTCTTAGTTCATACGAATTATAATTGCAAAAATTGTTTTAAACACATGTTTCAGTTCGTACGAATTATGATATGTCATTTTTTCAGATCATCAGTTCGTACGAACTGGTCGTCTTCTCCAAAACATAACCAGTTTTAAAACTTCATGATTTTTGACAATTGATCAGTCTATAACATCCTAATAACGCCTTAACAAGGATATATTTTCAATTTTAAGGTTTGAGCGGTTAAATGTCCTAGATCTAAGTTTTTATGTCCGAACGTCCATGAAAGTTCGATTTAATACCTTCACCATTGTTTAAGGTGTGCCAATCAACCTTAACAATGAAATTTTGGTAGAGATTCGACGTCTAAAAAGCTTTTTCGCTCAATTCGCACTAACTCGCTCTCAGAGAATCAACAGTGTTATAATGTTTCAATTCGTACGAAATGGATATGTATATATATATATACACTTTAAGCAGCAGTTCGTACGAATTAGAGCATTGAAAACCCTTAATTCGTACAAATTAAGACTTAATAATTTTTGTTATGCTGATTTGTACGAATTAGAATCTTTAATTTTTCAAATTTTAATTCGTTAACAGTTTTAACAACCCACTAGATAACCAAGTCCTAGTTAATGACCTTGAATTACTGATTTGTTACCAAGTCCAATTTAATGACCTTGGTTAAACATCATATGAACAAACTGTTGTTTCAACAAAGCAAAGTTTCAAATTAATGAACTTTTTGATCTTTTAAGAACATTTTAACATTTCTAATTAGCTCCCAACCCGTTGTTTTCCGGTTTCTCCTTGTTTAGCATCTTTTAGATTCCGAAGATCTGTTCCTCATCTTTGGTTGTCAAAACACAAGTATAAACAAAATCTTTTTGTATTTTAAAAACTTTATGCTAAAACACACCGAAAATCTTTTTGGATTGTATCAGAAATAACTATGAATTATGTACGAACATATTAACAGACATATTTTTGTGAGTTCGTGTTCGAGGATCATATCAGTTGTCTTGAGATATATCACCAGTACCGTTGACCTTTTTAAGACTTTAAGACTTTAAACAAATTTACCTAGATTGTTAGTATACTGGTCCACTTTAAACTTCGACACATTTTTCAGTTGTTCCAAGATACGTTAAGTAATCTTCAGAAACTTTAATTAACTGTGTTTCCCACCTCAGAATATACTCCCGTATCAAGATTCCCTAGATTTCATCTTATAGGTGAGTATAGCTTAACTAATATCTGTAGCTGGGTAATGCAAGACCTTGAGAGCTCAGGTTAGTACCACCGTACCGACAAAGAGTTGAAGGCTCGACTTTAAGGTAGTGTTCCAAAATGAAAGCTTTTGTACTGCAATTGATGATCTTTCGATACTTTTCAATATGCTGCAGATTTAGGGCTTTTTATGCAAAAGTATTATGTAAGTTCTAGGCCATTGTTTCCGCAAAATCAGAAGAACATTTATAATACCCCAGATATCAATTATCTATAAAGACCTATTATCTCAGAATCAGGCAATCTCTCAGAAGAAATTTCGGAGCACCAAGTCCATATATCCAAGAGATGTTAAGCCACAAGTTAACAAGTTGTAAATTTAGTTTATGTCCCGGAAACAATCTACTAAGCATGTAAAGCCTACTGACATATCCATAGTAAGACTTATTTAAAAACCTTTTAAACATTCCAAATCTTTAGCATACTGTGATAGTCCACTGATGTACTATCGTTTCCTCTTTAACACTTAACTCCTTTTGTCTTTTTCAATGTTTTTGTACATTTTTGAATTTTTTATATTTTTGTATTTTCTACAACATTTCTTCCGCTAAAATCAAAAACATAGTTTTGCATTTTAGAAATTTTAAAGAAAGAAATTTTAATTATGTTCAAAAAGTGACAAACCAATAAGATTCACACGAACTCATCATCTGATCCATATTCAACCTCATTTTCCTTGTCTGGCAAAAGATTTTTCATACAGTTTAACCTCATTAGATATATAAATCTTGTTAGAGAAAACGGTTTGGTATAGAAATCAGCCTTTTGTTCATCATTGTGAATTTTTTCAATTCGAATCAATCTTTTTTCTTTGCAATCACGAATAAAGTGATATCGAATTTCAATGTGTTTCGTTTTAGAGTGTTCAACTGGATTTTTGGTAATGTCAATGGCTGCCTTATTATTTACGTATAAATGAGTGTCAAGAAATTGCAATCCAAATTCTCTCATCTGTTGTTGGATCCACAGTAGTTGTGAACAACAACTGGAAGCTGTAATATGCTCAGCTTCGCAAGTCGAAAGAGCGACTGTGGTTTGTTTCTTGCACTGCCACGTTACTAAGTGTGTTCCAAAGAACTGGCAATCGGCCGTCATAGATTTTGCATTCAATTTGTCGCAACCGAAATCAGAATCAGCATATCCCGTGAGGTCGAAGTTATCATTCTTTTGATACCACAAGTCGGTGCTTGGGCAACCCTTCAAGTATCTGAAAATTCTTTTAACGATCATCAGGTGCGATACACGGGGACTGGACTGATATCGAGCGCATAGGCAGGTAGGATACATGATGCCTGGACGAGAAGCAGCCAAATACATCAGAGATCCTATCATTGACCAATACTGTGTTTCATCAACTTTAGCTCCATGGTTGAGTGCCAATGGTATAGAAAGCGGTTTAGTACTGTCCATCTCAAACTTCTGCAAAATATCATGAACATATTTAGTTTGGTGAATAAAATTACCATTGAGCAACTGGTCTACCTGTAATCCCAAAAAGAATTTCATCTCTCCCATCGAACTCATTTCAAACTTTTTCTTCATGATTTCTTCAAATTCTTGGCATAAATCATCGTTCCTTGAGCAAAGATGATATCATCCACGTAGATTTGTACTATCAACAGATGACCTCCAACTTCTCTTGTGAAGAGCGTGCTATCCAGTGTTCCTCTCGTAAATCCGTTGTCTAATAGGTGCTGAGATAACGTCTCTTACCAGGCTCTCGGGGCCTCATGCAAACCATATAGAGCTTTGTTGAGAAGATAAACTTTATCTTTGTTCAGCGGATCGACAAACCCCGGTGGTTGTCCAACAAACACAAGCTTTGTTACCATTCCATAAAGAAAAGCGGATTTTACATATAGCTGATATACCTTGAAGCCTTGAAGCCCTTCCATGACGCGAACGCCAGGAAAATGCAGATGGCTTCCAGTCTTGCGACCGGATCATAAACTTCTGTGTAATCAATTCCTTCTTGTTGATGGAACCTTTCACAACGAGCCGAGCTTTGTTGCGCACAATAACTCCTCTATCGTCCCGTTTGCATTTGAAAACCCATTAGTCTCAATGGCTTTCTAATTTGCTGGAAGATCTACCAGTTTCCACACTCCAACTTTCTCAAATTGTTGTAGCTCTTCCTGCATAGCGTTAACCCAACTTTCATCTGCAATTGCGTCTTTTACAGCTTTTGGCTCCATTTGAGAGATAAAACACCGGTAAGAACAGTATTCTTGAACAGGAGCTACTTTAGTATAGAAGCAACTAAGAGCTTGATTGGTTTGATTTCGTGTTTTAACTCCAGCACGCAATTCGCCAATAATGTTGTCAGATGGATGGTATGACAAGTTTCTTGGTACCACATCACTAGGAACATTCACTGAGCTTCCAGATTAGTAATGTTCTGTTCAGCAAGACTTTGATCAGCAGCAGCTGTACTTGTTGAAGCTTCATTTTGATTTCCAGGAGTAGCAGATTGATTCAAAAGACTAGTGATCTGTTTAGATTCATCATCGGAGCTCGTGTCACCTTCATCATAAGATGGTTCAGGTTCTAAAACATGATTATTCTGATGTTCTGCTACTGGTTGAACATTCTTTACTTGCTTAGCATTTGTTTTAGTAACAGGTTATTGAACATTTGTACTCGAACTTACCTCAGAATCATGTGTACCAACAAAAGGTTCAGTCACCACTATTGGTCTTGACACCTTCCTTTACTATATGCTTGTTGTTGCTGATATAGAAAAACAAGTTCTTCTTCACTTGGCTCTTCAGGATGTTCGAATGAACTCCAAATACTTTCGTAATTAAACATCCACGATTCACCACGCTTTTGAGACGGAATAGTGTATCTCTGACAATCAACATGTTGTGCAAGAATCACCCGATCTAAACTTGGCAAATATACTCGTCGAAGCGGACTTGCATAGCCAACAAAGAAACCTTCTAAAGATTTAGTGCCGAATTTTCCATCAGGATCAATGACAGTGCATGGAGATCCGAAAGAGATCTATATGCAGTCTTTTTAACGGTAGTTTAATGGAATTCAACATTTTCTTCGGATGAGATTTTTTCTGCTATTTGCCCTTCTTGCAACTAACACAATGATCATTCATGTGAAAACTTTTCAGATTGACACCTTCCACTAAATTGTTATGAACAAGACGATTCATTTTCCTCAGATGAATGTGCCCCATCTTTCTATGCCACAAATATGATTCTTTCTCTGTAGCCTTAGTCACAAAGCACTGTGCTGCTTTTGATGTGGTTGAAGCAATGCTCATGTCTAACACATATAAATCATTTTCTCTAGTAGCGCGCATTAAGCATTCTTTGTCGTTGAAATGTGTTGTGAACTTCTTATCACATATCTGTGAGATACTCAACAAATTGTTTGTCGTTGAAATGTGTTGTGAACTTCTTATCACATATCTGTGAGATACTCAACAAATTGTTCTCTAGCTCTGCGATATAATTCACCTTATCAAAAGAAACCAATCCATTTGATAAACTTCTTCTCCGATGATTCTTCAACCTTGGTTACCGGCAACGCCAACATAACCTCCTAGAACGGATTTGACATCATATAACAACGCAAGCATTCCTGTCATGTGCCGGGAAGCTCCGCTATCCATGATCCATTTGGAAATAATCTACCTTGGAAGCCCCTGCACAGATATTCAAAGATCTTGTTAAAGAGAGAAACCCAAGCCTTCTTGGTCTTGGGTGTAGGATAAACAATCTCATATTCATTTTCATATTCAGAATCCTCATCAAAGATTTCATCAACTGTTAATTTTGAAAATTTTTCCAACTTCTTTCCTTTAGAAAGTTTCGAAAAATCTTTCTTAATGTTTCCAGTTTGCTCATTTTTAAATGATGTGACAGTTTTAGCTTTGACTTCAGACAATTTGCTTTTTGCCACCCAAGTTTGCAAAGTATTTGCCTTTTTCATGTAAAATTTGAATCTTTTCGTTCATTAACATTTGAAGTTTCACCAACTTCTATTTTTGAATCTTTGAAAACGGGTGGTTCTGTGCCTATTTTCAAAATTTGATACTCTACACACTTGGTGGTTTTGTTCTTTTTGTCATCGAAAGATCTTGAAACATGGTGAACAGATTTAGGTTTTGGAATATTGAGGGCATTGTGTCCTACTTCGTTGGATTTAAAACACGTCCTACTATCAGTGATAGTGGAGTTGTTTGTCTGTTCTCTATATTCCTTTTCAGCATCAAAGTTTTTGTTTGATTGTGTTACCCAACCTTTCCTTCTCATTAACCGTGTTTGTTCCCAAAACGAAGTTTACTCTTTTTAAAATTTGGTTTTTGAAATCGATCTTTTTTCTTTTTCTCATAACCCAAACCTTCTCCTCTGTTTTTCGGAAAATCCCATCCTTTTTGGTGATAATCGTTAAAAATCTTTTTAGGTTTTGAATAGAATATTTTCATATTTTTCTCAAAATCAGTTGAATTTGCTTCAACAAGTTTGAAAAATTTATCAATATGTTCATCTTTCACACTCTGGATCGGAATTGTTTCATCAAAATACAATCTACCAAAATCCTTAACTTTGTAAAGCACAACATTAGGATCATCACTTAAATTGTCTTCCGATGTTGAAAGAAAATTCTTGTAAAAACTATCCTCATTTCCAGATTGTGAACTTGACTCAGAACTATTCAAACTTGATTTAGCATCTTCAAAATCAGTGTTATCACTTTCACTGTTCAAAACAGTATCAACAACTGTTTTTACCACTTCCGATTCATAGTCGTCATCAGATTTAGTGAAAGTTACATCAATGTTCTCAGGCAGCTCATTTGATTTTTCAATCCTTGACATAACATTGAGCGCCTTCTCCACCCCATCTGGTTTTCCTTACTGTAACTTTCCCACATGGGTGGAGGAACTTTGTTGTAATTCGCACCTTTAGACTTACTTTTATTGTTATTTTCTTCCTTGTCGATTTTTTGAAGAATATGATCGATGACATATGAACTGGTAGAGTAACTTATCAACAATTTGTTTACCCATTCAGTTTCAATCCTTAGTTTTTCAAGCTCATTTTTTTAATTCAACAATGGTATTCAAATGGGTATTTATTGCCATTTGTTTTTCCATCATTGTTGCTTTAAGCACCTAAGTGTTGCATTACTCTCTTTTTCAATTCTTTCATATTGCCTAATTGATCTTGCTAATGTGTCATATGCTTCTTTTACTTCATCATTTCAAATGTCACATGATTAGAAGCTCGTCTTAATTCTTCAAATTTTAGATCTTTTTTGACACAACCTTGCAAGACGCCTCACACTTCTTGCAAGGTTTTTCAACCTAATAATAATTTCTTTCACAACTTCCCTGACACGTTCATTTAATGATCATTAGTTTTCTGAACACCTTCAGATCTACCTCTTTTAAGTTTGCCATCAAAGCATGATCAGCAATTTCTTTGAAATTCTCAGTTGTCATCTCTTTTAATACATCAATCACTTCAATTACTTCTGGCTTTTCTTCTACATCAGATGTAACCTGATAATTCTGATCAAAATAACCTGCAAAAGTAGAAACAATATCAGCAGGTAATAAGTTTCTGTAAGCACTATGTAAGACAGTTTCTTCTTCCTCTTGATTTTGCATATACTGCGCCAATATAGCATCTTCCACACCATCATAAAAAAAAACTTCAGTTTCCACCATTTCTGAATCTGGTTCTGGTTGCTATTCTGATTCTGGTTCTTCTATGATTTGTGCAAACAAAGCCAACCCTTCTTCTTTTGAAATATACTTACTCCAGTTAAATCCTTCATCTTCTTGTGCTACCATTAATGCTTTATCATTCGTTGTCTTTGTTGAACTTCCATCTTCGATCTGCACCATTCTGGTGTTTGTCTGAGGTGGTGATGGACGATGATGAATTGCCTTCTTTTTGTAGTCTTCTTTGAATGGATTATGGTTGGTATAGACTGGTTGGTTTGTGCATTCTCGCTGAAGTGCCCTTTTCTTTACATCGAAAACACGTAACCTTTGATTTATCGAACCCAAGTTTTCCATCAGGCCCTCCGAGACTATCTCTTCCCGTAATTTCCATAAATCTTTTTGCTCTCTGAATAATCGATGCCATGCACCATTTAATATCCATCAATTCAAGTTCTTCTGAATCTAGTTGTTCATAATCCACTTGTGTCATATCTGGATTACCAATCATCCCAGCAACTAAACTCTCATACGATTCAAGAACTGAAGCTAATAGAGCCATATGCTGTTTAGCAGTATGCTCTTTGAAATTTTGAGCATTATTGAGATTTACTGTTATCTTGCATTATAAGATTCTTTGATCCAGACTTGCTTGATTTTGTTGATCACTTGGAAAATTCGGGTTTTGAGATGAATTTTGTGATGTGTTTGAAGCTTGTGGTGTGTTTGGTTCATAGTTTGGAAACGATTGAAAACCACTTGGTGTTGAAGGAGAATTAGCTGAAGCATTTGCACTAAAAGCAGTTTAAAATTTCAGACTCTATGTTTCAGCTGTATAATTCTTGTAATACAGGTTAACGTCTTGCTTAGCTGATGCTTTCTTCATTTTTGCCATCTTTTGCATCTCAAATTCATGACTTTCTAATTTTTCGATGAATCGTGATAGAGATAAACCACTGTATCCGTTGCTATTTTTCATAATCGTGAGATATGTGGTCCACTCTCCTTCAGGTAATTCATCCGCCAAATTGTCAACCGGTTCTTCATCTGTCTATAAGATTCTCATTCTTCTCAATTGAAGAACCAACTGACAGTAGCGTTCAGTCAGTTGTTTCACCGATTCTCCTTTTAGAGGTCCAAAGATATCAAACTCCTTTCGCAATAAAGCTTTCTTGCTTTTTCTCATTTCGGCACTGCCTTCGTACTTGACTCGAAGCGCATTCCAAAGTGATTGTGCGTTATCTTCATGTTGTAATAGAACCAATATATCCTCTTTCACTAATTCTTGCATAATACTTATCATCTTCTTTTCTGCCGAAAATTTTTCTTTTTCTGTTATTGAATATGATGACAACGTCTTTTCCAACCCATTTTCTCCAAATGGTGCTTTGTACTCCTCTTCAACCGCACACCAACATGCAAAGTGATTTGCTTGAACCTAGTTCCTGAACTTTCGCTCCAGTTGTCGTAATCTTCTAGATTGAAAAACTTTGGTGCTTTTACCATCGTACTCATTTCATTTTCCATCTTCATATTATGGGCTGAATCAACTGGCGTACTCACGGTTGAGTTGTGAAAAGCATTGTAGAATTCTGGTTCCGACATTATCAAAGCTTTTAACTGAAAAACATGTTAGGATTGAAAAATATTAGTTCAATTCTTAATTCGTACGAATTGGGAGATTCCAGTTCGTACGAACTTATGATTACAATTAAACAGAATTTCAAACAACCACTTTGTACGAAATACTAATTTATTGAAAATCAAAGTTTTATTTCAATTCATAAGAACTTAGTACAGATTTTAAACAGAATTTTAGTTCAAATTTTTCAATTCGTATGAACTACATTTATGGTTCGTACGAAGTCATGTTTGCAAATTT
Source organism: Scalesia atractyloides (assembly GCA_947069175.1). Lineage (NCBI taxonomy): Eukaryota > Viridiplantae > Streptophyta > Magnoliopsida > Asterales > Asteraceae > Scalesia > Scalesia atractyloides. The sequence goes on from CAMTDV010000025.1 coordinate 60,292,280, forward strand.
TTGAAATTTATCAATTTTTCCATCAAAACGTTCTTTTTCAGGTCTGAAACTTTCAAGGGTTTATCTTTAGGTGATTTTACATGTCATAACCGAAGTTTAGTTCAATTTGTCCATAGATTCATTTTAAAAGTGAAAAACAAAAACAATGGAGTAGAAATAGAAGTTTCTTGTGTTGATGTCGACAAATCCGGATCCCTGAGCTCTGGTACCACTTGTAGGATCGATTTCCTCTTAATGCAAAGGTACCTAACTTTAATCTGATCCATGTATGCGGAATTTACATGAATTAGTGACAATATACATAAGATATTCAGTTTAAACGTCAGTTTATTGATTTTTCAATGTTTACTTCCAAGTCCCCAAACTGACGGAAATTCACCGTCTAACTCGCAAAAACTGTTACAATGAATAACACACTAGACCTATATATAGGCATCCCACTTCGCACCAAAACTATTAGGTCGTACGAAGTGTTACTTCGTACGAACTACTACTTTGTACGAAGTGGGACATTCCACAAACATAACTTTACAATCTTGACAATTTAAACCCTATACAATCAGACTAGACTCAGGACACGGACAATAGACATACTGCACCAACAAGTTTTATCATGGAGTGACGCCCACCATGAGAAATATGTTGAACACTACTGCTGGTGGCAATCTGATGACCGCCAAAACACCAAAGGAGTGTACTGAGATGTTCGAGGACATAGCGATAAGCAGTTATTAGTTTCCTGATTCTAGAGATTCGTCTACTACACAGAGAGGCGTGCATAAGGTTGATACTACCACTGTTATGCAAGCTCAGATTGACGCCTTGACGAAGCAGATGAAGGAGATGCAATCAAAGAAGGAGAATGTGTGCGAGATATGCACTGGGAGGCATGACACGGCCGCATGTCCTATTGCTCCTGCGGAGTCACCAGAGCAGGTAGAGTTTGTGAGTAATCGCAATCAGAATAGTTTCGATGGTTGTTACAATTCGAATTGGAAGAACCACCTGAACTTCAGTTGGAAGAATAGAAACCCACCAGGGTTTCAGCCACGTCAGAGTTTCTTTCAGGACGCAAGAGCAGGAGAGAGTTCAGGTGAGAAGCGCCCGACACTGGAAGAGATGATAAGATAGAACCAGGAGACGTTGGCGAAGCAGACACAGTTGCTTACACAGGTCATCACACGTGAGGATACTCGGCATCAGGAGATGCAGTCGAGTTTCATGGAGCACGAGACCTTCATGAAGAGCCAAAACACTACACTGCAGAATCTTGAGAGGACAGTAGGTTCACTGGCCGATCAGCTGAACCAGAGACCTTAGGGTGGTCTCCCTAGTAGCACTGTCGGGAATCCAAACGCCACTTCAAAGGCTGTTACTACTAGAAGCGGGTGAGGAGCTGTTGAGATCGAGCCGGTAGTTGAGGATGAACCGATCGATGAGGAGACTGAGATGGAGACACCAGCTGGCTAAGTGCATCCTAGGCTGCACCCAGCAAGTACAGCACAGTCCAGCCGGTCTTCAGGGGAGAAGAAGGAAGCAGAGAAGGAGCCGATGAGGGTGTACAAGCTGACACCCCCTTACCCAGAAAGGTTAGTGAAGGGTAAGGATGGAGAGCAGTTGGGAAGTTCCTCGAGATGCTGAAAAACCTGCAAGTTAACATCCCATTCGTAGAGGCCCTATCGAAGATGACGAAGTACGCGAAGTTTCTCAAGGACCTGCTAACGAATAAGAAGAAGTTGGAGGATCTTGCGACCGTTACATTGAGCGAGAAGTGTTCTGCCGTCTTGCAGAACAAGCTACCAAAGAAGGCGTCTGATCCTGGTAGCTTCACGATTCCGTCTCTGATCGGAAATATCACAGTCAGCATTGCGCTAGCAGACCTAGGAGCTAGCATAAATCTTATGCCATATTCTATCTTTGCTAAGCTCAATCTAGGCGAGGTCTCCTACACACATGAGTCTTCAGCTGGCTGATCGATCAGTGAAGTTTTCGAGAGGCGTTGTAGAGAATGCTGGTGAAGATCGACAAATTCGTATTTCCAGTTGACTTTGTCATTCTTGACATGGACGAGGACTCTGAGGTCCCGCTGATTTTAGGTCGTCCATTCCTTGCCACTGCACAAGCACTCATTGACGTGCACGACGGCAAGTTGACTCTTCGAGTTGATGAGGATGAGGTCACATTCGACATTCAACATTCTATGGGGCATGCCCGACATCATGATGACACTCTATACTTTGTCGATACTCTCATGTCACATGTGGGTAGCCTCCTCAGCGAGATTTGTGGGAGAGATGCGTCTGATACGCAGTTTCGAGTGTATACGATCAGGGGAGTGGGGTCACTGAATTTGATGTTGAGCAGGACCCACCGCCGCAGGCTACCGAGCCTTCCCCTAGATTCGAGGTGTTTAAGGTCATCGATGAGGAAGAGATTCCGAAGGAAAGGTCGTCTGTTGAGGCACCCCCACCCCTGGAGTTGAAGGAGTTGCCGTCTCACCAGGAGTACGCATTCTTTGGCGAGGGATCTCGGTTATCTTTTCTGCTGGATTGATGGAGGAGGAGAAGAAGAAGCTGATGAGCGTTCTGAGAGACCATAGGCAGGCGATCGCGTGGAAGCTGATGGATATTAAGGGTATAAACCCTTCATTATGCACGCACAAGATCCTGATGGAAGAGGAGCTTAAGCCGGTTATTCATCCTTAGAGAAGGCTAAACCCAAATATGTAGGATGTTGTGAAGAAAGAGGTGATTAAACTGATGGATGCAGGGCTGATTTACCCAATTTCGGACTCTGCATGGGTGAGTCCCGTCCAGGTGGTCCCCAAGAAAGGGGTATGACAATGGTCGTCAACGATAAGAATGAGTTGATACCCACCCGGACCGTCACCGGCTGGCGAGTTTGCATAGATTATCGCAGACTCAATGATGCCATGTGCAAGGATCACTTTCCTCTGCCGTTTATTGATCAGATGCTGGAGCGACTGTCGGGACAACAATTCTATTACTGTCTTGATGGATTCTAAGGTTATTTCCAGATCCCCATTGCACCGGAGGATCAGGAAAAGACCATGACCATGTTACATGCCCTTTTGGCACCTTTGCGTATCAACGCATGCCATTTGGGTTATGTAACACTCAAGCCATTTTTCTGTGTTTGGGAGTTCATTCGATCACTGTCTGCGTAATCTAGAGTGTGTGCTTACTCGATGTGAGGAGACGAACCTGATGCTTAACTGGGAGAAGTGTCATTTGTGGTTCGAGAGGGGATTGTGCTAGGGCACAAGATTTCACAGGCAGGGCTTGAGGTTGATCAAGCCAAAGTTAATGTTATTTCCAAGCTCCCACCACCTACTTCTGTTAAATCGATTAGGAGTTTCTAGGGTCATGCGGGATTCTACCGTCGTTTCATTCGCGACTTCTCGAAGATTGCTCGCCCGATGACCCAGCTGCTAGAGAAGGATAGGCCATTTGTGTTTGATGATGAGTGTGTGAAGGCCTTTGAGTTGATTAGGGAGAGGTTAGTGAGTGCTCCCATTCTTATTGCTCCTGATTGGAGCCTCCCGTTCGAGATCATGTGCGATTCTAGTGACTTCACCATTGGGGTCGTTTTAGGTCAGCGTAGGGAGAAACACTTTCATCCCATCTACTACGCTAGCAAGACCCTAAACGACGCCCAGGAGTTGCTAGCAGTCGTGTTCGCGTGTGACAAATTCCTGTCGTATCCGGTGCTATCAATGACCATCATTTTCACGGACCACGCGGCTCTTCGATACTTGTTCGCGAATAAGGATGCGAAGCCGAGGCTGATTCGATGGATTCTGTTACTTCAGGAGTTCGATTTAGAGATCCGAGATAAGAAGGGTGCTGAGAATGTGGCTGTCGACCATTTGTCGAGACTAGAGAGCCCCGAGATAGAGAAGACTCTGGAGGAGAGGATTGGGGATGAGTTTCCCCATGAGGTGTTGATGTTTTTGAAATCCCACGAGGAAGGCTTTCCCTGGTTCGCTAATCTAGCGAATTACTTGTCTACAGGTGAGCCTATGGAAGGCATAACGTACCAGCAAAAGAAGAAATTCTTCGCGGACGTCAAGCACTACATTTGACAGGATCCGTACTTGTTTAGGATTGGAGCGCACCAGGTTATTCGGAGATGTGTGTTTTCGAGTCCCGCAGTATGCTACAGCATTGTCATGAGGGACTGTTTGGTGGCCATTATGGTGCGGCTTACACCGCCAAATGGGTGTTTGACACGGGATTTTATTGGCCGACCATCTTTAGGGACGCACATGAGTTTGTGCGAAGCTGTGATGCCTGTCAGAGGACAGGAAATATCTCATCCCAGAATGAGATGCCCCAGAACCCTATTCAGGTTGTGGAAATTTTTGATATTGGGAGCATCACTTTCAAGGGTCTGTTCCCTATGTCGAGAGGGAATCGATACATCCTAGTCGCAGTCGATTATGTTTCTAAGTGGGTGAAGGCGGAGGCCTTCCCTGCAAATGACGCGAGGGTTGTGAGATTTCTGAGGAAGTTGTTTGCTAGGTTTTGAACAACTAAAGCCTTGATTTCTGATCGAGGCACCCACAACTGCAATTCACAGATGGAGAAGGTCTTGAAACGCTATGGGGTCACTCATTTGCTTTCGATGGCCTATCATCCACAAAGAAGTGGGCAGGTAGAAAATTTGAATAGGGGGATTAAGAGGATTCTGGAGAAAACGGTTGGAAATAGTTGCATAGACTGGTCCGACAAGTTAGATGACGCATTGCGGGCTTTCCGAACCGCTTATCAGACACCTATTGGGACTACTCCCTTTAGTTTAATTTATGGGAAAGCGTGTCATCTACCTGTCGAGCTTGAGCACAGAGCCTATTGGGCGTTGAGGGCAGTCAATCTTGACTTGCTGGCTGCAGGGAAGAAGCGGTTTCTTCAAATTCACTAGTTAGAGGAGTTACGCGATGAGGCGTACGAGAAATCGTGGGCGTACAAAGAGCGCACCAAGGAGCTACATGATAAGTTCTTGAAGCAGGTGAAAGAGTTCAAGTGTGGGGAGAAGGTGTTGCTGTATAATTCTTGGTTGAAGTTGTTTCCGGGAAAGCTGAGATCGCGTTGGTGTGGACCGTATGTGGTTACGCAGGTGTTCCCATACGGAACGATAGAGGATGAGAATGAGGACGGTCAGAGATTCAAGGTCAATGGACATCGTTTGAAATATTTTGTCGAGGGACCGACCGATGAGAGAGAGGAGGAGGTACTAGACCTCCCGGTTGCTAGCACGTGAGAGTTTGATTGCGCACTCGGGTTTTCGTCCGAGTTGTAGAGTTTGTATAGTTTTCGTAGTAGTAATTTTATTTTTATCTTTTGTGTACTATGAGTCTAAATTAGTTGGTTTGAGGCAGTTTTGTCTTTGTGTCAGTTTTACGCTTGGGTTTGCTTTGTTTTGTTTGTGCAGGTTTGGAGGATATCGCGCGTACTCAATTTCCATTCGGGTGGCGATTTCGAGCTTATATCATATTGTAAAGGGCAGCCCCAGCATATTAGTTTGGTCGACTGAGAAGAAAATGCTATACGGTCGTGTACGGGTTTAAATTGAAGACGCGTGCAGCTGGTACTGATTTTTATCCTAACCAGCTAAGTCCTTTCCAACTCCTTGTATTTTTTTTTAGGTTGTTATTTCTTATTTATTTTTAGTGGTCTTCCATCCTACATTGAAAACAATGTAGAGGCTAAGTGTGAGGATGAGAAACTACATTTTCAAGTAGAGTTGATTAAAAATAGAAAATTGAAAAATCCAAAAAAAAATGAAAAAAAAAAGTGAAACTGTCCTTGATTAAGAGTTTGCAGATAAATACGGAAAATGATAGTAAATTCAAGTATGTTCAGTTCTCAAATAATAATAATATGAGGATAAAAGGTTAAGCACATGTCTTATTTGGGATGTGTGGGTAGGCTCTTCCGGTTCGGTCCTTTGAGCTGAAAATAATTAACATGTTAGGATACTGGTGGGGGCTCATCTGGGAGAAACGGAGAAATAGAAACCGCCAATAATAATATAAGGAATACCGTTATAAGCTAAAAGTCTTAGAATTTTTAATCAAAAAAAAATTAAAAATTATGCAACATTGAATAAATGAGCTAGATTGAATAAAAACAAGGCATGTGTAATCTTTATTGGGGTGGTGACTCTGATTTAGATTTTCTCTAGATTGAGTTGAGAAAATTGCTAAATTACCGAAGCTCACGTTGTCGCTCTCGGGGATGATGACTCTGGTTGAGACAGCCTCTGGGTTAGGTATGCAAAAAGTCTAGTGCTCATGAAAGAAAAAAAAAAAAAGAAAAGCTTGATTTTAAATTCTTTGAATTTTGGTATAAAGCGGTTAGGAAATAGCCAATTGGTTGTTTCTTTTATTTCATAAGCTTGAGGCGGGATTAGGTGGAACCGTGACTCTCTAGTGTGAGACCTCAGGTTGACTAACTGAACTTGAACATAATTGAACATGATAAGGGCTTAGGAACCGGTGTTGAGTTTAAGTGGATCGTATACCTGCAATCGTAAGTTAACATGTGTTTGATTTTTAAATAAATAATCTGAAATTTTGAGATCGAATATTTCCGTTGACTATGATTCTGTAGCATATATCTTTTTCGGGGACGAAAAAAGGTTAAATGTAGGGATATTTGATGTGGTCCAAATTATACATATATTTATATAAATATTCCTATACTTTTGTGTAGATTTAGGGTTGTTTTAAATATATTATACTCAAAACTGGTTTATATTTGGAGTTTGAAGATATAAAAAAAACAAGCTAAAAAGGTGTATTTTGTCTCAGAAGAAACGTTGTATCTGATTAAAGGTTGAAGTGGATTTAAGTGAGAAAATAAATGAGACATTAAACTTTTTTTTTTACTTCTCAATCGTAGGTGACTTTGCAAAAGCTAGAAGATCATGTTTGTCATACATTAATTACGAGTTTGAAGTAATAATGATATAAAAAATAAAGGCTGCGAGAATAATTGATGTTTGAAATTAAGAGGAGCTGAGAATCATTATGAATGAATGAAATTAATTATGCAAGTGATGGTGGACTTCTGGAGATATTATAAATACTATAAAGAAAAGAAAGAAAGTTGCGAGGAAGTATGCAGAACAAGGTGGACAAAAGAATTAACTGGGGTGGACATTATGAATCACTTAGAATTCTTGAACATGCAAAAGTCCATGCTAGCCCTCATATATTTCCCATATGGCACTGATGTTTTGTTTGGGCTGAGTGGGGAGGCGCAAGGCTTTTGGCCCTGCCTTTAGTGTTTCACTTGGGCTTATAGGTCGCAAACGTGATATTGCAAGAGATTATATAAACGCAAGAAAAAAAAGGGCAGGGAGGAGGAGAGAACTAGAGGCTGGTGACGGCAAAAGGAATTGAGGGAGAAAAAAGAAGCATACGACAGAAGGAATAAAAAGACAATCTGAAAGCGTGAAGTGAGGAACTTGGTTTAGAGTATTGACTGTTTTGGTTAGACTTTCGTTTATTGTTTCGGTTTGACAAAACTTAAATATTATAGACATGTTTTCTGATTCGGTTCACTTTAATATTATTTTTGTTTTGTTGTTGAACATGAGTAGCTAAACTTTTAAACTGCTTAGGATGAGATGAACTAGTTGATTGTGACGTTATTTTGACTCGGTTATGGCTATTTTATGCTATTTACATAATCTTGTCTTGAAATTGATATTGTTATTGCATGTTTTTGTGGTTGTGTTGATTTTTTATTAATAAATTCATCGGTTTAGGCATATAGAAATATTCCCTAGACTTAGAGTTTAATTTGAATCGTGGAATTCTTAGGGTTTTCGGTTTGAGTCTTGACTTTAGAAATAAATCAAGTTAATCAATAATTAAAACTTGCATCCTCATCTTTTGACTCGAGAGACGATTAGGTGTGCTAGGTTATTAGTTAATCCTTGTTGGGTAGATTGGGTGACCGATAGCTCGGGCTCGTTTATTTCATTACGTTTAGGGTTTCCTAGGATTTCAGTTTTCAAGATTTGATTTGCTTCGTGAATAGAGGGTTTTGGGGTGAGATAGATTTCATTATTTAATATTCGTTGGATTTGGTGTCGATAGGTCGAGCAGTTTCATTCTAGCACTTCGCATTTTGTCCATATCTTTCGGTAATACATCTCTAGCGGGAGGTTGTTCGGGTAGATTAGGATACTTAGCCACTGCCGTAGTTAAGATAGCGTTGCATGATTCTAGGGATTCGACACCTAGGTAGTTCCTTCTCATAATATTCGACAGCTCCCGAGTTCGTTTGTGTGTTGCGTTTGTCAGTTTGTTTACCATTTTATAATTAATTAGGTTGTTAGTGAAACATCAAAACCAAACTTAAAATTGACTTTGTATTCGATAACGATTCAGTATCTAGGGTTTGCCCATAGTGTCCACGGATTGATATCTGATCTTGCCATCTACACTACACTGCGACCGGTGCACTTGCCGATTGTGTGTGGTTTAGTAGCGAATCCATTTTAAAACTTGTTCGAATTTAATATATACATTTTCACACATCAATGACGAATCAGATTTCTTTTCCTACACACAAAGATAAACGACACTTAGTAAAATTTTCAAAAATTTCAAGTTCATCATCAACTCGTACAAATTGCCATATTTTCCAATTCGTACGAATTGGTTTAACAAATTTACTACAATGTTAACACAACACTTCGTACGAATTGACACATAACAAATCATTCAGACTTTGTGAAACACTTCGTACGAATTGAACTAAATCACTTCGTACGAAGTGATCATCTCCTTCAAAAACCTGCAACTAAATCTTTCATTTGATTTTTAACAATTGAAGGTCCAAACACACTCTATTGACACCGATTACCAAGTCTTTATCGTCAATTTTATGTTTTAGCCTTTCAACTAGTCAGATTTAGCATTTTAAGTTTAAGATCGTTCAAACTTCGGTTAAAACTTGAAATCTCACCTTTCCCATTGTAATAGGTGTGCTGATCACCTAAAACAATCCAAGATTTGATCTATACACGTTTTAAATCGTTTCAAATCTTCAGATCGCACAAACTTCTCTCTCAAACAACGCACAGTAAACTGATATCCAATTCGTATGAATTGTGGTATTTGTAGATCTGAGACACTTCGTACGGATTGGGTATCCAATCCGTACTAATGAAACACTTCGCAATTCGTACAAACTGAAAATGAAATTTCAATTTTATTTTAACTCAAGTCATTTTTAACCAATTTTTCTCAGTTTTATCAATCCACTTAGTTGACAAGTCCAAGTTAATGACCCTGGTTAACCAATTTGTCTACCGGGTCCAAATTAATGACCCTGGTTGGACACCATATGAACAAACTGACATTTTCGAAAATGTAAAGTTTAAAATTAATGAACTTTTAATCGTTTCAAAATCATTTTCATCTCTTCAGATTAGCTCCCAACCCGTTGTCCTCCAGTTTTCTCAATTTTCAGCACCATTCAGATTCTGAAGATCCGTTTTCTATCATCGGTTGTCAAAACTAAGATAGAAACAAAATCTTTTTGAATTTTCAAAAATTTATGCTAAAACACTCCTAAAATCTTTGTGGGTTTTAATCTGAAATATAAATGAACTATGTACAAATATATTTACAGATATATTTTTGTGAGTTCGCATTCGAGGATCATATCAGTTATCTGAGACATATTACCAGTACCGTTGACCTTTTAAGACTTTAAGTTTTTAAACAAATTTACCTAGATTGTCAGTACACTTGTCCATTTAAACTTCAACACATTTCTCAATTGTTCCAAGATACGATTGGTAACATTAAGAAACTTGACTTAACTGTGTCTCCCACCTTAGAATATACTCCCGTATCAAGATTCCCTAGATTTCATCTTATAGGTGAGTATAGCTTAACTGGTATCTGTATATAGGTTATGCGAGACCTTGAGAGCTCAGGTTAGTACCACTATACATACAAAGAGATGAAGGCTCGATTTTAAGGTAGTGTTCCAATATAGAATCTTTTGTACTGCAATTGTTGGATCCTTCGATACTTACAATTTTTTGTAGTTTTTGCGGTTTTTAGGCCAAAGTATTCTACAAGTTCTAGGCCATTGCTTTCGCAATATCAGAAGAACTCGTATAATACCCCAGATATCAATTATCTATAAAGACCTAATATCTCAGAATCAGGCAATCTCTCATACGAAATTTCGTAGTACCAAGTCTGTATATCCGAGAGATGTTAATCCGCACATTAAGAAGTTGTTAATTTAGGTTTATATCCCGGAAACAATCTACTAAACGTGCAAAGCCTACTGTCATATCCACAATAATTGTTTAAACTATTTAAACTTTACAATTCTTTAGCATACTGTGATAGTCCACTTACATACTATCATTTCCTCTTTTACACAAAACTCTTTTTGTCTTTTTCATGTTTTTGTACAATTTTTAAGTTTATATGTTTTTGTATTTTCTACACCATTTCTCCCCCTAAAATCAAAAACATATTTTTGGATCGTGATCCGGCAGTTCTAAACGGAAGCTTGGGCAAGACGTAACCGATTCGGTAGAATTTTATTAAGAAAGGAGTAGAAGCAGAGTCAGCGGAAGCATATGTTCATTCATACCAAAAGGGTATACATCTTGTCGGGCTGGCGAAGATCCTGGAGAGATTCCGCCAGCGTCTCCCCTAAGGGAGCCTCCAAAACATACATTACAATGAACATACTGTAACATCCGTCGAAAAACGGGTTTTCAAAACCCGCTCGTTTATTAATCGAATAGTTAATTCAAGTTTTCGTTGCTTATTTAATGCTATTTTTAATTTTAAACAATACATAATTAATAAATATATTAGAATTTATAAACTATAACTAATAAACCATAAAATCGGTTGAAGAAAAAAAATAAAAGCCGCTGCCAGGTTTTGAACCCGGGTCAGCCGGCTCACTTAACACACAAACAACTTAACCACTCCGCCACTTGGTTCTTTTGTGTAAACAAGGAATCATATAAAACTTAAGTTACCCGTGAATTCATCTGTTTGTGCCAAAACTGAAACTGATAATCGGCTTTCAACTATCCAGACGTTTGAGTGATCGTGAGTTACTGATTATAACCGATAAATCAATTGCTGCCCACGTTCTAATCAATTCAGCCTTCAATTTCTTCGATTCATATGATTTTTGGAGTTGAAAACCGAAATCATTTACTTCCTGATTTACTCTAACAATATCATCGTCTCATAATTCGGAAACACTCACAGAACCTTCAATTTCACTTTCGCTCTAATTTCTGTTCGTCGGAAACGTTTTCTGATATCGCCGGACTTTCGCCGGAAAACCGTGACATTCATCGAATCAGTAAATTTCTCAATTCTTTCATCTTCTATCCATTGTTAGACTTTTACTAACTCAAATCCTTCAATCAGAATCGGTCCCAGACGACATTGTCGGATAATCTGCACCCGCCGGAAAATCTCTGAAAATTCCGAAATAGCGTTGTGAATCGGTACAAACATCAAAACTCTCTGATAATTCTTGTTTAGTCATTTAATTTCACAATTAGTTAATCAAAACTGTTAATTGGTCCGCTCAGACGGAATTCATAAAACAGAGCCGACGACTTTGCCGGAGTTCTGAGAAAATCATCTTTCCGGTACATTCATTTCCAAAACCTTCTCTGTCCATTACATTTCAATCATTTATAATTTTCGTTAATCGAATTAAACAAGAACTGTCGAACATCTGTTGTCTGTGTCTTTGAACGAAGAAGATGAAGTCGAACCTAATGTATAAGTGTAACTAAAACAAGATATTAAACCGGGTTAGACACATAGTCCAGCGGTGGACTGTGTGCAAATACATAGCGCACGTCACGAGTTCGAATCTTACAAACGCACCGGCTTTCCGAATTAAAACCAATTTTTTTGTTACTGAATTAGAGTAGGACCCAGGATGTTCTTAAGATTAATTTAAATTGTAAGTTTAACAGATAAGTCACACAGCCCAACTGGTTGGGCTGTGCGCTTATAAACCAAGGGATCCGAGTTCGATTCGGTTTCCCTGCAACCGGTTCAATCATTTAAATTCTTTTAGTATAAATCGAATAAATTAAAACATTTAATTAGTATATATATATAATTAAAACTTAGAATATTTCGGGTTAGACACGTAGCTCAGTTGGTAGAGCTGCGTGCACGCGTACGAGAGGTCACAAGTTCGAACCTCACTCAGCGCAAACAAACACAAGTCCGAACCAGTCAACAGTCAAAGTCAACAGTCAACCCAAAAAGTCAACATTTTTTTATATTTTTATTTATTTATTTAATTTAAAAATCAATTAAAAATATTTAAAAATAATATTTTTAAAGTTAGAAAATGACCTTAAACTCACAAAAATAAATCTAAAAATCCTATTAAAATTGTTAATAAAATCCACTTATTTACCGTACCTTTTCGTTATTATTTAGGCTAGTTATTCCTCGTCGATCAACTCTCTAAACTCGTGCGCATTCAACATCATCAAACGAACGCACCCAATGTGAGTGAATCTCTACAAATTCCCCGTTTTAATCACATTTTGGGGTGTATCATGTGTCTTATTATTTATTACATTTAAACACTTGTGCATCCATCATATCCATGATCAAATGTGTATTCAATATGTATCAACTGTTTGTGTGGTTAATGTTTAGATTAAATTTATCATTTTCAGTACATACATCATCATAGGCCGTCTGTTCCCCATTACCTATGAGCGGAACCGTTCCCCGTTACCTATGAGCGGAACGTGGCGTTGCCAACATACAATCGGCTCCGTTTGATTGAGCCTTGATCGCACATACATCATCATAGGCCGTCCGTTCCCCATTACCTATGAGCGGAACGTGACGTTGCCAACATATACATTATCATTCATGTCATATATTCATGCAAGGTGGTTGGTTATTGTTTGTTATTGTATGTTTATTTACGTTTGCTCACATATGATTATTGCACAATTTTTCCATATTAAATATAACAAGAAATCAATAATAAATGTTTTCTAACAAGGTTCACTCGCCAACTTTTGTTGACCCAAAAACCCCCATTTTTTACACATGATATAGGTGATCCAGTTGCAGCAAGAAACATATAGGACGGCTTAGAAGAATAAATCGGTTTAGGCTTTGGATTCTTTATTTAGTTACTTTTTCCTTGTAATTGTATGAACTTGTTTGGAATATTGAAGTTGAAATTTTGAATTTAATAAATATGAAACATAATAGTAAACATCATGAGCTTTGGTGATAACCCAATTATGCCCCGATTCTTATTCCGCTGTGGGTCGGGGTGTGACAGATTGGTATCAGAGCCATGACTATAGGGATATAGGATATGTTATTAGTCCCTTAGAGCCTATACTATAGTTGATTAGAAATGTTTAAATTGTTTATGTGTTGCATACAAAATTCATGATGTTTATATGCTTTATGTTTATTGTTACATTCAATGTTATGCGAGCATGTTCATAAGTACATATTACTATACAATGCTCATCATGAATCATATCCTCATAACATATCATATCCATGAGAGCACACACCACACAATTTCCATGATTTTTGCAACGATTTTTGTATTTTTTCAAATCACATCAAAGTGAGTTCTCATGACGGGCATGTAGTAACTGGAAGGGTACAAGTACCGGTAGTCGGAACGTCCTGTCTAGGCTTGGCATTCGTATAAATCCAAAATAAAGGACCAGTTTGCCTACCTGGGGACTAACGATGAGAGTACGAAGGACCTATTAGGCCAAAGCATGCTATACCAAACGTCGTGTGAGCTAACCCCACTTTGAGTTGTCATTGTGTCTACACCTGGACACCCTCCGACCATACATCTCGCAAACATATTTCATGGTTTTCATTCGGGTGATGCGAGTGTTAAACCGCCAACACCAATGTGAATCCTATTAAGCCAATAGTCATGGGGGCCCACATGACTATACAGGTGATGGTAAGGGGGACATTGGAGGCCCAAACATGAGCAAACCCAAGACATCCTATGGATGTAGTTGCATTATTGATGTTTATGTTATTTTTTTTACGACGACACCTAAAAAGACTCCTTAAACTCACAATCTTCTTATGTATGTTCCTGTAGATGTCGGCTAGGCAATAACGTGGGGGTAGAAGGTCCAAAGGTCAAACGAATGCTTGGCCACCCAAATCGCAAAACAAATGGCCGCGGTGCTTCCTGACATCGTAATTCAAGTCTAACAGGCTCTCGCCGCAAATCCCATCATCCTCCCCATCAAGAAGACCAGAACGTCGACAACCCTCCCTCCAAAAAGTGCTCTTACAAACACTTCAAGTCTTGCGATCCCCCAAAATTTGAAGGGTCCGAAGGTGTCACTGCTCTCCTCCACTGGTTTGAGGAAATGGAAAACACCTTCCTCAATTGCGATTGTCCCGAGGATCGCAAGGTACGTTACGCAACCGGGAGACTATTTGGAGTAGCTCTTACCTGGTGGAATACAGAAAAAGGTAAGAGAGGAATCGAAGATGCAATGGCCTTAACATGGGAGGAGTTAAGGGAAATCATGACGAGACGCTTCTGTCCAAGAAGCGAGATCAAAAAGTTAGAGGATGAATTCCACTCGTTAAAGTAAAAGGAAGGTGATCATACTTCCTACAACAAAAGGTTTCTAGAGTTGAACCAAATGATCCACAACTTGTTCACCCCAGTATACCGCTTAGTCAAACACTATATTCGAGGCCTCCCCTCGAAAATTCAAGACTCAGTTCTAAGCACTTCGCCTGCAACACTTGAAGCTGCTATGGAACTAGCTACCAAGCTTACCGAGAATCGTATCCGTAACGGAAAATTTAAGGACGAGAAAAAGAAAGCCCCTATTGAGGGCCAAACTTCAAACCATTCCACCTCCTCCTCAAAGTTTGCTAGTAAGAGGAAACGAAACACCAGAAACTTTGCTGTCACACAAACAAATTTCCCTATCCCTGCTGCACCCATCACCCAAGTTGCCCCCTCACCTGCACCATATAAAAAGCCATACTCCGGCCCATACCCAAAATGCAACCGTTGCCAATACCATCACTTTCCTGATCATCCCTGCCAACATTGCACCGGCTGTGGCCGTGCAGGTCACACCATTCAAACCTGTCGCGCGCTTCAGCGAACGAACCGCAATCAACCCTCAACCCAAACCCACCATCAGATAGTGGGTCAAGCCCAACAACCTTTACTCCTACCGCCTGCCAACATGTAGCCCAATCCTACTACCAACCCAACTATCCCATGATGCAACCTATGCGGGCTTGTTACAACTGTGGAGACCCAAACCACTTCAGGAACACCTGTCCACACTTGGTGAACATCATCCATGCCCAAGCTCAAGCTAATCCAGTAAACCAGGCTAACCAAGCTCCTCCACCTGCAAGAGGAAGAGCTTTCAACATCAACGCAAATCAAGCTAGGGCTGACAACAATGTGGTTAACGGTACGTTTCTCATCAATGGTAGTTATGCATCCATGTTATTTGATACTGGTGCGGATAAGCGTTTTGTGTCCTTAGAATTTGAACCCATCCTCAACCAAACTGGTGATAAACTCATGGAATCCATAACGGTAGAAGTTGCTGACGAAAAACCGGTCTCATTAAAACTCTATTATACGCAATTGTACTCTCACCCTAAACGATCACGATTTTCCAGTTGACCTCATACCTATGAAGTTGGGAAGTTTCGACATTATAATTGGTATGGACTGGCTCAGCCAACATCATGCTGAAGTTGTATGCCGCAAAAAGTTCATTCGCATTGTAACATTTGTCAAAAACGGGTTTTCCAAACCCGCTCCGTTTGTAATCGAATATCAAGTTATAAATGTTTTGTTGCGTATTTATGTCCATTTTAATTTTTAATGATGCCTAATTAATAAACAAACTAGAATATAAAAGTTATAATTGATAAAAAGTAAAAATAAAATAAATAAAAAGAAAAATAGGCTGCCGGGACTCGAACCCGGGTCAGCCGGGTTTAAGCTCAAAGACTTATCACACACACATATAACCACTCCGCCACTTGTTGTTTTCTGTAAATTCTAGGAAACAATTAAATTTTATGGTCAAGCATAAAGCAATCTGGTTACGCCAACTGTAACCGAAATCGGTCACCAAACGTCCAAAAACGTTTGATTGTTCGCGGTTTACTATAACCGCTACACCGATCAATTTAGCTTTGAATGGACTTGAATTCAAGAGTGGATCGGTTTTAATAACCGAAAACTTGCATTTTCTGAATTACTCCAATCATAGACTCCTCTCGCGACTCAAACACATCTGCAGACCTTCAAATTTCACTTTCGCAATACTTTCAGTTCGCCGGAGAAGCTATTTGAACTCGCCGGACTTTCGCCGGAAAACCGTGTTTTCCATCAATTCAGTAAGTCTCTCAATTCTTTCTTTGTCTATCAGTTGTTAAGCTATTGCTAACTCAAAACCTTCAATCGGAAACAGTTGCAGACGTCGATATCGAATAATTCACTCTCGCCGGAAAACTTCTGAAAATTCTTATCTTCCGGTGTAAAACGGTATCGTCATTCAAACCTTCTGATAACTCTTGTTTAGTACTTCAATTACGAACTTAGCTAATCAAAACTGTTAATTTGTTCGCTCAGTCGAAGTTCATAAAAACAGAGCTGACGACTTGCCGGAATTCTGAGATAAATCATTCCTCCGGTATGTCTACTTCCAAAATAGTCTCTGCCATTTCATTTTAGTCTTTTGAATGTTTGTCAATCAAATTAAACAAGAAACAATAGAGTAATTGTAGGCTGTAATTCGGTAACGAAGAAGACGAAGTTAGGTTGATTATAAGTTTAATATAATTTGGATATTATCTCGGGTTAGACACACAGTCCAGCGGTGGACTGTCTGCATATACATATCACACGCCGCGAGTTCGGTCCTTGACACACGTATGCTCTGTAATAAAAATGTTTTATTTTTCTAACTGAACCGGATTAACTCACGGTAATTGTTAAGTATAATAAAGATCGGTATATTAACCTGGTTAGACACACAGTCCAGCGGTGGACTGTGTGCAACACTAACTCACAGGTCCCGGGTTCGAGACCTGTTGCACGCTCCGGTTCGATGATTTAAAACACTTTTTGAAAATAAAAGAATTTTGAATAAACTGAATTGGTATATAAATATAATTAAAAACAGAATTATTTCGGGTTAGACACGTAGCTCAGTTGGTAGAGCTGCGTGCACGCGAACGGGAGGTCTCGGGTTCGAGTCCTGCCCGGCGCATACATTCACACAATAGAACCGGTCAAACAGTCAATGGTCAATGGTCAACGCAAAAGTCAACATTTTTTTATATTTTTATTTATTTAATTTAATTCAAAAAAATCAATTAAAAATACTTAAAAATAATGTTTTTAAAGATAGGATATAGCCTTAAACCCACAAAAATATATCTAAGAATCTTATTAAAATTATTAATAAAATCCACTCATTTACTATATCTTCCGTTATTATTTAGGTTAGTTAATCCTCGTTGTTCAATTCTTCAAACTCGTGCGCATCATCATCTCCAACCGAACGCACCCAATGTGAGTGAATCTCTACAAATTCCCCGTTTTAATCACGTTTTTTGGGTGTATCATGTGTCTTACCATTTATTATATTTAAATCATTGTGCATACATCATATCATGAACAAATGTGTATTCAGCTTGTATCAACTGTTGTGTGGTTATTGTTTAGATTTAATTTATTATTTTCAGTACATGCAATTTCATAGGCCGCCGCTTCCCATTACATTATGAGCGTTGAGCAGTTCCCCATTACGTTATGAGCGTGAACATGGCGTTGCCAACATACGATCGGCTCCGTTTGATTGAGCCTTGATCGCACAGACATTCATCATAGGCCATCAGTTCCCCATTACATTATGAGTGCGAACGTGACGTTGCCAACATATACAGTTTCATTCATGTTATATATTCATGCAAGTTCATATGTTATTGTATGTTATTGTATATTATTGTTTGTGGTTGTTATTGCTATTTTTGATTATTTACATTTGCTCACATATGACTATTGCACAATTTTTCCTTGATAAAAATAACAAGAAATCAATAATAAATGTTTATCTAACAAGGTTCACTCGCCAACTTATGTTGACCCAAAACCCCCCATTTTTACACATGATACAGGTGAACCAGCTGCAGCAAGAAACACATAGGATTGGCTTAGAAAAATAAACTGGTTTAGAGCTTGGATTGTTTAGTTGGTTATTTTTCTTTGTATTTGTATGGACATGTTTGGATTATTGAGAATGTAATTTTGACTTTAATAAATATGAAACATATTAGTAAATATCATGAGCTTTGGTGATAACCCATGCGGGTCGGGGTGTGACACGCATTCCTCTTGCAAACGGTCAGACTCTACGAATCTTTGGAGAAACCCCTTCGAAAGGACTCAAATTAATGTCCTGTCTTCAAGCCCGAAAATATCTCCGCAAGAATTATGTCGCATTCCTAACTCATGTCGTCAAAAAGGGAATCAAGGAGAAGAAACTCGAAGACATCCCAGTAGTAAAAGATTTTCCGCAAGTTTTTCCTGACGACATTTCAGGACTTCCTCCCGGGGAGAGAAGTCGAATTCCGCATTGATCTTATACCTGGAGCTACACCAGTTGCAAAATCTCCTTATAGGTTAGCCCCATCCGAAATGCAAGAGCTAGCCAGTCAACTGCAAGAGCTGACTGACAAAGGATTTATACGTCCTAGCTCATCGCCTTGGGGTGCACCTGTCCTATTTGTGAAGAAGAAAGATGGAACGTTTCGCATGTGTATCGACTACAGAGAACTCAACAAGTTAACGGTCAAGAACCGCTACCCATTACCTCGCATCAATGATCTTCTAGACCAACTTCAAGGCGCCATCTGTTTTTCAAAAATCGACCTTCGTTCTGGTTATTATCAACTCAGAGTACATGAAGAAGACGTCCCAAAGACCGCCTTCCGAACTCGTTATGGTCATTATGAATTCATGGTCATGCCATTTGGTTTAACCAACGCCCCAGCTGTCTTCATGGATCTAATGAATAGAGTCTGCAAACCTTATCTCGACCATTTTGTTATAGTCTTCATCGACGACATCCTCATCTACTCAAAGTCTAAGTCTGATCATGAACGACACCTTCGACTCATCCTTACACTCTTAAGGACAGAAAAGCTGTACGCTAAGTTTTCGAAATGTGAATTCTGGTTAAGGGAAGTACAATTCCTTGGACACGTTGTCAATGACAAGGGAATTCATGTTGATCCCTCAAAAATCAAGGCAGTACAGGAATGGCAAGCGCCACGTACACCTACCGAAGTAAGATCATTTCTTGGTTTGGCTGGTTATTATCGCCGTTTCATTGCAAATTTCTCCCGTATCGCTGTACCACTCACAGCTTTAACACATAAAGGAAAACCTTTCATATGGGGTCCAAACAAGAAGAAGCCTTCCAAACCCTTAAGCAAACGCTTTGTGACGCACCTATCCTCACACTTCCTGAAGGTTGTGATGACTTCGTGGTTTATTGCGACGCGTCAGGGTAGGGACTAGGCTGTGTACTGATGCAAAGAGGAAAAGTGATAGCTTATGCTTCTAGACAACTCAAAATTCATGAGAAGAACTACACCACCCACGACCTGGAACTTGGAGCCGTTGTGTTCGCTCTTAAGATATGGAGACATTACCTCTACGGTACTAAGTGTGAGATATACACTGACCACAAGAGCCTCCAACATATCTTCAACCAAAAGGAGTTAAACATGAGGCAACGAAGATGGGTCGAACTTCTTAATGACTACGACTGTGAAATTCGGTATCATCCGGGCAAGGCAAACGTGGTGGCCGATGCGCTCAGTCGAAAGGGTTATGCGAACTCCATTCGTCTTCTATGTTCGCAAATAATAACCGACATCAAAGATCAAATCCGAGAAGCCCAACATGTATCAGTAACGGAAAACGACGTACGTAAGAAGCTGTCTTGTGGAGCTGAACTTAAACGAAACTAAATCTGACGGTATTCTGTACTATCTAGATCGCATATAGATTCCCGATCACAATAACCTTCGTGCTTTCCTTATGAATGAGGCGCACAAAACACGATACTCTATACACCCAGGAGCCGACAAGATGTATCAAGACCTTCGATACACCTACTGGTGGCCTGGAATGAAAAAGGATATTGTTGTTTTTGTTTCCAAGTGCCTTACATGTTCCAAAGTAAAAGCTGAACATCAAAGACCCTCAGGACTTCTAGTCCAACCCAAAATACCTGTATGGAAGTGGGAAAACATAACTATGGATTTCATTACCGGGTTACCTCGCACCTCCAGTGGGTATGACACTATATGGGTAATCATTGATCGTCTTACAAAATCAGCTCATTTCATTCCGATTCGCGAGGACTTCAAGAACGAGAAGTTAGCTCGTATCTACATCAGCGAGATCGTAAGCCGTTATGGTGTACCTTTAAGCATTATTTTAGACCGTGATGGTCGTTTCACTTCACGAACATGGCAAGCCGTACAAGCCGCTTTGGGTACACGATTAGACCTCAGTACCGCTTATCATCCTCAAACTGATGGACAATCTGAACGCACCATCCAAACACTTGAAGACATGCTTCGAGCATGTGTCATAGACTTCAAGGGAAATTGGGACGCTCATCTACCATTAGTTGAATTTTCGTACAACAACAGCTATCATTCAAGTATCGGCATGGCACCTTTCGAAGCTTTATATGGTCGTAAGTGCCGATCTCCAGTATGTTGGCACGAAATTGGAGAAGCTCAAATCACCGGTCTAGAATTGATTCAAGAAACCACAGACAAGATCCATCAAATTCGAAATAATCTTCTAGCGGCACAAAGTCATCAAAAGAGTTATGCAGACAAACGACGAAAGCCCTTGGAGTTTAACATTGGTGATCAAGTACTTTTAAAAGTATCACCGTGGAAGGGAGTAGTTCGTTTTGGCCAGAAGGGCAAGCTAGCACCACGCTACATAGGACCTTTCAAGATACTCGAAAGAGTAGGACCTGTAGCATACAAGCTTGACTTACAAGAAGAACTCAACAGAATTCACCCCACGTTCCACGTATCAAACTTAAAGAAGTACCTCGCCGATGAAAACCTCCATATTCCCCTAGAAGATATTCAGATCGATGAATCTATGCACTTCATTGAAAGACCAGTAGAGATCATAGACTTCGGAGAAAAACGTTTAAGACGGAGTCGTATTCCAATTGGTAGGGTACGCTGGGAGTCGAAACGAGGACCTGAGTTTACTTGGGAACGTGAAGACTCAATGCGCGAAAAATACCCGCATCTTTTTCCTGTTACCACTACAACTTAAATTTCGGGACGAAATTTCTAAAAGTAGGGGATACTGTAACATCCGTCGAAAAACGGGTTTTCAAAACCCGCTTCGTTTATTAATCGAATAGTTAGTTCAAGTTTTCGTTGCTTATTTAATGCTATTTTTAATTTTAAACAATACATAATTAATAAATATATTAGAATTTATAAACTATAACTAATAAACCATAAAATCGGTCGAAGAAAAAAAATAAAAGCCGCTGCCGGGTTTCGAACCCGGGTCAGCCGGCTCACTTAACACACAAACAACTTAACAACTCCGCCACTTAGTTCTTTTGTGTAAACAAGGAATCATATAAAACTTAAGTTACCCGTGAATTCATCTGTTTGCGCCAAAACTGAAACCGATAATCGGCTTTCAACTATCCAGACGTTTAAGTGATCGTGAGTTACTGATTATAACCGATAAATCAATTGCTGCCCACGTTCTAATCAATTCAGCCTTCAATTTCTTCGATTCATATGATTTTTGGAGTTGAAAACTGAAATCATTTACTTCCTGATTTACTCTAACAATATCATCGTCTCATAATTCGGGAACACTCACATAACCTTCAATTTCACTTTCGCTCTAATTTCTGTTCGTCGGAAACGTTTTCTGATATCGCCGGACTTTCGCCGAAAAACCATGACATTCATCGAATCGGTAAATTTTTCAATTCTTTCATCTTATATCCATTGTTAGACTTTTACTAACTCAAATCCTTCAATCAGAATCGGTCCCAGACGACGTTGTCGGATAATCTGCACCCGCCGGAAAATCTCTGAAAATTCCGAAATCGCGCTGTGAATCGGTACAAACATCAAAACTCTCTGATAATTCTTGTTTAGTCATTTAATTTCACAATTAGTTAATCAAAACTGTTAATTGGTCCGCTCAGACGGAATTCATAAAACAGAGCCGACGACTTTGCCGGAGTTCTGAGAAAATCATCTTTCCGGTACATTCATTTCCAAAACCTTCTCTGTCCATTACATTTCAATCATTTATAATTTTCGTTAACCGAATTAAACAAGAACTGTCGAACATCTGTTGTCTGTGTCTTTGAACGAAGAAGATGAAGTCGAACCTAATGTATAAGTGTAATTAAAACAAGATATTAAACCGGGTTAGACACACAGTCCAGCGGTGGACTATGTGCAAACACATAGCGCACGTCACGAGTTCGAATCTTACAAACGCACCGGCTTTCCGAATTAAAACCAATTTTTTTTGTTACTGAATTAGAGTAGGACCCAGAATGTTCTTAAGATTAATTTAAATTGTAAGTTTAACAGATAAGTCACACAGCCCAACTGGTTGGGCTGTGCGCTTACAAACCAAGGGACCCGAGTTCGATTCGGTTTCCCTGCAACCGGTTCAATCATTTAAATTCTTTTAGTATAAATCGAATAAATTAAAACATTTAATTAGTATATATATATAACTACAACTTAGAATATTTCGGGTTAGACACGTAGCTCAGTTGGTAGAGCTGCGTGCACGCGTACGAGAGGTCACAAGTTCGAACCTCACTCAGCGCAAACAAACACAAGTCCGAACCGGTCAACAGCCAACGGTCAACGGTCAACCCAAAAAGGCAACATTTTTTTATATTTTTATTTATTTATTTAATTTAAAAATCAATTAAAAATACTTAAAAATAATATTTTTAAAGTTAGAAAATGACCTTAAACTCACAAAAATAAACCTAAAAATCCTATTAAAATTGTTAATAAAATCCACTTATTTACCGTACCTTTTCGTTATTATTTAGGCTAGTTATTCCTCGTCGATCAACTCTCTAAACTCGTGCGCATTCAACATCATCAAACGAACGCACCCAATGTGAGTGAATCTCTACAAATTCCCCGTTTTAATCACATTTTGGGGTGTATCATGTGTCTTATTATTTATTACATTTAAACACTTGTGCATCCATCATATCCATGATCAAATGTGTATTCAATATGTATCAACTGTTTGTGTGGTTAATGTTTAGATTAAATTTATCATTTTCAGTACATACATCATCATAGGCCGTCTGTTCCCCATTACCTATGAGCGGAACCGTTCCCCATTACCTATGAGCGGAACGTGGCGTTGCCAACATACGATCGGCTCCGTTTGATTGAGCCTTGATCGCACATACATCATCATAGGCCGTCCGTTCCCCATTACCTATGAGCGGAACGTGACGTTGCCAACATATCCATTATCATTCATGTCATATATTCATGCAAGGTGGTTGGTTATTGTTTGTTATTGTATGTTTATTTACGTTTGCTCACATATGATTATTGCACAATTTTTTCATATTAAATATAACAAGAAATCAATAATAAATGTTTTCTAACAAGGTTCACTCGCCAACTTTTGTTGACCCAAAAACCCCCATTTTTTTACACATGATACAGGTGATCCAGTTCAGCAAGAAACATATACGACGGCTTAGAAGAATAAATCGGTTTAGGCTTTGGATTGTTTATTTAGTTACTTTTTCCTTGTAATTGTATGAACTTGTTTGGAATATTGAAGTTGAAATTTTGAATTTAATAAATATGAAACATATTAGTAAACATCATGAGATTTGGTGATAACCCAATTATGCCCCGATTCTTATTCCGCTACGGGTCGGGGTGTGACACATACACCCTTTATATATAGACATCAAGACCAACTCGTACGAACTGGGCATGGCTTGGTACCAAGTGGCTACACTTCGTACGAATTGACTACTCTTTGTACGAAGTGACCACTTCGTACGAAATGACATTATAAACTCCGTTCAATTCTACTTGGGTCGTGTTTTCGTATCTAATCTATACAATATTCAACACACGCTCTATCTAGCCTCTTCGTACAGTGACGAACACAAAGTGCATCAACAAAATCCAAAAAGAAAGATTACCTTGTCGTTGGTTCTTTTGGTTCTTTTTGTTGAAGAGGTAGATGTTTGCTGCAACTCGGATTCACTTCCATTTTGTCTTATGATATATTTTGACCGAATAGGGATATTCCCTCTCTCTTTATCTAACGCCCATCTTGAATTGTGGTTCAACTACATAAGAAGAGAAAGATAGTTACACTTCTGTCTACCACAAGGTTGAAGGCTTTGCCTAAAATATCAAAAACATTTAAAATTCAAGCAGATTCTTAAAATTCCTAAATGTGATGCTCTATCAATTGTGATTATAAGTATACTCTAGTTTTAGGTAGTTTCATTGGTGGTCAAATGTATCGTCAGTTTAAGCATTTTGTAAATCAACTAAGATCTCTAGCATATATACAACACATACTCTTATCTACCTAGAAAGTTCCCTTGAAGTTCGGAAAATGAATCCGCATTCCGCTTATTAGCCATTTCTTCATGAGCCAAATTATATCTTCCGTGTGTCACATAAGTTTAAAGATGTAATCAGCCCTACTTATATAAGTGCCTTTAATACGTTCAGTAGTTACAATATCCTCGTAGAAATAAAATTAAAAACCCCCTTGCTTAGTGTAAGTCCAGATATCTTCGTAGGATACCACAAACACAATCAAAGATGCGGAAAATAATGGAAAGTGTAGAACAAGAATGTCGATTGTATTATAATTGGAAAGTGCAGTACAAGAATGTCGATTGTATTATAATTGCACACAAACACAAAGGTTTGTCTAGTATAATATCGTTCAAGTAGCAAAACAACCAATAACCCTAACTCGCATCTCTAGCTCTCTAATGTCTCACTAAAGCTTAACCCTAATAATGAACTAAACATATCAGTATATAGGGTCCATGAATAACTCGACCCACATGGTCAACCCAAGCCCACTAGAAAGCTAAGTTCAATAACTATAATTGTGTTTGATAAAGACAAGCGTAAACCTACTCAATTTTATGGCCTTACAATATCCCCCTAGGTTTATGTTGTCTTTATCATGTCTCAGTGGGAAGATACTTCAATTCTTCATCCTCAAGCTCGGGTCTTTAGTTCTTCTTGAACATCATCAGCTTTTACTTGAACATCTTGTTTAAAAAGAATGCGAGAGGAGGATTCTCGTCAGCTCTTTTCTTCTTCAATCTCTTCTTTTTCAAGCAGGTTCACAGGTACTCCTTCGAAAGTACTATCATTGTCAGATGATGACTCGTATCTGGTTCTTCTGACTCAGGTACACATTTTTATTGTGATGTTTCATGCTTTGACAGCAACCAACAGCATCTCAATCTTCATCAACCCCTGTACCCGGAAAGTACCATATGAACACTTAGTACATCCAAGTCCTTGTACTCGGATTTCACAATTCAAAGTTCTCTCAATCTTGATGATCAATCAAATCTTCAAGAACGGTTAATTATTTTAATTTAAATAAAACGCTCTATTTTTGAATTTTTTGGTTTTATGAAAATAAAACACTATTTTTTGTAATTTTGAATTTTCTATTTTTTTAATTTTTCAAATAAACGAGAACACAAACAGAAATGAAAAATCTAACTCAACAATAACATTATACAATTACAATTACAATTGGATCAAAATCGTTTTCAGGCAGACCAAGGAACAACTTTCAGTGCGAACTTATTCAAGCTGGTCTTAGTGATTGCCAATATGTTTGTCAACTTAAACTTTAACACTCCTTTCAATTTTTAACTTCGTGATATGCTTATTCCCATACCATGACATACCCCCGCGATCAAGGTAAGCACAACGATTCCTCGTAGTAAGTGAGTATACTGAGTTCATCCTTTTTTATTTACAATGTTAGACTATTTGTGAACAGGTCAGTACTTTCGTACAGTAGAGTAACCAATATTTGTGTCCGACGAGGGTTAGGCAAATACCTTGTTGGTACGAATTTTGCTTTATAAGCTTCAAATAAATTCCCTCATTTTTAATTTATCTTCCTTTAAGGTTTTTGGCCTCTTGGCTCTTTTAAGATATCCTGACTGTGCCTAGGTCTGCATATAATCTGGATGCAACAGAAGGATAGCCAAGATATCCCCGGATGACTCATCAGCATATAGACCCAAAACCTTAGACATTGGCTATCTATCAACGCAAGATTTAAGATTATAAAATCATACACTGATGGTATGTTACCCACATGATACATAGTTCGTTATGTTTATATCACTTGGTATCTTTTATCTTTTGAGCGTTAAGCCTACCGACATATCACATTAAATCCTAGTTTTTTCAGCTATAGCGCCTTACATGTGTTAATCAAGCCCTTTAGCACGAACATTTATTTCATTTCCCATATATGCACAAACTCTTTTTGTCTCTTTTCCTTTTTCTTCCTATATCCCCCTAAATTGGTGCATAAATCTTATGCCCAAATTTACCTTATAAAGAAAATGTATGTACAAAAAGAAAAATGAAAGAAAATGAAAATATTTTTGTTGTTTTTGCTTAACCGTTCCGTCATCAGATTTCAGACTAATGAATATTAAGATTTGAGCATGAAATTTAAATTATACCTTTTCGTTGATTATCTTACCTCCCTTATCTCCTCCAAAGGAAACATATCAACTGAAAAATAGAACCTTTTGCAACAGTGAGATGTTACCCGTTAAGTCTGTGGAGCAACCGCTATCAACATTCCAAGGATTGTCAACAGCTCCTCTTTGGTTGTCCCTAAAAATAAGGAGATCAGTGCGACATTGGTACCCAGGCCATCATGGTCCTAGGATTTCCTGAAGCATCAACATAATATACTTCCTGTAAGTACATGTCCTCTTTTGTTTTAAGGATTGGTAATGTTGCTGCATTATGTTTTGCTTTCCAAATGTGTTTAGGCTTTTCTAATTTCTTACGTGCCTTTGGCAAAACAGTTTGCTTTTCAACCTTGTTAATTTTCAATACTTGTTTAGGTTTCAAAGCTTGTTACTTTTAGCTTTCACAACATTCCAATCCCCATCAGATGGTTTAACCTCGGGATGCTTATTCTTTATTGCCTTAGGCTTTTCAACCTTCATTGGCTTAGAATAAGATCTATCCCTTGGTGTAACCCTCTGATTCTATGTATAATATGGCACATAGGGACGATGTGTGCAATTTCGTGCAATGTGACCAGGTATGCCACAGTTGTAGCATGTTTGCTTCTTTACATAAGGAGCATATCCCGATCCATTCGACCCAACCGATGATGAATTTGAGTTATAAGATCTATTGGATGATTTATTTGCAGACTTTTCAAACTTTCCGCCCTGCTTCATATGTCTCTGTTTGCAACAGTTAGTACATTCACTGTTTTTATCTTTAACGACAGTGTTAGATTTTGCACTTTCATTTGAAATTGTTGGTTTTGGAGACATATTTATTTTTCACATATGGACGAGCATGAACAGACAAATTGGATGTTTTCAAACAAACATCGACAGTTTCTTGGCAAACAATATCATCCCCCTCAACCCAATCCTCTACCTTTACCTCATCTGCACACGAAGTAGAAGCATCCTTATCATTCTCACATTTAAACTCAGTGCTTAAGTTACATTCTTTTTGTTGTAGCTCTACTGAACCCTCTACTTTTAATTTAGCTACTCCAGAAGACACATCTGAATTCACTAGATTCAACTTATTCTAGTTTCATAGAATCAGTTGCTTCAGGTGATTCACATTTGGAGTTAGATGGTGCAGCTGGTTCAGTTGGTTCGTTTATCGATTCTACATTTTTCTCAAAACTCAATGTCTTTGTTTGCTTAGAGACATTTTCTGATTTAACAAAAACAGGTACAAACGCTGGTTCGATTGTTTTTGTCTCATTCTTTTTAGCCTTTGAGATTTTAACTTTTGAGGTCTTGACTGGCTCAACTTGCAGACCCTTAACCCCAACATAAACCATGTCAGGAATGTTTGCAATCTCCTCTTCAGTCATAGGAATAGTAGTGTAGGAATGATTGTATGGTGGAGGAATACTCACAAATCCTAGACCTTTATTCCTAGTTTCTTTCTTACTGAACTATAACTGTTTATTTATAATATTTTCAACTTTTCCCCTAGAAACATTGAATTTTCGAAAATTAAGATTTGTATTTTCATAAGTTAATTTTAATGAATCAAGTTCAGTAGTTAATTTTTCAGAAAGCTCTTTAAAATAGAGATGCCTACACTTCTCTTGACTCAAATCTTTATGCAACTTTCGGATATCAAGTTTTTTTTTGTCTCCACCATACCTTGTATCCATTAATTTTCTTTTTGATCTGATATAAATCAGATTTGAATAACTGCAGTTGCATAATTAAGGAACTGGCATGTTCTTTGTAGCAACTTACCTTTCTCTACAGGCATCAGTACAAAAAGTATTATCAACACATACCTCAGTTGAAGTAGGAGTGAAGTCATGAATCTGAGTGCCTGCACAACAACCTGATTCTGAATCCGGCGATGAATCAGCAGGAGTGGGTGAGCAAACTGCAGCAGATGTGTTACCTTGAGCCTTATGGTTGTTAGCCTTATCTTATGATTTGATGAGTGGGATAAGCTCCCCCGGCTTCATTTTGTAATGGTTGGTTGTCAATAAGATCTGATTAATATTTCTAAACCAGCTACGCTTTGCCCGATCTGGAATACTTTTTAGAGCATCCAGAAGCTTCTTGTTGCCCCTATAAGTAGAGACCACAATTTATGCATTCTTCATTTCAGACAGTAGTTCAGCAAACCGTCCAATAAGTGCTTCTATAGATTCACCAGTAATATAACTGAAATCTTCAAGTTTCTGCTTAAGCACATCACTTTGAGAAGACATTTATAAGTTACTAGATAGTGATCCCCCAAAGATTTGTTGTACCGAACCGGACCGTTAAAAACCATTCAAAAACTGACCGAAAATAGTTTTTACCAAAATGTACCGTTACACTCGTCTCGAAATTTCGAGTCCAGTGATATATAATGTCCAAACACTTTTTCAGGATTTCGTGCCTTTTTTCCCTAAAAATCACACGAATCTAACCGTGTAGTCGGATTGCTAAGATTATTTGTGGATCAAATTCTACACTTAAATATGTTTAAAACTGAACACGTCAGCTGGTTAAAATTCCACCTTTGCCCACACTCGCACACTATGTTTGGACTGCACACACTTAAGTCGTACACTTCAAATTGGGCCACACACAAGTTTATTTGGGCCACACACTTGTTAGTTTGGGTCGCACACTTGTTAGTTGGGTCGCACACAGGTAATTGGGTATGGTCGCACACTAACAACCTAGATTGATGGTAGATCGCACACACTCTTTTGGATCGCACACACTCTTTTGGACCGCACACACACTTATGGACCGCACACTGACTGTTGGGCTGCACATTGAAGCCCCACATAAGCTTATTGGGCCACACACTAACTATTTGGGGCCGCACACTTATGTCCAGTTTACAAGTCAATGATCAGATCGCACACTATAGGTAGCACACTCCATGTAGCACACTCCAAAAGATACACCCTTGATCTCGTACACAAGTTTCCTTGTAAAGAAAATAAAAAATCAAATCCCGATAAATTAAGGAATAATTTTGAAATTCAAATTCTGTTGATTTCTAGGTAGCACACTCCAGGTAGCACACTCCAAAAGATGCACCCTTGATCTCGTACACAAGTTGCCTCGTAAAGAAAATAAAAAATCAAATCCCGATAATTAAGGAATAATTTCGAATTTCGAATTTCAAATTATGTTGATTCTTTCCACCAATAACTCCGAAAAACTAGGAAACACAATCAAGACTTCTAAAAACAGATCAAATGAAGATTTTTCCAAACTATTCTTGATCTTCAACACTTCTCTTCGTGTTCTTGATTGTTCTTCAAATCTGATCACACCTTTCTTCTTGTTCTTCGAGTAATATCCAGAAAAAACCGAGCCTTTCCAAAGACTTCTTAGGCTCTAATACCAATTGTAAGTCCAGAGATCTTCATAGGATACCACAAACACAATCAAAGATGCATAAATTAATTGAAAGTGCATAACAAGAATGTAGATTGTATTATAATTGCACACAAACATAAAGGTTTGTCTGGTACAATATCGTTCAAGTAGCAAAACAACCAACAACCCTAACTCGCCTCTCTAGCTCTCTCTAATGTCTCACTAAAGCTTAAGCCTAAGAATGAACTAAACATATCATTATATAGGGTCCATTAATAACTCGGCCCACATGGCCTAACCCAAGCCCACTAGAAAACTAAGTTCAATAACTATAATTGTGTTTGATAAAGACAAGTGTAAACCTACTCGATTTTATTGCCTTACACTTGGTAAAAAGACAACATATAAAATAGAAACTAACCTTCATTAGCATTTGAAGAGCACATATGTTCATAAGTTTTCATAATCTAACCTGTGAAAGAAAAAGAAATTCAAATGCACAAATATGAATGCGTGATAAAATCCATATACATCTGATTTTATAATAGTTTGAATTTAGAACTTTAAACTAAATATAAAAAGTATGAAACAATTCAACAATCAATCAAGTTTTTAGCCCTAAAAATAGCTATTGTATAAAAATCTGGGTGGGAAAGATTTTAACTAAATTTATAGATCTCAAATCAATATGCTTCCAAACACAGTCAATTAATTTGCGATTCATCAAGAAAGCGGCGTTGGATATAGGGCTTGCACAATGCAACGATTAACAAAGTGGTGATGAATGAAGAAGAGATGAAAGAAAGCATACTTTGATGAGATTGGAGATGGAAGAAAACTAACCTTATTGACTGCGATGGTAGAGGAAGAGTTCTAGGGTTTGTTTAGATTGATGGGAAACACGAATCCTGATCCATTGTTTGAGCTTCATGTTTCATTGTCGATTAACAATCAAAATAAAAATCAAACGAATGAACATCGATTCTAATAAACTTACACTTTATTCAAAGATCTAAACTTCTAAGTTGAAATCGTTGAGTGAGAGCCAATCACTGAGGGAGAGCGACGAAAGAGGCATAGATGAAATGAAATTAGGGTTTAAGGGTATGGATTCAAAACGAAAAAGGTTTGAACAATAAGGGAAGTCCGGATACAATCAAGTTCGATCGGGTGAGAAAGAGCGGAACAAAGATGATTGCGTAAGATCTTGGTTTTTTATGTGAATAAAAACTGAGAAAGGAAAGGGTTGCACAACTAAGGAAATAGGGATTTGATTGAATAGAGAAGGGAAGATGATTGAGAAACGTGTGAAGGAATAGATGAATAGCGTTGCAGAATTTTTTGGCGCTCAAAGAGCAAGCGTGGTGGTATTAGATTGTCATGTGGCAATTATTGGTGTAAGGGAATGACAAGTGGCACCAAAATGTTTTGTTTTAATATACTTTATAGATAGGTAGGAGTGAGAGATAGAACTGAATGGACTATTGCGAGGGAATGAAAAAAAATATGTTTGGGTAATCAAGGTAATGGAGTCATCCATTACTTGAGGCATTTCATTCCCTCTAAAAACTTAAATTCATTGCATCCACCCTCATTTTTTTCATTTCATTCCCTTTCTCACCCTTCATCACCACCGACCACCGACCACTACAACCCGCCACCACCCTCAGCCACCGATCACCTGTGCCATCGCTGACAATCGACGCTGCCAACCCCCATCGTTGTGCCACCGCCGCCACCGCCTGCCGTCGTCACCATCCTCCGCCGCTGACAACCGCCACCACTGTCGTCACCGCCCTCCATCACCGACCACCGCTACCACACGCCACCGCCACCCACAACCACCGCTTCCCACCCACCACTGCCTTGCCCACCCACCACCGTTGCCGCACACCACCACAACCGACCATTCCGACCCTCACCACCGCTACCACCCACTACCACCTATTTTATTCATTTGTCTTTTCCTGCCTACCAAATAAGACAAAGTAATGATTCATTTCATTCTCACATAGTAACCAAACAAGACCATGAAATAATAATGATCCATTTCAGTCATTTGTCTGTTCTATTAAATCGTACATTACCTTACCTCATACCAAATAGACTCATTGGGTCACATATTAGATCATCTGTAACGGTTAATACCTCCTTAGAGGCATTTTCCGTCACATTAGCATTATAACGCCCTTTTGAAAAATGAGTAATGGTTAACTCCCCTTTATGTCCTTTCACTCATTACTTTCCAATTTTAATTCTCCTCAATTGGCGTTATACTAGAAACACCCCCCCCCCCTTTCATGTCTCTATAACGCCTAGGGGACGATGCTGGAGACGTTATCAAGCCCCTACACGCCCCAATAATGCCGATTACGCATGATCTAAAAAGCAATAAGCGTTTAACCTAAATAACATTAGTTAAATATTACAATTGCAATATTTTATTACTTTTTATTTAAAAATATACCATAAATTCAAGTACATTATTGTTATATAAGTTGATAAATTTTGAATTTTCAAAAACAATATGTCGATATACTATGCGATATCGTGCCATTTATTGTAAAGGCATCCCTTATCATAAGGTTATAGCTATAAAAGTTGTCACTGTAGGAACGTCCACGAACAGCTCGGGAACCTAAATTTGTTATCTATTGTCCGATTAGGCGGAAACTAATGACAAGTTAACCAAAAACAAGAATTACTCATTTAAAGATTGATTTCATTGATCTAAAGTTCAATACATTTGAGAACCGGATCCGACAGAGCTTAGCCGTCTCTGTGCCAAAATCTCCAACAACTTACAAATGAAATCACAAGGCATCTATTTATAGATGCACAAGTTCGCTGGTGAGAGGATGTAAGTTCTCCCGAACTTGACCTTGTCAAGTTCGGCCGAACTTGACTTCTCAAGTTCCATCTCAAGCGAACTTGGCTCTAAACTCTATTAAATACGCTTCGTTTCACCTATACTATGCAGACTCGATACAAGACTATATATAGACGTTATGCACTAATAGACTCCCTCTTGGATATCTACTTTGTCTTGTTCCGTCTTCAGAAACTCTCGTTTGTTCCAGACTCGTTCTCGTGTAATGACGAAGGTAATAGACATATGCACCAACACTCAAATCCTAAGGGGTTAAGGGTTCAAGTTTATAGTGGACATAGGTATAAATTAAGGTGTAGAATTAGAGGATATATGAGTTAGCTTATAAAAAAAATATATGTAATAAGTTCGTTCGCTAACTTAAAAAAATCTATATAGATAGTTGTGTTTGATTTTTTTTCTCTAACATTCTGATATAATTTTAATAAAAATGGAGTTGTATTCAAATAAAGTGTTTTTCGTATCATAGTCTATGCCGAATACCAGTACACTAACGAACCAAAGCGATGACAATGTAACAATTATCGGTATCATATTATTGGAACCGGTATCGGTATTAGTTTTTGATCGATGTAAAACACATACCAGAATCCTTTTGGGAATACCAATATTTATTATTGGGTTTTACCTTTTGGTTACATGGGTGTGGCATAACAAACCGAACCAAACAGATACTAACCGAACAACATTGGTATTAGTATCGGTATTCGGTTTTTTGTTTATTTTCCGATCGATACCAATATCCTTTTGAGTATATCACAAATTTATCTTTTGGGTATTGTCTTTTGATTACACAGGGGTGCCATATCTTTAATTAAATCTTATTGATATTTGTTAAAATACACATAAATTAGTCCCCCGTTTTATCCCCTGTTTACACGTTTTTGGCCGTAAAGATCAATAATAAGATACTTAATCATGTATGTTTTCATTTACATGCCTTAAACAGCGTGCCGAACAAGAAGATGCAGAAAACAAGGATTTTCCAGGCGAACGGCAAAGTTGCAGACTTTCTGTGAAGATTCAGATAGTGCACGGCCGTGCAGAGGATTGGCACAACCGTGCCAACCCAGATCAAAAGGGCTGCACCGAGCGTGCAAACCCTGGTGCAAGCTTTGTTCAAGGCGCGCACGGCCGTGCGGAAGGGTGGCACGACCGTGCGGAGTTGTTTTCCTCGTTTGCACTGCCAGTGCGATCCCTAGTGCTAGCTCATCTCGGACACGCACGGCCGTGCCAATCTTGGCATGGCCGTGCCATTTTCAAAACCTTATCCGGATAAGATGACGTCACCAAATTGCGCTAATAGTGCACGGCCGTGCGGATAAAGTGCACGGCCGTGCGAGACCCAAATTGTTATAAAAACATGGCAGAACTCACTAATCGCGGACTGGACATTTTGGGAGAGTTTTCTGGCGATTTTAGGCTCCGGTAACAACATGTTTTGCTCCGATTCAAGCCCCCATTATGCCTAGAAGCTCCGTTATCATCCAGTTCTTCAATCTTTAGCTTGTCTATGGTTTGATTATTGAATCTTTCCATAATTTTGATTATGTTTCGAGCTTTTAGATTGTTGTTTATGTAATATTGTAGCCTCATGGCAAAAACACTTTGAATTCCTCGCTTCTTAAACAACCACTAGATGTTAATTATGTTTGTAATGACACTTAACAACTTTTTATGTTAATCCTTCATGATTGTTTTGCAACCTTGTTATTGATATTGGATTCTTGATTATAGTTAATTGCCTTGGATGATTAGTTCATGGTTAGTTAGGATAATTGAAAGAAGAGGCTAAATTAATCTTACATTAGTGAACTTTTTGCTTAGTTAAAATGTTCACCCCATGAGACTAGAAATGGGTATTGGGTTAATAAGGGGTAATTAATATTAATCACGAGTACTTTCCGTCGCGTAAGGACCTTAGCGGTTTAGATGGTGTCTTTACGAATTCTTAGCATAAATCATAAGCTTAGTTAGTAGTTTCGGCCAAAATTGCTTTCTTAGTGAATTTATGTTCAAGATTCGTAAACTGGACTCAGTTGTGACTTAATCTAGGTTATGCTTGTCTCGGTGGTTGCATTGTGTTTATCAGTGTAACTTTCCTTGATTAAATGAGGTTAGAAAACTCTTAACGGATGACTAACTTATTTTTAAGGGATTTTCATAAACATTAATCAATAGGGGTTAAAGAACATTTTTAGGTGGTTAAAGTGTGTTTATCGTTTAACTTTCCAAAGAGTTGTCACGTTAGGATTGCCGAAAGGGATACTAGTTGTCTAAAAAATGGAAAATTGACCAAGTGACTTAGTGGCATAACCGACTTAGTTAACATGTTTTGGTTGTTCATAAAGCAAGGCTGTACTTATATTTTTCATAAAGCAAGGAAACAAAAATGTTATGTTTTAGTCATTTTTAGTTTAAACACTTCATCAATCTATCTTTTTATACCGGTAGAATATTGACAAAGGTTTAGTATTATCGTCTCCGCCCGCATTCCTGGATCGATACCTAGTTCTTACCGATACTTTACTACATATATGACGGGGTACACTTGCCCCTTCGTGTGTGTTTTAATGTTGAAGTATAAATCATTTTTTTTATAAATTTAAAACCGAATCATGTGTAAAATTCATTGTAAAAATATGTATATACACGCACATGTCAAGTTTTTGGCGCCGTTGCCGGGGATGTGGCGAGTTTTAGGAACGACCCGAGTCAATATTTTACCGGTGTACATACTTGTGAATACTCGTAAATATTTTCTATCTCATTTATTAATTCGTTTGCAAATATTTATTTCTAGCCGGTTTAATTTATTCAATTTTCGAATTTCGTCAAATATTTATCCGATGTTATTCCATTTATTTGTTCGAATTCGAACTAATTATTCGTTTATTCGTTGAAATTTTGGAACCGTGAAACAATATTGTTAATGACCGGTTTGATCGTTTTTATTAGTTTGGGATTTTTTATAAACTTTTT
The DNA here is from genome assembly GCA_947069175.1 of Scalesia atractyloides. NCBI lineage: Eukaryota > Viridiplantae > Streptophyta > Magnoliopsida > Asterales > Asteraceae > Scalesia > Scalesia atractyloides. The sequence goes on from CAMTDV010000025.1 coordinate 60,328,473, forward strand.
GACACACCTCCGATTTTTAAAGAATTTTTATAGTTAAAAACAGAAAATTCATTGGTATTGCAGCAGCAAAAAAATATTATTAATATAATAATATACTATTCACGCATGGCTGTTTTTCGATCGCAGGTTGATGTCCTCAACCCCCGCACCCGCCGTTGTTGAACCATCTGACGAACCCGAACATGATCTGAGGAGGCGACTTCGAGAGAGATCTCGCGCGGTTGCGCAACAGCTAGAGGCAGACAGGGACGAGCCGGTGGTATCCTCTGAGACCGAGAGCTCAGAGTACGAAGGTAGCACAACCATGGCGGATGACGATAGGCCATTGAAGGAGACGAACCAACCCGGAGGTGGAGGTTTGGAGCCGAGCATTGCCCGACCGACGATAGTAGCGCCTAATTTTGAAATAAAATCTAGTATTATTAACATGGTGCAAAATTCTGTGCAGTTTGATGGACGAGAGCATGAGGATCCCGGTCGACATATTGCTTCATTTTTGGAAGTAAGTTCTACTTTCAAGATACAGGATGTTTCAGATGACGCGATTCGTTTGCGGCTTTTTTCGTTTTCTTTGCGAGACAAAGCTAGATCTTGGCTTATGTCACTTCCAGCAGGGTCCATCAGGACTTGGGATGAATTGGTGGAGTTATTCATGCAGATGTATTTTCTTCCAGAGAAGACGACGAAGCTTAGGAATCGTATCATGACGTTTCGATAGGATGACCAGGAGTCCTTACATGCAGCTTGGGAGTAATTTAGGGATTTGGTACTTGATGTTCTGCACCACGGTCTTTCCAAAAGACAGTTAGTGTTGACTTTTTACCAGGGCTTAAACTATGATACGCAGGAACATTTAGATGTTTGTGGAGGTGGCGATCTAGGGACGAAGACTCCGAATGAAGCTTACACGATTATCGAGAAAGCTGCGTTAAAATCGAGTTCACGTCATGGTGGAGAGAGGAACCGTTCATCATCATCATCCGCCCAGGAGTCCATGCTGTTGACGAATATACAGCTATTTCGGCACAGATCGCGGCGTTGGCGGCCAAATTCGATAAATCCCAGACGGTGGCACAGGCCAGTTCAGGATGTGACCAATGCGGAGTTTCGCACGAGCAAGGCGCATGTGACCAGGGAGCTATGTTTGCAGGCCAGGAGGAGGTAGACTTCGTCATCAATCAAGCAAGGCCGCAAAATAATCCTTACAGCAACACGTATAATCCAGGATGGAAGAATCACCTGAACTTTGGGTGGAAGGAAAACACGGGTAATCAAAACCCGCTCGGATTTAGTCCGCGAGCTCCAGCACCACAGCAGGCTCAAGGCCAGTCATTTCAGCCATACAATCAACCCTACCAGACCCGACCTTATTCATACCAAAATCAGGGATCCGGGAGTAGTTCTCAGCAACAAGGCTCTTCGGATAATTCTAAGCTGGAGGAGATGATGGCCCAGCTTCTGAGTTGCTCTACTAGTGCGAATCAGCTAGCCGAGAAACGTTACCAGCAAAACGAAGAACGTTTCTTGGCTCACGAGGGAGAGATGCGGAGTCAGAAGGCCTCGATTCAGAATATCTAGAATCAGGTAGGGCAGTTGGCAAAGATGATGTCAGAGAGACCCCCGGGTGGCCTTCCAGGCAACACAGAGCCGAATCCACGAGGGTATACTGACGCCTCGGGCGATGTGCACACTAGGCTAGACCCAGCAAGTACCGTACAGCCCCGTGGGCCACTCCTCCAGTTCCGTACCCAGGCAGGCTAAAGAAGCAGAAGAATGAAGAACAATATGGTAAGTTTCTAGAGTTGTTCAAACAGTTGCATATAAACATACCATTTGTCGAGGCTTTAGCTCAAATGCCTAAGTACGCGAAGTTCCTGAAGGAAATCCTCTCAAACAAGTAGAAACTTGAGGACATGTCCTGTGTAGTGATGAAGAGAGTTGCTCTGCTATTCTGCAAAACCGTCTGCCAACAAAGATGGGAGACCCAGGTGGTTTCACATTGCCTTGTCTCATTGGTAATATGTCGGTTAGTCATGCCTTAGCGGATTTGGGAGCAAGCATTAACCTTATGTCGTATAAGGTTTTTGCTAAGTTAGATCTAGGTGAGCCGTCACCTACTAGGATGAGCATTCGTTTAGCAGATCGTTCCATAAATATCCACGTGGATTTGTCGAGAATATGCTTGTCAATATTGACAAGTTTGTGTTTCCTGTGGACTTTGTCATTTTGGACAAGGATGAAGACTCTAGGGTACCTCTGATACTCGGGCGGCCGTTCTTGAACACGGCCCGGACGATAGTAGATGTAGCTACAGGGCAGATTACACACCGAGTGAATGACGAGCATGTGACCTTCGACATAAAGCGGTCGATGCAGCACCCCCAGAGTCAGGATGATGCTCTGTATTATATAGACATTGTTGATACTTATGTGAGCAGCCATTTCCAGGGGACGATCGAGGAGATTGATTCGGAGACACCTTTGTTGTGTGGGGACCTAGATGGCATTACGCAGGAGGGCCACGATTTCGAGCAGCCAGTCTATCAGATTGGTGATGATGGTTCCCAGAGTCCAGATCGATTCACAGAGATTGGTCGTGAGTGTGAAGAGAAGTCGAAGCCATCCATTGAAGATCCTCCATCCTTGGAGCTTAAGGAGCTTCCGCCACATTTTGAGTATGCGTTTCCAGACAAGGAGCGCTGTTTGCCGATTATCATATTAGCATCTTTGTCGAGCGAGGAAAAGAGCAAACTTCTCGAGGTACTGCGACTTCATAAGAAAGCCTTAGCATGGAAGATCATGGACATTAAAGGAATCAATCCTTCATTCTATACTCATAAAATTCTTATGGAGGATGACTACAAGCCGTGTGCGCAGCCACAGAGAAGACTAAACCCGAACATGCAAGAAGTTGTGAAAAAGGAGGTGATTAAGTTGCTAGATGCGGGTTTAATCTATCCGATCTCTGATTCAGTTTGGGTTAGTCCCGTACAGGTAGTGCCCAAAAAGGGTGGTATGACTAGGAACGAACTTATTCTGACCCGTACAGTCACGGGATGGCGAGTTTGCATCGACTATCGCAAACTCAATGATGCCACCCGCAAGGACCACTTCCCGCTTCCACTCATTGACCAGATGTTGGAACGTCTGTCGGGGAAGTCTTATTACTGCTTTCTGGATGGGTTCTCCGGGTACTTTCAAATTCATATCGCTCCTGAGGACCAGGAGAAGACTACTTTCACATGTCCCTTCGGCACAATCGCCTACCGGCGCATGCCATTCGGGTTGTGCAATGCACCGGCTACCTTCCAGCGCTGCATGATAGCGATTTTCCATGATATGATCGAGGATTCCATGGAGGTGTTCATTGATGACTTTTCAGTGTTTGGGGATTCCTTCGATCATTGCTCGGAAAATTTGAAAAAAGATGTTATAAAGGTGTGAGGAGACGAGTCTTGTGCTTAATTGGGAAAAATGCCACTTTATGGTGAGAGAGGGCATAGTACTTAGGCACAAGATCTCACGAGCAGGTATGGAAGTTGCCCAGCGAAAGTCGATATCATTTCTCAACTTTCACCTCCCACCTCGATTAGAGCAATACGGAGCTTTCTCGGTCATGCGGGGTTCCACAGGCGATTCATCATAGATTTCTCGAAAATTGCTAGACCCATAACCCGTTTGTTGGAAAAGGATGCTCCGTTCATTTTTTTGAGACGAGTGCTTGAAGGCTTTCGACCTTCTTAAGCGGAAGCTCGTAGAGGCCCCCATACTGGTCGCACCGGATTGGACCTTACCATTTGAGATCATGTGCGATGCTAGTGATTACGCGATAGGGGTCGTGTTAGGACAGCAGAAGTGTCACACCCCGACCCGCAGCGGAATAAGAGTCGGGGCATAATTGGGTTATCACCAAAGCTCATGATGTTTACTAATATGTTTCATATTTATTAAATTCAAAATTTCATCCTCAATATTCCAAACAAGTTCATACAATTACAAAGAAAAGTAACTACATAAACAATCCAAAGTCTAAACCGATTCATTCTTCTAAGCCATCCTATATGTTTCTTGCTGCATTTGGATCACCTGTATCATGTGTAAAAATGGGTGTTTTTGGGTCAACAAAAGTTGGCGAGTGAACCTTGTTAGAAAACATTTATTATTGATTTCTTATTATATTTAATATGGAAAAATTGTGCAATAATCATAAGTGAGCAAACGTAAATAAACATACAATAACAATAACAACAACGATAACAATAACAGTAACAGTAACAATAATAATCCACCTTGCATGAATATATGACATGAATGATACTGTATATGTTGACAACGTCACGTTCACGCTCATAGGTAATGGGGAACGGACGGCCTATGATGAAATGTATGTGCGATCAAGGCTCAATCAAACGGAGCCGATCGTATGTTGGCAACGCCTCGTTCACGATCATAGGTAATGGGGAACGGCTCACGCTCATAGGTAATGGGGAGCGGTGGCCTATGATAATGTATGTACTGAAAATGATAAATTTAATCTAAATATTAACCACACAAATAGTTGATACATATTGGATACACATTTGATCATGGATATGAAGGATGCACAAGTGTTTAAATGTAATAAATAATAAGACACATGATACACCCCAAAAACGTGATTAAAACGGGGAATTTGTAGAGATTCACTCACATTGGGTGCGTTCGTTTGATGATGTTGATTGCGCACGAGTTTAAAGGGTTGATCGACGAGGAATAACTAACCTAAATAATAACGAAAAGGTACGGTAAATAAGTGGATTTTATTAACAATTTTAATAGGATTTTTAGATATATTTTTGTGAGTTTAAGGCTATTTTCTAACTTTAAAAACATTATTTTTAAGTATTTTTAATTGATTTTTAAATTAAATAAATAAATAAAAACACAAAAAACTGTTGACTTTTTGGGTTGACCGTTGACTATTGACTTTGACTTGTTGACCGGTCCGGTCGTGTATTTGTTTGCACTGAGTGAGGTTCGAACTTGTGACCTCCCGTACGCGTGCACGCAGCTCTACCAACTGAGCTACGTGTCTAACCCGAAATATTTCTGTTTTTAATTATATTTATATACTATTTTAATTTATTCAAAATTCATTTATTTTTGAAAAGGATTTTAATCATCGAACCGGTGTGTATAACAGGTCTCGAACCCGGGACCTATTGTTTAACGTTGCACACAGTCCACCGCTGGACTGTGTGTCTAACCTTGTTAAAACACTTGTTTTTATTTCTCTTATATACTAACTGGAAGTCGCCGTATTTGGGTTTTATAAAAAGGCTGAATATTGTGACTAATCGGAACAAGGACAGACTCGAACCCGGGACTCTATGTTTCAAATGCACACAGTCCACTTCTGGACTGTGTGTCTAACCCGAGATATAATCCGATTTATATTAAATTTATACACAAACTAGACTTCATCTTCTCCGTTAAACAACACAGACAACGATTAGTCTACTGATCCTGTTCAATTCAATTAACGGACATATGACTGATTAAAATGAAATGGATAAAGAAGGTTTTGGAAGTGAATGTACCGGAAAGATGATCTTTCTCAGAACTCCGGCGAAATCGTCGGCTCTGTTTTATGAACTCCGTCTGAGCAGACCAATTAACAGTTTTGATTAACTAATTGTGGAAATGAATGACTAAACAAGAGTTATCAGAGAGTTTAGATGATTATACCGATTCACAGCGCGATTTAGGAATTTTCAGAAATCTTCCGGCGAGTGCTGATTATCCGATATCGTCGCCTGGGACTGATTCTGGTTGAAGGGTTTGAGTTAGTAAAAGTCTAACAACAGATAGAAGATGAAAGAATTGAGAAAATTTACCGTTTTGATGAAAGACACGGTTTTCTGGCGAAAGTCCGGCGAGTTCAGAAAGCGATTCCGACGATCAGAAATTAGAGTAAAAGTGAAATTGGAGGTTCTGTGAGTGTTTTTGAGTCGCGAGATGATGATATTGCCGGTGTAAATCAGGAAGTAAATGATTTCGGTTATTAAACCCGAAAATCATATGAATTCAAATTCAATAAAGGTTGAATTGATTGAGATCGTGCGTCGTAATGTTTTCATCGGTTATAACCAGTAATATCAACACTCAAACGTCTGGAAAGTTGAAAGTCGATTACCGGTTTCAGTTTGGCGCAAAATAGATGACTTCACAGATGAACTTATGTTTTATTTGTTTCCTAGATTACACAAAGACATCAAGTGGCGGAGTGGTTAAGTGTTTGATGTTAAGGTTTTCCGGCTGACCCGGGTTCGAAACCCGGCAGCCCCTTTTTATTTTTAATTGCTTTATTTTTATTTTCTAACAATTTTAATTTCCATATTCTAAAATGTTTATTAGTTATATATTGTTTAAAATTAAAATAAGCATTAAATGAGCAACAAAAATTGAAACTGATTATTCGTTTAATAAACGAAGCGGGTTTGGAAAACCCGTTTTTTCGACGGATGTTACAGTATCCCATACTTTTAGAAATTTCGTCCCGAAATTCAAGTAGTAGTGGTAACAGGAAAAAGATGCGGGTATTTTTCGCGCATTGAGTCTTCACGTTCCCAAGTAAACTCAGGTACCCGTTTCGACTCCCAGCGTACCCTAACAATTGGAATACGACTCCGTCTTAAACGTTTTTCTCCGAAGTCCATGATCTCTACTGGTCTTTCAATGAAGTGCATAGATTCATCGATCTGAATATCTTCCAGGGGAATATGGAGGTTTTCATCGGCGAGACACTTCTTTAAGTTTGATACGTGGAATGTGGGGTGAATTCTGTTGAGTTCTTCTGGTAGATCAAGCTTGTATGCTACAGGTCCTACTCTTTCGAGTATCTTGAAAGGTCCTACGTAGCGTGGTGCTAGCTTGCCCTTCTGGCCAAAACGAACTACTCCCTTCCACGGTGATACTTTTAAAAGTACATGATCACCAATGTTAAACTCCAAAGTCTTTCGTCGTTTGTCTGCATAACTCTTTTGACGACTTTGTGCCGCTAGAAGATTGTTTCGAATCTGATGGATCTTGTCTGTGGTTTCTTGAATCAATTCTGGACCGGTGATTTGAGCTTCTCCAATTTCGTGCCAACATACTGGAGGTCGGCACTTACGACCACATAAAGCTTCGAAAGGTGCCATGCCGATACTTGAATGATAGCTGTTGTTGTATGAAAATTCAACTAATGGTAGATGAGCGTCCCAATTTCCCTTGAAGTCTATGACACATGCTCGAAGCATATCTTCAAGAGTTTGGATGAGCGGTACTGAGGTCTAATCGTGTACCCAAAGCGGCTTGTACGGCTTGCCATGTTCGTGAAGTGAAACGACCATCACGATCTGAAATAATGCTTAACGGTACACCATGACGGCTTACGATCTCACTGATGTAGATACGAGCTAACTTCTCGTTCTTGAAATCTTCGCGGATCGGAATGAAGTGAGCTGATTTTGTAAGACGATCAATGATTACCCATATAGTGTCATACCCACCGGAGGTGCGAGGTAACCCGGTAATGAAGTCCATGGTTATGTTTTCCCACTTCCATACACGTATTTCAGGTTGGACTAGAAGTCCTGAGGGTCTTTGATGTTCAGCTTTTACTTTGGAACATGTAAGTCACTTGGAAACAAAAACAGCAATATCCTTTTTCATTCCAGGCCACCAGTAGGTGTATCGAAGGTCTTGATACATCTTGTCGGCTCCTGGGTGTATAGAGTATCGTGTTTTGTGCGCCTCATTCATAAGGAAATCACGAAGGTTATTGTGATCGGGAATCCATATGCGATCTAGATAGGGTTTGCAGACTCTGTTCATTAGATCCATGAAGACAGCTGGAGCGTTGGTTAGACCAAATGGCATGACCATGAATTCATAATGACCATAACGAGTTCGGAAGGCGGTCTTTGGGACGTCTTCTTCATGTACTCTGAGTTGATGATAACCAGAACGAAGGTCGATTTTTGAAAAACAGCTGGCGCCTTGAAGTTGGTCAAGAAGATCATCGATGCGAGGTAATGGGTAGCGGTTCTTAACCGTTAACTTGTTGAGTTCTCTGTAGTCGATACACATGCGAAACGTTCCATCTTTCTTCTTCACAAAAAGGACAGGTGCACCCCAAGGCGATGAGCTAGGACGTATGAATCCTTTGTCAGTCAACTCTTGCAATTGACTAGCTAGCTCTTGCATTTCGGATGGGGCTAACCTATAAGGAGATTTTGTAACTGGTGTAGCTCCATGTATAAGGTCAATGCGGAATTCGACTTCTCTCACGGGAGGAAGTCCTGAAATGTCGTCAGGAAAAACTTGCGGAAAATCTTTTACTACTGGGATGTCTGCGAGTTTCTTCTCCTTGATTCCCTTTTTGACGACATGAGTTAGGAATGCGACATAATTTTTGCGGAGATATTTTCGGGCTTGAAGACAGGACATTAATTTGAGCCCTTTCGATGGGGTTTCTCCAAAGATTCGTAGAGTCTGACCGTTTGTAAGAGGAATGCGTATAAACTTTTCGCGGCATACAACTTCAGCATGATGTTGGCTGAGCCAGTCCATACCAATTATGATGTCAAAGCTTCCCAACTTCATAGGTATGAGGTCAACTGGAAAATCGTGATCGTTTAGAGTGAGAGTACAATTGCGTATAATAGAGTTTAATGAGACCGGTTTTCCGTCAGCAACTTCTACGTTATGGATTCCGTGAGTTTATCACGAGTTTGGTTGAGGATGGGTTCAAATTCTAAGGACACAAAACTCTTATCCGCGCCAGTACCAAATAACATGGATGCATAACTACCATTGATGAGAAACGTACCGTTAACCACATTGTTGTCAGCCCTAGCTTGATTGGCGTTGATGTTAAAAGCTCTTCCTCTTGCAGGTGGAGGAGCTTGGTTAGCCTGGTTTACTGGATTAGCTTGAGCTTGGGCATGGATGATATTCACCAGACGTGGACAGGTGTTCCTGAAATGGTTCGGGTCTCCACAGTTGTAACAAGCCCGCATAGGTTGCACCATGGGATAGTTGGGTTGGTAGTAGGATTGGGCTACATGTTGGGTAGGTGGTAGTAGTAAAGGTTGTTGGGCTTGACCCACTATCTGATGGTGGGTTTGGGTTGAGGGCTGATGGCGGTTCGTTCGCTGAAGTACGCGATAGGTTTGAATGGTGTGACCTGCGCGACCACAGCCGGTGCAATGTTGGCAGGGATGATCAGGAAAATGATGGTATTGGCAACGGTTGCATTTTGGGTATGGGCCGGAGTATGGCCTTTTATATGGTGCAGGTGAGGGGGCAACTTGAGTGATGGGTGCAGCAGGGATAGGGAAATTTGTTTGTGTGACAGCAAAGTTTCTGGTGTTTCGCATCCTCTTATTAGCAAACTTTGAGGAGGAGGTGGAATGGTTTGAAGTTTGGCCCTCAACGGGGGCTTTCTTTTTCTTGTCTTTAAATTTACCGTTGCGAATACGATTCTCGGTAAGCTCGGTAGCTAGTTCCATAGCAGCTTCGAGTGTTGCAGGCGAAGTGCTGATAACTGAGTCTTGAATTTTCGAGGGGAGGCCTCGAATATAGTGTTCGACTAAGCGGTAAACTGGGGTGAACAAATTAGCGACCATTTGGTTCAACTCTAAAAACCGTTTGTTGTAGGAAGTATGATCTCCCTCCTTTTGCTTCAACAAATGAAATTCATCCTCTAACTTTTTGATCTCGCTTCTTGGACAGAAGCGTCTCGTTATGATTTCCCTTAACTCCTCCCACGTTAAGGCCATTGCATCTTCGATTCCTCTCTTACCCTTTTCAGTATTCCACCAGGTAAGAGCTACTCCAAATAGTCTCCCGGTTGCGTAACGTACCTTGCGATCCTCGGGATAATCGCAGTTGAGGAAGGTGTTTTCCATTTCCTCAAACCAGTGGAGGAGGGTAGTGACACCTTCGGTCCCTTCAAATTTCGGGGGATCGCAAGACTTGAAATGTTTGTATGAGCACTTTTTGGAGGGAGGGTTGTCGATGTTTTGGCCTTCTTGATGGGGAGGATTGGTGGGATTTGCGGCGAGAGCTTGTTGGACTTGAACTACGATGTCAGGGAGCACCGCGGCCATTTGTTTTGCGATCTGGGTGGCCAAGCGTTCGTTTGACCTTCCTGACCTTCTACCCCCACGTTGCTGCCTAGCCGACATCTACAGGAAAATACATAAGGAGATTGTGAGTTTAAGGAGTCTTTTTAGGTGTCATGTGTCTTAAAAATAAAAGTAACATAAACATCAATAATGCAACTACATCCATAGGATGTCTTGGGTTTGCTCATGTTTGGGCCTCCAATGTCCCCCATACCATCACCTGTATAGTCATGTGGGCCCCCATGACTATTGGCTTGGTAGGATTCACATTGGTGTTGGCGGTTTAACACTTGCATCACCCGAATGAAAACCATGAAATATGCTTGCGAGATGTATGGTCGGAGGGTGTCCAGGTGTAGACACAATGACAACTCAAAGTGGGGTTAGCTCACATGACGTTTGGTATAGCATGCTTTGGCCTAATAGGTCCTTCGTACTCTCATTGTTAGTCCCCAGGTAGGCAAACTGGTCCTTTATTTTGGATTTATACGAATGCCAAGCCTAGACAGGACGTTCCGACTACCGGTACTTGTACCCTTCCAGTTACTACATGCCCGTCATGAGAATTCACTTTGATGTGATTTGAAAATACAAAAATCGTTGCAAAAGTCATGGAAATTGTGTGGTGTGTGCTCTCATGGATATGATATGTTATGAGAATATGATTTATGATAGGCATTGTATAATAATATGTACTTATGAACATGCTTGCATAACATTGAATGTAACAATAAACATAAAGCATATAAACATCATGAATTTTGCATGTAACACACAAATAATTTTAAAAATTCTAATCAACTATAGTATAGGCTCTAAGGGTCTAATAACCTATCATATATCCCTATAGTCATGGCTCTGATACCAATCTGTCACACCCCGACCCGCAGCGGAATAAGAGTCGGGGCATAATTGGGTTATCACCAAAGCTCATGATGTTTACTAATATGTTTCATATTTATTAAATTCAAAATTTCATCCTCAATATTCCAAACAAGTTCATACAATTACAAAGAAAAGTAACTACATAAACAATCCAAAGTCTAAACCGATTCATTCTTCTAAGTCATCCTATATGTTTCTTGCTGCATCTGGATCACCTGTATCATGTGTAAAAATGGGGGTTTTTGGGTCAACAAAAGTTGGCGAGTGAACCTTGTTAGAAAACATTTATTATTGATTTATTATTATATTTAATATGGAAAAATTGTGCAATAATCATATGTGAGCAAACGTAAATAAACATACAATAACAATAACAGTAACAATAACAATAACAATCCACCTTGCATGAATATATGACATGAATGATACTGTATATGTTGGCAACGTCACGTTCACGCTCATAGGTAATGGGGAACGGACGGCCTATGATGAAATGTATGTGCGATCAAGGCTCAATCAAACGGAGCCGGTCGTATGTTGGCAACGCCTCGTTCACGCTCATAGGTAATGGGGAACGGCTCACGCTCATAGGTAATGGGGAGCGGCGGCCTACGATAATGTATGTACTGAAAATGATAAATTTAATCTAAATATTAACCACACAAACAGTTGATACATATTGGATATACATTTGATCATGGATATGAAGGATGCACAAGTGTTTAAATGTAATAAATAATAAGACACATGATACACCCCAAAAACGTGATTAAAACGGGGAATTATAGAGATTCACTCACATTGGGTGCGTTCGTTTGATGATGTTGATTGCGCACGAGTTTAAAGGGTTGATCGACGAGGAATAACTAACCTAAATAATAACGAAAAGGTACGGTAAATAAGTGGATTTTATTAACAATTTTGATAGGATTTTTAGATATATTTTCGTGAGTTTAAGGCTATTTTCTAACTTTAAAAACATTTTTTTAAGTATTTTTAATTGATTTTTAAATTAAATAAATAAATAAAAACACAAAAAAATGTTGACTTTTTGGGTTGATCGTTGACTATTGACTTTGACTTGTTGACCGGTTCGGTCGTGTATTTGTTTGCACTGAGTGAGGTTCGAACTTGTGACCTCCCGTACGCGTGCACGCAGCTCTACCAACTGAGCTACGTGTCTAACCCGAAATATTTCTGTTTTTAATTATATTTATATACTATTTTAATTTATTCAAAATTCATTTATTTTTAAAAAGGATTTTAATCATCGAACCGGTGTGTATAACATGTCTCGAACCCGGGACTTGTTGTTTAACGTTGCACACAGTCCACCGCTGGACTGTGTGTCTAACCTGGTTAAAACACTTGTTTTTATTTCTCTTATATACTAACTGGAAGTCTCCGTATTTGGGTTTTATAAAAAGGTTGAATATTGTGACGAATCGGAACAAGGACAGACTCGAACCCGGGACTCTATGTTTCAAATGCACACAGTCCACCGCTGGACTGTGTGTCTAACCCGAGATATAATCCGATTTATATTAAATTTATACACAAACTAGACTTCATCTTCTCCGTTAAACAACACAGACAACGATTATTCTACTGATCCTGTTCGATTCAATTAACGGACATATGACTGATTAAAATGAAATGGATAAAGAAGGTTTGGAAGTGAATGTACCGGAAAGATGATCTTTCTCAGAACTCCGGCGAAATCGTCGGCTCTGTTTTATGAACTCCGTCTGAGCAGACCAATTAACAGTTTTGATTAACTAATTGTGGAAATGAATGACTAAACAAGAGTTATCAGAGAGTTTAGATGATTATACCGATTCACAGCGCGATTTAGGAATTTTCAGAAATCTTCCGGCGAGTGCTGATTATCCGATATCGTCGCCTGGGACTGATTCTGGTTGAAGGGTTTGAGTTAGTAAAAGTCTAACAACAGATAGAAGATGAAAGAATTGAGAAATTTACCGTTTTGATGAAAGACACGGTTTTCCGGCGAAAGTCCGGCGAGTTCAGAAAGCGATTCCGACGATCAGAAATTAGAGTAAAAGTGAAATTGGAGGTTCTGTGAGTGTTTTTGAGTCGCGAGATGATGATATTGCCGGTGTAAATCAGGAAGTAAATGATTTCGGTTACTTAAACCCGAAAATCATATGAATTCAAGTTCAATAAAGGCTGAATTGATTGAGATCGTGCGTCGTAATGTTTTCATCGGTTATAACCAGTAATATCAACACTCAAACGTCTGGAAAGTTGAAAGTCGATTACTGGTTTCAGTTTGGCGCAAAACAGATGACTTCACAGATGAACTTATGTTTTATTTGTTTCCTAGATTACACAAAGACATCAAGTGGTGGAGTGGTTAAGTGTTTGATGTTAAGGTTTTCCGGCTGACCCGGGTTTGAAACCCGGCAGCCCCTTTTTATTTTTAATTGCTTTATTTTTATTTTCTAACAATTTTAATTTCCATATTCTAAAATGTTTATTAGTTATGTATTGTTTAAAATTAAAATAAGCATTAAATAAGCAACAAAATTTGAAACTGATTATTCGATTAATAAACGAAGCGGGTTTGGAAAACCCGTTTTTCGACGGATGTTACAAGAAGGATAAGCATTTCCACCTGATCTACTACGCCAGCAAAACTCTTCATGATGCACAGGAGAATTACACTACCACGGAGAAGGAGCTTTTGGCAGTATTTTTTGCATTTGATAAATTTAGATCGTACCTAGTGTTGTCCAAGACGATTGTGTACACTGATCACGCAGCCATTCGATATCTGTTTAGCAAGCAGGATGCTAAACCGTGTCTTATCAGGTGGATCCTATTGTTTCAGGAGTTTGATATCGAGATTCAGGACAAGAAGGGATCTTTGAATGTCGCGGTCGATCATCTTTCTGGACTTGAGCACGGAGATGCGGAGAGAGCATGGGAGAAGCCGATAAATGACAATTTCCCCCACGAGTTTCTCATGAGTGTAGAGGTGAGTGATGAGTCGCCTTGGTTTGCGGATTTTGCGAACTATCTTGCGTGTGGGATACTTGTTAAAGGACTTACACATCAGCAGAGAAGGAAATTTTTCGCAAATCTCAAGTACTACATTTGGGATGACCCTTATCTATTTCAAGTTGGTGTGGATCAGGTGATTAGGAGGTGCGTTTCTAGAGAGGAGGCGAATAGCATCCTGCGCCATTGTCACGATGGACCTACCGGAGGTCATCACGGTGCGAACTACACTGCAAAAAAGGTGTTGGACTTTGGGTTTTATTGGCCTACTATCTTCTGTGACGCGCAGAGATGGGTCAGTGCATGCGATGCGTGCCAGAGAGCCGCTAGTATATCCGCACGAGATGCCTCAGCAGTGGATCCAGGTTTGTGAAGTCTTTGATATATGGGGTATAGACTTCATGGGTCCGTTTCCCCCCTCACATGGGAATAAATACATCCTGGTTACGGTAGACTTTGTATCGAAGTGGGCAGAGGCACAAGCTTTGCCCACCAATGATGCCAGGGTAGTCGTGAGATTTTTGAAGAGTTTGTTTGCCCGGTTCGGTGCTCCGAAAGCACTAATCAATGACCGAGGGACCCATTTTTGCAATACGCAGCTTGATAGAGCTTTGTCCCGTTATGGTGTGCACCATAGGTTATCCACGCCCTATCATCCACAAACAAGTGGGCAGGTGGAGGTCACGAACCGGGGGTTGAAAAGAATCCTTGAGCGGTCGGTTAGTAAAAACCGCAAGGATTGGTCAGACAAGTTGGATGAAGCGCTTTCGGCATTCAGGACAGCCTACAAAACACCTATAGGGACTACTCCCTTTAGGTTGGTTTACGGCAAAGCGTGCCATCTGCCGGTGGAGTTGGAGCATAAGGCGTTGTGGGCATTGAAAGCTGCGAACTTGGACTTGAAAAGCGGAGGTGAAGCCCTGTTTTTACAAATCCATGAGCTTGAGGAGTTGCGGAATCATGCCTATGAGAGCTCCGTGTGTACAAAGAACGGACTAAGAGATTGCACGACAAGCGCTTGAAGGACCAAAAACAATTCCAAGCGGGAGATCTTGTGTTGCTTTATAACTCACGGTTGCGTTTATTTCCGGGAAAGTAACACTCTAGATGGACGGGACCATACACAGTGAAGGAAGTGTTCCCATATGGAACCATCGTAATTGAGAATGCGGATGGTGTAACTTTTAAAGTCAACGATCATAGGTTGAAGCGATACATTGGCGGACTGGTTGACTCAGAGGTGGAGATTATTGATCTCTACGCCCCGCACGCGTACTAAGTATGGGGAGGAGAGTCTATGCTACTGACTTGATGATAAAAAAATGTAGCATGCGCATTCTGCGCGCGTAGGGATGGTTTTGTCTTTATTTTCAGTTTTTAAGTTTTTCGTAGTTTCGGTGTATTTTTTGGTCTTTAGGTAGTCCGTGCAGTTTTGATTCATGTCTTATAATGTTCCGAAGTTGAAATTTTGCGCAAACAATTAATAACCTGCAAATTTGAGTGATTCTGTGGTAAAAAGTGAGTTGGAAGCATTCTGTCCGAATCTGTCTGAGAAACTGCCAGATAGCGCACGGCCATGCCAAAAACCCGCACGGCCGTGCCAACCGCTGCATCTGCATAGCACACCCATGCCAGCCCTTGTGCCGGGCATGCACGCCCATGCACACCGGCCTCACGACCGTGCGAGCTGAGACATCGACAGCACCCCAGTTCACTCAAAGGGCTGCACGGCCGTGCCAAATCTCACACGCCCGTGCACGTGAAAAAGTGCACAGTAGTTAGACAGGGGTATAAGGGTAACTTTTCAGTCAAAAACTTCATAAAACCCTAAGGCAGACATGTGCAGCCGCTCCAAACCTCTCTTTTCTCAAAACCTATCACTTTTTGCAAGGTTTCCTTCAATTTCTTCGAACAAGGTATGAATCCCTTCATAATTTCTCATTTTAATCATGTTTCTAGTCCAGATTTGGGTTTTAGTCCGAGAAAATTTGGGGTTTACTTCATAATCACAAACCAAATCCTAGTTCTTGAACTAATTGTGCAAAATCGCAAGTCTAATCGCGAACCCGTGGTCCATTCTGTTAAAAAGTACTTTGTTTTGAGATAAATTGGTTGAAATTGGTGAATGGACCAGTTTTTAGCGATCTACAGCTGATGCACGGCCATGCCGTCTCCTGGCACTGCGGTGCGAAGCTTGATGTAGGTTGCATCAGTCTTGCGATCTCGTGCCGCACGGTCATGCCGACTTCTCGCACGGCCGTTACCGACTAGTTCACCATGTTGAGCCTTTCCCGTGTTTTTTTCCGGTTTCACCCATTTTTAGCACGCTTAGCCAAATTTAGCCGTTTTATTTTTAAACCTTAGTGTTAAAACTCGGTTAAAGTTGTTGTTTAACTAAGCATTACTTGTAGATTATCTTTGCAAAAAATAAAAGTCGAAGACGACAAAAGTTTGAGCAATTTTGAGTGCAAAGACAGTAGATTATTGTCGACTAGCTCGAAGATTACGAAAATCGTCTTCCACGCGTTACTTATGTGTAGTTCTTATATATTTTTGCTTGTTAAACGCAACTACCGAGTTTTAGCCATCTAACCACTTTTAAATGTCCATTCCATACCCTTCACCCTAGCCTATCGTTACAACCCGTGAAGACCTCTTGATTTGCACTTTTTCGCATGTTACTTGGTGGAGATAAGATCTTTTGACAAGCTTATGATACTATGCAATTCATTGTCAAGGCATCGAGCGTTTACACATACACATCTTATGTATGTTTCACAAAAATATAGCCGAGTGTGTGTGAACATTGTGAGATGTGTGAATATTGGCATGCTAAGTCAATCGAATGTGGAATCATGGTTTTTAGTTATCTTTACATATGTTTGCATAGGCTTGTTTGGTTTAAATTATTTGATGATGTTTTTCGAAATACCGACTAACCTTGTTGTAAGCATATTAATTTATTAGCTTGTAAATTATTAAATCTTGTTCAAAGTTATGTTTTATTTTAGTTTGCTTGAGGACAAGCAAAGTTCAAGTGTGGGGAGGTTTGATATTTGTTAAAATACACATAAATTAGTCCCCCGTTTTATCCCCTTTTTACACGTTTTTGGCCGTAAAGATCAATAATTAGATACTTAATCACGTATGTTTTCATTTACAGGCCTTAAACAGCGTGTCGGACAAGAAGATACCAAAAACAAGGATTTTCCAGGCGAAACGGCGAAGTTGCACACATTCTATGAAGATTCAGATAGTGCACGGCCGTGCAGAGGATTGGCACAGCCGTGCCAACCCAGATCAGAAGGGCTGCACCGAGCGTGCAAACCCTGGTGCAAGCTTTGTTCAAGGCGCGCACGGTCGTGCGAAAGGGTGGCACGACCGTGCAGAGTTGTTTTCCTCTTGTGCACTGCCAGTGAGATCCCTAGTGCCAACTCATCTCGGACACGCACGGCCGTGCCAATCTTGGCAAGGCTGTGCCATTTTCAAAACCTTATCCGGACAAGATGACGTCACCAAATTGCGCTAATAGTGCACGGCCGTGCGGATAAAGTGCACGGCCGTGTGAGACCCTATAAAAACAGGGCAGAACTCACTGATCGCGAACTGGACTTTTTGGGAGCGTTTTCTAGCGATTTTTGGGCTCCGGTAACAACATGTTTTGCTCCGATTCAAGCCCCCATTGTGCCTAGAAGCTCCGTTATCATCCGGTTCTTCAATCTTTAGCTTGTCTATGGTTTGATTCTTGAATCTTTCCATAAGCGCTCGGATGGGGGCTTGTCGGACCCAGTAGTACTACTTATAACTCCCCCGCTATTAAACCCAATACTAACGATCCGAGAGATTGACGAGGACTTAAGTGATAAAGCTGCTTAGTGACCATAACATTACATTAACATTAACTTAGTCATGTATGTACCTTTCCCATTTTGATTATAACTCAACTCAACTAGATATACATGCATATATATTTTAATTCTAATTAACTTATATTAACTCAACTAGATACATTTTAATTATACAGTAACTATCCTTAATTAAAATATGTATCTTGTCTAAAAGTTGTGTTGTTAGGTTACATGGGTCTTACGACCATATGCCTGGGGTGGGCTCACTTTTCTGCCTTTTCCTCCCACGATTTAAGGATTGGCTCAAGCAACCTATCTTTTGATTATGTTTCAAGCTTTTAGATTGTTGTTTATGTAATATTGTAGCCTCATGGCAAAAACACTTTGAATTCCTTGCTTGTTAAACAACCACTAGATGTTAATTATGTTTGTAATGACACTCAACAACTTTTTATGTTAATCCTTAATGATTGTTTTGCAACCTTGTTATTGATATTGGATTCTTGATTATAGTTAATTGTCTTGGATAATTAGTTCATGGTTAGTTAGGATAATTGAAAGAAGAGGCTTAATTAACATTGCATTAGTGAACTTTTAGCTTAGTTAAATGTTCACCCCATGAGACTAGAAATGGGTATTGGGTTAATAAGGGGTAATTAATATTAATCACGAGTACTTTCCGTCGCGTAAGGACCTTAGCGGTTTAGATGGTGTCGTTACGAATTCTTAGCATAAATCATAAGCTTAGTTAGTAGTTTCGGCCAAAATTGCTTTCTTAGTGAATTTATGTTCAAGATTCGTAAACTGGACTCGGTTGTGACTTAATCTAGGTTATGCTTGTCTCGGTGGTTGCATTGTGTTTAGCGTGTAACTTTCCTTGATTAAATGAGGTTAGAAAACTCTTAACGGATGACTAACTTATTTTTAAGAGATTTTCATAAACATTAATCAATAGGGGGTTAAAGAACATTTTTAGGTGGTTAAAGTGTGTTTATCGTTTAACTTTCCAAAGAGTTGTCATGTTAGGATTCCCAAAAGGGATACTAATTGTCTAAAAAAATGGAAAATTGACCAAGTGACTTAGTGGCATAACCGACTTAGTTAACATGTTTCGGTTGTTCATAAAGCAAGGCTATACTTATATTTTCCATGTTTGGAGTCTTTATGTTTACAAAAAGAAAAAGAAACAAAAATATTATGTTTTAGTCATTTTTATTTTAAACACTTCATCAATCTATCTTTTTATACCGGTAGAATATTGACAAAGGTTTAGTATTATCGTCTCCGCCCGCATTCCTTGATCGATACTTGGTTCTTACCGATACTTTACTACATATATGACGGGGTACACTTGCCCCTTCGTGTGTGTTTTAATGTTAAGTATAAATCATTTTTTTATAAATTTAAAACCGAATCGTTTGTAAAATTTATTATAAAAATATGTATATACATGCACACGTCACTTATGCTACTGTAAATTTTAATTTTATTTTATTTTGTAGTATAGATTTTTTGCGTAGCATTGCATAGATTGCATAGATGAAACTTATCAGGTAAAACACATTTTTTCTATACACACAATTGAATGTAAACGTAATAAAGTTATTTATGTTACATGAAAAAAAAATTAAGCTTATGTTTTATATAAAACTTCAAAATCAAATTTAATTAACCCAGTGTTGTAAATATTAGTTTGAGATAAATTTTCTCTAAAATTTTGTATTGTTTGAGTAACTTATAACTCCTAGAAATGTTATAAATTATTGGATTAGTATATTTCATAAACTTAAAAGGAGTATATGCATATAGTCTGTTGTTACAACATATATGAGATTAAGGATAGTGGGAGAGTTGGTTAGGCTAAAAGGCTTCAAGGGTTCATATTAGCCTAACGCAGGTCATGGGGCCCCCTACGTTTGCAAGACGTAGAGAGAGGTTCAATGATTTTATTGTTACTAAGAATCCGAGACCGAAAGGATTTCAGTCTGGGATGTAGGTACTTAGTGAAGCAGTGTATTTTGAAGTGTAAAGAAAGAACATGCATAGAACAAGTTCTCAAGGGAGAAGAGAAGATCAAAGAGTATCTAAACTCCACTGATCTGGTGTATTGTATGAATGCTGGTTGCTTTCTTATATAGAAAAAGGATCTTCCCAAAAGGGAAACCTTTGACCCATGAACCTAAGCTGCAGTAAGGGGCTTGCCCATTTTGAGGGTTGAAGGCTTTGACATGCGGATAAAAGGATGCTCTCTGTGCACATGTTCTCTTTTCGGCTATGAGAGACTTTGACAAGCAATCAGTGAGCTGATGCTTTACTGTTCACGTGCTTTTTGCTGTTCACATGTTCACCCAGGTTAGCGGGTTATGAACCGTTTAGCCTTTTAACCTTTCAAGCGTTAATGTGTAAAACCCATTTTATTGAAACTTGAGCTACCCCCGTCATCATAGTCAATAATCAGAATTAATTATTCGGATGAGACCCAATGATATACCTGTTGTACGGGTTTAGACTTAAGTAGGAGATTTACAGTTTTGGAATCTATGGCTTACTTCCTGGTAACGTAAATGATCCTTGTCTCTAACAGACTTTACAAGGAGTATATAAGTTTAAAGGAGTCACCAAGCATATCATTCTTTTTTTTTAGCATGGTTGATCGATAACGACCGTTGGTTAGTATTACGTGCGTCATTTGAACTAACTAAGATTCCTCAACCGCACAAAATGATTAAATCAAATTATGATTCAAAATTTTCAAGTATACATAAAATAAAGAGAAAAATACTCAAATAGGCCCTTTGGTTTGCTCTATTTTCAACTATAGTCCCTACAGTTCTAAAATTACAGCTATAGTCTCCAACTTTAAAAGATTCATTCTCGGATAGCCATTAACATGAATGAGAGTTAGGTTTTGATGTTAAATAGTAAATACCCTTGCTATTATAAAACCAATAATTAAAATACATTAAAAAATATATAGGCCCCACCATCTACCAACCCACCTACCCCTTTTTCTCCCTTCTCTTTTTTCCTCCCTCTTTCTTGATCTAAAATGCCACCACGAGAAGAGACCACCTGAGATAGAGCTAGAAAGTTGTGTGTGTGTGTGAGAGAGAGAGAGAGAGAGACATCGGAGATGGCATAAGAGATCATCGGTGTATGTGTCTGTTCAGACGAAGAAGAGAGAAGAAGGAGACGGGGTGCCGTCGGTGGGAGCTACGGTAGTTGTGGTTGTATCGTTGATGATGGATTGGTGATGGTAAGATTGTTGATGGTTTGTGTGGGGGTTTGATCATGGTGGTTGAGGAGGATGACAGAAATAATGACAGTGGTGGTTTAGATCAACCTCTGGTAAGTTATCAGACCATCATCAGTAAGAAACATCCCACATTTGAAGTTTTTTTTTTCTGATTAAGAACCTGAATAGATGTGGTAATTGATAATGATGCTAAAGATCTTGATGATGGGGATGATGGTTTGGAGATACATATTTGAAAATACATAGCTAGTGTGTCTGTGTGTTTGCAGATTTGAAAATTATGAACATTTGGAAGAAAAAATTAGTCTAGTTGGTGGTTATGGAGCTAATCAAGATGTTTTATGTTTTTTGGATTTCATGCTAAAAATCAAAAGCTCTACTTTCGAATTTAAGCAAAAAAAAGTTAGATTTCTATTATGTTTTTTCGGAGTTGTAGGTGGTGGCAGCTATTGTAAAGGTGGTGGAGGCTATTGTAGAGGTGGTGGCGGCTGTCACACACCAACCCGCAGCGGATATGGTACAGGACATGCCGTATTATTCATAGCTTTTGACACTATTAAGGGTCTATTTGTATGGGGTAATGGAATGGATAGGGGAATGGAATGGACGAGTTAATGGAATGAACAATGGAATGAAATGAATCATTCATTGTGATGTTTGGTTATTCATGTGTAAATAACATGAATCTTTACTTTGTACAATTAGATAAACAAAAAAAGACGAAGTAACGAAACACAATTGTATTAAAAACGACAAAAATATAATTGCCTCAATAATAATAATAATAATAATAATAATAATAATAATAATAATATTAATGGTAAAAGAATAATAATAAATTTTTGATATATAATATAGTATTAGTATTAATATAATAATATGAATATAAATATAAATGCAAAAATATAAATATAATAATAATAATAATATATTTCTTTTCATTCTTTGAATGAATAAAAAATAACACCATTTTACTAAGAAATGAAAATTGTTATATTTGAATTGAGTGTATTCCTTTGGAATGCTTCATCCTATTACCATATGATAACCAAACATCTTTTTTTTTATTTTATCAGAATGATCCATTCTATTCCACTCCACCTCCTATTACTTCATACCAAACACTACCAAAAAATCTTAATATATTTAAAGCATCAATATTAAATGTCACACAATACCATAGAAATTCAAGTAAACATTCGATACATTTATTTAAGAGAAAAGAAATAAACACAAAACAAAGTCTTGATTGATTATTGCTATAGTCCCTAACTTTTACATTCGTTTTTAGATAGCCCCTAAAACAGATGAAGGTTAGTTATTTGTGTTAAGTGAGTATGAAATGACCAATTTACCCTTGATAAAACAAAATAGATTGATTTATATATATATATATATATGTGTGTGTGTGTGAGAGGACCTGCTAACTATAAAAATAAAAAAAATAGAAACAAGCCCACCCATTCTCTCTCTACTCTCTCTGTCATCCAAAAACATCTCTCTCCTTTAAAAATTCACCACCACAACCACCTTCACCGGCGCCATCACCACTCAGCCACCACCACCATCACCACTGCCACAACCACCACTGCCACAACCATCACCGAGAAAAACTACCGATTACTAGCGGGAAAGATCTGGTCATGGAGATGGAATGTGCGGTTTGTTTGGATGATGCTGAACCGGAACAACTTGCTTGCATGTTCCTCGGTTGTAACCACGGCTTTCATCTACAATGCGCCAATACTTGGCTTTACAAAAACCCGGTTTACCCGGTTTGTCGGAATAAACTTGACGCTAGTTTCTTCGCAGAAAAAAACCCTTGTTGAAACGATTGAATCTTTTTAGGAAAATGATCTGTAGTTCTTACAAATTTTGGGACTGTATTTTTTTTTCTCTATGATGAGAAGGTAGAAGTAGGGATTATGATTTGTTATTTGTCTAATTATTATTATTAATTTCATGTTAAATATATGATGACAGGTGTACAATTTTTGGTTTAGACACGTGAATTTGAATGTGGAGATTGATTTGGGAAAACAGAGCATCTGAAGCAGGGTTGTGGAATATAGAGAAAATGATCTTTATTCAGTTAATTATTTTTAACTTCATATTTAAATGAAAATGGATCTACAATTTTTGGTTTAAAAGTCTGAAATTGACTGTGACTCATGATTTTGGAAAACAGAGCAACAGAAGCAAGGGGTGTGAAATGTGAAGAAGAGGATCTAATTATGATTTGTTATCCAGTAAATTAATGTTAATTTCATATTGTAAACGAAATGGGTGTATAATTTTTAGTTTAAAATGTCTAAATTTAACTGTGAGTGGCGGCGATTGTGGTTGTGGCGGGATGGTTGTGGCAGTGGTGATGATGGTGGTGGTGGCTGAGTGGTGGTGGCTGGTGGAGGTGGTTGTGATGGTGGTTTTTTGAAGAGGAGAGAGAATAGAGAGAGATGTGTTTGGATGAGGAGAAAGAGTAAAGAGAGGGGATGGGGTTGTTTTTAGTTTTTTATAATTGGTCCTATAATATATTATATATATATATATATATATATATATATATATATATATATTAGAGTTAATGTTTGGTTGGTCTCTGTAGTTTGTAAAAATTGCAGACTTGTCCTAATGTTTCACTAATTACATACTTGGTCTCGGTGGTTGTAATTTTTGCATTCGGATGGTCCTTATCACTAACATCTGTTAAGTTTTCCAGTTAAGTCCATGTTAAATGACCAAAATACCCTTGCTTATTACCAAGTTATATATATCTTCACAGGTCTCTTCTCAAACAAGCAGCACAAACACCGCCATATCACCTCAGCCGCCATCTCACCTCCACCCCCGAACACCCAACGCCACCGTCTCACCTCCGCCACTTCTCACCTTGACCCCGGAACACCAAAACACCCACCAACACCGAAACCCATCACCACCAACGAAGACCTCCACCACCGGGCAGGCTATCACCACCGCCGATAACCACCATACCAGCTCGTTGCCCCTGCTGCTTCACACCGCCACAACCACTTCTTCTCCAAATCACCGCCACACACATATGCATCAATTACACATAACACACATCAATTTTTAAATAGCACAAACAATCAGGAACAAAATTACACAAAAACAAATCATCAAAAAGTAAACACGATGCAGTGACGTCGAAGGGGCGACGGAGGAGCCGGCGATGTCGGATCCAATGATGCACATATCGGTGGTGGAAGATGAGTTGCAGGTTCATTTTCCGGTAGTAGGCTCCGGCAGTTCGATGTGCATCATCAGCTGGGAGGTAGAGAGAGGGGTTAAAGGGTGTACGGTGGAGGTTGAAGGAGTGGCGATGGCGATGGCAGGTAGGTTTTGTGGTGATGGGCGGTGGTTTACGATGACGGCAACAGTAGCGACGGCTGGGGGGTGTTCCGACGACCCACGTCGTTTTTCCGGCGGGTTGGGTAGTTGAGGGTGGTGGTCGTTGGTTGTTATTGGGTGATAGGTTTTTTTATGAGACAAGATGATGATGAAGAGGCCCCTGTTTTAAGTTTAGGGAAATAGGAAGATTAATTACCTGAAACAGTGAATGGGAGGAGAAGGTAGGAGACGGCGGTGGAGGCGGCGGCGATGGTGTAAGCGGTGGTGGAGGTGGGAAACGGTGGTCTTGTGGTTTTAGAGAGAGAAAAGGAAAGTGAGAGAGAGAGATCAGGGTGAAGAAGAAGAAGGTGTTTATTTATTTTTGTTTTATAATAGTAAGAGTAGTGTGGTAATTTTACATAGACTTAACTGAGAAAGTTAACATGGGTTAGTCATAAGAACCACCCGAGTGAAAAAATGCAACCACTGGGACCAAGTGTAATTAGTGAACCATTGGGACCAAATCTGCAATTTTCGTAAACCACAGGGACCAACCAAGCATTTAACTCATATAATTATTTAATATATTTTGTTTTATACTAAAGGGTATTTTAGTAAATTCACACCCACTTAACCGAGAAAAATTACCCTCATTCACGCCAAGGACAATCCGAGAACGAATTTACAAAACTTGGGGACTATAGCTGTAATTTTAAAGATGTATGGAATATAGGTGAAATCTGGACAAACCACAGGGACTATCCAGGCACTTTTCTTTAAATAAATAAATAAAAATTAGAAAAGCAATGTATAAAGACTATCTTCCTTGAAGGAGGAATCAAAATAAGAGGATGATCTAAAGGATGTTTTTAGAAATCATTGCTTCCACTTGGTGATTGAGAGAGTTTTACAATATCTTGGACGGAGAAAAAAAACAGCGGTGGCTAGAGTTTGAGATAAATGAGAGGGAGGGAAAGTGATAAAGAACTCAGATATAATTTGATTTTTAAATTGTAAGACATTAATCGATTGAAAATAAAGCCTTACCATTTAAAAAAATTTGAAAAAAATCTTTTTTCATATAATATTATATATCCCAAAAAAAGTGATCCGTAAATGTATTATTAATGTTATTATTTTTTTCTTTTATAATATTTTATACATATAAAAAATATTAATTCAGCTGTTTAACTCGTTTTTCTCGAATAACTTAAAAAGTATAACGTTTTAATAAAATACGAATATACCGTTGGAACAAGCATATTTATTTTTATGATATAACTTAAGTTTCATAAAATCGGAGTATGGTAAAAAATAATATATTTTAATATAAAATGGAATAAACAATAACAATTAATTACTACCAAACATAATTGCATAAGACATAGACAAAAGAGAAAAAAAATCAAATGTTCACTTATTATGGTTCGAGGTTCTAAGATCCGTTTATGGCGGATGTTACAACGTCTATTGTAGAGGTGGTGGTGACTCTCATCGGAGTTTCGTCAGAAACAATTCCGGTTATGAGAATTAGGATGAAGAAGACATGAGAGGGGGATGGTGGGGCCAGTTGAGTTTAACTATGTTCTTTTATGTTTTAGTTTTTATTTATAATGATAGTAAGGTGTTTTTTGTAATTTCACACCCACTTAACATCAAAAACTAAACCTCATCCACGCTAAGGACTATCAGAGAACGAATGTACAAAAGTTGGGGACTATAGCTGTAATTTTAGAAGTGTAGAAACTATATGTAAAAATGGAGCAAACCACAGAGACTATCCGGACATTTTTTTCATAAAAGAAAATTGACTTTTTTCCAATTTGTAACCTACCATGGTACGATCCATAAAATCTGCACAACAAGTTACAATTATTAGTCTAATCTAAACTCCACTCCTAGTTCTTTATTTTTCTCGTCTCATTTCAATTTTGCTCTCTAAATGGAACCAGTAGTTCACACAACATAATCAGACTCGTTACATGTTCAGCCAAAATGTTGAATACTAAACTGACTATATGACTTACATATATCCTTAAAAGCTACTTGATTACACACCTTATGCAGCTTTCAAAAAATAAAGGCGATCTAGTCCTCCTCCTTCCAGGGTCCAAAATAACATACATTTTCAAGGATCTAATCAGAAAGCTTCACATCCACCAAGAAGATGAGATTACACAATTTTAAAGATGGATTTGCATACCAAAAGACGTCTACATGTTCCTTATTCTCCTACTCTATCGCATGAGCAATGTATTCTTTAGTGTGCACCAACATAATAATCTGCAAATTATGTATGTACTTAGAATCTAAATGAGTGGGTTGGGTTAGTTCAGAATTACCTAATGGGTCGAGTGGTTGTCCAAAATCTACTTACAACTAGGGGTGGCAAAAGTGATGAGTTTGGTAGGTTTGGGTTAGGGGTTAGAATGGGTATGATTGTATGAGTTAGGATGTGTTTGGGTTAGGATGAGTTTATTATGAAAAAGATTAGGATGAGTTTGAGTTAAGAATGATATATTAAAAAAAAAGTTAGGATGGGTTTGGTCAATATCAGTTTGGATCTAGATAGGCTAAAACTAAAAATAAAAAAAATATTGTAAAGTATTAAAAAATTAGAAAATTTTAAAAATCAAAAAATTTAAAAATAGAAAAAAATTAATTTTTTTTTTGAAAATTTAAGAAAAAGTTAAAAAAATAAAAAAACAAAAAAGAAATGGAAATCCGGCCTTGAAGTTATAGTTGTTGACTTTGTTATAAGATTTAGTTAACTATATATTTATTTTATAATATAAACTTTTAGTTTTGAGTCGAAAAATAATATTCAATATTATCGAATAAAGAATAAGTGATTGATCTTTTCCATTTCTAAATAACAAGTATAAATTATACAACAAAGTAATTACAAACATAGATTATTTCAACAATTTATCAATGACGATGGTTAAACTACACTTGAAGAATTCATACGTTTTGTGATCAAACTATTTATTTAAAGAAGGAAAGAGAAACGATGTTCAAGAGTGAGCAGTGTTAAAGATATGTGTTCAAATATATATTTTTTTTAATTTTAAATTTTTTTATTGTTTTTTATTTTTTATATCTTTTTGATTTTTTAATATTTTTAATTTTTTAAATTCTAAATATTTGTAAACTTTTTTGATTATTTTGCTTTGATTTTTTTAAAATTTCTTATTTTTAAAATTTTTAGTTTCTTTAAGTTTAAATTTTTATTTTATTTTTAAATTTATTAATTGTTTTTTATTTTTTTTTATTTAAAATTCTAGTTTTTAATTTTTTTAATTTTAATGTTTTAATTTGATTTTGATTTTTTTAAAATTCTAAAATGTTTTGGTTTTTATTTTTTTTACTTTAATTTTTTTTGGCTTTTCTGATTTATAATATTTTTTTACATTTTAAAAATATTTTAGTTCTTTATTTTTAAAGTTTTTTTACCTTTATTCATTTTTTTGATTTTTCAAGTTTTTTAATTTTTTAATGTTTTGCTTTTTTTTTGTTCACGAAGTAAGAAGTCTGTAACTCTCTATGTCACACCCTCAATTTCCACTTGCGGAGTTTTACCGCGAGGCGTGTGAACAAACCAGAATCTGAAACACTAGTACGTTGAACGACTCTACATGATTTGATTATACGTTTTCCAAAATCATTTGTTGTCGATTTTATATTACCAATATTTAGCATGCGTATCAGTTTTTAAAGTTTGAGCGGAAGCATAAATAAGTAATGATGCGGGCGCCAACACAAACGCCAAAACAACTTGAAAAATCCCAAAACAATATAAATAAATAAGACTCTATAATGATGTCTTGTTCAATGCGTGTGAGTGCTCCTAGAGCTCCTAGCGTCCTGAGAAACATGTAAAGAAACAAGTGTCAACATTTAAGATGAGTGAGTTCACAGGTTTTCATAAATTCGTTGTTCGGTTTTAGTTTGTTACTCCGTTATCCCCAACCCGGGATAACATATCCGTTCCATTATTCCAACCCGGAATAATAAGTTGTTGCTTCCAATATTCCCAAACCGGAATATTAAGTTGTTGTTTCCATTATCCCCAACCCGGGATAATATGTCGATGTTTCCAATATTCCAAACCCGGAATATTAAGTTGTTCCGTAATTAAGTTCAATATTAATGTATATAGGTAGCTAGCCTAAAGTCATGTCACTAAGTGTTCGCGATCGAAGCTGACAGTTGTGCCTCCGTTTTGCCAGGTCTATCACATGACCATGGCGATGTTAGGCCAATCATACACCCGTTGACCATACCCGGTCGGCTAGCGCGACTAGCTCGGATGGGGCTCGTCAGACCCAGTAGTACTACTTATAATTCCCCCGCTATTTAACCCAAATACTAACGATCCGAGGAGATTGTCGAGGACTTAAGTGATAAAGCTGCTTAGTGCCCATAACATTACATTAACATTAACTTAGTTACCGTATAGTTATGTGACGTTAAATTCGTATAACGTAAAGAGTTTGAGTTTGAGAGTGTATACATGTTTCTCCCCCTGTTGTTTAAAAACCGGATAAAGTTAGGGGCCGTGAACTCACCTTTATTTGCTCGGTTAGTGTAGCAAAGATGTTATAAGAGATGGGACCGCTAGTTGCGTCCTAACAAACCAATTAATTCCACGTCAGTGTGTAATCACACCAATACAAATTCCACACGCAATTTACTCACAAAGTGATACACACAAACAACATATCTAACACTCAAACATGCATGCAAGTATTCTCATATAATCATAGTGATCACACAACTTATCATGAACACATTCCAAATCCATGCAACACTTTAATGCATAAAATCACAAGTTAACAACTTTCTGCTCAACACTCAGTTATTCAGCTGTTTTCTAGGATTTTTATAAAATAGTTCCAGCATTCTAAAAATTCCCATATTTTTACAGTAGGTGACATTTATACCATAGAAATTTATATAATTTTTCCAAGTCCTAAATCTTTACCAATTAACCATAATTATTAACCCACTAAGCTGCAGTCAGATTTACTGCTTTCTGACTGCAGTCCACGGAAGAATTTATTTAAAAATCACTGATCGTCTGATTAACAAAATTCCAGTTGGAGTTGCCCGGAAATTTCTATACCTAGTTGCTGTACAAAAATCATGACTCAACTCCCTACTGATTTTAAAATCTAGCTTCATAAACAACCAACAAAATTCCAGAATTTTAACAGCTTTACCTACTGAACTTGTTTAGCCCTTTAAAAAATATCAAACGATTTCAGAAAATTATGAATCCAGCGCCATTAGATTCCTTATTCAAATCTCTACGTTCTAGACCTCAGAAAATCCGTTTTTCGACAACTAACGACCAAGTTACAGCCTGATGAAGTCGGCTGTTTCTTTTAATCAGCATCCTGTTTCAGCATCTCCTTATAATAAGTTCGTATAACTCGTTCATGTGATTAGCCTAGGCGATCAAGATTCGATTTTTAATCATAGATTAATACTAACAATCTATCCATGCAAACCCTACTCAATAACTTCTAGTTATTATAACAAAACACACTTGCAACCTCATGAGATCCGAATATCATTATGTTTATAACCAATTCAGCCGATTACTTGCAAGCACATATAATCCGAAGACAACTAATCGATTAATCATATGTCCGAGACAACAATTCATTCAAGCATATGTCCGAGACAATGAATCATTCAAGCATATGTCCGAAACAACTAGACATTCAAACATATATTTAGCCGAAACAACTAGACATTCAAACCTATATTTAGCGGAGGTAATACAATCATACAACCCGAACACAACAAAGTTACACACATGTATCCGAATATGGTCTTATATAATAAGGTAAACGAACCGTGCTTAAGCTAAGGAATCCGGCGATCAAAAACTGCTTACAGCCGAGAAGATCCGTGACCGAGAAGGAGGCTGGTTTGCGACCGTGAAGAAGAGTGAGGAGCGGCTGTTTCGCGACCGAGGTGATGCAGAAAGCTGTTGCTTGCTGCTTGTTGCGACCGAGAAGATGAAGAAAGTAAGGCAGCCGACGGCAATGAGATTAGGGTTTTGTGTATAGAACAAGCATGAGTGCTAGTATATATAGGCGCAAGGAGGATGAGAGTCACGGTTTGGTTTAGCACTCGGCCGCAAGGAACTTGGGTGGTTTCGGTTTGGGTTTTATCTTATGACCGAGGATTAGGGTGGTTTCGGTTTGGGTTTTATCTTATGACCGAAACTTGTTTGGACTTGTTCTCGGTTTGGGTTTGGGCTTGACCTCGCGGCCAAAGGTTAGGGTGAGTTGGTTTGGTTTGGGGTTTTGGCAGAGTGGTTCTAGGTTTGGCATGCAACAGTTTTCCGTTTAGGTTGTTCTCGGCCGAGTAGTTGGAACTCTAGGTCTAGGTTTAAACTTTGTGAACTCCTAGAGTCACCATGAATCTCTTTGGTTCGTGTCGCGGTTCGGTTCGTGTATGTATCTACAATAATTACTTAATAACTAAACAATCACACAAACACTCATCATGTATTCATTCCATGCACGTTTAATACTTAGCACGCATATTATTCGACAAGTGTCACGTATAAATTATCCGAAAAACCCGGGATATCACATTATCCCAATGTTGAAAGAATTTTCGTCCCGAAAATTGAGTAAGCTCGGTTTAGCATGTAACGTACATGTTTAGAGTGCCACGCACAAGGAGTTAGTTCGTTTATAATGGTACGCAACGTTACAAGAAATTTCCAAGTGTCATACACAAAGATTTCCAAGTGTCATGCACAAGAATTTAGTCAACAATTAGTACACGAAAGTATGAGAAATTTCCAGGTTGTCACATCATCCCCTTGTTGAAAGAATTTTCGTCCCAAAAA
Source organism: Scalesia atractyloides (assembly GCA_947069175.1). Lineage (NCBI taxonomy): Eukaryota > Viridiplantae > Streptophyta > Magnoliopsida > Asterales > Asteraceae > Scalesia > Scalesia atractyloides. The sequence goes on from CAMTDV010000025.1 coordinate 60,359,868, forward strand.
TTTAGGTACTGTCATCGTTAGTTTGCTGCTCAGTTGCGAAGAGATGTGGGTATTTGCTTTTCATTTGGTCCTCTCTTTCCCACGTGAACTCCGGTCCACGCTTAGAGTCCCAACGAACTTTAAAGATTGGAATCTTGCTGTGCCTCCGAGTCTTGATCTCACGATCCATGATCTCGATAGGCTTTTCCACGAAGTGTAGTTGTTCATCCACTTGGATCTCATCCAATGGAATAACTAAAGTTTCATCTGATAGACACTTCTTCAGATTTGACACGTGACATACGTTGTGAACTCCACTGAGTTCGGCAGGGAGGTCTAATTGGTATGCTACGGGTCCAATTCGTTTCAAGATTTCAAACGGGCCTACGTACCGTGGGTTAAGTTTGCCCCGTTTTCCAAAACGGATTACACCCTTCCAGGGTGACACCTTTAGTAGGACGCGATCGCCTACTTGGAATTCGAGCGGTTTGCGTCGTTGATCAGCGTAGCTTTTCTGTCGATCTCGTGCCGCCGCCATGCGGTTTCTGATTTGTACAATCTTTTCAGTGGCCTCAAGTATTAACTCAGGGCCTGTGAGTTGACTGTCACCGACTTCTGCCCAGCAGACCGGTGATCTACATTTATGACCGTATAATGCCTCAAACGGTGCTGCCGAAATACTCGTGTGATAGCTATTGTTATATGAGAATTCCACTAGAGGCAGGTGAATTTCCCAATTATTTCCGAAGTCCACTACGCATGCCCTAAGCATGTCTTCCAAGGTTTGTATGGTCCTTTCGCTTTGACCATCAGTCTGAGGATGATAAGCTGTGCTCATATCCAAGCGTGTTCCCAACGCTTTCTGGAGCGACTGCCAGAAGTTTGACGTGAAACGAGCATCCCTATCTGAGATGATGGACGTTGGCACTCCGTGCCAAGAAACTACTTCCTTAATGTAGATGCGAGTCAACTTCTCCATCTTATCCGTTTCTTTGATAGCTAGGAAGTGTGCGGACTTAGTTAAACGATCCACAATCACCCAGATGGTGTCGCAACCACCCAAGGTTCGCGGGAGTTTAGTGATGAAATCCATTGAGATCTGATCCCACTTCCACACTGGGATCTCTGGTTGTTGGAGTAGCCCCGATGGCTTTTGATACTCCACCTTGACTTTTGCACAAGTCAAACATTTACTCACGTAGGTGGCTATATCGGCTTTCATGTTAGGCCACCAATACGCAACTTTAAGGTCCTGATACATCTTATCCGAACCCGGATGGATAGAGTATCGAGATTTGTGAGCTTCATCCATGACTAGCTCTCTGAGGTTTCCGTAGAGAGGTACCCATATGCGATTCATGAAATACCGGGCTCCATTGGGCTTTACCTCCCAATCGCGTTCCATTTTTCCCACTGATTCGGCTTTGATGTTTTCCTCCTTAACTGCTTCTAACTGGGTGTCGCGTATTTGATCGGGTAGCCCCGAATGAATAGTGAGTTGTAGTGCTCGTACACGACGAGGTTTCAAGTGTTCCTTCCTGCTGAGGGCATCGGCTACCACGTTAGCTTTACCCGGGTGATACCGAATGGCACACTCATAATCGTTCAAGAGTTCGACCCAGCGACGCTGTCGCATGTTCAACTCTTTCTGATCAAAGATGTGCTGGAGGCTTTTGTGGTCAGTGAAGATTGTGCACTTCGTTCCATAAAGGTAGTGTCTCCAAATCTTAAGTGCAAACACTACTGCTCCCAATTCTAGGTCATGCGTCGTGTAGTTCTTCTCGTGAACTTTCAGCTGTCGTGACGCATACGCGATGACCTTATCGCGTTGCATGAGTACGCATCCCAATCCTTGAATGGAAGCATCACAATACACTACAAAGTCATCTGTCCCTTCCGGCAAGGACAGAATGGGTGCACTACAAAGTTTCTGCTTCAGCAGTTGAAATGCTGCTTCTTGCTTGTCACCCCAATTATACTTGATACCTTTCTGGGTGAGGGTAGTAAGCGGTTGTGCAATCTTTGAAAACCCCTCGATGAAGCGTCTGTAGTAACCAGCCAATCCCAAAAATTGGCGGATTTCCGTCGGAGTCTTAGGTGCTTCCCAGTTTTTGATGGCTTCAATCTTGGCAGGGTCTACGTGGATACCCTTTTCATTCACTACGTGCCCGAGAAACTGAACTTCTCGGATCCAGAAATCACACTTCGAAAGCTTGGCGTATAGCTTTTCCTGTTGAAGTAATCCTAGCAGTAATCGTAGATGCTCAGCATGCTCTTCTTTACTTTTGGAGTAGATGAGTATGTCATCGATGAACACAATGACAAATTTGTCGAGGTATGGTTTACACACGCGGTTCATGAGGTCCATGAACACCGCAGGTGCGTTGGTGAGACCGAATGGCATGACCAAGAACTCGTAATGGCCATACCGAGTGCGAAATGCCGTCTTGGCGATATCCTCCTCCCTGATGCGTAGCTGATGGTAACCAGACCGTAAATCAATCTTAGAGTAGTAACTTGACCCTTGAAGTTGGTCGAATAGATTGTCGATGCGAGGTAACGGGTATCGGTTCTTGACTGTAACCTTGTTGAGTTCCCTATAGTCGATGCACATGCGGAAAGTCCCGTCCTTCTTCTTGACAAACAGGACTGGAGCTCCCCATGGCGAAACGCTTGGTCGGATAAATCCTTTTTCTAGCAGCTCTTGAAGTTGGGTAGACAGCTCCTGCAGCTCGGCTGGAGCTAGGCGGTATGGAGCTTTGGCGATGGGAGTTGCATTGCTTGCCAATTCGATTTCAAACTCCAATTGTCGATGTGGTGGAAGACCAGGTAGTTCTTCTGGGAATACATCGGAAAAATCACGGACGACAGGGATGTCTTCTATACGTTTCTCGTCCTTAGGCTGTTCGGTAATTAGCGCGAGTAAAGCGAAGGAATTCTTTCTCCGAAGATACTTCTGAGCTTGCATAAATGAGATAATGTTGGTGACGGCGCTTGCCTTGTCGCCTTGTACCGTCAGAATTTCGTCGTTCGAGAGTGGAATACGGATAGACTTTTCGAAGCAGAGAACTTCAGCCCGGACGTCGGATAGCCAGTCCATTCCGACTACCACGTCAAAACAGGGTAGTTGTCATCAGATCAATGGTAAAAGTGTGGCCCGCGAGTTTGAGTTGACAGCCGGATACGATTTTGGTCACATCTACCGATTTACCATTGGCTAATTCTATCACATAAGGGGTCTCTAATGGTTTAAGCGTGAGATTTAGGTTCTTCCTAAAAGACTCAGATATAAAGCTCCTATCCGCACCCGTATCAAAAAGCACAGAAGCAAAATGTTCATTAAGGGGAAACTTACCGGTGACCACGTTCGTGTCGTTTCTGGCCTCTCCGCGGCCCAATGTAAATGCACGACCTTTGGCACCTCCTGTGCCACCGTTCCCATTGTTGTTGTTGTTATTATTGTTGTGGTTGTTGTGGTTGTTTCCACCATTATTGTTGTTGTTGCGCAACTGTGGGCAGTCTTTTCTGAAATGAGTAGTGCTACCACACTGATAGCATCCCCGGTTTATACCCTGCTGCTGACCCTGAGGCTGATTCTAATTTTGTCGGGGCATGGTTTCCCCACGACAATCCTTTGCCGCATGCCCCATCTTGCCACATCTTTGGCAGCGAATTCCGGCACAAGGGCCGTGGTGATGAAGATTGCAGCGATTGCACTGCGGCTTTCGACCTACATAACCGCCTGCATTCTGGTTGTTGTTGTTGTTGTAGTTGTTGTTGTAGTTGCTGTTGTTGTTGTTGGAACGATTTTGATGACCCCGGTGGTTGTGGTAGTGATTGAACCGTTTCGGGTTCCCTTGCTGTGGATGTGATGACGAAGACTGTCGAATGGTGGAGTCTTCAAACTTTCTTTTGTTATCTGAGGCAACTTCAGTGGTACCCCGTGCTGGCAGTTTCTTCTGTTCCACCGCTTTATCGGTGAGTTTGTGAGCCAATCGGATAGCTTGATGTTCTGTTACAGGGTTACTAGACATCACCATACCCTAAATTTCCGGAACCAGACCCCCGAGATAGAACTCGAGTCTTTTCTCCACCGTGTTTGCCAAATCAGGACACAGAAATACCAAGTCATGGTGTTTTGCAGTGTAAGCCTCAATTTCCGATCCCACCATCTTGTGGTTCCATAGAGCTTGCTCCAACTGTTGCACTCTGTCTCGTGGATAGTACTCCTCTTTAATCAGGGCCTTGAACTCAGTCCATGCCATTGCATTTGCAGCTAACAGTCCACGTGTTTGGACTTGGGCATTCCACCATGTCAGTGCCCCCTCTTCCAGTGTTGAGGCGGCGTATTTGACCTTGTTGGCCTATAAGCAGTTGCACATTTCAAAAACAGATTCCGACTTTTCGATCCAGCGGACCAATCCAATGGGTCCTTCCGCCCCCGAGAACTTGCTTGGCTTTGCGTCAAGGAACATCTTATAGGGATTAAAGCCCCCTCCTGCTGACAGAGAACAGGAAGTCAGCAAGGAATTGTACTAGCCTCACTATTAGATTTTCACGTGAAAACTTAATAATGGTTACCTGCCGGCTGGTTCTGAACACCCGCTAATGCTGCGTTCACATGCTCCTGAATCATGGCAGCTAGCTCTTCGGGCGTCAAGTTAAGGTTTCCACGTCTTCCAGTCGCCATTTAGATATTCGATACACAACACAAACACACCCTGATAAGTCTATATGTCCAATATAGTTATACTACTTCGTACTTTAATAATTATTTAGTTATGTCAACTCAATATGTTAAATAGTCAAAAGAAATACTTGATTAACTGAAATCTCAACGTCTTACAAAAGTGCAGAACATACGAATTTACTATAAAGTCTCAAGTTTAAACACAAGTGGAAAATAATAAACTGAAGGAAAACAAATAATATAAACGAGACGTGTCAGTCGTCTACATCTCCATTCCCCAAGTCACTGTCGTTGCCGTCATCCTGTGCGGCATTTCCAGCTTCCTCAGCTGGGTCCTCCTCCGGATCCTCTTCAGGATCCTCCTCTGGATCCTCTTCTGGATCCTCCTCTACCAGCACTGGAGGGGCGGTGCTGGTGCAAGTGCTTGATTTTGCAGTTCCTGAATGTTCCAACTATTTTCCAGGACTCTGTCCTCAAGCCAGTCAGCCCTTATCTGCTCCGCACGCAGATCTCTGGCTATGGTGTTACGAGCTATCTTACTCGTACGATGCTCTTCCTCGAGCGAGTCGGTCTTTCCTGTAAGGTGTCGGATCATCCATCCTTGTGCTAAGATGGTTTCCTGCATTCTTTCTAACTGTTTTTGTTGTGTATGCACCAGGATTCTAAGCATGTCAAGTCCTATTTCTACAGGATTAACCGGTTCAACCGGTACAGCAATAGTTGGGCGCAACGACGACTCCTCCCCCAGAGCGAGCCTTTTCCTTGCCGCTGAGCGTGTCTCCACGCCATAAGGTGGTATGGGTTCCACCATTGGTGCCTTTCCTAGTGCCCTTGGTGGCGTAAGTCTGTCGGATGATGATGACGATGAGGATGATGACATTGCCTGTTAGGTCGTGTAGTTAGTTATGAGTTGTTTTCATTTCTTATTATGAAGGCATAATCTACCAAACACAGTTCTGGTATATTACATAACAAGATATAATAATTCGGTGCCAAACTAAGTCTAGTGTCGTGATATCAGCTATAGTTTAGGTCTACTTCTAATGCAAACCTGGTTCTCTATAGCTAGTGGCTCTGATACCAATCTGTCACACCCTCAATTTCCACTTGCGGAGTTTTACCGCGAGGCGTGTGAACAAACCAGAATCTGAAACACTAGTACGTTGAACGACTCTACATGATTTGATTATACGTTTTCCAAAATCATTTGTTGTCGATTTTATATTACCAATATTTAGCATGCGTATCAGTTTTTAAAGTTTGAGCGGAAGCATAAATAAGTAATGATGCGGGCGCCAACACAAACGCCAAAACAACTTGAAAAATCCCAAAACAATATAAATAAATAAGACTCTATAATGATGTCTTGTTCAATGCGTGTGAGTGCACCTAGAGCTCCTAGCGTCCTGAGAAACATGTAAAGAAACAAGTGTCAACATTTAAGATGAGTGAGTTCACAGGTTTTCATAAATTCGTTGTTCGGTTTTAGTTTGTTACTCCGTTATCCCCAACCCGGGATAACATATCAGTTCCATTATTCCAACCCGGAATAATAAGTTGTTGCTTCCAATATTCCCAAACCGGAATATTAAGTTGTTGTTTCCATTATCCCCAACCCGGGATAATATGTCGATGTTTCCAATATTCCAAACCCGGAATATTAAGTTGTTCCGTAATTAAGTTCAATATTAATGTATATAGGTAGCTAGCCTAAAGTCATGTCACTAAGTGTTCGCGATCGAAGCTGACAGTTGTGCCTCCGTTTTGCCAGGTCTATCACATGACCATGGCGATGTTAGGCCAATCATACACCCGTTGACCATACCCGGTCGGCTAGCGCGACTAGCTCGGATGGGGCTCGTCAGACCCAGTAGTACTACTTATAATTCCCCCGCTATTTAACCCAAATACTAACGATCCGAGGAGATTGTCGAGGACTTAAGTGATAAAGCTGCTTAGTGCCCATAACATTACATTAACATTAACTTAGTTACCGTATAGTTATGTGACGTTAAATTCGTATAACGTAAAGAGTTTGAGTTTGAGAGTGTATACATGTTTCTCCCCCTGTTGTTTAAAAACCGGATAAAGTTAGGGGCCGTGAACTCACCTTTATTTGCTCGGTTAGTGTAGCAAAGATGTTATAAGAGATGGGACCGCTAGTTGCGTCCTAACAAACCAATTAATTCCACGTCAGTGTGTAATCACACCAATACAAATTCCACACGCAATTTACTCACAAAGTGATACACACAAACAACATATCTAACACTCAAACATGCATGCAAGTATTCTCATATAATCATAGTGATCACACAACTTATCATGAACACATTCCAAATCCATGCAACACTTTAATGCATAAAATCACAAGTTAACAACTTTCTGCTCAACACTCAGTTATTCAGCTGTTTTCTAGGATTTTTATAAAATAGTTCCAGCATTCTAAAAATTCCCATATTTTTACAGTAGGTGACATTTATACCATAGAAATTTATATAATTTTTCCAAGTCCTAAATCTTTACCAATTAACCATAATTATTAACCCACTAAGCTGCAGTCAGATTTACTGCTTTCTGACTGCAGTCCACGGAAGAATTTATTTAAAAAACACTGATCATCCGATTAACAAAATTCCAGTTGGAGTTGCCCGGAAATTTCTATACCTAGTTGCTGTACAAAAATCATGACTCAACTCCCTACTGATTTTAAAATCTAGCTTCATAAACAACCAACAAAATTCCAGAATTTTAACAGCTTTACCTACTGAACTTGTTTAGCCCTTTAAAAAATATCAAACGATTTCAGAAAATTATGAATCCAGCGCCATTAGATTCCTTATTCAAATCTCTACGTTCTAGACCTCAGAAAATCCGTTTTTCGACAACTAACGACCAAGTTACAGCCTGATGAAGTCGGCTGTTTCTTTTAATCAGCATCCTGTTTCAGCATCTCCTTATAATAAGTTCGTATAACTCGTTCATGTGATTAGCCTAGGCGATCAAGATTCGATTTTTAATCATAGATTAATACTAACAATCTATCCATGCAAACCCTACTCAATAACTTCTAGTTATTATAACAAAACACACTTGCAACCTCATGAGATCCGAATATCATTATGTTTATAACCAATTCAGCCGATTACTTGCAAGCACATATAATCCGAAGACAACTAATCGATTAATCATATGTCCGAGACAACAATTCATTCAAGCATATGTCCGAGACAATGAATCATTCAAGCATATGTCCGAAACAACTAGACATTCAAACATATATTTAGCCGAAACAACTAGACATTCAAACCTATATTTAGCGGAGGTAATACAATCATACAACCCGAACACAACAAAGTTACACACATGTATCCGAATATGGTCTTATATAATAAGGTAAACGAACCGTGCTTAAGCTAAGGAATCCGGCGATCAAAAACTGCTTACAGCCGAGAAGATCCGTGACCGAGAAGGAGGCTGGTTTGCGACCGTGAAGAAGAGTGAGGAGCGGCTGTTTCGCGACCGAGGTGATGCAGAAAGCTGTTGCTTGCTGCTTGTTGCGACCGAGAAGATGAAGAAAGTAAGGCAGCCGACGGCAATGAGATTAGGGTTTTGTGTATAGAACAAGCATGAGTGCTAGTATATATAGGCGCAAGGAGGATGAGAGTCACGGTTTGGTTTAGCACTCGGCCGCAAGGAACTTGGGTGGTTTCGGTTTGGGTTTTATCTTATGACCGAGGATTAGGGTGGTTTCGGTTTGGGTTTTATCTTATGACCGAAACTTGTTTGGACTTGTTCTCGGTTTGGGTTTGGGCTTGACCTCGCGGCCAAAGGTTAGGGTGAGTTGGTTTGGTTTGGGGTTTTGGCAGAGTGGTTCTAGGTTTGGCATGCAACAGTTTTCCGTTTAGGTTGTTCTCGGCCGAGTAGTTGGAACTCTAGGTCTAGGTTTAAACTTTGTGAACTCCTAGAGTCACCATGAATCTCTTTGGTTCGTGTCGCGGTTCGGTTCGTGTATGTATCTACAATAATTACTTAATAACTAAACAATCACACAAACACTCATCATGTATTCATTCCATGCACGTTTAATACTTAGCACGCATATTATTCGACAAGTGTCACGTATAAATTATCCGAAAAACCCGGGATATCACACTCTATGATGCTATTTTAGAGTTACTTAGATATGTTTGGTTAGAACTCTAAACCTATCCTAACCAATAACTAATTTTAAACGAAAATTTTAGAACTTATCTTGACTCACCCTTGTTTATTTTATAGACTAATTATGACTTATTTCTTTTATAAGATGACCCAAAATAACCAAAATGGGTTTTTCTTGCTAGGCCTACTTACGATACATAAATCCACCTATTATGCTACAAAGTTTCACTTTAGTTGCACCCACTCTACATAGTAATAACTTTGGGAGTGTGACCATTCAAGAATTAGAGAGTGTTTGGGATTGAGTTTAGAAATGTCTTATTGGTTTTTTTTTCAAAAAGTTAATAAGTTAAAAAGGTGTTTGGCAATTGTAAAAATACTTTTCATTTTGGCTTTTTGTAAAAGAGTAAAAAGTTGATTTGAAAAGCCACAAAACCTGACTTTTAAAATGACTTTTGGCTTTTTGTACATAAAAATACCAATTTAACATCATCCCTAAAAAATAGCAAACAAAGATAGAAACTTACTCCATCCTTTTTTGTCATTTTACTTTTTTCCACTACAAAAGCTAATCCAAACACTTTTTCAAAAATTTCCTTTAAAAAAGTTATAAGTTAATAATCACTTCTAACAAAAAACACACTTTTGGAGTTAAATAAGCAATCCCAAACACCCTCTTATCTTAACTTATTTTTATCATAATGAAAGTGTTTTAAATTGTTTTCTTCAAATAACTAGGGTTTTACCATCCGCGCGATGTGATGGGGGACTAGTCTGCTGTAAGAACTGCGTCATATGGATACCATTAGGTGTTAGTTCAAGCAAAAAATGGAACTACAAAAGTGCCACTGGATTATGCATGTACACATATGTGCTTTTATAGTGATCGACATTGAACCTGTTTACGAAATATAAGTTTGTGTATGTGCACTATACCTACCAAATAACAAAGGTCTGCCTACATATGAAGTGATGCTCCTACTGTTAAAAATGGGAGCTTCAAAGTAACATCTTACTCGCTTTAAGAAGTTTGAAAGTGACATGCTCAAAACAAAAGCACCTAGTATAGTGGGATCTTGCCTGAAATTAAACATAACGATGACGGCACTATATAGCTTCATTGGCTTGCGTTCCCAAGACGTTGCAAGCTTTTTGTTGTTTCCGGTGCGAACGGGTCGCCTTTTCTCTATGGACAAACAAAAAAAAGAAAAAAATGTTGAAAATAACCTTACGAAGAAACTTGGCGAGTAATGCAGTAAAGAAAAAAATGTTTCATGCAAAATAAAAAAAATGACGTGAATTTAGTTATGACAAAAAGCCTATTAAGGCCGCATCCTAACTAAACAAATAGTATGACAATTAAAAATAGCAAATTTTAGCCTTAAATTCAAGCATGTCTACATGCATTGCAACATATATCCAACGGCGGTAAAAAGAGTAAAAGGGCACACATACATTTTGACAAAGGTTCTAAAAAAACCTAGTACTGACAAAAATAGAATAAAATGACACATGTAAAGAAAATACGATCATACGACATAAACGTAGTCACTAAACAGTCGATTTCCCTTAACAAATTCAACCCAAATGAAGAAGAGACAACCAAAACCACTGGCATAAGAATCCCACCATCTTCCGTTGCATAGTGGAAACAGATCTAACAAAGCTCATGTTAATTTCAATTCCATTTTTCTGATGAATAACATGTTCTAGCAAGACTGAGTTATCTATTATCTTTAAGGTTATGCGATTCAGTGGACCTTTTTAATGATTTGGAATAAATTTAATCTACATTTTCAATATGAACAATTCTTATGGTGAAGTTCAAGTAAGCCTCAACTAAAACAGTGGCAATATTCTTATTCAACTGATGACTAAGAACAACATAAATGAAATAAAAGGAGAGCAAATCAAGAAGCACATAGTCAGGCAATTAAAGTCGTAAGTCAAACAAAATAAATACCTGTGTTGGTGGGAAATATGAACACCGATGGTAGTAGAGGTCATGAGGTGATCTTGATGCAAAGTTACGAATCAAAGATGAAATGAAGTTTTGACCGTCGCAACGATCATAACAACAAAGCTTCAATATGATGACCTCAATTCTAGGGTTGTCGTCTGGTTTGAAAAGGGGTTTTTCATATTAGGGTTTTTTTTTGGAAAACTGAACTCATACAAAGTGCTTGTAAGCCTCAGTTCATATAAACAATTCAATAGGAATAGTAATTGAAGGGTTTTTCGTTACCTAAGAATGCGTCGACCAGTCGAGCAACAGAGCCGCCGTCGGATCTTGAGTCGTCGGGCTTGGATTGATGATGATCCATGGCCACCATCTTTGAACAATGATGATTGATAATGATCGATGTAACGCCCAGCGTTTCATACTTTCCATGTTTAGAAAGATCGTGTTACATTTCTATTTTGGAAAGCTTTTTATCTTGTATTCATTATTTCGTTCTAATCGTTGTACTCATTGTAAACCAAGATTTGAATCATAATGAAAACTCGTATTTTATTCCTATTTGTGTTATGCTTATTTGTAATCCTTTATACTTATACACATACATACGCTTATGCTAGAGAACGTGACTATACATGCAAATACATACCGAATACATTACGTGCATACTTTAATGCGATGTCTATACTTAATTTTATTCGTTTCATACTTGTGGGAACCTTAGAACGTGACTCCATATGCTTTAGAACCCTTAATAATTCATAAAATACCTTTAAACATCATTTAGACATGTTGCAATTTATCAAAACAAAAAAATTACCCTGACCCGGTCCTTGCGGACCGCAAGGGAAATCCCTTACGGTCCATATGGACCTCTGGGCGGGCAGAAAGTCACGAAACCCACCTCCAAACTCTCACCCAATGGCCTTTTAAGGTCATTTAACACCTCCCCAATCAACCCTAACTCACTCCCCTATAAAACCCAAGTCCTCTCCATCCATTTTCACTTTCATCACTCTCTAATCTTCACTCATACATCCTCAAATCTGGTTGCAACTCAAGAAGTCGAGCAGATTCACCCTCTTGCACAAAAGTGAGCATAACTTACTCATTTCTCAACGAAAATGCTTTATTTTTCTTTCTAATTACTTGGATGATCCTTAGGTTATCCAGACCAGGAAATGCACCTAAAGGACTCCAAACTTTCTGTTTGTTTCCAAACTCTTTCAAAACTCGTCATTTCTTCATTCATCTTTGTGTTCTTGAGCTCCTAATCAACGTTATGATTAGTGAGACTAACCAAAGTTGTTTAACATGTAAATAGGAGTGTTTTAACACCAAACTTTCTGTTTTTGAAGAGCTTTAAGCTCACAAGTGTTACCAAGTCAAGAACTTGAGGATAGTGTGACTACAAGGTTAGCTTGGGCTATCCTACACCTAAGTCCATTCAACACTTGATGTTTTCCCATTCATCTTAAGTAGTTTGCTAGTTTAAAGTAACACAACCCTGTTTAGCCTTCGACGTGTGTCGACGCTGGCTCACCAGGTTGTAGCTTACTTGGCTACTTAGTGTATAATAATGTATGTATTTCATTCTATTATTCTTGTACTTGTTCTTGACCCTCCTTGTTGTCTATGACAACTTGTGTAGTGATGAACTCTTATGAGGTTCCTAAATGGATGGCTATGCCACCTACCTCCTACATGACTTCTATGATATCCATGAATGGAACTTATATGTATAACTATTATAACCTATATATACCATATATCTAAACCGAAATCTTGATATGACCACATAATTATATGTCGAGTTAGTAAGCTTAATCACTAAAGAGTATGGTTCCTCATTTAGATTCTAAGAGGTGTTATAACCTATGAAATCACATAAACCCTAATGGGTTCCCATAGTATCAAAACGAGTGCTATTTTCGTATACTTTACTTGGTATGCATTAATCCGAATCCTGAAATCTTCCATAATCATCCAAATACTCACACCCATTTTTTCCTCTTGTAGGATAACTCGGTGTTCATCCAGCAACTTAACAACTCTTCACGGATTACCAAGTCGGAACGCTTGCAAAACCGTGAGTATACTCGAACCCCCTTTTACGTTTACCACTTTTGGGGTGTAACATGTTTACATATCAAAAACAACACAAAGCTTATGCTTATTTACCTGCACGAACAATCCATTATACATGAACGCTTTGATACATATATTATGCGTATACTAGGACCGAACGTATGTGATACCATAGTCATTAGCTTATTTTGAGCCTCCATTTGACATGTATAGCGCTACAGGAGTAACGCACCGCCGTGAACGTGTGGTCATGTTGAATTATTTATACTAGTTGCGTAAACAGAGGGTTGACTAGAAATATGGACTGTTTTCAGGAATTTTTATAAAATAGTTCCCATATCCCAAAAATCCCAATTAATTTATAGAATGTGTCCAACGGAGTGTAAAACGTTTTGTAAAATTTTTAAGTCCTAACTAATTACCAATTATTTATAAAAAAAATATTTACTAGGTTGCAGTCAGATTCGTCACTCTCTGACTGCAGTCCACGGAAAAATTCATTTAAAAATCGTCGTTTATTCGATTGGCGAAATTCCAGTGGGAGATTTTCGGGACACTGTGGTCCAACTACTCACCATTTCATGACCTAATTCTATACAGATTACGAGATATGACACAGCAAACAACACGTAATTTCTGCAGAAAAAACGCAGCTTCGCTACTGCACGAAATAATTATTTTAAAATAGTAAACGACCTCCGAAAAATGCGATTCTAGCGCCATTAGAAGCGTTTTTCAAAACGTATGTTTTAGACTTCAGAAAATCAATTTTTTATTTATAACGATCTGTTTACAGCCAACTGAAGTTGGCTGTTTTCGCTAATCAGCAACTGTTTTCATTCTAAAACGATACCCGAAACACATTTAACAATCATCACACCTCCTAATAACAACTAACAGCAGGTTAATCATCAATTATCACTAGCCATATTAATAATTTCATAACCCTAGATATAACATCATGATTTTCGTAAAGAAAATGCAGCCAATGATCATTTACGCAAACATATCATCAATAAACCCAAACCATCGTATAATCACCCGAAGCTAATCATGCAACAACAAAACCTTACCATAACAAATCATGATCACAACCATGTCTGCACAAAATCACACCATGAATCACAAACTTAATCAAGACACTAACCTTGGAGCAAAGAGAACTAGAGAGAGAGATTGCGATCGATGAGAGGGGGGTTGCCGTCGACTTCCAAAGGGGAGAGGAGAACTGCGTTTTTTCCGACTTCTCTCTCAAAGATCTCGATCTTCTTTATCAATATGTAGGTATGTGTGTTTTTTAGGATGGGGGCTAGGGTTTGATGGAAAATGAGAAAGAAGAAGATGGTTAGGTTTTTTATACTTAGGGTTTGTGTTGGGTTAGATGGGTTGGCAAGTGGGTTGGTCTTTCATCACGTGTACTAACTCACTTGGTGTCACGAGTCTCATTAAAAATAATATCGTTTACATTCTAAATAATATACCGGGTAGATATATATATATATTTCCATATAAAATATAGATCTAAAAAAATAATATATATCAGTTTAAATCGATAAACGCACGAACAAAGGTGTCGGTTTACTTGTCGGAGGTTATTATTATTTGCAAATTATAATAATAGTAAAATACTTTAAAAATATGTATTTTTTTGTTCGATAATTGGGGTCAAAAGTACGAGTTGTCACATTCTCCCCATGTTACAGAAATTTCGTCCTCGAAATTTAGGCTATGGTATACTCTATACTTCAGTTAAGCGTAAGTAACACGTTGCTAAGCGTAAATATACGCGATTTCACATAAGGTTCAAAATGGACAAATAAGTGACATAACATATAAATTCACATAATTTGTATTTATTTAATTGCCTAGGAATAGTATTCAGGTTGTTCACTAATGTTCGAGTACATACTTGTGTGTGATTCCGTAATTCCCCGAATTACCGTTATGCGAGTGTTCATGTGGTGTTTGTGTAAATACCGACACACTTATTAGCCCTAATCAAGTGTAACACATAGATGAATGTTTGATATAACGAAGTTTGTGGTAACGTTGCTAACCTGAAAACGCCGGGTGTCACCTCATCCCATTGTTGAAAGAATTTTCGTCCCAAAAATTTAGATCATCATACTTTTAGGACCATGATTGAAAGTTCATTGCTAAGGAGAGAGTAAAAACATATGACAGTACAATGAGATGGGATAAAATCAGACTACATGATTGTGATGATTCAGTTGTTCATCCGAACAAGTTACAAGGAATTATATATAGGCATAGACTAGTCAATTTCCGAAGCAACAAATCAATTTCAGGAAGAGTAGGTGCACATAAGTGCGACTTTCAAGAGTTACAGGGGTCGCCTATGATGTAAGTATACACGAAAAGAAATGGTGCGCTTTAAAGGTAGTGCCATGTTATTGAATTCAGACGGTTCAGTTTCTTGTTCACAAGTAAGATGAAGTTTATAACTTACTCGATAAATAGACATAGCTATCTTCATTGAAGTGATATTAATGTCAAGATTCTAGTAGACGAAACTACTATGGTCCCAAGGGAATGCAATACCTAGAATTACATTCGTACATAGGGATTTCAAATAGAGATTAAGTTAGACTAACAAAGGAAAAAACTAATACATGTCAATTTGTATTTGCTCTTAAGTCGAAATACAAGTTGAGTTAGTGGGAGCCGATAATCAAGAATGTCATAACAAGTTATGTCAAGCACGGGAGATGCTCACAAGAGTTGGAACATCAGTGTGTTGGGTATAATGTTGACTGGTGTACTTAACATATACGGCGCGGGGGGGTGTTGCACAAAATATAGTTTAGGTGAGCTCAACACATTTGAATTTAAGTGGCTTGTAGAAGGCTGTAATTTGTTGTCATAGAGCGATCTGAATATTAAGTAGCCAACACTTCACATATTAAGTGTATCTAATGTATATTTTAAGGTTACCCAATGGACACGAATGTCATACGTCATAGAAGAAGGGTCAACAAAATAAACTGAACTGGAATTGTTTTAAGGTAGTTTGTTGCCAAATTACTCGAATTCAAGGATCACATGTGTTTAGAGCACCACCGGGAACTTACTCAATGTAACCGGGGTGGAAATAGTTCAAAGTGAGTGTCAGAGGGATTTGTTGTTATGAGGCATCGCTACCGAAGATCAGAAATGGTACAGTTACCACTACAAGATAACAGTGATGATGCCATCGTACGTAAGACTTCTAGAAAGGAATAATATAATTGTATGAAACTGGTGATTTGGTAGATTTATCAACGGATTGGATGGAAACTCAAGTCGGGCATTATGCTTTTTATTTCAGAATGTTAACGTCTCGACGCGTTCATACGGAGGGAAATGAGATTTTTGGTTTAAAAACTGATCATGACATTTTGGTTGTAGTTGGATGGAAATGAGATTTTTTGTTAAAACTGATTATGACATTTTTTGTTGTAATTGGTTGTAGTAGATGGCCAGCTTTCGGTCGAAGAAGGATAAATACGAACAAAGAAATCAATGAAGCTATACATAAGTATGGCAATTTCACAAGGAAAGGGTGTTTAACCTTGGCATACTTCACGAAAGTAGAAATTTTATTTTGTTCCTACACATGATGAACTTAAGTATGGCTACTCGTTCCTCGAGTAACGTTCATAGAAAGTGATTTAGCCATGCGAGGATTAGCATATAACAAGGTCAGTCAAGACTATGACATTGATCTTAGCACAACAAGATAATACCTGAAGAATATACCAAGACGCGATTGTCATCAATCGTTCTACATAATTGTTTCACAATCACTAGTGAGACAGTAAATCTAATGATGTGGATGTAGTTGGTCGACACAAGCGGAATAAATAGAAATAAAATGACGCTGCTAGTCATTGGAAGCTTTACATTGAAGGTGTTGACGCTAAGGAGTTATGTAGCAAAGTAATGGTTCGTTGAATTCGTAGTGCTCCGGTTCAATCGGAGCGTTGTCCACAGTCGTCGAGCTTACCCGCATGTGAATAAGAATGGATTTACTAAAATCCATGTGTGAAATTAAGGGTGTAATTAGTCGAACGTGTATGCAAACAAGTTTGAAAGATTGAACTAAAATATGTGCATGAATTAGGAGCAACACATACGCCACCAAGAGGTTTCATTACAAGGACGCGAAAATATGTTCAAAATGGCATGGTCGTAATAACAATACATCACCATCTTCAAAGTTCAAAAAAAAGTGATCACCAAGGATCAAAAAGACGAGTTCACCGAGTTCTTTTTAAATTAGAGCACAAATTTGATGGGAGTTTATGCGTAAAGTTTCAAAGAAGTAGTGCGACCACGACAATGGAGTGAGAGATTCTTCTACATCAACAACAGTAACTAACTGTCGCATTAAATGGTAAGCGTCACCAGTGCAACGGCGAGAGGACAGACTAGCTTAGAAGGGAAACTGTTATGGAATAACGACTCTAGCAATACAAGGGATAAGATTATTGGGTAGACCATCACATTCATCTGTGTGTTGATTAACTTGTATCTCTATCTTCCAATGTTTTTGAGATGGTGGAACCGTTTGTGGAAATATGCTCGTAAAGATAGGTATGCGGGGACATAAATTAGGTTAGACTAAAGATTAGTCACAAGACACAGAGTAATAGGGTCAAAGGACTTTTTGTGGTTAAGCGAAAGTTGTAAAGTGTAAACGTATGAGAGATTCTTCATATTTCGTTTATGCGCTATGTTGAAAGATTTACACGAAAATTCTGGTAGGGTTTAAACCATAATTACAGGTTCTGAGGGGAATCTTAGTTTCACTAAGACTCTTACATAAAATAAAAATGATAATAATGACAATAATAGTAATAATGAGGGATTCCATTCACGATAGCTTAATGTGCCCGAGAATATCTTAAATTTAATTGTTTTATCCATCAACTACTGAACACGTTTAATGTACCAGTTAGTCGCTGAGTGGGTTACGAGACCTTCTACTGATAGTGAAAGTTTTTAACTAAGAATTCACCTGTTAGGACAATTTATCCACACACAAGGTTTTACAAGGATTCACATGCATCGCAAATTACTATTACGTGTGCACCCGTAATGATAAGTTGATTTGCATGCTCACCCGAGTTCGACCTCTCTTGTGTCAAAATGTCCCTCAGATTAACTGTCGAGTATTGAGTATTGTCAAAATGATAAGGTTATCAAAAGCTTAGTTAATCAACCAAATGTTGATCAACTAGGATTTATATCAAAATGAGAAATCTGGAATCCATTGATATGAGGACTCACTCAAGTTGAAACACACCATGTGAATCCAGTCCAACGGATTATAGATGTAAAAGTGCGCATGGAACAAACATGCACATAAATTATGTCTTCGAGAGTTGAAACCGATTCATTAACATATGTTACTGGAAAAAGCATATTAGTCATTAACCGTCCGAGTTAGAAGAAAGTTCGAGTATGCAATGAGCAAACGCTCCGACTTCATGGTTAATCCGTCTTAAAAAAAATAATAAATAAATTTATCACCCAAAGATGTGAATCAGGGTTTAGGAAAATAAAAATGATGACATTTCAGTGCCAACAGATTTACGCAATAATGTGTGCAAGGGCCTGTCCTAATGCAGGGTGCCTCACGTGAGGCCCACGTGCTCAAGTCGAAGGAAAGTAAAACTAGTAGGGTCAGGGTATTGTTGCTGGTCGGCGGAAAAAGACTCGTTTTCTATGAACCTAACTCCCAATAGATACGTGTCAATGTTGGGTGTCGTCCCAAAAATGGACCTCAGAAAGCTCACCCTACCCCATAGTACCATCGGTAGTCTTCAGCCGGTTTTTGTTCAGCTTTGTGGTGTAAGAAGAGGTGGAGATGATTGTGATGGGAGAAGCTCCTCCAGAGGCTCTGTCTCATGGCCCTCGGGCAGGAGTAGATACTGGTTGTTGGCGATCCCACAGACTTCACCACTAGGGATGAAGATACCAAGAAATCGTTGTGTTCCTCATTAGTAGAGGGTGAAGGGGATGATGTTGACATGCTCGCAATTTCAATGTATGTTTTAATGGCATGTGCATAGGCATATCATGTATGAGTATTCTTGTATGTGATGTGTGAGTGTTTGTGTTAGTGTACGACTAATGCAGTGTCGAAGGCTATAGACTAAGTCTACTCTCAAATGCAAACCTAGTTCACTATAACCATTGGCTCTCATACCAATCTGTCACACCCTCAAATTTCACATGCGGGATTCTACCGCAGGGCGCGTGACAAACCAGGATCACAGTCATTAGTCATATTGAATGACCATTATATGAGTTTAAAAAAAATTCTTGTTTGCTCATTCATGAGAAAATACTGTTTATACAATTGAGTTGCGGAAGCGTAATAATTACAAACCAAAATAGTTAATATAATTTAAAGTAGTGTCTAAATATTTGATGAAATCAATGCGACACCATAATGCATCCTAGTCCTGATGTGTGCTACCTTAGTAACCTGAGAAAAACATGTAAAAATCAAGTGTCAACAATTATGATGAGTGCGTTCACAGGTTTTAGTTTACAGATATAAGATAAGTTGTTTCCACTGGTTCAAATACCAAACCAGTATGTTATGATAGGTATCCCCTGATCTAAACCCGAGTTAGAATGTTCAAGTTTCCCGATTCAAAACCTGAATCGTGTTATTATAAGTTGTTCCCGATTCAAAACCCGAATCGTGTTGCTATAAGTTGTTCCCGATTCAAAACCCGAATCGTGTTGTTATAAGTTGTTCCCGATTCAAAACCTGAATCGTGTTGTTATATTGATTAGCAGTTTATGTTATATGTGGGAGAGCATAGCCATGGACTTCGTTACGAAACTCCCTCGCACCTCTTTTGGTCACGATAACATTTGGGTTATCGTCGATCGTCTTACTAAATCTTCGCACTTTATTGCCATACGAGAAGACTTTAAGGTAGAACGATTAGCACGAATCTATACCGACGAAGTCATTTGTCGCCACGGGACGCCTCGTGACATCATCTCTGACCGTGATGGTCGCTTTACCTCATGTCTCTGGGAGACTTTTCAATCCGCTCTCGGTACTGCGCTTAATCTTAGTACCACTTTTCATCCTAAAACCGACGGTCAGACTGAGCGCACGATCCGCACCCTCGAAGACATGCTTTGTGCGTGCATCATAGATTTTGGTGGTAATTGGGATACGCATTTACCTTTAATTGAATTCTCGTACAATAAAGTTATTAAACCAGCATTCAAATGGCTCCTTTTGAGGCACTATATGGAAGAAAATGTCGATCGCCTATTGCATGGCACGAGATCGGAGAAGCACAAATCACCGGTCCCGAGCTAATTCAAGAAACGACAGACAAGATCCTCCAAATCAGAGACAATCTCTTGAAAGCTCGGAGTCGTCAAAAGAGTTACCCCGATAAACGTCGCAAGCCCCTACAATTCGAAGTGGGAGATCACGATCTCTTAAAGGTTGCACCTTGGAAAGGAGTGAACCGCTTCGGGAAGAAAGGGAAACTAGCGCCATGATACGTGAGTCCCTTTAAGATTCTGGAAAGAATTGGCAAAGTGGCCTATCGACTCGAACTACCGGCAGAACTTAACAACATACATCCGACTTTCCACGTCTCGAACATCAAGAAATGCCTAGCTGAAGAGAATCTCCATGTACCACTCGAGGATCTGCAAATAAACGAGACTCTTCACTTTACACAAGGTGGACTAACCCGTACAAACCATCAAGTTCGCCCGGATTAGCCCGAGTTTCTGTAAAATGGCTAAACTCGCTCAAAAAGACCTCTCCAGCCAAAGTTTTACTTAGTGGCTTAAGGTTGGAGGGATGGACACTCGATTTCCTCAACAAACGACGCGAAAACGCATGATTTGTATGCCAAAACAGTCAAGTTCGCTTGGAAAGTATCAAGTTCGCTCGAACTTATCACCAAATTGATGACCAAGTTCGCCCGAACTTGATCAATTCTCACAGAAATTACACAAGTTCGCCCGAACTTGTATCATCCCTCAACAAACAGGGCAAATTCGCCCGAACTTGTAGCTCCGGTAAGTTCCAACAGTCAAGTTCGCCCGAACTTGTACCCCAAGGTACAAGTTCGCCCGAACTTGTCTACTGCTCCTTCACCTGTTAACCGTTTCAGCAATTCGGAAGACTGATGCACTTCTGTTCGCTTACAGGCTGATCCGGTGCTCTCCTCAACTCATCTCAGATCCCGTTTCTTCTCTCAAAACGCACCGACTATGAGTATACTTGAACCCCTTTATGCTTAAACGCACTTTTGGGTGTCACATATGTTTCTTATATCAAATCACATCACACAACTCAAATGCTTATTCGCAATCCGCTATACATGACTATACGTGAAATCTAATGAATTGTATGTGTTACTTGATTGCTTGTACGCCACCCTTAACATGATAGTATACTAGAGGTTGACCCGCCACCCGGAGGCCCGGGGTTTTTAAGTCTCGCATTTTCATTTCTCATTTATTTTCTCTTTAGGATGTGGACACTTGCGGTTTGTTGGTTTACTTGAATCTAGTAGATACATAGTTCACAACTCTTACGTATGTCATGTGGTGTATGCTAAACGCTTTTATATCTATTATGTACGCAAAACCTGTATGCTCACCTTTACTTAATTGAATTGACGTTTTATTTTAACATATGTGGCAGGTTGAGGATATTTGCTACGGATGCTTAGATTTAGATTTGCCTTAAAATATCTTGTAATAAATCTAGGGGAGATCGAACTTGATATGTATTAAGAGATATTATGTTTTGTAATGATTAAATGTGAAATGTTGGTTTATTGTATGGGAAATTAACAGTTTAAGATATTCTCATGTTAGTCGTTATGGAATTTCTCTTGAGACAATCTTGTTCACCTAGTGCCACGCCCTGATGTTTCCGCCATCGGTTGGGGTGTGACAACCAAGAAGAGTTCCCGCTCTAACTCCAAGCAAGAACTCGTGAACCTCGTCGCTGAACAAACGGCCGACCAAATGGCCTGAGTTATACCCGACATAGTCAGCAAGATCCAATCCAACACCGAATCGCTACACGGCTCCGTGGACTCCAAGGTTGAAAAGCCTAAGTCACAATTCCTCTTCGAACAATTCGTTGCCTGCAAACCTCTAGAGTTTACGGGTAACGATGGCGCAACCGATTTGTTGACTTGGTTTGAAGCAATGGAGATCACATTCCGCCAAAGTGGCTGACCCGATGACTTGCGCACCCAAAACGCCACGGGGGTATTCCGCTCAAGGGCTCTCGAGTGGTGGACCTCCAAACGTAGCACAAAAGGGGATGATGCCGCTCACGCGTTACCATGGGTCGAATTGAAGAAGATCATGAGGGACAGGTTTTGTCCTCCTCATGAGCTTAGGAAGCTGGAACACGAGTTTTGGTACCTCAAGCAAGATGGGGATGATAATGACGGTCTAACCCTTCATTTCAAGCAGCTTAGTATCCTTTGCCCCACCCAGGTTGATACCACGGAAAAGGCTATCAACAAGTACATCCATTGCCTACCGACTCATTCATGAACCTCGTGGAAGTTGCCTTCCCAGCAACCAGTGAGGAAACTTACCGCTTAGTGGCCCGTCTCAACAGCAATCACATTGAGCGCAGAAATGCCGTGAAAGCAGCACTGAAGGGCGCGCACCAAGCCACCGCCGAACCCTCACCCAAAACCCCTAGAAAAACAACCCCAAGAACAAGAAGTGGAAGGCTTCTAGTCAAAATTGCGCGGTTGTTACTCTGCCAAACCCCCACCCCATCCAAACTGTTGCAGCCATCAATCCTGCTAACCCTGAACAGGCAAGACAGGGCTACGCTGGGTCGCATCCCCAGTGTGCTACTTGTTTACACCATCACCCTACTGGTACCCCATGTCGCAAGTGTGCTCAATGCCACAAGTTTGGGCACTTTGCATACCGTTGTCGTAGCTTCCCGCAACCCCAAAACACTCAATCCCAAGCAATCATGCCTAACCCTAACCCTGCTCACCCTCAAACCCAACCTCAAAATGCTCCTATGCGAGCATGTTTCAAGTGCGGTGGCCCGAACCATCTTGCCAACGTTTGCCCTCAACGCAATGTCAACCAGTAGCCTCAGCAGCAGCAACAGCCATAGCCAGCACGAGGAAGAGCATTTGCCCTCACCAACGCTCAGGCTCAAATCTCAAACGATGTTATTTGTACCTTCCTTGTTAACCATGTTTATGCTTCATGTCTATTTGATACTGGCGCCGATAAAAGTTTTGTTTCGACTGAATTTGAACCTTTACTTAAGTGCGTACGTTCCAAATTGCCTAATCCTTCTCTGTCGAAGTCGCTAATGGTAAAACTGTCTCCGTTGATTCTGTTCTTTCTTGATGTTCCTTGATCCTAAACGATCATACGTTTTCGACTGACCTCAAACCTATGCAAATGGGTAGTTTCGATGTCATAGTAAGGGGCTTAGGCGAGTTCGTGCCGAAGTTGTTTGTTTGGAAAAATTCATTCGCCTTCCCCTTCCTAACGATGATTCGTGCACGTCTACGAGGAGAAACCCTTTAAGGGTCTTAAGCTTATGTCGTGTATTCAAGCAAACAAATATTTGCGCAAGGAGTATTTTGCCTTTCTGGCCCACGTCGTGGAAAAGAAAGACAAGGGACCAAGCGTGAGTGACGTTTCGATTGTTTATGATTTTCCCGACGTCTTTCCAGAGGATCTTCCTGGTCCTTCGCCTCGATCTGTTGACTTTCGTATTGACCTCATCCCCGGCGCAACTCCTATTGCGAAGGCTCCCTATCGCTTAGCACCTTCGGAGATCCAAGAGCTATCAAGCCAACTTCAAGAGCTTCTTGATAAAGGCTTTATACGCCCTAGTACTTCTCCATGGGGCGCTCCTGTCTTGTTCGTCAAGAAGAAGGATGGATCCTTTGGATGCGCATCGACTATCGTGAACTCAACAATCTCACTTTCAAAAATCGATATCCACTTCCTCGAATCGTTGACCTCTTCGATCAACTTCAGGGTGCGACTTGTTTCTCGAAAATCAATATCCGTTCTGGCTACCATCAACTTCGAGTTTTCAAGGGAGATGTACCTAAGACCGCCTTTTGCACACGTTATGGACACTACGAGTTTGTGGTCATGCCTTTTGGTTTGAATAACGCGCTTGTAGTGTTTATGGATTTAATGAACCGCGTGTGTAAGTCTTTTCTCGATCGTTTCGTAATCGTATTCATCGAAGATATTCTCATCTATTCCAAGACGAAAGAAGAACATGGCCGACATTTGCAACTTATTCTTCAGCTTTTGCGTACCGAACGTCTTTATGTCAAATTCTCAAGTGTGAATTTTGGCTACAAGAGGTTCAATTTCTTGGTCACACCGTCAATGAACTCGGTATACATGTTGACCCCGCAAAGATAGAAGCTGTGAGGAATTGGATTGCACCTAAATCGCCTTCTGAAATTCGTTCGTTCCTTGGTTCAGCTGGTTAATATAGCCGCTTCATCTCGAACTTCTCCAAGATTGTCGTTCCTTTAACGCCGTTGACTCAAAAAGATAAACCTTTTGTTTGGGGTCCCGAACAGGAGGAGTCTTTTCAAACCCTCAATGACATGTTCCATAATGCTCCTATCCTTGCACTTCCTGATGGAAACGACGATTTCGTCGTGTATTGTGATGCCTCAAACCAAGGTCTTGGTTGCGTTCTTATGCAACGGGATAAGGTTAGCGCTTACGTGTCAAGACAACTCAATATTCATGAGAAAAACTATACTACGCACGACCTTGAACTTGGTGCAGTTGTTTTTGCATTAAAGATTTAGCGACACTACCTCTATGGTAGCAAGTGTACAGTCTTCACTGACCATAAGAGCCTTCAACATATCTTTGATCAAAAGGAACTCAACATGCGTCAACGTCGTTAGGTAGAATTGTTAAACGACTACGACTGTGACATTCGCTACCATCCTGGTAAGGCGAATGTTGTGGCCAATGCACTTAGTCGTAAGACTCATGTGAAGAGTAGTCATTGCTACCAAACCGTGGGAAAACTTCATGAGCTAATTCGCCAAGCACAATTTGTCGTCATTAACGAGGGTATCCTCGATAACGAGTTGAATTGTGTCACACCCTCAATTTCCACTTGCGGAGTATTACCGCGAGGCGTGTGATCAAACCAGAATCTCAGACACTAGCAATGTCGAACGACTCTTTATGATTTATTTAAACATTTTCCAAAAACATTTGTTGTAAACATGCATAGTCAGTTTCAAAATTTCAAGGTTTCAAAGTTTAGCGGAAGCATTAAAATAAAGTAACGGGTGCCAACATAAACGCCAAAACCAAAATCCCAAAATTATTCGTAAATAAAGACTCGATAAAAGTGCCTTGATCAAATGCAAGTGAGTGCACCTAGCGCTCCTAGCGTCCTGTGAAACATGCAAAGAAACAAGTGTCAACATTAAAGAAGAGTGAGTTCACAGGTTTTTATAAGTTCACAGGTTTGGTTTAAAAGATTGTTTTCCCCCGTTATCCCTAACCAAGGATAACGACATAGTCATTATTCCTAACCTGGAATAATAAGGTTGGTTCGTAAATAAGTTCAATGTTAACATGTAGGTAGCGAGCCTAAAGTTACGTCACGTAAGAGTTCGCGATCGAAGCTGACTGTTGTTGCCTCTGTGTTGCCAGGTCTATCACTGACCATGGTGAAAGTTAGGCCAAATTAATCACCCGTTGACCATTCCCGGTCGGCTAGCGTGACTAGCTCGGGTGGGGCTTGTCGGGTCCAGTAGTACTACTATAATTTCCCCGCTATCTAACCCAATACTAATGATCCGAGAGTTGGTTGAGGACTTCCGTGATAAAGCTACTTAGTGACCATAACATACATTAACATTAACTTAGTTGCCGAATAATTAACGGTGTTAATTTCGCATAACGTAAAAGATTGAGTTGTAGAGCGTATACATGTTTCTCCCCATGTTGTTCAAAACCGGAAAAAATAGGGGCCGTGAACTCACCTTAAATTGCTCGGTTAGATAAACGCAAAAGAAGCAAATGATGGAACCGCTAATCGCGTCCTAACATGTCAACCTATTCAAAGTTAGTGTGTGAACACACTGACACAAAACCCTACGCATAACTTACAGACAGTACGGCACAAGTAATAACCAATTCGAAACCATAATCATGCATGCAAAGTATCACCATACAAAATAACGATCAAACCAACTTGTCATAAACATAGGATAACTCATACAACACTTAGGTACACACAAACGCAAGTTATCATGTTTCAACTTGTACGCTCATAACTGGGCTGTTTTCGAGAATTTCTATAAAATAGTTCCAACGTTCCAAAAATTCTAATTTTTACAGGTGGTGTCAATTAGACTGTAAAATTTTGTAAAAACTTTCAAATCCTAAATCTTTACCAATTATTTATAAACATTTATATACTAGGCTGCAGTCAGATTCGTCGCTTTCTGACTGCAGTCCACGAGAAAAATCATTTAAAAATCATCGTTCATCCGATTAAAGAAATTCCAGTGGGAGATTTTCGGAAACTCCCGTCTCCAGTTACTGTATAGATTTCGTAACCTAAACCCATACAGACTATGAGATCCGACTCGATAAACAACCGGCATATTCTGCGGAATTTATGCAGCTTCAGCTGCTGCATTAAATGACCATTTAATAATAGCAAACGACCTCAGAAAAATATGAATCCGGCGCCATTTGAAACGTTTTCCAAAGACACGTTTTAGGCTTCAAAAACTCCACTTTTCGATAAATAATGATCAGGTTACAGCCAACTGAAGTTGGCTGTAAATGTCAATCAGCTTACTGTTTTCGACTTTATCGCATTAGAACATGTGTAAACGGCCATGACGCTTAGTTGTATTGATTAACAGCAGGTTAACATGTCAAATATCATCTAATATATCAATATTCATACAAACTCTAAGTATATATCATGATCTTTACAGATAAAACGCAGCCTACGATTTTAATACTCAAACATATCATCACAACCGCAAAGATTCGCATATTCATCCGAGCTAATCATACACCACAACACTTTTCATAACAACAATCATACGAGCACATAATCAGAATTAATTCTACGGAAGATCATCACATGAATCGTAACAAAAATCGAAAAACCCTAACCTTAAACGAAGACAACTTGCGAACCAGGACAAGCTTGGGATCGATCCGAGAGTTGTAGGGTTTGCACGACCGAGAGGGGGGGGGCTGCCGTCGCACACTTCTAGGGGATTAGGGTTTTGAGTATTTTTTTTTGAACACCCCATGCATACATACGCATACATAAGGGGCAAGGGGGCGGTTTGGGCTTGCCCTTGGGCCGCAAGGGTGGGGTGGCGGGTTGGGTTGTGTTCGCAAGGGGGTGTGGGTGGCGGGTTGGGTTTGCTTGGTCACGAAGTCGAAACGTTTCACAGGCTTGGTTCGGTTCGGCTTATAAATAGAATTTACTAACCGATCATTATAATCTGATAAATAACTACACATAATACGACTCGGCAATTATTCATAAATGTCTAATAACATGTAGCACGAAATTCAGATACAACCCGTTAGAATTTCCAAACATTGTGTATTCCCTAAATACTAAAGTTAGAGCAGTTATTGCGAGCGCGTAATTTAATTCTCCGAATTAAATCAGCGTAGGAATGAATAACAATAAAGTAGCGCGTTTAAGATACCTGAAAAGCCGGGATGTCACATTATCCCCATGTTGAAAGAATTTTCATCCTGAAAATTGAGTAAACGCGGTTTAGAATGCAACGCACGAAGATTCAGTTTGATAGAATGGTACAAGTAAATCCCAGGCTGTCATATCATCCCTATGTTGAAAGAATTTCGTCCCGAAATTCAGTTGGCGGTAACGTCAGAATGCTGCTCAGCTGCAAAAAGGTGTGGATATTTGCTTTTCATTTGGTCCTCTCTTTCCCACGTGAACTCCGGTCCATGCTTAGAGTTCCAACGAACCTTGACGATCGGTATCTTGCTGTGCCTTCGAGTCTTGATCTCACGGTCCGTGATCTCGATAGGTTGTTCCACAAAATGCAGTTGCTCATCCACTTGAATCTCGTCCAATGGAATGACTAAGGTCTCATCTGATAGACACTTCTTCAGATTGGACACGTGAAAAACGTTGTGAACTCCACTGAGTTTGGCAGGAAGGTTTAACTGATAAGCTACGGGCCCGATACGCTTCGAAATCACAAATGGGCCTACGTACCATGGATTTAGTTTGCCTCGTTTCCCAAAACGAATTACACCCTTCCAGGGTGACACTTTCAGTAGGACGCGGTCACCTACTTGAAATTCGAGCGGTGTGCGTCGTTGATCAGCGTAACTTTTCTGTCGATCCCGTGCCGCTGCCATGCGGTTTCTGATTTGCACAATCTTTTCAGTAGCCTCAAGTATCAACTCAGGACATGTGAGTTGACTGTCACCGACTTCTGCCCAACAGACCGGTGATCTACATTTGCGACCGTACAATGCTTCAAACGGTGCTGCCTGAATACTCGTATGGTAACTGTTGTTATACGAGAATTCTACTAAAGGCAGATGGATTTCCCAACTGTTCCCTAAGTCTACCACGCATGCCCTAAGCATGTCTTCCAAGGTCTGAATGGTCCTTTCACTTTGACCATCCGTCTGAGGGTGGTAAGCTGTGCTCATATCTAAGCGTGTACCCAATGCTTTCTGAAGTGACCGCCAAAAGTTGGACGTGAAACGAGCATCTCTGTCTGAAATGATGGACGTTGGCACCCCGTGCCGAGAAACTACTTCCTTAATGTAGATGCGAGTTAACTTATCCATCTTATCTGTTTCTTTGGTCGCTAGGAAGTGTGCAGACTTAGTTAGACGATCCACGATCACCCAGATGGTATCGCAACCACCGGGAGTTCGCGGGAGTTTAGTGATAAAGTCCATCAAGATCTGATCCCTATTCCACACTGGGATCTCAGGTTGTTGAAGTAGCCCTAATGGCTTCTGGTATTCCACCTTGACTTTCGCACAAGTCAAACACTTGCTCACGTAGGTGGCTATATCCGCTTTCATGTTGGGCCACCAGTACGCGACTTTAAGGTCTTGATACATCTTATCCGAACCAGGATGGACATATATCGGGATTTGTGAGCTTCATCCATAACTAGCTTTCTGAGGTTTCCGTAGAGAGGTACCCATATACGGTTCATGAAATACGGGGTACCATTGGGTTTCACTTCCCAATCGCGTTCCATCTTTCCCACAGAATCGGCCTTGATGTTCTCTTCCTTAACTGCTTCTAGCTGCGCGTGGCGTATCTGTTCGGGTAACCCAGAATGAATTGTGAACTGTAGTGCTCGTACCCGACGAGGTTTCAAGTGCTCCTTCCGACTGAGGGCATCAGCTACCACGTTAGCTTTACCCGGGTGATACCGAATGGCACATTCATAATCGTTCAGGAGTTCGACCCAGCGACGCTGTCGCATGTTCAACTCCTTCTGGTCAAAAATATGCTGGAGGCTCTTGTGATCCGTGTAGATTGTGCACCTTGTTTCATATAGGTAGTGTCTCCAAATCTTAAGTGCAAACACAATTGCTCCCAATTCCAAGTCATGTGTCATGTAGTTCTTCTCGTGGACCTTCAACTGTCGGGATGCATACGCGATGACCTTATCACGTTGCATGAGCACACATCCCAATCCCTGAATGGAATCGTCACAATATACCACAAAATCATATGTCCCCTCTGGCAAGGACAAAATGGGCGCACTGCAAAGCTTCTGATTCAGTAATTGAAATGTTGCTTCCTGTTTGTCACCCCAAGCATATTTGGTGCCCTTCTGAGTGAAAGTGGTAAGCAGTTGTGTGATCTTGGAAAATCCCTCGATGAAACGTCTATAGTAACCAGCCAAACCCAAAAATTGGCAGATCTCTGTCGGTGTCCTGGGTGCTTCCCAGTTCTTGATATCATCGATCTTGGCGGGATCAACGTGTATACCCTTTTCATTCACGATATGCCCGAGGAACTGAACTTCCCGAATCCAGAAATCACACTTCGAAAACTTGGCATATAGTTTCTCCTGTTGAAGTAGTTCCCAGCAATAACCGCAGATGCTCAGTATGTTCTTCTTCACCCTTAGAGTACATGAGTATATCATCGATGAACACGATGACAAACTTGTCAAGATACGGCTTACACACGCGGGTCATGAGGTCCATGAACACCGCGGGTGCATTGGTGAGACCGAAGGGCATGACCAAGAACTCGTATTGGCCATACCGAGTGCGAAATGCCGTCTTGGAGATATCCTCCTCCCTGACGCGTAGCTGGTGATAACCGGACCGTAGATCAATCTTGGAGTAGTAGCTTGACCCCTGAAGCTGGTCGAAAAGATCGTCGATGCGAGGTAATGGGTATCGGTTCTTGATGGTAACCTTATTAAGTTCCCTGTAGTCGATGCACATGCGGAAGGTCCCGTCCTTCTTCTTGACAAAAAGGACCGGAGCTCCCCATGGCGAAGTACTGGGTCGGATAAATTCTTTTTCCAACAATTCTTGAAGTTGGGTAGACAGCTCTTGCAGCTCCGCTGGAGCTAAGCGGTACGAGGCCTTGGCGATAGGAGTCGCATGGCTCGCCAATTCGATTTCAAACTCTACTTGTCGATGTGGTGGAAGACCGGGTAATTCCTCTGGAAACACATCGGGAAAGTCACGGACGAAGGGGATATCTTCAA
The DNA here is from genome assembly GCA_947069175.1 of Scalesia atractyloides. NCBI lineage: Eukaryota > Viridiplantae > Streptophyta > Magnoliopsida > Asterales > Asteraceae > Scalesia > Scalesia atractyloides. The sequence goes on from CAMTDV010000025.1 coordinate 60,390,541, forward strand.
TCCGCTTCTCGTCTTTAGACTGTTCGGTGACCAGTGCGAGCAAAGCAAAAGAGTTCTTCTTCCGAAGATACTTCTGAGCTTGCATGTAAGAGATGATGTTCGTGACGACGCCTGCCTTCTCGCCTTGCACCATCAAGACTTCGTCGTTAGAGACGGAATACGGATAGCTTTCTCGAAACAGAGAACTTCAGCTCGGACGTCGGATAGCCAGTCCATTCCGGCTACCACATCAAAACTACCCAGAGTAGTTGTCATCAGATCAATGGTAAAGGTGTGACCCGCGAGTTTAAGTTGACAGCCGGTCACTAGATGAGTCACATCTACAGATTTACCATCGCTAGTTCTATGACGTAAGGGGTCTCTAGGGGTTTAGGTGTGAGATTTAGGTTCTTTCTAAAAGACTCAGATATAAAACTCTTATCCGCACCCGTATCAAAAAGTACAGTAGCAAAATGATCGTTAAGTGGAAACTTACCGATGACCACATTCGAGTCGTTCCGGGCCTCCCCACGGCCTAGTGTGAATGCACGTCCCTTGGCACCTCCTGTGCCACCATTTCCATTGTTGCCATTGTTGTTATTGTTGTTTTTGTTGTTGTAATTCCCACCATTGTTGTTGCGAATTTGCGGGCAGTCTCGCTTGAAATGGGCAGTGCTACCGCACTGATAGCATCCCCGGTGCTGCTGACCCTGGTGCTGGTTCTGATTCTATCGTGACATAATCTCCCCGCGACAATCCTTTGCCGTGTGTCCTGCTTTGCCACATCGTTGGCAGCGATATCCGGTGCAAGGGCCGTGATGATGGAGGTTACAACGATTACATTGCGGCTTTCGACCCGCATAGCCGCTCGAGTTCTGGGTGTTGTTGGCAGACTGATTGTTGTGACCCGATTGTGGTTGAAGTTGTTGGACCGCTTCTGGTTTCCTTGTTGTGGCTGGGCTGATGAAGACTGCCGAGCAGGTGAGGGCTTCAAATTTCCTTTTGTTGTCAGGGACAATTTCAGTTGCACCCCTAGGTGGCAACTTCCTTTGCTCCACCGCCTTATCGGTGAGTTTATACGCCAGCCTAATCGCTTGTTGCTCCGTCGTAGGGTTGTTAGACATTACCATGCCCTGGATCTCAGGGACCAGACCCCCAAGATAAAACTCAAGTCGTTTAACGACGGTGTTAGCCAAATCGGGACAAAGGAACACCAGATCATGATGTCTTGTCGTGTACGCTTCAATTTCTGACCCGACCATCTTGTGGTTCCATAACGCTTGTTCCAATTGCTGAACTCTTTTCCGCGGACAGTATTCCTCCTTGATTAGAGCTTTGAACTCGGTTCAGGCCATTGCGTTCGCCGCAGCAAGTCCACGCGTTTGGACTTGTGCGTTCCACCAGGTTAATGCCCCATCTTCCAACGTCGAGGCAGCATACTTGACCTTATTAGCTTCGAGGCAATTGCACATTTCGAAAACCGATTCAGACTTTCGACCCAACGGACCAGTCCTATGGGTCCTCCAACTCCCGTGAACTTGCTCGATTTCGCATCCAGGAACATCTTGTAGGGGTTAAGACCCCCTCCTGCTGGTGGGTTAGGAACACCTGCCAGAGCAGCATTCACGTGTTGTTGGATTAAAGCGGCCAATTCTTCAGCTGACATGTTGAGATTTCCGCGGCGACCGGTTGCCATTCAGATCTTCGCAAGACAACACAAACACACACCGATAAGTATATCCAATATAGTTATCATATTCCACACTTAAATGACCACACAATTTATGTCAACCCAACAAATTAAACAATCAAAAGGAACATTCGATTAAATAAATTGTAATGTCTCACAAAATACCAACCAAACATATCAGTTTAATTATAAAATTTCCAAGTTTAAACATAAGTGGAAACAAACAAACTAAAGGAAACAAAACGGAGATTGGCGAGACGAGTTAGTCATATATGTCTCCATCTCCCAAGTCGCTATCACTGCCGTCTTCCTCTTCAGCGTTTTCAGCTTCAACAGCCGGGTCCTGTTCCGGCTCTTCTTCCTCCGGATCCTCCTCCGGGTCTTCCTCTGGATCCTCCTCTTCGTCTTCTACCGGCGCTGGAGGGGCTGGTGCTGGTGCGGGTACTGGGATAGGTGGTGCTTGGTTCTGCTCTAGTTCGTGAATCCTCCAACTGGACTCAAGAACTCTGTCTCGAGCCAGTCGGCCCTCAGCTGTTCAGCACGAAGGTCCTTAGCTAAAATGCTTCGAACTCTCTTATTCTCATCTTGCTCTTCCTCGAGCTCTTCAGTTTTACCAGTCAGCTGACGTATCAGCCATCCCGTGCTTCGATAGTCTCTTGAATTCTCTCCAGCTGTTCCTGTTGTTTCCTTAGCACAGCTCTAAGTAGATCTTCCCCCACTCCTGAAGAGTTGACCGGTTGGACCGGTGCAGCGGTGGTCGGACGGGAGGACGGCTCCCCTCCTAGAGCGAGTCTTTTCCTGGCAGCTAAGCGTGTCTCCACGCCACGAGGTGGTGAGGGTTCGAACATGGGTGCCTTCCCCAGCGCCCTTGATTGTCGAGATCTGTCGGATGATGATGATGACATAGCCTGCTGGGTTGGTGTAGTTAGTTACGAGCTGCGTATATCACAATATATATATATATATATATACATATATCACATAGAACAATTGTAGTATAAACATAACAAGATATCACATTTCGGTGCCAACTAAGTCTAGTGTCGTGTAACAGCTATAGTTTAGGTCTACTTTAAATGCAAACTTGGTTCTCTATAGCTAGAGGCACTGATATCAATCTGTCACACCCTCAATTTCCACTTGCGGAGTATTACCGCGAGGCGTGTGATCAAACCAGAATCTCAGACACTAGCAATGTCGAACGACTCTATATGATTTATTTAAACGTTTTCCAAAAACATTTGTTGTAAACATGCATAGTCATTTTCAAAATTTCAAGGTTTCAAAGTTTAGCGGAAGCATTAAAATAAAGTAACGGGCGCCAACATAAACGCCAAAACCAAAATCCCAAAATTATTCGTAAATAAAGACTCGATAAAAGTGCCTTGATCAAATGCAAGTGAGTGCACCTAGCGCTCCTAGCGTCCTGAGAAACATGCAAAGAAACAAGTGTCAACATTAAAGAAGAGTGAGTTCACAAGTTTTTATAAGTTCACAGGTTTGGTTTAAAAGATTGTTTTCCCCCGTTATCCCTAACCAAGGATAAAGACATAGTTCCATTATTCCTAACCTGGAATAATAAGGTTGGTTCGTAAATAAGTTCAATGTTAACATGTAGGTAGCGAGCCTACAGTTACGTCACGTAGGAGTTCGCGATCGAAGCTGACTGTTGTTGCCTCTGTGTTGCCAGGTCTATCACTAACCATGGTGAAAGTTAGGCCAAATTAATCACCCGTTGACCATTCCCGGTCGGCTAGCGCGACTAGCTCGGGTGGGGCTTGTCGGACCCAGTAGTACTACTATAATTCCCCGCTATCTAACCCAATACTAACGATCCGAGAGTTGGTTGAGGACTTCCGTGATAAAGCTACTTAGTGACCATAACATACATTAACATTAACTTAGTTACCGAATAGTTAACGGTGTTAATTTCGCATAACGTAAAGATTGAGTTGTAGAGCGTATACATGTGTTCTCCCCCTGTTGTTCAAAGCCGGATAAAATAGGGGCCGTGAACTCACCTTAAATTGCTCGGTTAGATAAACGCAAAAGAAGCAAATGATGGAACCGCTAATCGCGTCCTAACATGTCAACCGATTCAAAGTTAGTGTGTGAACACACTGACACAAAACCCTACGCATAACTAACAGACAGTACGGCACACGTAATAACCAATTCGAAACCATAATCATGCATGCAAAGTATCACCATACAAAAGCACGATCAAACCAACTTGTCATAAACACAGGATAACTCATACAACACTTAGGTACACACAAACGCAAGTTATCATGTTTCAACTTGTACGCTCATAACTGGGCTGTTTTCGAGAATTTTTATAAAATAGTTCCAACGTTCCAAAAATTCCAATTTTTTTACAGGAGGTGTCAATTAGACTGTAGAATTTTTTGTAAAACTTTCAAATCCTTATTCTTTACCAATTATTTATAAACTTTTATATACTAGGCTGTAGTCAGATTCGTCACTTTCTGACTGCAATCCACGAGAAAAATCATTTAAAAATCACCGTTCATCCGATTAACGAAATTCCAATGGGAGATTTTCAGAAACTCCCGTCTCCAGTTACTGTACAGATTTCGTAACCTAACCCATACAGACTGAGATCCGACTCGATAAACAACCTGCATATTCTGCAGAATTTATGGAGCTTCAGCTGCTACACTAAATGACCATTTAAAAATAGCAAACGACCTCAGAAAAATATGAATCTGGCGCCATTTGAAGCGTTTTTCAAAAATACACGTTTTAGGCTTCAAAAAGTCCACTTTTCGATAAATAATGATCAGGTTACAGCCAACTGAAGTTGGCTGTAAATGTCAATCAGCTTACTGTTTTCGACTTTATTGCATTAGAACATGTGTAAACGGCCATGACGCTTAGTTGTATTGATTAACAGCAGGTTAACTTGTCAAATATCATCTAATATATCAATATTCATACAAACCCTAAGTATATATCATGATCTTTATAGATAAAACGCAGCCTACGATTTTAATACTCAAACATATCATCACAACCGCAAAGATTCGCATATTCATCCGAGCTAATCATACACCACAACACTTTTCATAACAACAATCATACGAGCACATAATCAGAATTAATTCTACGGAAGATCATCACATGAATCATAACAAAAATCGAAAAACCCTAACCTTAAACGAAGACAACTTGCGAACCAGGACAAGCTTGGGATCGATCCGAGAGTTGTAGGGTTTGCGCGACCGAGAGGGGGGGGGGGGCTGCCGTCGCACACTTCTAGGGGATTAGGGTTTTGAGTATTTTTTTTTGAACACCCCATGCATACATACGCAAACATAAGGGGCAAGGGGGCGGTTTGGGCTTGCCCTTGGGCCGCAAGGGTGGGGTGGCGGGTTGGGTTGTGTTCGCAAGGGGGTGTGGGTGGCGGGTTGGGTTTGCTTGGTCGCGAAGTCGAAACGTTTCACAGGCTTGGTTCGGTTCGGCTTATAAATAGAATTACTAACTGATCATTATAATCTGATAAATAACTACACATAATACGACTCGACAATTATTCATAAACGTCTAATAACATGTAGCACGAAATTCAGATACAACCCGTTAGAATTTCCAAACATTGTGTATTCCTTAAATACTAAAGTTAGCGCAGTTATTGCGAGCGCGTAATTTAATTCTCTGAATTAAATCAGGGTAGCAATGAATAACAATAAAGTAGCGCATTTAAGATACCTGAAAAGCCGGGATGTCACAAATTGTGGAGTCGAAAACCCACTCGTAGCTAAACCCGATGGTATTCTTTACTACCATGAACGCATTTGGATTCCCGATCGTCTTAACCTTCGAAACATTTTGATGGACGAAGCTCATAAATCCCGATTCTGCGTTCATCCTGGCACTGACAAGATGTACCATGATCTTCGTGCATCCTATTGGTGGCCTGGGATGAAGAAAGATATCGCTCTTTATGTCTCAAAATGACTTACTTGTTCTAAGGTGAAAGCTGGACATCAACGCCCCTCTGGCTTACTCGAAAAACCAGAAATTCCCGTTTGGAAATGGGAGAGCATTGCTATGGATTTCATTACCAAGCTTCCTCGAACATCATCTGGTCATGACAACATCTGGGTTATCATTGACCGATTGACCAAAACAGCTCATTTCCTCGCCATTCGTGAAAATTACAAAGTCGAGAAATTGGCTCGTATCTACACGGATGAAATCATTAGTCCTCATGCTACTCCTGTTGACATTATTTCCGATCGCGACGCTCGTTTCACCTCCCACATCTGGCAAACATTTCAATCCGCCCTTGGCACCCATCTTAACCTTAGCACTGCTTTTTATCCTCAATCCGACGGTTAAACTGCGCGTACTATCCAAACTTTGGAGGATATGCTTCGGTCATGCGTAATCGATTTTTGCGGCAATTGGGATTCGCACTTACCATTGGTAGAATTCTCGTACAAAAATAGTTATCACGCAAGTATTCAAATGGCTCCATTTGAAGCATTGTATGGTTGCAAGTGACGTTCACCTATTTGTTGGCACGAGATCGGAGACGTTCAAATCACCGGTCCCGAACTAATACAAGAGACAACGGACAAGATCCTACAAATACATGATAATCTTCTCAAAGCTCGAAGCCTACAAAAGAGTTACGCCGACAGAAGACGTAAACCCCTGGAATTTAATGTTGGTGATCATGTATTTCTCAAGGTATCCGTTTTGGTAAGAAAGGCAAGCTCGCTCCTCGCTACGTAGGTCCTTTCAAGATTCTCGAGAGGATTGGCAAGGTAGCGTATCGTCTGGATCTACCTCAAGCGCTCAACAACGTTCACCATGTCTTTCATGTTTCGAACCTAAAGAAGTGTCTAGCTGAAGAAGGACTTCAAGTTCCACTCGAAGATCTTCATATCAACGAGACTTTGCATTTTGTGGAGAAACCCGTTGAAATCATGGACCGAGGAATCAAGCAATTAAGGCGCAGTCAAATTCCTATCGTCAAGGTTCGATGGAAAGGTAAACGTGGCGCCAAATTTACTTGGGAACTAGAAAGTGATATGAAGACTAAGTATCTGCATCTTTTCGTTACATCTTCCTAAATTTCGGGAAGAAATTTCCTAAAGGAGGAGAGACTGTAACGCCCAGCATTTTCATACTTTCCATATTTAGAAAGATCGTGTTACATTTCTATTTTTGGAAAGCTTTGTATCTTGTATTCATTCTTTCGTTGTAATCGTTGTAATCATTGTAAACCAAGCCTTGAATCATAATGAAAACTCGTATTTAATTCCTATTTGTGTTATGCTTATTCGTAATCCTTTATACTTATACACATTCATACGCTTATACTTATACTTGAGAACTGACTATACATGCAAATACATACCGAATACATTACGTGCATACTTTAAAAGCGATGTCTATACTTAATTTTATTTGTTTCATACTTGTGGGAACCTTAGAACGTGACTCCATATGCTTTAGAACCCTTAATAATTCATAAAATACCTTTAAACATCATTTAGACATGTTGTAATTTATCAAAACAAAAAAATATAAGTTTTATTGCCCTGACCCGGTCCTTGCGAACCGCAAGGGAAATCCCTTACGGTCCGTATGGACCTCTGGGCGGGCAGAAAGCTTAAACCCTCGCGGGTTTGCATGAATCCCACCTCCAAACTCTCACCCAATGGCCTTCTAAGCTCATTTAACACCTCCCCAATCAACCTAAACTCACTCCCATATAAAACCCAAGTCCTCTCCATCCATTTTCACTTTCATCACTCCCTAATCTTCACTCATACATCCTCAAATCTGGTTGCAACTCAAGAAATCGAGCAGATTCACCCTCTTGCACAAAAGTGAGCATAACTTGCTCATTTCTCAACGTAAATGCTTGATTCTTCTTTCTAATTACTTGGATGATCCTTAGGTTTGAATCCACGGATTCTCCATGGAGAATCCAGACCTGGAAATGCCCTAAAGGACTCCAAACTTTCTGTTTGTTTCAAAACTCTTTCAAAAATCATCATTTCTTCATTCATCTTTGTGTTCTTGAGCTCCTAATCAAAGTTCGATTAGTGAGACTAACCAAAGTTGTTTAACATGTAAATAGGAGTGTTTAAACACTCTAAACTTTCTGTTTTTGAAGAGCTTTAAGCTCACAAGTGTTGCCAAGTCAAGAACTTGAGGATAGTGTGACTACAAGGTTAGCTTGGGCTATCCTACACCTAAGTCCACACAACACTTGATGTTTTCCCATTCATCTTAAGTAGTTTGCTAGTTTAAAGTAACACAACCCCGTCTAGCCTTCGACGTGTGTCGACGCCGGCTCACCGGGTTGTAGCTTACTTGGCTACTTAGTGTATAATAATGTATGTATTTCATTCTATTATTCTTGTACTTGTTCTTGATCCTCCTTGTTGTCTATGACAACTTGTGTAGTGGTGAACTCTTATGAGGTTCCTAAATGGATGGCTATGCCACCTACCTCCTACATGACTTCTACGATATCCATGAATGGAACTTATATGTATAACTATTATAACCTATATATATACCATATATCTAAACCGAAATCTTGATAATGACCACATAATCATATGTCGAGTTAGTAAGTTTAATCCCTAAAGAGTATGGTTCCTCGTTTAGATTCTAATAGGTGTTATAACCTATGAAATCACATAAACCCTAATGGATAGTGTCAAAACGTATGCTATACCTTAGTGAGTATTTTCGTATACTTTACTTTGTATGCATTAATCCGAATCCCGAAATCTTCCATAATCATCCAAATACTCACACCCACGTTTTCCTCTTGTAGGATAACTCGGTGTTCATCCCGCAACTTAACAACTCTTCACGGATTACCAAGTCGGAACGCTTGCAAAACCGTGAGTATACTCGAAACCCCTTTTACGTTTACCACTTTTGGGGTGTAACATGTTTACATATAAAAAACAACATAAAACTTATGCTTATTTACCTGCACGAACAATCCATTATACATGAACGCTTTGATACGTATGTTATGCTTATACTAAGACCGAACGTATGTGATACCATAGTCATTAGCTTATTTTGTGCCTCCATTTGACATGTATAGCGCTATAGGAGTAACGCACCGCCCGTGAACGTGTGGTCATGTTGAATTATTTATACCGGTTGCGTAAACAGAGGGTTGACTAGAAATATCGCATGCCTTGTATTAGCTCGTATGTAAACTTAGTTGCCGTATGTTATGCTCAAACTTGTATACTCGTCTTTGCTTTTGCATTGAACTCGTATTTTAAACATGTTACAGGTTGAGAAGGTTGATGCCATGAAAACGAAGTAGCGATGACGCTAGATACACATTTAGACGTTTAGGTTTAATATTGTTGTATCAAATTTTGCCATATTAATGTTGTTATTTGAATTTTCCCTTGTATTGTAATGACATTTTGCTATGAAATGAAATTCGGATTTAATTAATTATTGTCGCAATTAGTTTTATTAGCAATGAGCAATCTATTTCGTCCCGCCTCGATATTTCAGCCATCGGTTGAGGTGTGACAATCGATGATGTCCCGGAAAAGCAATATGTCTGGAGATTATGCTTAGGATATGAAACGTGGGGGGAAAGGAAAGGTTGAACGTGTGTGGTCAAATTAAAAAACAGTGAAACTAAATCGGAAAGATGAAGCAGCGCAGAGAAACGTGGAGATCTTGAGTTAAAGCACCGTCAATGTCACTCAACTATACTTTGCTTCAACTGTGAGGTGAAAGTGAAAAGGGAAAAAACAGTGCAAAACAGAAAGTCGGTGGACTTTCTGTGTTACGATAGATAGAATATGTGAAAGCATATAAAGCTATTTTTCATTAAAGTGAGATTCCTGTTTAGGATGAAAATGAAAGTAATTAAATACAAGTTTCCACCAACAAATCATAATTTTTATTTAAGGTGAGAGAAATTTAGTTTTTGACTTTTTCTTGGTAACAAAGGCAAAAGCTGATGCGTGTTGGGTTCGTGATTCTCAATTTCTTCTTCTTCTTCAACTTCAGATCAATCTTGAAGAATCGCGAACCTAAACCCTTTTCTTTTCTTCAAAATCTCTCCCCAAAACCCTTTGTAAAACTTCAGCTTCTGACTGTAACTTACTTGGGATTCTAAAGGAGGATCATCGATTGTAATCGTAAGACCACTTACTTTAGTATTGATTACCTTTACTGATTTCTCCTGTTGTATTTCTTCTGTAATAATCATCACTGGCTGTTGTAATATGGTTGCTTTTGGTGTTTGATTATATTATATCATAAAAATATGCATACTTTCCATCAAGTTGTGTTTGTATTTTAATTAGCATTGAGTTTGATCATGTTGTCTGTGATTACTGGTTATGAAAATTTTAGTTTGTCACTTTGATAAGGTTTTGGTATGGTGGGTATGATTTTTGTTTTAGGAAAAAAATGTTCATGGTTGAGTTCCTTGTTTATATGCCGCAAAGTGCAATGTATTCGGCCTAGGGGCAAGGCATCCGAGAGACCAATCCGTTAGGGCTAGTTTGGTAGTAGGCTGTTTCCATGTCATTTTTGGATGCTTCAGACCGGTTTTAGCTATTTCAGACCGGTTTTTGCAGAATTTGACTACTATTTCTGTCTTGTGAATTGAACCAAGTTTTAGTATTATTACAGGCGAGGAACATTAGATCACCATATTTGTTGTTACTAATTATTGAAAGAAGATTGGCTCGCATTTCCTGTCCTTGCTGTGAAGATTAGTCAGTCTATAAGCATGCTCAACTACATTGATGATTGATCTAAACGATGAAGTTTTCACTAGATTGTAGAATGTGACACCTAAGGCAAATGTTACCTATAAATATGAAAGAGTTGAATTACCATTGTAGTGCATGCAGTGTCATGATAAGGGACAAACACATTTTTGTATCCTATATGAAAATTTCCCAACAAATATCATACCTATCGCCATTATGCGACAATGAATTCTATGCAGGCAGGGTTGTATTTGAACCGGTACAGATAATATTTACTCGAAATGGGTTGGCTTAGCAAAATTTTTAAAGGCTCCAACCATGAAGTTTCACAAGGAGAATATAACTGGAGATATGAAGAGGATACCACGTCAAACGGAAATTATCCGTCTACATCATGGGTAAATTTTGCTTTCATCTATATATTCTTTCATTTCTATTTGTAAATTGATGTTTGAACTTTGCCATGTATTCCATCATAGGATAGAGGTGCACTACTGATTTATTAACCGACACCGGTTCATAACCGTTCAACTAGTAACCGGTTTGAAGTTATTTTTAACCGCCGGTTCGTAACTGGTTGGTATTTTTTGTAGTGTAACTTGTTACTAGTAACCAGTTTGTAACTGATTTACCTGTTAACCGATACAAAAGGGGAAAAACCGGTTATTAACTGAAGTACTGAATCGGTTAAAGTGAATAACCGAAAAAAAAAGAAACAAACCTGTTAAAGCATTAACGGTTTCTTATTGTAAAATAACTGCCGGTTCGGTTAACCGAAGCGATTACTGAAATTAACCGATTTGTGCACCTCTACCGCAGGACCTAATGACCTATCTTGTTTACATACGATTAACTTGTCGAAATGCAATCTTACTTTATTACTTGGATAAAACTTTAGCAGGATCCTCATTTTGAGATGGAAGAAATTGATCGTGCACTCGCGATGTCACTTGCAGAAGCAGAAGAAGAAGAAGAAGAAGAAGAAGAAGAAGAAAGAAGAAGAAGAAGAAGAAGAAGAAGAAGGGAGAGAGACACATGCGATTAGTAAGTGATGTAATTATCTGCTCATAATGTATCCGTCATGGTTAATTTTTGTGTAACTATAAAGATTCACATATTTTGTGTTTATATTGTTTCGACATCACGCACTTAGTTTTGAGTCACCATTATGATTAGTTTAGTTCATTGGTTGTGTTCTTAGTCTTGTGTACGCAGACTTAAGTACATGTTCTTAAATATGATGCAGTGTTTAACTTTTCTGATGAAATACGAATATAAAACATTTTTTTTTGTTTTGAAATTTGTTGGGTAGGTGATGATTCTCAACTGAAAGAAGATGAACATCTCGCCAGGGCTCTACAAGAAAGTCTGAAAATTGAGTTTCCATCCAGAAATAGAAACAAAAATAGAAATAGAAACGGAAATGTAAATGTAAATGGACATGGAAATGTAAATGTAAATGGAAATGGACATGTAAATGTAAACGGAAATGGGAACCTATATCAACCAATACCGTTCCCATATTCGACAGGATTCAGGTAATTCATTTTTTTTGGTAATTCCATGTTTACATATGGAGATTTTTTTGCTGAGAATAACTGTTTTTATATACTTTTGTTAATGGTGGGATTTACTGAGTATGCTGATGATGATGATGAACTGTTATTATATACTTTTGTGCTCAAACATTATTATTAACCCATTAAGGATAAGTAAACTCAGAAGTCACAGTATGCTATTTACTTACCACCTCAGTAGTTCTTTTTAGCTTTTAATTTTATTATTATAAAGAATAGAGTGAAGTACACGGATGGTCCCTGTGGTTTACCAAAAATTTGGATTTGGTCTCTAGCTTTCCAAAAGTACACGGATGGTCCTGGTGGCTTGCACTTTGTAACGCATTTAGTCCCCAACTTTGCCAAAAGTCACTTGGATGGTCCATGTGGTTTGCACTTTGTAAAGCATTTAGTCCCCTAACTTGGACCTGCTGAAACCTTCAGATTCGTTGGCTGGCGACCAAATGCGTTATAAAGTGCAAACCACAAGGACCATCCGTGTACTTTTGGAAAGCTAGGGACCAAATCCAAAATTTTGGTATACCACAGGGACCATTTGTGTACTTTACTCTAAAGAATAATTCTGGAGTTTTTTAGCTTCACTGGCTTCCAGAATGCTAAAAGTTGCGTGTAACCACCTCAAGATTTTCTTATGACTTGTTTTGTTGCTGTTTTTGTAGGATATGTGCTGGTTGTAATTATGAGATTGGCCATGGAAGATTTTTAAGTTGCATGGGCGCAGTTTGGCATCCGGAATGTTTTAGATGTCATGCATGTAACCAACCAATTGCTGATTATGAGGTATCGAAGTCGTATATGATTGCATCAATACATAGTAATGCTATGTTGACCTTATTTTTTTTATTTTTTTTCAAGCGTTCAAGCTAATGTTAACTCTGCTATCCGCATCTCTTTTTTCTAATGTAGTTTTCCATGTCGGGAAATTACCCTTATCACAAAGTTTGCTACAAGGAGCACTATCATCCAAAATGTGATGTTTGCCAGCACTTTGTAAGTATCGTTTATTAGGGGTGAGCAAAAATTCCGATTAATTGAACCTAAAATGAAATAACCGAAAAGGCCGGACCAAAATAACCGACTCAAACTAATTAGTGTGGTTTTGCTTATACCTTTTTCCAAAAGTGAACCGCACCAGACTGACTTGTTTAAATATTTGTTCTTGTATTTATGGCCCATATTTATTTTGGACCAAAATTTTAGACTCAAGTTTATTTTGGGCCATAAATGGTTAACAAAAATTTTAGGCCAAAAGTTTACGGCCCAAAGTATTTATCTTGGACCAATTTTTTTTCAAGTCCAAATGTAAAACCAACTCGTAATGGAACATAACCCGTATGTAAAACTGAAAAACCAAAACCGAGGTCCTTTTTAAAACCAAAAAACCTAAATTACGGTTTTGGTTTGGTTTGAACCCAAAACCAACCCATGCACACCCCTATCATATATATCACAAGAATACGTTATATCTCTCTTTTCATTGTTTTTTGTTCTGAATTACATTTTGTTGCTGAAAATCTCATTCGGTTTTGCAGATTCCAACAAACGCTGCGGGCCTTATTGAATACCGGGCACATCCTTTCTGGGCCCAGAAATATTGTCCATTTCATGAGCATGATGGGACGCCTAGGTGCTGTAGTTGTGAGCGAATGGAGGTAACATGTTAATGAATTTATTCAATTATAATATGTATGTATAATTAAACTTGGAGATTAGAAGTGATTGCCATTGATTTTCAGCCACGTGGAACAAGCTATGCTGCTCTTAATGATGGTCGGAAACTTTGCCTAGAGTGTCTCGACTCTTCAGTCGTGGATACAAGCGAATGTCAACCACTATATCTTGATATACAAGCGTTTTATGAAAGCTTAAATATGAGAGTGGAACAAGACGTTCCGTTACTTTTGGTTGAGAGACAAGCACTTAATGAGGCTATGGATGTGAGAGGAATGTAAGGAAATCATTATTGCTCTATTTACTTATGAATGTGTCGATTTGGGTTGTGTTTGATTTCAAACGGGTCAAATAAAAATTGGGGTAAAGTGGGAATATTTCAAATTGGCCGAACAAGTTAAACAAGTTGAAAATGTCCCAAAGTTAATCTTTAATGTATACATTCTCCTAAATTGCACTTTGTAACGCATTTAGTCCGGACATGCTAAAACCTTTAGGTTTTTTTGCTGGGGACTAAATGCGTTACAAAGTGCAAACCACAGGGACCATCCTTGTACTTTTGGAAAGCTAGGGACCATATACAAATTTTTGGTAAACCACAGGGACCATCCGTAGACTTTACTCTATCGTAAAACATTGTTTTGTGATAATTGTTAAGGCACGAGTTAATCGTTGATTTTCTTAATAATGGGCAGTAAGTGGTTTCTGATCAAAGCGACACTGACCGTTTCGATCCGTACTAAAAATGACATTTCTCAATCCGCAAGCGATACGCAATGTGCACATCAGGTGTTTGTACGCATCTTGAACGCAAAGTTTTATGTTGGTGTTACTTATTTTTTGTCAGGGTCATTCCCACATGCCCGAGACACGAGGACTTTGCCTTTCTGAGGAGCAGACTGTTAGCACAGTACGTGTGTGTGCATATATGTATATATTTGGAATAATTTGTTTAAATGTGCTGAATCTTATGTGTTGGTAGGTTCTGAGACGACCAAGAAATGCGGTGGGGAATCGGGTCCCAGACATGAGAACAGAACCATATAAGCTGACGCGTCCCTGTGAGGTTACAGCGATTCTCATTTTATACGGGCTTCCTAGGTATTGTTGAGAAATTATTGTATAAAAGTTCAGATTATGTAGAGGTGATAGTTTTGACTCGTTTACGGGTTAATATGGCTTATCTTTTGTCTTTAACGGGTCACCTAAAAAAGTTAGTATTATTGGATATGGATCATATGATTCCAACGGTTCACAGACTTAAAGTGGGCCGAAGTGTATTTATAATGCATTAAACGCCCTAAGTCATTTTATTCTATATATTTGGATTATTATTTGAATAATAAAATTTGTTGTGTAATCACATTTGACACACACTAATTATATATTTGGTTATGCATGCAGGTTGTTGACAGGATCAATTTTAGCTCATGAAATGATGCACGCATGGCTTCGACTTCAAGGTATTCACTGAAAAAGGTTATATTTTTTAGTTGATCAAATATATATAAAGTAGTCAATGCGGCTGTAGAGAAAGATTTATCAATCATCTAGTTACTCAACAATCAAATCAATTAGAATATTTCAAGCACATTAGCTAAAATAAATGATTAATTTGGGACAAGAGTTGACGGAAGTATCTCAATCTTCACGATTAATTAAATTTTGATTAAAATGATGTAATAGATATGATTGCAAAGAGCATAAGTGTGTGATCGATATATCTTTTTGTCTAGAATGCAGTTAGAAGATTTAAGATAGAAAAATTACTTTTTTACTTTCATTCCGCTGTTTTTATTTTTATTTTTCTCAAATGGGTCAATCAGAATAATTTGAAAGTTGTTTTAATTTGTCCAAAAATCTACTTTAAAAATGCATAGTTCTGATTTACTATTTTCTTTAATGACCTATTTTCTTTTATTTTTCTTACCCCAAGGCTATCGAACACTCAGCCTAGACGTTGAAGAAGGAATATGTCAAGTTTTAGCACACATGTGGTTAAGATCACAAACAGCCTTTATATCAAGTAGTAACACGTCATCAAGACAAGGGAAACGATCTCCATTTGACAAGAAGCTTGTAGAATTCTTCAAACACCAGATTGAATCTGACATGTCACCGGTTTACGGAAACGGTTTCAGAGCTGGCCATCAGGCAGTAGTCAAATATGGACTTCCAAGGACCTTGGAACACATCGGATTGACGGGAGCTTTCCTTTCTAAATATGGATCATTTTGGGCTTGCATAATTTTTCAATGAATTCTTTTGTTAAGATTATAGAAGCTATAGAAACTGCATTTGTTGTATGCTACCTGCAGATATGGTCTTATGATTAATAATAAAATCCCATCGGATTGTTTTTACACTCTTACAAGAATAGTCCCTAAAAGTATCACACTTTGACACTTTCTACCCAAACTATCATTCTAGTGTGGAACAATACTCCCTTCCCAAAAAAGGATTCATGTAGTTGAGGAAAACACAGCTGGTTGGATCTTCTAGTGTAGCTTTAGAATTTGGAGTGTTTTGCTGCTAATGTACAAGAATCTTGTCCTTTGCTTTATTCCCACTTTTAACCATTTGTCTATCAATAAAAAATGGCTCTTGGATGTAAGTTGATTATGTGAGAATGAGCTGCGTTGAGAAGGTTGGATGGATCTGAGTGTCTGCAGCTCCACCAAGGCACCCAATATGAAGCGTACAAGGAGGGATCTTTTTGACCACCCTTTCTGGTTAGGTTAATCTTCACCCGTAGGATACAACTCTTATGTCATAGCCGAAAAAGATGGAAGCACGGTTATAGCATTCAATGAGATTTGAGGTTGTTGAATTAAGCCTCTCACCAAATCTTCCTCTTTCACTTGTATCATCACAGACATGTTGTCGGTGTAGGAACACTAAACTTGGGTGTTATGGATGAACATTGAAGTTTTAGACCCCACGGTTGCATTAGTTCCCTAAGCCATATAATTAAACTTGGCTAGTGATTCATAAGGTTCTTGGCTTGAACATCATCACATGACAGCTGACTGATGCCATCCATATTCCACATTTGAGCTTCAAATGGTTTGGCTGGCGTTGTATTTATTAATTATGAAAAACTGTTTCCAGTTGTGCCCCGTGTTCCCTGAATGCTTTTAATCACATTGATTGATTATTGAGTGAAGAAGAAGAAGACGACATTAGTTTTCCAGCCTCTCGTTACTCTTCACTCAAAACATAAAAGCCAAATTAAAGTTATTAGCAAACACCTCCATCGCTGCTGCCTCCACCTCCATTGGTTATTTGGTTCTACTTCTACTTTGATCCATGCTACCACAAGCCTCTTTTATTAGAATTATTAATATATCATCGAGTGCAGTGGAGTGGACTCATTTTGATGCCAGTGACTGACTCATCCTAACTCGAGTCCGAACCCCTTTGACTCTGAACCCAGTTTGAAACCCGATTTTTGGGCCAGTTCGCCCACACAAGTCCCGAGCGAGAATATAAATGAATGATGGGTTCAGTTTGAAAGCACCGGGTCAGTTCAGTTTCAGATGGTTTCACCTAAACCGGTTTCAAAATCTACTAACCAACGGCTTAATTAATCTGATTGGGCCAAAAGTAACATACATATTATTTTTTTTGAACGTCCAACTAAGAATTAAAGTTGTATATTTTCAGAAATAAAAACCATCAAATCAAACTGACTGAATCTGAAGAGGGGATTTCCGGCGTGATGACGACAGAAGCTGTAACAAACAATAATAATAAGCAGAAGCTGCTATCAAGGTTCATGAAGTCAGGAATATACCGTTTCCAAGGCTCAAACGGCGCAGTATTCGTGGATCCAGTTCGTCTTCTTAACCTCTCATACTCGCATTTTAGGGTTACACCCTCTTCTTACTACTCTCGTTCCTTCCAACCCAATCCTAGGGTTTCACAAAATCAAAGAAAACGGAAACGAAAACAAAAAGAGCTTAATCAAAGAGAACAAGCTGCCGATCAACGTCATCAGGTAACTCATCATTTCACCCATTGCTAATCACTTTTTAGGATAATTCCATTCCCTGGGTCGCCTAGGTGTGCCTCTGGTGCACTTTTTTAAATATGGAGTTCGATGTGAAATTGGCTGCAGATGGTGAAACCTTTGTTGATGAAGGCTCACGAATGTTTGCTAAGAGCTGATGATCTTTTTCCAAGTTTGGGGGAATTGGGAATGGGAATGTTTGAGCCAAAATCGATGGTGGCAGGCGACGAACAGTCGTTTGTTGAGCTTGGGAGTGTATGGCAGGCTCCGTTGTTTGAGATTTCTTTGCATCTTAATCCGGATTATAGGCTGACTTCAGGTAATTATAATTTCACCAATAATCAGATCAGTATTGGTTTGTTAACGGAAGTGATGATCATGGTTCTAATGTTGCTTGTGCTTTTGCAATTGAGAAATTTGCAGAAATGTTTTGAACATTGCTTGAACCTTTGATTAGATTATTAGAAAAATACCATCATGTTAAAGTTGTTGTTTATTTGGCTCCACAGATTGCACATCTCTTCAAAACTGTGAAAAAAAGAATGTTCCGGCATTCGGGAGCTTGGTTTCTAATGAGACCGACGGTGACATGGAGGCCGATTTTCTAAATCGTAGATACATAATACCCAAAAACAGTTCCTTCTACATGGTATGCTTATCTATTGAACAATATGTTATTGCTCATTAAGAAAATGGTCTATAAATTAATGCAAGAGACTTTGTCATTTACCTTTATGTGTTTTGATTTTCCTTTAAAGTTGCATTATTGTAATTTGTAACTATTTAACTTGCTTGAATACTCGAGTTTATTCTGTTTGGCTTACAGTCTTCTTATGTTTGATTGGTTCACATGTGGAAGTCTGATTTGAAGCAGATTCATGGCCTAATCCCTGGTAATATTTGACAAACAAAACCTACATTTTATTTACGAGCTAGTCATGACTCATGAGCTGGTAATGATAATAATAAGCTTGAACGGATTGATGTGTCATATACGGTTTAATTTAAAGGTGTTCATAAACCATTAAAGCAGATCGAACCACCCAAATCAAAGCTAGTTGGCAGTTCGGCTGGTTAGAGATTTATATGGTTCGGTTTAGGCTGTTTAACAGTCTGACAGATGGGTTGGAACTTGGAACCAGTCGTGGAAACTGAACAAGCTTTATGACCTTTTATGTTTAACTTTGAAATATGCAATTAATATATATGTATTGTATTCATGAACTATTTTAAAATATTTTATACAAACTAACAATTTTGAAAAAAAAAAATAAAATAAAATTGATTTAGATCGCCATAACCCAAGCGTCAAAACTGGGTGGTTTGTTTTTATCATTTTCCAAAACCGAAAACTTTTGTCAAAACCTGTCTAAATAGACCATGAACACCCGTAGTTTAATTGTTGTGAGTTGGCTACTTGATAAAGTAACTGTTTTATCATGGAAGTTAGAAAGTTCATTTCTTTACTTTGCTATATCATTCTTCTACATATCACAATATTCATATTTTACTAGCCATCTGCCTATCTTATTTGTATATAACATGAAACTTTGAAACATCATTGCATACTCTTGCAGGGAAACATGGATGTGGATTCAATCTTATTATGATTGATCCACCCTGGGAGAATGGCAGTGCTAACCAAAAATCGAAGTAAGTGTATTCATTTTCTTATTAGCAACTATGCTACATGCTAACCTTAATCAAAGGGTGCATAACTAGTTATATAAATGGCTGAATTAACTACGCTTCTTATACATCTTAAACAAGTTGGCCTGGCTAAAATATAATTGTCTGAAAGCATTGCAAGCCTATGGTCGGCACAGAAGAAACATATACAAAACAGTTGCATACTAAGAATTCCCTTCAGAGAAAAAAATTAACATACATCATGCTCTAGATTAGCACTATTGTATGATTCTTAAACAGTTCATAACTTCTACTTGTGCATAATTTAATGGGGCAATTACGTATATATAACCCTTGAAATCTTGCATAATATCATATTTACCAAACCAAAAGGCCGATATCGATATACTTGTTCAAAATACTTAAAGTTTCATGTTTATGCATGTCATGAATGTTATTTATTATCTGACCTGCAAGTTATAAGGGAAGTGTATTGATGTGGATAGGCCCGATCTCTTTAGTTATCTCTTTATTTGAATTTAAGATTTTATCTTATTTTGTTTCCTTTTGAATTATGGTTCATATCTAATAAATAGGATGTTTAGGGTTATTGTTTAGACAGTTTTTGATTGATTATTGAATTTATAAGAACTTTGTTCTTGGAACCTTTTGGTTCGTTTATCGTCTTTGATTATCGAATTGTTCTTGAGTCATTTGATTGCGTGAGAAATTGCATCAGTAATGATGCGGATAGGCCCGATGTCTTTAGTTATCTCTTTATTTGAATTTAAGATTTTATGTTATTTTGTTTCCTTTTGAATTATGGTTTATATCTTATAAATAGGATGTTTAAAAAAAGGATAATTTGCACGCTATCCTTAAACGCAGAAGGGATCTCCCTTCCCAGTTCACCACCCGACAAGGATCCCTGGCGGATAAATAGGATGTTTAGGGTTATTGTTTAGACAGTTTTTTATTGATTATTGAATTTATAAGAACTTTGTTCTTGGAACCTTTTGGTTCGTTTATCGTCTTTTATTATCCAATTGTTCTTGAGCCATTTGATTGCGTGAGAAATTGCACAGTTGGTATCAGAGCTTTGGTTTTCAAATGGCTCTACGTGAAGGCAAGTGTTTTCTTGTTCGAAGAGTCGCCGACCGAGGCATCGAAAAAGACATTGGTGATTCACGTGTTCGTGGAGATCGATTAAACTGTGACCGTAGATCGGCCGGCCGAGGCAACGAGATCAGAAATCTTGATCCACGGGATATTATTATGATCGAAAGACTCCGACAACGAGTCCGAGAACTTGAAGAGATCAGACGACTCCGACAACGAGTCCGAGATCTGGAGTTGCAACGGGAGATGCGCAAGACTGAAACCGAGTCGAGCACGGTCGTCTGGGACGAAGGTGGCGACGGAGAGGAGCATCCGTTTGGCCGTCACTCACCCGGTTCTATGAGCCAACTTATTTCGAGGGCGAATCGCAAGATGAGTCTAAGTTTGATGAAGGACCGAAGTTTGATGAAAATGAAAGTGATTTCGATGAAGTTGAATGTTTATTTGTGAACCGGGTTCTTAATAGGTTGCCCATTCAAGAGGGGGCCGATGACGGCCATGACAATGATTCTATCATTATCGGTGGTGATGCGGTGGTTAAGGGTGGTAATAGGGTGGCTAATGATGGTGTTGCATCGCCGACAAAAGATACGGTATTTCCATTTATTGAGCCGCGAATCATGGATGAATTAAATGTTTTTTTTATAAACACGGAAACTAATTATACGGCATCTCCATCTTTTGATTCGAAAATTCAAATTATCAATATTAAGGAGGTTGACCACAATGTGGATAAACCAACTGAAAAGATGGAGTCTTTTTCAATTATGGGTGATAATCAAAAGTTTGTGGTGGGCCCCATTGTTGGTGATTGCATGGACGTGAAGGTTTCACCTGGATGGGGCATGCAGGGTTTATCCAAAGTGGCTAATGGTGAACACATGAAAAAACAAAAAATAGGCATTGCATGTGAATGGGCTGAATAAGAACAGTCAACAGGATAAACAAAATGGCTTTGGGTCAACGAATTTAAGTGGTATAGTTGATGGGGCACAAATGGGTGGATCCGTTTCTGAATCGCTAGTGAACAAGAAACGGTTAAGTGCTCCTTTTGACCCAGGGGTACAGGCCTAGAGCCGGGCAAGACGATTGGTGAAGTTGAGTTGTTAAGGCGGGTCGTTATGATAATAAATCGGAATCGAGTTGATGTTCCTTTCGACCCAGGTGGCTTTGATTTGAAGACAAAACTCGAGGACGAGTTTTTTTAAGACTGGGAGAATGATGCGGATAGGCCCGATCTCTTTAGTTATCTCTTTATTTAAATTTAAGATTTTATCTTATTTTGTTTCCTTTTGAATTATGGTTCATATCTTATAAATAGGATGTTTAGGGTTATTGTTTAGACAGTTTTTGATTGATTATTGAATTTATACGAACTTTGTTCTTGGAACCTTTCGGTTCGTTTATCGTCTTTGATTATTCAATTGTTCTTGAGCCACTTGATTGCGTGAGAAATCGCATCATGTATAAATGTCAAGTTTGAAAATGGGTATATTTGGTATTATGATTTTTTATTGGGTAAATAATGTGATACTAGGCCATGTTTTGAGGGGATGTATGAAAATCTCTAGTTTAATGATGTTGAATTCTACATCTTTACCCTAAGATTGTGCAGTTTTTTTTTTTTTGCTAAATCAAGCTTCTCATGGTTTTAGGTACCCGACTTTGCCCAATCGATACTTTTTGTCTCTTCCTATTAAAAGACTTGCTCATGCAGACGAGGGGGCGTTGGTAGCTCTGTGGGTAACCAATAAGGAGAAACTGCGGATATTTGTCGAAAAGGATCTGTTCCCTAAATGGGGAGTCGAGTACATGGCAACTCATTATTGGTTGAAGGTGATTTGTCCTTCATCTTTTACATATTTTAAAATTTTCTTGTATAAACAATCCTTTCAAGTAAGCCCGGCAAATTGGGAGGTATTTTGGTTCCGGAGACCTAAATGGTTACAAGTGATTTAGGGCTGCAATTTTTATCATTATGAAATGAAGAGTTTGACCCGAGATCTGTCATGACTATTACAGGTAAAAGCAGACGGTTCTTTGATAAGTGAATTGGATCTCTTTCATCATAGGCCATATGAATGCCTTATCCTTGGTTACTGCTATGGAAAGGTGAAGGAGCTATAACATGTTCTATAATCTATGATTCACTTTTCTTTTCTCTCTCTCTCTCTCTCTCTCTTTTAAATTTTTTATATTTATGTGATACAGGATGAAGATTCTGAGTATTTGTCTAAACTAAAATCCATTCCAGATTGTCAAGTGTTCATCAGCATCCCTGGAGATTACTCAAGGAAGCCCCCAGTTGGAGGTATATACACTCTTAAATCTGTTTATATTGCCATAACATCGTTGTTTTTTTTGAATTCTGATCCAACGCTTGTTATTAGAGATGCTACGTGAATACTTACCAGGCTTAGAACCTGCCCGTTGCCTTGAACTGTTCGCTCGAGAGTTGTTAGGTGGATGGACATCCTGGGGGAACGAACCACTTCGATTTCAAGATTCAAGATACTTTTCGAGAAAAGACCAATAAATAAGGCTTTTAACATTGTTAGACCACCTTGACGTACAGACACAACCGCGTCATGATCATGGTCACAGATAAGTTACACCCAAGTATTTTTACTTACGAATAGGGCGGGCCAACCATACTGACCCGAATCATTTTGACTCAACTAAAAATGACCCTGAACCTGTGACCCGTTAGCCAACCTTGTGTTTCTTGATTAAGTTTGTCATTTGTTGTATTTTCCTATATGGTCATACTAGATTGAAGACACTCAAAGCTGTTAATATTTTATAACTAAACAACGGCTTTAGAATGGTAATACAAGTATATTGCAATAAAAAGAAAAATCTAATTTGCCTCCTGTTTCTGCAAGTCCATTAATCTTACATCATCAAACAAGTATGAATCAAACTGATGACAACAGCAACCTAAATTCCAATACAACTTTAGTTCTGGCGGTACGCTATATACTCTGCCAGAGCCACCAACGGCGCCACCGCCGCCTGCGATTCAAACTCCACCAACTGCTGTTTAGCCTCCGCCAACAACTCCTCTGCAAACTGCCTTGACTTGTCCAACCCAAGCAGTTTCGGATATGTCGTCTTATCCACCAACAAATCTTTCCCTGCGGTTTTCCCCAATTCCTCCGACGACTTGGTCACATCAAGTATATCATCCACCACCTGAAACAACAACCCGATACACCGTGCGAATTTCCTCAGCTTCTCCACCTGCGCAGCAGTCCCACCACCCAAGATAGCTCCCAACACAACAGAAGCCTCCAACAATGCAGCCGTTTTATGTATGTGTATAAACTCTAG
Source organism: Scalesia atractyloides (assembly GCA_947069175.1). Classification (NCBI taxonomy): domain Eukaryota; kingdom Viridiplantae; phylum Streptophyta; class Magnoliopsida; order Asterales; family Asteraceae; genus Scalesia; species Scalesia atractyloides. The sequence continues at coordinate 60,414,313 of CAMTDV010000025.1, forward strand.
CTGATCCAATCCGATATCTTGGCCCCCGGTTGAAGCAATATCCACCACTTGCCCTGCCACCAGCCCTTCCGTCCCAATCGACTTGGCGAGCTCCCCGATGGCAGCCAAGACGCGTGCAGGCGAGGCGCCTTGCGTCCTACTAGAAACATACTCGAAAGCAAACGCCAGCAGCGAATCGCCTGCCAAAACCGCAACATCTTCCCCATAAACCTTATGATTAGTGGGCTTCCCTCTACGGAAATCATCATTATCCATACAAGGAAGATCATCATGTATCAAAGACATGGTGTGTATCATCTCCACCGCACACGCTGCCGGCATGGCGGTGGCCTCCTCCCCTCCGACCAGCTCACAGGCGGCAATACAGAGAATGGGCCTCACGCGCTTCCCACCAGCAAGTAAAGAGTACCTCATAGCTTCATGTATTGTTGGTGGGTTTTTAATCATAATTGATTCATCAAGAGCTTTATGAACAGAATTACCCTTTTCCAACATGTAAGCTTTGAAATGGAAAGTGGGTTTTTGTTGCAACTCATTTTCTTCAAAAACTACTTGTTCTTCTTTAACAATTGCTGCAGAAATTGTGGATCTAATTGTGGGTCTTTGGTGAATCTTGAAAGTGGGTTTGTTAATGGGGGTTGTTTTGATGAATGAAGATCCGGTAAAGATGGAACATGAATGAACCAAACTCATGGGTCTCATGGTTGAACAAGTGGATTGGATTGTTGTAACAAGAAATGGGGATCTGGGGTGGTCATGGGTAGAAAGTGTAAATTCCACACAAAAAGGGGGATTATGGACATCCATGTTGTAACCTCATCCTACCACTTGATAGCCACTTGCCTTACCTTAGTGGATAACCATGATATGCCACCGTATCTCTATTTTTGTTGTTTAATCTTACTTTTAGCCAATGTTTTAAAATTCGGTTTTTATATCATCAAATTTGGCTCAGAAACAATAGATATACAGGACGGTTTAACTGGTTCTACTAGACGGTTCAACCAGTACAACCGGCCGATTTGAACCGGTTTTCTAAACATTGCTTTTAGGTGTTGAATGAAGTAAAATAATTATAAACTAGTCGTTGGCCCCCGACTTTGTGGTGAACGGGCGTAAAACCATGATACCAATGTTACAGGGAGGCCATAAAATCATGCTAAGTAGCAACTGAGAGACAACCAAAACCAGAAAAAAAAACATAAAATAAAACCACGAATTTATAACACCAAGTGGCTTACGTGACGTAAAACGCAGTTGAATTTATGCTGACACGTATTAGAAAGTCGAGGAGGTAAAAAAACTTGAGAAACCAAATGTGATCATCAAACATCGTGCTAAGTAGCAACCGAACGACGACCAAATTCAAGAAAAAAAATAAAGCAAAATGGAAAAATAAAAAACAAAATAACAAATTCATCTAATTTTTGTGGGAAAATAATAAAAAACTGAAATTTTATTACAAAAAAAACCTTAAACTTACAAAATAAAATAAAATAAATTAATAAAGACAAAATCATAAAAAAAAAACAAAAAATATTACTATTCATCCAAAGGTTATGAATTAATAATTATAGCTGATTATTAATTATTAATGGTATGTTTTGTTTTTTTTTTCTTTTTTAATTTTACATAAATTTTTAACTAATATATGTACTAATAGATATAAATGTTTGTAGAGTTAATTATAATAAGGTTTTTTTGGCAGTTAGAGTGAGACGTTGATGGATAATTACATTCTCATAACTTATGTCGGATTGTGAAAATGAATTCATACGCGGTTCAAGATCTGTCACGTAATTATTTGTTGGATATCCGTATACTGTTAGAAATATAAAATAACAAATTTGTGAATTAGGAAATTATTCTATTATCAAGGACAAAAGAAAATAAAACATTTATAAAGTGTTTATTGGTATGGTTCAACTAAATAAGTGTATATGTTTCAGTTAATCAGGTTAGGTATCATCTAATATCATACTCATATCGTACTTGCAAATGTTTGTAACTAATCTCATACCTCTGTACCCATCCAATTACCCTTCTTGAATGTTTTGGGGTTGTTTACCAGTACCATCCCTAGGTCTATGATTTTCAAATGATGAATTTGATCATTCTTTTGTGAAATTGAAGATGTGGTCATTTCAAATGGCTTGTATTCTGTTCCTCTATCTATTTAAACAGATTGGTGATATGCTTTTGTGGAAGATAACTTGTGATTACCTACCTAGTCGTTTCCACTCTTGTCCCTATTTGGTAATCATATATGATCGAACTATGTTTCATTCCCATTGATTTTGTCATGAATTCATCAGGTATTGTTTTCCAACAATTTGATTATCGATTTCTTGGTTGGATGGATCCATCCATCGATACGTGTTCATGCGATTGAAATCATTCACGAAGGTAAAAACCAATCTTGAAGTTAAAGTTTGATCAATGGATGATATACGTTAATGGCCATTATTAGTGTTTTAAAAAAGTGACATGTCCTATACAATGCACCAAAGTTGAAAATTTGCAATTTTATTGACGTGTCATAAATACAAACTAAAGTTTGTTGCAATAACACATGGCGAATGGCACTTCAAGTGCTTACACTAGCGCATTAACATTCACTATTACCAATATTATAATGAAGCAATGAAATCCATATTTATATCCATATATTTTTACTAAAAACAACTATTTTTTCTCTCTTCTTTTTAATTAAATAATATTTTTTATATCTTTATTATTATCTTTTCTCTCCTTCATTCACAACCATTTCTAAATATTAATAAATTTATACAGTTTCTCTCTCCAGAATTTTTTTTCCCATATATATACAGATGAACAATAACTTTCTCATATATTTTCTCTCTTCTCTATTCAAAACCACTTAAAAACACTACCAACCATTTCTTATAATACAACTAAACTCTCTCACATATTTTTAAGGGTTTCATAACTAAACTCCATCATGCCAGTTGTATGTCCTGAAATTATGACCTAACTTCCTGTACTTGAAACATGACTATTGTTATATTTGCTACCATCTTTGGCAACATCATCTTCCAAATCAACTACATATACCCAACTTTCTAGTTAGCAAGTTTAATGTCCATTTAATGTCATGTTCTACTTTGTATCTACATCATGCTTACAAAGCAACCATTTTGTACAACTACAATCTTTCAATACATGATCATAATAACAAGGTATACTACCTCATACTTTCGTCCATAGTTACAAAAAAAAGTGTATATAGAAGCTTTTCGTTTGATAGATTCAAGATTTGTGACATCTTGTGTTAACAGGATCTTTTCCTATAAGATCAGTATTTTTAGATGTTCAAATTTCTAACAAATAGATGTCCTAATTTTGAGTTGGGGTCAAGTCCCATAACAAAAGAGAATAGCATAATAATAAATATATATTGCCATTGAAAAAATACACATAAAAAATACAATGTCACTTGAAATATATATATAATATATATATATATATATATATATATATATATATATATATATTATTATATATATTATAATTATTGTTACGGGTTTTCAAATTTCAAAAATTATCAATTTCGTATTCAATCGTAACTTTTGCAAATAACTCTTTTGTCAATTTAACAAATAGAAGAATCTTTTATGTAATCATCACCCATTCTGATTATATAAATCCATCCTCACATGCTTCCTTGATTAAAAAAAACATCCATTAACACTTACCCATCAACAACTAATGCGAACACCGGAAATAGCTAAGTTAACTCAACTTTCAAATTTCAACAAGAATAGCTAAAATTAATAGTTAAATTAACTTTAACTATATTGATAGTGAGAGAGAAATTGCTTTCAGAGAGACTCCGACTCCAAAGCAAATAGCATACAAACATACACATCTATCTATATAGAAATAGAAAGCTAGCAATGATAACAAAAGGTCACAAAGTAATTATTTAAAAATGGCAAATTGGAAATAAATAATTCCACCTAACTCAATTTGGCCGATAATAATCTCAGTCAGTTATTGGCCGTTAATAATCCGAACTGGTCAATTTTTTTTGTAAACTAGTCTGCCGTTAAAATAGCTTAATGGAGTTAAGTTTTTTTTCGAATTACAAACCGATGTTTTAGGGCTTTTGATAAGAACGAGGATACGGGTCGATTGATGTAAAACTTACCTCGAAATACTACCCCAACCCACAAAAACGGTGCTTCAATCCGGGTGTTTAAACTTCCAATTAACAAAAATCAAGCCATTTCGAGCACAATTTCGAGGTAAGTTTTACATCAATCGACTCGTATCCTCGTTCTGATCAAAAGTCCTAAAACATCGGTTTGTAATTCGGAAAAAAAGATAACTCCGTTGAGCTATTTTAACGGCAGACTATTATACAAAAAAAATAAAATTGATTGGTTCGGATTATTATCGGCCAATAACTGGCTTGGATTATTATCGACCAAATTGAGCTAGGTGAGATTATTTATTCCAATTTGCCTTTAAAAATAGAAACATATATAACATTATAAAAAAAGTTAAAAACAAATAAACATAAAAAAGGACACAAGCTGAAGCAAAATCAACTTAAGATGTAGGAAAATATCTAAGCCTCTAAAACAAACTTAGACACATCCTTATCCTAACTCTAAAAGTCATTAGCCTTAAGTGTTAATAAACTTTTATCATGACCCATGTTCTCAATTAAATGTAACTCTTACAAATTGTGATAGTCTACTCATTATTATATTATACATATAAAAACAAGCTCTTCATGAATAGTAACCAACAAACTTTTAAGTATTAATTTTTAATAGTAATTTATTAATTATATAATTTGATCTTATAGTAATTCTAAGTCCACATCTATGCATATTTATTTTTTACATTTCAACTTTGATCTTATAGTAATTCTAAGTCCACATCTATGTATCTTTATTTATTTACCATTTCAAGTTCATTTGCTCGCATGTTTTGAATGACACGTTATAGCGGGTATTATTTATTATTCAGTTTGAACTTTTAGTACTTTAAATTAAATTCTAAATCCGCATCTATGTTAATTTATCTTTTATCACTCCAAGTTATTTACTCGTGCATTGTGACGTTAACTCATGCATTGGATCAATATATATTTGTTTCGTTATAGTACTAGTACAGTACGATATATGCATTCGGTATAGAAATTAACATGCTTTTTACATCGACCAAAAACGATCAAAACGAATATCATACCAATGTTGTTCGAATGGCTACAGATTATCACGGTGCAGGTACCGATATTCATTTATCATCGTATATAGAGTTGCATAAATGAAAAAAAAATTCAAAACCGGAAACCATAGAAATGAATCTATGTACTGATACCGATGTTGTCGGTATGGGACAGCAGCGATATAGTGTCAGTTTTCAAAAGAGAAAACAATAAAATAAATACCGGTACTAAAACTGTTGTTTGCCTGGTTTCAGTTCGGTTCACTAGGGTAGCGACATAGTATCCGTTATCAAAAAGGAAATCATAACATCGGTTTAGTTTGATGTGGTATGGTAGCGATATGGTATCATGTTACCAAAAGAAAAAACAATAAAAATAGATACCGGTGTTGATACAAATGTTGGTCAGTCGGTTTCAGTTTCAGTTTTCCGTTTGGTATGACAGTAGCACATTATTTTATTCCAATAAAATCTATATTGCAATGTAGGAAAAAACAAACAAAGAACACAAGCGAAAAAATCAATATCAACTGTCAGTATTGGTATCTATATTCGTTTTTATTGTTTTCGATCGATGTAAGGTTTTCTCTTTCGATTACAATAACGAGTGTTGATACGGTAATAAATCGAACTGATACTAACCAAATTCCTGCCGCGAAGTGCAAGGGATCAATATCACTAGTTTCAAATCAATTTAGATCCGACACATTCCTCCTTCCCAAAGTCCACAAGTGATGACTTTAGTCATTTTATTTTCAACATCAAGTGGGCCCAAATAATTACAATTTCTAAAGAGTTAATTGTCATTTTCGTCCTCGTAGCTTGTTTAATTATGTCAGTTCAGACTAATTTCAAATTTATACCATTTACGTCCCTGACATTCTTGAAATATGTCAGTTCCGTCCAAAAAAAGACGAGTTAACTGTCATTTTCGTCTCTATGGTTTGTCTAATCATTCGATTCAACCTTAGTTTTTTTATTGAACTGCCATGTTTCAAGAATGGTAGGGATGAAAATGGTACAAATTTGAAATTTGGTCTGAACTAACATAATTGGACAAACCACAGGGACGGAAATAACAGTTAACTCATCTCTAAATCTGTTCCAATAGTAAATTAAATTAATTATTACATTTGATTTTCACGATCCAAGTTAAATCCATGTGCATCACCCAAGTTGAATTTTAAAATGAGAAGCTCAAATTTTCCAAATAATCAGCTGCGGCCCACTTAAATACAAAATGAAGTTCAACTACTAAAATTACCCGTACGTTGTGATGGGAGTTTGATCGATATCAGTTTGATTCATTACGGTATCAATATGATACCGATACCCGGTATAACAACCAAAAGAGAAAAACATAAAAAGAAATTAGAATGAATTTTATTTAAGTTTAGGGGTTGTTTGATAACTTTATTAAAGTTTAGGGTGTAAGAAGTAAACAGAGTAAATTACAGGGAATGAAAGTGAAAATTCACTAAATGACAAAAAAGGACGCGCTATAACAATCGAAAGAGAAAACTAAAAAAAACAAAGTCGAAAGAAATGTTAACTGAATTTTAGGGGCTGTATGATAACTTTATTAAAGTTTAATGTGTAAAAAGTAAACTGAGTAAACTATAGGAGGTAAAAGTAAAAATCACTAAATGACAAAGAAAGATACTATTCATCAACCAACACTATATATATATATATATATATATATATATATTATATATATAATGTTTATCCAAGTAACCGGCCCATAATTTTAATTCATCCCATAAGTAGCCTTCAAATATTCGAATTATGGCATAAAATAAACCTACCATGGGTGGCCTTGGGTGGGGAGGAAGAACAATCTGTCAGGGCACGTGTTTTCCTAGGGACATGTTTAAAAAAAAAATCAGTGACGGAACTACAGGGGTCCTATGACCCTCCGGCTATCAGATTTCATACCAAACTAAGAGCTTACAGTGACGTTTATTGGTACTCCAACCCTTCGACGTAGTTGAAAGAAAACTAGAAGGTAACGTGACAATAATCTAACTGTCTGGCGGGTGTGATGCAAAGGCGGTATTTTTGTGTTTTTACTTTTTTTCGTTTTTAAATTTTTTTACCTATACATCGTTGATGTTTCGATGTTCTTTTCCCCGTAGTTTTACGTTGTTGCTACGAGTGTCGGTACTGTACTAATAATCAAACCCTCGCCGCAATGTGCGTGGTAAAATTATTTGTACTTGATTTTTTTCTAATAATCTTAATCTCCCTTTTATCATTTCGTGTTAGATTGTTCAACTCTTTAAACAATCTTGGTGTAACCCTTTTGGAATTTACTGATTTGATATCATTTATACATGTTTTCCATCACTTTTGATGACTTCAGATAGAATTTAAGTAGATTTAGTACTTAAATATCCTTTTTTGTGAAATTTCATATGATTTCGGCTAACTTGTAGAAAATAAGTAAAAAAAGAAGAAAAAATGAAGAATAAGACAAGTTTTAGACGAAGCTTAGCCGTGTTTCCCTATCCAAGTCAATCCAAAACAGCTCAGACCAACACACGCCCATGTCGACAAAGATTCACGAGCGTGGCGACAAGAAACTGCGTGACGTACTGGCTCAAACGCACGCTCGTGTGGACCAACTCTGTATGGATGATCGTGGCATGGTCGCGCATCGATCAAAATAAGCACTATAAATAGAGGCAATCACCCCTCATTTCAACCATCCATTAATCCATCCACTCAACACATAGAAGACATACAGTTCTAGGGAAGACCGTTCAAGGCTTTTACCCATTCTACTCCATTCTTCACCACGAGGCGTTCGTCATAGATTCAAGAAGTTAAATTAACCTCACTTGGCTTTGGTTTGTTAACTAAATCAAGTGTAGGTAACTTTGTAATGGTCATTTTGGTTAAACTTCTTGTATCTCTTTGGTTTGGATGAACCTTGATGTGTATATTTAATATTTAAAGTTTGTTTTAGTGGTGTATCCGTGCATTTGAATTTACAAATACTTTTATACTTTCTTAAACATGAGTTAAACTTGAGTTCAAACTTGTGTGTATATATGTTCGCCCGATGTGGTCTTTGCACACATTTCGAGTTTGTATGTCTTTATAAAAACAAGGTTATCACACTAGAGTTTTGGGTAGAGTCTCACTCCCAAGTTTGTTCTTTCAAAGATGTAAAGGTAATAGATATCATGGACTTGGTTTTTGTGTTTTTAATTAGTAATTTACCTATTATTACATGGCAGTGCTTCCGAGCTTATATATTCAATTATAATTTCCTGATGCATTTCATCTAGCAAGAGGATTTTACCCTTGAAATATATACTTCCTTTAGAATGCTTTTAACTCAGACTTACCACCTCCGTCTATTTTATGTTTATTGTATTTTATTCCTTTTAGTTTTATTTTACTCTATTAACAAAACTCCTTTACCTATTATCGATTGTTCTTGTTGTGTGATTAGTTTGTTTCAGTATATTGATTCATATTTATGGTTAATCTTTCTAGGGTTCTTTGGTTAAGGTTTAGGTAAACAATGACAACCACAACACAACCACAACGACCACAACAATCACGAAAACCACAACAACCATGACAACAATCACGAAAACCACAACAACCATGACAACGACAACAGCAACAACAATAGCACCAACAACAAAATCATAATGATTATAATAGTAATAATTACACTTGAAGATATCTTGTATATGTTTTGTTTCTATGAATAGTGAGAGACACCGAAGCATTGGGTTGATTCTTGGTTTTAAAACCACACTATGTAACACCTCGTAAAATCCCAACTAGTTAAACCCCGACACGTGTCCCGCTAATCCTCGTGCCGATTGCTGACCGAGAGGGACCAAGTGTAACGTCATGTTAATTAATAACCTCTGAACGATAGCGGGATAAAATCCAGGGATCAAAATGGCAAACTCTTAAAATTTTTGAGTTTTCTTAAGGCGGTTACGGACCGCAACTGTGCGTGGTTACGGTCCATAACCAAACCTAAATCTGTGGGCGACCAGGGTCCTTACGGACCGTAACCATATAGCCATACGGTCCGTAAGGACACCTGCAGATGGCAGAATCGTGTAAAAACGTGGCAGCTTGCATGCTCTCGCGAATTCCCACCTTGTCTCTGCATTTTACACGACCCTAGACACTTGTTTCCCTCTGCCAAGCCCTAATAACACATGTAACCTCCTCCTTCAACCTCCAACTCCATAAATGGGGTCTTGTGCATCCATTGAAAGAACTTGCATGCCTTGAAAATTCACTCCCTCTAATCTCTGCAAGTTTTGGAGCTACAAGGGCCTTCAAGTTCATCTCATTTTCGTGCAACGACCTTGTGTAATTGTTATTGACCTCCCTCATTCAGTTTATTACTCATTCAAGCCAAAGGTCAAGCTTGTCGTAAAAACGGTTTGACTTGCGGTTAAATCCTTATCGGTCCAGTCATGATCTGATCTAAACATGGTTACATGATCGTAATGAGGTAGGTAACAACACCCCATAAGGGCACCTCCTGATTTCCACGTTTGCATGTCCGATTGACGAGTCAAACTTATTCATAAAAAGTCAAACTGGGTCAGATTTGGTATCAAACGCATAATTAATAACATGCATGCTATAAAATCAGTTTTGATACTCTAAATACTCAGTAATAATCATAAGAACATGTGAGAACACGTTCGGCTCGTCAAATCCAGGTCTAAAGGTCGGTTCGCAACCGAAAGTCGCAAGATTTGACTTCTGCTTTGACTTTCAGTTCTGACCCGATTTAGTATCTTTCAAGGCCGATTCTAAATTGCATTATGATCCCTATATGATGTAGTATAACCCTCTGAGGTCATTCTACATGGTCATAATCATAATCCGAGTTTATGCGCAAGTTTCATTAATGTGTCAAGTTTGACTACTTTGCCCTTTTGCTTAAATTGAGATTTAAATTAAAAATGAACATGCAACAAGTCACCTACTGATATGTTAGCTTGTTTGGCTTGCATGCATGTCAATAATTTGGTCATAAACTGAGCTTTTCCTAAATATCGCAAATCAAGCTTTTAAAGGACCAAAATGCCTTTTCGGAAAATAAAATGTTTTAAACATAACTCCTACAATAAAATACTTTACCTACTGATGTTATGATATATTTAGAATTAATTGGGATATTAAATTGGTTTATAAACTGAGTTTATGTAAAGGCTCTTGCATGATATCGATAAATAACGATAATACCCTTATGGCGCATAAAATGAGTTTTAAAGGCGTTTTCATAACCAAACCTTTTACAAACCGACTTTATATATAAATAAAGTATCTTGGTTATATAAACCTGATCAAAACTATAATTTTCCTTAAACATCGGTTAAATCGTCATTTAGCGACTTTATCGCCTTTTCGACGCATAGTATGGGTTAAAACCATATCTAAGCATCAAGACTTGTTACCTACTGATTATGAAACATATTTTAAATATTTTTACAGTAGGTACAAGTTATAAACTCAGATTCCCAAATAAGTCTTCAAATCTATGTGTGAAATGACCAAAATACCCTTTCGGGGCATAGTTTGGTCTTTAAATATAAACCACAGCTATCTTACAGATGTAACATCATAAAATAAATCTTTTTATAAATAATATATGACCGTGACATCATATTTATCACCAACTCTTTCTTTTATAAATCGTAAAATGACCAAATTGCCCTTATGAAGCTGAATTTGGTTTTAAAACTATATCGGGCATGCATGTTAATATCTTACTGATATTATAACATGTTTTAAGTGTAATGGCACATGAAACTTTATATGACTCATCCGGTTACCGGCGTGACTAGTTTAGGTAAATTTACCAAAACGGGTCTAACCTTATCATTTTTATATCAAAAATCCAGAATGTTATATGTTTACCCAAAATATACAAGTCCTAGTACTTGTCGGGTTTAAACAACTTTCTTTCCGGTCATCGCTTAATCTAGCGTATCATTCCGTTACGTATCCTTTAAGTTAACTGGTTCGAGTCAACGACTCAACCTAAACCCGTTAGCATTCTAATTGGTTATTAATAGCATCAATCCAGACTAGAAGCCTCCCAGTAGATCGATACTTACATTTGTCTTCTTGATTAACGGATGAGTTACTATTGTTAGAAGAACTAGCTCATGTAAATACTTTAACTTATTTTCCCTATACGGGCTTGGGATACGGTATTATATTACTGCTTGGTCGGGTATGGGATCATGTTTATCGGATTGTGATTTACTAAATCTTATAACCCGTTTTATTCTGTATTGTCTGATAACTCAAACATTGGGGGTTAACTCGACCGTGTCCTTGATATCATTGGCTCATTTAATTACTAATGGCCACGACCTAAGCGCGGGGTGTAGGCATACACCTGACAGACGCTAATGCTAATCAAATTATTTTTATTATACTCCTCCATGGGTTTTATTAAGTGGTGTGTCAGTAAATCAGGTTATTCGGTTTCTGCACCTGACCCCATATGCATTGACAAACCTGTAAAACTGTAAACAAGATCATTTTGAATTGCCCCAGGTTATAAAAGATTTTCGTGCTCAAGGCACCTAAACGAATTTTAAATGTTTTCAAAATGAGTCGGTTAAATGTATTTACCAGTGAAAACTGACGTATTTTTCAAAAAGGCTAAGTGACAGGTTTCGGCACGGAATAGGCTAGGAGCTGCTTGGTAATGACGTAGAGAATTTTACCAGTTCTTAGTTAAGCCTAAAGTCTGCCGGTGAACATCATTTTCGTACTTTCGATCCGCATGTGGATCTAATATTGCAAACCATGTATTTGTTTTATAGACTTTTAAACACAATGGTTTGTAATAATATTTAATATTCAAGTCTTCCGCTGTGCTATATATGTTTGACCATGATGATACCAATCTTACGTCACAATATTCCCCACCCGGGCCCACCGGGTTTGTGTTGGAAATACGGGGTGTGACAGGTTGGTATCAGAGCCAACGTTCGCGTGAATTAAACACTAGCCTTTTTTGTTTAATCTCGAGTATACACAATAGCACATTCCGTAGGCTCCGAGTCTAGACATCAATTTAGGATTCTCTAACCCTTATTAAAATTTTAATTATTACTCCGTTTTGCTTTGTTTTCTAGTTTGTCTTGGAGCAGGAAAAATGCCGCCAAGATGCCGTGGTAGCATTAGGAGAGGCGGAGGCTCAACGAGAGGGGGAGCATCCGGGCAAGGACCATATCGTGTGCCGAGCCCAAACCCATATGAAGGATCAGGAGATTCTTCGTCATCATGGCGACCGTTTGGGTACCCGCTTCCACGCGAGTACTCTCCCCCACATTCAGATTCCCAAGACTCACACCACTCATTCCATTCATACCATTCGCATCACTCCCATCACTCTAACCCTCACCAAGAAGCCTCCAACCCAAACAGCTATGCGTGTTCACCATCTATAACGCCACCGGTTGACTCACCCACCCACATGGAGGAAGATCCAGAGATGCCACCCTTGGGATCACGCGACTATCCTATTGAACTGTCAAGTGATCCCCCTTCTCGCATGGGATCACCATTTGAAGGCCCCGATAGTTGGGATTTGAGATGGAGCCAATACCAGTTTTACTACACCCCTTCTCCTCATTCTTCCAAGCCACCATCACCTCCCCAAGAAGCTGAACAAATGGAAGTGGAGGAACAACAACAACAACAAACGCCTCCAAGAAGGAAGCGTGGAGCACGTATGTCATGCGTGCAGGGCAATGGACGGGTTCGCAACCACCTACGTCCCAAACTTACCCTGTCATCCCTGAGGGCCCACAAATGGGTGGACCCTCAAACACGTCACAAGAGGCGGAGTTGCCACCTCTACCGCCAGCCATTGAACCTACTGTTCAGCTGACGCTGCCAGAACCGGGAAACCCGATTCCTTCCTATCCAGATTCATCTGGGTACCACCGTACACCTGCACCTTTACACTATGACTATTCGGCACCGTCTGTTGATCCATATTTGGAAGTCGCCGCATATAATGCTTATAACCCAACTCCTTTCCTTCCATACTCAGCCACATCATATCCTGGCTATGGATACCAATACCCTTCTGCATCCCAGTATCAACCGCAACCGCAACCCCCGCAGTAGCAAACACCGCAATCAACGCCACAACTAGAGGCCATTAATCAGGCTTAGAAAGGGTAGAACAACTGCAGCGCCAAACTGAGAAAAAGGAGAAGAAAACCTTCAAGGCCTTCAAGAAGTTGACAAAAATATGGAAGGGAAGAAAGATGAGTAGGGATTGAGCTATTAGTATATCTATTTTAGTCCTTGCGTGGACAAGTATTTATATTTTAGTCCCTGCATGGACAAGTATTTATATTTTAGTCCCTGCATGGACAAGTATTTCGTTTCAGTCCCTGTGATTACTAGTTATCCCTGTTTGGTCCATGTGAGGACCAATTAATCTTAATTTTATTAAAGACCTGTTTAAGTCCCTAATGTAATCCCTTATTTATTTTAATGAGAAAGGATTCAAAATTTTCTATGTGTGCGTATATATATAAGTATTAGAATTATCCTTTGTTCAAGCGATCGTCTCGACGTTACTCGAAATTTTTATTGATCTGCTAAAATTCCAAAAGATCTTCTTATTGGTTTTCCCAGCCAAAATGGTAATAGACCATAATAAATTGGTAAACTATGATAAGTTAAGGACTGATAACCTTCTATCATGATAGCTAAGGAAGAGTATCCCTTCAATCCAGAGGCAGTGAACTATGTTCTACCTCAAAGCCTAATGGTTAACAAGATCATAGTGTACGTCAAGAATGATAAACACTTTCCATTATCACTCAAGGATGAATGGCTTACGAACCATACCTAATCATCCAATAGAGTCAAGGACATCGTAACCTTTAAGGTTCCCTGTCCAAGGTAGTGAGCACGCTCAAACCCTATTAAAATGATCATAAATACAACCTAGGCTTTATTACAAAAACCATTTAAGACAATTAATCTTAGTCAACATCTAAGTGATGAAGACTCTCCTGGCAGTGTGACTTGAGGAACCACACTAGTCATCGAGGTAATTGGGCTACGCCCAAACCTCATTGATCATAAGTGATCAATCTTATATTATCTTGTCAGATATGCAATGACAAAATTCAAACATCCATTAGTGATGAAATGCCTTTAAGCCACAAATCCCAAATCCAACACCATTTGTGATTCACTAAAAGTCTAAGCCTTTTGTGCCAAATTTACTAAGAAACATGTACTTTAACGTACTTAAATGGTTAAGAATACCATGATACACTGCGAATCATCCACTACAATGACCAACTAATGGACTTTTAAACTGTGTATACCAAGATCTACAAGATGGCTGACTCTAGAGGAGCCAATAGCCACCCCGAGAATGATGATCATGCTAATGTTAACGTAAATGACGATGCCTTCCAAGCTCGCATTGATGAGGCTGTAAGCAAGGCCATGAACAAAGCTTTGGAGAAGCTAAAAGACACCAGCGCTACTCACTCCAGAACCGTAACTACTCTACGATCCTCAACTAAGAGGAGTAGCTCTGTACATTCTTCAAATAAGAAGGGTGAATCTAGAAGGACAAATGACCAAGGGTCACACGAGCATAGAAAAAGAGACCATCCCATCAGAGATGGTTGCACCTACAAATACTTTGTTTCCTGTAAGCCACGAGACTTTAATGGTGAAAAAGGTGCAGTGGAATGCCTTAGGTGGTTGGATGAAATGGAAACCATTGTGGATATTAGCGATTGTGCTAGAAATGATGTGGTGAAGTTTGTGTCTCAATCTTTCAAGGGCGATGCCCTGATATGGTGGAAGGCAATGGTGCAGTCTACAGGGAAGGTGGCCCTATATAATTTGGGATGGAAAAAGTTTGTTGATTTGATCAAGGAGACATACCGCCCTCCCCATGAGGTGGAGAAGATAGAGTCCCGATTTCTTGACTCTCTCTATAAAGAACCTAGATTGCCGCAAAGTATCACTGATTACAACTGCCTGTCGAGGTTAGTTCCCTGTCTGATCACCCCAGAGCAAAAGCGCATTGCGCGTTTCATTAATGGGCTTGCTCCAGAAATTAAGGGGATGGTCAAGGCTTCTAAGCGTAGCACTTACCGGTCTGCTGTAGACCTAGCACTGTCCCTAACTCAAGACATAGTGAGGCAAAGATCAGTCAAGAATGATGCTGAGGGAAAAAGGAAAAGGGAGGATGACAACTCCCACAAGTTTGACAAAAAGAAGCAGAGGCCTGGGTTCAAAGGGAACCAAGGTCGATCCGATGATAGACCTGCGTTTAAGATTTGCAAGAAGAATCATGGGGGTCAGTGTCGATTTGATCCACAGGCTATGCCTTGTGGAATCTGTAAGAGAATGGGGCATAAGACTTTGGAGTGCAAGGATCTGAAGGAAGCATCTTGCTATGGATGTGGCGAAAAGGGCCACATAAAGACCAACTGCCCTAAGGCCACCAAGTATGGAGCCAAGAATGGAGGGGCAAACAAGGGAAATGCCCGAGCTTTTCAGATGACTGCTAAGGAGGCCGTCAACGACAACAATGTCATCACAAGTACTTTTCTCATTAATGACATTTTTGCAAGAGTTTTGTTTGATTCCGGAGCTGATAAGTCTTTCATAAGTCATAAGTTTAGTGAATTTTTGAATCTGCCCATAATAGCTTTAGATATAACTTACAAAGTAGAACTCGCCGATGGAACCTTAGAATTCGCTTCTACCATTCTTGATGGATGTTCCATATCCATAAAGAATCAAACTATTCCAGTCTCTCTTTTGCCAATGAAGTTGGCAGGATTCGATGTAGTCTTAGGTATGGATTGGTTATCCCATAACCAAGCCTGCATCGCGTGCAATAAGAAACTCATCGAAATCGTATCCCCATCCGGTGAAACCCTTACCATATTAGGAGATCATCATCATGGGTTACCCGAAAAGGTGTCTCTTCTGAAAGCCTCAAGATGTCTGAAGAAAGGCTATATCATCTACATGGCACAAGTAACCATTGACGAACCAAACCAAAGATAGAAGACTTGAAGGTTATCTCGAAATATGTGGATGTATTTCCTGAAGAATTGCCTGGTTTACCCCCTGATAGGAAAGTAGAGTTTAGGATTGATATTCTGCCTGGAGCTGCACCTATTGCGAAGGCTCCTTACCGATTAGCACCATCAGAGATGAAGGAACTAAGAACCCAACTGGATGAGCTTTTGGAGAAAGGCTTCATACAGCCTAGCTCATCGCCTTGGGGAGCTCCTATATTGTTCGTAAAGAAGAAAGACGGCTCAATGCGTCTGTGCATTGATTATTGTGAGCTAAACAAGGTAACAATTAAGAACCGTTACCCTTTACCCAGGATCGACGACTTATTCGACCAGTTGCAAGGAGCTAGCTACTTTTCAAAGATCGATTTAAGGTCTGGATACCATCAGTTGAAGGTTAGAAGTGAAGACGTCCTAAAAACTGCTTTTAGGACTAGGTACGGTCATTATGAGTTCTTAGTGATGCCTTTTGGACTCACTAATACACCAGCAACATTCATGGATCTTATGAATAGAGTCTGCAAACCATACTTGGATAAGTTTGTCATCGTTTTCATAGACGACATCCTTATCTATTCTCGTAATCAAGCCGATCACGAGAAACATCTAAGGTGCGTTCTAGAACTTCTAAGGCAGGAAAAGTTGTATGCAAAGTTCTCTAAGTGCGAGTTTTGGCTTACAGAGGTCCAGTTTTTAGGATATGTGGTGAGCGAACGTGGTATTCAAGTTGACCCAGCTAAGATTGAAGCTATCATGAGTTGGGAAGACACCAAGACTCCTTCTGAAATTCGTAGTTTCCTAGGACTGGCCGGTTATTATAGGAGGTTCATCGAGAACTTTTCAAGAATGGCCACTCCTTTAACTACCTTGACCCGTAAGAATGTCAAGTTTAATTGGGGTCCTAAGCAACAAGAATCCTTTGAGACTCTTAAGTATAAGTTGAGTAATGCTCCTGTCCTTACTCTGCCTGAGGGCGCTGAAGAATTTGTTGTCTACTGCGATGCTTCGAACACTGGTATGGGTTGTGTGCTTATGCAAAGGGGCAAGGTGATTGCCTACACATAGCGACAGTTAAAAGTGCACGAAAGGAATTACACGACCCATGACTTGGAACTGGGTGCCATGGTATTTGCACTAAAATTATGGAGGCATTATTTATACACTACTAAGTGTATTATATATACAGATCACAAAAGCCTTCAACACCTATTCAATCAAAAGGATTTGAACATGAGACAACGTCATTGGATGGAGACATTAAACGATTAAGATTGTGAAATACGATATCACCCTGGCAAGGCAAACATAGTTGCCGATGCGCTTAGTCGTAAGGAGAGGGTTAAGCCAATCAGGATCAACGCCAAAAGTATTGAGCTCAGAAATAGTTTGAATGAGAAACTACTAGATGCACAAAAGCAAGCTATGTTTGAAGCGAACCCCCTAAGGAAGGGCTAGGTAAAACTACTGATCAATTGATTCCTTGTGATGAAATACTTAGATTCAATGAGAGAATATAGGTTCTGATTTTTGGAGGACTCAGAGATATAATCCTTCAGGAAGCTCATAACTCCAAATATTCAATGCATCCTAGAAGTGACAAAATGTATCAGGATCTAAAACTGAATTATTGGTGGATGGGTATGAAGAAATCCATCGCCAATCATGTAGCGAAGTGCTTGACGTGTTCACAAGTCAAGGCAGAACATTAGAGGCTGTCAGGACTTCTTCAGCAATTGGAAATACCCACGTGGAAGTGGGAGATGGTAACTATGGATTTCATTACCAAGTTGCCTAAAACAAAGAGTGGAAATGACACGATATGGGTAATTGTCGATAGACTAACTAAGTCATCACATTTCTTGCCCATAAAGGAGACGCATAGCTCTGACAAGTTAGCCAAGCTTTACGTGGATAAAATTGTGTCACTGCACGTTGTGCCAGTATCTATTGTATCCGATAGAGATACAAGGTACACTTCTCACTTCTGGAAGAGTTTCCACCAATCCTTAGGCACCCGATTAAATTTCAGTACGGCTTACCATCCTCAGACAGATGGTCAGAGTGAGCGTACCATCCAGACACTAGAAGACATGCTTCGTGCTTGTGTGATCAATTTAAGTGGAAGTTGTGATGACCACTTACCCTTAATCGGGTTTCCTATAACAACAGTTATCATACAAGTATCAAGGCCGCTCCTTTCGAGGCTTTATATAGGAGGAAATGTCGAACGCCTATTTGTTGGGCGGAAGTTGGGGAGGCCCAACTAACAGGACCCGAGATAGTCCTGGAGACGACTGATAAGATTGGGCTAATCCTGGAACGTCTCAAAGCTGCCCGAGATAGGCAGAAGAGCTACGCAGATAAGAGGCGTAAACCTCTACAGTTCCAAATAGGAGACAAGGTGTTGTTGAAGGTATCACCTTCGAAAGGTGTGATGCGCTTCAGGAAAAAGGGCAAGCTAAGCCCTAGGTACATAGGACCGTTCGAGATCATCGAACGTGTTGGGTCGGTAGCTTACAAGCTAAAGTTACCTGAGGAGTTAAGTGGAATTCATGATGTATTCCACATTTTCAATTTAAAGAAAAGTCTAACGGATGAGTCGCTAGCAATGTCTCACGAGGACGTGCAGATTAATGGAAACCTGAGGTTCATTGAGAAACCAATTGCGATTGAAGATCGACAAGTCAAGAAACTTCGAAGAAAGAAAATACCTATTGTAAAGGTGAAATGGGATGCCCATTGAGGCCCCGAGTATACATGGGAAGTCGAATCCCACATGCGTCTAAAGTACCCTCATCTTTTTGAATAAAATCTCGAGGTCGAGATTTCTTTTTAGGGGGTGAGGATGTAACCCTCGTAAAATCCCAACCAGTTAAACGCCGACACGTGTCCCGCTGATCATCGTGCCGATTGCTGACCGAGAGGGACCAAGTGTAACGCCATGTTAATTAATAACCTCTGAACGATACCGGCATAAAATCCAGGGATCAAAATGGCGAACTCTTAAAATTTTTGAGTTTTCTTAAGGCGGTTACGGACCGTAACCGTGCGTGGTTAAGGTACGTAACGAAACCTAATTCTGTGGGCGACCAGGGTCCTTACGGACCGTAACCATATAGCCATACGGTCTGTAAGGACACCTGCATATGGCAGAATCGTGTAAAAACGTGGCAGCTTGCATGCTCTCGTGAATTCCCAACTTATCTCTGCATTTTACATGACCCTAGACACTTGTTTCCCTTTGCAAGCCCTAATAACACATGTAACCTCCTCCTTCAACCTCCAACTCCATAAATGGGGTCTTATGCATCCATTGAAAGAACTTGCATGTCTTGAAAATTCACTCCCTCTAATCTCTGCAAGTTCTGGAGCTACAAGGGCCTTCAAGTTCATCTCATTTTCGTGCAACGACCTTGTGTAAGTGTTCTTGACCTCCCTCCTTCAGTTTATTACTCATTCAAGCCAAAGGTCAAGCTTGTCGTAAAAACGGTTTGACTTGCGGTTAAATCCTTATCGGTCCAGTCATGATCTGATCTAAACATGGTTACGTGATCGTAATGAGGTAGGTAACAACACCCCATAAGGGCACCTCCTGATTACCACGTTTGCATGTCCGATTGACGAGTCAAACTTATTCATAAAAACTCAAACTGGGTCAGATTTGGTATCAAACGCATAATTAATAACATGCATGCTATAAAATCAGTTTTGATACTCTGATACTCAGTAATAATCATAAGAACATGTGAGAACATGTTCGGCTCGTCAAATCCAGGTCTAAAGGTCGGTTCGCAACCGAAAGTCGCAAGGTTTGACTTCTGCTTTGACTTTTAGTTCTGACCCGATTTAGTATCTTTCAAGGCCGATTCTAAATTGCATTATGATCCCTATATAATGTAGTATAACCCTCTGAGGTCATACTTCATGGTCATAATCATAATCCGAGTTTATGCGCAAGTTTCATTAATGTGTCAAGTTACTGATATGTTAGCTTGTTTGGCTTGCATGCATGTCAATAATTTGGTCATAAACTGAGCTTTTCCTAAATATCGCAAATCAAGCTTTTAAAGGACCAAAATGCCTTTTCGGAAAATAAAATGTTTTAAACATAACTCCTACAATAAAATACTTTACCTACTGATGTTATGATATATTTAGAATTAATTGGGATATTAAATCGGTTTATAAACTGAGTTTACGTAAAGGCTCTTGCATGATATCGATAAATAACGATAATACCCTTATGGCGCATAAAATGAGTTTTAAAGGCGTTTTCATAACCAAAACTTTTAAAAACCGACTTTATATAATAAATAAAGTATCTTGGTTATATAAACCTGATCAAAACTATAATTTTCCTTAAACATCGGTTAAATCGTCATTTAGCGACTTTATCGCCTTTTCGAAGCATAGTATGGGTTAAAACCATATCTAAGAATCAAGACTTTTACCTACTGATTATTAAACATATTTTAAATATTTTTACAGTAGGTACAAGTTATAAACTCAGATTCCCAAATAAGTCTTTAAATCTATGTGTGAAATGACCAAAATACCATTTCGGGGCATAGTTTGGTCTTTAAATATAAACCACACATATATTTGCTATCTTACTGATGTAACATAATAAAATAAATATTTTTACAAATAATATATGACCGTGACATCAGATTTATCACTAACTCTTTCTTTTATAAATCATAAAATGACCAAATTGCCCTTATGAAGCTGAATTTGGTTTTAAAACTATATCGGGCATGCATGTTAATATCTTCCTGACATTATAACATGTTTTTTGTGTAATGGCACATGAAACTTGTATATGACTCATCCGGTTACCCGACATTGCTTATATGCATACGGTTAAGCCTACGTGACTAGTTTACTTAAATTCACCGAAACGGGTCTAACCTTATCATTTTTATATAAAAAATCCAGAATGTTATATGTTTACCCAAAATATACAAGTCCTAGTACTTTTCGGGTTTAAACAACATTCTTTCCGGTCATCGCTTAATCTAGCGTATCATTCCGTTACGGGTCCATTAAGCTAACTAGTTCGAGTCAACGACTCAACCTAAACCCGTTAGCATTCTAATTGGTTATTAATAGCATCAATCCAGACTAGAAGCCTCCCAGTAGATCGATACTTACATTTGTCTTCTTGATTAACGGATGAGTTACTATTCGTTAGAAGAACTAGCTCATGTAAATACTTTAACTTATTTTCCCTATACGGGATTGGGATACGATATTATATTACTGCTTGGTCGGGTATGGGATCATGTTTATCGGATTGTGATATACTAAATCTTATAACCCGTTTTATTCTGTATTGTCTGATAACTTAAACATTGGGGGTTAACTCGACCGTGTCCTCGATATCCTTGGCTGATTTAAATTACTATTGGCCACGACCTAAGCGCGGGGTGTAGGCATACACCTGACAGACGCTAATGCTAATCAAATTATTTTAGTATACTCCTCCATGGGTTTTATTAAGTGGTGTGTCAGTAAATCAGGTTATTCGGTTTCTGCACCTGACTCCATATGTATTGACAAACCTGTAAAACTGTAAACAAGATCATTTTGAATTGTCCCAGGTTATAAAAGATTTTCGTGCTCAAGGCACCTAAACAAATTTTAAATGTTTTCAAAATGAGTCGGTTAAATGTATTTACCAGTGAAAACTGACGTATTTTCAAAAAGGCTAAGTGACAGGTTCGGCACGGAATAGGCTAGGAGCTGCTTGGTAATGACGTAGAGAATTTTACAAGTTCTTAGTTAAGCCTAAAGTCTGCCGGTGAACATCATTTTCGTACTTTCGATCCGCATGTGGATCTAATATTGCAAACCATGTATTTGTTTTATAGACTTTTAAACTCAATGGTTTCCGCTGTGCTATATATGTTTGACCATGATGATGCCAATCTTACGTCACAATATTCCCCACCCGGGCCCACCGGGATTGTGTTGGAAATACGGGGTGTGACAGGTTGGTATCAGAGCCAACGTTCGAGTGAATTAAACACTAGCCTTTTTTGTTTAATCTCGAGTATACACAATAGCACATTCCATAGGCTCCGAGTCTAGACATCAATTTAGGATTCTCTAACCCTTATTAAAATTTTAATTATTACTCTGTTTTACTTTGTTTTCTAGTTTGTTTTGGAGCAGGAAAAATGCCGCCAAGATGTCGTGGTAGCATTAGGAGAGGCGGAGGCTCAACGAGAGGAGGAGCATCCGGGCAAGGACCATATCGTGTGCCGAGCCCAAACCCATACGAAGGATCAGGAGATTCTTCGTCATCATGGCGACCATTTGGGTACCCGCTTCCACGCGAGTACTCTCCCCCACATTCAGATTCCCAAGACTCACACCACTCATTCCATTCGTACCATTCGCATCACTCCCATCACTCCAACCCTCACCAAGAAGCCTCCAACCCAAACAGCTATGCGTGTTCACCATCTATAACGCCACCGGTTGACTCACCCACTCACATGGAGGAAGATCCAGAGATGCCACCCTTGGGATCGCGCGACGATCCTATTGAACTGTCAAGTGGTCCCCCTACTCGCATGGGATCACCATTTGAAGGCCCCGATAGTTGGAATTTGAGATGGAGCCAATACCAGTTTTACTACACCCCTTCTCCTCATTCTTCCAAGCCACCATCACCTCCCCAAGAAGCTGAACAAATGGAAGTGGAGGAACAACAACAACAACAAACGCCTCCAAGAAGGAAGTGTGGAGCACGTATGTCAGTTGTTGCAGGGAAATGGACGTGTTCGCAACCACCTACGTCCCAAACTTACCCTGTCATCCTTGAGGACCCACAAATGGGTGGACCCTCAAACACGTCACAAGAGGCGGAGTTGCCACCTCTACCGCCAGCCATTGAACCTACTGTTCAGCTGACGCTGCCAGAACCGGGAAACCCGATTCCTTCCTATCCAGATTCATCTGGGTACCACCATACACCAACACCTTTACACTATGACTATTCTGCACCGTCTGTTGATCCATATTTGGAAGTCGCCGCATATAATGCTTATAACCTAACTCCTTTCCTTCCATACTCAGCCACATTATATCCTGGCTATGGATACCAATACCCTTCTGCATCCCAGTATCAACCGCAACCGCAACCCCCGCCGCAGCAAACACCGCAATCAACGCCACAACTAGAGGCCATTCATCAGGCCTTAGAAAGGGTAGAACAACTGCAGTACCAAACTGAGAAAAAGAAGAAGAAAACCTTCAAGGCCTTCAAGAAGTTGACAAAAATATGGATGGGAAAGAAAGATGAGTAGGGATTGAGCTATTATTATATCTATTATAGTCCCTGCGTGGACAAGTATTTCTATTTTAGTCCCTACGTGGACAAGTATTTCTATTTTAGTCCCTGCATGAACAAGTATTTCGTTTTAGTCCCTGTGTGGACTAGTTATCTCTGTTTGGTCCCTGTGAGGACCAATTAATCTTAATTTTATTAAAGACCTGTTTAAGGCCCTAATGTAATCCCTTATTTATTTTAATGAGAAAGGATTTAAAATTTTATATGTGTGTGTATATATATATAAGTATTAGAATTATCCTTTGTTCAAGCGATCGTCTCCACTTTACTCAAAATTTTTATTGATCTGCTAAAATTCCAAAAGATCTTCTTAATGGCTTTCCCAGCCAAAATGGTAATAGACCATAATAAATTGGCAAACTATGATAAGTTAAGGACTGATAATCTTCTATCATGATAGCTAAGGAAGAGTATCCCTTCTATCCAGAGGCAGTGAACTATGTTCTACCTCAAAGCCTAATGGTTAACAAGATCACAGTGTACGTCAAGAATGATAAACACTTTCATTATCACTCAAGGATGAATGGCTTACGAACCATACCTAATCATCCAGTAGAGTCAAGGACATCGTAACCTTTAAGGTTCCCTGTCCAAGGTAGTAAGCCACGCTCCAACCCTATTAAAATGATCATAAATACAACCTAGGCTTTATTTACAAAAAACCATTTTAAGACAATTAATCTTAGTCAAAATCTAAGTGATGATTACTCTCCTGGCAGTGTGACTTGAGGAACCGCACTAGTCATCGAGGTAGTTGGGCTACGCCCAAACCTCATCGATCATAAGTGATCAATCTTATATTATCTTGTCAGATATGCAATGATAAAATTCAAACATCCATTAGTGATGAAATGCCTTTAAGCCACAAATACCATGTCCAACACCATTTGTGATTCATTAAATGTCTTAGCCTTTGTGCCAAATTTACTAAGAAACATGTACTTTAATGTACTTAAATGGTTAAGAATACCATGATACACTGCGAATCATCAACTACAATGACCAACTAATGGACTTTTAAACTGTGTATACCAAGATCTACAAGATGGCTGACTCTGGAGGAGCCAATTGCCACCCTGAGAATGATGATCATGCTAATGTTAACGTAAATGACGATGCCTTCCAAGCTCGCATTGATGAGGCTGTAAGCAAGGCCATGAACAAAGCTTTGGAGAAGCTAAAAGATACCAGCACTACTCACTCCAGAACCGTAACTACTCTACGATCCTCAACTAAGAGGAGTAGCTCTGTACATTCTTCAAATAAGAAGGGTGAATCTAGAAGGACAAATGACCAAGGGTCACACGAGCATAGAAAAAGAGACCATCCCATCAGAGATGGTTGCACCTACAAATACTTTGTTTCCTGTAAGCCACGAGACTTTAATGGTGAAAAAGTTGCAGTGGAATGCCTTATGTGGTTGGATGAAATGGAAACCATTGTGGATATTAGCGATTGTGCTAGAAATGATGTGGTGAAGTTTGTGTCTCAATCTTTCAAGGGCGATGCCCTGATATGGTGGAAGGCAATGGTGCAGTCTACAGGGAAGGTGGCCCTATATAATTTGGGATGGAAAAAGTCTGTTGATTTGATCAAGGAGACATACCGCCCTCCCCATGAGGTGGAGAAGATAGAGTCCTGATTTCTTGATTCTCTCTGAGGTCATACTACATGGTCATAATCATAATCCGAGTTTATGCGCAAGTTTCATTAATGTATCAAGTTTGACTACTTTGCCCTTTTGCTTAAATTGAGATTTAAATTAAAAATGAACATGCAACAAGTCACCTACTGATATGTTAGCTTGTTTGGCTTGCATGCATGTCAATAATTTGGTCATAAACTGAGTTTTTCCTAAATATCGCAAATCAAGCTTTTAAAGGACCAAAATGCCTTTTCGGAAAATAAAACGTTTTAAACATAACTCCTACAATAAAATACTTTACCTACTGATGTTATGATATATTTAGAATTAATTGGGATATTATGATTTATAAACTGAGTTTATGTAAAGGCTCTTGCATGATATCGATAAATAACGATAATACCCTTATGGCGCATAAAATGAGTTTTAAAGGCGTTTTCATAACCAAACTTTTTACAAACCGACTTTATATAATAAATAAAGTATCTTGGTTAGATAAACTTAATCAAAACTATAATTTTCCTTAAACATCGATTAAATCGTCATTTAGCGACTTTATCGCCTTTTCGCATAGTATGGGTTAAAACCATATCTAAGCATCAAGACTTGTTACCTACTGATTATAAAACATATTTTAAATATTTTTACAGTAGGTACAAGTTATAAACTCAGATTCCCAAATAAGTCTTCAAATCTATGTGTGAAATGACCAAAATACCCTTTCGGGGCATAGTTTGGTCTTTAAATATAAACCAAACATATATTTGCTATCTTACTGATGTAACATCATAAAATAAATACTTTTATAAATAATATATTACCGTGACATCAGATTTATCACCAACTCTTTCTTTTATAAATCGTAAAATGACCAAATTGCCCTTATAAAGCTAAATTTGGTTTTAAAACTATATCAGGCATGCATGTTAAAATCTTACTGATATAACATGTTTTAAGTGTGATGGCACATGAAACTTGTATATGACTCATCCAGTTACCCGGCATTGCTTATATGCATACGGTTAAGCCTACGTGACTAGTTTACGTAAATTCACCGAAACGGGTCTAACCTTATCATTTTTATATCAAAAATCCAGAATGTCAAAATATAAAAGTCCTAGTACTTGTAGGGTTTAAACAACATTCTTTCCGGTCATCGCTTAATCTAGCGTATCATTCCGTTACGTGTCCTTTAAGCTAACTGGTTCAAGTCAACGACTCAACCTAAACCCGTTAGCATTCTAATTGGTTATTAATACCATCAATCCGGACTAGAAGCCTCCCAGTAGATCGATACTTACATTTGTCTTCTTGATTAACGGCTGCGTTACTATTCGTTAGAAGAACTAGCTCAGGTAACGGGCTTTGGATACGGTATTATATTACTGCTTGGTCGGGTATGGGATCATGTTTATCGGATTGTGATTTACTAAATCTTATAACCCATTTTATTCTGTATTGTCTGATAACTTAAACATTGGGGGTTAACTCGACTGTGTCCTGGATATCCTTGGCTCATTTAAATTACTAATGGCCACGACCTAAGCGCGGGGTGTAGGCATACACCTGACAGACGCTAATGCTAATCAAATTATTTTTATTATACTCCTCCGTGGGTTTTATTAAGTGGTGTGTCGGTTAATCAGGTTATTCGGTTTCTACACCGGACCCCATATGTATTGACAGACCTGTAAAACTGTAAACAAGATCATTTTGAATTGTCCCAGGTTATAAAAATTTTCGTGCTCAATGCACCTAAACGAATTTTAAATGTTTTCAAAATGAATCAGTTAAATGTATTTACTAGTGAAAATTGATGTATTTTCCAAAAAGGCTAAGTGACAGGTTTCGGCACGGAATAGGCTAGGAGCTGCTTGGTAATGACGTAGAGAATTTTGCAAGTTATTAGTTAAGCCTAAAGTCTGCCGGTGAACATCATTTTCGTACTTTCGATCCGCATGTGGATCTAATATTGCAAACCATGTATTTATTTTATAGACTTTTAAACTCAATGGTTTGTAATAATATTTAATATTCAAGTTTTCCGCTGTGCTATATATGTTTGACCATGATGATGCCAATCTTACGTTACAATATTCCTCATCCGGGCCCACCGGGATTGTGTTAGAAATACGGGGTGTGACACACTATACTACCATACAATATTCTCTTTTGGGTGTAGTAATGTATAACATCAAAAGGCATTTCTATAAATTTAAAACTAGATTTTATGCAAGAAAGCCCTATAAAAATATATACAGTTTGCACGAATCACATGCCTTTGTGGCAATATTGTGAAATATCATCACTTGAGCATACAAGTACAACAAAATAAACATACAAACATAAAAATAACATATTATGATAGAAGTGCTCAAAAACGTTAGAAATTTACAAGTATACAATACATAATGTTGATATCCAACTACTATAACAAATACATAATAAGAAATTATATTAGATACCAACAAATAAGATAATGGTCAACATACACAGAAAGACTTAACTTGATTGTTGCTATTGCCATTGTACTATTCTTGAATAATTTCATAAGCTTATAAATTACTTGACAAACTTCTAGTTAATCGCGCGATTCACATGTTTCGTTTTGAATCTGAGTCATCGTTGGAGGATTCTTATGCGGTGGTAAATGTTACTTATCCTATTAACCGGCTTACAAAAGGTAAATATTAATTTACACGAACTTCTAGATTTTTTTGTGTATCAGCCCCGTATAGATTAGACATTTTATAGACCATAATTGCATGTATATTTTTATTCGTGACTACCACGTGTCATTATCTCTTAAACATACCATACGTCTATACTTTACTTTATGTTACGTATACGCCATAAAATAGATACCGAAAGCGTTATCTCTATGCTATCATATGACTTCTATGCTATTATATGACTTAAAAGATTATACATAACTTATAACGCGACGTGATTGTGTTGTCGTATATGGCATGATTATACGCTGATACGCGTATAAATATTCTCATATTATATAACACATCTAGAAAAAAATACCTACTGTTACTTTTTTTTTCTTTCATATTCACTAGACTAATGAGATTGTTGATGTAGAAGGGTTGGGTTTAGGAGAATAAAAGAGACTAGATATAAATTTAGAAGATTATATTTTTAGTGTGAACTTTAGTTTTATGACTACATATACCAAGTTTCTTTCTATTCTCCTTTCTGTGATCTCATAAGAGATTATATTATAAACATTTTTCAGGAAATAACATAAATGAAGTAAATAAGTATGATAAAAGAATGAAAAGAGATTTTTATATATACATATACATTTTTGTAATTTTTCTAGCTATTTTTATATCTACACATATGAAACGAGATTTTTATACATACATATATTTTTGTAATTTCTGTAGTTATTTGATGAGGTACATGATAGTTAGAGTGTAAAGAGTTGAGCTATCCATGGGTTACTCATGACCGGCTTCTAAAAACATGAATTAAGCCGACTTTAAATAAGTCCAAGCCCAATATCGCACCTATATTTGGGCTCATTTAATAATTAGCTCGAGTCTCAACTCAAACTTAGTTATTAATATATTTTTTATTTAACAAGTATTTAGGACCCGCGCTTCCGACGGGACCGTTAAACCTAACAAAAAGTAGACGTAAAAATGTTGAACCACATACACATTTAGACCAAAACTTAAAACATAGAAAAGAATAAATAAGTCGACTTAGGACCCGCGTGTTGTGACGAGGGGTTTAAACCATAAAAGATACATTGAATGACAGTTGCGTATTGCAACTTATACCGAGTCTAAGCGAAGAAAAGGAAAACTACAAAAACGAAAACCTGACCAACAAAAAACATGAACTTGTATTAAAAAAATTAAATAGCAATATTGTTGAAAAAACTTAACGTCTATATAAGGAAAACGACAATATAAAGGTAAAACCGAAACTTAAAAATTGAAGGGTTAAAGACCTATCTATATCTATATCTGTATAATATAATAAATTAGATGAATTTTGGACACTTAACATGTTGTGGTAGTGAAACCTCAAGATGATTTGAGAGGTAATGCATATGAGCAACTCTTTAGAAGATTTATTTTTGGAAAACTTATTTTAGAAATATTAATACATTCAATATCTATCTATTTCTCAAGAATTGACAACGCTAATTTATTTCTTCAGCCTTTTCTCTCTTTCTTAGGACGCATTCAACCTACCAAAATTCTCACAAACCCTAAATCCCTCCAGCAGATTTTGAGAAATCGATCTTTCATAAATCCATAAACGTGATTTTATGATTCAATCCATTTTCTTCGTTCAAGTTTGATTATCCAAGGTATGGTTTAGATTCATTCGTTTTTTATATTTATTGTTAATTGCATCAATGTTTAATCAAATATTGTCTGTTTATTAATCCTTTATTTTTGTTGATAATATGTTTTAATTTCATGGTAATCATCTGAGAGATTTATTATTTCTTGGATCATCTACTTCTTCACAAACCTAAATACCTACATCGTGCTTCTGCTTCTTTGATTCATCTACTTCTTCTTTGGTTCATCATCCACAATTGTATGTATGTTCTTTAGTCGATCTTTTGGCCTTTGTATTTTGATGTATTGTTTCTTTTTAATCGAGTTTCAGTTATTCAGGGTTTAGATGGTATGAAATTCTATATTTAATAAACAATTAGATATTCTTAGTTAGTTCACCGATTCATGTTTAATTGCAAAATATATGTTTAATTCCTTTTTTGTTGTCCGATTCAAGCATGTTTATTTGCTGGTTATTCAATTTTATTTTTTTGGAACATGTTAAATTTTTTTAATCACTTGCTAACATGTTCTTCTTTTTTGATTCAAAAGCACTTCACAGAAGAGACTTTTTGTGAAAATGTGAGAGCTTTTTTAGTACATTTGTGCTTTTTAGCACATTTGTGTTTTTTAGTACATTTGTTTTATATAACATAGTTAATATAATAGTTTTGTCACTTCCATTAACTACTCACCGGTCTATAATTTTTGAGGAATATGCAGGCTGAAAAACAGAGATACTTCACCATGGTATAAAATTGTAGTATGTTTTTATCTGAGTATTGGCATAACATGAAAAAGTTGTATGTTTAGGTATAGAATTCTTAGGTATATATGTAAATACTGAAATAGTTGAATGTTTAAAATACTTCACTCTGGTAATAAATAAAAGTATAATAATTGACCATCGTATTGACATAATTGATTGATAAATTCTTTTAAGAGGTCGTTACACCTACCCATTCAGATTAAAATTTTCGATCTATTCTACATGTGTCCTTTTTTAGCTATTTTTATATTCTACGTATTTTACCCAAATAAACTAATAACCTTTGTATTTTGATTTTTTGTTTGCTAATTCTTTGTAGGAGTGGCGCAAAACACCTAGAAGCGTTATGTGTTGATACTATAGTGAAAGTAAAAAAGGCACTTCCTGAGCTGGAAAACCAGGTATTTTACATTGTATTTCATTTTTGTTTTTTCTATATATATAATGAGAAAGATGTTAGTATTGTTAATATGTGTTTGTTTCTTTAAAAAATTTTGTAGGCCTTAAATTATGTGGAATTCTATTCTTATACGTATTGATATTGCCTAACAGGTAGGGTTCTCTATGAAATTACTATGAACTTGCATGGTTATCTCACATTAATTGTGTATTTTATTATTTTTTTATTTTCATCAACATTATTAATTTTATCATTATGTAAAGAAGAAACACAAAAGCATGGATACTAAGATCCTATTTTGCAAAATGTTTTGTACATTACAATCCATTAGACTCGAGAAGAATGACAAAGGTTGAGAAATAAGGTAATATGGTAATATAAAAAGTAATTCTTTCCGAGGATATATGTGACAGGAGAAATGTTTTAGCTTTAATATATTTTATTGATCATATATCTATATGGATCAAATTTTGTAATACCATACTAAGAAGACGTATGCTTTTGTGTTTAGTTTTTCAGGGCAAGTGGATGTTGATATAGTGAAATTGTATCTCATGATGTAGTAGATGCATTTAAAGAATGAGTGGCCGTTCCTCCCACACCAGCACGAGCAGGTTATGATTATATGATTAAGCTCCTTTTGATCGGGGATAGTGGTAACTGTTTATAATGATGATTTGAATTTGATAAATTATAGATGTGTGAGGACCGAGGATTGTTAATAGTGATTTTGATATGGATCTAGGTTGATATTGAGGTAGGTTCTGAATTAAGTGTGTTGTTTAATTTGTTGTGTGTTTGATTGTGTTTTTTTATTGTTTGTGGAATAAAATAGAGTGTCTAGTAATGGTCGAGTCTATTTCGGGCAAAAAACAATTGGTTTAGTAATGGATCAAAACAAGTTCAGGCAAAATAGGTTGTATTTAATAACAAGTCAAGGGGTATATTTAGTGTGAGTTTGGTGTGTGTAAATACTTCTGTTCATGTTCACCTTTTCTCTATGGAGTGAGTTTGTTGTTTCTGGGTTGGGGGTATGTTTCATTATGCTACACGAGAAGGTGACAAGAATTTTACACTAAGTTCACGTCAAAATGAACCATGGAGATGGGGTATTGGCAGGTGCAGAAGGTGTTCTAGACTTCTGGTACAAAACATTAATAAGAGGCCTAATAATATGAAGCTGATGCATTTTGTGTTGCCTTTGCATTTTGAGAGTATGCAAATTGTAGTGACATCTTAGTCAGATAGGTTAAAAGGATCATGGGTCAAAATGGATAACAAGAGCATTAGGCACCTTCATCAATCACAAAAGAATTTTTGGTTCACAACAATTGTGTGAAAGTAACATTCATGCCCATTTAGTTTGAAGGCATCTCATCATTAGTCTAAATGGTATGTGAGCCTCAAGTTTTATCAGTCAACATTTGCAACCTTAATCGAGAGGTATATTTAACTCATTTTCAGTTTTAAAAGTTAAACTTACATTCAGAGAGAGAAAATAATCAGAGAAGGAAAAGAAAGAAGAATAATGGCAGAAAGAAGAAGAAAGTGATAGTCGATGTTTGTGTTATGGAAAAGATGGTGAAGTGCGGCCCTGAGGTTTTGTATCTTTTTCGTCAATTTCACACACATCCAAATGGATGATGAGAATGTAAAACTATTGATCGTGTTTGAGTTGATTTGATTCAGTTTTTGTTTTCGTTTATTGATTTTATTTACATTTTTTAAGTTTACTCTACTCGGATAGAGCAAATACTTGAGAGGCTGCAAGCGTTTGGTGAATTTGAGGCAAGTGATTATCATTAGCTAGTCGTGATTCGAAATGTATTTGTAATTGATTCATTACACTTTTGGTTGAAGTATATGTGAGATTCGGATATTCTCAAGTTATAGAGCACCAACTAACCCTATGTTAAGTGTGGCAATTGGATTCTCGAAAAAAGTTAGCGATGAGACATTATGTTATTTGTGGTGTTGTTGTGTTTTTTCCATGGAAGTAATTTATTGCATATGATGGAGATGCTTGGTTGAAAATCAATGTATGTTTTAACTTTTAAACTCCATTTCAGTCAAAGTCTTTCTTTAATAGGAAGGATGGATATTTTATGTTTTTTTAATAAACTCTGAAAACTGCAGACGGATCTGATAGAATGAAAAATGGTTCTTGCCCCGACTGTGATGAGTCAACTATCAAGATCGTTGGTTCAGTTGACTTTACAAGGTATTTGCCATAATTTTCAACACTAATCTTTATTGAACATTGAAGAAATTAAACTCACTCACACTATGGAAATTCTTAGAGTTGCGATGAAGGTATACATGTTGTAGCTTTTGGTCTTTTGCTTAATGGAGTTGGTTTGTGCTAATTTCATTATTATTTTTTTGCTGAAGGGGTAAAATGGTTATATTTTAATTATAAGCTAAAATAAAAATGGGTTGAGCAGGTCAAAATATTTCTTTTTTTATAACTATTCAAGAAACATTCAATTTTTTCATGTTCGTCTTACATGAGTTATCTTATGTTCAGATTTCACTGCGTTTTTTTATCCATGTTTTTTCTATATATTTGATTGTTGACTATGTAGAGGCATGCTTTGTTTAGAGATATCAAGGGTGAGATTGACTATCATGCTTTTTTTATTAGACTTTTTAAAAATATTCAAAAATTACTTCTTTTTGTGTAAAGTTATTAGGTATTCATTACTACTACTATTATTATTGTTTTTGGTATACTGAGGTTCCATGTTGAATTATTTCGTTCGACTCTTAGTTTATTCAATAAAAGTACGACCTTCAATTTCCATTGCATTCTTTTCTCTGTATTTGCATTTACTTTTCACGGTTACATACAAAGTTGGATTTAGTGCTTTTGTTCTTATTTTAAAGCTTGATATCCAACAAAAGCATCATTTTGTTTTATCAAAATCTCTATTCATACAACTTGCACCTATTTACTTTTGTGACACCAAATGTTACCGTTTGGTAGGATTGCAAAGAATACCATCAAAACTATACTCGTGGAAAGCGTTATAAGAAGCCTTTATAGCATGCAAGGATCTTCCAGATAAATTACAAAATTGTACAAGGACCTCCGTTAAGTTTTCTCCATTCACAAAATATTTTATTCATTTAATACTTTTTATTTATAACTTTTTAAAAAATTTAACTTCATGAAAGAATTTTATTTCATGTAATTATATCTTGTAATGCAGTATTCACATCTGAAATGGAATTCTTTTATGATACTATTGTTGCATGCATTGTAAATGTTCATTTATTCAAATATACTAAATTTAGTGTTTTTAGTTTGATCGATTTTTCAACCAAGTTCTACTAATTTGATGGACACTCTCTAAAAAATGTTATTTTTGTATTATGTTTGGGTTGCTATAGTTAGTCTTTATGTTTTACATGGTCCATCCCCATAAATACTCACAGGAGATAACCTAGCATTATCTATAGTGTAAGTGTAAAAACTTAAAACTTTAAAAAAAGAAAAGAAGAAGAAAACCACTTTAGTCACTCACACAAAAAAAACTCGAGTTACCCACATATGAATCTTGAATAGTGTTTTTATGTATTAATATATAGGAAATATGTTAAATGTATATTCACATAATATATATAAAATTATGATTAAATACAAATATTATATATACAATTTTATTTATAAATAGTTATAATTTTATATAGATAGTATAATTAAATAAGAGTAAATTATAAAATTTCCTTTTAACTACATTTGAAATTGCATGTTATCCTTCGTCTTTACTAGTTATACTATATCTTTTTAATTTAAAACTTTACACGTTTTTAATCCTTTCTACTACTCAAAGTAACCTTTTTCCATTAGTTTTCAGTAAATGACCATTTTACTCTAAATAGCTAAAGGACAAACTATTTAATTTTAGTAATATTTTATTTTCTTTCTTTCTTTTTCTGATTTGGTTTACTTAACATTTCTTTTTCTTTTTTCACTTCTTTTATTTTGTCTTACGTATTTTAAATATTAACAATTAATTAATTTTAAACTTTTTTTAGAAAGCTAGTAACAAAACCCCGCGCCTTGTGGTTCTATTGTTTAACTGCTATCGATTTAATTTGTTATAGTATCGTTATTGTACATGCATTAGCTTTAGCTTATAAACTATTATGTTGAGAATACCATAAAAACGAATACGACACAGATATCGGTGTTGCTCGAGTGGTATGGGTCTAGTTCTCATGGTAAAGAACAAAGAAATCAACTATATTTGACCCCTTTGAACATAACTTATATCAAATCGAAGATAATCTAAGCATGTCGAAATGCTATATTTGAAATTATAAAATGCCATATTATATTACTAAAAATACGTCACGTCAAAAAAAACATAAAAAATACGGTACCTATAAAGAACAAAAAAAAAGAATTGCATTTGACCAATTCGAATAGAACTTTTTATGAAATCGTATGTATAAATAAGCATGTTGTAACATTGTAACGGTATCTTTGAAATGATAAAGCTAAATATTATTTATAGTAACAAAAAATGGTAAACACATAACTTTATAAAAAATCAAAATCGTGAAGTACATTTGATGACTTGTACGTTTGCACACTAATCACTAGTATATTAATACCCACAACTCGATTTTGAGTAAAATTTATATTTAGACATAGATTAAAATAAGTATGTCACAACGTCATTCTCAAAATATTATAAAACATCATATCTTAAAAGCTATAGAAAAAAATGTTAAAAGGAAAAATACCAAATGTTATAATAAAAGAACATATTAGTCTATAGTAAACTTTAATATGCTTAGCATTTTTGTAACATAAATTTCAGTTTATCTTGTATATAGTATAATATAATATAAACTAATTTATTATAAATTTATTTCACTTGATTAATTTACTCATTTACTTTTCTAAAACCATTAAAAACTAAAAAACTCATTATATCTCCTTTTGAGTTTTTAAAATTTAAACTTCGTTTTCTAGAATAATTATATTCATTTTGATACAAAAGAAAAATTAATGAATTTGTTAATTATATAAGGAGTAGAAGGTACTCAAGAATACTACCTTTGCCCTGACCTATCAAACTGTATCATGTCAAATTCTTTTCTAACTACCCTTACACTACAAAACACTGGCACTGGTCTACCCTTGCACCACAAATTACCCTTGATTTTTTAATTTAAATATATTCAACAATTCGTTTAATTAAAATTTAAATTTCATTAAATAACAATTTATATTAAACAAAGTAACAAAATTACATAAAAATACATTAGAAATAAGAAAGAAGAACATAGATATAAAATGAAAAATTCCTCGTCTTCCTCCTCTGAGTTATGGTAGATCTTGAGCCACAAGATGGACAACAAGATCATTTTTTAGTCGATAATGTGTATTTCAATACATCAACTCGTGAAGAGAAACATTATCAAACAAAGGGTTCGACGATAGGATCCCGGATGTGGACCAGTGAAAACGCTTTTTTGTTGTCCTTTAAAATCATGTTGTGCAGTGTGATACACGTATACGCCACCCTAATAATCTTTTCTACGGTCATAGCACACCTGGGTCTCCTAAGTATGCCCCATTTTTCTTTTAGGGAACCAAAAGCAAGCTCCACATCCTTTCTTGCCCCTTCTTACAATTTCTTGAACTTCTTTTCATTCAGGTCGGCGGAATATGGAAACGTTTTCACAAACATTTACCAAGTAGGGTAGATATTGTTGGTTAGATAGTATACACGTTTGTATGTGTACCCATACACTTGAAATGGACACTTAGGTGCGGTTCCATTTTGTTCAGCGAGATATATTGGAGATTGTTGGAGAACATTTATGCCGTTGAGCGAACCATGCTAAAACCATAAATATTGTGACGCAACCGCTTCGACCATGACCGTTGGGTATTCGTGATCACCTCTCATATATTGGCCTCATAACTCTTTAGGACACATCCTCCAAACAACATGTGTATAATCGATGCTACCTGACATCCCAGGAATGTCGTGTTTTTCTTCATGATTTTGGTACAAAATCACCACGTCGTTACTTGTCGGCCTATGCAAGAACTCATCACCATATAATTGAGTCACAACGTTACACAAAATATTTGTAGGCATTCCCATGAAGTCCTTTCGGACATCTGTAAATACTGTTCGATCTCGTCTGGAGCATTACTGCTCGCGAGTTATCTAACGGCTCATGTAACCTTTTGTATTGTTGTAAAACTCTTTTTCAACATCCCGTCATATCCCTCTTGAAACCAGGGATATTGTGCTTCCACATCACCAACAATTTTTAAGAACAATTGTTTCGACGTATGAAAATGGTACCGGGGTATTTCATGTTCATACTTTGGTTCATCAACAAAATAATCATTCATAAGATTTTCATTACGTTGAACGCAATCAGTTTGAGGATTTTTTAAGGAATGCCTAACGATGTTGTCGTGTCTTCCGCTTTGGCTTCCTCAAGCATGTCTTCGAAAAAAATTAAACTACTATCGGTTAACAAAAAATCGTCTTCTGAATCGTCAGGTGGTTAAAAAAATACCTAAGTCATTGTTTGAGAAGTTAGCCGTTGACAAATGAGAATGAAAAGGTAATGGTTTGTGTTATAATGGTATAAGATTTGAGTGAGAATGGTGTAAGATTTGAGTGAAATGAAGAATAACGGCCAACTACACCTCGAACAACAACAATCTTGCATGGGTTCTTCTACACGAAAATTAGACCCGCAATGCCTTACCCCTTTGGGTGGCGGTAGTGTGCTAGCGCGGCCTCAAACCAAGAAAGGGTACCCGCATGTGCACCTCTGCCCCCTAAAATCTTTTTGTAATACAAGCTAGTTTAATTACAAAAGTTAATAAAAGTTATTGTTATATGTTTCGTATCAATAATCAAAATTTTTAATTTTTCAAAGAAAGCTATAATAAGTTGTGATAAAGTTGTATAAAAATAAAGTTATATCAACCCTATATTAATTATCACTTTTCTTTCTTACACACATAAAACTATTCAACTTTTTACCATTTCTAATACAAAAGGTACAAAATAATATTCACTAAGTTTAAATAGTTTACTTTAAATTATTTATACTTGTCGACATTCATTGGTTTTCTTCCCTTCTTCCACCTTTCTTCATTTCCACCGTTCTTCATTTCTACCTATTTCTAAGTAAATTTTTCTTCCGTTTCTTTTCTACCTATTTCTAAGTATAATTTTTCTTCCGTTTCTTTATCATACTTTGTTTTGTTTTTCATTATAACGATATTCATCATTTATTCTATATCCTCAAACAATACTCTTTAAGATTTTTGATTAATTGATTATATAACATCTCAATCGTCGAACATTATTATTACGATATGTTTTAGTTTCTATATAAATTGATTTTTGTTACTTACTTTGTATAATATAACATTTTAACATTTACTTGTATATAACCTGTATATATTAGTTTAACTTATTTTTTATATGAATAAAATGTTATTATTAACTTATGTTTAGAATTAATTACACATACGGTTTATGTGGTTTACCTAAATTGTGTATACGATTACAGACTCCCGTAATATGCGGGTCCTCAATACCAGTTTTATAAAAAGATATAAGTTTAATTAATTAAAATATTCAAGATAAGTTGTGATAAAAGTGGTATAAAAAAAGAAAAGTGAAATAAATAAATGATGTAATGTAAATTACATATGTTTCCGTGTATAGTTTGTATTATATTTTGAGTCGTTTTGTGTCGTTTTACCATTGGTTTTGTATTTTATCGAGTCTTATGTGTTTTCTAGGGTTTCAGAGGAGAAAAAAAGCTGAAAACGAGTTAATACGGAAGAAAGTGAGATTCTGGACGAGTCGTATGTGATCGGGAGGATCGCAGGAATGAGAAATGAGGAAAAGTGCCTTGTCGCGTCGCGTGACAAGGAGAGGAACACTCATCGCGTGACGCAACGAGCTAAAGTCAACAACTCAACCAACCCGAGCTCGCATCACCCGAGCATGGAAGAAGTATCCGTCGGGTGCGCATTGCTGTTAGGGTTTGGGTTTTATTAGGAAATGTTATAAATACGAGTTTATATCTTTAAAATCACAACTTGGAAAACCGTTGATGAATTTGAGCTTGAAGAAGGTGATTTTGGAGCAAGGAAACATAAAGGTGAAGACTTTAGGCGTTCGGATCGAGGATTGCTTGGTTTTACAATCGGGTTCCTTCATTTCTTAGCTTATTATCTTTCAACCATGTTTCTACTAGTTGAGTTAGACATTGTTCTTGTTTTTAAGACTATGTTAGGCTAGATTTCTTATCGCTACCAAGGTCGTATGATGAATACACTTGTTTGATTTCAATTTTTTTCGGTTTTGGAGATGTTATGTGGATTTGATTAATAAAGTATACAACTTTAGTTTCAATGTTCTAATGTATATGCATGCTTAATCTTGTTAAAATCATTATCATATGTTTCACTTGCGTTCTTGTCGACGTCTTCTATGTATGAATGCTTGTTAGGTCGTGGGTTGTGTGTTAGCGACTAGTTTACGGTTAATGGTATACGATTTCCCGTAGAAACTGTGATTAGGAGTTTGAATAGGATTGAGTGTTCACGGTCTCTGTCTGCTAACTGAGTTAGATTATAAACCTTAGTTTCTCTAGATTTTCACGCTGTGAGATAGTGTGATATCCCACATCGGTTGTGAAGGGGAACAAAGGCTTCCTTATATGGGGCTAGATACCTTCACCATCTGTGAGTACCAAAACAGATTCGGATCACACGGTTTGATTGTTAACACCCAAACAACTATAGTAGTTGTTTGAATGTATAGAAGTTAAGAAAATCAATAGATGAAGATGAAGATTCCTGTTTTGGATGCAACAACAAGTATTGTATATGTAATCCCAATTGATACTCACACTAAAAGCACCTGGATATTCGGATTTAGCATAAGAAAAATAATCACAACACAAGGAATCACCAAAACTTGTCCAAGAACCTTGGACTAGGGTTTCCATTCATCTAATATATATACTACAGACACCCAGCGTATTTATTAAATACGTTGGGTACATAAATACCTCGTCACAAGGACAAGTTCCATGTAATTACATTTTCAGCCCTGAACTTTCTAGAATGTACTAATCTATTGCTAAACAATCCAAAACCTAATAACCTAAGTACCAACGATCTCAAAAGTTCTAACAATATCCCCCTAGATTGTTGCGTACTTGTTTATTCTTCAATCTTGAGCTTTGGTTTCTGGATTTGATGCAGCTTGATCGGCAGTCAGTTCAGGCGGTGCTTCAGTTTGGTTGACAACAACTTCACTTGATTTTGAGTCCTCCATAATGACTTCATATGTGGATGAAGTCGGAGGTGGTGGGATAACTTGAACATCAGATTCTGGTGATGGATCTTTTGGTTGAGGATAGGAGGATTACGGCTCCACAGACTTTTCAGCAGCTTTCTTCTTTCTTGATTCAGCATTTCCTTTGGTGTGTCGATTCTGAGCATGATCTCCATCATTTCTTTCTTCCTATCTCTTACTTGTTTGACAGCTCGCTAAAAGAGCATGCCTTCCTCCAGATACTCGTTTCCTGCGCCAGCGTGTATCTTGTGCCCATAAAGAGTATTCAGGTTAGATAGGCAGAACATGAACACGTCCATTGGATCCAGAATGCGAATATCTTCGTTTGAGTTAGATCTGATGACTGCTTCACCTGTTTTACCGTCATAGAACCTTTTCTTGAAGTTGGTGAGCGTCACAGGTTGTTCTGGAGGAAGTTTCATCCTGGTGACCACTTTGGCTGGATTGATTACCCAAGTAACTTTGCATTTTCCAGTAACCGGGTCTTTCATTGTTTTTGATACACGTCTCCTCGGGCATTGAGGTTTGAAGACAGTGAATCCACGAGCGCATTCCTGAGATTTAGTCTTTCATAGTCTCCACCGATGCTACTGTTGGAGGGATTTATCATATCATGCTTGCTTAATTCCCGGATATCCATGCAGGTAGACATTGCATGTCATTTCCATTTCGAAAATACTGGATTATGCCTCCTCTTTACTTCACAACAAACCACCCAGTTTGATTGCAGTACTTACAACTGATGATTCGGTCCGTGGCCTCTGTTTTCTCAACCGTTATTACTTGGTAGAAATCTGGCATTTTTGCTCTTTCCTTCTTGAACCACTTAGGGTGCTGAGGCGCAATCTCTTCCCCTCCATTGGTTTCATACATCAGAGCATCCTCCAAACCCCACTCGAGGAATTTTTCTGGTATTTCAATCATGTCAACCTCTTCTTTTTCGCTATCTTCACCAACACTTACATCAACAGCAGAATCGAGTCGTTTCTTCTTCTTTTCTGCTATCTCAGCCTTGCGTTTCTCTTCTCTTTCTCTGAAACTATCAAAATTAAAGATGTCTTCACTTGTGCATTTTGGTTCTTGATTGGCTAAAGTGTACAGATCCTGCACCAGCTCATGCAATTTCTCCATCCCCTCTTGTTGAAACTTTATAAACTCTGTTTTCTTGGACATATAGTGTGTAGTTCTTTGTTTTTCTTTCTTTGTTCCTTTAGCTTTTCTCTGAGCAGGTTTGTATCATTGACTTGGTTTTTCAAGAGACAAAACTCCTTAGCAGAAAACTTCCCGATTTCTTTAGATAGACGATCGTAGAGTTCTTGGAATGGATGGGGTCTTGCTGGAGCTTGAAGTGGAGGTACTTGAGTGGTTGAAGTTGGCTTTGGTGGAGCATCTTTGGAAGATCCCTCTCTAGTTTTTCTTTTCTTGTGTGCATGGGATTTGCTTGGAGTACCTTCTGTAGGATCAGTAACTAGACTTTTAACAAACAGATCCATTTGCTCCTGCTTTGACGTCACCATAATAGGTGTCTCTGACTCAGTCATTTATCTCCGTTTTAGCCTTCTTTCTCTTTTCTCGGCTTCTCTGACTCATGAATTGCTTGCATTTGTTCAATTGCTTCCTGAGTCAACCCAGCGCGAATGCTTTCACCCATAATTCACTTTGGGTTTAAGGAGTCTTTCTTACTTTTCTTTTTGGAGGATTCTCTTTCAACCACCTTCTTCCCCTTATCTTTTCTTTTGCGAACAAGCGATGCTTCCTCTTCAACTTCTTCCTCTTGCTTTTCAGCTGCCTGTTTTTCTTGTCTTTCTCGGGCTTGCCTTACACCCTCTCGGTATTTGTTATATGCAGCAAGAACAATTGGAAGTCTTTCTTCTCTGTACATCCAGTTGTGTAGCATGACCCACTGCTTTATCATTAACTCAGTGAATTGCCTTCCTTTAGGTAGCTGAAACCGGTACACATTTCCGTCACGAGGTAGGCTCTGGTGATGATCGTTTATAAGAAGTTGCACAAATCTTGGATACATGGCCCATGCTCCTCTGTTTACATTGTCAACCATGTAGTAGAAGATTAGGCCAGAGATGTTGAATGGCTGGTTGGTACAAAGGTTAAGCATTGCCGCTGGCCATTCCAGATTGAGGCCGTCGTATCCACCTTTTCTGTGGCAGATGCTCATACAGAATGTGTGCAAAATGAATATCCAATCTTTTGTCAGGCCGGTCTTCTTTATCTCATTCTTTCCTCGAAAATCACCAACATAATTCATTCCACGGAATCCTTCTAGCCCGAATTTTTGCTTAGCTTCATTGGATCTCTTGAATCATCTCCTAGACTGAGAACCTTTCATATTCGTTCTTCCGTCACCTTTATTTCTTTGTTTCGTACCGTTGCTGTGATCGGATTGACTTGATTTATCGATTTCACTTTTGCTGTTCTCCAAAATTCTGCAATGTGAATGTAGTAGATCTTCGGATTTGCTTGAACAGTGTAACTAATCTTGCTTATGGACAACCATTCCATTACATCTTCAAAGTCGGGCTCTGGAGGGACTAGTGTAATGGGCTGATTGTGCTTTCTCGTTCCATGCTAGATCATCTATTGAGCCATTCTGAGACATGGAAACGGGTCAAGTGAGATCCAGGTTAAGAAACATAACTGTTAGTTAATTAAGAGATATACAGGGTATTAATAAAATGTAAAAGCAAACTATATATATAACATATTTAAAAGATATTTACACAATATTAAGTGTATATATATAGATTAATTTAAAATTAAAAAATAAATCCGCTGACATTTTCGATGGTAACTACGCTGGTAACAGGTCATTTACACTGATAAGGAGTTAACTACGCGGATAAAGGATGTTATTTACACCGGTTAAAGCGTATTTACGCTGACACTTTGATTGAGTTATAGTTAAATACGTTGATGTAAAGTCGCGTATTTGAGTCCAGTTTCGAGACAATCAGTCAGCGTAGAAGTTCATCTCCGCTAAGTGACCAGTGTATTACTCAAATACGCCGGTTGCTCGAACTCCCGTTCAAGACTTAAGTACGCAACAACTTTGATCTTCTCAAATGCACTGTATTCAGCTTAATTACGGCATATTCAAGTTAAATCCGCTATTTTCACGGGTTGCTTCATAAACCCTTTCAAAACCCGATTAAAATAATGTATTCCTATAAATCGTTCTAGGCATGATTGTTTCCAATGACTCATCGACCACACCTCAAAATCAATTCGACTAACATACCGTAATGTATTTTGAACAATATCAAACCCGGTTCTAAGTCTTTGAATAATGAGGTTTTGAAAATGAAGATGATGATGATGATTTTTATGAGATAAAATTGTTTCAAATTAAAAAAACATTCGTATATATATATACAAAATATCTGGCAGTGTGTTTAATAAATACGTTGGCAGATAAATACGCTGCCCCTGTG
This sequence comes from Scalesia atractyloides, assembly GCA_947069175.1. Lineage (NCBI taxonomy): Eukaryota > Viridiplantae > Streptophyta > Magnoliopsida > Asterales > Asteraceae > Scalesia > Scalesia atractyloides. The sequence goes on from CAMTDV010000025.1 coordinate 60,457,924, forward strand.
GTTTAGGAAGGATTCTTCAAAGATAAGAAACCTAAACCAAATACGCTCGAAAATCTTAAACTTTCTCGAAAAACGTGCCCTTTTTAGCTAAAAATAGTGCAAAAACCGAAAATAAGGATAAGAAAATAAAAAATTTGCAATTTGGACACCGAAATTCATTTTCGAACTGAGGGACCTCCTTTTTCGCAACATTCTTTTGTTTAAAAGTCCATGACATCCCTGCAAAAGATCATACTGGGAACACTTGTCAGTTTGTTATTTTAAAATTTTAAGTAATCAAGGCACAAGAAAAAATGTCAGCATGTTTGTCCTCTTAAATCCATGCATCCTTCTTTCAACGTGCTTTCGGTTAGCGTTTTATCATGTTGTGGTAATATTGACAAGAATTACGATGGCCCCCACTCAAGATAGATGGTTAGAATATTATGCCCGTGAGTCCCACGTCAGGACACCCCCCCCCCCCGCGATCAAGGTATTCACAAAGCTTCATCATAACTGGTGGGTATATTGAATTCATTCGTTTAAAAGATACAAGATCAGCGCATTGGTGAACAGGTATTCACGAACGTACAGTCAAAGCGACCAATGTTATCCTGACCAGGGTTAGGCGGATACCTCAGTGCAGTACGATTTCTTTTGATTGGCTAGTTTGGTTGAGCTTTTTCAATATTAGGGATTTTGGCCTCTTTGGCTCTTTTGAAAAGATATCATAATCGTGTCTAGGTTTGCATATATCTGGATGCAACAGAAGAGCAACTATGATATCCCTGAATGATGAATCAATATAAAGACCCGAAATTTCAGAATTTGGCAATCTATCAACGCAAGATTAAGACCATTAACCAATATACCGCAACATGTTACCCACAGGCAACACAATATTGTGGGTTTCCAGAACTCTTGTGTAAGCATTATGTTTTGTCGCCTAATCGCAATTTACTCGTTGGTATTGCTGAATCTACTTACACATCGTTGCTTGGCAGCCCGATTTATTTGCAATGCGTCTCGTTTTTCTTTTCTTTTCTGATTCAACAAAAGACACAGTGTTAGTAGTTTTCTATCAGTTCTTTAATAACATGTGTCAAACAGGAGATCAAAGTATTTTTTGGATGTCTTCCCCCCCTAAAATTTTATTTTCAAATGCCCATTGCTTGAAAATGAAATTTTAATAGAAAATCTTTTTGGTGGGCACGATTTTAAGATACTCGTTTATTTTTTGATGGGCACTTTTTTTTTCTTTAATAAAATATAGAGTATGTACAACCGGTTATGACAATAAAGCTCATTTCCACTCAAGGAAATTGATCATTTCCAACCAGGTTACCAACTGGTTGAAACGAGTTTTGTCGAATGCTTTCGTGAAGATATAGGCTTTCTGTTGCGTAGTATCCACTAGCACCACTTGAATGTATCCTTTCTTGTACGCATCTCGAATTGCGTGAATGCAAATCTCGATGTGTTTGGTTCTCGAGTGATGAATTGGATTCTTCATAATTCCCAGACACGCTTCATTGTCGATGAATATAGGAGTCTTCATGATGTTGATTCCATAATCCAGCAACTGGTTTTGTATCCGGAGAACTTGTGAACAACAACTGTAGGCCGCCGTGTATTCAGCTTGAGCAGTAGAGGTGGAAACTGTCGTCTGCTTTTTGCTTTGCCATGATATGAGACGATTTCCCAAGAATTGGCAACCTCCTGAGACTGATTTTTGATCAACTTTACAGCCTGCATGGTCACTGTCAGAATAAGAAAATAAATCAAAATTACTATCTTTATGATACCAAAGTTAATCTTGGGTGTTTCTTTCAGATAGTGAAAGATTCGCTTGACAGTAGTCTCGTGAGATTATTTGGGATTCGTCTAAAAACGAGCGCAGATGCAGACAACCCACATAATGTAAGGCCTACTTGCGGTTAGATACATCAATGAGCCTATCATAGAGCGATAGAAAAATTTGTTCACCGGGTTTTCATTAAAGGTCAAGAGTGAGCTGAGTTTGAGATGCAAACGGTGTACTTGCAGTTTTACAATCATTCATATTGTATTTAGCAAGAATATTAGTGATGCATTTTTCTTGATGAATGAGAATTCCATCTTCTTGTTGCTTCACCTCCAATCCTAAGAAAAATGTGAGCTCGCCCATCATGCTCATTTTGAACTTTGCTTGCATAACCTTCTCGAACTCCTTGCACAACGCTTCATCCGTTGACCTAAGTATGATGTCGTCTACGTAAATCTGAACCAGCATCACATTGTGTCCGATCCTTTTTGTAAAGAGAGTCATGTCGATTCTTTCTCTAGTGTATCCACATTCCAGAATTTATGTTGACAAAGTCTCATACCAGGCACGAGGAGCTTGGTGAAGACCATAGAGATCTTTGTCAAGCTTGTAGTATCGTTTAGGGAAGTGTGGATCTTCAAATCCAGTAGGCTGACAAACATAGACTTCTTCTTTTACTTTGCCATACAGAAACACACTCTTCACGTCCATCTGATATACTTTGAAGTTTTTGTAAGCATATGCCAAGAATATTCTAATAGCTTTCAAACGTGCTACCGGTGCAAAAACTTCTTCATAATCAATTCCTTCCTCCTGTCAGAATCGTTGAACTACCAATCTTGCCTTGCTCTTGATGACCACACCACGATCGTCCATTTTGTTTCGAAATGCCCATTTAGTCCCGATAGGAAACTTTCCTTCTAGAAAATCAACCAGTTCCCATACTTTGAGCTTGAGAAACTGAGATAATTCTTTCTGCATCGCCTGCGCCCAGCTTGAGTCTTGAATGGCTTCTTCAATGTCACTAGGTACGGTTTGCCCACGGGTTCGTACACCATCTTCCACTGGACCTATCACATTTTCGAGGGGATGATTTCAATTGGTCTTATAACCTGCTTTGGTATGGGTTGCAATTTGTTGAGGTATATTGGTGATATGTTCATCAACATATATGATTGGAGGTCCGTCGCTTGATTTGGTTCATCCACATTCGTCTAAGAAGAGGAAGCATCATTTGCATGTGCATTCTCATCCGAAGTGTCACCACTTACTTCTTCGACGGGAAGGATTGGATCGGCTGAAACTGGAGTGAAATCAGTTGTGAAAGGAGTGAAACCAATGTCTGACGGATCAAACAAGGGTTCAATTGGAGGGGTTTCTGCAGGTTCAGTTTCGGGAAAGGGGTTTGGGAATATCAAAGGTATTGAAGACAACATCTACTCATAAAACCAATCGGGAGAACTACCGGTGTTGGTATAGTTTCCTTCTTGAAAATCGACATAGTATGATTCAAGCACCATCTTGGTTCGTTTGTTGTAGACTCTATAAGCCTTTTGAGTAGATGAATATCCCATGAAGTAACACACATCTCCGACTGCTTCAAACTTGATAAGATTGTCTTCAGTGTTGAGAAGAGTACACGACCATCCGAATGGTCTGAAGAAATCTATGAAAGGCTTTCATATGAAAAGAAGTTCATAAGCAGTTTTTTCGTGAGGTTTGACAATGAGAACTCAATTCAAAACGTAGCATGTTGTGTTGACTGCTTCTGCCCAGAAGATGATGGGTAGCTTGGAGTCTACCAGCATAGTTCGAACATCTTTAATCAGTGTTCCTATTCTTTCGTTCTACCATGCCGTTTTGCTGAGGAGTTCTAGCTGCACTGTACTGAAGTCGAATTACTTTTTCTTCACAGAAAGAGATAAATGTCTGATTCTTGAATTTAGAACCATTATCACTTCTGACAGATTTGACCCTCAGTTTGATGACATTCTCAATTATAGGAATGAAAGTCTGAAGAATGGATGCAGTTTCACTTTTGGCTTCAAGAAAGTAAACCCATGAAAAACGAGAAAAATTATCTGTAATCACCAAGCAAGAAGATCTTTTAGCTAAACTTTTAACACTAATAGGACCGAAAAGATCCATGTGCAGCAATTGCAATGGTGCTGTTATTGTATTCACTGCTTTGGACTTATGTGGCTTTTTGTGTTGGTTGCCTTGGGCGCATGCGATACATTTTTCTGAAAAAGGAAGTTCTTTTATCGGTAACCTCTCACCAAGTTTAATTTTGAATTTTATTCATATTTTTAAAGTTCACAGGCCCCATTCGCCCGTGCCAAAGCAGTGATTCCGATTCTGACGCTTTGGAGATTAAACACGTCATCTGCTCATTGGATTTGGCATTTTTCATATTAAGGACGTAGGTGTTGTTTTGTCGTTGAGCTGTGAGCATAATCATCTCGGCTGGAACTGAGTATTTGGGCTTGAGAAAAAGACATTCCACGCCGTTGAACAGAATAGATATTCCTTTGTCACAAACTTGTGATACAGTCATGAGATTGTAACACAATTCTGGTACGTAGTTGACGTTCTCCAACATGAGTGCCTCAGAAACTATGTCACCCATTCCAACAATCTTTCCTCCCTTTTCATCTCCGGCAAACGATACAAAGTCGTCGTCGATAGTTCGGAAGTTCTTCAATAGTTCATTTAATCCGGTCATATGCCTTGAGTATCCACTATCCACGTGCCAGATGTACTCCATGAGCATTCGAAACCATTTTTGCAGCTTATTCTAATATACAGGTTAGTTAGATTTCGAAACCCAGATTTGTTTTAATTTTAATCTATCATGATTTTGAACTAGAATATCCTCTTTTCTTTTCCAAAAACATGTTGTATTAACCAGGTTTTTGACAGATTTCTTAAAGTTATCAAATTGCTCTGTGAAACTTTTGACAAAATCTTGTTTAGGTATAGAAAATTTCTTGCTTTTGCAATGTTTCGGCGTATGTCCTAAACGACCAAAGCGAAAGCAACATCTGCAATTTGCTCTTTTCTTTTTGTAAGATGACGCGTGAGAAGATGATGTATGTGATGAGAGTCTTGAGCTGCTTGAAGTGTCGTCTAATGATGTAGTGCAACTTGAGCTCTTGACTTTTTTCATTTTCTTGTCAATTCGGCTTTCATCTTCTGAGCAGTCTCCTTCATTGTCGGAGTCTGATGAAAGATCCGATTCTTGCTCTTTGCTTGATTTATCTAAGCTTCGATGATCAAATGAGCTGAAATCTTTCTTTGACATCTTCTAAAGATGCAGTGATTGAGTCCTAGCTGCTGTTGTCTTCATCAGTTTCCGTTTCTATTTCTGACTTACGTGTGTGAGATGGAACAAATTCCTGGAATTTCCTGCCGAGTTAGAATAGCTGACATTCCCAACATCTGTTTGGTCTTAAATTCACTGGAACAACCCTTAGGCAGGTTTATCACCATCAACTATTACAGTCATCCGAATAAAACTGTTTGTCTTATTACACTTCCAGGTGGAACATTAACAGTAGAATAACGTCGCTCGAATATATAATCCCTATTTTTTATCCTCCACACATCATCCTCAATGCACACATCTTCTTTACGCTCAAACATACATCTGCATAACTTTTGAAATGTAGAATTCTTTCCATTTTTCATTAAGACATTTGAGTCGAAATATCATTTTTAGTCAATAAATTGCATTTTCAGATAGAGTGGCATTACATATTTTTCTATGTGAGAGAAAAGTATTTTTTACTTCCGTTCTCAAGCTTGTCCTTGTACTCCGATCCCATATGTCGGTCGTTGGCAATTTTCAATGTCAACAAGTGCCTTTTTACCGATGTTCCATTCATCAATCATGATTTGCAATCTATTGTTTGCATTTTGAGATTTTTCTAATTTTTCAGTTAAATCATTTATAATAAATATTTTCTGAAAACGAACTCTTTCAAAGTTTGCATTTCAGCTAAAGTTGAGTTCAACTTTCTCTTATATGCTGCTTCATTTTGTTTCAGTTCTTTATTAAATTACAAAACCTTTTCTTTTCTCTAATCAGGTTATGGTTGAGAGATTTATAATGTGCCATGACGTTCACACACACATGGTTGGAGCACAATTTTACTTTAAATTCATATGGTATGCTGTTTACAAAATCCTTATCCTCTTTCTCCTTTGCTTCGGGTTTCTCAGCTTCTATCTTTCCCTTGTCTACTTTTGATTTAGTAGGAGTAACTATGCTCTTCAAACCCTTAACAACAGCTTTGTCACCCTTAGGAATTCTCGCAACTTGTTTCCTTAGGAAACTGGATGAAGATGAAGCAAATCCGACAGAGACTTTAGCTATAAGAGCCTTGTTAATTTCCTCCTTAGCTTCAGTAATCTCTTCCGCCCAATCATAATCTGCATTACTTTTAGAAATGTTAGAATTCTTTTCATTTTCATTAGAGACATTTTGAGCGAAAGTATCATTTTTATCAATTAAATCATTTTCAGGATGAGGAGGTGGCATGGGTACATATTTTTGCTATGTGGAGGAGAAAAGATTTTCTTTCGTTTCCAAGCTTGTCCTTGTACCCGATCCCATATGTCGGTCGTTGGCAATTTTCAATGTCAAAAAGTGCCTTTTTACCGATGTTCCATTCATCAATCATGATTTGCAATCTATAGTTTTCATTTTGAGATTTTTCTAATTTTTCAGTTAAATCATTTATAATAAATATTTTCTGAAAACGAACTCTTTCAAAGTTTGCATTTCAGCTAAAGTTGAGTTCAATTTTCTCTTATATGCTGCTTCATTTTGTTTCAGTTCTTTATTAAATTACAAAACCTTTTCTTTTCTCTAATCAGATTATGGTTGAGAGATTTATAATGTGCCATGACGTTCACACATGGTTGGAGCACAATTTTACTTTAAATTCATATGGTATGCTGTTTACCAAATCCTTATCCTCTTTCTCCTTTGCTTCGGGTTTCTCAGCTTCTATCTTTCCCTTGTCTACTTTTGATTTAGTAGGAGTAACTATGCTCTTCAAACCCTTAACAACAGCTTTGTCACCCTTAGGAATTCCCGCAACTTGTTTCCTTAGGAAACTGGATGAAGATGAAGCAAATCCGACAGAGACTTTAGCTATAAGAGCCTTGTTAATTTCCTCCTTAGCTTCAGTAATCTCTTCCGCCCAATCATAATCTTCTACAACCAAAGCTTTTGGCGTATTATTAGCAGCGATCGTTTCCTTCAATGGCGATTGGCCTTTTGGCTGGGGCAATCTCAGTATTTTCGTTCTTCAGCAGAGGGCATTCTCTCTTGAAGTGACCCAAGTTCTTGATGTTGTAGCAGCATAGCTTTGACTTGTCGAAACCGGCCTTTCCTAGTGACAACCTTTTTACCGTCTTATCTTGAAATTTCTTCAGCCATAAGGTAATGATGGTCATCTGCCACTTTAGATCCATTTCCTCCATATCATCTGGATCAACTTGGTACATATCTTCAGCTGAATGAAAGTCCCGTTTCAGTTCACCCGACATGAGTGCCTCATAACTGCTCAGGAATATGTTAAATAATGCAACTTATTCGGTAGAGATCTTTAGTGCTTGAGCATCACCAACCACAAAAGCTTTCTCATTGGACTGTGGACCTTTTGCAAAGCTTGCGGAAGCATTAATGTAGGATGCATTAACACTTTGTGAGCTTGAACCACCGGAGGAAGTAGGAGCAAGAAATGCCATGTTCTTGGGCATAATGACAACAGCTGATTGAGCAGACTTTTGAGAGTATCATGTCTGATTTATCTCTCTTTTGATCACTTCCATTTCAAAAGCCTTTAGAGTGTTGATCAGATCCGAAAGAGTAACTGGAGTTGTACTGGTTAGGAAGGTTCGTTTGATCATCATGCATTGTAAGCTCCATTCTTTTGGAAGAGAATCCAAGAGCTTCTTGATTGAAGCATAGTTGGCAACGGGATTTCCAACTTTCTTCATTTTCGTTAACACATTCAGAAAGCGACTAATGTGTTCTAATAAACTTTCATCTCGAACACTTCCAAACATATCATATTCCTTCTACACCATGTCTCTCTTGTTATCCATAAGTTCTTGGTTACCTTCATAGGGATCGATAAGTGCCAACCATAGTTCATGAGCTGATGTGTATTCCTCAAACAGATTGTTGTCTTCCTTTGACAGAGCCATTGTTAGAGCAGCGTGAGCCCGATGATCACGTTAGATGAGTGTCCTATCTTCCTCAGTGAAGGTTGAAGGATCTTCATTAACTGTACGAACATCATCGCGAATTACCATAGGAGCATGAGGTCCTACAATGACAGACAACCATTGAGTATAGTCAGTATACTCAAAGAATGATTTGATTCAACTCTTCCAGCTGCTGAAGTCTTCAGATCCTTTCAACTTAGGAGGCCTAGTTGCAGTTCCAGTTTCAAGTTCGGCTTGAGCGATTGGATTCAGTTGATTAAGTGACATATTGGTTTGATTTTAAGTTCAAATTACTGATCAGAGGTTAATTACGTTGGTTTTAAAGTTACTGTGTTCAAATGCTATGATGAAGATCAATTACGCTCGTAGACAATCCAGATCACTAGGCAAATCGCTGACTTTGACAACTACGCTGATGGTTCATAGATTCTTGGACCAGTGAAATTAGCTAAATCCACTGAAACACACAAAACAAACATGAGTTTGGCTAAATACGCCGATCAACGTGATAAGATCGCTGGGGATCTTTATCACTGACTTTGAAGTCACCTTCGAATAAGTACACTGACACTATTTCGCTGAGAATTAACAAATCCGCTGGTATATTGCCGGCGTATTTGTTAACTACGTGATCTTCAAACTAATTACGCTATATTCAAAATTATCTACGCTATCTTCAAGTTTAAATACGCCCAACAGGGTTTAAGTACAAAAAACCCTCTAATCACTCAAAAACGACTCAAAATCCATGTTTCTTTGTATCAAAATGACCCAAATGTTCACTAAAACATTGATTAACAACAACCCAATGATTAAACACACCAGATCAAGCCATTTTAAGTCTAAAAATTTGAAAAACCTTGAAACTTAGAAAACATTTGAAAAACCTTCAAAACTTGAAGAATCTTAATAAAAACTCAAACATTCAAGAGCACAAAGGCTCTGATTAGTTGTTTGAACAATAATAACAGTGGTTTGATTGTTAACATCCAAACAACTATAGGTTAGTTGTTTGAATGTATAGAAGTTAAAAAATCAATAGATGAGGATGAAGATTCTTGTTTTGGATGCAAAAACAAGTGTTGTATATGTAATACCAACTGATAATCACACTAAAAGCACCTGGATATTCGGATTTAGCTCAAGAACATTATTAACAACACAAGGAATCACCAAAACTTGTCCAAGAACCTTGGACTAGGTTTCCATTCATCTAATATATACTACAGACCACCCAGCGTATTTATTAAATACGCCGGGTACATAAATACGCCGCCACAAGGACAAGTTCCTTGTAATTACATTTTCAACCCCTGAACTTTCTCGAACGTACTAATCTATTTTCAAAACAATCTAAAACCTAATTAAACTAAGTACCAACGATCTCAAAAGTTCTAACACCATCATGACGTGTTTAAATCTGTGAGTCGATGGTGGTTCGTCCCGGCCAAAGTGGAAAATATCATGGTACGGTTATGCTGGGCTGTTACCATTGGTATCAGAGCCAGGGCCGGATCGGTGGTGTCAGGTCCCGCGAGGACACTGGACCCTTTAAGGGGGGTGGATTGTGATATCCCACATCGGTTGTGAAGGGGAACAAAGGCTTCCTTATATGGGGCTGGATACCTTCACCATCATGATGCGTTTTAAATGCATGAGGCGATGGTGCGGTTACGCTGGGCTGTTACAGGTAGAGTGTCTAAGGGTGCTTTATTAGTATATTAGGATAGCCTGTGAGGGAGTCCTATAAACTGATAGTTGAATAGCTTATTAGATTATCATAGGTGTCTTCTCGAGAAGAGTCAAGGGTCCTGTTTGGTTAATCTATAAGGTAGAATCTTAAGATCCTGGTTTCCACATTAGTTCCAAAACCGATAGAACATGTCATGCATGTGTAGGATTCAGATCTAGGTAGTGTCCTCTCATCACTTGATCACATCTCAATCTTAGTTCGTGTCTAGTTAGTTCTAGTTTATCTAGTTTAATTTAGTAGTTTGTTAGAAAATACCCCCAATCAACAAAACAATTAGTCGTGTCAGTCTAGTAATTAGTAGTCAAGTCTAGTAAACGTATTAGATAGTCTGTTCGATACTCGGACTTGCTTAAGTTGTACTACATTGACCGGTACACTTTCCGGCTGTGTGGTCTATGTTTTAGAGAGTGTTAGTTTATAAATTTAAAACTTAGGGTATCTAGTATAAGGTTAAAATTAGTTAGTTTTTAGTTGACCACTTTGAGCACATCAATAAAATAAAGGAAAATAAAGAGAATAAAAGATTAGTGAAAATTACATATTTCATCCTTTAATAAGTACGGGCAAAATAGTTATTTATAGAAAACTTACAGAAAAAGTTAGTGGAAAGGATAAAAAGAATACAAAAAAATCCAAACAAAGGATATACACTTGACGAAGACGAAGAAGATAATTTGCAATTTCATATATACTTAAAAGAACAAAATTTTTAAAGTAAAGTACAATTTCAGTCCCTTGGGTTTACTCAAAATCGCACATTCAACCCTCATTAGAAAAAAAACAGCCATTCCAGTCCTTGTGATTGTTAATTGGAATCAATCAAGTCCCTTACGTTACCCCCACGTTACAGAAGTGATGAAATGACCTAAATACCCCAGGGACCAAAAGTGCAATTGAGAAACTTCTTCTCATCTTCTTCATTCATGTTCCCCCAAATCTATATCTTCTTCTTCCTTATATGAACAACAGGGGTTTAAAATTCTTCAAATTCAACACCACATTCACAATGGCAAATAGAATTCTTCTCTTAATTTATAACTGAATTTATAATATCCTCAAACACTGATAGATCTAGTTTTACCTTCATACATACACCACAAGTAAGAATTCATATGAAATCTTCTAAAATAATTTTGTATCCATCCTTACCATACTCAGGGCTCTCATGATACACAAAAAGCGACCCGATTTGCACACCAGGAGGTGTTTCGGATGGATTTGATACCAAAACTGAATGAGGAATATGAGGTGAGATTGTTGGATTAGATCCAACAAGTGAAGATTTCATTAGGATAGGAAGATGACAGCTTGAACTCATTTGTGCTTCATTGATATAAACTTTTGATTTTGTGATGTGGGTGTATATCAAGTTGAGGTGATTAGGAGGATCAGGTGGTCGATTTGATTATGTGGAGTTCGTCGTAGGTGTGTAGATGTCTGGAGTTTGCTTTCTTGTTTGAGTTGATTCTTGTGGTTTTATATATGAATATAGACACAACACACAAGAGCTTTGCTGCAACTTTCAAGATTTTGATGAAGATGAGGCGTGGAGGCGATAGTAATACTAAGATCTGGATTTTGAAGATGGCATGTGGGCTTCACCACCAAATGGGTATTTCAAAAGGTGATGTTGTTTTGATGCTTTTACCAAATTCAGTACACTTACATATTTTTTTCTTGGGTTTTTTGTATCTTGGTGCAGTAGTGATCACCATGAATCCTCTTTGTACTGTCCCAGAGATTAAAAAACAAACCAGCCAATGCAATGTGAAACTTGATGATAATTATTGAGTAGATGATGATATGATGATCTTGAACAGGTGTATGCATAAATGAATATGAAGAGAAGAAGATGAATTGGGGATCTGGATGAATAATTATTGGTTATAACAATAGTAATAATACAAAAGACACAATGCCCTTCGAATTTAAATTGAAAAGACACCTATGCCTCCGGACAACTGACCACTGACTAACAGATTTTGGTAGGAGGGACTTGATTGATTCCAACTGACAACCACAGGGATTGAAATGGCCCTTTTCTTCAAGTGAGGGTTGTATGTTCGACTGGATGTAAACCCTACGGATTGGAATTGTACTTTACTCTAATTTATAATTTGCACATTTAATAATTAATAATACGCTATGCGAGCCTATCTGAATGCTAGTTTAGATGAGCTCGAGCTTTGTTGGGTCACACTTGTCGCATTATAAGACTATGTGTTACCGCAGCGCGGAGAGGGGCGTTGTTCTAGGCTACGTCGGACCAACACCGCCCAACACACCACCACACACCAGCGTTAGTGTGGGCGCAGGGCAGCAGTCAGAGGGCCAACCACGGCGTGAGGGCGGGTAAAAGAGCAGTTGGAATGCATTGGTTTTGGTGCAATTAGTATGAAAAATGATGAGTAAAACTTAAATTTGCTGGTTATTTCCCGGTGCAGCGACTGTACAAAAGATGAAAGCACAGTAGGAGTTAACATAAAATATGCGAAGAAGATAACCTAATATCATGTGATATGGGATTTTAAAAAAAAACAAAGCCTTGGCCCACTAATGTCTTTATAAACAACTTTAAGAATAGAAAATAATATTATAAAATAGTTTTTTTGTTTTATTTTATTTTTAACTGACGTATTTATCCTTCACATTAATTTATCGTTTATAAATTTTTAATAATAATGTTTCTGCTTTTCTTTTGGATATTTGAATAACATTTATATTATATATAGTATTTAAATAATACTTTCTTTTGAAAAAACAACATAAATAAACAATAGAGCAAAGTTCTATTTTGCTCATGTGATTTGATCCAGATATCTATTTTGCTCCAATAGTTTCAATTTGATTTTTTTGCTCCTTATGGTTTCTTAATTGGTTCAACGTTTACCCTTACACTCACACCCTTAAAATTAATTTTTGAGTAAAGTTCTATTTTGCTTCTTGTGGTTTGATCCATATTTCTATTTTGCTCCAATAGTTTCAATTTGATTTTTTTGCACCTTAAAATTATTTTTTAGAAGGGCAAACAAGTCTTTTGGGTAGGGTGTATGGTGTAGGTTTAAATTACTTAATTTTTCATAAACTCTAATTACATATACAATTTGTATACGTAAAAACGGGGTATACTCATTTACCTTAATCTAATTTCCTATTAAAATATGCAAATTTTAGTATGTAAATATTTTTATATGCATATTTAGCGCACAATATCCTGTTAAATAGATTTTTATGGTAAATGAGTAGCCATGTTCCTTTATCTAATTTCCTTTTAAGATATGCAAGTTTAAATATGTAAATCTTTTTATATGGCAAATCTATTTGATACAAATTTATATGACAATGTGTAGTTGGTACTAGTTGAAAATGTGATTGTACTCAAGAAAATATTTTTCACATTATAAAATCTAATAACATATAAAAGTTAATATTATGCATTAACATACAATAACTAATGTGTTTTTTTGGTGTATATGATTGTTTATCTAATTGTTTTATCCAAAATTTTGTATATGAATAAATAAAATCATATACACCAAAAAACAAATTAGTTATTGTATGTTAATGTATAACATTAACTGTTATTTGTTATTACATTTTATAATGTGAAAACTATTTTCTTGAGTACATGTCAACTTTTCAGCTAGTACCAACTACACATTGTCATATAAATTTGTATAAAATAGATTTGCCATATAAAAAGTATATAAAAAGATTTACATATTTAAGCTTGCATATGGTAAAAGGAAATTAGATAAAGGAAAATGGGTACTCATTTATCATAAAAATCTATTTAATAGGATATTTTCCATTAAATATGCGTATAAAAAATTTACATACTTAAATTTGCATATTTTAATATGAAATTAGATTAAGTTAAATGTGTATACCCCGTTTTTACGTATACAAATTGTATATGTAATTAGAGTTTATAAAATATTAACTAATCTAATTAAGTAATTTAAACCTACATCATACACCATACGCAAAAGACTTGTTTACCATTATAAAAAAATAATTTTAAGGTGTAAAAAAATCAAATTGAAACTATTGGAGCAAAATAGATATCTGGACCAAAGCACATGGAGCAAAATAGAATTCTATTCAAAAATTAATTTTAAAAGTGTGAGTGTAAAGGAAAAGATTGAACCAATTAAGAAACCACAATGAGCAAAAAAGTTAAATTAAAACTATTTTAGCAAAATAGATATTTGGACAAAAATAAAACTTTACTCTAAATAATAATAATAATAAATATCAAACAATGACTACTTAATCACCAACCAAGACCTCCTATTACATCCGTTTTGTGTATTTCTAAGTAAGAAAAAGATATGTTCATGTGTCGCCTACGACAACACTTTTTTATTTTTATTTAAACCCTCAACCAAGCCCGTCTAACAAATAACCTAAGTTTAAACTATCGAACACATGAATCATGATCAATCATCCACATGAAATCTACGGCCACAATTAAATTTATTATAAAAAAATATTAATAATCATTGTGCAGACAATAAAGCTCCTCATGTTGTTTACAAAACACATGATTCTCAGTATCTCATCACTTTTGACGTCAACCATTCACACACCCTGAAAACACACACATAAAACACTTGACAAATCTCAAGTCACACACATTGTATAAAACCAAGCGAAGCAGAAAGATGATGTCAACAACAACAGGGGCGGCGGAAGCAGGCGGAGGTGGTCGTCGGAAACCGTCGTGGAGGGAGAGAGAAAACAACCGGAGGAGAGAGAGACGGAGGAGAGCGATTGCAGCTAACATATATAACGGATTGAGAGCTCAGGGGAACTATGATCTGCCCAAACATTGTGATAATAATGTGGTGTTAAAGGCTCTGTGTAGAGAAGCTGGTTGGGTTGTGCTTCCTGATGGCACCACATTTCGTAAGGTAACTAACACTTCTTTTTATGATTGATTAAGGAATCAGCTGTTGCTTGCTTGGATCTCATCTGGGATAGGATTTTTAAAAGGTTTATTATTATTATTATTGCTTGCTGGAAATCTTAAATCTGTGATGTAGAATTTCTTCTTTTTAACTGTTGACTTTTGGGTGGATCAAAAGCTTGGACTTGCAGAAATTAATTTGTGCAAATGAATCAAGCGGTTTGGGTCTCTGGATCTGACAAAATCACATGATCAAATTCAAATTTTGTAATGCCGTGTCCGTTCACGGCAAACCGAAATGGCCGGTTTCCACAGTTTTACAATTTGATTTATCGGGTTTTAAAAAAGAAAAAAAAGATAATTGAAAAGAAACATAATTTTTATTATAACAAACTAATCACTTTGAGAAAAAGTCCGGCGGTTAGGTTTGTCGTTTCCAGAAACCATAGTTAGCAGTTGGCCTTATTTTTTTTTGAAATCGGCTGAACCAAACCACCCATAATCAGTAATATGAATTCCATCTGCAGGGTTGCAAGCCTCCTCCTTCCATTGACATCAGGAACATATCAACCAACACAACGCCATGCTCTTCCCAGAAATCGAGTCCAACGAATCATCGCTTCACCTTTTTTAATGATCCGGTTCCAACTTCGCTCCCTCGGCTTCGCATATCAAACAGTGCCCCTGTAACTCCACCAATCCCATCCCCAACATCAAAGACTCAACAAAACAACAACCTCATTTGGGAATCTTTAAACAGTCAAACAATGTCCTCACTAAACATACCAAATTTTATGATATCCTGTTCTGCACCCACAAGCCCAACAAGATACCAGCAGTTCAAACCCATGACCATACCCGAATGTGACGAGTCTGGCTGCTCCACCAATGAATCTTGCCAGTGGCTGAGGTTCCAAGACCATGGCCCTATGGCGATGAGCCCGACATTCCACCTGGTTAAACGGATGGGTCTGGAAATGTATACAGGTGATGTTGTTTTGGATAAAGGAAAGGCGGTAGAAGTTGGATTTGGGAATGGTGGGCTCAAGGCATGGGAAGGTGAAAGGATTCATGATATGGGATTGGATGATCTTGAGCTTACTCTTGGAAGTGGTAGTGCTAAGTGATGATGGTGTTCTTGAAGATGTAGTGATCTCGGAGATTAGAAATTTAGCATCCTGTTAATGTCTTCCTAATTTGTGTTAAAAGGGTGGAGATTTCAAGAATTTTGTTGTGATTTTGATATTTTTTTAAACCATTTTTCTTAATCGGAATGATAATTGAACCCGAACCTAATGAGTATACCCGAAACACTCGGGACAGGTAATGGGATGGGTATGAGACCGTGCATGGGACTAGTTTTAAAATATTTACGGGTATTCAAGTATGGGACGGATATGAGATTATGCAATATCCGATCCCATTATTCGAAAGCATACCAAACCTATTACCTAAAAACATTTAATTTTTATTTTTAACTTTTATTAGCCCTAATTTATGGGTTGTATGTTTAGTTCTTAATGAGGCTCTTAATGGTTCAGACCTCTTAGTGGTTCAGCGCTTAATGGTTCAGACTGTTTGTTTCAAGAGCAGATGTCTGAATGATTCAGACACTTGCCTTTGAATGATTAAGACCTTTTATTTGAATTGGTCAGACATTTGCCTTTGAACTGTGACAACCGGTAATTTCCGGGTTATAATTACGCGAATAACAAACATTAGGACGATAATAAATAGTGTTTAAGATGCAAATTAATTTAATTAGCTTTTTGTTATTCCTAGGAACGTCTATTTGAATCGTACGCCACCCGATGGTGATTTCGGTAATTTCGCGCATTTAAACGGCAACGAACTGACACCGAAAAAATACTGACAACATCAACAAATACGAGTTTCATACGTATATTTTATACACGTGAATTGGTTATGCTAAGTTATCATGCTTTCAAAACGTCACGAAACGCATATGTAAACGAAAAACGCGACTGTAGGAACGCACCGACAACGAAACGAAAGCGTCGGACTCGTGTATCACCTTCAAAACTGAAATAGTATGATATGATTAGCTTCGTAGTAAAATTTTAATATCCGCAGTCGAAATCGGATCGAAAAACGGATTAAAAACGATCATCGAAGCAATTTACGCGTTTTAACTCAACCGACGATCGTACGCGACTAATCTCGAATACCGACACTATTTTACATGTTTATGACCTCAAAATAATGTTATTCAACATTTTACGACACTCGGAACAAAAACGGGCCTTGAAAACGGGATCGGGCCGCACAAAAACATAAGGACCGGGCTTATGGGCCTTGGGCCCAACCCACCAAACCCTAGCTATTTAAACTAAAACACACACACACACCTTACACATACATTCAGCTTCTCTCTCCTACCCCTCTTCTCTCTCTCTCTCTAAACGGCAGGACTCCGGCCGGCGACGGTACGGCGGCTGACCAGCGTCCACGGTGGTCCGGCGAAGGCGGAGAAGGCGGCGACGGTGGTTTTTTGCGGCAGTTCAACGGTGTACCCCTCCCCCTAGATCTTACCACCTAAACTCATTTCCGGACACCGTTTTCCGTTTTGAGAAACGTTTGGGCAGATCTGAAGTACGACAGCCGCACACAATTAACAAAAAAGGGAATATTAATTATGGAACCCGCCCGTCTATCTGAGGTTTTCTTTTCTCCGGTAAGCTCTAGCCTCTTTATCCTCTTTTTTTCTCTTTCCTTTAGATTTGTTTAAATCTAATTTTTACCGGCAGGTTTTGGGTGGTGTTTCAGGTGACTTGACGGCAGAGGTGGGGGTTGATGTGGGGATGACGTGATGATGGGGATGATGGGACAGAGGTGGTGGTAACGGTAGTAGCGGAGGTGGTGGTGCGACTCAGAACTGTCGCCGGTGGCCCTGAGGCTGGCCGGCAGTGGTGGTGGCTGGCCGATGACGACCGTAAAGGTGGTGGTTATCAGTTTCGGGTTCGAGTTCGGTCAAAAGTAGTCCACATCAGTTTCGTTTCGGGTCTCAGTTCAAGTGCTAGTTTAAGTCAAGCTCGGTTTGCTCAACAACTCAGATTTTCGTGTTTCGGTTCGGTTCGGGTCAAAACCGGTCAACTTAGTCAACATCGGGTCAACTCAGTCAACCGAGTCAACTGGGTCAGATTTGGATTCGGTCAAGCAGTCAATGGGTTAGGTCAAGTTGCGGGTTCGGGTTAACAAGTCAAACTCAGTCAACACCGGGTCGACTCAGTCAACGCCGAGTCAACTCAGTCAAACACGGTCGACTCGGCCAACGTAAGTCAAACCTGGTCAATTGTTGGTCAACGCAGTCAACACGGTCAACGCAAGGCTCGGTAAAATTTAAACGATTCGAATTTTGTTATTTTGTTTTTAGATAGTATTAGTTAACGTGAACCAAGCTCGAACTATAGTATTCGTCAACCTTGCCAAAGTTACATAAATTATTGTTGACACTTTGATTGTTAATCGTCCAAAAATAGTTGAAATTCTGCCCGTTTTTCGTTAAAAATAAATATATATTTGTTTCAAAACCAACAGAAACGTATCATAATCCAAACTACTTTATAAAATAAATATATGCGTATATTCATTTTCGACGACTCTTTAGAAGTCGCAAAACAAGATTACAACATTTCATCGACTACGATTTGCAAGTTAACAAAACTCGGAAACTTTATAAAAATAAATATAGTTATTTTTATTTATTCCTATGTCTATGACTCGAAGATTTTATAAAATAAATATAATTATTTATATTTATTTATAACGCCTAAATGACATATGGTGTATTACCGAACGATTTCAACACATTATCATCTGCGTCGTTTCGATAACAAGCAAATGGAGCCGATCCTAACAAGCTACAACTAAATAACTATTTTCGATAATTGTCCACGAGACACGACGTTTATATTCATATACATTTACGCTACATATATATATATAGATGTGTATATATATATATGTATATATACATATATCTATAGATGTATATATATACGTATATATACATCTCTATATATACATATTTGTATATATACGTATATAATATACGTATTGTATATATACGTATATTATATATACGTATATGTATAAACTATATTATATATACTATATGTATATATACGTATATTATATATACGTATATAACTATATATATTATGTATGTATATATATATGCCTACATCTTATAAAACACCACGACGAGTCGTATTATTATCGGTCAACGTATATGATGACTATTCAGGAAACGCGTGAATACATTATATGAGCCCATAATGCGTACTATTTTTATACGAATATTTGATTACATACACGTACGACCATCCGAGACGACTAACACAATTTCATAAATATATTTATATTGATATATACTAAACCTCTCGAAACACTAAGTATTTCCAAGACTTAGTATGTATCCCGATTATAAATTGAATTAAACAATCATAGATTGATTATTTCAAATTAAGATAACGACACTATTATAGAATCGCATGGTTAACGATTCGGTAGAGCTCGATGACACGTAGTTTAGCTACGCCATTTTATTAGAAACTTATAAGTTATTCCATGATAGGAATGTAGCGAGTTACGTTCTTGGAACAACGTTATGGAATCACATAAACTAGCTTTGCACAAGGATATCGAGGTGAGTTCATAACCCCCACTTTTTACGGTTTTACATTTTTATAAATGTTTTCGAGGGCGGAAAGACATGCAAGTTTTGCAAAAGTACATAACATTTCGATGAACAAAAAGATTCATATTTCTAAACCATGTTGCTAAAGGATTTCAATTTAACTCAAATGGTTTATGAAAGGTTTATGCTCAACACGTGCATGAGTTTAATAAGGACGGGATTGTCCTAGTTACAATGGGACAAGATTGTCCCACATACAAATAAGAGGAGTGGTTGGTCCTACTTTTAGACTCAAACGGGATAGGCCCATTCTCACTTGTGCGAGGCACAAAGACTCTTTGAGTTCACGCCCCCTTTTTCTCTTAAATGTTTTCGGTTTATAACTCTCCGGGGGGGGGGGGGGGATACATGTTTTCGATGGTATGGTTTAGCTATGGAATGGAATACTAGATCATGTGAGGCAAGGGTATCTCTTAAGTGCCATTAATCTTTTATAAGACCGTGGAACAAGAATGGTATATCTATCTGGTGTAACGAGCCCCACTCATGGGTCCTTGTGTGGCCGCATATAGTGCTTCTGTTGTCCCAACCTGGTGGACCGGAGGAAATCATCTAGGGTTGAGTGCTTCCTTTGTCGTCACACATATTATTGTCTTAGCTACACATTAATGATCATCAAGTTCATTAACGCATTACATACCACATTTTTATATACGAACTCTCAAATGTTAATGATGTGTGAAATGTGTATATAAAAATCAAACAAGTTTTAAAAAGGAATCACAACCTAAATCACACACAATCGGCAAGTGCACCGGTCGCGGTGTAGTGTAGATATCAAGACCAAGTATCAATTTGTGGACACTATATGCGAACTCTAGATACTAAACCTCTATCGAATACAAAGTCAATATTTGACCCTCCGCTAGAGATGTATCAAACAAAAGATAAAGACGAAATGTGAAGTGCTAGAACGAACTGGCTCGACCTATCGATACCAAATCCTACGAGAATCAAGTAATGAAAGTATCTCTACCCCCAAAACCCTCAAAACGCAAAGCAAACCAAACCTTGATAACTGAAATCCTAGGAAACCTTAACCACGATGTAATAAACGAGCCCGAGCTATCGGTCACCCAATCTACCCACCAATGATTAGCTAATAACCCAGCTCACCTAAGTCGTCTCTCGAGTCATCAAATGAGGATGCAAGTTTTAGTTAATTGATTTTAATTATTAATCGAATTGGTCAATTTCTCAACTCAATATTCAAACCGAAAACCCTAAGATTAACTATTCAAAATAAACTCTAAGCCTAGGGGATATTTCTATGTGCCTAAACCGCTGAGTTCATCAATCAATAATCAAACAAAACACACCAACATGCAATGTCAAGATCAATTACAAGGAAAAGTTATGTAAATCACATCAAATAACCATAATCATGTCAAAATAGCATTACAGTAATCAAGTTCATCGAACCTAAGTAGTTTGTAACGTTTAGCTACTCATAATATTCATCAAAACAACTGAATGAAATACGAAAACAATTGAATTCATAGTTTCAATCGAAATAAAACCGAAAAACTAATGTTAAACGAACCCAAGATGCTCAAAACTCGAACCGGAAGCTCCCTAGACCTTCAAGCAGCTTCAAAGTGCTCCTTAATCGACCAAAACTGCTCCTATATCGTCTGAGTTGCATGATGTCAAACTCTAGACGGCAACATGGGTTTTATAACAATTTTTCGCGAAATACGACACGCTTACGGACCGTATGACTTAATGGCTTATGGTCCGTAAGCCTCAAAGTCAACGCACGCTTTTCACCGATTACGGACCGCAAGGATCTACCCCTTACGGTCCGTAAGGCTCCTAGGCAGAACTTTTTTATTTTTACTTCTCGTTTCCCGGCACGTCCTTCCGTGCTATCTTTGCTGCTCCGCTTTTCTTCGTTTTCATCGCATTACTAGCAGGTTATTCACCAAATCCTGCAAATTCACGAATCAAACGATTAAGTATCCAATCGCGGGAAAACCGTGTCTAAAACCTTCGAAATGTAGGGAATTCGATACGTAAAATGTGTATGATTTAAGACACATCAAACATCCCCACACTTAAACTTTTGCTTGTCCCTAAGCAAAGTCCTAAGCTACATGTCCAACTCACACACTTAAGAACAACGCAAGTCTCAAACAAGTTATAACATGAACTACGAAATCATCAAACACAGCAGTTTCACAAGACTTACAACGTTCAAAAGGTTGACGACTCCAAATATTTCAACAAAAACCGAGCCTACCTAATCAAGCTTTCTCACCTTCAAGCTACCAATCATGCATTGCCCATACCCCTCACAATATCACTGGACTCTCGGCTAAATATATATCGCAACATATCAAGTGAACTCTTGAAAACCAAACTATGAAGCAATACTACCATAAGCTTGTACGTTAATCAAATCTCCACCTAATTGTTAAGACTCGGCACAAATCAAGAGGGCCTTAAGGGTAGGCAAGGGCTAAAGGTGGGTTATTTTATTCAGAAATAATAGGCTAACATAGATAATCACACGATAAACCGGATAATCACAAAACTAAGACTCACAAACTTGGCCATATCGACCCCCAACTTTATTCTATTTATTTTTTCATTTTTCATCTCTCTCTCTCTTTTTTTCATTTTTTTTCATTTTTTTTCAAATATACTAAAAAGACAAAGTAACATAATCCGGCTATCAAGTCAACACGAGGTAACAAACGAATGTCTAGGCTCAAAGTGGTGTCTAAAAGGTAATGGCGAAACGGGTCAAACACAAAGGCTAAACACATAGGGTGATCCTAATGCCTCTATCATATCCATGCCAAATCCTAACCGAAGGTCTCAAACTGTATCAAAACGCACAAGTTCTAAAGTAATGCAACAAGTCGGTAAACAAAACATGAAACGAAAGTGGTGAACATATAAATACGAAACATATAAAGGCTCAAATCTCACTATCATGTGGTAAATACGGGCTACCGATATCGACAATGCATAACTAATCAACTCTCCGGCTCCATCCACTATCCTAGGCATCCCAAAACCTTTTACTTCCCAAAAACCGAATCAATCAACCTACTATCCCGCAACTTAAAGAAACATGTGCTCTCGACTCGTAAATCTGACAATTGAACTGCTTTTAACCTACGCTTTGAAAAGGTTTCTCGTTTTCTACGCGCTAAAGGGCCGGGACTCGCAAAACCATCTCTTTTTTTATATTTTTATTTTTTATGTAATATTTAATATTTACAAGAACTCTATTTACGGACTCATTTTACAAAAAAAGTTTATAAATTATTTACAAAATCCCCGATCCCCACACTTGAAAGACACATTGTCCCCAATGTGAACGAAAGGAATAAACAAATATACAAAATAATATAACAACAACAAATAGGAGAGGTGAAACTGAAACTCCCCTGATATGCTCGATGCACTGCTCGTATACAATCCAACCGCTCAAATCTATGCTACTCAGCAATCGAAATATGACCTGTATAATCAAACAGCACGGCTAGAAGCAATATATCAAACACAAACCATAATATACAATAGATAAATAAAAAGTGTACAGTGCAACAAAAGCCCAACCAGTTACCCTTACAAATTTCCCTGAATATATGTATCAAGTACAGACCATGATAGTAAAAACAAAAATAAGAGGAAAATACAAAGGTAACCCAAAATCCAGCCCTGATGGCTAACTACTGAAGTCCTGGTGCCGGCTGGGAGGGATGTGGAATGCGCTGCAGCATCGTCCTAATCTCGACCTGTGAGACTCTAACATCTGCCTGAGAATCCCTGATCTCCTCAACAACTTGCTCTAAATTGACCAACCTCTAAACCACTGACCTCTGTGCTCTAGATGCTCCAGGTACCCTAACCTGAGCCCTCTCCCTACCGCCATGCTGATGGCGTGGTGCAACAACCGGGGCATCCTCCTGTGCCTCTCCCTCAGCCACAGGGACTACCTGAACTACCCTCGGCTCACGAAATCTGGGTGGATCACCTGCAGCAAGCAACTGTGTCATCTGGCGCATATCACTAAGCCTAAACCTCGTCCTGGCTGGCTCCTCATGCAACCAAGCCGGTGGAAAATGTGCATAAACCCCTAAACTCTCTGCCAGCACGTTGACATACGAACCCATACAAATCCGCGAGTATGTGCCTCGCCCCCTGTCTCAATAAAATGCGTGCAACAAAAACACCACAAGATTAGCCTCCTGGCCTTGCACCATGGAATATAACGCGAATAAATCATGGTATGTCACTTTCTTGAGACTCATGTATCGAGAAAGGACGGTGCATGCGAGAATCCGATGAAGAAAACGAATAACTGGATCCCTGATCTGTGAGGCTGGGATCCCTGATGACCACGCACCATCTCCTATGGTGGACCAAAATGCTGCAAGCTGTGAGGTAGTGACACACTGTGGTTGCTCTGTATCTGCCCATCCCATTAAACTATCTGTAAAAACTGACTGCGTCGTCTCCTGCAACGTATATAAACGAGCACTAACGACGAACTGAGCTAAGGACAAGGTATGTGTCTGCCGTCCAAGGGCAAAGCTGACTGCAGCTGCATCGGTGAGACGAACGTGATGAAGGTAGAAGGTAGAATGGAACTCCAGTACTAGCTCATGATGAAACGCTCGTCTCTCGTCTAGTAACCTCCTCCAGCGAGGTGTGATCAAACCCTCTAGCCTAGCGCGTGCAGCCATACGCTCCATCAAATCCCAGTCAGTAACCCTAGCTCTCTGAAAACGCAAACCGAGATACCTCTGCAGGGCGCGTACTCATCTATGTCTGGTCGAAACTGTAATGTCGTATGCTCCTCCACCTGTGGGAGGTCAGCTGGTAATGGTGCTGGTGCTAGCTGATCTGGTAGATGCGCGTCCTCTGAGTAATGTATCACACGAGCAGGTCACTCGGGAGGTGGTTGCGGAGGTGGCGTGCGCTGTGACGGTGGTCGTCCTCTCTTGCGGGACGGCTGACCAGAAGAGGAAGCCATACCTGCACTCGTATACAAGAGTGAGACAAAACATACAAAAAAAAATACAAGATACCGCTCCAAACACGTTTTTCAAAACATATTTTATTATTTATTCATTTATTTTATTATTACTATTTCTTTTTTTATAAATAAATTAAAAACATATTTTTGGTGTGTTAAGAGCGGCGGTTGCGGTCGTATAGCATTTCGTTCGCGCCGCAACGACAAGACATACAACAATCACACAAAATTTCGGCATGCCTCCAGCGCATATACATGAATCGACCATCCCCGCTCGAATGGAGATTGAGTACGAGCGAAGAGATCTAGACCTGCAAATAACGTGATACACATCGACACTAAAAAATTATAAAGTCAAAGCTCACTATTAACGTGTCAAGGCATTCGAAATTTTATTCAACATGCTTACGACTCCACTTTACATAATACTGCAACAACAACAACAAAATCTAAACTACGACTCGATACTAAATATTACAACATCATAAAACTCGTGACATTCAATATATAACCTTTCAAATCGAGTCGACACGAGAGTATTAACAAGAATCCTAACGAAAATAAATAACGACTATAATCGATCCTAAAAAGAAATTACACAAACACAACATAAACTTGAGTATACATGACGCTGAACTACGACTCGCTAAAGTTCTAACTTTTAACATACTCTACAATACTATAGCATAATACGAACCATACACGACGTACGATATGTATAGCCATTCAAATCTAAATATCTACCAAACATGATTCGCCAGTCTCACGCATATGACATTAACTAAAACCGACATAATGGACACCGCCTAGGACTCAAAACATATATGCTATCCTCGACTAAACCCAAAACACAGAAAAGCTGAACTAGAAAAAGTTATTGGACTAACCTGTTTGTCGACTGAGAGATGCAACTGATCGGACACCGGGGTTGTTCGGCGGCGAGCTATGACGGCAGGAGTTGGTCTCAGGTGGTAGTGTGAGTGGTGGTGGCCGGCGAGGGTGAAGAAGGTGGTGGTGGTGCGGTGGCCGGCGAGGAGTGGGTCAATGGTGGTGTGACGGCGAGTGGCGGAGTAAGGATGATGGTGATGGTGGAAGGGGACGGTGGTTGAGAGGTGAGAGGCGGTGGTGATGTCTCACGGCGGGGTGCCGGGGAAGAGTGGTGGTCTTGGTGGTGTTGCGGCAAAGTGAGGAAGACACCCCCAAATTGGGGGTTTTTATTTTCAGGCCGATGAAACCCTTACGGACCGTAAGGGTTAAGACCTTGTGGTCCGTATTGATCATTTTTTTCAATCCCGAGGTCCCCTTGCGGACCGTATGACCAACGGGCTTACGACCCGTAAGGCTTTTAATTTTCAAATTTTTTTATTAATAAAATTCTAATTTAAATTATTATTATAATTTTACAAAAATACAAGCATACAAACTTACACTTATCGAAACGCCTGATTTCCCAAATTCGTTTAATTTAACCTGTAAACTGCGAAATCTCAACAAACCGATCAATAGGTTCAATAAGAAATAAGCAACAATAGACTCAAAAAACATAAAATACACAATAAACGGTACAAACTATACAACTCGGGAAAATTCCGAGTGTACAAAGCAAACTCTCACGTGTTCATCAACGGGAGGTCTGTCACCTCCTCCTCTCTCTCCTCGGTCGGTCCCTCGACAAAGTGTTTCAAACGATGTCCATTCACCAATCTCTGACCGTCCTCACTCTCTACCTCAATCGTTCCGTACGGGAACATCTGCGTAACCACATATGGTCCGCACTAACGCGATCTAAGCTTTCCTGGGAACAGCTTCAACCGGGAATTATACAGCAACACCTTCTCCCCACACTTGAACTCTTTCACCTGTTTCAAGTGTTTGTCATGCAACTCCTTGGTGCGCTCCTTGTACGCCCATGATCTCTCGTACGACTCATCGCGTAGCTCCTCTAACTCATGAATCTGCAGAAACCGTTTCTTCCCAGCAGCTGGCAAGTCAAGACTGACTGCCCTCAACGCCCAATAGGCCCTGTGCTCAAGCTCGACCGACATATGACACGCTTTTCCATAAACCATCCTAAAGGGGGTAGTCCCAATAGGTGTCCTATAAGCTGTCCTAAACGCCCAAAGCGCGTCATCTAACTTGTCAGACCAGTCAATGCGACTGTTTCCAACAGTTTTCTCCAGGATTCTCTTGATTCCCCTGTTGGAATTCTCCACCTGCCCACTAGTCTGAGTATGATAAGCCGTTGAAAGCCGATGGGTGACCCCATAGAGTTTCAAGACTTTCTCCATCTTTGCATTGCAAAAGTGGGTCCCTCGATCCGAGATCAAGGACTTCGGTGTCCCAAACCTAGCAAACAACCTACGTAAAAACCTCAGAACAACCCTCGCGTCGTTTGTGGGCAAGGCCTCCGCCTCCACCCACTTAGAAACATAATTTAACTGAGACAAGGATATATCGGTGCCCTCTCGAAATAGGGAACAAACCCATGAAATCGATGCCCCAAATATCAAAAACTTCCACAACCTGAATAGGGTTTTGGGGCATCTCATTCCGGGATTAGATATTTCCTGTCCTCTAAGAGGCCTCACAACTCCTCACAAACTCGTGTGCGTCCCTAAAGATGGTCGGCCAATAAAAACCTGCGTCAAACACCCGTTTGGCGGTGTAAGCCGCACCCTAATGACCACCAGTCGGTCCCTCATGACAATGTCTCAGTATATTGCGAGACTCGGACCCAAACACACATCTCCTAATAACCTGGTCTGCTCCAATCCTAAACAAGTACGGATCCTCCCAAATGTAGTGCTTAACATCCGCAAAGAATTTCTTCTTTGGCTGATACGTCATACCCTCCACAAGGTCACCCGTAGACAAGTAATTCGCTAGATCAGCGAACCTGGGAAAGCCTTCCTCGTGGGCTTTCAGAAACATCAGCACCTCATAGGGGAAGTCATCCCCAATCCTATCCTCCCGAATCTTCTCGATCTCGGGGCTCTCCAATCTCGATAAGTGGTCAGCAGCCACGTTCTCAGCACCTTTCTTATCTCTAATCTCTAAATCAAACTCCTGTAACAACAGAATCCAACAAATAAGTCTCGGCTTCGCGTCCTTCTTCGCGAACAAGTATCTAAGGGTTGCGTGGTTCGTAAAAATGATTGTCTTCGAAAGCACCAGATATGACCTAAACTTATCACACGCGAAAACTACAGCCAGCAACTCCTTTTATGTCTCGTATAATTCTCTTGGGTGTCGTTTAGGGTCTTGCTAGCGTAGTAAATGGATGGAAGTGTCTCTACCGACGCTGCCCTAACACGGCCCCTATAGTGAAGTCACTAGCGTACACATAATCTCGAAAGGGAGGCTCCAATCAGGAGCATTCAGAATAGGTGCACTCACTAACCTCTCCCTAATTAACTCAAAGGTACTAACACACTCGTCATCAAACACGAACGGCCTATCCTTCTCTAGCAGTTGGGTCATCGGGCGAGCAATCTTCAAAAAGTCGCGAATGAAACGGCGGTAGAATCCCGCATGACCCAAGAAACTCCTAATCGATTTCACAGAAGTAGGTGGCGGGAGCTTGGAATAACAACAACTTTGGCCTGATCAACCTCAAGCCCCGCTTGTGAAATCTTGTGCCCTAGCACAATACCCTCTCGAACCATGAAATAACACTTCTCCTAATTAAGCATCAGGTTCGTCTCTTCACATCTAGTCAACACACGCTCTAGATTACGCAGACAGTGATCGAATGAACTCCCAAACACAGAAAAATCGTCCATGAACACCTCCATGGAGTCCTTGATCAACTCGTGAAAAATCGCCACCATACAGCACTGAAATGTGGCTGGAGCGTTACAAAACCCGAACGACGTGCGTCGATACGCAAAGGTGCCAAAAGGGCATGTAAAAGTGGTCTTTTCCTGATCCTCGGTTGTAATGGGGATCTGGAAGTAACCTGAGAATCCATCAAGAAAGCAATAGAACTGCTGTCCTGACAGTCGCTCCAGCATCTTATCAATAAAGGGCAAAGGAAAGTGATCCTTGCGCGTGGCATCATTGAGTCTGCGATAATCTATGCAAACTCGCCAGCTGGTGACGGTCTGGGTGGGTATCAACTTATTCTTCTCGTTGATGACCACTGTCATACCCCCTCTCTGGGGACCACCTGGACATGACTCACCCATGCAGAGTCCGAAATCGGGTAAATCAGTCTCGCATCCAACAGCTTAATCACCTCTTTCTTCATGATGTCCTACATATTCGGGTTTAGCCTTCTCTGAGGCTGAACCACCGGCTTAAACTCTTCCTCGATCAGAATCCTATACGTGCAAAACGAAGGGTTAATACCTTTGATATCCATCAGCTTCCACGCGATCGCCTGCCTGTGTTCTCTCAAAACACTCATCAGCTTCTCTTCTCCTCCTCCATCAATCCAGCAGAAATGATGACGGGCAATTGAGGCCCCTCGCCAAAAAATGCGTACTCCAGATGAGACGGAAACTCCTTTAACTCCAAGGGCAGGGGTACCTCAACAGATGGCCTCTCCTTCGGCATCTCCTCCTCTCCGATAACCTCGAAAACCTAAAATCTAGGGGAAGGCTCGGTATCCTGCAATAACGGGTCCTGCTCAACATCACTCTCAATGACCCCACTCCCCTGATCATCTACGCTCTCAACATGCGTATCAGACGCATCTCTCCCGCAAATCTCGCTCAGAATACCACCCACATGTGACATAAGGGTGCCAATAAAGTATAAGGTGTCATCATGTTGGTGGGTGTGCCTCATAGAATGTTGTATGTCAAAAGTGACCTCGTCCTGATCAACTCGAAGCGTCAGCTTACCATCATGCACGTTAATGAGCGCACGAGCAGTGGCAAGGAATGGACGTCCTAAAATCAGCGGGACCTCGGTGTCACACCCCAACCGATGGCGAAATCATCGGGGTAGTGGCACTAGGCGAATCAGATTGATCAAGAGATTCCATAACGATTACTTCAAAGACAATAATCAACATTTAATATCCCATACTATCAAACTCATATAATCTTCAAACAACCGTTACAATTCAACAAAAATCTCTTAAACACAATCCAATTCGATCTCCCCTAGATTTTATTACAAACCGTTCTAAAATGAAATAAATAAAGCAAGCTAAACTACGCATGGAACATCCAAGGCGTCAAAGCTATAAATCCTCAACCTGTTACATACGTCAAAATACAAGTCAATACAATTAAGTAAAGGTGAGCATACGAGTTTGAATAATACTAGCATAGTCGAGAAAGAGTTTGCGAAACAATCTAATTACAAGTCATGATACACCAAAACACCTAACATAACATAGGCTCATTTCTCAGGCTAACTACCGTGAGAAGGCTTGCGCGACCATCCTAACTAGACCCCGTCGGGTGTTAGCCTAACTATAGTACCATACTAGCTAAGGAGGCAAGTTAACGAAAATAAGTCCTAGTCACATGTTTCTAGTATCACGTATCGAGCACATACAATCAGATTATTCGCGTGTGATAAACAGTTTTGATTTGTGAAGTGTTTTTGATATAGGAATGTATGTAACACCCAAAAAGTGCATTAAAGCGTAAATGGGTCAAGTATACTCGCTGTGGGTGCATTTAGGAGAGAGAGTAGACGACTGCCGAGAGGTGAAGAGGAGCGCCGGATCAGCCTGCATATGCGAACGGAAGTGCATCAGTCTCCGAAAAGCTGAAACAGTGAAGTTTTGGTTGGGTAGTAGCCAAGTTCGGGCGAACTTGTATGATTTTGGTAAGTTTTGAGTCAAGTTCGGTCGAACTTGATGAGTTTCTTGAGAAACTTGTCAAGTTCGTGCGAACTTGTAAGAAATTCTTACTGACAAGACAAGTTCGGGAGAACTTGTTTAGTTTCCTAAGAATCTAGACAAGTTCGGGCGAACTTGTAAGAAATTTTGGAGAAATTGCCTTAAGTTCGGTCGAACTTGACCCATATGGGTACAAGTTCGGTCAAACTTGACCAGTGAGCTGGGATTCTTCAAGCGAACTTGATGTTTTCGGGTCCAAAATCTTGCATTTTCGCGTCGTTTGCTGAGTAAAATCGATTTGTTCATCCCTCCAACCCTGTGCTACTAAGCAAACTTAGGTCGGAGAGGTCTTTTAGAGCTGTTTTAGCCGTTTTACAAAAGCGTGGGCTAATCCGGGCGAACTCAGGGTTTGTTCGGGTTAGTCCAGCTTGTGTAAACCAACATAAACGTCCTTGTGCTTCGAGATCTGGGATCTTGGATGATAAATGCTTCGTTTCATATTAGAAAATGAACAAAACATCATAAAAAGTCTGTATTTTGTGTCAAAATCAATGTTTAAAAGGTTTTGCTCAGATCCAAGTATGGATCTCAGTGATAAACAGAAGTTTTATGGGAGAAAGATTAAGATTTTCGTAAACAGAGAAGATTTGATGAAAACGAAGGCTATGCCTTGTGCCAAAATCATTTTAAACCTTTGTAAATCGTTGATAAACGTTGTTGTAGTTGAAATCGGATTGATTCTTACTTAGAAATCAGAGGGTTTTGGGTTTCGGGGAGCTCTGGGCGAAGTTGCAGCAAGTTCAAATGAGAGGAATGAGCTGAGTATTTATAGGAGAAGGAAAGAAAGTGAGCTGGGGGAGTCAAATTCGGTCGAACTTGCATGAAACTCATGCAAGTTCGCGCGAACTTGTGAAAAGTTTGAAGGATTTGAGCTAAGTTCGGCCGAACTTGACCCTAGAAGGGCAAGTTCGAGCGAACTTGAGGAAAGTTGAGAGTTTTTTAGTTAACCAGCCAAGTTCGGCCGAACTTGGGGTCACCAAGTTCGAGCGAACTTGACCCAATTTGTTGGGTTTTCGTCAGTTTTCGCGTTAAGTGTTCGTTTGGCGATTCGGTTCGTATTAGTTAGTTATATTAAGCGTTATAGTTGATGTAATAGTGCGATTTAGCGATTCGAGAATGCGAGAGCGACGCGATGGCGAGCGTAATCATAACCACAAACACATAAGTAATATAAAACCACATAAATAGTTGCGATTTGTGATGCGACGAGATTAGCGATGCGATTTAATAAGCGATTAGATGCGAACAACACCGTTAGTAATTAACATAAACTTTATTATAGACCGCATCTCGGGATTACAAGGTAGATAACCGGGAAAACAAAATGGAAAGATAACAATCGAATTTTCGAGTTGTTACAGTCTCCCCTACTTTAGGGAATTTCGTCCCAAAATTTAAGTAGTAGCTGTAACAAATAGATGCGGGTACTTGACCTTCATATCACTTTTCAATTCCCAAGTGAACTCGGCGCCGCGTTTGTCTTCCCATCGTACCTTTAGGATAGGGATGCGAAAGCGTCGGAGTTTCTTGGTCTCTCGGTCCATGATTTCCACAGGTTTTCCAAGAAATGGAGAGTCTCATTGATTTGTAGATCTTCGAGAGGGACATGCAGATTCTCTTCGGTTAAGCACTTTTGAGATTAGACACGTGGAAAGTCGGATGTACATTATTGAGTTCCTCCGGTAATTCGAGACGATAGGCTACTTTACCGATCCTTTCTAGAATCTTAAAGGGACCAACGTATCGAGGCGCTAACTTTCCTTTCTTGCCGAAGCGGACCACTCCCTTCCAAGGTGCAACCTTTAGGAGAACGTGATCTCCCACTACGAACTGCAGGGGCTTGTGGCGTTTATCGCGTAACTCTTTTGACGACTCCGAGCTTTCAAGAGATTGTCTCTGATTTGGAGGATCTTGTCGGTTGTTTCTTGAATTAGCTCGGGGCCGGTGCTTTGTGCTTCTCCGATCTCGTGTCATGCAATAGGCGATCGACATTTTCTTCCATATAGTGCCTCCAAAGGAGCCATTTGAATGCTGGTATGATAACTATTATTGTACGAGAATTCGATTAAAGGTAAATGCGTATCCCATTTACCACCAAAATCTATGATGCACGCACGAAGCATGTCTTCGAGGGTGCGGATCGTGCGCTTAGTCTAACCGTCGGTTTGCAGGTGAAAAACGGTACATAGATTAAGCGTAGTACCGAGAGCGGATTAAAAAGTCTCCCAAAGACGTTAGGTAAAGCGACCGCCGCGGTCAGAAATGATGTCACGAGGCGTCCTGTGTCGACAAATGACTTCGTCGGTATAGATTCGGGCTAACCGTTCGACCTTAAAGTCTTCGCGTATAGCAATAAAGTGCGCGGATTTAGTAAGACGATCAACGATAACCCAAATGCTATCGTGACCGGATGAAGTACGCGGGAGTTTAGTAACAAAGTCTATAGCTATGCTCTCCCACTTCCACATTGGGATTTCGGGTTGTTCGAGTAAACCAGAGGGCCTTTGATGTTCGGCTTTAACTTTTAAGCAAGTTAAGCATTTTGAGACGTACAAGGCGATATCCTTTTTCATGCCGGCCACCAATACTTAGGACGAAGGTCCTGGTACATCTTGTCGGCACCGGGATGAATGGAATATCAAGATTTATGAGCTTCGGTCATTAGCAAGTTACGAACGTTATCACGAGTAGGAATCCAAATACGATCGAGATAGTAATAAATACCATTAGGCTTAGATACGAGCTGAGTTTCGGCACCATATTTCATTTCTTCCTCCAAAGTATTCTCGTTAAAACAGGCGAATTGGGCGGAGCGAATCATGATTTCGAGATCATTCAAAGCTTGAGAGTCACGAACACTATACACATAGCTTCGTCGACTTAGAGCATCGGCGACAACGTTTGCTTTACCGAGATGGTAGCGTATCTCGCAATCGTAATCATTGAGAAGTTCAACCCATCAATGTTGTCGCATGTTTAGTTCTTTTTGATTAAAGATATGTTGTAAGCTCTTATGGTCGGTGAAGACTGTACACTTAGTACCGTAAAGGTAGTGTCGCCATATCTTTAATGCAAAAACAACTGCACCGAGTTCGAGATCATGGGTTGTGTAGTTCTTCTCGTGGAACTTGAGTTGTCGAGATGCATACGCGATAACCTTGTTTTGTTGCATGAGAACACAACCAAGACCAAGATTAGAGGCATGACAATAAACCACAAAATCGTCGTTTCCGTCGGGTAAAGCGAGCACGGGAGCGTTGCATAGCATACGCTTGAGAGTTTGAAAAGCTTCCTCTTGCTTGGAATCCCAAACAAAAGGTTTATCTTTATGAGTTAAAGCGGTAAGCGGTACGACGATATTCGAGAAGTCAGCGATGAATCGATGGTAATAACCCGCCAATCCAAGAAATGAACGGATTTCGGAAGCATTCTTCGGTGTAATCCAACTCTTGACGGCTTCAATCTTAGCATGGTCGACGTGAATTCCTTGACTATTAATGATGTGGCCGAGAAATTGGACTTCTTCGAGCCAGAATTCACATTTGGAGAACTTAGCATAAAGGTGATTTCCTTGAAGAAGTTCGAGGACTAAACAAAGATGACGCTCGTGTTCGTTTCTCGACTTCGAGTAAATCAAGATATCATCGATGAAAACAATGACGAAATGGTCTAAGAAAGCTTTACACACACGGTTCATCAAATCCATGAAGACCGCGAGTGCATTGGTAGGACCAAAAGGCATGACCACGAATTCGAGATGGCCATAGTGAGTACGAAAGGCGGTTTTCGGAATGTCTTCTTCCAATACGCGCAACTGATGATAGTCGGAACGTAAATCGATCTTAGAAAAACAAGTAGCACCTTGAAGTTGATCAAATAAGTCATCGATACGAGGTAGAGCGTAGCGGTTCTTTATCGTGAGTTTGTTAAGTTCACGATAATCGATGCACATTCGGAACGATCCATCCTTCTTTTTCACGAAAAGGACGTGTGCGCCCCATGGCGAAGTGCTCGGGCGTATGAAACCTTTATCAAGAAGCTCTTGAAGTTGGCTTGATAGCTCGCGCATTTCGGATGGTGCGAGGCGATAAGGAATTCTAGCAACGGGAGTAGCTCCGGGAACTAAATCGATACAGAATTCAACATCTCGAGCAGGGCGTAACCGGGTAAATCGTCGGGAAAGACCTTAGGAAATTCACAGACAACGAGAGCGTCTTTATAAGTCTTCTTTTCTTTCTTCGGGTTCACGATATGGGCGAGGAAAGCAACACATCGCTTTTGCAAGCATTTGTGTGCTCGAGTACATGACAAAAGCATCAACTTCTTTGAGCGAATTTCACCGTATACATGTAGTTGATCACCGTTAGGAAGAGGGAAACGAATTATTTTATCGAAACAAACAACTTCAGCATGATTCTCGCGAAGGAAATCCATGCCTACTATGATATCAAAGCTACCTAACTGCATAGGTATGAGATTGATCGAAAAGATATGGTTGTTGAGATCGAGATTACAACCACGTAGGACGGAATTAACGGTAACGGTTCTTCCGGTGGCGACTTCCACATCGAAAGTCTTTGGGAGTTTAGCGCGCTTACATTTTAAAATCTTTTCGAAGTCTAACGATACAAAACAATTATCGGCACCAGTATCAAATAAACATGAAACATAAATACCATTAACGAGAAACGTACTATTGACAACATTGTTGTCATTCTGGGCCTGGCGGTGGTTGAGATTGAAGGCTCTGCCACGCACAGCTTGTGGTTGCTGCTGCTGCTGAGGCTGCGGTGCTGGCTTCTCTTGCTTGACAGGACGATTCGGGCAGACATTGGCGAAATGATTCAGATCACCACAAACATAGCACACACATGCTTTTGGAGCTTGCTGCTGATTGGCTTGAGGAGGAGCGGGTAAAGCTGGAGTTGCTGGAGCCTGAGGGCTGGCTGACGAGGACCTGATCGGCAAATCATAGTAAAATGGCCGTAGATATTACAGTTTGTGCAAAAATGGTAGTTGCCACCAACGGCATGATGATAAGTGCACTTAGGGCACAGAGGGTACACACGCTTAGCTGGAGGTGCGTTTGGAGCGGCTGACTGAAGCGGCTGAGGGTTTGCTGGAGCGGTGAGAGCATAGTTCTTACCTGGGTTTCCTCTTTTGCGTCCCTGACGCTTTCCCTTTGGTTCACTGGATGATTCGGTAGCGGCGGGTGGTTCGACGATGGCTTGATTGGCGACTTTAGCAGAGTTCTTGAAATAACCATCCTGAACTCGCTGATCGTTGATCTCAGCTGCGAGCATGTAGGTCTCCTCGATGGTTGTAGTACGAGCAACTTTCATGAAACTTGCAACACACTCGGGTAAACCACAGATGTACTTATAGATAGCTTTCTCCGTTGTATCAACCTTGCTGGGACAGATGATGCTCAAAATTTTAAACCGAGCAGTAAAACCAGCATTGTTGGGACCATCTTGTTTGATTCCCGAAAACTCATTCTCGAGCTTTTGCATCTCGTGCGGAGGACAAAACTCCTTCATCATTACTTCCTTGAGTTCCTTCCAAGATAGACTGTAGGCTTCATCATTTCCATGCTTGTTTCTTTCAGCTGTCCACCAGTCGAGAGCACGGGACTGGAAGACTCCGGTAGCGTTCACGGTGCGGAGGTCATCGGGGCATCCACTTTGCCTAAACGTGACCTCAATAGCATCGAACCAGTGAAACATAGAGGTCGGTCCGTCATTGCCCGTGAAGGCGAGAGGTGCACAAGCCTTGAAGTTCTTGAAGCTGAATCGCGGCTTGGGATTCTCAGTTTTCGAGTCGACTGAGGAGTTGCTGCTCACAGCATGAATTTCTAAGACGATTTGCGGGATGACTTTTGCCACTTCCTTGACGACTAGTGAAGCGATGCGCTTGTTGTTACTGTGGCGTTGAGCAGTACGGCGAGTATGAGATCCGAGTGATGACATCTACACAAAGATTTGGATTAGACGAGATTCGATTATAATAGAGGTATGCTTAAAATATTTATTATAATTATTCATACAAGGTACAAAATCACATAAACATATAGGCACGTAAGCACATAAGCACGTAGGCACATAAGCATACACTTTGCACATATCCACCTTCTTATAAGTAAAACGTAGCGCGTTCGAGATGCGATATAATAGCGAGATATAAGCGATATATTTAAGCGAGATAAGCGAGATAATACCGCTTATGAGGCACACATGTCCTCATAGGCGTAAGCGAGTTAAGCGATTAGTTTGGTTTGTGTATTAATTTAGCGTTTTAGATTACGAGAGTTGTGCGAGTAGTGCATGCGTTTAGGGAGCGTAAAGCGATAAAGCGAGAAATTGATAATGCGAGAAATAAATAATTAAGCGAGAAATTGAATAAAGCGAAAATTCTCAAAATTTTAAACACATAAATAATAATAAACTCGATGATGTGTAATCGACGATATATGCTTAAATCAATTGGGAGTGTCCGGGTTTTGAGACGTTGACTACCCAAAGTGATTCGACTACCCTTTGCATTTGGACCCACGCTTTGGCCTAATAGATAAACGTTCTCACCGCAAGTGGCTAACGACGTTTACCCTTCCAGTTAATACGTGTTCCAAACCATCGGCATAACCGAGACTTTGGTGAGATTGAAAACCGAAGCACAGAATTAGTTATCAAGATGCGGGTTTCACCCCTAACTTAACCACATCATTCCTAGTTGTGCCACGCTCACCGATCACATCGGGCGTTCCACTAGATAGAAAGGGAGATGTTTGTCGAGGTTTGGATGTCATTCCTAACTCAACGAAGATATCTCGTGCGAGAGAATGCGTGGAGTGAATGATCTCATCGAGAGTTCTCGGTTTTCATGCCTATTCTCGACTTGATCACTCGTTGGTGAGATACGAGCGTTTCCAAGCGTGTATTATTGTATTAGCCTTAGGAAAGGCACATTTAAGCATTTATGGCAAGTAGTTTAACATTTAAGTCAAAGATAGGTCAATCGGGTACTTAAACATGCTACTAGGT
Source organism: Scalesia atractyloides (assembly GCA_947069175.1). Lineage (NCBI taxonomy): Eukaryota > Viridiplantae > Streptophyta > Magnoliopsida > Asterales > Asteraceae > Scalesia > Scalesia atractyloides. The sequence continues at coordinate 60,495,231 of CAMTDV010000025.1, forward strand.
CGAATCTGGCAATTCTACCTATTATCCTAAAGTTATGGCTCTTTGATACCAATCTGTCACACCCCAACCGATGGCGGAATCATCGGGTAGTGGCACTAGGCGAATCAGATTGATCAAGAGATTCCATAACGATTATTTCAAAGACAATAATCAACATTTAATATCCCATACTATCAAACTCATACAATCTTCAAACAACCGTTACAATTTAACAAAAATCTCTTAAACACAATCCAATTCGATCTCCCTAGATTTTATTACAAACCGTTCTAAAACAAACTAAATAAAGCAAGCTAAACTACGCATGCAACATCCAAGGCTCCAAGCAATAAATCCTCAACCTGTTACATACGTCAAAATACAAGTCAATACAATTAAGTAAAGGTGAGCATACGAGTTTGAATAATACTAGCATAGTCGAGAAAGCGTTTGCGAAACAATCTAGTTACATATAATGATACACCAAACCACCTAACATAACATAGGCTGATTTCTCATGCTAACTACCGTGAGAAGGCTTGCACGACCATCCTAACTAGACCCCGTCGGGTGTTAGCCAAACTATAGTACCATACTAGCTAAGGAGGCAAGTTAACGAAAATAAGTTCGAGTCACATGTTTCTAGTATCACGTATCGAGCATATACAATCAGATTATTCGCGTGTGATAAACAATTTTGATTTGTGAAGTGTTTTTGATATAGGAACGTATGTAATACCCAAAAAGTGCATTAAAGCGAAAATGGGTCAAGTATACTCGCCGTGGGTGCGTTTAGGAGAGAGAGTAGACGACTGCCGAGAGGTGACGAGGAGCGCCGGATCAGCCTGCATATGCGAACGAAAGTGCATCAGTCTCCGAAAAGCTGAAACGGTGAAGTTTTGGTTGGGCAGTAGCCAAGTTCGGGCGAACTTGTGTGTAAACACACAAGTTCGAGCGAACTTGTATGATTTTGGTAAGTTTTGAGTCAAGTTCGGTCGAACTTGATGAGTTTCCTGAGAAACTTGTCAAGTTCGTGCGAACTTGTAAGAAATTCTTACTGACAAGACAAGTTCGGGCGAACTTGTAAGAAATTTTGGAGAAATTGCCCTAAGTTCGGTCGAACTTGACCCATATGGGTGCAAGTTCTGTCGAACTTGACCAGTGAGCTGGGGATTCTTCAAGCGAACTTGATGTTTTCGGGTCCAAAATCTTGCGTTTTCGCGTCGTTTGCTGAGTAAAATCAAGTGTTCATCCCTCCAACCCTGTGCTACTGAGCAAACTTAGGTCAGAGAGGTCTTTTAGAGCTGTTTTAGCCATTTTACAAAAGCGTCGGCTAATCAGGGCGAACTCGGGGTTCGTTCGGGTTAGTCCGGCTTGTGTAAACCAACATAAACGTCCTTGTGCTTCCAGATCTGGGATCTTGGATGATAAATGCTTCGTTTCATATCAGAAAATGAACAAAACATCATCAAAAGTCCGTATTTTGTGTCAAAATCAATGTTTAAAAGGTTTTGCTCAGATCCAAGTATGGATCTGAGTGATGAATAGAAGTTTTATGGGAAAAGATGAAGATTTTCTTAAACAGAGAAGATTTGACGAAAACGTAGGCTATGCCTTGTGCCAAAATCGTTGTAAACTTTTGTAAATCGTTGATAAACGTTGTTGTAGTTGAAATCGGGTTGATTCTTACTTAGAAATTAGAGGTTTTGGGTTTCGGGGAGCTCTGGGCGAAGTTGCAGCAAGTTCAAATGAGAGGAATGAGCTGAGTATTATAGGAGAAGGCAAGAAAGTGAGCTGGTGGAGTCAAGTTCGGCCAAACTTGCATGAAACTCATGCAAGTTCGCGCGAACTTGTGAAATGTTTGAAGGATTTGAGCTAAGTTCGGCCGAACTTGACCCTAGAAGGGCAAGTTCGAGCGAACTTGAGGAAAGTTGAGAGTTTTTGAGTTAACCAGCCAAGTTCGGTCGAACTTGGGGTCACCAAGTTCGAGCGAACTTGACCCAATTTGTTGGGTTTTCGTCGTTTTTCACGTTAAGTGTTCGTTTGGCGATTCGGTTCGTGTTAGTTAGTTATATTAAACGTTATAGTTGATGTAATAGTGCGATTTAGCGATTCGAGAATGCGAGAGCGATGCGATGGCGAGCGTAATCATAACCACAAACACACATAACACATAAGTAATATAAAACCACATAAATAGTTGCGATTTGCGATGCGATGAGATTAGCGATGCGATTTAATAAGCGATTAGATGCGTATAACACCGTAAGTAATTAACATAAACTTTATTATAGACCGAATCTCAGGTTTACAAGGTAGATAAACGGGAAAACAAAATGGAAAGATAACAATCGAATTTTCGAGTTGTTACACTCGGAGTCCTCGTCCATATCAAGAATTACGAAGTCGACTGGAAACACAAACTTGTCGACCTTTACCAGCATATTCTCTACTATCCCTCTCGGAAACTTCACCGATCTATCCGCCAGCTGCAGACTCATGCGCGTAGGCGACGACTCGCCTAAATTGAGCTTAGCAAATATCGAGTATGACATCAGGTTTATGCTAGCTCCTAAGTCTGCCAGCGCGTTGCTGACGGCAAGATTTCCGATCAGACACATTGTAAAGCTACCGGGATCAGACATCTTCTTCGGCAGCTTGTTCTGCAAGACAGCAGAGCACTCCTCGCTCAATGTGACAGTCGCAAGATCCTCCAACTTCTTCTTATTAGTGAGAAAATCCTTCAAAAACTTCACGTACTTAGGCATCTTCAATAGAGCCTTTACAAACGGAATGTTCATGTGCAGCTTCTTCAACATCTTGAGGAACTTTCCGTATGCTCTCCATCCTTACCCTTCACCAATCGACCTAGGTAAGGGGTGTCGGCTTATACACTCACAACGGCTCCTTCTCTGCCTCCTTCTTCTCTCATGAAGACCCGCTGGACTGTGTTGTACTTGCTGGGCGCAGCCTAGGGTGCACTTCGCTAGCAGGGGCTCCATCTCAATCTCCTCGGTGACCGGCTCCTCATCAACTACCGGTTTGACCTCAACAGCCCCTCTACCACTCCTCGTCATAACAACCTTCGCAGTGGCATTTGGGTTTCCTACAGTGCTACTAGGGAGACCACCCTGAGGTCTCTGCTTCAGCTGATCGACCAATGAACCTACTGTCCTCTCCAGGTTTTGCAGTGCTGTGCTCTTACTCTTCATGAAGGTCTCGTGCTCCATGAATCTCGACTGTGTCTCCTGATGTCGAGTGTCCTCTCATGTGATGAACTGTGTAAGCAACTACGTCTACTTAGCCAACGTCTCCTGGTTCTGCTTCAGCATATCCTCGATCTTCGGGTTAGTCGCACCCAAACTTGATCCTCCTCCTGTAGCTCCTGCGTCCTTAAACAAACTCTGACGCGGCTGAAACCCGGTGGGTTGCTGTTCTTCCAGCTAAAGTTTGGATGGTTCTTCCAATTCGAGTTATAACACCCCTGAAAATATTCTGATTTCGATTTCCCACAAACTCCACCTGCTCCTGTAGATCCTTAGGGCCAATAGGACACGCGGCCGTGTCATGCCCTCCCGTGCATATCTCGCACAACTGCTCTTTCTTCGCCTGCATATCCTTCATCTGCTTCGTCAACGCATTGATCTGTGCCTACATAGCAGTAGTATCATCAATCTTATGCACATCTCTCTGTGCAGCATACAAGTCTCTAGACTCAGGAAATTCATAGCTACTCATCGCTATTTCCTCAAACCTGTTAGTACACTCCTCTGGTGTCTTGGCGGTCATCAGATAACCACCGGCAGTAGTGTTCAACATATTCTTCATGGTGGGCGTCACTCCATGATAGAACTTCTCAACTAACGCCCAATTCGCGAACCCATGATGAGGATACTTAACCAATAAATCCTTGAAACGCTCCCATGTCTCGTAGAATGACTCCCCCTCCTTCTTTCGAAACTCACGTATCATGCTCCTCAGAAGAGCAGTTTTAGCGGGCGGAAAGTATTTGCCTAAGAATTTATCCCGCATCCCGGCCCAGGTAGTAATGGATCCAGCAGGAAGAGACTCTAACCAAGCATGGGCTCGGCCAGTGAGTGAGAATGGAAACTGGCGCAACTTGTAGGTGTCCTCGTTGACGCCTTGCTCCTGAAACGTATCGCAGATAGCGGAAAAGCAAGAAAGGTGAACATTTGGATCATTGGAAGGTAACCCATGAAAATGAACGGTGTTAGTCACCATCGTAATGATCTGAGGCTGAATCCGCCAACTATTAACATCGATAGCTGGACAGGTGATACTAGATCGACCATTGGCCGCATTCGGCCTGGCATAGTCCGCGTCGACTCTCCTAACTGGGGCTTCATTGTTAACATTGTCACCCATAGCGAAAGCAGAAGATGGAACGTGTACCTGACTAGCTCGGATGGTGCGAAGACGCTCGTGGAAATATCGCTCGGGCTCAGAAGAAGCAACAAACGAAGGTGGCCCCTGTGAACGAGTATGGCGCATACAATGGTAAGGACACTAAGTTAAACTAAAGACGATCTAACCCTAAAGGCACAAATTGCATGCAAAAGGCACCTAAAGGAAATGAAAATCTAAGAAAGCAAGTAAACAACTAAATAGACGAGTCGAATCGTTCTCTAAAGTGCCAGTGTCCCCGGCAACGGCGCCAAAACACTTGATGTGTGAAATGTGTATATAAAAATCAAACAAGTTTTAAAAAGGAATCACAACCTAAACCACACACAATCGGCAAGTGCACCGGTCGCGGTGTAGTGTAGATAGCAAGACCGAGTGTCAATCCGTGGATATTATATGCGAACTCTAGATACTAAACCTCTATCGAATAAAAAGTCAATATTTGATTTGATTTCGGTGTTTAACTAATAAACTAATTGATTATGAAAATGGCAAACACGACAAGCAACATGAATAAAACACGGACACGAGAGCAAAATATGATCAAATATATATGAGAAAAGGACTACCTAGGTGTCGAATCCCTAGAATCATGCAATGCTACTCTGACAATGACAATGGCTAAATATCCTACTCTCCCGAATGACCCCCCGCTAGAGATGTATCAAACGAAAGATAAAGACGAAATATGAAGTGCTAGAACGAACCGGCTCGACCTATCGATACCAAATCCTACGAGAATCAAGTAATGAAAGTATCTATACCCCAGAACCCTCAAAACGCAAAGCAAACCAAACCTTGATAACTGAAATCCTAGGAAACCTTAACCATGATGTAATAAATGAGCCCGAGCTATCGGTCACTCTATCTACCCACCAATGATTAGCTAATAACCTAGCTCACCTAAATCGTCTCTCGAGTCATCAAATGAGGATGCAAGTTTTAGTTAATTGATTTTAATTATTAATCGAATTGGTCAATTTCTCAACTCAATATTCCAACTGAAAACCCTAAGATTAACGATTCAAAGTAATCTCTAAGCCTAGGGGATATTCTATGTGCCTAAACCGCTGAGTTCATCAATCAACCATCAATCAAAACACACCAACATGCAATATCAAGATCAATCACAAGGCAAAGTTATGTAAATCACATCAAATAACCATAATCATGTCATAATAGCATTACAATCATCAAGTTCATCGAACCTAAGTAGTTTATAATGTTTAGCTACTCATAATATTCATCAAAACAACTGAATGAAATCTGAAAACAACAGAGTTCATAGTTTCAACGAAATAAAACCAAAAAACTAATGTTAACCGAACCCAAGATGCTCAAAACTCAAACCGGAAGCTCCCTAGACCTTCAAGTAGCTTCAAAGTGCTCCTCAATCGTCCAAACCTGCTCCTATATCGCCTGAGTTGCGTGATGTCAAACCCTAGATGGCAACATGGGTTTTATAACAATTTTTTGCGAAATACGACACCCTTACGGACTGTATGACTTAATGGCTTATGGTCCGTAAGCCTCAAAGTCAACGCGCGCTTTTCACCGCTTACGGACCGCAAGGATCTACCCCTCACAGTCCGTCAGGCTCTCTGGGCAGCAACTTTTTGATTTTTTTCTTCTCGTTTCCCGGCACATCCTTCCATGCTATCTTTGCTGCTCCGCTTTTCTTCGTTTTCACCGCATTACTAGCAGGTTATTCACCAAATCCTGCAAATTCACAAATCAAACGATTAAGTATCCAAATCACGGTAAAACCGTGTATAAAACACTCGAAATGTAGGGAATTCGATACGTAAAATGTGTATGATTTAAGACACATCAGTTAACGTGACGCGGGCGTTGACAATTATACAAGTTTTACGAACACAAGGTTTTCAAATGACATGCCGAGGAAAAATGGTTTTACTATGATTTCTCACACTATTTAAACCGGTTATCAAAAGATTTATTCAAATCTTTTACAAACAAATTATGAACTCGCCAACATTATGTTGATTTTTTGCATGTTTCTTTCTCAAGTTACATTTTCAAACTATGGCACGGTTGGAATAAGAGAACCCATTGGGATTCGAGTACTTAGTGGGCGTTCACTTTCTGGAAGTCTTAGCATTAAACACTTCCGCTGTGCAATAAAGATACCAGTCAGATTACGCCTAACTCTGATGTAATTGATTTATCGGGGTGTGACATGAACGATAAAACATTATACTGTCTCTTAATGGTTCAGACCTCTTCTTAGTTCAACACTTAATGGTTCGGACATCTTACTAGTTTAGCACTTACCCATTCAGAAGTAGTCAAATAGCCCCTTAGTAACGGTTCATTCTAGTATTATCATAATGTTAAAAAGAAGAAATTTTCTTTTGTAAATATATATATATATATATATATATATATATATATATATATGAAGTATTAATTGTCTTTTGGAATTCATATCATCATAAAGTTTAAATAGTTTGGATATTACAAACTTTTTTTAAGTGACAATGATATGTAAAATTCGAAGGTAAGAAAAAAAATGTGTTTGAAAATCCCCGCAGAAGTTTTCAACAAACTCTTGGGTATACCCGATGAGTAATTACCTAACATATATCCGGCGTGAATTGGGTTGGGCATTGGACATGGTTTAATAACCGGATATAAGATCAAGATTATCAATACCCGTCTCATCGACATTCCTATTTCTTATTGATTCTTTTTATAACATTTCCTGATTCTTTTTATAACATCTTCCGATTCTTTTTATAACATCTGCCATTTTTTATTATACATAGCATAACATTCATTGGCCCTCCTTGAAGGACCTCTATTATCTAGACATTACACAAAAGCTCTAATCATTTCAAGAATTTTTTGCCACAATTTAGGGTTTGATAGAGAGAAACAAAAAATAGTTAGTAACTAAATGAACTTTTTATACATAGCATAGCATTCATTGGCCCTCCTTGAAGGACCTCTATTATCTAGACATTACACAAAAGCTCTAATCATTTCAAGAATGTTTTGCCACAATTTAGGGTTTGATAGAGAGAAACAAAAAATAGTTAGTAACTAAATGAACTTTTTATCATAGAATTGAGAGAAAAACATAACATCATCTCCATCGGTCTTCGTGTTTGTAAGATTCATGGAGGAGAAAGTGGGAAATAAATCTATGAAGACAAAACTATGGGAGGACGAGAAACTACATAGCAAAAAGAGAGATGGTGTGTATTTGTCTTTATCCGAGAAACATGAAGGTGTTACGAGAGAAAGATTTTGATTATTCATTTAGGGTCCAACTCTTAATGAGATCTTAATGGTTCAGACCTCTTACTAGTTCAGCACCGTAACAACCGTAGCGAACTAAGGTAAATCCTAATTTGTACGTACGACTTACACGGATAACGAAATGATACTGATTATAACTCGAATGAATCCGAAGGTACGTTATGAGAAACATATGAACAATAATACCTAACAGTGCGATATTGATGCCTCAGGGTGTTGAAAACAGGTTAAACGAAAGCTTACCGTTGAACAATGCACAAACCGTACAATCACGATTTAGACACGAACCAAAGTGCCGTAAGTGATCTAGAGAGAGATAATTGCTTAGACATAAGATTTAGATCCTAACATAAGAATTGAGGCCTTAACAGATATGTGGTACGTTAAACGAGGCAGCTTCCGGTTAGCGGAACGCCTTTTATTTTAACGCACCAGGAAACAACTGAACATGCATTGTACAGTCAGTCAAGCCTAAAAACACATATATAACACTAATATAATGTATTTTAAGCAAAAATATCAAAGTGTTCGGGTTTTCATTGACGGTGGGTTCGTTTTCAAAAATAGTAAAAAACGCGCAAAAAGAGTTCGTTGGCGAACCGAGGGCGTGTTTAAGACTCGATAACAAGCCTAAACGTTAAAACGCAGTTAATACTCATCATTTGGGGTCTAAAACCGCCTTTGACCAAGTCAAAGGGGTTCTAGTACCCCTTATCCGCTTCCAGTCGGAACAACAACATATTATAACATTCTTTTTTTCATTTTTAAACCAACTTTCACACTTCCTTTCACCCTTTTACACACATACAAACTTGTTCCAGTAGAATACCATCTAAATCTAGCCTAAACCTTAAGGTATTACACGCTTTTAATTAGTTTTTCATGTTCTTTTTATGTATACTTCAATATATAACCAAAATAAATCAAATAATCCATGAAAAAATTGATGTTCTTGAGGTTAAAAGGCTGTTAAAACATGAATATGTTGTAACAAGATCACATATGGTGTTTGGTGTGCCAAACATCAGATTATGATTCATAATCACAATTTTTCCGACATATTATGGAAAAATCAAACCCTAGTAAAAAAGAAAGGTTATAAAGCTTGATTGACGGGATTGAATGCATATTTGTTTTGTATATTATGTATATGTACTATACAACAAAGAACTCAGGCCTTGGAAGCGTAGAAATCGCTTGACTCACCAAGAAACGCTAGGTATATAATCCGATAATCGAAATTAAGGATTACACAGTTGTTTATAGCATAAATATTTGTGTGGGTATTGTTTGTACTTGAAATTTGACAGGTTGATCATACATGGTGAAAATAATTCCCTGTAAAATTTGGTGATTGTTAGAATTTTTGAAATTTTTTTGAATCTTATCGTTTTTAATGGAATTAATTCGGGAAAAATAGTAAACTAATTCAATAAATTAACAAAATTTACTAAGATGTTGGGTTGGTATAAGAAACACTCTGGAAAATTTTGGAGTCCAATGAACGAGTTTGAATATGGTTTTAAAAATCGCGTTGTCACGAAGTTTCGGTAGCCGGAAACCCAGTTTAGAAAATTTGAAAAACTCTAAATTTTTTCTGAGGAGTTCCTGGATATATCAAAAGATATCTGTAAAAATTTGGGAATTTTTAAAAATTGGATCGTCGTGATCGTCAATTTATCTGTGAAATACAATTTTAAAGCGAATTTTTTAAAATTAATAAATTAATTTAATAAATTCTGAGAATGTTCTTCCCAAGTTATATATATTATTACGAAATTGTTTAAAAAAATTTCAGAATTTTATTAAACATACAAAATAATTTATAAAAATTGGAAGTTAAGATACGTTAATTATGATAAAATCGGCAAAATAACCGTTTAACGAACGTGCCAGAACTAGTGAACTGGCGATAATTTAATTGGCAATGATTGGAAAGTCGGGGTAACTCTGGACTATTCTTGAAAAATTGGGTAATTGGGGACATTACACGCTAGTTTGGGAAAATCCTCGACGGCGAAAACGGAAATTGGAATTTGAACGAGTTAGGCTCGGGTAACGCCCTAACTTCCTTAATGGACAAAAATAATTTTATAATCTGAACAATGTGGGACATTCTGTATGATCATGCACTTGCTCAAACATCTATAACAGCTAACCGTGACCGGCACGCAAAACGGTGCGCGGAAGCCAAACACAATTTTGACACTAAGGCAAAAAATACCCATCGCCCTACTGTTTTGCTATAAGTCCATTCTTGAATGAATATTCTCATCCAAGCCTAAGATATAACAATTACTGACTTGAGAACTGTTTTCGGTAACTAACCCAACCATACTAACAATAGGTTCAGAATAGTCGATACTTTACGTCATTAGCATACTGGGAATACGCTATTAAGTGAGTTTTCACTACCCCATTTCAAACTATTTTACACTTTTATATGGGGTGAATTGCATGTTACCTACATACATACTTACACATACAAACATGTTTTGATGTGAATTATCTGAATTATACTAACACACGGAAAATCCCCATAATGACGTGTGATCAACTATAAGCCGGTGGCTGTGTGAAAAGTACTATTGGTTTGAAAAACTCAATTGAGCTGGCATGATGCCATGGTTTCTACTGCAATTGCACATTTCCATGCACTTACTGTGAACACGCTATGTGGTGTTAGACATAGCTACTTGGGGTGGGAAAGTGCTAAGGTGCCGAACGTGGGACACGACACTTGTGAACAGTTAAGGTTTCACTTGTGGGCTTAGTATAATTACAATAAATGTGCATAATCAGTTTGTTTAAACTTTTTTTGAACGACGTACGGTTAGGATGTCGCTAACCGGGTTAGTAGTCAGTATGTTAGTATTACCAAGTTAGTATTAGAATCCCCCTTTCCTGGATTTGAACTCAGGACCTCCAAGAGAAGCAATGCTTCCCACCTCCCCCTTAACCACTAGGCCAAGAGATCATTGATCAATTTGTTTAAACTTGAATGTGGAACAAACTAAAACAGTGAAACTCACCAACAACTTGTAGTTGACTTTTTCGAAACTTTAACATGCTTTTCAGGAAATACAAAGAGGGAATAAATGATAGGTGTGCGTGCTAATAACAGTTTTCACGCGCTGATATTACTGTGATTAGATGCATATTTAGTAAAGATAGACTGTTTTTGGAAGTTGTACATGTACTTTATATATTAGTGTGTAACTGAAGGATGTAACCGATACTCGATAATGTATAATACAATGTTTTTTTTTTATGAAAAATGTGTTTGTACCATGTGTCTGTGGCACCCGCGCGTGCACTTCCTCTGCGAGTCGGGGTGTGAAAGCACTTTCTTAATGGTTTAGACATCTTACTAGTTCAGTTCTTAATGAGCTCATAATGATCCAGACCTCTTACTAGTTCAACACTTTCTTAATGGTTCAGGCCTCTTACTAGTTCAACACTTAATGGCTCGGGCTGTTTGTTTCACGAGCATATGTCTAAATGGTTTAAACATTTGTCTCTGGATGGTTAAGCACTATATTGAATCTGAATGGTTAAGACCTCTTATCTGAATTGGTCAAACTCTTAATGGTTCCCTCTTATTGATTCAACACTTAATGGTTCAGATCTCTTACTAATTCAAAATTTACATGTTCAGAAGTTGTCAAACAATCTTTTAGAATAATGAAAGATTTGTTACTTTAATTTTTAATTATATTTATAGTTTTTATTTAAACTATCCTCTGGAAACCCATTGACAACCATCCAGCGTGGTCAATTCTTTTTCTTAAATAGATCTGGACAACAAATGGTCCAAGAATAATATATAATAGATCAAGATCGTTATGGCGTCAATATATGATTTGTTAAGACTAATAAAGTAATAGTTTAAGGTTTATTAATAATAATAATTAGATTAGATTATCCTATAGGATTAAGTCAAAAGATGATTTTTGTAAAGAGACAAAAGTGAAAACCATGTTCCCCGTAAATGAGGCAAAACCTAGAAATCACATGTACCTTAATCTGTCAACCACAACATCCACTTGATGGTTTTTTATGTTTTCAAGTCTCCACTTTTCTTGGTTGAATAAAAAGTGAATGGTCGGAGATCAAGCTGTAATATTAGACTATCTTGGATAGTGGGAATATTATTGATCTATGATGTCAATGGTGAAAGGTTTTGAGAACTCAATGCCCTCAATAGGAGGGGATCTATACAACAAATAGATAAATGGTTACACTCAATAGGAGGGGGGATCTATACAACAAATAGATAAATGGTTACAGAAAGGTAGACAAAGATAAATAAGTTATAACTAGATTCTAACATTTTGCAAAGTTGTCTAAAAATATAGACTAAACTTCCGTTTTCCTCCCTGTGGTTTGGACACTTTAATGATTTTGCCTCAATACTTTAAAAATAGCTATTTTTCTCCAATAGTTTACTATGTTTTTTCTATTTTGCTCCCCACCTTTAAATCCATCTAAATTGTTTGTTAACTGAAAGGGTATTTTGGTAACTTCAAGTATATAAGTAAGGATATTTAAGTAATTTTATATATAATGATTTTAACTTATTAATATCTCAAAGTAACACACAATCTATTTCCTCTATTATCTCCCTCTCTCTGCATATGCTCTCCCTCTTCTTCATAACTGATGTATTGTAAAATACATCGGTGATTCGTGTATCGTTTATATAGTTTTTCGTTAGCTTTAGTTTCGTTTTCCGTAAAATAGTTAGTCTTTTGATCCAATTGTGCTTTGCAGGTCGCATGAGCTTAAAGTAGCTGAAAAGCGTGAAAATTGAATAGAAATACGAATTGGTTAAGTCCTGGAACGAATTGGAGGGCTCGGGAGCTGAAACGAAGTAAAATTCTGGAAAATTCAGATTCTGGCGGGCCGCGAGTAGTTGGTCTAGTGCCTCTCGCCACCCGCGAGAGGCTAATAACGGATGACGTCATTTATGCGGTTGCGGGCCGCGACTAGAAGATCAGAACCCTCTCGCGGCCGGCGAGAGGGTGTTATCTGCAGATTGGTTTGAAATTTAGCTGAGATTTGGGGTATAAAATCAATTTTTATCATTATGAAACCCTAACTACAAATTAGGAGAGACTTGGGCGATTTTTGGAGCATTCTTGGAGTAATTCGGAGTAGTTGAAGCATTCGATTGGAGATCAATCAAGTGTAGCAACTTCGGGTCATCATTCTGTCATCCGGGTGTTCTCGTTTGTGCTATTTGATCTTTATTATGTCTTGCATACTTGAAATTACTTTGTTTTGTCTGGTTTCCATGACTTTAGTTGGCTAAATCTTTTTAACTACCTAGATTAGATGATTGAATGAATAAAGTTTCGATATTTACTTTGGATTTATGATTTGTGAGGATTGTTTATGAATTGTAAAAGACCTATTCTATCAATTGGATGTGTTTGCGTATTTGATCTTGTTTAGTTATTATTTATTGCTTTACATGAATCTTGGTGACGGTCTATATCACATAATAGAGTCATGTTAGGTTTTAGCTTTTGGTGACTGTCTATATCACATAAGAAAGCTAGAGTCTTTAAGGTGAAACCGCAGAATTAAACCTTAAAAGTAATAATTGGTAACTTATTAAAATCAGATATTCTACTAATTGTCAATAGCTGCAAGGTGCGAGGTTATTGCAGGTCTAAGTCATTAAGCCGAAAGGTAGGAGCTTTTTAGGAAGTAAACCCGTTGGCTGTTGTCTAGCAAGTCCAATTGAGAAGTTAGATCTATCCTTGGTTTAGATCTCGACAGGGAGTGAGCCTCATAGGATACTTTCATAAACCCATTAGATGTCTGGCAAAAGAGTCTAATAACTGGTGGTTCAGCAACCTTAGGAGCTATAGTGTGCTTATGAGAAGGGTCAGAGGTCCTATTAGATATCCCCAGAGGTGAGAATATAAAGATCCCAGTTCCTCATTGATCAACTTCCAAGTAAAATCGTCATTAAAATCAGTCAGGATTCTAGTCTAGGTAGTCTTTTAACCATCTAAGTAAAACCCAAGTCTAGTTCGTATTCTTAGTTAATTTAATTAATTAATTTAGTTTATTTTAATTGTTTTCTTAGGAATTGTTAGAAACCCCCCACAAACATTAAATCATTTTAGTCCGTGTCAGTCAGAGTCTTAATAAAGTAATAAGTTCAATCAGTAGAAACTCGTGGGTTCGATATCTGGACTTACTTTAGCTATTCTAGAGTCGATTGGTACACTTGCCGGTTAGTAGTTTAGTTCGTTTTAGTGAGTCTAGAGTATTACTTTGAGTCTAGATTTATGTTAATTTTAGTTGTTTTTATTAAACTACTTTTAGCACACCAAGTTTTTGGTGCCGTTGCCGGGGACTCTTGGCGATTGCGTTAATTACTTTGTTTTGACTTTCGTGATATCATACGTGCTATTTGTCGTGTTTGAGTCATAGGAGTCTATTATAATATCGTTTTCTTTTTGTTTGTGTCGAGTCGTTTTAGAGTCTTCTTACTTGTTTGTTTTTGGTTTTTCAAAGGATGCCTCATACACGTTCGTAAGGTCCTCCGCCGAAGCCACCTACGGACAAGTCATCCTTATCGTCTTCTTCGTTTAAGGTTAGTACTCCATTCCCATCATCTTCCACCCGTTCTGACTCTACACCCCAATCTAAACTACCGAACGTTGACTTCACCCTGAAGTCTTCCCCACAAAATTCCTCACCGCCTTCCCGTCCCCAAAGCCCACCACACGTTGTTCAAATGGCCAACCGAACCGTTTACCAACAAGCCAACATCGGCTTCACCGGTGCGAAATCACCCATCACCCTTCCCGAAATCACCAACGAAAAATCATGGCTGATCCCATCCTATATCATGACAGCTATTACCAACTCTTGTCAATTCCACGGTCGTGAGGATGAGGACGCGCCAGCCAACATCAACCACATCACCCGTCTTTGTGTCACTTTCTCTATTGAAGGTGTCAACCTTGATGCCCGTTACCTACAAGTCTTCCCATTCTCGCTTGCTGGCCGCGCAGCCGTCTGGTTTGATTCGCAGCCAGCAAGTTCTTTCACCACCTGGGTAGGTTTACGGGATGCTTTCTTAGCCAAGTATTACCCACCGCCAAAGCATCCCGCATACGCGATCAGATTCATTCCTTCCGAATGGAGCCTGATGAGCCGTATCACCTAGCCTGGAGAGGTTCCAAACCCTACTTGCTCGTTGTTCACAACATGGCTTGTCAGATTGGGCGCTTGTAGAAAAGTTCTACAATGGTCTCACCCCTGAGATCCGAGCCCGGGTTGACACTTCAGCTGGAGGGCAACTCATGGGCAAGAAATCGACAGCTGAGTGTAACGATCTGTTTGAGAGTTTTGCTCATTCCGATATGGACTATAGCGCCGCCGGCAGGAATTCCATTCCTGTTACTAGCACCTCTTCGACTACTCGAGGGGTGAACCAAGTTGGCTTGGATTCGACGGTGGCTGCTGCGCTAGATCGGATGGAGAAGACTTTCACTAAGGAGCTCTATGAGATTAAGAAAAAAGTCGATAGGTGTGAGGTTTGTCGAGGGGGCCACGATACCATAGATTGTTCCACCATTACGTTAGAGCATGTAGAGTTCATAGCCGGTCAGAATAGGGGTCAGTTTAACAACAATTCCAATTATGACCCTAACTGGCGAAACAATAATAATACCAACTTCTCCTCTTCTGGTAGTCCTCTTGGTTTTCCATCTGGTTAGTATCAAAATAGGGGGCAGGGTTTGTTCACTAGCTCGGGTTTGGGGCAACAGGGTCAGTTTAGTAATTCAGGGACGAGTCAAGAGGGTCAGGGTAGTGAAAAGAGTTCAGATATTAGTAGGATCGAGGAGATGTTTGCTAAATTATGGTTAAGGATCAAGCCACTCAGAAAGCCTTAACTGATCTTAATGGTTTCGTGAAAAATCAAGAACACTTAAATAAAAATCAAGAGATATGGAACACGCGAATGATCAACCAAAGGAGATGTTTGCTCAAATTATGGTTCACAATAAAAACCAACAAGCTGCACTCTTAGATCTTCAAAGGAAATTAGGTGGTCTCTCCAAACAGTTACCCTCCCTGCCAGTTCTCGGGTAACACCTACCATAACCTGGCTAATCATTCGGCCAAGGCCATCACTACTAGGAGTGGTAGGAACTTAGGAGAGGTAGTTAGGGAGAGGGTAGAGATATAAAGTGAGGAGGAGGTTGACAAGGAGATAGAGATGGAAGCTCCTGGTAAGGTGCACGATAGGCTAGTCGCAGCAAGTACCGCACAAACCGAGTAGCCTCTAGTAGAAAAGAGAGTAGAGAAACAACCAGTAGGAGTCAAGCCATCCCCTTTGGTTGATCATTCGCGTGTTCCATATCCTGCCCGCCTCAAGTATCAGAAATATGCTAGGAAATATGGGCACTTTCTAGAGATGTTTAAGAAGTTAAAGATAAATCTTCCTTTCATTGAAGCCTTGCAATCCATGCCCAAGTATGCGAAATTTCTCAAAGACCTTCTTAAGCAAAGAGATAGGCTAGGTGAGTTGTCTAACATTCCGTTGACCGGTGGTTGTTCAGCGATGGTTTTGAACAAGCTACCGGAGAAACTAACCGACCCGGGCACTTTCACCATCCCATGTTTCTTCGGGGGTGCCATCGCTCCCGCGAATGCTCTAGCCGATTTAGGAGCCAGCATCAACTTGATGACATTCTCACTCTATGAGCGTATAGGTCTAGGAGAGCTTACACCCACGCGCATGTCGTTATCATTGGCCGACTGATCGGTCAAATATCCTAGGGGTATCATCGAAAATCTCTTAGTTAAGGTCGATAAGTTCGTTTTTCCGGTTGCGTTTGTGGTGCTCGACATGGAGGCCGATGAAAAGGTCCCGATCATTCTAGGCCGACCATTCCTTCGAACAGCCAAGGCAATCATTGATGTCTATGACGGCAAGATTTTACTTCATGGGGGTGACGAAATCGTCACATTTGAGATAGATAGAGCCATGCAACACCCTAGTGGTAGTGACGATCATTGCGGCCCGTGTCATTCCGTTTACTTCTTAGATTCCTTCATGTCATGTGTTGATCAGTGTGTTAGTTACATTAGTGGGGTGATCTAGTGGGTAGAGAGGATATTGAGTTTAATAGTGAGGATGAGGAAGTTGGAGATGACCCGGAGTGGATTTCGGAAATGTTAGAGTTGTGTGAGGTTAGAAAGGAGGTAGAGAGTAAACCTTTGGAGTTGGCACACTTAGAGCTTAAGGTTCTTCCATCCATCTTGAGTATGCCTTCTTAGGAGAGGAGTCTAGTTTGCCCGTCATCATATCTTCTAAGTTGACGGAGGAGGAGAAAGGTAGGTTTGTTGAGGTGCTTCGGGAGCACAAAGATGCCATAGCTTGGAGATTGTCCGATATCAAGGGGATTAGCCCCACGTTTTGCACACACCGGATTCTCATGGAAGACGAATTCAAACCGGTAGTGCAACCTCAAAGGCGTCTAAATCCCAACATGAAAGAGGTGGTTAGGAAGGAGGTAATTAAGTTGATGGAGGCCGGGCTAATTTATCCTATATCTGATTCCTCGTGGGTTAGCCCCACCCAAGTCGTCCCCAAGAAGGGAGGGATGATCGTAATCATGAATGAGAAGAATGAGCTTATTCCTTCCCGTACGGTCACCGGTTGGCGTGTGTGTATTGACTACCGTAAGCTCAATGACGCCACCCGAAAGGACCATTTTCTTCTACCGTTCATCGATCAAATACTCGAGCGTCTCGCGGGTCGTCAATTTCTATTGTTTTCTAGATGGTTTTTCCGGTTATTTCCAAATCCCAATCGCCCCAGAGGACCAAGAGAAAACTACTTTTACATGTCCTTATGGCACATATGCGTACCGATGCATGCCCTTCGGATTATGTAATGCACCGGCTACTTTTCAGCGGTGCATGGTCGCAATCTTTCAAGACATGGTTGAGAGTTCTATGGAGGTTTTTATGGACGACTTCTCGGTCTACGGTGATTCTTTTGACCATTGTCTAGGTAATTTAGAGCGGATGATGAAAAGGTGCATAGAGACGAAATTGATGTTGAATTGGGAAAAAAGTCACTTTATGGTGACGGAAGGGATTGTGTTCAGACACAAAATCTCAAGAGTAGGGATAGAGGTCGATAGCGCCAAGACAGATACCATCAGTCGTTTACCTCCACCTACCAATGTCAAATCGATTAGAAGTTTTCTGGGTCATGCGGTTTCTATAGGCGTTTCATTAAGGATTTCTCTAAGATCACACGCCCCATGACCCGTCTTTTGGAGAAAGACATTCCTTTTGTCTTCGACGAGGAGTGTCTTAAAGCTTTTACCTTTTTGAAGGAGAAGCTTGTTAGTGCCTCTATTCTTATCTCGCCCGACTGGAGCTTACTGTTCGAGCTCATGTGCGATGCGAGTGACTATGCCATAGGTGTGGTATTAGGACAAAGAAGGGATAAGCACTTTCATCCAATCTACTACGCAAGGAAAACGCTAAATGATGCTCAAGAGAACTACACCACCACGGAGAAAGAGCTCTTAGCCGTAGTATTCGCTTTCGATAAATTCCGATCTTATTACGTGCTTTCCAAAAATGTCGTTTTCACCGACCATTCCACCTTGCGTTTTCTCTTTCAAAAGAAAGACGCTAAACCCCGACTTATTCGGTGGATTCTATTGCTTTCCGAGTTTGACATCGAGATTAGAGACAAAAGGGGGCCGAGAATTTAGCCGCCGATCACTTGTCGCGATTAGAGGATCCAAATAGAGAGGAGACTCGTGAGGAGGCGATAGGAGATAGATTCCCTCACGAGACCATAGATTTTGTAGAGGCGGAGATAGAGGGATTGCCTTGGTTTAGCGACTTAGCGAATTATGTGGCAAATGGGTATGTCATGGGAGAGATGAATGCTCAACAGAAGAAGTTGTTTAGGGACGCAAGAAAGTACATATGGGATGATCCGTTCCTTTTTAGGATAGGTAGTGATCGAGTTCTTAGGAGATGTGACCGAGAGAGGAAGGTAGAGAAATCCTTAGGCATGTTCATGAGGGGTTGACCGGTGGTCACCATGGTGCGCATACTACCGCGCAAAAGGTCTTTGATTGCGGTTTTTATTGGCCCACGGTAGTAGATGATGTGGTAGAGGTTGTTCGGAATTGCGATGCTTGCCAACGTACCGGTAATATTTCATCCAAGAATGAAATGCCCCAACATCCTATCCAAGTTCTAGAAATATTCGACGTTTGGGGCATTGATTTCATGGGACCTTTTCCCCCCTCTAGCGGGAATCAGTACATCCTCGTGGCAATCGACTACGTTTCAAAGTGGCTTGAGGCTCAAGCTTTGCCAACAAACGATGCCCGAGTGGTGGTGAAATTTCTTAAGAAGTTGTTTACTAGGTTTGGTACCCCTAGAGCCCTTATTAGTGATCGGGGAACTCATTTTTGTAATGCCGTGATGGAGAAGGCATTGGAGAGTTATGGAGTCACCCACCGTTTTTCAATCGCATATCATCTTCAAACGAGTGGGCAAGTGGAGAATGCGAATAGGGGGTGAAGAGAATCTTAGAAAAGACGGTAGGAAAGTCTAGGAAAGATTGGTCCGAAAAGCTTGATGACGCTTTGTGGGCGTTTCGTACTGCTTACAAGACACCTTTAGGGAGTACACCGTTTATGATCGTTTATGGCGAAGCATGCAATCTTCCTGTAGAGTTGGAACATAGAGCACTTTGGGCCCTTAAGACCGTAAATTTAGATTTAACCGAAGCGGCTAGGCGTAGATACTTTCAAATCCATGAGTTGAAAGCGCTTCGAGATGCGGCTTATGAAAGATCATGGAGTATTAAGGAGAAGTCGAAATCTTTGTATGATCGAAAGTTGAAGGGGTTAAAGGAATTCTCAGTTGACGACAATGTACTTCTTTATAATTCGAGATTGAAATTGTTTCCCGGGAAGTTAAAGTCGAAGTGGACGGGACCATACATTGTGAAGAGGTATTTTCGCATGGGGCGATAGAAGTTTTTGACCAGGAAACACAATGCTCATGGAAGGTAAATGGTCATCGGTTAAAGCACTATCTAGGTGGTCCGATAGATAACACGAGAAGGAGGTAACTCCTCTCGAAGACGTGCCTGATATCACCACTTAGTATCTTGAGTGAAAGCTTAAGTGTAGAGTTTGTACCGTTTGTAATTTTCGTATTTTTGATTATTTCTCGTAGTTAACGAATGTCTTTGGTAGTTTGTCGGTCTTTGTTTGTGTTTGTGAGTCAATTTGCAGGAATTCCATACCAAGGATGTGCAGGGAATGAGGAGAAAAACGAGTTCTAGGTAAGTTCCAGAGTTAGAAAAATTTTGGGTTGTGTGGGAGGTTTGGTTATGTGTTGAAAATTTTTCTAAGGCATGAACTAGTGAAATTTTTGAAACTTTCTATGAAAAACGACTACTGGCAGGGCGCGAGTCCCTTGGCTTCACCCACTCACGGCCGCGAGTCCCTGTTAAAAGCTGACGTCAGAAAGGCGCTCGCAGGGCGCGACTCACCTGCCCAATCCACTCGCGACCCGCGAGTCCCAATATCTGCAGCCAGGTGAGTTTTTAACCCTAGTTTTCACCTTTTTTGCTGCACTTCCTCTTCCCCAACTCCCGAAAACCTCCACCCACCACCATACATCTATGAATTTCAGCCATTTTTACTCAAATCAACCACCCCCATTCACCCATAACCGCTATTCCACTTATTTCCACCACCAATATGCAACCATCCCCATCCATTTGGGATTTTCACGAGGGTTTCAAGTTTCAACCATATTTTTCTTAGTTCTTCTTCTCTAGTCCGATTCCGAGGTATGTTTTCTTGTAATTTTTGTACCATGAGTCCGTTATTTCAGTTTTTATTTAGAATCAAGTTAGATTTAGTGTTGGTTCTTAGTTAATCTTGTGTTTGGTCATGGGTAGTGTAAGGGTGAGGTTGCGGATGGTTTGGGCTAGTTAGTTAGCATAGTGTAGGTTGTGGACGGCGTGGGTTGGGCTGATTGGTTTGTGTTTTGTAGCTGCCATACTATAGGAAGTAGTAACATTGAGTGTGGGGATTCGGGTTGGTAATTTTCGAGATGAACTTATGCTTATAGCTTACTTTTGACACGTTTCACTACTTACGACATAAAGATTTGACCTTTACCACTCAATGTTAATTTGTTTGGCACTTGGGATTTAATTGAGGACAATTAAAGTGCCGGTAGGGGGTAGTGTACATTGAGTCGTATATATTAAGTCTAGTAGTTTCAGTTCTAGTTGGCCGTGGGTTTACTTATATGCACGTACAGGTTCAAAACACTTGGCCGTACTCAATCTCCATTCGGGCGGGGTTGTTGATAACTTATGCTTTTGTAAATGGTAACCCGGTCTTTCATTAAATGTTTAGTTTTTCGGTTTCAACCGCGAAAGAAATACTATGCGGTTGATCTCTTTTTATTATATATATATATATATATATAAAATATAAAAATACCAAAAATAGTTTGTGACTTCTAATGATCTGCTTTGCTTTATGTTGTCAAATTTGATTTGTTTTGCAGATGTCATGTGAAGGTTCGTCGAGTAAGAAGGGCAGGAAAAGAGGCCCAACGACTCGCCCTCAAGGTGTCCGGTCGAGCCAGCTTAGCAGGAAGAGTATGTTTACTATAGGGAAGTAGATTACAGGGGCCGGGAGTTCTGCATGGCCAGAGCACAAGGCTCGTAGATAGCTCGTTGTTGTAGTTCGAGTTGAATTCGGGGGAGTATGATAGGTTGGGTTCTCTTATTTTAGTTGACTTGTTGAAGTTTAGGAGGATTGATAGGGACTTGTTGGATCGTTTGGGGGCGAGGGCCCGAGTGGAGCAGTTGTTAGGTCCGAGGTTTAGGAGGGTGTTAGATTGTGATGCTCGGCAGTATAAGGAGATTACCCTTGAGTTTCATTCTACATTCGATTACAAACAAGGGAATTTCTTTGAGAAGGATGCGGTGTTCTTTGCTCTAGGTCGAAAATCTTATGAAATGACCATTCCACAATTCACTGTGGCTGCAGTTTTACACGGAAAAGAAGTGCAAACCGTTGACTTCATTACGAGTCTTCAGGGGGTTTTTAAGAAAGATCATGATTACAGTGTTAAGTCGACCGAGTTGGCCAGGTTTTGGGGAACTATCTCGAGGGTTGCTTATTCGAACAACAAGGTTGCAAGTGACATTACTGACCCGGTTCTCCGTTTCATCCACAAGATTTTGGCAGCTACATTGGTTGGAAGGGGCCAAGGTGACAACAAGGTTAATCAAGTGAGTTTGTTTTGTCTGATGTGTATGGTGAAGCAAAGGCCCGCCAATCTGGCGACTATTTTTTGCATGGTCGATGAGGAAACCGTGGAGGGGTGGTTCAGGTGCGAGGATATACTATGGTCCGTATGTTACTTTATTTGCAGAGAGTTTAGGTGTATTTGATAGGTATCCGGCCAACATGATGAGAGAGGAGCCGAAACCGGGGTTTATGAGAGTTAAGGATCTACAGGCTGCGGGTATTTTGACTTATTCTGACCTGCCAGAGTGGGATTATGTGAGCCAGGGACCACAGGTTCCGCCACCTCCAGGGTCAGCTGCAGCTTCAACACTTCAGGGAGCCATTCCGCCACGTTATCAGCAGAGGACCCGTCAGCAGATACCAGCGCCTCAGTATCCTCTTAGGCCACCACGTTCGGATCCACTCACTTTGGACTCTTTGTATGACCGGATGGAGACCGGTTTTGGTGATTTGTGGGGTTATGTGGATAACCAGTTTGGGAATGTTAGGCAGGTGATGATGGAGAGTTGTCGGGTGCACGAGCAGGGTCAGCAGAGGTTCGAGGATGGTATGAGGTATATGATGGAGGGTATGCATCTTGCGGTTCCCCCGTTCTTTAGGCAGCCACAGGCAGGTCCTAGTGATTTGGTAGGGGTTGAGCCGTATCATGTTTACCAGCAGGGATCAGAGGAGTCAGACGATGACGAGTGATTGGAGGCAGCAGCAGTGGTGTTCTATCTAGTATCTTTTATTTTTCTTTCATGCTGTTTTTAATTTAACTTGGTCTTTACCCCTAATTTTGGATACTTTATTACTTGATTGGGATGGTTTGGGGTAGGTTGTTTGGTTTGTTGATGGTTGTTGGATGTTTTAAACACTGCTACTTTTATTTTGCTATGCTAGTAGGTTTGTTTGTTGATAGGGGTGTTTATTTTTGTCGCTTCCGTTCGCATGTCCGAGAGTTAGGGATTGTGGGCTGAACGTGTTCGGATTTGAGGGCATATGTGG
Source organism: Scalesia atractyloides (assembly GCA_947069175.1). Lineage (NCBI taxonomy): Eukaryota > Viridiplantae > Streptophyta > Magnoliopsida > Asterales > Asteraceae > Scalesia > Scalesia atractyloides. Next base: position 60,518,270 of record CAMTDV010000025.1, read on the forward strand.
AATTGACTGGCACATTGACAGTCTCGCATATATATTCAGCTAAGTCGTTTCACTTGTATATTTTGTATTTCATCTTGCTTTTACTTTTTAATTTCTAGGTAGTTGGTAGAGTCGTCTCGTCTTTGCATTAGGGACAATGCAATCTTTAAGTGTGGGGATCGAATACATAGTGTAAATAGGAGTTGTAGTCGTTGGATTCTATATATGTTTGCGTAAAAAAAATGAAAAATCCAAAAAAATTGAAAAAAATAGAAAATGTCTTTTGAAATAAGAAGTTTGCGAAATAAAACAGAAAATGATAGAAAAGATAGGTGGCTATTCGGGGTCAAATAATAATAATATGAGTTAAAAATAATCGAGCTTGTGTCTAGTTTAGGATATGTGAATAGGCCTGGGTCTAGTTCTGGGTTCCTTTGAACTTAATGTACCTAATTGTCGGTTTCCTAGTGGGTACTCATCTAGGAAAGCTGGGAAATTGAAACAACCAATAATAGTATAAGGGATGCCGTTATAAGTTAAAATCGTCAGAATTTTTAATCATGAAAAAACATAGAAGTGAAAAATTTTTGAGCTAGAAACTAAGAAAAGTAGCGCAGGCCTACGTAATCTTCGTTGGGATTGTGACCCTGACTTAGAATGCCTCTGGGATGTGTGAAATCAAATTGCATAGAAAAAAATTACTGAAGCCTATTGTAATCCGAGTTGGGGATAGCGACTCTACAGCCGAAATACCTCTGGGTTAGGTAAATCGTCGTCTAAGCTCAATGAAAAAAAAATAAAGAAAAGAAAAAGAAAAAAATTGGTTTTAAATGCTTTTGATTTTGATATAAAACGGTTAGGAATTGGTCCACTAATCGTTCCATTTGTTCTATAAGCTTGAGGCGGGATTAGATGGACTGTGGCTTTTAGTGTGAGACCCTAGGTATACTAACTTCACTTGAATTAAATTTGCATGATAAGGGCTTGGAACCGGGGTTTTGGGTTTAAGAGGACAAACATATTTGCAATCACGGCTAACACAAGTTTTGATTTTAATAAATATGAGTAGCTTTTGTCCCGAGCAGTGCTTGTCTCTGATTCCGTTTGCATAGATTCTTTTTCGACGACGAAAAAAGAGTAAGTGTGGGGATATTTGATGTATTGTAAAATACATCGGTTATTCGTGTATAGTTTGTATAGTTTTTCGTTAGTTTTAGTTTCGTTTACCGTAGAATAGTTAGTCTTTGATCCAATTGTGTTTTGCAGGTCGTATGAGCTTGAAGTAGCTGAAACGCATGAAAATTGAATAGAATACGAATTGATTAAGTCCTGGAACGAATTGGAGGGCTCGGGAGCAGAAACGAAGTAAAATTCTGGAAAATTTAGCTTCTGGCAGGCCGCGAGTAGTTGGTCTAGTGCCTCTCGCCACCCGCGAGAGGCTAATACAGGATGGCGTCATTTGTCACACCCCGACCCGCAGCGGAAAAGGTGATCGGGGCATGATTGGGTTATCATCAAAGCTCATGACATTTATTATAACGTTTCATATTTATTATTACAATTTAAAGGGAAACATACAATCATAATTACATCATGTCCTACACATCATTCTAGACTTCATTATTTTCTTCTAAGGCATTTCCTATGTTTTCCTTGCTTCATCCTGTTCACCTGTATCATGTGTAAAAATAGTTTTTTGATCAACAAAAAGTTGGCGAGTGAATCCTATGAAAAGCATTTGAACAAGTTTATTGAATTGATTATAAAATAAAGTGCACAACCACATATGAGTAAATATAGATGTAAACATATTCATAAAACACTTAATATCAGATAATGCACACACATATAATAATAAATTGTTTTGAGGCACGCGTTGCTCAACCCGTCTCTCACGAGGAACTGATGGGCCTAATGAATGATTTGCATACAACTTGATATTATGAAATACATAACCACAAACAATATATAAATTCTAAGTTTAGATCACAATATGGTATGGCACAAGTTTAAATAAACGAGTTAATTTTTAGTGACACATGACACACCCCAAAACGTGTAATTAAAAAGGGGAGTTGTAAGATTCACTCACATTGGGTGCGTTCGGTTGATGATGTTGAATGCGCACGAAGTTTGATTTAACCACGAGTGAAACTAACCTAGATAATAACATAATGGTTTGGTAAACAAGTGGATTTTATTAAATCAATTTTTGTAGGATTATTGGATATATTTTTGTGAGTTTAAGGCTATTTTCTAACTTTAAAAATGTTATTTTTAAGTATTTTTAATTGATTTTTAAATAAAATAAATAAATAAAAATAATAAAAAAATGTTGACTTTTTGACCGTTGACTTGTTGACCGTTGACTTGTTGACCGGTTTTATTGTGTAATTGTGTGCGCCGGGTGAGGCTCGAACCCGAGACCTCCCGTTCGCGTGCACGCAGCTCTACCAACTGAGCTACGTGTCTAACCCGAAATAATTCTGTTTTTAATTATACTTATATACTATTTAGATTTTTCCAGAAAGTATTTATTTATTAAAAAGGATTTTAAATGCATCGAACGGTGAACGGTGCTGACCACAGGTCTCGAACCCGGGACCTGTGGGTTACCGTGCACACAGTCTACTGCTGGACTGTGTGTCTAACTTGGTAAATAATCTGGTTTATATTATACTTAACATGGTTTTGAGAGTTAACCCGGTTCAGTTAAAAAGGCATTTTTATAACAAGAGAGTAAGGCTGGGACAAGAATCGAACGCGCGACGTATGTGAAATTGTTTGCACACAGTCCACCGCTGGACTGTGTGTCTAACCCGTTCATAAACTTATTTTAATTAAACTTATGTTATAACCTGCCTTCGTCTTCTTCGTTAACTTTACCCAGAAAAACAAAGTCCGAATGTTTCGACTGATTTATGTCTAATTTGATTTTCAAACATTAATAGTAATTGAAAGGAAATGTATGGAGAGAGTTTGGGGGAAAGGAGGTACCGATCCGTGTCTTTCACAGAACTCCGGCAGAGGTCCGTCGGCCCCATAGTGAACTTCGGCTGTTAGGATTAATTAATAGTTCTGCTCGATTAATTATGAAATTGAGGTACTTAAACAAGGATTGACAGGAGTTTGAAGGGTTATACCGATTCACAGTGCGATATCAGAAATTTCAGAGATTTTCCGGCGAAGGTTGAATATTCCGGCTATGTCGCCTGGGATGCATTCTGAATGGTGGATTTGTGTTAGTAACAGTCTAATCAATTGATTGGAACAGAAGAAGTCGAAGGAATTACCGTGTGGATGTGAGTCTCGGTTTTCCGGCGACTTGCAGATATTCTCCGGCGAGTGAAAATACGTCGAGAATTTGTGCGATTTTGAGCGAAAGGGCTACCAGTGAGTTGTGGGTGGATTTATAGGGAGGAATCGAGACGCATGGGGTCGGATTTCAGTCTTGATTCAAAGTCAATGATTTTCCCGGCGGTTATGACTTGTGTCGCGGACTGGACATCGGTTATAACCGATGCAATAGTTAATATTTGCATTAAGATACAAGAAACCGACAGAGAAAAGCGACTTCGCCGGGATTTCCGACGACTGCGATTTGGGCGCGTCAGTTTGAACTCGGGATTCATGTTATGTATTTAATTGTTTCATTATGAACACAAACATCACAAGTGGCGGAGTGGTTGAGCGTGTGGAAGTTAAAGCTTGAGGATTCCTGGCTGACCCGGGTTCGAAACCCGGCATCATTGATTTATTTTTATTTCATTATTTTTAATACATTTTCAAATATAAATTATAGATTCCAATATATTTATTAATTATGTATCGTTTAAAATTAATTTGGGCATTAAATACGCAACGAAATTTTTAACTGATTGTTCGGTTAATAAACGGAGCGGGTTTGGTAAATCCGGTTTTTGACGAATGTTACAGTATCCCCTACTTTTTAGAAATTTCGTCCCGAAATTGAAGTAGTGACATATTTGTCTAAAAAGGATGGTGTTTAATTTGACAGTTACATACTTAGAAGGGAGTAAGTGTTTAAATTTTGTTTGAGGCGGTAACGTTCCTTGTAAGGGTTGAGTACCCTGCTACAGGAATCGCTTTTTGTTGCCTACGGTAAAAATATTGATAAGCGGAGTTGATTCACTAAGTATGATTTCATGCGCAAGAGTTTTGATATGTTTGGAAAGATAAGGTTATATCCTAAAACAAAATTTCTAATACTACAACCTACATGGAACTTCTCATAACCGCTTAACAATGCCTCTGATCCTTTGGCAAGAATACTTATATATAGGAAGTACCAGCGGCGTATCCACCATATTCTTGTCAAATTTTCATTGGTTTTATCAGTAAGTTATGATTGGTTCTATGATGTGACTCTAGAACATAAATAAACACCACAACCAATGTACCGAGAAATTACTAAATCCTACATGGAACTTCTCATAACCGCCTGACAATGCCTCTGATCCTTTAGCAAGAATACTTATATATAGGAAGTACCAGCGGCGTATCCACCATATTCTTGTCAAATTTTCATTGGTTTTACCAGTAAGTTATGATTGGTTCTATGATGTGACTCTAGAACATAAATAAACACAACAACCAATATCTGAGTCCAAATTCTGATAGCATACATGTTTGAATGGTGACAGTTCCTCTCTCGTTTGTTATGATGGAGAGGTTAGTTTATGTAGAAATAGAACACAATCCAATTTCTTTAAATGACGAGATGATATGAATGTTAAATCAGTGAATGTAACACAAATTTCAACCAAGACAATACTAAATCCTACATGGAACTTCTCATAACCGCCTGATAATGCCTCTGATCCTTTGGCAAGAATACTTATATATAGGAAGTACCAGCGGCGTATCCACCATATTCTTGTCAAATTTTCATTGACTTTATCCGCAAGTTATGATTTGTTCTATGTGACTCTAAAACAAACACAACAACCAACACTTGAGTCTCAATTCTGATAGTATACATGTGTGAATGGTGACAATACCTCTCTCGTTTGTTATGATGGAGAGGTTAGTCCTTGTGGAAGTGAGACATAGCTCAACTTCTTTAAATGATGAAATTGAAATGCGCTGAAATGTATGATGAACAACTTCAACCAAAACATTACTAAATCCTACATGGAACTTCTCATAACCGCCTGATAATGCCTCTGATCCTTTGACAAGAATACTTATATATAGGAAGTACCAGCGGCGTATCCACCATATTCTTGTCAAATTTTCATTGACTTTATCCGCAAGTTATGATTAGTTCTATGTGACTCTAAAACAAACACAACAACCAACACTTGAGTCTCAATTCTGATGGTATACATGTTTGAATGATGACAATACCTCTCTCGTTTGTTGTGATGGAGAGGTTAGTCTATGTAGAAATGGAACACAATCCAATTTCTTTAAATGATGAGATGCTATAAATGCTAAATCAGTGAGTACAAAACAAACTTCAATCAAGACAATACTAAATTCTACATGGAACTTCTCATAACCGCCAGATAATGCCTCTGATCCTTTGGCAAGAATACTTATATATAGGAAGTACCAGCGGCGTATCCACCATATTCTTGTCAAATTTTCATTGGCTTTATCCGTAAGTTATGATTGGTTCTATGTGACTTTAAAACATAAACAAACTGAAATAGTAATTCGCATTAAGATCCTTGGATAAGATTCCAATTTATAACTGGAGTACGGGAAAATTGAGATAACATAAAGAAAACGTAAAAACTAAGCGGTTGGAGTTGAATCCTGATTTTTGGTGAAGGGGACTAGTTGGATGGTTTCGTTTGGGCCGTCATTATCTTCAACAGAGTTGGCGTTGATGTTGAAAGCTCTTCCTCTTGCTGGTGGCTTAGCGATTAGGTTTCCTTGATTTGCTTGGTTAACTGGGTTTGCTTGAGCTTGGGCGTTTATGATGTTAACCAATCGAGGGCACGTGTTTCTAAGGTGGGTAGGGTCGCCACAATTGAAACAAGTTCGAACATATGGGAACATGGGGTATTGGGGTTTTTGATAGGTTTGGATCATGTTTTGAGTAGGGGGAGAGATTTGGTTTTGAGAGGTGCGGCAAACCTTGCTCAAATGACCATAGCGTCCACAATTCGCACATAGTCGACAAGGTAAGGTAGATGGATGGTGATAAGAACAGGTGTTACTCGAGGGTGAGGTCCAAGGTATGGTTTCTTATTTGGGTAAGTTGAGTTGGGTGCTAGTTGAGTGATTGGGATAAGCTTGGATAGGTATGGCTTGTGAAATTGGTTGATTACGTTGGGTGACAGCGAAAAGTTGCCCATCTCGTTTTCTCTTAAAAATGGGTTGAGAAGGGGATTCGGTTTGGGTGGAGTTTGAAGTTTCAGTTGATGCTTTATCCTTCTTCTTCTCCTCCTTGAAGTCTTTATTCCGAATGCGTGTCTCGGTGAGCTCTGTAGCTAACTCCATTGCTGCTTCCAAAGTTGCAGGCGTGGTACTTATTACAGAGTCCTGAATCTTTGACGGAAGACCTCGAATGTAGTGCTCGATCAAACGGTAGAGGGGAGTGAACAAGTTGGGAACCATTTGATTTAACTCGAGGAATCTTTTGTTGTATGTGGTGTGGTCTCCTTCCTTTTGCTTCAACGAATAAAACTCATCTTCTAATTTCTTGATTTCGCTCCTTGGGCAAAACCGTCTTGTCATGATTTCCTTCAACTCTTCCCAAGTCAAAGTCAAAGCGTCTTCAACACCTCGTTTGGCCTTCTCTGTATTCCACCAAGTAAGTGCTATTCCAAATAAACGACCAGTAGCATATCGCACTTTGCGATCATCGGGGCAATCGCAATTTAGAAAAGTGTTCTCCATTTCTTCAAACCAATGGAGGAGAGCGGTGACACCTTCAGTCCCTTCGTATTTTGGAGGGTCGCAGGATTTGAAATGCTTGTAGGTGCATTTAGTGGTATTTGGGGGAGGGTTGTCAATGTTTTATCTTCTTGGTTGACGGGATTAGCGGTAAGGGCTTGTTGGACTTGAATTATAATGTTGGGTATTACGGCAGCCATTTGTTGAGCGATTTGGGCAGCCATGCGCTCGCGGGCTTTTCCTGCTCTCATCTTCCTACGGGCGAGGCTAGAAGACATCTACAAGGAATACATATCAAGAGTATGAGTTTGGATGTTTTTGGGATCATGGGTCGTATTTAGGAATGAAAATTCATAAAATAAATATAACATAATAAATCTACTACACCATAGGATGTCTTCGGCTTTGCTCGTAATTGGGCCTTGCATGCCGCCATACTTCACCTTCGTAATCATGTGGGCCCCCATGAATACCGGGTTTTTCATATGGTCGCATGTGTTAGCCTGGTTACGTACACTAAAACCCGGAGAAAATCGAGAAATATGTAACGTATGATGTTCGGAATGTGTCCAGGTGTGGAACGGTGACACCTCAAAGTGGGGTTAGTTCGAACGACGTTTGGTGTGGCATGCTTTGGCCTAATAGGTCCTTCGTACTCTCATCGTTAGTCCCCAGGTAGGCAAACTGGTCCGTTATATTGGATTTATACGAATGCCAACCTAGACAGGACGTTCCGACTACCGGTACTTGTACCCTTACAGTTACTACATGCCCGTCGCAGAACTCACTTTGATGAGATTTGAAAAATGAAAAATGCGACAAAATCTTTGAATAACGAAAGTATGAAGATGATTTGAATATGTGAACATTGAAATATGTATGATGAATGTGTATGTAAGTTGTATGTTTGACTGTAAGTATAAACAAATATGAAACAAATAAATATCATAAGTTTGCATGTAACCACATAAACAATTAAAATCTAGTCAACTATAGTATAGGCTCTAAGGGTCTAATAACCTATCATATATCCCTATAGTCATGGCTCTGATACCAATTTGTCACACCCCGACCCGCAGCGGAAAAGGTGATCGGGGCATGATTGGGTTATCATCAAAGCTCATGACATTTATTATAACGTTTCATATTTATTATTACAATTTAAAGGGAAACATACAATCATAATTACATCATGTCCTACACATCATTCTAGACTTCATTATTTTCTTCTAAGGCATTTCCTATGTTTTCCTTGCTTCATCCTGTTCACCTGTATCATGTGTAAAAATAGTTTTTTGATCAACAAAAAATTGGCGAGTGAATCCTATGAAAAGCATTTGAACAAGTTTATTGAATTGATTATAAAATAAAGTGCACAACCACATATGAGTAAATATAGATGTAAACATATTCATAAAACACTTAATATCAGATAATGCACACACATATAATAATAAATTGTTTTGAGGCACGCGTTGCTCAACCCGTCTCTCACGAGGAACTGATGGGCCTAATGAATGATTTGCATACAACTTGATATTATGAAATACATAACCACAAACAATATATAAATTCTAAGTTTAGATCACAATATGGTATGGCACAAGTTTAAATAAACGAGTTAATTTTTAGTGACACATGACACACCCCAAAACGTGTAATTAAAAAGGGGAGTTGTAAGATTCACTCACATTGGGTGCGTTCGGTTGATGATGTTGAATGCGCACGAAGTTTGATTTAACCACGAGTGAAACTAACCTAGATAATAACATAATGGTTTGGTAAACAAGTGGATTTTATTAAATCAATTTTTGTAGGATTATTGGATATATTTTTGTGAGTTTAAGGCTATTTTCTAACTTTAAAAATGTTATTTTTAAGTATTTTTAATTGATTTTTAAATAAAATAAATAAATAAAAATAATAAAAAAATGTTGACTTTTTGACCGTTGACTTGTTGACCGTTGACTTGTTGACCGGTTTTATTGTGTAATTGTGTGCGCCGGGTGAGGCTCGAACCCGAGACCTCCCGTTCGCGTGCACGCAGCTCTACCAACTGAGCTACGTGTCTAACCCGAAATAATTCTGTTTTTAATTATACTTATATACTATTTAGATTTTTCCAGAAATTATTTTTTTTTAAAAAGGATTTTAAATGCATCGAACCGATGCTGACCACAGGTCTCGAACCCGGGACCTGTGGGTTACCGTGCACACAGTCCACCGCTGGACTGTGTGTCTAACTTGGTAAATAATCTGGTTTTTATTATACTTAACATGGTTTTGAGAGTTAACCCGGTTCAGTTAAAAAGGCATTTTTATAACAAGAGAGTAAGGCTGGGACAAGAATCGAACGCGCGACGTATGTGAAATTGTTTGCACACAGTCCACCGCTGGACTGTGTGTCTAACCCGTTCATAAACTGATTTTAATTAAACTTATGTTATAACCTGCCTTCGTCTTCTTCGTTAACTTTACCCAGAAAAACAAAGTCCGAATGTTTCGACTGATTTATGTCTAATTTGATTTTCAAACATTAATAGTAATTGAAAGAAAATGTATGGAGAGAGTTTGGGGGAAAGGAGGTACCGATCCGTGTCTTTCACAGAACTCCGGCAGAGGTCCGTCGGCTCCGATAGTGAACTTCGGCTGTTAGGATTAATTAATAGTTCTGCTCGATTAATTATGAAATTGAGGTACTTAAACAAGGATTGACAGGAGTTTGAAGGGTTATACCGATTCACAGTGCGATATCAGAAATTTCAGAGATTTTCCGGCGAAGGTTGAATATTCCGGCTATGTCGCCTGGGATGCATTCTGATGGTGGATTTGTGTTAGTAACAGTCTAATCAATTGATTGGAACAGAAGAAGTCGAAGGAATTACCGTGTGGATGTGAGTCTCGGTTTTCCGGCGACTTGCAGATATTCTCCGGCGAGTGAAAATACGTCGAGAATTTGTGCGATTTTGAGCGAAAGGGCTACCAGTGAGTTGTGGGTGGATTTATAGGGAGGAATCGAGACGCATGGGGTCGGATTTCAGTCTTGATTCAAAGTCAATGATTTTTCCGGCGGTTATGACTTGTGTCGCGGACTGGACATCTGTTATAACCGATGCAATAGTTAATATTTGCATTAAGATACAAGAAACCGACAGAGAAAAGCGACTTCGTCGGGATTTCCAACGACTGTGATTTGGGCGCGTCAGTTTGAACTCGGGATTCATGTTATGTATTTAATTGTTTCATTATGAACACAAACATCACAAGTGGCGGAGTGGTTGAGCGTGTGGAAGTTAAAGCTTGAGGATTCCTGGCTGACCCGGGTTCGAAACCCGGCAGCATTGATTTATTTTTATTTCATTATTTTTAATACATTTTCAAATATAAATTATATATTCCAATATACTTATTAATTATGTATCGTTTAAAATTAATTTGGGCATTAAATACGCAACGAAATTTTTAACTGATTGTTCGGTTAATAAACGGAGCGGGTTTGGTAAATCCGGTTTTTGACGGATGTTATATCATATATGCGGTCGCGGGCCGCGACTAGAAGATCAGAACCCTCTCGCGGCCGGCGATAGGGTGTTATCTGCAGATTGGTTCGAAATTTAACTGAGATTTTGGGTATAAAAGCAATTTTTATCATTATGAAACCCTAACTACGAATTAGGAGAGACTTGGGCGATTTTTGGAGCATTCTTGGAGTAATTCGGAGTAGCTGAAGCATTCGGTTGGAGATTAATCAGGTGTAGCATTCTATCGTCCGGGTGTTCTCGTTTGTGCTATTTGATCTTTATTATGTCTTGCATACTTGAAATTACTTTGTTTTGTCTTGTTTCCATGACTTTAGTTGGCTAAATCTTTTTAACTACCTAGATTAGATGATTGACTGAATAAAGTTTTGATTTTTTACTTTGGATTTATAATTTGTGAGGATTGTTTATGAATTGTAAAAGACCTATTCTATCAATTGGATGTGTTTGCGTATTTGATCTTGTTTAGTTATTATTTGTTGCTTTACATGAATCTTGGTGACGGTCTATATCATATAATATAGTCATGTTAGGTTTTAGCTTTTGGTGACGGTCTATATCACATAAGAAAGCTAGAGTCTTTAAGGTGAAACCGCGGAATTAAACCTTAAAAGTAATAATTGGTAACTTAATAAAATCAGATATTCTATTAATCGTCAATAGCTGCAAGGTGCGAGGTTATTGCAAGGTCTAAGTCATTAAGCCGAAAGGTAGGAGCTTTTTAGGAAGTAAACCCGTTGGTTGTTGTCTAGCAAGTCCAATTGAGAAATTAGATCTATCCTTGGTTTAGATCTCGATAGGGAGTGAGCCTTATAGGATACTTTCATAAACCCATTAGGTGACTGGCAAGAGAGTCTAATAACTGGTGGTTCAGCAACCTTAAGGGAGCTATAGTGTGCTTTTGAGAAGGGTCAGATTCCTATTAGAAATCCTGAGAGGTGAGAATATAAAGATCCCGGTTCCTCATTGATCAACTTCCAAGTAAAATCGCATTAAAATCAGTCAGGATTCTAGTCTAGGTATTTTTTTCACCATCTGAGTAAAACCCAAGTCTAGTTCGTATTCTTAGTTAATTTAATTAATTAATTTAGTTTATTTTATTGTTTTCTTAGGAATTGTTAGAACCCCCCCCCCATCAAACATTAAATCATTTTAGTCCGTGTCAGTCAGAGTCTTAATAAAGTAATTAGTTCAATCAGCAGAGTCTCGTGGGTTCGATATCCGGACTTACTTTAGCTATTCTAGACTCGATCGGTACACTTGCCGGTTAGTTGTTTAGTTCATTTAGTGAGTCTAGAGTATTACTTTGAGTCTAGATTTAGGTTAATTTCAGTTGTTTTTATTAAACTACTTTTAGCACACCAATAACCCACCACCAGCCATCACCACCATCAACCACCACCCCACCCAATTCCCACCACTAACATGAACACACTCAGTCACTCCTCACACGCCACTGACCACATACAGACACCATCACCCACCAACCACCACTTACCGACACCACCCACCGCCAGCATCACCTGTCGATCACCACATCCACCATCACATGTTGAACACCACCACTACCATCTCCATTCAGTATTGCTTCACACAACCATCACATATCTATTTCCCCACTACTAGAATCGCAGATCTGAACACACCATCTCCATGACTCAGATTTGGGGCTTCTTCAGTAAAACAGATCTAGGGTTTGTTCAGATCTGATATGGTGTGATCAAGTATTGGCTGGGTTTCGTTGAGCTCCGATTTAGTGGGAGGTTTTGCCCAGATCTGATGAAGATGATGCTTATGGCGGTTGCAATTTAAAGAGAGAGAGATATGCCGTGGTTTGATATTGGTGGCGGCTACTGTGGTTAGTGTTGGCGACAATCTTAGTAGCAGCACTGGCCATAGCACGATCCTCTGATTCACAACTGGATCGGGAAATGGTGGGCTGATTCTTAGCACTCTAGGAAACTAAGCTACCTCAGAGAAAAGTGGAATGCCCGTGTGGAGCAATGCGTCTCTAGACAACGAGCACAATGTGAGTCAAAATACACAAGTATGGACGTATGAGGTGGTTTAGTGAAAGTAAGACCAAAAGCCAATGTGACTCTAACATAAAGCGGAATCATTTTGGCACGCTGAAAATGTTGATCAATAGGTTGTTGAAGAAACTGGCTAACTTGGTTTACAACATAAGAAACACTAGGGCGAGTGATCATTAAATATTGGAGGGCACCAACAAGCGAACGATAATGCGTAGGATCTTTGTAAGGAGCACCATTAGAGCTAAAGACAGTGTTAACTGCCAAAGGGGTATGAAAAGGTTTAGCATCAAGAAGGTCAGCACTATGAAGTATGTCACGGCATATTTTGATTTACTGAGACACAACCCATCAGAAGATCGAGTAGCCTCAAGCCCAAGAAAGTAGAGGTAGCCAAGATCTTTGATGTCAAGTTCTTGATTTAACCAGGTAATGAAGGGTGACAATACACATGGTAGATTAAGAGGTACATAATGCGATTGTTGTGAGAAAAGACAAATAGCGAGGGATCTGAACGATTGCAAGAGAAACCACTATGAACCAGAAAGTTACTGAAACGTTTAACCATGCATGCAGAGCTAGATTTAATGGATACATAGCCTTGTTAAGGTGACAAACATGGTCAGGAAATCGAGAAGAAGAAAAGCCATGTGGTTGTCCCATATAGGCATGTTCAATTAGTTGTCCATGAAAAAATGCATTATTAACATCTAATTGATGAAGCTTTCAATCATGAATAATCACAAGCGATAGAACAACATGAATAGTGGAAGCTTTGACCACCGCCTTAAAGGTGAGGAAGTAATCAAGAGTTAAAATTCGGTAAACCCTTGAGCAACAAGTCGTGGCTATCAATAGAACCATCAAAGTGTTATTCGGTGTGAAAATGGAGTGTTATATATATATATATATATATATATATATATATATATATATAGTGTGGTTCCTGCGCAAAGTTTGTTTTTCCTACAAAGTGTAGGAAGCGATCCTGGCCAATGGATGGGTGTGTTTAATGGCTGAGATCAAGGTGGTAGCATTTTTGTAATATTTGTATGTCATTAATTAGTTGTTATAATAGGTTATCTGGTCATTTATCTTGTTTTAAATCAATCGAATAACTGTCATTAATTAACTGTTATAATAGGCTAGGGGTAGCCTCGCACATTTCCTTCTCTCTATCTAAAACCCACCATCGATAACCATCTTGCATGCCAAAATTAGCTAGAATCACGGATCAAGATTACAAATTCAGCATGAAATACAAGCGTAAGAGATGATTATAGTACTGTGTTTTATTGCACTTAATGTTGGATACTAGATGTGTTCATAGTAGTGTTTTTAGTGATAAACACAATGTGACGAATAAGGGACTAACTTGGTCAAGGTGTTGTTTTTTACACTGATATTGTTTTAAGGATTGATGTATTAAAGCTACATTGTGATTAGATCCCATATATACATGTATTCAATGTGTTTTGTTAAAGACATCGTGTTTTTTTAAAGTTTGATCATAGTACTTGCGCTTGATGTTGGATACTAGATGTGTTCGTAGTATTGTGTTTTAATAAATATATACCACAAATAGAATGAATATCAAATTACTTTTTTGCCCTTTTCATTAAAATAACTACTTGCCACATGTCATTACATGATGACTTCCTGCACATTGTAGGAAAAATTGGCTTTTTAGCCAATTCGTATTATATAGGGACAGGATCCGGAGAAAACGCCTAAAAGTGTGAAAACGGTGAGAACGTGTTGATGCATTTTGTGTCCGTCACTGTTCGAATAGGCTAGATAGAGCGTGTTGTGTCCGTCACTGTTCGAATAGGCTAGATAGAGCGTGTGTTGAATATTGTATAGGTTAGAAACGAACACACGACCAAGGTAAGAACTGAAACGGTAAAATGTGTCACTTCATACGAAGTGGTAATGCCTAGTTCGTACGAATTGGCAATGCCAACTTCGTGCGAATTACAAATCAGTTCATACGAATTACCTAGCATGTCTATATAGGTGGTGTGTGTTCATTTATGAGTAAGTTTTTGCACTCCCAGAAGGGGAGGTGCTGCCGAATTCTCTCCAGAAACTCCGGCAGCCTGACAAGATGTATACTCTTTCGGTATGAATGAATAACATATGACTTCCGCTGCTATCTGCTTCTATTCCTTTCTTAATAAAATTCTACAGAAATCGTTGATTGGCAACAAGTATCAAAGAACACATTCTATCAGACTCGGGCGATGGACTACTTGGGATCAGCAGAATTCTAAAACTTCCGTCTAGAACCGCCTGATCACGGACCTTCAATTGGTATCAGAGCTACAATTATCACCTACGCTCATGAATTTTGGACATTTATGGACTTAGGAGGGGTTTTAGACGTAAAACATCAAATAAACAGACAATCCACTGACAAAAAGTAAAATTGAACGGATAGGATTGTTAGAAAACCATTTTCGACCAGATCTATGGTGGAATCTTCTCGAAATTCGAAGAGAAAAAGATTTTGTATAAAAAAACGTAACTAGAATCACTTTATGAGAGCTGCAATTCGTACGAAGTGAAGACCTAATTCGTACGAAGCGGCCAATTCGTACGAACTAGGGAGCCAGTTCGTACAAAGCGAGAGTAGTGCCTAAAAAGTTGTTGATCGTATTGACGGGATTAGTGTCCAGAAAAAATTTGGTGATAGAAATTTTTCTAAGTTTTCGATGACCGAAACGACATGTTCGGGGACACCATCTAAAGCTTCAGAGTATAAATTTGATGATACGATCGCAAAATTTTGAAGATAACGGGAGAGTTATTGATACCTGTGTAGAATGCTGATCATTTGGTGACATGACTAGTAATGGGCCTAAACGTTAAATCTGCATTTGTTGAAAACTGATTTTTCCAGATTTGGGGGGAATTTCAGTGAAATTTCGGTATGGTCAGAATTTACAAAAAAGGGGGATTAAAAAATTCAAAGTATATTTGAAGATTCCAGGCATTTTTGAAATTCGTGACGCTGTAACAGTATCCGGGTGGTTACCGACTGCATTATCTGGGAAATGTAGAGGATCTAGATTCATTTATAAAGAGTTCAAGTTGATGTCTACTTTTCGTTGAAGCAGAGGGTTACATAATTGAGTTTTGCAGGAGTTGTTTATCAGATTCTAAGGTCATGATCATGGATAGACACCAAAGTCTTCGTATGGTGGTGGAAGCACACACGACTGCCTATCATTAACTCTGCATTGCTTATGAACTATTTTCCGGACTAACTGCTAGAAAATAGGGATGTCTTGTAGTTTCAGTTGCTCCGGTTGTACAATGTGTCATGACTATAGAAGATGATATACTGAATCTTTCAGACAAAGTTGTGTACTAGTTGCTCTCGAAATAGATGATACCTGGGATTTCGTGATCACAGGAAGTTCAAAATTTTCAGTTCAGATACAGATTGATGCTTAAGGGTTAGAGTCCTGATTTCCGGTGAAGGGCGGGTTAGCAGGATTAGCAGTCATTAATACCAGTGAGGAACTGAGGATGTTTAATATGTTCAGTGATGATCTTAGGTATTAAAGACTAGCTCCGGTGCATGGTTTCAAAATTACCAAGGAAATCTGAGGTTATTCGAGATATGACTAATGATAGCCTTAGGTGGACATTATTTTTGGTCTTTAAGCAGATGAATCATTCTTCTTGGACTAACCGCCATTGGATGACGATGTTTGTTGATTAAGTTGCGCCCGTCTACCGGAGATAGCTATATATTTGTTATTGTGACTGAAGAGGAAGAATGTGATTTTGAACACGGACCTATGTTTCTCATATTTGATGTGTTACCAGATGATTTGGTTCTGATGAAGATTTGTTGATTGAGCAGATTACCGATTTCTAATCAATCTTTCAGGAGTATGCTTAAACGCGATTATGGAAATCGGGATTTCAGATTTTCGCGGATATTCAATGATTTGAAGTTTACTGGTGTGGTGATTCAAAGTTTCTATCAATTGCCGGTTGAGTTTTTGAAAGATTAGGAGTTTATCGAATAGACTCTCGGTGCTACAGTGCTTATTCAAAAACTAAACTCGGATGCGGTTATTGTTGAAACAGAGAAGAAGCTGCATTGATTAGCTTCAAGTTGGTGCTTATTCGAGAAAATTTGTCGGTCAAGCAAATCAGAGGAAATCGGAAACCGTGCAAACAGAGATCTGAACTGGAGTTTTCAGCGGGATTTTAATGTTGAAAATGCAAACCCAGATCATCAATTAAGGGGGAATTTGTTGACGCGTGCTACGACATCGGCAGATACCTTGATTGAAGTTGTAGAATATTCAAACACGGCTCAGAGATTTGAAGTTCAAGATCAAGCTTCGACAGTAATGGACAAGGGGGAATTTGTTGATGCACTTTATGTCCGTCACTGTTTGAATAGGATAGATAGAGCGTGTGTTGAATATTGTATAGTTTAGAAACGAACACACGACCAAGGTATGAACTGAAACGGTGTAAAATGTGTCTTCGTACGAATTACAAAGACTCAGTTCGTACAAATTGGAAATGCCAACTTCGTACGAATTACAAAGACTCAGTTCGTACAAATTACCTAGCATGTCTATATATAGGTGGTGTATGTTCATTTGTGAGTAAGTTTTTGCGCTCCTAGACGGGGAGGTGATGCTGGATTCTCCATCCTGACAAGATGTAATCTCTTTCGGTATGAATGAATAATATATGACATCCGATGCTATCTGCTTCTACTCCTTTTTAATAACATTCTACCGAAATTGACATGTTACGCACTAACTTCCGTCTAGAACTGCCTGATCATGGACATTCCGAACGATTTTCAGCCACAAGATCATTCTAATTTGTGGCTGGGATTGATGCGGTGTCGTTTTTGTAAATATTTATAAGTTTAGAACGTGTGCGGGCTTTGATATGAATCAAATGTGACATATAAATTATATCAAATAAGGTATAAAATCAACCCTTTTAGGTACTAATGTTGGAAAAAGTGTGTTTCTTTGTATACTTTTGATTGTTAGAATTAAAAGAGATTAAATGTACAAAAGAAACAAATTAACAGCAAAAACCATCACAAATACAAAAAAGAGAAGTTGACACATCATACCGACCCTCCGAGCTTCACCCCAATACCAAAAAACAACACATCAGAAGACAAGCACAGGGCCGTGCCCCACTCTAGATTCCATGAAAAAAAAGACAAACAAAAGCAGACAAGAGACACGGGGCCGTATCCCATGGACACGGGCGGTGGTCAACTCCCAGATATGCAGAATCTTCAATAGTACATCAAGTACAAGGCTACGGGGCCGTGCCTCTGACACACGGGGCCGTGTGAGCATACGGACTGACACAACTCATTAAATGAATATAGAGAAGAAGGAGACACGGGGTCGTGCCCTCTGGGCACAGGGCCATGTGGAGGGCCTATTTCCAGCTATAAATAGGGGTGCTTGGTTCAATTGCAATCCGTCCCTTGGCAAACCACTTCTCTCATACCTGCCACCACTTCACCACCACAATACCACCATCATCCACCATATTCCTCCATCACCCATCTTTAGAGTGTGTAGTAGTCTCGGATCCAAGATCGATCGTAAGAGTTTTTGTCAAACAAAGACCATGCTTTGCTAATCTCTTATATCACTTGGTAAAAACAAGTCTTTTGTGTATTACTTTTGATTTCCAAGTTTAGTTAACTTTTTAATTGGGTATGTATTAGTGACTTTAATAACTAGTTTTTTATATTGAAAGTTATAGGAACGTCCACAAACAGCTCGGGAACCTAAATTTGTTATCTATTGTCCGATTAGGCGGAAACTAATGACAAGTTAACCAAATAACAAGAATTACTCGTTTAATAGTTGTTTTCATTGATCTAAAGTTCAATCATTCGAGAACCGGATCCGACAGAGCTTCGCCGTCTCTGTGCCAAAATCTCCAACTTCTTACAAATGAAATCCCAAGACACCTATATATAGTGTTACAAGTTCGCTGTGAGAAGACTGTCATAGGTAAGTTCGCCTGAACTTGACCTAGTCAAGTTCGGCCGAACTTGGCTTCTTACAAACAATCATGAGCGAACTTGTCACTAAACTATCTTAAATACGCCTCGTTTCACCTATTCTATACAGACTCTATACAAGACTATTCTATAGACATTATGCATCAATAGAATCCCTCTTGGATATCTACTTTGCTTGTTCCGTCTTCAGAAACTCTCGTTTACTCCAGACTCATTCTAGTGTAATGACGAAGGCAACAGACATATGCACCAACAGACTCCTCCTTGGATGTTGCCGCAGTCATCTACTTTCATAGACATCTTTGACAATAATCATCCTTGTCAGTCTTCTAAGTCATAGTCTTCTTTGAATGCCTTGTAATCATCAGACTTCAAATAAGTTCCCGAGTCTTTATCTTTATCCTTGAATAAGCATTAAACTTTATGATCTTTAAACGTTCTCTTTTCTTCAATTTAATCTTGATAAAACTTTAATCTCCAAGCTCCCCCTAGCAGTGAGCTATGCTCCCCCTAGCTTTGAGCTTTATCTTTAATCACGTTTCATCCTGCTCCCCCTAAAACTTTTCTTCATGTTTCAAAGTACTTGGGAATTCAAATAAACATTTCAGATTCTAACTTTGAAATTTTGTTCCACATGAATTACATACCACCTGTACAAACCTTGTACTTTAAATTTTAATCTTCATTTTTCAGTTATTTCAAGTTTAAATTAATGACCTTGAAAAACTTTAACATTCAAAACCTTTTTCAATTCATTTAATTTTTCAATTATTGAAACGAAATCCTCTTAGTTGATCAAGTCCAAGTTAATGACCTTGATTAACTAATTTTGTTTACCAAGTCCAAGTTAATGACCGTGGCTATAATCGTTGTGAACACCTGATATTATCTTCAATTTTAAAGATTCAAATTAATGAACTTTTTCTTACCAGACTTCCATGATCCGTTTTCCAACATTGGCTCGTTGAAAATCTTTTTGGATTTAAAAAGTACGTAAAGTATTTACAGAAACTTTTTAACAAGAAAAGTAAACTATGTACAAACATATTTACAGACATATTTTTGTGAATTTACGTCTAAGGATCATATCAGTTTGTTTGAGATATAATCACTAGTACCGTTGACCTTTTTTGAGACTTTAAGTTTTAAACTTGTTTACCTTAGATTGTCGATATGTTTGTCCACTTAAACTTCATAACATTTCTCAATTGTTCCAAGATAAGTTAGGTAAGAATTATGAAATTTGACTTAACTATGGTTCCCACCTCTAGAATATACTCCCGAATCCAGATTCCCTAGATTTCATCTTACAGGTGAGTATAGCGTAATTGATATATGTATCTGGGTTATGCGAGGCCTTGAGAGCTCAGGTTAGTACTACCATACCGACAAAGAGATGAAGGCTCGTCTTTCAGGTGTGTTCCACTTAAAGAATCTTTTCAGCATTCCAAATGATTAGATCTTTCGATTTTTTTAGGTTTGCATGCTATTTGGGGTTTTTAGCAAAAAGCATTATAGAAGTTCTAGGCTATTGCTTCCGCAAAATCAGAAGAACTTGTATAATACCCCAGATATCAATCATCTATAAAGACCTCGTATCTCAGAATCAGGCAACCCTTCAATCGAAATTTCGGAGTACTAAGTCCATATATCCAAGATGTGTTAATCCACAAGATTAAGCAGTTGTAAAATTTAGTTTATATCTCGGAAACAATTTACTGAACGTGTAAAGCCTATCGACACATCCACAGTAAGACTTGTTTATCACTTTTAAACTTTACAAATCTTTAGCATACTGTGATACTCCACTGATGTACTATCATTTCCTTTTTGACAATCAAATTCTTTTGTCTTTTTTGATGTTTTTGTACTATTTGAATTTTCAACTTTTTCATATGTTTTTGATTTTACAACAATTTTTTAAAATTTTCTTACTCCCCCTAAAATCAAAAACATATTTTTGGATTTTAGATTTAAAGAAATTCTTCTAAAAATGTAACAAATCAATGCGGATCCCGTGACCTCGTCGTCCGATCCTTTTTCTCAAACCTGTATCTACAATTGTTTAACAAACAATCATAAAACTCATTTACCACTTGTAAAAGTAGTTTAAACTTGTAAGAACTTTGAAATCAGTTTTTCTGTTCAACGATGTAGATTTTCATAATTTTGACTTTTCAAAATTTTTCTTTTTAACAACCACTTGTAATTTCAAAAACTTTTCTTTTAAACTACTCCCCCTCAAATGAAAAAGATATAACATTTCTGGATAAGTTAAAGCGATATGGAGTTCCGCAATCCAGAATCAACTTTTGATCAAGTAGATCTTGGAACTCCTGCACATGAAAGGATTTAGTTAAAAAGTTCAACCCAAGCCTTCTTGGTCTTGGGTTTTGGATATAATTCCTCATACACATCTTCGTAATCACTTTCATATACTCTTTGATAAGCATATTTAACATCACAAACTTCAAACTCACAATCAACTTTACTTTTATCTTTCTTGATTGATTTGACATTTTCGGTTTTATCACAAACAATCTTCACTTTTTCAGGTGATTTCTTTTTAGCAATCCAAGCTTGAGAATTAACTCTAGTTTTCTTGATATAAAACCTAGAATCATTGTTTGACTTTGAAGTCTCACCTTTTTGAAAAATTGAATTTTCAAATTTTGATTCATTTTTAGGTTTTATTTCAAGATTGGATTCAACATTACGTTTCATTTCTTTTAGGTCACCGTTTCTTTTTACAATCCTGTTTTGATCATTTTCAGATTGTTTTTGTTTTACCTCTCTTGAAACTTCTTTTCTTCGGGGATACACAGGCTTAGACTTCGGACACTTGCGAGCAATGTGACCAACTTCTTTGAATTTAAAGCAAGTCCGAGTATCATGAACCTGTCCACTAGTGGGTTTTACTCCACTTGCGGACTTAGCCTTGTCCCGAAGTTCCTTTTCTTTCTTGAATTCATCGTTTGATTTCTTACCTATCAAGCTTTCTTCCTGAACCGTGTTTGTTCCGTACACAAACTTTATGTTCTTACCTTTGTATTCCTGGAACGTTGACTTCTGATTCTTCTTCGGTTCATCTTCAGCTTCTTTCAAACCTAAACCTGCTCTCCTTTTCTTAGGAAAATCACCACCGTTTCTACGGTAATTGTTAAAATTCCGCTTCGGTTTAGAATAAAACTTCTTTTCATTTTTCTCGAGATCATCTGATGAAACTTCCACCAGTTTAAACAGTTTATCAATTTGATCTTCTTTCACATTCTGAATCGGAAAGCTATCATTGAAATATAATCTGTCAGATTCCTTAACCTTGTACATGACAACTTTAGGATCATCACTTAGATCATTTTCTGATGATGTATCGTCACTTTCAGATTGTGAATCAGAACTATTTGAACTCGAGTTGGCAATTTTAAAGCTATCGTCATCAGAATCATTTCCCAAAACATTCTTTACCACATCTTTTACCACCGATTCATTGTCATCGTTTGATTTTGTAAAATCTACGTCAATGTTCTCAGGTAATTTATCTTTCTTTTCTGAAAGAAGTAAAAGATTAAATGCCTTTTCAATATCATCATCTTTCTTGCAGCAGTAACTTGCAAGAAATGGTGGAGGAACATTTCCGTACACTTTACGCTTTGAATTATCAACATTTTCTTCCGACTTAATCGTAGGAAGAATGTGATCAATGACATATGCGTTTGTGGTGTAACTTTTTAGTACTTGTCTGACTCTTTCTGTTTCTATTTTCATTTCATGAAACTCACGCTTTGTTTCAGCAATTGTGTTAATGTACATATTAATTGACTTTTGTTTTTCAATAACTGTGGCATTTAACATAGTGACATTAGCGTTGAGTTCACTGTTAGCTCTTTCAACATATTTATATTTGCCTTATATTTTGTCATAAGCTTCTTTTATGGTTCTATAATCATAACGAAAATTTTCGTTATGTTCTAGTTAATTCTCTTATGACTTTGACCTTATCAAGGCATGGTTCACAAGGACTTGTGCACTTTGTGCAAGGTTTTTCAACCTCCACAACTTTCACAACTTCCTTTACAGACATGTTTACCTCAGCTTTTACCTTTTCGGCTTCTGCTTTCAACTCTTCTTGTTTTTGCGTCTCAAGGTAAGCTATTCCTTCTTCCTCTGTTTGTTGCATGTATCTTTCCAGAACTGCATCCTCTAGGATAGCTTCTTCCTCAGCCCTCTCTGCCATCCTAGCAACACCAGTCTTCTTTCCAATGTATTTGTTCCAATCGAAACATCGTCTTCATGATTAGCAACAAGAGCTTGTTCGGCTTTTTTTGCAGGTTTATCTTCAACTTCAACTTGTGTTCTATTTGGATATGATTTGTATTGCAGTGCTTTCTTGTAATATTCGTTACCGGTTCCAAAAGGGTTTTGGTTTCCACTAGCTTCTTGGTTATGGCATTCACGTTTGAAGTGCCCTTTTTGTCGACATCTAAAACAAGTAACTTTCATTTTGTCGAAACCAAGTTTATTGCTTGAGTTATCAATATCCCTTCCAGTGAGTGCTACAAACTTTGAAACTCTCCGGATAATTGATGCTAAGGACCATATGATGTCCATCAGTTCCAACTCTTCCTCATCTACCTGATCATAATCTTCAGCTATCATTTCAGGATTTCCGATCTTTCCAGCAAAAAGACTTTCATACGGTTCCAAAACTGTAGCAAGAAGTGCTATGTGCTATTTCACAACTATTTCAGGAAACATATTCTTTAAATCTACTGCTATGTTGCATTGGAAAACATTTGAATTAGCAGTGGATTGACTTGTCTGATGAGATTGACTTTGAGAAGAAGAACTTGAACCAACATATGAATAACCAGTGTTTGGAGAATACTGATTTTGTGACGACTGATCTGATGTATTCATGTTTGCACTAAATGCCGTTTGGATTTTTGGACTTTGAATCGGAATATCTGGAACACTACCTTTGTAATAAACTCCGACATCCTGAACAACATTAGTGTTTTTGGATTTTGCAATCTTCATCAATTCCATTTCATGACCTTCAAGTTTGTCAATGAAAGATGACAACTTAAAATGTCTCCAAGATGGACTGTTCTTTAGAATCATCATATATGTTGTCCATTTTCCTTCTGGAAGTGCATCGGCCAGCTTCTCAATCTGCTCTTCGTTAGTTCTTTTGATATCATGTCTTCGCATCTGGACCATGAGATGACAGTATCTATCAATCATTTGCTTCAGTCTCTCCTTTGATCATCATGAAGATTTCAAACTCTTTCTTAATCAGGTCCTTTTTGCTCTTGATCATTTCATCACTTCCTTTAAATTTTTCGCAAAGAGAATTCCATAATTCTTGAGAAGTATCATATTCTGGTAACAATATCAAGATATCTTCTTTGACAGATTGTTGTATCAAGCTGATCATCTTCTTTTCAGCAACATATTTCTCTTTGTCAATCACTGAAAACTTGTTCAGTGGAAGATCTTGATCACGTTCATCTTTGGGCCATGTATATCCATCTTCAATCGCAACCCAGCTGTTGAATTGATTCGCTTGAATCCAATTAACAAACTTTTCTTTCCATCCCTCGAACTCGTCCGTACTCATCAACTTTGGTGGTTTCTGAGTAGTTCCCATTTCGTTATCGAGGTTCATCTGGTTAACTGCAATTGAATTTGACGTTGAGGCTTGAGCTACTCCAGCTGCAAACGCATTATGGAAATCTTCCATTTTGATAATCGAGACACGTATGCTGAAAACACGATAAAACTTTGAAAATGATTAGAACTACTAGTGAAAGAGTGAGAATTTTTCAGTTTTAAACAAGTTCGGTCGAACTTGTTGTTGACAGACAAAAATTTCAGTTTATACCCAAGTTCGGTCGAACTTGGATAAAAATTCTGATTTTGAGCGAACTTGTGAAAGCTATCAAGGAACGAGCAAGTTCGGTCGCACTTAGGTGAATTTTCAAGATGACTATCAAGTTCGGGTGAACTTGCGTGAGAAAAACAAACAATTTACTCAAGTTCGGTCGAACTTGAGTAAAAATGCTGAAATACCTCTCAAGTTCGGTCGAACTTCTTGAAAAATCTTGAAAAAACGTATCAAGTTCGGTCGAACTTAATGAAAATCAATAAGATTTTAATCAAGTTCGGTCGAACTTGATGTTAAGTTCGGCCAACATGATTTTGAAAAACATGGTTTTTGCAACTTTTTGATGTCAAATCTTGTGAATTTGATGTCCAAACTCTCAGGGGTTTACCACGAATGTATTTAACATGACATATTCAAAATTGAAAAAAATTTGACCGTGAATTCTTCGTTTTTGTTCAAAAGTTCAGAAAAATAGAAGAATGGAGATGAAATAGGGAGATTCATATCTTGATTTCAACAAATTCAGGTATCCAGGCTCTGATACCACTTGTATGAACGTCCACGAACAGCTTGGGAACCTAAATTTGTTATCTACTGATCGATTCGGCGGAAACTAATGACAAGTTAACCAAATAACAAGAATTACTCGTTTAATAGCTGTTTTCATTGATCTAAAGTTCAATACATTCGAGAACCGGATCTGATAGAGCTTCACCGTCTCTGTGCCAAAATCTCTAACTCCTTACAAATGAAATCCCAAGGCACCTATATATAGTGTTACAAGTTCGCTGGCTAGAAGACTGTCATAGGTAAGTTCGCCCGAACT
The DNA here is from genome assembly GCA_947069175.1 of Scalesia atractyloides. Taxonomy (NCBI): domain Eukaryota; kingdom Viridiplantae; phylum Streptophyta; class Magnoliopsida; order Asterales; family Asteraceae; genus Scalesia; species Scalesia atractyloides. The sequence goes on from CAMTDV010000025.1 coordinate 60,543,447, forward strand.
TGGCTTCTTACAAACAATCATGAGCGAACTTGTCACTAAACTATCTTAAATACGGCTCGTTTCACCTATTCTATACAGACTCGATACAAGACTATTCTATAGACCTTATGCATCAATAGACTCCCTCTTGGATATCTGCTTTGTCTTGTTCAGTCTTCAGAAACTCTCGTTTATTCCAGACTCATTCTTGTGTGATGACAAAGGCAACAGACATATGCACCAACAAAAGTGAACTTTATTCTATCGTTTCTTCATATTTTGTTGATTCACTAGTTTTTTTATATTGAATCCCTTATAAATAAACTACTATTAAATCTTTAAACCGGCCTTGAGGGACTGTATCCTTGCTGACTCAGACCCATATGGCAGAGGGTAGCATTGCCTCCAAAAGAGGGACATGCCACATTTTGCATTAATAATTTACTTAATTATCTTTCAATATTCTGGCCTTGCGGGACTGTATTCCTGCTGACTTAGACCAATATGGCTGAAGGTAGCGTTGTAACACCCCGACCGTGTAAAAACAACAAACCGCGACGGAAACGTCGGGGAGTCACGTTAACAGATTGTTTCAACAACACATGGTGATTAAAGTTATGTATTACTGAATATTGAAATTACATAGTTACATGGTCTTGGAATTAAAAACAAACTAAACAAGCAATTGTCTTTCATATTTTAAGGCACTAAAGTCCGCGTCCAATCCTACGTGAGCATGTATCGGCATCAAACTTGGTTTCCTGAAACATATGTGAAAACGAGTCAGCAAAAATATGCCGGCGAGTACATAGGTTTTGTGAGTGTGTCAAATTCATGGCCTTGTATATGTATTGCAATACCTCGTCAAACTACTAGAGTTGTTAATTAAAAACCTAGTTATCAAAAAGTATTGGGTATTGCAATGATAACTAACCAACTAAAATAAGTTAGTTATAGTTTATAAAAGACTTGTAGCCATGAATCTTGATCAAAACATTTCTTTTGTAAATCCGAGTAGTAAACCGTCTTGAAAGAAACCTTGTATGGTTTATATCTTAAATCGACAATCATTGCGTGTCATTGTTTGAACACCTTTGTTTCAAGTGATTTGAATAACGTCACGTATGTAACATGATAAAAACACTGTTAGGATCTGAGTTTGATTTACTTGCAGTTTTTGTTTTAAAAACAGAAATATGATTGAAGTTTTAAAATGTAAATGCAGCGGAATAGAATGGAAAACTTTTACCACAAGTAAAGATCGTTTGTTTTCATCATCATCATCATCATGCTTTCAAGTATGTAAACTTTGCATGTGATTCACAAACTCCCCCTTAGCCTATAATAATAAAGCTTGATAGTACAGAAAATGGAAGAAGATGATTGGTGTAAAGATCTTTTTAAGAAGATGAATTGTATTGTTACATCGACACTACTATTTATACTAACTATCTAACCTCTGAGCATCTTTTGATAACATCAGGGTTGATAGTGACATCTAACAAGAAAATAACTAACTAGAAACACTGATCCCTAACAACTGTTAATGCAAAAGCACTGTTACATTGAAATTAAAAACAAATAAGATAAACTCTGATGACTAAGCTCTGCTCCTTTTCTTTTGTCAGACCTTTGGTGTAGCAGATGATGTATATGTATCAGATTTTAGGAAGACAGAGTTTAGAGATCAGAGGATCTAAACTCTGATAGAAAGACCAATCCGCAGATAGAGTATTTTGGACTTTATATCATCTGTTCCTTTGTACAGGTTCAATCCCAACAATCTCCCCTGGAACAGATGCTGCTAAAAGTACCTTTTATCCTTGGTTTTTATTCCTCAACAGGAGATCTCTGATTTGGCTTTCAAACTGTAATTCAAAACACATTCCTCATCATCATCATCCTTTTCAAGCACCAGATCCATAAGTTCTTGGAGGTCTTCTACACACAGCCCATATGCATCCTCCATTCTCATCTTGGTAGCTTTGCCATCAGATTTGAGCAATGTCAATTGAGGTAGGTAGAATTGTTTGTTGTGCCATTTGAGACAGATCTTCTGCAAGCTTTTGACTGGTCTCATCAGTATGGAAGTCAATCATATTTTGGATGCCTTCCTTTATGTGCTCAAACACTATTTTGTCTTCTTCTACCATATCCGTTTACCTTTTTCTTTGATTCAAGGCCAAAATTGATATAGCAGATGTTTCAGATGGTTTTGAAGAGTGTTGGGTCTATCGAGATGTATCCTCTGCTGGATACTTTGGCTTCTTTGGCAATGATGGATCAGTTTTTCTTCTTTTCTCAAGCCATTTGTATGTTTCAACCACTTTAACCTCTTTTCACCTCATGATTTGGTTCTTCGACCCATAGTTTGCAGCAATCAACTCTTCCTTCATTCTTCTTAACTTCAAGTTCTTGTCAGGCACCTTCTTGTGTTTATTCCAATCTGGAGGAGTTGGCTTTTTGAGAGGATCTTTCAGCATTTCTTGCATTCTTTGCACTTCTTCTTCCAACTCTCTCATAGACCAGTCTTTGAATTGTGCCCTTGTAGCCTTATATAACTTGGTTTCCATGATGTGATTGATGTAATCTTCTTTAAGGCTTTTGTCTTCTCTCTCTGACAGATTTTTGGATAAGTCTCTTGCATAGTCTTCTATACTTCTGACTTTGCTCAACTGAAATTGCCAGTAATTTTGTATTACTCTGTCAAACTTTCCCTGAGTATCCCTCTTGGTGATATCTTCAGCTTGTTTGACTTTAAGCTTCTTGTATTCTTCCAAGTTTCTTGGTTTGGGATAACCTTTCAGAGATGGGAATTCCCTTTTATCTGGATCTTCTTCTGAAAAGAAAGATTTGATTTCTGATTTGATAGCTTGTAATTCCAGAGGGAATTGAGTGGCAATGGGCACTTTAGTAATTTAAGAAGAAGGAAATTGAGTAACTGCTGTGGTGGACACTCGTTTTGATGACACAAGTATAGGAGAAGGGATGATCTTGTCATCAAGTATAACATTTGTGTTTTTTATCCTTTTAAACTTGAGATCAGGTGATTGTGGTTGTGGTATTCTTATGGGTGTGGGTAGGGATATGGTGGAAGTTGGAATTATGATCATAGCAGTGGTTAGATTAACATTTGTAATAACCTCTGCTGTGTCAACAGATGTTGGCACAACAGGTGTTGTAACATATGTTGTGGTTGTTGTATCAACTGCTTTTGAAGAAAGAGGTGTAAGTGTTTTTGAGGGAGCAGAAGATATGGTTGGGATAGCAGCTGTCTTAGAAGGAATGGATGTTGATGTTGATTTCCTTGTTTTTCTAATAGGCATCTTCTTTGTTGAGGACCCAACATTTTCTTTTTTCTTTTTCCTGGGCTATCTTTTCTCCACCAATGCTCTGCTCTCAACCATTACCCTCTTCTTTGTATTCTCTTTTTCCCTTGCAAAGATGTTAGCTGTTTCATCAATCTTTTTAGAACCATTTGGTCTAGGGATAACCATTGTTGGATGTACACCTTTGTCATTGACCTTTAGCACTTCTTTCTTTACAGGTATCTCCCCCTTTTTGGCATCATCAATGTTTACCAAGATTACTGTAGGGAGAAGCACCAGTGGTTTGCAAGAAATGAGCCTTGATTGCCTTGATATCTGTAGTTTTATCGATATATCTGGCATCAACCATGTTTCTAAGTTCTTGCATCTGATGCTTGCGCTGAAGATCAACAAAATACTTTTGTTGTTGACATAGAGGGTCTACGGCTTCTTTGAGGTCATTAGTGGATAGGACAGAGGGTTGGTTCTTTGTAGCTATCAACTGTTTCAGCAAACCCTTGATTTCATCAACAGAGCTTTCTATTTTGATAACTCTCTCTGTCAAATCCTGATATTTTAGATCATCACCTAATTTAACATAATCATCTGAACTCCTACCAGAAAAGGTAGTTTTATCTATATCATCATGAACAAGAGTCTCAACCCCTGTTTCAAACATAGATGCCCCTTGATCTTGGAACTGGGGACTTCCCACTGGAACAGAGGTTACCTTGGTTGCCTCAACAGTGGTTGCCTTCAAAAGAGTCTTATATATGTAACCATTATCCAATTCAAAACTTGGTAGTTTAGCAATTGTAGTGGCTGCTATTGTTGAACTATCACCAAGGGTTATATGTAACCCAAGGGATGTATCCTCTTCAGTTGCTGATGGGCTAACAATGAGCATAGAATCAGACCCAGTTACTTGTTGGAGTATATTCTCATTGATGGGTTGTTGAGAAGAACTGGTTAATGTCTGTTCTGGGTCAATTGCATTAACAAAGGCAATATTGTTGGTGGGAGTGATTTTGTTGGTGATGGTTTTCGTGCAGAAAGAGACATTGCCCTGGGAGAGGGGCTGTGGAAGATGGAACTAAGTGGATCCAGATCTTCATAATTTGGTGTCCCTGAGTTTACAACCTTTTCCTTTTGTGAGGAAGAAGGAGGAGTTTCAAAGCCAGGTTGAGATTCTAACATCTGCTATGAAGAAGTAGCAGCAGTGTTTTCATGTGATTTTTGTTGTATCATTGGGTTAACCTCTTGGATCTCATCTTCCAGAGGGCCCTTTTTGGGTTTGGTGGGTTTTCTGGATATTTTCTTTGGTTTCTTTTTGGAGATTGCTGGTGTGGGTTTCAGAGCAGTGGTTGCAAAGCCTTGATCACCAGGAGCAGTGGGCTCAGTAGCAAGAGGTTGAGATTGAACATTTTGTTCTTGTAAAGCTTGCTCTGCCTCCTCTACTTTTGTTTTAGAAACTTTATCTTGATTAGTTATTCTAGTAAAAGTCTCATGAGTTAGGCCGCTTGGATTTGTAACAGCGCCTTGTTTAACATCAGCATCAGGTAACTGATTTTGAAGATAAACACTCATGAATCATGGATGTATCAGAAAAGCTTCCCGTTTTACAATGTTATCAAAATTTTCCACAAGATCATTGAACAATATCTGAGAAAAATTAAAATCTGATCCAGTTAAAATTGCATAGCCCAGATACTGAATGGTCAATGGTATTTCATTAAACGTTGTGGTCTTTGCTAAGAGACATGTTAAAAGAGTGTGAAATAAAATCTCATCTCAGCAGGAAAATTGGGTTCATAGATTTTCATACCTTTAAGTTGCCCAATGTAACTTCTTTCCTCAAATTCAACATCCATCTCATTTGTAGAGAATGGCACAGGATGTGCCATATCATTCAGTTCAAAAACTTGAGAAATTTATTGAGGATAAGCATCAGTGTTTTGCCCACTTTTGATTTGATAGCATAAGGAACATCCTTTTGTGAATGAACCTTTGCGTTTGCCCAAAATTGCCGCTGTGCATTTTGATTGATAGGGTCTTTGACGGTTAACATGTTCAAAAATTTTGATCTTTCAAGATTTTTGTCATTGAATGATATCTTGTGTTAGAATCAGTTGTCTCAAGTATTGTGGTATAGTTGTGAGGAGTTTTGATTATGAGCTTAAAAGAAGGTGGTTCTGGTTGATATTTTTCTTTTGATTTAGCTTTGGGTGCCATGATTGAGAAAAAAATTGATTTGAGAATTTTGAATTTGATACGGCAAGGTGAACCTCTGTTGTGGATAAAACAGGGTTTTTATAGGGTTTTGAAAAAGTGATGATGACGTGTCATCTGATGCAAACAACTGACGGATAACGTCTGTCCACGTGTAACCTCTGATTGAAAATGGAAGACAGTTGTTTCGACAAACACTATTGAGAATATGGGCAGTGGATGTGAACAATGTTTTAACACTATCAGAGGATATACTTTGAAAGTGGATAGACTTTTCTAAACGGCCAGTGTTTTGATGCTATCAGTGGTTTGAAACAGACTTTAAGGATTTATTGAAAATTCAATTTTAAGCTATTTTTAAGGATAAATTTTGATTTTCTGAAAACATTTTTATGATATTTACACATGGATCACCAGGAAAACTATTTTTAATCCATGTTTAGCATTCCAATCCTAGAGATCAAGCTTTCAAAAGTAGATGTATCCAATGCTTTTGTTAGAACATCTGCTAGCTGATCCTTGGTATGGACATGTTGCAAAGAAATCAAACATTTTTATAGCAATCCCTCACAAAGTGATGTCTGATGTCAATGTGTTTTGTTGTGGAATGAGAAACTGGATTTTTGATGATATTTTATGCTGCTTGACTACCAATTTTGAGAGGAGTCTTTAAAGCAGTGATACCAAAATCCAAAATTTGATTTTGAAGCCACAGGATTTGTGCAGTGCAAGTTGCAGCAGCAATGTGTTCAGCCTCAGCAGTGCTTGGGGAAACTGCAACTTGCTTTTTACTTTGCCAAGACACTAGGCAATCACCTAGGAATTGGACACCTCCTGATGTGAACTTCCTTGTTGTCTTGCATCCAACAAAATCACTATCTGAGTAACCTGAAAGCTCAATATTTCCATTAGCATGATACCAGATACCAAGTGTGGGAGCACCTTTTATGTACCTGAATATCCTTTTGACAACAATAAGATCAGACTTTCTAGGTTGTGACTGGGATCTGGCACAAACACATGTTGCAAACATGATGTCTGGCTTGGAAGCAGTTAGGTAAAATAAAGACCCAATCATACTTCTATAAAGTGTTTGATCAACCAAGTCATCTTTATCAAGAATAGTGACCAGCTTTGAAGTTGCCATGGGTGTGCTGCAAGGTTTACAATCATCCATATCAAACTTTTTAAGCAGTTCTTTGACATACTTGTTTTGATGGATGAAAGTGCCATTGTGCATTTGTTTGACTTGTAAACCATGAGTTTTCTGAACTCTTCACACATGGCAGTGCATGTGGATCCAAAAATGATATCATCCACATAAATTTGGACAAACATCAAATCTTTTCCTTTACATTTTAAAAACAAGGTTTTGTCAATTTTACCTCTTGAAAAGCCTATGGATAAGAGAAAAGTGGATAGAGTTTCATACCAGGCTCTTGGTGCTTGTTTAAGACCACACAGTGCTTTGTTTAACCTGTACACATGATCAGGATTAAATGGATCTTCAAGGAGGTTGGCACACATACACTTCTTCCTTGATCTTTCCATATAGGAATGCACTTTTGATGTCCATTTGAAACACTTTGATGTTGTGGTTAGCAACAAAAGCTAAGAACAGTCTGATGACTTCCAACCTTGCTACAGGAGCAAAGGTTTCATCATAGTCAATGCCTTCTTCCTGTCTGTAGTCTTGAACCATGAGCCTTGCTTTGTTCTTGAAAACAATACCCCTTTCATCTGTTTTGTTCTTGAATATCCACTTTGTGCCAATTGGACTCACATCCTTAGGAAGTGGTACAAGTTCCCAAACTTGTTGTCTTCTAAACTGAAGGAGCTCCTCTTGCATACCTTCTACCCAACTATTGTCTTTTGGTGCCTCTTGGTACTTGACAGGTTGAATGAGTGATAGAAATCCAGCAAAGAGGCAAATGTTTTGGGATTGGCTTCTTGTGAGCACTCCCTCATTTATGTTGCCAATAACTTGATCCAATGGATGGCTTTTGAGGAAGATCAAATCACCTTGATATGGGACAAGTGCATTTTGAGGTGAAGCTTGCAAATGTGTATCATCTGGGCTAACCTCTGTTGGTGAATTTGATGGTCCAGCCTCTGATTGGAAATAGAAGTGGTGGTATCGGTGGTATGGTAGTGAATGTTTCTTGATTTTTATCCAGATTTGATGGATTTTTATCAACAGTGTTTTGGTTTTGAGAGAAGGCAGAGGTTTGAGAATTAACCACTGTTGAACCAACAAAGCTTTCACTATTGTTACTAACATCTGCTCCTCTGCTTGAAGGACAGATCTTGAAATTTGGAAGAATACAATCATATCCTTGCTCTTGTGGTGCTGACTGTGATGTACCTGCAGTGTTAATCTTGACAGAAACATCTTCAAATATAAATTTATCTAGATCAAACAGTTCAACAGGATTTGCTGGAATTTTCAAAGATGAAAGTTCATTGAACTTCACATTCAGAGTTTCTTCAACACACTTGGTCCTAGAGTTAAATACTCTGTAGGCATTGGGAGAGGTTGAGTATCCCAGAAAATAACCACAGTCAACTTTGGCTGCAAACTTAGAGATAGAATCTTTTAAGTTCAAAATGAAATAAGGACAGCCAAAAACTTTGAAATATAGATCAGAGGTTTGATTTTGTAAAGCAATTCATAAGCAGTCTTTTGATGCCTAGGGTTAATCAAAACTCTGTTCTGAACATAACAAGCAGTGTTTACAGCCTTTGCCAAAAAAGACAAGGGTAAACCTAAGTCTGCTGGCATGGTTCTTGCAGATTCAACAAGAGTTCGATTTTTCCTTTCAACTACCCTATTTTGTTCTGGAGTTCTTGGGTCACTAAATTGCCTAGCAATCCCTTCTGACTCACAGAAGGCATTTAACTCCTTATTTCTAAACTCGGTCCCCATTATCACTCCTAAAGATTTTTACATGGAGGTCATATTGCTTTTCAACTTGTTTGACAAAATTTTGCAATATATCAGCTGTTTCATCTTGGGAGTGTAAGAAGAATGTCCATGTAAACCTTGATAAATCATCTACAATGACCAAACAAAATCTTTTCTTCATTAAGCTCCTGATTTTTACAGGGCCAAACAAATCCATGTGCAACAATTGCAAACACTGGGTTGTTTTGGACTCTTCAATTGACTTGTAAGAACTTTTATGTTGTTTACCTTTTAAACAGGAAACAAAATGCTCTTCACAAGAAAATTGCTTATGTGGTAAACCTCTGACAAGACAATTTTTAGAGAGAGTGGTGATTGTCTTTAGATTTGTGTGCCCAAGTCTTCTATGCCATAACTCTGTCTCTTTGCTTGAAGCAACTGAGAACATGCATTCATTAGATATAGGGTTATCTTTCAACATATCAACCACATAAACATTGCCACTCCTATGAGCAACAAGTTGTGCTTTGCTCTCAGCAAAAATCTGATCAATCTTTTTAAAAACCTCTGGTCCTACAATTTGACAAGTTTTCTTTGTAAAGAAGGATCCATATCCTTTGTCACTCATTTGTGAGACACTCAAAAGATTGAATTTTTGATTTTCAATTAAGTTAACATTTTCAAATTTGAGATTCCCAGCCTGGACACACCCTGAACCCAACACCTTCCCTTTTGAATTGTTACCAAGAGATATATCACCCCTCCATGAGCCAAGAAGTCTTTGAGAAGGGCTTTACATCTTGTCATGTGCCTGGAGCCTCCCTATCTACATACCATAAACTATCAATGCAAGTAGAAGATCCCTACACATAAGTAAATAATTAGTTTAGATAAGATTCCAATGCTAGGATGGCTTTGGATTGGTTCACAGATGGTCCACTCTCAAATCCAGGATTTTGGTCAGTGGTTTGAGTTTGCCTTTGTATCCACTGTTGTGAACCATTTCTTGTCAGATGCTGGTAACCATGAGGATATCTACTCACTTTGAGCTTTGAAGATTTTTAGTAACCTTCATAGCTCATAGGAACCTTTTGATAAATTGGTTGACCATGTCCTCTTGGATAGCTATTGGCAGGTGGAGCATCTGTCACTTGTACCTCTCTGGGAACAGAGGTTTTGTTCAATGCTTTTGTAACAGATGTTTCAGCAGGTTCAAAGGTCTGCTTATATTTATTTCTAGTAGAACTTGAACTTTCTTTCTCAAGAGCTTTTGCTTTGATCTCTTTTACCTTTTGGTCATAGGTTTGAAGATACACACACTCATGAGTTAGATGATTTGGTTTCCCACAGATGAAGCATTTTGAATCATTTGGGATTACATGAGTTCTGTTTATGTCATATGCTTTTAAAAGAAACCAATTTTCAGATACATGGTTTCTTTTGTTGCAAATTTTACAAAATATAACCATCTCAATCTAACTAGATTTAAAATACCAAAGTAACAAATTACAAACAAGTGGCAGGTAAACGGACAACAAGCTGCGTCGCAACCCCCTTTTGAATTGCAAAACCAATCCTACTAAAGACGAAACGACCCTTAATGGTTGAAAGATTACTATTCACAACCTGTTGGACCCTGTTTAGAAATTCCACAGCCTCTGGGGCTAGGGACCCAAATGTATCAAAAGCGAATGGGATAAACACGTGTTGATTCTCTAAACAAGCCTTCTCGTGTTTAGCGACCTTGCCTGATTCTGCCTTTAACGCAGCCTGGCCAGCAACAAACCTATTATCCCTGAGTCCAACAAGAGGGGACACTCCTATAAGGTCCACACAAGCGTGTTTTCCCCTAGCCCACCCAAACACAAGAATATTAGCTGGCCGGAGAGTAGACCTCCCATAGAGCGGATCCGTCAGAAAGTTCACCGGAGCCTCCTTTTTCGCCGAAATCCCTGCCCGCTTTAGAACATCATAGAGAATATCCCTTACCAAATCATGTCGGTATTTAAAACCAGGTAACTCCTTACAATGGACCGCATAATATCTAAACAAGCCTTGCGACAAACTGGGCAGGACTCATCAACCGAAAACAGAGGGACCATTAGCCGGTACTTAAGAATTGCCCGGTATTTCACTGCTGACATGTATTGGCATAGTCCTTCAATGGGGATAACTGTCAGAAAATCCTGAGAATGAGGTGCCCGGAGACAATCAAACACAGCTTTCTGACGAGGGGATAGACTAAACTTCTCTCCCGAACACTGGACAGTTCTACTAAATAGGGCACTCGCCAAAGCATTCTGGGCTTTAGGGGGGCGGTGTCCTTATTACAGATGTTTGATTTTTTCCTTTTTCTTTTTATCTGATTTCTTCTCAGCAGATGTTGTAAACTCTGCTGGAAGATCTTTGATAGGAATGATTCTTGCCTTTGGTGCCTTGACACCTTCAAGAGTTAAGAAGTCCATTCGCTTGAAATTTTCAAGAATATCACATTCATCTGACCATGTGGGTTTAAATTGGTATTTCTCAATTTCTTTAAAAGTTGATGACCCTTCATGTTTTTCAAGAGAAATTTTGTTACCCTTTTTATCAGTGATTTTTATTCTTATTTCCAGCCAAATTTGTTGGAACTACTTCAACCTTTCCAGAATCAATTTTTATAACATTTTCTTTGGCTTCTTCTTCAGTCACAAAACCAATGGCAAATTTTATGTTATTCTTGATTTGTTTGTCAAGCATAATTTCAAAACCTTTTGAAGATTCTACCCATTTTCCACATGTGATCTGGGTATCCTCTAACTCCTTTTTGCAAACTTGGTATTTATCTACCATAGTTTGGAGTTGGTCCTTGGTTATGCTAGCTTTATGCTTCAGGCTACTTATCTCAGAATCTTTTGAAAATAATTCTGATTTCAACTCTGTGATAAGTTTTTCAAAACTAAGTTCATTTTCTAACGTTTTGTTTCTAAGGTTTTCATTCGCCTGTTTAATTTATCAAAAACTATTATACATTTTTCTGAACAGAGATCCTTTAAGATCTGAGGTGATACCTTAGTAGCAGCCATGAGAGCACAATCACAATCATCTTCACACACATCAGTATCCCATGGGTCAGATAGAGAAATCTTTTCTTCATCAACAGTGTTTTGATCAACCACTGGTGTAACCACTGCTTCATCACAACTTTGAACTTTACAGACTCATCACTTTCACCAATTATCTCTAAGGCCATTAAACAAAAATTTTCATTTTCAAAATCAGTTTTAGACATTAGAGCAAATTTTTCATCAAATAAATCCTCAGGTAAACTACTCCAATCAATAAAGCCTTGTGTAAAGAGGCTTTGCTGATTAACCTCTGTTTGAGCAGTGGTTTGAGTAGTTTGAGTGCTTTGTGGTGCTTATTGCACATGCACTTGAGGTGGTGCTTGAACATACTGAATCTGTGGAGTAGGAGTTTTGATATAATGGACAAGGACATTAGTAACAGGATGTGTAAAATGTGTAGTGTGTAGCATTTATGGTGCAGGGGTATAATGGGAATAATGAGCAGTGTTTTGAGATCTAGGGCCTGGGTGAGTCACAATTGGACCTGTAGTTTGAGATCTGCATTCCCTAGCAAAGTGTCCTAACCTATTACACTTATAACATTTGATTTTGGATTTATCCAACCCCACTTTCAACCCCCCATGCAATCCTGGAAATTTCCTACTAGTCCTTTTGTAAAATTTACTTGCTCTAACACTCAACAGTGCCAGCTGATGTAAGTATCCATTTCTTCCAAATCAGTGGGTTCAAAATGTTGTAAGTTATTCATTTCAAAGGACATAATTGTTAGAGTTTTGGCTTTCCTCATTTGCAGCAGAAGCAAAATTGGGTGTGTAAGGATCCGAGGTAAAATTGTTTCCAGATGTTATATCAATATAATGATCATAACCTTGATCCTTCCCACCACCAGAACTCTTTTCATGACTATAAAGAGCAGTGTTACCAAAGTATAGTCATCAGTTGTTTTCCCAGACTCTTATAACTTCTTTTTCTGATTCAACTCTCTCTCATAAGTGAGAAGTCGACCATGAAGTTGAGTGAGAGTCATCTCTTAAAAAAACAACAGATTTTCGAGTAACGTAAGCTACAATCTCCCATTTTTCTGGTAACGATCTTAAGAAACGACTATTGACAGTCGAATTTGGAAATTCCACGTTAACCAGCTTCAATTCACTAATGAGACAACTAAACGTTCGGACTGTTCTGTTAACGACTCGCCTTTTATGTGACAAAATGTCTCATACTGTTGATTTAAAACTTCTCTATTATTCTCTGTCACCTCCTCAGTCCCACTGAACTGTTCTTTTAGTGCATCCCATAACTCTTTTGCACTGTTGCAGTGGAGCAATCCAGCATAGATTTCGTTGGGTAGCGTGGAAGCAACGATGCTAAACGCTTTTGCATCCTACGTGACACGAATGACATTCATTAGCTTTGGCCAAGCCGACCAGTAGTAAGTTATGGTACCATAGGACTGACAATCCCGTTACCATGGTTCCCGGTGTTTGTGGGGAAGTTTGGGGAACGACCGAAACTGTTTACTTTAACAAACCCTTTGTTGGTTTGTTATTGCAATTTAAAGATACCCTTTGGTGGTATAGACGAGTCAACACAGGTTTGAATGTATTCACTGAAACGACCAAAAGTTTTCACAATTAAAACAAGGACGATTTGTTTATAACACGGACGATGATCAATTGGTTATAACACAAACAATGGACGATTGGTTTATAACAAGGACGATGACAATTGGTTTATAACACAAACAATGGACGATTGGTTTATGACACGAACAATGAATGATTGGTTTTTGGTAAGTGATTTAGATAACGGGACGTGTGTAATGTGATAAAAGCATGGTGGATACGCCGCTGGTACTTCCTATATATAAGTGTTTGTTGGGATTGAACCTGTACAAAGGAACAGATGATATAAAGCCCAAAATACTCTATATGCGGATTGGTCTTTCTATCAGAGTTTAGATCCTCAGATCTCTAAACTTTGTCTTCCTAAAGTCTGATTCTTATACATCATCTGCTACACCAAAGGTCTGATAGAAGAAAAGGAGCAAAATGGATTGAATAACGAGACTTATGAGCTTCGTCCATCAATAAGGTGCGAAGACTGTCTTGACTTGGAAACCACAAACGGTTCAGATAATAGAGTAACCCATTGTATTTTGTTTCGAGTTGAAGTTCGAGATTTTGAGGTAGCTCATTTTTCAACAAGCTTTGGTTTACACATGTACGCTGTGCTTGTAGGATACGTGTCTGGATATCAGATTGAATTCGAACACAATGAAGCTTGACATGTTCCTTACGACTAAATGCATCGACCACGACATTCGCCTTACCAGGATGTTAGCGAATTTCACAGTCGTAATCGTTTAATAGTTTGACTAAACGTAGTTGTCTCATGTTCAACTCCTTTTGATTGAATATATGTTGAAGACTTTTGTGGTCCATGAAAATCACACACTTCGTACCATAAAGGTAGTGTCTCCAAATTTTGAGAGCAAAAACTACAGCACCTAACTCAAGATCATGAGTCATGTAGTTCTTCTCGTGGGTTTTCAATTGTCTTAACGCATAGGCTATGACTTTATCTCGTTGCATGAGAACACAACCAAGGCCTAAATTTGATGCGTCACAATATACAACAAAATCATTGTTGCCATCAGGTAAGGATAAGATATGAGCATCACAGAGTTTTTTATTCAATGTCGGAAAAGCTTCCTCTTGTTTGGGTCCGCACTCAAAAGACTTATTCTTTTGAGTTAAAGCGGTGAGGGGAAGTGCGATCTTTGGGAAGTTCCCGATGAATCGACAATAATATCCAGCAAGACCAAGAAATGACCGGACTTCTGTGGGAGTAGTGGGTGTGTTCCAATCCTTAATCGCAGTGATTTTGGAAGGATCCACATGTATACCTTGCTCGTTGACTATGTGTCCCAAGAATTGTACTTCTTTCAACCAAAACTCGCATTGGAGAACTTAGCATATAATTGTTCCCTCTTCAGTAGTTCCATTGTTAATCGGAGTTGTTGTTCGTGTTCGGCTCGAGACTTAGGATAAATGAGAATATCGTCGATGAAAATAATGATGAACTTGTCCAAATGAGGTTTACAAGCCCGATTCATCAAGTCCATGAATACGACTGGAGCATTCGTCAACCCAAAAGGCATGACTGTAAACTCGTAGTGACCATATCGTGTGCGGAAAGCAGTTTTGGGAATATCTTCCTCGAGTACACGAAACTGATGATACCCAGAACGCAAATCGATCTTCGAAAAACATGTAGCACCTTGTAGTTGATCAAAAAGGTCGTTGATTCGTGGTGGGGGATATCGATTTTTGATCGTGAGTTTGTTGAGCTCACGATAATCGATACACACACGGAAGGATCCATCCTTATTTTTCACAAATAGGACAGGAGCGCCCCACGGTGAATAGCTCGGACGAATGAATCCTTTGTCAGATAGTTCTTGAAGCTATTTCGATAACTCTTGCATCTCAGATGGTGCAAGACGGTAAGGAGATTTGGCTATAGGGTTGGCACCAGGTACAAGATCAATACGGAACTCAACTTGTCGAATAGGAGATAAACCAGGCCAATCTTCAGAGAATACCTCAGGATAATCCTGAACAACAGGGATATCTTGAATACTTTTACCCTTTCCTTTCTTCTCCATGATATGCGCTAAGAAAGCTACATAATTCTATGTCGATATTTTTGGGCTTGGGTACAAGTCATGAGGTTTAGATTACTAGCGGGTTTTTCTCCACGAACTTCTAAGACTTCACCAGAGGGAAGAGGTATTTGAACTATTTTGTTAAAACAGATCACTTCGGCATGGTGTTTGGTTAACCAATCCATTCCTATGATGATATCGAAACTCCCAAGTTGTATTAGCGTGAGATCAATGGGAAAAGGTGGTTATTGAGGTTTAACTGGCAATCACGAATGACATAATCAAGTTTAAGAGGTTCGCCACTAGCTATCTCGACTGACAAGGGCTTTCCTAGTTTAGTTCTCGGCATTTAAAGCAAAGGTTCGAAAGCTAAGGACACAAAACTTCTATCGGCACCCGAATCGAAAAGAACTGAAGCAGGACAATTGTTAACAAGGAACGTAATTTTAACGACTTCGTTATCATCACGGGCCTCGTTGGCATTGATATTGAATGCTTGTCCACGAGCTTGATTGGCATTGACTAGTTACGGGAAATTGTTCTTATAGTGACCCATTTCACCACAGTTGTAACAAGAACCAGGTGGGAAGTGAGGTCGAGCAGGGTTGGCTTGGGGTTGAACAGGGTTCTGAATAGCTAGATTTGGAACAGATCGACAAATGTTGGCCAAGTGACCGAATCTTCCACAAGTAGCACATTGACGACATGGTTGATGAACTTGGTGGTGACCGTTGCACCGATTGCACAATGGTGCAGTACCAGCATATGGCTTCCTCACATGAGGTTGAGCTGGTTGGTTTTGGGAAGCTTGATTGGATTGAGCAGTTACTCTTCCTTGACCTCTTGGATGGTTCAGTTTTGTTTTCCTTTGGTTTCTCTTCGGTTGACTTAGTAGAGGATTTCTTATCGCCCTTGCGATGAAGGTTACCTTTCCTGACTTGTGAATCAGTTAAAGTTGCAGCTAACTCAATAGCCTGTCGAACAATAGTAGGGTTGCTACCAGTGACGATATCTTGCACATGATCAGGTAAACCATCGATATACTTCTCAATCGCCTTATCCAAAGGCGTCACCATCGAAGGACAAAGTAAACTCAACTCCTCATATCGATCGGTATAAGCACGGATCTCGCCACTATCTTGCTTGAGATCATGGAATTCGTTTTCGAGCGCCCTCTGCTCGTCACGAGGACAGAATTCCGTAATCATTAGAGCTCTAAGTTCTTCCCAAGTTTGAGCTAAAGCCACTTCGGCACCTTTATCTCTCATTATACCATTCCACCATGTAAGAGCTCTTTTCTTGAATACACTCGACGCGAACTCAACCTTCCGCTCATTTGGACATTGAACAAATCGGAACGTGCTTTCGAGACTCTCAAACCATTGCAGAAGCCCAGTGGCTCCCTCAGACCCAGTGAACGAAAGTGGTTTAGCCAAACAAAATTGTTTATAGTTGCACGGAGCTGGTGCATTGTTATTGTTGTTGTTGTTCGCTTGATTAAGTTTGGTCATGAGATATGGGAGTACAGCAGCAATCTGCTGAGCGATAATGGCTGCCATTTTGACATTTTTAGTTGCATCACGCCTAGGAGGCATTCTAAAAGAAAACATGAAGAAAGATATGTGAGATTGATATTGAAATAAATCAAGAGAGATATTGAAAATATCGACAGAATACGGATGGTGGTCATTCGTTCGTTTCTCAAAACAAACAAACGACACATGGTGACAAATCAAAGTAAATGGGTCTTTATAATGTATCGCGAAGACATGTTTTAGCCTATAAGTGGACACTCACCCCAAGAGTTCCCAGGTAAGAGTGCCTGGTCCGATTAAGTGGATTTGTACGAACACTCTAGCCTTAGACAGAAAACTCAGGGTACAGGCACCCACCCTTCCAGATTGCACGTGTTCACATTAATAAAACCCAAACTTTGACGAGATTTTTTGAAAATTTTAAAGGTATAAAGCCAAAAACGATTCATTTAAGAATATATGTTTTTCTTTGCAAAAAGTTTTCGGAAAGAGTTTGTGACTTTTTGTATTGTTTTTGGTAATCACCTAAGGATAGGTGATGGTACTGTTTTAAAATCTAAACGTAAGTATATTCGCGTTGGGGTCCTAGGAAGGTCATAGTCTTGATCAAAGCATTACTAATAACCTAATTACCTATAACCAGTGCTCTGTTACCAAACATATGGAACTCTAAAAGGCTGTTAAAACTACAGGTTGATTAGACTCCCCTACGGTTATCTAATTATCTAGAAAAGTGCCCTAATGTGACTATCTACCTCTCAGCGGAAAGTCTAAGGAAACTAAGGAACTTGATTTAACCCGGTAAGCAAATAATGAAAGGTAAACTAAGGGGATCTTCTCTCAAAGTATTTAACCCTAGCAATCTAACATAAAAGACGAACCAACAACCCCTCACCTCTCAGCTATTAAGATTGATAGAATACTAAATCCTATTAAAAACCATAATCACAGTTTCTACGAAAATCATGCACAACTAACCGTAAACTAGCCACTAACACGCAGTCCATGACCTAACTAGCATTCATACATGGAAGACATCCACAAAAACGCAAGTGAAACATGTAGTCAGATTTAAACAAGATTAAATATGCATGTACATTAAATCATTACTCCAAAGTTTGCCACTTTTCAAGAATGATCCATAAAACACATTAGCAAACGATAAAAATCCATACTTTATTCAAGAGTTCATCGCAAACTAGATAGTTCAAGTGCTTTAGCCAAGAATCATAGTCTTAAAAACAAATAAACAAAGTTCAAATTCTGAATTCATTGGAAGAAAACAAGAAAAATAGAAAACTAGAAAAAACGGTAAGCAAAACCTGTTTATTCCTTGATCTCTAAGCTTCCCATTTGACTCCAATAATTCCCAAGCTTGATTTCTTGATAAAGATACTCTCGAAATTCGTCCAACCGTAGCCTCCTGTTCGGCCGTCTGATATTGTCTACGATCTGCCCCCTAAATAATATTAATCTTCTCGCAACAGTGGGGTATCCTCTATATTATTCAGCCGCCCTCCTGATGTATATTACATAATTTTCTAATGGACAATATTGTATTCGGACTATAATACAACTCTTTGAACTGGGTGGCGTTTTAGCAGTGCACAAATCATCAAGTGGGCCTAATCTTTCAATAAAAATAAGTATCGGCTCACTGCCCACATCATCTTTAAATATGTTTGGTCAACATCAAATTGCTCGGTCAACACAGATCATGGAATCTGCCTTTACTTTTTGTTGCAACTTGGAGAACTAATTCCAACTTTTAGCATTCTTGCAATGCTAGTCCCCCATTTTTTTGTGCTCAACTTTTAAGCTTTTGCAGCACTTCAGTCCTTCAAGTTTATTCCACACTCCTGGTTCTTCGTTTATTTATACGTTTAAGCTTGTTTATTTTTCTTTTTTTGTGTCAGGACCTGTAACAACATAAAATAATAAAATATACAATAACACTAATAAAAAATATTCTAATTTAGTTACAAAACTATACAAAATATATATGATAAAAGTGTGTGTTTTACAACACATCAAATATCCCCAAGCTTACTCTTTTTCGTCCCTGAAAAAGACTTATGCAAACGGAATCAGGATCAAAAAATATTCAGCTTCAAAGATATAGATTACTTATTTAAACTGAAACTCGTGTTAACCACGATTGCAAGTATATGTGTCCACTTAAACCCAAACTCGGTTCCAAGCCCTTATCATGCAATTTAAGTTCAAATATAATCAATCTACATAGGGTCTCACACTAAAGGCCGCAGTTTCACCTAATCCCGGCTCAAGCTCATGAAACAAATGGAACACTCACTGGACTTTTCCCTAATTGTTTTATACCAAAACAAAAAAAATAACATCAAATCTTTTTTCTTTTTTTTCTTTTCTTTTGAGCACTAGACTTTGCATACATAACTCAGAGGCTGTCTCAACCAGAGTCACCATCCCCGAGACCGATAACATGAGCGTCGGTAATTTTAGCAATTTTTCATTGAACTCAACCTAGAGGCAATCTAAATCAGAGTCACGATCCAATAGAGATTACATAGGCCTCGTTTTATATCAATCCAGCTCATTTTATTATATTTTTTCTGATAAAATTTTTTAACAATTTTAGCTTATAACGACATTCCTTATACTATTATTGGCGGTTTCGGCTATCTACCTTTCCTAGATGAGCATCCACTAGCAGACTAACAATTAGGTATATTAATATCAAAGAAACCTAGAAACCGGATCAGGCCTACTCACATATCCCAAGCTAGACAAAAGTTCAACTTTATTTGAAACCCGAACATACTCGACTTTTCTATCATTTTCCGTATTCATTTGTAAACCTCTAAAACAAGGACATTTTCTGATTTTTCCATTTTTTTGTATTTTTCAATTTTTTATTTTTTTGTATTTTTCAAATTTTATGACTCAAACTAACGCTAAACAGACACACTTAAACTCTACATTGCCCTTAATGTAGGATGGAAAATCGACTCACAATACTAAATAAATAAGAATAAAAAACACGAGCAAATTAGAAAGGTTAGCTGGATAATTAACACGTAAGCTTTAAAACTCTAGTACAATCAAGCTCAATCGTACAGCATTTCATTCGCGATGGGCTCTGACTCTGACTGGCATACTCGATAAATGCCTGATATTCGAAAAGCAGATCCAAAATCACCCGAATGGAGATTGCGTACGAGTGGTATGATTCAAACTTGCACAATAAAAAACAAGGAAAAATCAAAGCAGTACCGACTCGACACAATAAACCGACTCAAAACTACTAAATTAGACTCATAGAATTAAACACATACCGTAAACGAAGCAGATGCTAGAAACTGATCAAACCAGACAAGAAAACAACTCAGCCATGAAACACCCCCGTCGCGCTACGCGAGGGGTTCCTCATGATGCTTCGCGTGATGCGACAAATAAAACATTCGTTTTTTTCTTTACCCTGGCGCGACGCGAACAAATACCCATTCACCTTTCGCGTGACGCGAAGGGGCCTTTTTCACAGAAAGTTTCTTGCTTTTGTTGCCTCCATGCTTTAGGATTTCTTCTAAAATCCTTCCAACTCGCCCAAAACGCTTTCTAATATAATTTTTTGACTAGAAACCACTTCGGAACTCTGTTTCTTCGCATTCTGAACTCCTCGACGGACACGATTACATGCAACAAAATGCACAACACGAAACACGAAACACAAATCTACCTAAAACTACGATAATGAATCAAAATCTACAAACTCTACAAAAGGGAATTTCTCCCTAATCTCTCAACTTCTCTAACACTTACGGAGGATCATGTGAACCCAGCTCACCTCCGCACCAAAATTCACAGCCTATAGTACTATCATACCTACGAATAAATGAATCTCTCCTTATCCCACACCCTCTCAAGTCCTCATCAGGTGGTTTAAACCTAGATGTTTTCAGAATATATATTTATCCCCACCCTGAGCTTTTCTCAGTGTTTCTATCTTAGATTCTCACCTTTCCATTCTATTCTCTAATTCCTCTACCTTTATATCTAGTGGATCCTGGGTTCTAACACCTCCTCTAAACTAGGGTCTCTCATCCCCTCGCCATATTTTCTCTCATCCTTCTCAGTTTTCCTAACTGCCGCTACTGCCTCCACTCGAGCACCCGAACTTTTCGCCGTATTGACCTTAAAAACTACCGTTTCCTCGCCCACTCTGAGTGTAATAGTGCCTAAGAAAACATCTATGAGGCCTTAGAGGTGCACAAAAATGAACGTCCTAAAATCAGGGGCACATTCTCGTCCGCTTCCATATCTAGCACTACGAAATCCACCGGGAAAACAAATTTGTCGACTTTTATGAGTAGATTGTCCATTATTCCTCGAGGATACTTAACGGTTTTATCAGCTAAGCCTAAGGTCATGCGGGTTGGTTTGAGATCACCGAAGCCTAGTTTTTGGTAAAATGAATATGGCATCAGATTAATACTAGCACCTAGGTCGGCTAACGCGTGGTTTTGAACGTCACCACCAAACAAGCACGGGATCGTGAAGATACCCGGATCAGTGAGTTTCTCCGGTAGTTTTCGCCGTATTAACCTTAAAAACTACCGTTTCCTCGCCCATTCTGAGTGTAATAGTGCCTACGAAAACATCTATGAGGGCCTTAGAGGTGCACAAAAATGAACGTCCTAAAATCAGGGGCACATTCTCGTCCGCTTCCATATCTAGCACTACGAAATCCACCGGGAAAACAAATTTGTCGACTTTTATGAGTAGATTGTCCATTATTCCTCGAGGATACTTAACGGTTTTATCAGCTAAGCCTAAGGTCATGCGGGTTGGTTTGAGATCATCGAAGCCTAGTTTTTGGTAAAATGAATATGGCATCAGATTAATACTAGCACCTAGGTCGGCTAACGCGTGGTTTTGAACGTCACCACCGAACAAGCACGGGATCGTGAAGATACCCGGATCAGTGAGTTTCTCTGGTAGTTTGTTCGTTACAACAGCAGGGCATTCCGCAATCAGAGAGACATTCAAAAGCTCCTCTAGCTTATCCTTCCCTTTCAGGAGATCCTTTAAGAACTTAGCATATTTTGGCATATGCTTGAGGGCTTTGGTTAATGGAAGATTGATCTTAAGCTGTTTGAACATGTCTATGAAATGCCCATATTCCCTAGTATATTTTTTATTCTTAACACGCTCAGGAAATGGAATACGAGAATGATCAATCTCAGGGCTCGGTTTAAACAGCTCAACCAGCTTCCTAACAACTTTCTCTAACACGGGTTTCTCTCGCTCTAAACCCTCACTCGCTACTGGTTCTTCTATTCTCACCCGAACAGTTGGTCTCTCAACCTCTCCTAACTCTAGACCTGACCTAGTGGTTATGGCTTTCACATGATGATTTGATAGCTTGGGTTTAGTGTTTCCCGAGAACTGACCCGGTGGTCGTTCTTGCAACTGTCGGGCAATATCACCTACCAACCGCCGAAGATCTAAGAGTGCGGATTGTTGATTCTTGAGAAGGTCTTGATTTTTCAAAAGAAGGTCATGTTCCGCTAAGGTTTTTGAGTGACCTGGTCCTTAACAACTAATTGACAAAGAAGTCCCTCAATTCTATCTAAACTACTACCGAAACCCCCACTACCAGACTGACCTGAACCTGAACCTCCACTAGCAAACTGACCCCCCTGGGTTGAACCCCCAAACTGACCCTGCCCCCTACTTTGATTCGATTGAAAACTAGGAGGATTACCGGACGAAGGCCAATTATTATTATTTTTCTAGTTCGAACTATAGGGTGAGGATCCTGCCCAAAGTGTGTTTTCCTAGAAAGTCTAGGAAGTGATCTGGGCCATCCAATGGGTGTGTTTAATGGTTGAGATCATCTTGGTGGCATTTTGGTAATATGTGAGTCTTAAAAATAGGATTATTTAATTGATTGGGGGTAAATGTGTCATTTAAGTTGTTTTAAATAAGGAAACAACTACCAATCATAAAACCACCTCCAAAAATGTAGCAAACTTCTCTCTCCCTCTAATCCATCACATTTGAAACCACCTAATCACACAAAAAATAACGATAAATCAGATCTAGATATGTTCATCGTAGTGTGTTTTATCGATAAAACACAATGTGACGAACTAGTGACAGACTGCTAAAACACAGTGTGACTAAACAGTACATGAAACCAGTTACTGCTAAAACATAGTGTGATTAAACAGTACATGAAACCCGTAACTGCTAAAACACAGTGTGATGAAATAGTACCTGAAACGAGTAACTTCTAAAACACAGTGTGATGAAACAATACCTGAAACGAGTAACTGCTAAAACACAGAGTGATTAAACAGTACCTGAAACCAGTAACTGCTAAAACATAGTGTGATGAAACAGTACACGAAACCAGTAACTGCTAAAACACAGTTTGATGAAACAGTACCTGAAACGAGTAACTGCTAAAACACAGTGTGATTAAACAGTACCTGAAACCAGTAACTGCTAAAACACAGTGTGATGAAACAGTACCTGAAACGAGTAACTGCTAAAACACAGTGTGATGAACCCAATATAAAAAAACAACGTGAATAAATCGTAATGATTTGAAATTGTCAAAGAGATATACGTTTCCATAAATATCTGGATAGTTAGTTATGATATATAATATTCCAAAATTAAATGAATAATCAAATTACCATCATGCCCTTTTAAATAAAAAACTAAAAGCCACATGTCACCTTCCTATTGCTTCCTAGACTTTCTAGGAAACATAGGCTTTTTCTAGCCAACTCCCACTCCGAACTATTATTATTATTATTATTATTATTATTATTATTATTATTATTATTATTATTATTATTATTATTATTATTTATTATTATTATTAGTAGTAGTATTATACGCGCTCGTGGGACTCTGACTCTGACCGGTAATGTATTCTACCTGCTCTCGTATTGTCCTAGGACATTCTATCATACCATGACCCTCCCAACAAACCTCACACTTATCGACCTTATTTTTCAACTCTTGAAATTCCTGGCTAACTTCTCTCTTGAAGCTATCTAAAGCAGCAGCTACCATCGTTTCCAAGCTAACTTGGTGTACTCCTCGATCGGCTGAGGAAGTACTAGACACATGAATGGAATTCCTAGCGGTAGATTGCTGTTCATGATCGGAATGAGCAAAACTTTCAAAAAGGTCAGTGCATTCAGCCACCGTTTTCTTACCCATTAGGTGGCCTCCTGCTGAGGTATCGAATCGAGCTCGGATCTCAGGAGTGAGACCGTTGTAGAATTTCTCTACAAGTGCCCAATCAGATAAGCCATGTTGCAAGCAACGGGAGAGTAGCGTTTGGAATCTTTCCCAGGCTAAGTGGTAGGGCTCGTTAGGCTACAGCCGGAACGAATGGATCTGATCACAAAGGTGAGATGCTTTGGCCGGTGGAAAGTATTTGGCAAGGAAAGCATCTCTAATGGCAGCCCATGTGGTGAAAGAACCTGCTGGCTACGAATCAAGCTATGTGGCCGTGCGGCCAACAAGCGACAATGGGAAGACCTGAAGGTAATGGGCGTCAAGATTGGCACCTTTAATAGAAAAGGTGATGCAGAGGCAGGTAATGCGGTTAATGTGGGTGGGGGCATCCTCGTCATCACGACCGTGAAATTAGCACGAGTTAGTGATAGCGTTCATGATGTAGGACAGGATCTGCCAATAATTTTCATTATTGATGGTGGGAAGGGTGCTGGGTGAGTTCGCACCGGTGAAACCGGTGGTTGCTTGTGATTGTTGGCCATTTGGACAACGGGTGGCGGACTCGGAGGACGTGAAGGTGGTGGGGAATTATGGGGTGATGACTTCAGTGTGAAGTGAAAGTTTGGTGGTTTAGAGTGGAGAGTAGAGTCAGAAACAGCGGAAGATGACGAAGTACTAACCTTTAGTGTGAAAGAGGAGAAGGAAGACTTGTCCGTTGGCGGCTTCCGCGGCGGTCCTTAAGAACGTGTATGGGGCATCCACTGCAAAACCGACAATAAACAAGAACTTAACAAAGGACTCTAACAATAAAATATAGACACTACTTAATTAGACTCCTACGACTCAAAAATAAAAAACAAATAGCACGTAATATGTAAGCAAGTCTAATCGAAGCTAATGAACGCAATCGCCAAGAGTCCATGGCAACAACGCCAAAAACTTGATGTGCTAAAAGTGGTCTAAATAAATTACCTAAATTAAACCCTAAATTAGACACGCTAAACTTTAAATTTATAAAACTAAGACTCTCTAACCTAGACCACACAACCGGCAAGTGTACCGGTCAATGTAGTATAACTTATGTAAGTCCGAGTATCGAACCCACGAGACTCTCTAGTTACGTTTATTAGACTCTCTAGACTTGACAGACTGACATGAGTAAATTGATTTTATATTTTAAGGTGGGGTTTACTAAAATTCTGAATTGCAATAAAAAAATAACTATTAAACAAAATAACTAAGATGCGACTTAAACGAGATTCAGATCAGTGATGACGAATAACCTAGGTTGGAATCCCAATAGACATCGTATGGTTTCTATCGGATGCTAATGTGTTATGGAATCGAGATCTTTAAATGCTAAACCCTAAGAGAAACCGAACAGGGCCCCGGACTCTTCTCGAGAAGACACCTATGGAACTCTAAAAGGTTGTTAAGCCTACCGGTTGATTAGACTCCCCTACGGTTATCTAATTATCTAGAAAAGTGCCCTAATGTGACTATCTACCTCTCAGCGAAAAGTCTAAGGCAACTAAGGAACTTAATTTAACCTGGTAAGCAAATAATGAAAGGTAAACTAAGGGATCTTCTCTCAAAGTATCTAACCCTAGCAATCTAACATAAAAGACGAACCGACAACGTCTCACCTCTCGGCTATCAAGATTGGTAAAATATTAAATCCTATTAAAAATTATATTCACAATTTCTACGGAAATCGTGCACAATTAACCGTAAACTAGTCACTAATACGCAGTCCATGACCTAACTAGCATTCATACATGGAAGACATCCACAAAAACACAAGTGAAACATGTAATCAGATTTGAACAAGATTATATACGCATGCACCGTAAATCATTATTTCAAAATTTGCTACTTTTCAAGAATAATCCATAAACACATTAGCAAACCATAAAAATCCATACTTTATTCAAGAGTTAATCGCAACCTAGATAGTTTAAGTGCTTTAGCCAAGAATCATAGTCTTAAAAACAAATAAACAAAGTTAAAATTCTGAATTCTTTGGAATAAAGCAAGAAAAATAAAAAAACTAGAAAAACTGGTAAGCAAAACCTGTTTATTCTTTGATCTCTAAGCTTCCCATTTGACTCCAATAATTCCCAAGCTTGATCTCTTGATAAAGATACCCTCGAAATTCGTCCAGCCGTAGCCTCCTGTTCGGCCGTCTGATGTTGTCTACGATCTGCCCCTAAATAATATCAACCTTCTCGGAATAGTGGCTCTATATTATTCAGCCGCCCTCCTAATGTATATCTGATGGTGTATATTACATAATTTTCTATTGGACAATATCGTATTCGGACTATAATACAACTCTTTGAACGGGGTTGTGTTTTAGTAGTGCACAAATCATCAAGTGGGCCTAATCTTTCAATAAAAATAAGTATCGGCCCACTGCCCACATTAACTTTAAATATGCTTGGTTAACACCAAATTGCTCGGTCAACGCACATTATGGAATCTGCCTTTACTTTTTGTTGAAACTATCTTGCAGTACTAGTACCCCATTTTTTTTCTCTATTTTTAAACAACTTTAAGGCTTTTGCACTTTAGTCCTTCAAGTTTTTTTTCACACCTGGTTCTTCGATTATTTATACGTTTAAGCTTGTTTATTTTTCTTTTTCGCACCAGGTCCTGTAACAACATAGAATAATAAAACATACAATAACACTAATAAAAAAATGATTCTAATTTAATTACAAAACTATACAAAATATATAGGATAAAAGTGTGTGTTTTACAACACATCAGACGGAAACTCTAATGACTCAAGTTAATGACAACACTATCATTTCACTCACTTTCAATTAACTATTTAATTATTTAAAGTCATTAACACACACAAACACACACCTTGTTCACCCATGATCTTCCTTACTTAAGTCAACATCAAGGGGGTAAGTTTCCCCCAAACACTCTCAAGAATCTATCCAAGAATGGCTATGGAACTAGATGTTACCAAACTTGAAAAAATTATATTAATCATAAAAGCTTGATTACACTAATGATTCTTGAGTTTTTCCTAAAGATTACAATTATTAGAGATAGTGGTGTAGAAGAGAAGTGTGTAGTAGAGAAGAGGGAAGAAAATGAGCAAGTGAAAATGGTGGAGAATGGCCTTTATTTATAGGCTGGCTGGGGCCTAGGAACGGGGCATGCCTGGGTGGCACAGGACGTGCCTGGCTAGTTAACTGGCTATTCCCAGTTCACGAGGCATGAGGCATGTTTACGAGGCACGACATGTGGTCTACTCTGTGGGTCCCACGGGATTTTCGAAATCTTCCGGAATTGTATTGTTGAGGCACAGGGTGTGACTGGGCTTTTCTTCTCTATTCTTCGTGCAGTGGCCTTTTGGATGTACATGGCGTGCCTATCGAGGCATGAGGTGTGTCTGAACATTTTCTTCTGGTTTATTCCCCCTTTTCCCCAGGTTTTGCTTCTTTTCTTATTCTTGGGTTAGTTTTGTCCTGAAATTCAAATATAAACCAATTTAAGTCTATTTTGAATATTTCTTTAACAAAACATAATAATAAGTGAGTATAAAATGATACAATACATGTGCATTTCGGCTCTTATCATATATTTCCACACTTAAATCTTTCCTTGTCCTGAAGCAAAACTCTATAAATATTGGCTTTATTGTACACTCAAGTTTTTCCTTTTGATATGTCGGCCAAGAACTGAGCATCTCCACTCCTTTCTCTTGCTTCAACCTTTTATTTTTGTTTTTAACTAATACATTAAAAAGAAACGTAAAAATATAAATGACGTGTGTGCGGGTGTCTATAATTTAGGTATATTTTTAAGTGCTTTTTTTACTCGCAAACCAAGCTTTAAATTTATAAAACACGATATAAGACTATCACTCTACACATTAGGGCAAGTGCACCCATTGTGAAAGTAGTATAGTGATGGTAAGATACCTAGGTCATCCAAGGACACAAGAGCTTTTAATACTGGCTTATTGTCAACGTCTAATCCAACCAAATTTTGATAAAAGTTTTGAAATAAAATAAAAATAAAACAAAGATAATATAAAAACAAATAGACAAGAAGGAATCACTTGGTTCCGATTCCTCTTTTATATTTCCTTTGATGATTTCCGCACTTTGGGCTTTTTAAGAGATTATCTTTAGTTTATAGTAGTAGGTCCCCTTCCAGGTAGCGCTACCCTCAACCTATTGATTTGAGTCAGCAGGGATAAAATCCCGCAAGGTCGGAAATATTGGAAGATAATTAAATAAGTTATTAATGCAAAATATGGTAGGCCCCCTTCCAAGTAGCGTTACCCTCAACCATATTGGTCTGAGTCAGCAAGGATACAGTCCCGCAAGGCCGGATAAGATATTAATAGAAGTTTATTTATGAGGGGTTCAAGCCGTTCTTACTTCCCCTGATTTAATGCTATTTGCCTCAAGGGAAGTCCTAATAAGCTTGAACCAAGTCCTCGCAGGATCTATACACTGAACCAGACAAGAACTTTACCCAAACACCCTTATAACCCCCTTCCAGGTAGTTAACGCGCTTTATATAGACCGTAAAGACACGAATGAATGAATCAACAAGACATGAAGAAATTTTTAACCAAAGTTCATTTTCAACATAAAAACTAGTCGTTAAAGTCATTAATACATACCTAAATAAAAAGGTTGCCAAAGATTGGAAATCAAAAGTAAAACATAAAAGATTTGTCTTCATTAAGCGAAGTAAGAGATATAGCCAAGAATGGCCTTTGTTTGACAAGAACTCTTACTATCGATCTTGGATCCCGAGACTACTACACACTCTAAAGGTGAAAGATGGATGATAGTGGTGGGTGTTAGTGTCGTAGTGGTGGCGAACTGATGGCAAGTGTGAGAGAAGTGGTTTGCAAATGGATGGGTTTGAATGAAACCAAGCACCCCTATTTATAGTTGCAGTCAGACAGTTCACACGGCCTCGTGCCTGCCTGGCACGGCCCCATGGCCTTCATTCTCTCTCTTCCTCATTAATTGAATGTCAGATCTTTTACTAACACATCCTCGTGGTTCAACGGCACGGCCCGTGGCTATAGTACTTGCTGTACTATCTCACCTTCTACGAATCTGGAAGTTAATCACGCCCCGTGTTGCCTTGGCATGGCCCCGTGTTGGTTGTCTGTTGCTGTTGTCTTTTTCTGTAGAGAATCTTTATTGGGCACATACCTATGCCTGGTGGGCGCGGCCCTTTGCCATGGCTTCTGTCTTCTTTATTCTGTTGTCTTGAATGTGTATTGGGGTCCGGCAGGTCACGTCAATCCTTCTTAATCGCATTACTGTTGGTTTTTGCTGCTAGTTTGCTTCTATTGTTCTTTTAAGCTCTTTTGATCTTGTAATTTAAAAGTAAACAAAGAAACATGCCTTTTCCAACATTAGTACTGAAAAAGGGTTGATTTTATGCCTTGTTTGATGTAATTTATATGTTGCATTTTTCGTACATCAAATACCCCCACACTTGAATCTTTGCTTGTCTTCAAGCAAAATTCTATAATGTGGCTTACACACCCAAATGGAATTGGTAGAAGAGAAGTTTTGGTCTTATCTTGAGAGTGTCGGGATTCAAGGTCTTAAGTTTTATTTTGTTTTTAATTTACTGACAATCTTATTCGTCATGATTTGTTTAAACTCAATTTAAGAAAAAATATTTACACACCTCACAAGTGGTTACTCAACTCTCGGCCAAAGATATTTAACTGAAAACGCTCGGTCCCGATGTGGTGCTTACGCCTATCATAGGCTTGACAAATAATTGAACCTCCTCCTTTTTGACATTTAATCACTGTAAAATCAAGACGACTTTCAAGGGTAGTTTTTTTTTCTTTTTTTTTTGGGTAAAAATTGGTGAAAAGTGTCGGTTCTTTAAATTCTTTTTGTGGCTTAGAAAAAAACTTTAATTAATGCGTTGTTTTAAACCAAAGTTCAAACTAAGCTATAATTTTGTAATTCTTGTAACCACACTTTTTACTAAAATAAGAGGTGTGAAAGTAAAAAGGCTTTGTGGATGTGGGTAATTTTTTTTTGCAAAAGTTTTTATTTTTACGGGTTTAGAAGTGAAAGGGTTTAGGCTCAAAGGGGTTTACTAGGGGAATGATTTTGGTAGGGGATGAAAAAGGAAAATAAGGGTTTAAAATGAAAAATGGGTTATGGTCCTAATGTCTCCATCATTTACTTACTTGGATTTGTGGCAGTCAGGTTTTGGATTGTTTTGCCAAGTTCTAGATTTGTAAGAACCAAACGAGCTATTCACACAAGAATGAAAATTCGAGCAATTAGTTTAGATGTGTATTTGTATGCTCGGTAAAGGCTCAAAACTCAATTTTTGTGGGAAAAGGTTATAGTGTAAAAATGTATATATAATCAAATTTTATAAAGATTTGTTATGCGCGTTTTTATAATTTTCTTAATTGTTTTTTTGTCACGACGCTATCGGCTGTAAAATCGCAAAAAAAAAAAAAACAAAAAAAAATAGAACTTATTTTTCCAAATTAAACCAAGATAAGTAAAAAAAATAAATAAATAAAGATTGAAAAATATTTGGGGTGATTAGTGGTTTTCCAAGACGAGTTTTGTGTAAGGCTTGTTTTTAGGACCAAAGATTTCAAGGTTTTAACATCCCCCTCCCCCCCAACTGAAATTACACATTGTCCTCAATGTGTCCCAAATAGGATTTGTTTGGTTTAAATGTGCAAAAGGTGGGTAAAAGACAACAAATTTTAAGGTTACTGGGCATTGGGCACTGGGGTGTGTCAGGTTGACATGACCCCGTGGCTAAACTGCCAGTAACAAATTGAAAACAGAAACTTACAGTGGGGAGGACACGGGGGCGTGTCGGCTGGAACGACTCGTGCCTCCTTGTCTGCATAAAATTTTTGCACCAAGTGTTAGTACAGTATGTCTTTGTCTTGTATCGAGTCTGTATAGAATAGGCTAGCGAAACGAAGTATTTATAAGGTTTTTAGTCAAGTTCGCTGATATTGTAAGATTAAGATAAGTGAACTTGTTTTTGTATAAATAGCTAGCTTGTTCATTTCATTTGTAACTTCAGAGATTTTAACACGACAGAGGCGAAGCTCTGTCAAAGTGTTTCCAGGATCTGTAACATTGAATATTAATCGGTCATTAAATAGAACAAATGAGCGTATCCAATGTCACCTAAGCAAACGGATTCCGCACGTTTACCTTAGGTTTGTCAGATTAGTGTCCGAACGATCCGTATAACGGACCTACATTTCTTTTCATTAACTGTGAACCTTCTTTGTTCATGAACAGGTTTTGAATGATTTGGAGAACATTGTCTCGCAATATGCCCAACTTTGTTACATCTGTAACAAGTTCTATTGTCGTTTCCGACTGTGTGTTCCAAACTCTGTTTACGAAGCTCTTTTTCTTTCTTAAACTCTTCATTGGTTTGTTTGCTAATGACTTATTTTTCTTCAACAGTATTCGTTCCAAAAACAAACTCAACTTTCTTTGTGAAATTTGGTTTTCGTGATTTGTTGTTTCGTTTCTTTTCAAACCCTAACCCATCCCTTTTGTTTTCAGGATAACTTCAACCTCTTGGATGAATGTTTTTGTTAGATTTCTTTGGTTTTGAGTAAAAACCAGCAACATTCTTCTCAAGTTCAGATGTTTCAACTTCAATGAGTTTAAAGAATTTATCGACACGGTCAAAGTTATCTGATCCTTTCAGTTTGTAGATAACTACATTAGGATCATCATTTTAAACTATTGTCTGAAGCTGTGATAAAATTTTCATGAAAACTTTTCTCACTTCCAGAAGGTGAACTTGACTCTGATTTCTCATTGTTTGACTCAGCACTCTCGTAAATTGTGCTGTCAGACTCATTTTCAAAAACATTTTCAAACACTTTGTTTACCACCTCGGGATTCACATTCCTTTTCTGTTTTGGAATAAGTTACGTCAAGATTTTCAGGCAGCTCGTTATTCCTTTAAGTGAGAAGATTATCCACTCCGTGAGGATGTTTCTTAGCATAGCTATTCCACATAGGAGGTGGAACATGATCGTAACATTTTCCAAGGCTCTTATCATTTTTCTTACCATCTTTGCTGCTTTCTGGTTTTGGCAGAATGTGATCGAGGACATACATGCTGGTAGAGTAACTGATTAACAATTTGTTAACCCTTTCTTTTTCAACTTTAGTTTTCTTCAGCTCACTTTTCAGCTCAGCAATTGTGTTAATATGAAGATTAATGGCCATTTGTTTGTCCATCAAAGTTGCTTTGAGCATCAAAAGTGTTTTGTCATCTTCTTTGACAGTTTTCTCATACTGTCGAATGGTCCTGCTGAGTTTATATATGATTCTTTTACGGTGTTGTAATCGTATGACAACTTATCATTGTATATTTTAAGTTCTTTAAAAGCGTTCTCTTTTTCAGCACATTGCTCACATGCTTCTGTGCATTTTAAGCATGGGCTGACCAATTCGATAGTTTGAGCTTTGATTGTTTCTTTAGCTGTTTCAACCTTTTCTACTTGTTTTTCCACACTGACTACCTCGTTTGTATTGGCCATGAGTGCTTTGTTGGCAATATCGGTTAAGCTCTCCAGTGTTACAAGCTTGGTTACATCAATCACCTCCACATACTCAGACTTTGTCTCCTTAGGACTCTCCTCTTTGTGATCAGAATCGAAGCTACCTGCAAAAGTTTTAAGAATTGTGTCAAATAAACAGAGTTTAGGAGTACCTCTGATACATTCTTCTTCTTCCGCTGAGGATCTGAAGTTGTCTGCCAGAACTTCTTCCATTTCTTCTTCTGTAACTTCTTCAGATGATTCTGGTTCTTCTATGATTTCAGCAACCAGAGCAAGACTTTCCTTTTTGGAAATGAAATTGTTCCAGTTGAACCCCTCATCTTCCTGTGTGACCACAAGAGCTTTGTCTTTTGAG
This sequence comes from Scalesia atractyloides, assembly GCA_947069175.1. NCBI lineage: Eukaryota > Viridiplantae > Streptophyta > Magnoliopsida > Asterales > Asteraceae > Scalesia > Scalesia atractyloides. The sequence continues at coordinate 60,576,328 of CAMTDV010000025.1, forward strand.
TTGAAGGTCCATCCTCGATCTGCACCATTCGTTTCTCTGCTGTGGACGATGATAAATCGCCTTTTTGTAATAATCATCTCCAACGGATTATGATTTCCCTTTACTTCTCGGTTTGGACATTCACGTTTGAAGTGCCCTTTCTCCCTGCATTTGAAGCAAGTGACTTTGGATTTATCAAATCCTAATTTTCCGTCAAGGCTTCTTAAATCATCTCTTCCAGTAATTTCCATGAACCGTTGTGCTCTTCGAACAACTGATGCCATGCACCACATAATGTTAATCAATTCCATTTCTTCCGGATCGATTTGGTCGTAATCTTCTTTGGTCATTTCCGGATTTCCAATTCTTCCAGCTACAAAACTTTTGTAGGATTTCAGAACTGCTGCTAGTAGCACTATGTGTTGCTTAGCTGTCTGTTCATTGAAGTCTTGAGCGTTCTGGAGATTCACCGTGATGTTGCATTGCAAGATTCTCTGGTTAGAATTGGATTGACTTTGCTGATTGCTCTGTGGTTGACTTGAGCTCTGAGACGATTGTTGTCCAAGGTGATTGTTTGGATTGAAGGAAGCAAACGTTTGGAATCCACTGGATTGGTTGGAGGCTGGACTAGAATTTGAGTGAGCACTGAAGGCTTTTTGGATCTTGGGATTCTAAACAAGAGTGTTTGGGTTTCCTTTGTAGTATAAGCTCACATCCTGTTGCGAGTTCGTCTTCTTGTCTTTTGCCATTTTTTGCATCTCTAGTTCGTGTCCTTCCAATTTTTCTATGAATCTAGGCAAACTGAGACTGTCATACTCAGCTCCATTCTCCAGGATCGTTAGATATGTTGCCCAATCTTCCTCAGGCAAAGAATCTACCAGTTTGTCGACTAGCTCTTCATTCGTCTTGACAATTCCCATACGCTTCATTTGTACTACCAGATGGCAATACCTTTCTATAAGTTGCTTCATGTTCTCGCCTGGAAGAATATTTAACACTTCAAATTCTTTGTTCAGCAGTGCTTTCTTACCTTTCCTGACATTAGTACTCCCTTGTGCCCTTAATCGTAGAGCGAGCCACAATGAATGAGCGTATTTTTCTCTTATGGCATGCTGTAGGAGAACTAAGATCTTTTCTTTTATGGCATGCTGAAGAAGATTCATCATCTTCTTTTCAATGATGTATTTTTCTCATTCGTCATCGAATAGACGAGCCACTATTTTCTCAATGCCAAGTTCATTAAGTGGTGGTTGATATTTGTTCTCGAGCGCAAACCAAACTACCAAATTTGTTGCTTGAACCCAGTTCTTGAATCGTTCACTCCAACTCTCATAGTCTTCGATGTTCATGAGCTTTGGGGGCTTCTTAGTGGTTCCCATTTCATTTTCTAGATTTATGTTCTGAGCTGCTACGGAAGCTGTAACTGCTTGTGTGGCAAACGCGTTATGAAATTCCTCTTCACCTAACATCTTGACAAACTTATAACAGAAAACAGATTAAAACTGGTTAACTTGAAACTGACTGAAAATTTGAAAGTACTGAGAATTTTTGTACAAAAATTGCTCTGAATTTTCGTGCGAAAAATTGAATTTTCATACGGAAGTGTTAATTATGTGCGAAAATTTTATCTGTTGTTAATTCCAATTTCTCAGAGGTTAGGTTCCTGATTTTCGTATGAAAACTAGTATTTGTGCGAAAATTCTTGTCTTCTTCGAACACTTGTTCACAATTTCACGTTTTTGATGATTTCAAGCATGATTTTGATGGATTTAAGGTTTGTATGTTTCAGTGAACTGTTTAGGGTTGATTTTAACACATTATACTAATAACCTAGTCCAAATTGTCCATGAAATCCTTCAGATCTTGATTATGTTCCAAGAAAGAGTAGAAGAAGAGTTTCCAATGGATGAATCTTGAACTTTGAAGGTAGAATCCAGCTGAAACTTGGTTGTTTGTCCACAAATCAGACCTCAACGCTCTGATACCACTTGTGAATGCTTAGGATCGAACCCAACTTGTGAGCTTTCGGTCAGACTTGCTCAGTTAGCAGAGGCGGAATTCATTGTTAGCTGATTGAACAAACAAAGAACAAGCGATGATTACTGTTTAACCGTTTGTATATTGATTAACTTTGAAACGATTACAGACTCGAGCAGGGCTTCGCCTCTGATCTCCAAAAATAGCATGCTAGACAAACATCCTAAGTCACCTATTTATAGGCAAGACTTGACAACAACTAGGGACTAGGACCTGGGATTTTCGCACGAAATTTTCGTGCGAAAATCCTTACAATTTTCGTAGGAAAATATTAAAAACTTTACAAAACTTTCAAAACTAAACTTTTGACGCTGTGAAACCCTAACTGTACAATAGACTTGTCCTAGACGTAGGCAATAGACATATGTGCACCAACAAATATTTCAAGATTCTTATCCATAAAGCATACCTTCACAATGAAGCTTCTCAACTATTGCGCATCGACAAAGCATTGTATAAACAAAAAAAAGCACAATTCTTTTTTTAAGTCCAGAACTCCACCTACTTGCCATAGCGCCTAGGGGCAACACTGGACTGGGGGACTTGAAGGGGTATGGTCCCAAAAACCCTGCGCCAACGTAGAGGACCATACCTTTACTCCTTTTCAAGATTACTTTGGCTACAGTCTTGCCCGGGCTCGCGTAAGTAACCTCAATAAACTGGGGGAAAACTATCTTTAGATAACCCTGCGCTGGAATACTGAGAAGGCTAATGAGCTTGTAACACCCTTGCACGGGCTCGCGCAAGGGCAAGATTAAACTTAAAAGCAGTTAAGAATTCTCTGACACACCCGCGCGCAGGAATGTAAGAGGTAGATAAAAGGAATCTTTTCTGTTACAACAAACTGAACACGTGGCTTTTGATAAAAGGTTCACAGCTGTGAAATCTTCTAGAAACATTTAATGCTCATCGTGCATGTAACACCCCGACCGCGTAAAAACAACAAACCGCGGCGGAAACGTCGGGGAGTCACGTTAACAGTTTTTTTCAACAACACGTGGTAATTAAAGTTATGTTTTATTGAATATTGAAAATTTATAGTTACATTGTCTTGGAAAATAAAACAAACTAAGTAAACTGTTGTTTTTCATATTTTAAGGCTAAGTCCGCGTCCGATCCTAAGTGAGCATGCATCAACATCAAGCATTGTTCCCTGAAACATATGTGAAAATGAGTCAGCAAAAATATGCCGGCGAGTACATAGGTTTTGTGAGTGTGTCAAATTCATGGCCTTGAATATGTATTTGCAATACCTTGTCAGACTACTAGAGTCGTTAATTGAAAACCGTGTTATCAAAAAGGTATTTGGTATTGCAATGATAACTAACCAACTAAAACATGTAAGTTATAGTTTATAAAAGACTTGTAGCCATGAATCTTGACCAAAACATTTGTTTTGTAGATTCGAGTTGTAAATCGCCTTGAAGAAACTTTGTATGGTTTATATCTTTAATTGAAAATCGTTGTGTCATTGTTTGAAAACTTTTGTTTCAAGTGATGCAAATAACGCCACGAATGTAATACGATAAAAGCACTTATATATAGGAAGTACCAGCGGCGTATCCACCATGCTTTTATTACATTACACACGTACCGTTATCTAAATCACTTACCATAAACCAATCGTCCATTGTTTGTGTCATAAACCATTCGTCATTGTTCGTGTCATAAATCAATTGTTCATCGTCCGTGTAAACAAATCGTCCTTGTTTTAATTGTGAAAACTTTTGGTCATTTTGGTAAATACATTCAAACCTGTGTTGACTCGTCTATACCACCAAAGGGTATCTTTAAATTGAGATAACAAACCACCAAAGGGTTTATTAAAGTAAACAGTTTCGGTCGTTCCCCAAAGTTCCCCACAAACACCGGGAAACTTGGTAACGGGATTGTCAGTCCTATGGTACCATAACTTACTACTGGTCGGCTTGGCCAAAGCTAATGAATGTCATTCGTGTCATGAATACAACGTACCAACAAGTTCGTTCACGTTATTGAAATCGTCGTGTTTATATAAACCATAGCATTTGTAATTTGAAAACTTGAAAACAATTTAGCACATATGAGTCACCCCAAAATATTTGCAAAACATAAAAATAGGGGTCTATGTACTCACTTGGGGTTGCAAAATAACCTTGAATAAAAGATCAAACAAGCTCAAAAGTCCGAAAATCAGACGTGTCCTAAAATCGGATAACTATGTAAATATCAGGACTTTAATCGGCAGATCATATAGAATGAGGTCTTGTAAACCCAATGAGTGTTGGAACTCATATTAAATGGTTTAACAAAGTTAACATTCTGATTTGGAATGATTCCTAAGTGCTTTTGACCCGTTATGACTCGTTAAGGTAGTTTACGCTACTTTAACGGATCATTTACGTAAATACGTGTTCGGATGGTTAGATATGTGTTATGATAAGTATAATATGCCAAAGTAAGTTTATTATAATTGTATCATCAGTTTATATGTCAAAACATTGGTCACATATGCTTAAAGTTGATATATGCGCCAAAAGGCCGTTTTGGTCATTTATAAAGTACATAAGAGCGACTTATCCTATAACTAACCAAACGAAGTGACCATAAGGTATAACCTCAGAGGGTTATTCCCTATACAACTATGGACACATATCTATGTTTGGTCGGATCCTAAGATCGACCAAACGGGTCGGATTCAAAAGTCAAAGCGGTGGTCAAGACCGCTCGACTTACGACCCTAAATAAGCACTAAACTAAAAGTGACGAGTTACACATGTTAAATATGTCTAACAAGGTTTATAAAACTGATTTGGCATCAAAACAAAGGGTTTTGATACCCGAAAATAGTTCCGTCGTATAATGCGCATTTTGCACATTATTGACCGAAACTTTGACTCGTCACTTCGACTAGTAAACATGGTAATCAGTAGGCACGATCGCTAAGGATCATAACCATCTTGATTACGATCACGTTGCAAAGTCCAATTGGACTTTGCTTTGACCAATTAATGGTCAAAGTTGAAAGTCAAACACTGTTTGCCTTTTAGCTCAAAATAGCTAAAATGAATGAACAAGGCTAAGTTAGAACACTTACTTGTGCTCAAGGCAGCCAAGGATAAAGAAAAAGACTTAGAAAACTCAGTTGTGAGACCTCCAACAAAGTGGGAGTTCTCCACTTAGAGTTATAGAGAGAAGGGAAGGAATGAGCAAAGAATTTGGTTGAAGATCAAGGGTATTTATAGTTCTTTTGAAGCAACAAGATCATTCCAAGTGTTAGGAGATGTTGTAGGATCATTACATGTGTTTAGTGAGGTGTCACAACCAGGAGAAGTGTGGCAAAAACGAGTTACAGGTGTCAAGTCAAATGAACAAGAAGCTGCCAAGTAATAGCTGAAAACTGGTGTCCCCTGCGTCACGTGACAGGTGCATAGGTGTCCCTCACGTCACGTGGGAGAGCTCACAATCAACAAAGTTTCAAAAATGGCAGAAATGGTCCCTACAACATTTTTGAAGTGTTTTTGACGCGTTTAACACCCGTTAACCTCATTTTTAAGCTCTATAAGGACGATAAAGCTTAGGGAACTTGGAATACGCCCAGAAATGTCACGGATGTCTGTTTGTTCAGTTGTACGGTTGTGGTTTTCGGTTAATTACGACGGAAATCGTAACGAACGCGCAAATGACCGTAAACGCGTAACGAGTGATATTTTGCATTCCAATCATTAAATTACTAGATTTTAATGACTACAAAATTTTTTTGATGTGCGTACATGTTCCGGATAACGATATACGCGAATCCGCATAGTTTCACAGAATTTGCAAAATAGCCCCTGAGCTTGCATAAGCGTGTTTTGCCATACCGAAGCCCTCAAAACTTATTTCTAAGTTATGTAAAGGGTATTTGGGGCATGTTTACCTTATGTCGATGTTCCGGAGTGTACATCATGTTAAACTGATTACGTTTGCGTAATAGTTTGCGATTTCACTTCTAGGAGTTGTTTAAGAGTTCGGAATCGTGCAAGAATCGAATACGTGCAATTGTCATGATAAAAATACAAATCTCATATATAAAACATAGAATTTCATTGATTGATAATTCGTTCAGAGTCGTTACACGATCGGATCGCCACAAATGTCACAATGCATGGCCTAATTCTGTTGCAACGAAATGTGACGTGGCAAGTTCTGAGGCACTCATCTAAAATCACGATGATGGAATATTTCACAAATAAATCTAGATAAGTTCACTCTACACGTGGCAGTTCCCTAGCCGTTAGTCAACACATGATCCGTGTGCATGGATGGCGAAATAACTAACTAACGACGTAGAAAGATTCCGTTAACTCTTCTTCACATTTTGGTGCCCAAAACCGGCTATAAATACGAGACCTCAGGTACTAGCAATCTCATTCACTCTCACATACTCTCTCTCTTACTTCACTTAATGTATTAAGATACACTGTACTTCTTCTCACGCCGGAGGGTGGTCATGGAGAGAACCCCCATTCTCCCCGTGGCGAGTCTAACGGTGTTCTGTTTTGTAGTGTTCATTGGAGATCTTTCTCAGTTTAGCGAACAATCGGAGGATTAACCTTCTATGCAGAAACCACGTCAACAGATCTGATCTGATCCCGATCAAGTTAGATATGGTGTTTCTTCAATATGTTTAATACTGCGACCAGGATACTGAACCAGGATATTGGTAACATCATGCGGGGGTATCCTACTTGCCACTAACAATTTTCTTTGGATGCAAGGGACCAATGGATGCAAGGGACCAATGGATGCATGGATTTAGTCCTCCTGAAGACTCGCTCAAGACAGTTCGGAAATGAACGTTGGAAGCCGGAGAAGAAGTCTACAACGGTCATAGGGAATATTCGCAGTATCACGAAATTGTAGGATAGTTAGATGTTTATTATAACTATATAAAGGGGTGCCAGATCAGTAGTAAAACACATGTAATTCCGTGTTGGGATTGACTCCTACAAAAGAACAGATGATAAAATGCCAAAACAGGTCTGTTCTAAATGATCCAGAATAAACAGTGTTTTGATTCACAACTTCCTTCAATGGTAAGATATCTAACATCTGATGGTTCTAACATCTGCTCAAGGCTAAGCTCTGTTGGTTATAAAGACTGGTGAAGACCAAATCTCTGTTGAAGTCAAAAGTCTGCTGGAAGTCAAAGGTCTGAGCACCCTTTGAAGAACATCTGATGAAGCTTCATCAGTGGTTAAGCTACATCAGTGGATAGCAACATCAGTGTTTTGAAATCAGTGTTTTATTAACTGTATCGGAGGTTAGAATTAGCAGTGGTTAGAGGTTGTTAGGTTCGTTAGATGTCATTGTATAGATGATGTTAGCAAAGATGCAACAGAGGTTAGGATTAGTACTATAAATAGACAGTGCATGTACTGTTCTATTTAGCTCTCTCACACACACTTATCTTGTACTATCTAATATGTGTGAGCTCGGGCTGAGGGGGAGTTAGTGATTCATAACTGTATTTACTTGTAATCATTTCAATCTTTTGAGTATTGAAAACAGTGTATGATGAAAGCTAATCTCTCCTTGATTGTGTTATAAAGTTTTAAATCGTATTCCGCTGCAAGGTATTATGTATTTTATCTTATTTTATGATCAATTTGTTTAAAACAACACAATCAGGTCAAACTCAGATCCTAACAATTGGTATCAGAGCTTGGTCAGTCGAATTCGATCTAACAATCGATTTGACGTAAAAAGATCAGCTCAATTTCAGTGATACCGTGTTATCCGTATTTGTTGGAAAACAAAGTAAGAGTCAAATCACGTTATATACGTTTTCAGTGTGTGTGTTGAAATTTGTGACGATTCCATGATTGACGGTTACTAAGGATTCATCTAATGTCTTTAAAAGACTGAGGTGAACCTAAACCTTAGGAACAAGATATATACGAGGAGCAAAAGTTATGTGAAAATTTTAAGAAGGGTAAAATCCTATAAAGGTCATGAGTTGCTATTTAGAAAACCAGATCAAAAGTAATGTGAATTTTAGCGTAAGCATTTTGCAAAAATGACTAAGGTTCTCCAAACATTACTACAAATGATTCTGGATTGATTATTCTATCCTTAAAAGCCTTCCAGTGAATGCCACGACATCTGCCTATGCAAAGGTTAAAAGGGAAATAGAAGAAAAAAATCACAAAATTCTAAAAGTGTATTTATCTCAAAACTTTTAATGACAAACGAAAAGAGTATAAACATAAAACACTTGAGAGTTCACAGGCTAGTACTACAAAAGGAAAACCTAAATTGAATCTTCATTTCTGTTCAGACATATGTTACCAAACAAGCTGAGTGCAACCACTGTTTACATGTAGATTCTAGTAACTGATGCATCTCAAGATTAAAAAATGTTTTAAAGAGGACTTAGGACATCTATCAGGTCTAATTGATTCATTTATCAAGAAGTTTTTACTTAATTTTTAATAGTAAAGATTTCATGTATATATCAGGACATGTGTTACTCCTTTTTCAGTATTTTTGTTTTCTGGAAAAGTAATACATGTTGAGCTTTCACTTGTTTTAAATGGTTAAAGCTCAAAACCTGCCAGGAAGTAAAACCTTTCTATTTTTAGAAAGAAGGGAGTTACTTTTCTTGATAATGGATTAAAAGAATCTGTATGATGGTCAGGGTCAATTCATAAAATGAGTGAAGATAATCTCAAACTTACTGTCAAATAGATTGTATTTACCTTCTGGGATACTCAACCACTACTGGATCTATAAAGTGTTTTAACACCATGGCTAGTATGTGGAAGAGATTTTGATTGAAAATTTCAAAAAGTTTTATCATTAAAAATCCTAGTAAGGCTATGAGAAATGTTTTGTCAAGCCTAATCTTGTAGGTACTCACAATCTTTATCAAAATCTTACTCACCAAAAGGAACAGAAGAAGTTTTCAATACAGTCTATCATTCCATGACTAGGTACAGTGTAAATCAGACATCACTTTGTGAGGGATTGCTATGAAAAATGTTTGATTTCTTTACAACATGTCCATACCAAGGATCAATTGGCAGATGTGTTGACAAAAGCACTTGATGCTCACACTTTTGACAACTTGATATCTAGGCTTGGAATGCTAACAGTGGATTAAAAACAATTTTTTTTGTGATCCATGTGTAAATAGCAATAAAATGTTTTCAGAAAATCAAAATCCATCCTTAAAAATAGTTTAAAATTGAATTTTTCAATAAATCCTCAAAGTCTGTTCAAAGCACTGATAGCACAAAAACACTGTTCGCTTAGAAAAATCTATCCACTGTTATGTATCCTCTGATAATGTTAAAATTGGTCATAACCACTGGTAGTTTACTCTAATAGTGGTTAGCCAAACAACTGTCTTCTATTGTCAGTCAACGGGTACACGTGGACAGATGTTATTCGGCAGTCGTTGCATCAGATGCCATGTCATCATCACTTTTTGGAAAACCCTATAAAACCTTGTTTCTATCCCCAAATAGAGGTTTCATTTTCACTGTGCAATTTCAAAAATTTCTAAACCATTCTCTCAAGATCATGGCTCCCAAAGCGAAATCAAAGAAGAAATCGTCACAGGAACCACCAAAACACATTCTTATCATCAAACATCCACACAATTACCTCTGCACCTTCGAAAAGACAAAGAAAAACATAGATTTTCACTATATCATCGATATCTTGTCTTCATCAAAGTATAAAACTTTGCTCTCTTCTAATGCTCCAATCTATCAAGACACCCTATGAGATTTTAGGCTAATGCAGAACTTAAAATTCAAAATAAAAAGCCTTGGGCAATCTCATCTAAAGTATGAGGTATCTTGGTTCCAATAACCCCACAAACCATCTCAGAAGTTTTTCAGATGGACGATCTTGCAGGTAAATCTCTTTCCCTAAGGATGAGTATCAAATCGATTTGATCAAAAGAGGGTATAGAGAACAATTAACAAAAGCTACCATGGAAAAGGAAAATTTCCACCTCCTATGAAATTCCTGTTTCATACCCTGCTCACCTGTGTTTCAAATAAATCAACTGGTTTAACGAAATACCTTTGAAAATCCAATACTTGGGGTATGCTATTATGTCTAAAATTGATTACAATTACTCCCAAGCATTGTTTGATGATTTGGTAAAAAATCTGGAAAATGTGAAAAACAATACAGCAAATGCTTTCTTATTATTTCCAAGATTTTTAAGTTATTATTTACAACAGAAAATTCCAAAAGAGAGTGTACATGTTCTTAAGTAGGGCATATCTTTTCAAATAAACAGCTTAACGTCCGAAACATTTACTCGCCTTATGGCCAAAGAGTCAAAAGTTTCTAAAACACAGGCAGGGGAGTCTGTGCAAAATTTGGATGAGTCCACATCTACTCCTCAGACCTCAGCTGCTGAGCCCACTACAAAAGAAAAGATGATAAAATGCCAAAACAGGTCTGTTCTAAATGATCCAGAATAAACAGTGTTTTGATTCACAATTTCCTTCAATGGCAAGATATCTAACATCTGATGGTTCTAACATCTGCTCAAGGCTAAGCTCTATTGGTTATAAAGACTGGTGAAGACCAAACCTATGTTGAAGTCAAAAGTCTGCTAGAAGTCAAAGGTCTGATCACCCTTTGAAGAACATCTGATAAAGCTTCATCAGTGATTAAGCTACATCAGTGGATAGCAACATCAGTGTTTTGAAATCAATGTTTTATTAACTGTATCAGAGGTTAGCATTAGCAGTGGTTAGAGGTTGTTAGGTTTGTTAGATGACATTGGCTAGGTGATGTCAGCAAAGATGCCACAGAGGTTAGGATTAGTACTATAAATAGACAGTGCATGTACTGTTCTATTTAGCTCACACACACACACACACACTTATCTTGTACTATCTAATCTGTGTGAGCATTGGGCTGGGGGGGAGTTAGTGATTCATAACTGTATTTACTTGTAATCATTTCAATCTTTTGAGTAATGAAAACAGTGTATGATGAAAGCCAATCTCTGCTTGATTGTGTTACAAAGTTTTAAGTCGTATTCCGCTGCAAGATATTATGTGTTTTATCTTATTTTATGATCAATTTGTTTAAAACAACACAATCAGGTCAAACTCAGATCCTAACATTCCTCACACTTTAACTCATTGATTGTAGCTACGATCACATTCACTCACAACACTTACATTTCACAATCATTGTAACACTTAGAGTTGATCCGAGCACTATCCTGAGATTGTATCCTATTATTTCAAGCAATAAGAAGAACAAGGCAGCTCCCGATTGTCAGCTCCCAAGGTTTTGTGCCGGCGATCTAGATTGATCAAGGGCTTTCTCGTACATCTTGTGTCAACTTTTACTTTTATCGCACTCACTTGTCTATTTGGTATAGCTTAATATCTTGAAGCTGTATCCTGAAACTGTTTTCATAATTAATCAACTTAGCATATTTTTACAAATCACAATAGCACGCTACCTCACAAACTAAATTTGATCACTTAATTGCTTCGGTAATTTTTGTCCAAAACAATTTGGCGCCCACCGTGGGGCAAGTGGTGCTATTTCTAATCACAACTTTGTTAAAATCACTAATCAGTTCTTTGTTATCAAAAGTTTTTGCAAAACTATTTTCAATGGCCTCTCAGTCAGGTTTAAGCTTTTCTTCAATGCCTACATCAACCTCTATTACAACTGGTTGATTGCCTCCTCCACCTCCTCAAGTTCAAGCTTTCCAATGGAAAAATGAAAGACAAACACCCGAGACACTTCTGTCACTCAGAATGTTTTCTAGATCCTGAGTTTCAGGGAGAACTCCCATTATGGCTTCTAATGATGAGATTTTATCTTTGTTTGGCAATATTACAGGATCAAATGAGAAAGCAACAGGAAACCAACCAACTCATAATGAAGGAGATACAACTTTTGAAGTCTAACTCCAAGAAACCTGCTGAGGATATAGTTACCCATTTGCAGCCCAAGATGTTGAACTTCAGTTCAGTGGTATTCATTGAAGATAATCAGGGCAATATCATACCAAGTCATTATTGGAGCAACATCCCATAAATACCCTCTGCGGCCAGGATATCGACCGTGAGGGATCCAGGACATGGTCTAGAATATGGCCAGAATCACCGGGCTGGTAACTTATATGTTCATACCAATATTCCTGTTACTAACAGTCTTGAATCTTCACAAGATGCAGTTGTAACGTCAGCATTATCTAGAGAACTTTAAAATTGAAGGATATGATATCAAGTGTGCCTGGGGTAGTGCAGCCTATACCAGAAGTATCCCAGGATAGCTATAGGATATCACGATTTGCTTACCCCATTTGTGATGCAAAAATCCCGAAGAGATTCCAAAATCCCAACATGAAGTTGTATGATGGGACGACGGATCCTGAGGAGCATGTTTCCTAGTTTAAGGAGAGGAGGGAAATAAACCCGATTCCACCAGACCTCAAAGAAGCATGCTTGTGCAAAGACTTCGGTTCCACTTAACAGGATCAGCCTTAAAATTGCTTTTAAATGTTCCACCTCATTCTGTTAGATCTTTTTCTCATTTAGTTAATTTATTTAACAATCAATTTTCTTGTAGCAGGAGCTTTGAAAAACTAACAAGTGATCTTTACAGGGTAACTCAGAGACCACAGGAATCCCTGAGGGATTATGTAACAAATTAGCAGACAGTCCTTGGATATCCCGAACCTTAATGTTGCCACAACTGTACAAACGTTCAAAATAGGGTTACAGAAGGATTCTCAATTTTATCAAGATCTTGTCATGAATCCTTGCAGGAACCTGGATGAAGCTCGAAACAGGGCCTTAAGATACATAAGGCTCGAGGATGACATGAATATATAGGAAAGGATGAATACATCCTCAACATATGAACCAACGAACAGGAAGTCAGAATCCTCATACAAACCATACCGATCCAAGCCATATGCCAAAAATGACAACAAAAGAGTGAATGCTATTGAGGATGAGGATTGCGAAGAATATCATGAACTTTCAGAATATTGTTTTTTAGTAAATATTCCTGAACTAATGTATGCCATGCAGGGATCAGAGGACAAAGCAAGATGGCCAAGAAAAAAATCAATAGAATGCTGATTGGAAAGACAAGTCAAAGTGGTGTGCCTTTCATCAAGATTTTGGGCAGATGGCAGAGGATTGTATAGACTTGAGGAAGAGGAGCTACTTGCTAAGTAAAGGTTACCTGAAGGAACTCCTTGGCAAGAAAAAGAATAAGACTCAGGATACTATTAGGAATCCTGAGAGAGCTGCTTCTCTACCATCTGATGCAAAATAATTAGCTTCATCACCAGAGGATCCGACATATGTGGGACCTCTTATTCTGCAGCCAAAAGGCATGCGAAAGAAGCCAAAGCAGAAAGGGAGATAAGCCAACAAAGATGATAGTGCTCACAGATGATAAAGTGATAAATTTCAAAAGCGATGATCGGGATAACATTCAGGATCCCCATCATAATGGGTTGGTAATTACTTTATATGTTGCTAACCATTTTGTCCACATGATACTGGTAGATAATGGGAGCTCAGTCAATATCATCCAGTTGGAAACATTTAAAAGGATGAATATCACGGAAGCATAAATTACTTCAAAGTCCATTGTTCTACTTGGATTCAGTGGAGAGACGAAGAACACTGTTGGGGAAATTAAGCTACCTGTATGTGTTAAAGGGGTGAACTTGTTGCAATTCTTTTGTGTTATGGATTCATTATCCTGCTATAATATAATATTGGGCAGACCTTGGATTCATGATATGAAAGTCGTAGCCTCCACTTACCACCAATGTGTGAAGATACCTACTCCTTGGGGATGGTCAAGGTTGAAAGTGACCAACAAGAGGCAAAAGAATGTTACTCTTCCTTGATGAAGGCATCAGCAAGATCCCAGAAGGATAGTAAACAAGGATACAAGCACAGGATATTATGGAAGCTTCTGAATAGGTTGTCAAGAAAGTCATCCTTGATGAAGATAATCCGGATATCTTAGTGCTTGTAGGAGTTAATATCCCTGAGGATATTGAGAAACAACTAATTAACTTTTTGAAATGCAGGATGTCTACATTTGCTAGGAAGCATGAGGATATGACAAGTATATCAAAGGATATTATAACCCGTAAACGTGGAATTAATAAATCTTTCAGGCCCGTCCAACGAAAGAGAAGAAAGTTCGCTCCTGAAAGGAATCTTATCATCCAAGAAGAGGTAGAAAGGCTGTTAAAATCCAAGATGATAAGGGAGGTTAAATTCCCAAAGTGGTTGGCAAATGTAGTGGTGGTGCAAAAGAAGAATGGGAAATGGAGAGTCTGTGTTGATTACACAGACCTTAACAAAGCATGTCCGAAGGATCCATTCCCATTGCCTCATATTGATTCCATGGTGGATGCAACTGCTGGACACGAAATTCTAACTTTCATTGATGCATCCTCAGGATTTCAGCAAATCCAAATGGAACCATCCGACCAGGAGGATACTGCATTCATGACGCCCACATATATTTATTGTTATACTGCTATGCCCTTTGGTTTGAAAAATGCAGGTGCAACATATCAGAGGCTGATGAACATGATGTTCAAGGATGAACCGGGGGACACTATAGAAGTGTACATCGATGATATGGTTGTGAAATCCAAGAAATTTTAGAATCAACTCCAAGACTTGGAATGTTCCTTCAATATCCTGGACCAGTATAATATGAAGCTGAATCCTACCAAATGCCACTTTGGAGTGGGGGCAGGAAAGTTCTTGGGATATATGGTAACTAAAAAAGGGATAAAGGCAAGCCGGGAGCTGATCAGAGCTATCCTGGATCTCAAATCCCCATCTAATATGAAGGATGTTCAGTGGTTAACTGGAAGGGTAGCAGCATTGAATAGATTTATATAAAGATCCTCAGAAAGTGTAAAGAACTTTATATCCTAAAAAAGAACAAGAAATTCGAATAGGGAGAAAAACACGAAGCTGTCAGCATTAAAGCAGTATCTCTCAAGTGCACCTCTACTAATGAAGCCTAAAGATGATGAACTATTATCCCTATATCTTGCAGTGTCAGGAAATACAGTAAGTGTTGTCTTGGTTAAAGATCATAAAGGTCAGCAATAACCCGTCTATTATGTTAGTAAAATTTTGTTAGATGCTGAGACTAGATATTCTCATCTAGAAAAATTGATATTAGCTTTAGTTATGGATCAACCAAGCTTAGACATTACTTTAAAACACATAGGATACATGTTAAAACCAACTATCCTCTTAAATATGTGCTTAGAAGACCTGAGATGTCTGGTAGAATGGCTAAGTGGTCTGTGAAGCTTAGTGCTTATGATTTAGTATATAAACCTAGGAATGCTATAAAGTCTCAGGCCTTAGCAGACTTTGTGGCTGATTATAGTAGCGACATACAAGAAGAAGGTGATCTAGAAGTACAATAACTAGGTGAGAGCATTCAATCCCTTAGCAAAGGTGCCTAAGATGTATCTAATCCAAGTAAGCGGAAATTAAGAGTATTAGTGACATATACACAAGTTTAACAGTTTAAATCGTCAGTTTATTAATGTCCAAAGTAGTACATCGAGAATCCAAACTGACAGAGCTCCACCGTCTCTAATGCAAAAGTTAACAAATGAAAGGACCTAGACGGCTATTTATAGAGGAGCTAGTTCGCACCAAAACACCATGTGTCTAGTTCGTACGAAGTACTACTTCGTGCGAACTAGTACATTACAATCCCACTTCGTGCGAACTAGTCATACTCTATACAAAACTTAACTTTAAACTTTAACTTTATAACCGTATAACTTAGACTAGATCCAAGACATAGACAATATACATCGTGCACTAACAGAGTCCCCTTTGAATGTTGTCGTCGTCTTGATCAGTCTTCAAAATCTTCATCCACGAACAAAGAAGTTCTTGTAAGGCTTTTTGCGTCTTTCTTGTGATGGAATGGGAGTTTGATCTGCAGGAGGTGCCCATTTCATGAACTGCAATCTTCTAAGACGTGCCTCTCTTCCTTTCTCGTGTATCTCTTCTAAACTTTTTTCTTCTTTAACAAGTTCTTCACGTTCAAGCTCGCGCCATCTAGACTCACACATATGACCAGAATTAATACCATGTGCGTAGCATACGTTGATCACACATTGGTATTGCTTCGCTTGAGTCTCTTCACGTTTGTCATAACATATCTTATTAAAGAATAAATATTTAATGTCTTCCTTCGAACAATTCACTATCCACATTGGGTCTAGTATCCTTATCGTCCTCCACAAACCCTAAATTCTTCGACATTCAATCAATTCTGGAGTTACTTCTTTAGTGACATCCCAATTACCTTTAGCTCTAAGCACGATCACTGCTTCACATGTTTCAGGATCTGTTTGCCACCACAAGAAGTATGGATGGAAATCTTGCTCAATTGGTTTAAGAGGCATATTCTTCATTACTTTGGGCCTCTTCATCACTAACGTAACGTCTTTCTCTTTTGTAACCTTGTTGATCTTCACTTTTCGTTTAGGGAAAAATGGTTTCCAGTGATTGAAACCATGCAACGCTTCAAACTTTATCACTTTCCACAGACGTTGATCGTTAAATTCATCTGATATCTGATATTCTTGTCTGCACCACTTCTTCTACATCCCAGAATGGCAAACTCTTCAAGTCATTTAGATATCGGAAATATTGAACGCAAACTCCCTTTTTATAGCATAAACATTTAGCTCACTGATCCAACCCCAGCTTAGAATATCTCCAAGTGATTTGTCTTTGTCTCGTGTAAAGAATGCCAATGGATGTTTAAAATTTCTTTCTTTCGACATCTCTTTAAACCAAGACTTTTTCGCTTCAGCTATCTCTTCTTTTGATAAACGTTTTGGAATAGTTCCATCTTTAACAACTTCGTCAATCTTTATTTCAACAGTTCCGGATCAACTTCTTTCATGATTTCCTCAAACGTTGAAAAACTATCAGTGTTAGCTCCAAAATATTTTTCCACTTCATCATCAGATGCTTCTTCAATAATAACACGATCATAATCATCTGCTTCTGGCACTTTCTTGTAAACATAACTGTTTGGCTCAAACGTGCTAATATTCACCAACTCTTATTCGAAGTCGGAATCAATTGATTCTTCATGAACCTCTAGCAACTTAGCATGTTCTTCCTTCGAATAGTTATGCACAAACTCACCTTCTTCAACATTGTGCTCCAACATTAGCATCATCGGTTTGTAGATATCAGGAACAGCTGTAATAGGATTAGCTGTGAAGATTCCTGATGCTTCAGTCATTGTTGGCCCTGATTGTAGTGTGGAAATGATTGAAAACTTTATTGGCTAGAATTTGAACTTCCAAAATTCTTTGCACTGAAAGCGGTTTGTATTTTAGGGCTCTGAGTTTCAGTAGACCGTGTTTAGTAGTATAAACCGACATCTTCTATCACTTGTGCACTTTTCGATCTTGCAATCTTCTGAAGTTCCATCTTATGGCCTTCGAGTTTTTCAATGAAAGTTGATAAATTGTATCCACTGTACTCGATTCCATTCTTTAACACCATCAGATACGTTGACCATTCACCCTCAGGCAAAGCGTCTGCCAGTTTGTCAACCAGTTCTTCATCGGTTTTGAGAATTCCATCCCTCTTCATCTGGTGTACCAAGTGACAATAGCGCTCGATCAATTGTTTCATTGATTCTCCTTTCATGAGACTGAATATGTCAAATTCCTTTCTCAGTAGCGCTTTTTTAGTTTTCCTCATCTCGGTACTTCCATGATACTTCATTCGCAAAGTGTTCCACAATGTTTGTGAGTGGTTATCATGTTGTAACAACATCAGGATGTCCTCTTTGACCGACTGTAACAGTAGGCTCATCATTTTCTTTTCATTGATGAAATTTTCTTTCTCTTTCGGAGTAAAATTCTTCGGGATTTTCTCCAAGTTGTTTTCGTCTCTTGGCAAAGTATATTTGGTTTCATAGTCTCGAACTTTTCTTTTCATCGAAATGATTCGCTGGAACCCAGTTCTTGAACTTTTCTCTCCAGCTTTCATAGTCTTCGAGATTCATTAACTTCGGGGTTTCACAGCAATTCCCATTTCATTTTCGAGGTTCCTTTGAGCAACAACGTTGTTGTTTTTGCAGCATTGGTTGCGAATGCGTTGATAAACTCAGAATCCATTTTGATATACTGAAAATACCTGAAACACGCTCAAACTTGATAATAATCAGCCACAGGGACTAATTCGTACGAATTAGAGGATTCTAGTTCGTACGAACTAGGGTAACAATTTTTGAAAAATCTCAAGTGTGTAGTTCATGCAAAGTAGAACACTTAATTTTGAAATCCTTTAGAGACTGTAATTCGTACGAATTACTAGATTCCAATTCGCACAGAGATGTTCTCCAAAATGTGATTTTTTGCAATTGTCGACATAAATTCGTTTGATTTTAGGTCTGAAACTTTCAAGGGTTTATCATTATGTGATTTTACATGACATATTGAAAATTCAGTCCATTTTAACCGTGAATTCGTTAAAAAGTGAAAAATAAGAAGAAATGAGTAGAAGTAGAAGTAGATCTTGTGTAGATGTCCACAAATCAGGCATCCATAGCTCTGATACCACTTGTAGGACCGTTCAATCCCTTAACAAAGGTGCCTAAGATGTATCTAATCCAAGTAAGCGGAAATTACGAGTATTACTGATATATACACAAGTTTGACAATTTAAATAGTCAGTTTATTAATGTCCAAAGTAGTACATCGAGAATCCAAACTGACAGAGCTCCGCCATCTCTAATGCAAAAGTTCACAAATGAAAGGACCTAGACGGCTATTTATAGAGGAGCTAGTTTGCACCAAAACACCATGTCTAGTTCGTACGAAGTACTACTTCATGCGAAGTAGTACATTACATTCCCACTTCGTGCGAACTAGTCCTATTCTATACAAAACTTAACTTTAAACTTTAACTTTATAACCGTATACATTTAGACTAGATCCAAGACATAGACAATATACATCGTGCACTAACAAGAGCTCATAATTTTGGACATTACATACTGATGGTGCGTCCAATGTAAGAGGTGTAGGATTAGGAATTCTACTAAAATCGCCCCAGGGGACATATTGTTAGGGGCTGATTTTTAGCATGTCTGGATCATTTATCCTGAGGCTTAACCTGAATCATTTATCCTTAGCTTATGAAGCAGGGAGTCTGAGGATCAAGGATCCTTATCTATATGTATGCTTACTAACAATTGTTCACTTGTTTGTTTAACATCTGTATGCAGGTCTTGGACGAGGAAAGACTTGTTCTAACCGGGAATCGCGGGGAATATGCATATAATTCCAGCACGTGCAAAGAGAGTCATGACCGTTGGTGGAGAGCGTGGATGCATGGCTGAAATTTCGGATAGTTAGTTCATTGAGATTAGCTAGATATTTAGTGGGATATTGAGTTTGATAGAACACACATATGAACACACTTTTCGACACAATACACTTCTGCAATTCTCACAATCTCTCTCAACCCCATCACCCGAGGTTTTTTATGCCGGAGATCTTCATCGATCATGGGCTTTTTCCTCGTATAAATCTTTGTGTTCACCTTTGTTTACGTTACACATTTGTTCATACAATTGTTCATCACTCAAGCACTCAATCTCACATTCAAAGTTTGGTCACATTATCCTTGTTGTGATTTTTGACCAAAAGAGTTTGGCGCCCACCGTGGGACAATCGATGCTTCAATTCTAAAAATTCAGTTCATTTCATTCATTCTCATCCATTATTTCCAACTACATGGCTTCTCATGGAAAATCTATTTCAAGTGCCATGCTGGCGGTTACCTCATCTCAGACTTGTGCATCATTGCCTCCCATTCCCCCTGCACCGGCGAGGAGTGCTGATAATGCTCAAAAGAAGCCAACACCAGTTTTCTCGAAGGCTTCTACTGTTTCATCCTCTACACCTACTAACAATGATATGTCTACTTTGATTTTGCAGATGAAAGGATACATGGAACAGCAGGACAAAACTAACCAGAGGATCCTTCGTGAAATTGATGAAATCAAGAAAAAGAATGGATCATTAGTAATGACGCAGCCACAAGCATCTCATTACCAACCTTATGGATCCCCATTCCAGCCTTAGGGATCCTCATATCAGCATCAAGGATCCTACCTCAGTTCGGGAGGATACTAGGAGATGGTACCACCTAAAGTATCTTACTTCCAGCATCAAGGATCATCATCCCAGGTTCAAGGATCCATGGAGTATCCTCCGAGACATTCAGCACCCGTGTATCCTGGACCCAATGTCTTTCAGGATCAAGGATCTTCAGGGAGTCAGATATTCAAGGATTCTGAAGTTCACAAAGGGGACTTCATCCCTATGCAGACTATTGCTTCATCTGGTCCAACTGTTACACCTGAAGTGTCCACCTTTGGATATACTTCTGGCATACCACTTCCAAACCAAGCAGGAGTAACAATGTCAATACATCTTTTGGCACTATGGTTCCATGCAGGATACAGGTATCAATCAGGTTATGGCACGGGAGCTCCAGAAGCTTAAGGATATGATATCCAGCGTCCCAGGAGTGGTTAAACCCATTCCCGAGATCCCGGATGGAAGTCACAGGGTGTCTCATTTGCACCTCCTATATGCAATGCTGAGATACCAAAACACTTTCAAACCCCCAACATGAAGCTGTACGATGGTACAACTGATCCAGAGGAGCATGTGGCACAATTCCAGGAAAGAATGGAGATCAATCCCATTCTAGAAAGATTAAAGGAAGCCTGCCTTTGCAAGGGCTTCAGATCCACACTCACTGGATCAGCTTTAAAATGGCTGCTAAGTCTTCCTCCTTACTCAATTACTTCATTTTCTCATCTAGTTAATTTGTTCAATAACCAATTTTCATGTAGTAGAACCTTCGAACGATTAACTAGTGATCTATATAGAATAACCCAAGGACGTGATGAATCATTAAGAGATTACATCACTAAGTTTAGTAGAGAATCCTTGGAGATCCCTAATTTAGATATTGCCACCGCTGTGGACGCATTTAAAATGGGATTGCTTATGGATTCCTCATTCTATGATGACCTTGTTATGACACCTTGCAGGAATTTAGATGAAGTGAGGAACATGGCATTGAGGTTTATTCGTTTAGAGGATGACAAAAGGATCCAAGAGAGGCTCTCAAGATCCTCGAAACCGGAAAAGCAAGGATCATTATTTAAGAATAATCAATCAAAGTCATACTCTAAACATGACAGCCACAATATGCAGGCAGTTGAACAAGAGGAAGACGATGAGGATTACCCTCCGGTATCTGAATACTGTTTTTCTGTTGATAACCATGAACTAATCCTTGCTATGCAGGATCTAGGCGACAAAGCTAGGTGGCCTCGAAAAAATGAGAAGGCCGCAGCCAATAAAGACAAGTCCAAATGGTGAGCTTATCATGAAGACTTTGGTCATCTTACCGATGAGTGTATAGCATTGAGGAAGGAGATTGGCTATCTTCTCAGCAAAGGATACTTGAAGGAACTACTGGGAAGGAAACGTTCAAGGACCCAGGATACTGAGAAAGTTCCCGAAAGAGCTCCTCCTCCACCTCTAGATGCTCAGATCATTAACTTTATTTTTGGTGGTTCTGATATCTGTGGAACCTCATTCTCAGCAGCAAAAAGGCATGCTAAGGAAACGGAGATGGAGAATGGGGAGAGACCAGTCCGAACATCTACCCTAACTCAGAAGAAAGTTATATCCTTTGCTGAGGATGATCGTGTAGATATACAGGATCCTCATCATGATGGTCTTGTCATTACTTTATTTATTTCTAACCATTTTGTTCGCAGGATCCTCATTGACGGAGGAAGTTCAGTGAACATAATTCAGTTGGATGTCCTCAAAAAGATGAACATCCCTGAATCCGAGATCATCAGTGCTTGTGGGATTCAGCGGGGAAACCAAGAATACATTGGGGGACATCAAGCTTCCAATTTACATAGAGGGAGTGAATTCTATCCAAAAATTTTGTGTAATAGATTGCTTATCTTGCTGTAATGTTATCCTTGGCAGGCCATGGATACATGACATGAAGGCAGTCCCATCAACTTACCACCAATGTGTCAAGCTCCCAAGTCCATGGGGAATAGTCAAGATAGAGAGTGATCAACAGGAAGCAAAGAACTGCTACACTTCCTCGATGAAACCTGCTTCCAAGTCTAGGGAAGCATAGCAATTAAAGCATCCTCCAAAAGACGTCATGGAGGCAAGAGAACAGGACGTCAAGGATATATTCTTAGATCTTGATGATCCTGAATCCAAGGTGTATATAGGATCCGGGATCTAGGAGAGCATAGAGCAGGATCTAGTATCCTTCCTGAAACGAAGAAAATCTACCTTCGCCTGGAAGCACGAAGATATGACAGGTATTTCAAAGGATATCACTACTCATAAGCTTGGTATTGACAGGTCTTTCAGGCCAATTCACCAAAAGAGGAGAAAATTTGCACCTGAAAGAAATGCGATTATCCAAGAAGAGGTAGACAAGTTACTAAAGGCAGATATGATAAGAGAAGTCAAGTATCCAAGATGGTTAGCCAATGTGGTTGTTGTTCAAAAGAAAAATGGAAAGTGGAGGGTATGTGTTGATTTTACTGATTTAAACAAGGCATGTCCCAAGGATCCTTTCCCTTTACCCCACATTGACTCCATGGTGGATGCGACGATGGGTCATGAATTGTTAACTTTTATGGATGCTTCATCTGGATTTCAGCAAATTCAGATCTGACCAAGAGGATACAGTGTTCATGACACCCACCAAAGGCTGCTAAATACCAAAGGCTGGTGAATATGGTGTTCAAGGAGCAACTTGGACACACAATGGAAGTATACATATATGATATGGTGGTCAAGTCTAAAAGTGTTGAGGTTCACCTGAAGGATCTTGAAGAAGCATTCAACATCCTTGACCAGTACAACATGAAGTTAAACCCCTCCAAATGCCATTTCGGGGTTAAAGTTTTTAGGATATATGGTGACCAAGAGAGGAATTGAAGCGGGTCCAGAACATATTAAGGCTTTAGTGAACATCAAGCCTCCTGCCAATGCCAAGGATGTGCAAAGATTGACGGGAAGGATTGCCGCCTTGAATAGATTCATTTCAAAATCCTCAGAAAGATGCAAGGATTTCTATGTGTTGATGCATATGTCTGTTGCCTATGTTATCGTATAATATCGAGTCTGTATTTAGAAGCGAAATGTCGAAGTTTATGTTTGTAAAGCGTCAAGTTCGCTTGGAATGATGTGTGGATAGTCAAGTTCGGCCGAACTTGACTAAGCAAGTTCGCCCGAACTTGCATATTACCAGTGAACTTGCACTCCTATAAATAGGAGTCTTGACATTTCATTTGTAACATTCAGAGATTTTGTCAACTGGATGGCGAAGCTCTGTCCAAGTGTTTCAAGGATCTGTAACGTCTACACATTAATGAAACGGTGTTAATCAGTAACAAACTTGTCTCTAATGTCGCCTATGCTAACGGATTCCGCACGTTTACATTAGGTTAGCCAAATTAGGACCGGAACAATCCGTACAACGGACCCTCAAGTGATATCAGAGCAGGATTAGCATAATTTGAAGGCATTGGACATAGAACATCTCATCTTCTACTCTATTATTTCATTTTTAACTTTTTTTGGACAATTCACGGACAAAATGGACTGATTTTCAAGTATAATACGTAAAATCCATAATAGTAAAACCCTTGAAAAGATCAGAGCTTAAAACAAACGAATTCATGTCGAAAAATTAAAAAAAATCATGTTTTGTAACTCAAGTTCGCTCGAACATAGTATCAAGTTCGCTCGAACTTGATTGAAAAACTCACTTTTTCAGTGATTTTTCATCAAGTTCGCCGAACTTGATTGGTTTTTTAGTGATTTTTGTATAAGTTCGCTCGAACTTGTAATTTTTCATCAAATTTAATCAGGTTCGCCCGAACTTGATCAAATTTTGTTACAAGTTCGCCCGAACTTGCAGTTTTTCTTGAAATCCAACATAAGTTCACTTGAACTAACCTCAGGGAAATTTTCATAAAATCTATAACAAGTTCGACCGAACTTGTTAATAAGCTGATCTTCACAAGCTTTGACAAGTTCGCCCGAACTTGTCTAAGAGACTAAAAAAAAGATGGCATGAAAATCCCGAAAAACGTCTCGGACGTTATATATCGTTAGATTCGTATTGACGAGACGAGTTTAAAGCTCTAATCTGGTAAAAACATTTTTCTGAAAAAATTTTAAACGTTTTTAGTAAACCGATACGTTAAAATTACCAATTAAAAAGTCAAATTTAACTAAAATTGTGTGTTTGCTAATCATTTTTCAAGTGTTTTGATCGACATATTAGTTTGGAAAACGAAATGGGGTCTGTGAAGCCGCCAAAGTTGATGAGTATGAACGAGTATGAAGTTTGGAAAGGAAAATTTGAGAGCTGGGTCCAAGCTATGCATTTCCGCAGTTGGGTCGCGATTGAGATAGGTTATGTTGTTCCTAGAGATGAGAATCAGAAAATTCTGGAGAAGTGCAAATATTCTACTCAACAGAAAGGTGATTAATTTGCTGAAAAGAAAATGATTAATCTTATCCAGCAATCGGTTAAGGAAGACATCCTGATACTTTTACCAGAATACAAGACTGCGAAAGAATTATGGACATCTCTAAAGAATAAGTTTCAAGAGAGTATAGTGGTTAAGAACTGTGAAGCTCTAGTTTCAAGTATATCCACAAATAAGTCTTTAAGTTCTAAACCAGTCTGCCCTGTCTATGAAAAAGACAATTATCAGGCAGATAATGCCAAACTCTTGAATAAGATTGAGTGTTTGACATTAGAAAATAAAAAATTAAAAGAAAATAAAAAGAATTTTGAAAACAAAATAAAAATTTTAGAAAATAAAAAATTACAAATGGTAGTAGATTTTCAAAATGAAATAAAAATGTTTAAAAATGATAAAATTAAATATAGAAAATCAAATAGCAATAAATTCTCATATTGAGAAAATAGCTTAACTTGAAAAGAAGTTGAGACTGTTATAAATCAAGCTGCTAATTCAGCAAAATTATTGAAAGGATTTGTGATTTCCTCATTAAAGTTAGAACGTATATGTCCAAAACCGATCAATGTTAATAAAAAGAAAAATCGAATGAGTAACATTGTTACAAATTATGACGATGTCATAATTGAGAATTGTGATAATGATAACGATGATGAAAAAGCTAAAAATGATAAAAATGAAATATTTTTAAAACTAAAAGAAAATTTCAAGAAACTGTTCTACAATCTAATGAAAAAGGTGAATGCTTAACGCAAAAACCTTCTAAGCAGAATGAAGAACAAAAACAAAGTTTTAAAAGTTTTCAAAACAAAAATAAAAGCTCATCGGAACAATCATCCAATCATTATAAAAATTCAAACAAATTTGAAAAACAAAACTCACAAAAATTTGAAAATAAGTGGTGCAGGTTGGACCACAGTGCTTCAACGTCACATCAAAGGTACAGAAAAAGAAGGAAAGAGGGCTATCACACGTCAAATCAATGTTATGATTTGGGTGTATAGTTTGATAGAAAAGATCGATATGAGAACAGGAAGTGTCATAAATATGGAGTAACTGGACACATTGCTAGAAAATGTTTTCAAATTAATCATAAACCTGCTCATATTGATAACAAAATTTCTGGAGTACCAACTTAAGTTTTGAAACAATGTACAGAAACTACAAACAAGGTGGAACCAGTTATTACTAAGTTTTTAAATTTTGAAACTGGTGAATCCTCGAATAGTTACGAACAAAAAGTTTCTACATTGTATTTCAAGAAAGCTTTAACGAAAAATCAATCACGGTTGGTAAAAGAAAAAGAAGTTATACAACCAGTGAAAATTGAAAGATTAGAGGACTTTCCGAAATTTGAGAAAGTCCAAAATAAACCTGATTGTGTAAAGAAAATCAAAATTAAGGTTGAAGAAACAACGCCTAAGACTGCAAAGGCTTGGGTGTCTCTATTCAACTAATTGTTTAATTTTTTGTGAAGGAGCTTCTAAGAAGAAAGAAAGTTACTAAGAATGGAGTTCCGTGACAGACATTAAAAACGGGCCGGGTTGTCATGTTATATATAAAAGCCATTTTAACAAAATTTTGAAATTCCAAAAATGTTTACTTTACAATTTTGAAAATTTTCGGAGAAATTTTTTCAAAAACATATTCCAATAAATGTTTCTCATCAGTTGGTCAATTTTTCTTATAAATCAAAAATTCCAAAAAATATGTTTTTTAATTTTAGGGGAGAAAAAATTTCAGAAAATCAAAAAACATATTAAAAACAAAAATTACAAAAAAATTGAAAACGGAAAAAGAGTGTTGTGAAAAAAAGGAAATGATAGTACATCAGTGGACTATCATAGTGTTTTGGTCAAAAATCACACTAAGGATAATGTGACCAAACTTTGTATGTGAGGTTGAGTGCTTTTGTCTTGAACAATGATGTGAACAATCGTGAAATGCAATGAACAATGGACACCGAGATTTATACGAGGAAAAAGCCCTTGATCAATGTATGATCTCCGGCATAAAAAACCTCGGGTGATGGAAACTACCGATCACCAAGTATATTTCACAAGTAAGATTACAACTTCGGAAGATATTGAGCTTTTACAATCGATCTATAATGTAATGTGTGTGTGTATTTCTCGAGAGTTTCCAAGTGATCTTGTGATATCAGTGTTTGCGAATGAATTTTTGTATCTAGTGAGCTCAATACCCCCTAAAATATTAGTGTTTATAACTTGTAACTAACTATCCGAAATATCCGGGATCCTCCACGTTCATGCATAACGTCCATTTAACCTTCAGCACGTGCTTAATCCTCTGCATATTCCACGAATATTTTGCTTGACCAAGTCCACTATCGATACCTACACTACATTCAAGTAAAACATTGAAGTCAACTGTTAGAAACCGTTATAGTCACTAACGATCCTTGATCCTTCCAGTATTCAGTACTCAGTACATGGATAATATATCCTCAATATACTAAAGGATCACTGATTCTTAAGCAATAAAAACCTAGCCCTAACAATTGCCCCTAATATAGCGGTTGTGATAGTAGATCACAGCTGTCATATTATCTTTAATTCAAATATAGCTGTTAGGGTGACTGATGGGACTCGCATAGCCTTCACAACCATCATCACTATTTATGGGGAAGAGATAACTCCCTTTAAAATCTGCACAAATCCATCATAAATCCACACCAAGCATTGTGAACCAGGTATTCTTCTCTTTTCCCTTCTCGATTATTCTTAAGTTCCGGCAACATGAATAAACGCTCCTCTCCGAATCCCGCCTCCAAAAAATCCGGTGATCTCCTTCAATCACAAAACATACTAAAGGACCCCTCCTCTGAGATCTGTAAGTTTACAGATCCAGAAATCGAGAACCTAAAGTCTTGTTTTCCATCGGAGGCCATTTTCAGACCCTTCGATCCTTCTGCTCGGAGCGATGCGGTATCCGACACCTGGATTTGCTTTCATGCTTTACCGTTTCACCTTGGGTTCTCATATCCTTTTCCGACCCTAACCCAAATCTTTTTTAAGCTAACCGGCATTAGCTTTAGCCAGGTCATGCCGATGTTGTGGAGAACATTGTTCATCATTGAAGAAATCATTGAAAAAAAAGGGCTCCAACTAAACCTTTCAGACCTAGCCTTCATGTACTCTTTGACTACCATGGCTCTAACCGATTTTTGTTTAAAGTAAAAGCCCACCAACCAGCTCCTGTCTTCAAAACAACCCAAAATCATTCTGTTTGGAAAAATCAGTTTTTCTTTGTTAAACGAGATTCTCTGCCAGAAGGGGATTCGTTGCCTCATAAATGGATACTCAATGGTAGCATTTAGAGGTCTCATATGTGTCATATCCTTGTTGTAACTGTCTTTTTATCTTTATGTTTTCTTGCAATGAAGAACTTTGCAACTTTAGCGGAGGATCCAGGAACTGTTGATCGAGTGAAAGCCTTCTTGAGCCTTGAACAAATAGACAGAACATTCAAAGTGAGGATCCAGGATCCTAGCGAAGAAGTACAGGCATCTTCCTCCTACAATATGTCAAGTAAGTAATTGTATGACATAGTAAATCTTTAAAAGAAAGTTCTAATTTGAACTAGAAACTTATCTTTTTGATGTCTGTTGGTAGGTGTTCAAAAATCTACTTCCAAGTCTATAGACTTCGCTCTTGATGACATCAACAACATCATCATCATCTCCAAAGCTGTAAAAAAGGAGCCAATGAAGAAGCTTCCTCCCGTTGAGCCTCGCCCAGCTATCACCAGAGCCAAATCTGCTTCAAAAAGGAAGAAGCCTTCCGATCCTGAGAGTGATCTTGTCTTTATCGAGAAATGTCTCCATGATGTTCTGACCGAGGTAAGGATCCTTGATCCTTAGGTTTTACTTTACCCGTTTGTTAGGATCCTTGATCATGATATTTCTTTGTCTTGTTTATTACTAGGAATTCAGTCGCATGAGGATCTTTTATGAGAAGAAGTTGGCTGAACACGAAGAGACTATAGCTGGG
This sequence comes from Scalesia atractyloides, assembly GCA_947069175.1. Lineage (NCBI taxonomy): Eukaryota > Viridiplantae > Streptophyta > Magnoliopsida > Asterales > Asteraceae > Scalesia > Scalesia atractyloides. The sequence goes on from CAMTDV010000025.1 coordinate 60,605,004, forward strand.
ATGCAGGCCATTGCTGCTGCCAAGGATAAGGATCTCTCAAGGCTTGAAAAGCACAACAAAGTGCTGGAAAAGGAGAAGGAGAGCCTTGAGGAGCTGCTGCTGCATTCTGAAGTGGGGGTTCATGAGGTTGCCATGAATGCTACTGAAGCGGCCAAGGTCTGCGCTGCCAAGACGGTTCTGCAGTCCATGATTAAGATGGCCAAAGAAGCTAACGATCCTGGATTTGATAGATCTTCATGCGACTTGCCCTCTTGGGAGGTAGCATTGAGCAACCTGAACGGCGATGAGCTGGAGCAATCGGCAGTGGTGCATGAAGAAGGTCCTAGTGGAGTGCAGACGAAAGCAGAGGACATGGCGGTTGAAGGTGCTGGAGGTAAAGCCGGTGAAGGTGAAGGTGGTGAGGCGGCCACAGTGTAGGCTGCCTATGTGGGCGATGATGGATATTTCTTGACGCGGCCGGAGACCACATTTTTAGGTCCTTAGGTTGGTTGTTTTACTTGAACAATTCGTGGTTTGTATTTTGAATGATAGTTTCTATAGGTTAAGGATCATGGATCCTTAGAACAATAGGGGGTGATAAAGGTGGATGGATCCTTCTGTTTGTGGAGGATGAAGCCTTTGTCACCCTTCGCTTTTAATTTTCTACACAAACATTAACCGTTAGATGAACCCGATCCAGCCTGGATGGATGGTCCAAGTTTTGCTGGTGAAATCCAGGCTGGATACTTTTGATAAATATTGACGGGCCTAATAATATTAGACTTTTGACTATGTTTGGTGTTACAATTTTGCTTTTTAAATTGCTACGTTTACATGTTTGTGTTTGGCAAAATCGTATTGTGTAAAATTCTTAAAATTTTGACTTCATAAAAAGATTTTAAGTCTGCAACCGTAACAACTGCTAGGCATAAAACGCCATATGATCTTGAACGACTTATCTCTAATTCCATGGTTAAGGGTCGAATCATTAGAATAAGAATAAGTCATACCAGGGAATCCAAGTTAGGATTCTATATCCTTAACACTTACAGTCGTGTCAGTCAAAGTATAACAATTGATTCAATCTTAGGATTCAGGATCCTTAGCTGGTCAATTTCATAAACCTATAACAGTATACAACTTAGGACTAAGCCAAATATCAAATGAAAGAATCATTAGCTACTGGGGGCAAGCCCAACAAACTGGGGACAAGCCCAAATAAACTGGGGACAAACCCAAATAAACTGGGGAGAAGCCCAACGTAAGCGATATGAGAATGCCAAAACCTTAGGATTCTGGTGTATGGCCCAAACTGGCGACTAACCGATCGTAAGTGACATGAAAATGCCAAAACCTTAGCTAACGTGAAAACGTTAGAAACCTTAGGAACGGATGTATGGTACGTCTACCATTATACTTGAGATCCTAAATATAGCCAACAACAATGAAATTGTCAGCCCCTAAAGCGGGTACTGGTCCCATTGCCTCGAACTATACTTGGATAGCGTGCGCTATTGGCGGGGTGTCAAAACCCAATTCGTGTGAAAGGTGAAAACCTTTAAACCGTAGAAGGTATTGGATACCTTAAGCTGGGGATATGCCCAAAGTCTTGGAGAGGTGGCCAACCTCTTGATCCTTTGTAATAACTTCTGCAAAACTTAAAACTTAATAAGGTTGAATGTTGAAAATTCAACATCCTTACTTTAAAATAAATAATAAGAAGTACAATAAGAATTTGAAAGCATTAGTAAAACGTTACTGAATCAAGAATCTCATATCCTTTGAGGATCCTTCAATCTGAATTGATCATTAGGATACTTATGGATCCCTGATCCTTTACATAAAATACTTTTTAGATGGATATCATTCCAAGCTCTTGGAAGAAGGTCACCATCCATAGTCAGTAATCGATATGCTCCCTTTCCTGCCTCGACTTCAATTAGATAGGGGCCTTCCCATTTTGGTGCCAATTTGCCATCAGTAGGATTCGTGGTATTCTGAAATGCTTTCCTCAGCACCATGTCACCGACTTGAAATCTTCTTATCCTGATATTCTTATTATAAGCACCAGCCATCCGTTGTTGATAACTAGCCAGCCTTATTTCTTAATTCTTCCACGGTATCTAGGTCTTGAGCCAGAGTCTCAGCATTTGCTTCAGGATCACGGATGCTTGTTCTGGCTGTAGGGACTACCATTTCTATAGGGATCACTACCTCAGCTCCAAAGACTAAAGAAAAAGGAGTTAGACCCATAGCATTCTTGGGACTTGTTCTATCTGCCCATAAGACATATGGTAGTTCTTCAACCCACTTTCCTTTCTTTGATCTAAGCTTTTTCTTCAAATTGTTGATGGTGATCTTGTTGGATGATTCTGCCTTGCCATTAGCTTGTGGGTGGACTGGTGTTGATGTTATCATCCTAATCCCCCAGCTGTCACAAAAGTTAGTAGTACGGTTCCCAATAAAATGGGATCCGTTATCACAAACAATTTCAGAAGGAATACCAAATCTAGTAATGATATTTCTTTTAATAAAGGATATAACTTCCTTTTCTCTGAATTGAACAAAGGCTTCAGCTTCTATCCACTTGGAGAAATAGTCGGTCATAGCTCGCATGAATACTTTTCCTCCTGGTGCCTTGGGAAGCTTGCCTACTATATCCATTCCCCATCTCATAAATGGCCAAGAGGAGGATATAGGATGCAGAGGTTCTGCGGGCTGATGAAGGATGTTACTGTGTCTTTGGCAAGCATCACATTTCCTTGCATACTCCACATCATCCTTCTTCATTGTAGGTATATAATATCCTGTTCTGAGGATCCTTGAAAATAGTGCTCTACCCCCAGTATGATTTCCACAATCTCCTTCATGAAAATCCTTCAAGACTTCTTGGATCGTAGGATCCTCAACACATCATAGGTAGGGTCCTGCAAGAGATCTCTTATATAACATGTCATTAATGATAGTGAAATGGGATACCATTATCCTGAAGGTTCTAAGATTTTCTCCAATGGGAAGTTCCCCATTTTGGATATAATTAAGGATTGGAAGGATCCATGATGCTGGAGTTGATTGTGCATCATCCCTAGGTACGATTGCGGCATCATCCATTATTTCCATTGTCTCACTCTTCTCGATTCGGGAGTTAGAACATGGATAATGGGTATTTTCACATCATCAGGCATCTTCAATGAGGATCCTAGATTAGCCAAGGCATCTGCTTCTGCATTTTCCTCCCTGGGTACCTGTGTTAGACTGAAAAAAGCAAAAGAATCCGCCAATTTCTTGACTATCTCCAAATATATTAGCTTCTCACCTTTAACAACATAAGAACCATTATAGTGATTAGTAATTAGTAGAGAATCCACGAACACTTGAAGATACCTGATCCTCATATGCTTAGCTAATTGCAAACCTGCTATCAAGGCCTCATACTCTACCTCGTTATTAGTGGTTTGGAATTCACATGCTATTGATTGGGGTATAATGTCCCGCTGTGGCGATTTTAGTAGTAAACCTAATCCAGTTCTTTTGACATTTGAGGCTCCGTCTGTGAAGAGTGTCCAAGGATCTTTGGTCTCCTGAAGTTGTTGAACCTCCAATTCAGCTTCTCTTTGTAGATCACTACTGAAATCGGCCACAAAGTTAGCCAAAGCTTGGGATTTAATAGCAGTTCTAGGCTCATACTTAATGTCATATGCACTAAGTTTAACAACCCATTTCGCCATTCTCTCCGACATCTCTGGTTTCTGAGAACATTCTTGATAGGAAAGTTAGTTTTAACGACAATAGTGTGAGTTTCAAAATAATGTATCAGTATAGTTGAAGCCATAACTAAAGCGAGAATAAGTTTTTCTAAATGAGAATACCTGGCCTCAGCATCAAGTAAACTTTTACTTACATAGTATACCGGATGTTGCTGACCTTCATGATCCTTAACAAGGACCGCACTTACTGCTTTACCTGAAACAGCTAGGTATAAGGATAACTGTTCCCCATTTTCAGGTTTCATTAAAGCCGGTGCTGAGGATAGGTAATCCTTGAGAGCCTGTATAGCAGCTTCATGCTTCTCTGTCCACTCAAACTTCTTATTCTTCCTAAGAATATCATAGAAATCCTTACATCTTTCTGAGGATTTTGAAATGAATCTATTCACGGTGGCGATTCTTCCTGTCAATCTTTGCACATCCTTGGTGTTGGCAGGGGACTTGATGTTGACTATAGCCTTTATCTGCTCCGGACTTGCTTCGATCCCTCTCTTGGTCACCATGTATCCTAAGAATTTTCCAGCTTTGACCCCGAAATGACATTTAGTCGGGTTCAACTTCATGTTGTATTGATCAAGAATGTTGAATGCTACTTCAAGATCCTTTTGGTGATCCTTGGCTCTTTTAGATTTGACCACCATATCATCTATGTATTCTTCCATTGTATATCGAAGTTGCTCCTTGAACATCATATTCACCAATCTTTGGTATATAGCACTATAACAATATAACAATATATGCCGGTGGGTGTCATGAATGCAGTATCCTCTTGATCAGATGGTTCCATCTGGATTTGCTGAAATCCAGATGAAGCATCCATAAAGGTTAACAATCCATGACCCGCCGTAGCATCCACCATGGAGTCAATTTGGGGTAAAGGGAAAGGATCCTTGGGGCATGCCTTGTTCAAATCAGTAAAATCGACACATACCCTCCACTTTCCATTTTTCTTTTGAACAACAACCACATTGGCTAACCTTCTTGGATACTTGACTTCTCTAATCATACCTGCCCTTAGCAACTTATCTACCTCCTCTTGGATGATTGCATTTCTTTCAGGATCAAACTTTCTTCTCTTTTGGTGAATTGGTCTGAAAGACCTGTCAATGCCAAGCTTGTGAGTAATGATATCCTTCAAAATACCTGTCATATCTTCGTGCTTCAAGGCGAAGGTAGATTTTCTTTGTTTAAGGAAGGATACTAGATCCTGCTCTATGCTCTCCTGGATCCTGGATCCTATATACACCTTGGATTCAGGATCCTCAAGCTCTAAGAGTATTTCCTTGACGTCCTGTTCTCTTGCCTCCATGACGTCTTTTGGAGGATGCTTTAATTGCTATGCTTCCCTAGACTTGGAAGCAGGTTTCATCGAGGAAGTGTAGCAATTCTTCGTCTCCCGCTGATCACTTTCTATCTTGACTACCCCCACGGACTTGGAAGCTTGACACACTAGTGGTATGTTGATGGGACCGCCTTCATGTCATGTATCCATGGCCTGCCAAGGATAACATTACAGCAAGATAAGCTATCTATTACACAAAATTTCTGGATAGAATTCACTCCCTCTATGTAAATTGGAAGCTTGATGTCCCCCAATGTATTCTTGGTTTCCCCACTAATTCCCACGAGCACCGATGATCTTGGTATGATCTCAGATTCAGGGATGCTCATCTTTTTGAAGACATCCAACTGGATTACGTTCACTGAACTCCCTCCATCGATAAGGATCCTGCGAACAAAATGATTAGAAATAAACAAAGTAATGACAAGACCATCATGATGAGGATCCCAAATGTCTACGCGATCCTCCTCATCAAAAGATATCACTTTTTGCTGCATTAGGGTAGACGTCTGAACTGGTCTCTCCCCATTTTCCATCTTCGTCTCCTTAGCATATCTTTTAGCCGCTGAAAACGAAGTTCCACAGATATCAGAACCACCGGAAATAAAGTTAATGATCTGATCATCTGCTGGCGGTGGAGGAGCTCTCTCAGGCACTTTCTCAGTATCCTGAGTCCTTGAACGTTTCCTTCCTAACAGTTCCTTCAAATACCCTTTGCTAAGAAGATAGCCAATTTCCTTCCTCAACGCTATACACTCGTCAGTAAGGTGGCCAAAATCCTCATGATAAGCGCACCATTTGGATTTATCCTTAGTAGCTCCAGGTTTATTAGTTTTCCTTGGCCATCTAGCCTTGTCACCTAAATTCTGCATAGCAAGGATTAGTTCATTATTATCAGCAGAAAAACAATATTCAGAAATTGGAGGATAATCCTCATTGTCTTCGTCTTGTTCAACTGCATTCACATTGTGATTGTCATGTTTAGAATATGGCTTGGATCGATTATTCTTAAAGAATGATCCTTGTTTTTCCTGTTTTGAGGATCCTGAGAGTCTCTCCTGGATCCTTTTGTCATCCTCTAAACGAATAAATCTCAATGCCCTGTTCCTCACTTCATCTAAATTCATGCAAGGGGTCATAACAAGGTCATCATAGAATGAGGAATCCTTAAGCAAGCCCATTTTGAATGCTTCTACAGCAGTGGCAATATCCAAATTAGGGATTTCTAAGGATTCTCTGCTAAACTTAGTGATGTAATCTCTTAATGGTTCATCACGACCCTGAGTTACCCTATATAGATCACTAGTTAATCGTTCAAAAGTTCTACTACATGAAAATTGGTTATTGAACAAATTAACTAGGTGAGAAAACGAAGTAATTGAGTAAGGAGGAAGACTTAGCAGCCATTTGAGTGCTGATCCAGTGAGTGTGGATCCTAAGCCTTTACAAAGAGAGGCTTCCTTTAATCTTTCTGGAATGGGATTGATCTCTATTCTTTCCCAGTACTGTGCCACATGCTCCTCTGGATCAGTCATGCCATCATACAGCTTCATGTTGGGGGATTGAAAGCGTTTTGGTATCTCAGCATTGCATATAGGAGGTGCGAAACGAGACACCCTATGACTTCCATCTGGGATTTCAGGAATGGGCTTAACCACTCTAGGGACCCTGGATATCATATCCTTGAGCTTCTGGAGCTCCCGTGCCATAGCCTGATTGATACCTGTATCCTGCATAAAACCATAGTTAGTGCCAAAAGATGTATTGACATTGTTACCTCCTGATTGGTTTGGAAGTGGTATGCCAGAAGTATATCCAAAGGTGGACACTTCAGGTGTAACAATTGGACCAGATGAAGAAACAGTCTGCATAGGGATGAAGTCCCCTTTGTGAACTTCAGAATCCTTGAATATCTGACTCCCTGAAGATCCTTGATCCTGAAAGACATTGGGTCTAGGATACATGGGTGCTGAAGGTCTTGAAGGATACTGCATGGATCCTTGAACCTGAGAGGAGGATCCTTGATCCTTAGATGCTGGAAATAGGATTCCTTTGGTGCAACTGTCTCCAAATATCCTCCTGAGCTGAGATAGCCTCCTTGATGTTGATTTGAGGATCCATAAGGTTGGTAATGAGATATTGCGGCTGCGTCATTGCCAATGATCCATGCTACAATCCTGAGGATCCTTGATGCTGAATACCAGAAGCCTTGGAATGCTGAATGGTTGTTGCTGGAGTGGCGAAATCCAATGATCTGAGCATCAATGGAGAGTGATCCTCCGCTGATCTCTTCTGTTTCTTGATTTCATCAGTTTCACGAAGGATCCTCTGGTTAGTTTTGTCCTGCTGTTCCATGTATCCTTTCATCTGCAAAATCAAAGTAGACAGATCATTGTTAGTAGGTGTAGAGGATGAAACAGTGGAATCCTTCGAGAAAACTAGTGTTGGCTTCTTCTGAGCATTATCAACACTCCTCGCCGGTGAAGGGGGAATGGGAGGCGATGATGCACAAGCCTGAGATGAGGTAACCGCCGGCATGGCACTTGAAGTAGATTTTCCATGAGAAGCCATGTAGTTGAAAAGAATGGATGAAAATGAATGAAATGAACAGAATTTTTAGAATTGAAGCACCGATTGCCCCACGGTGGGCGCCAAACAGTTTTGGTCAAAAATCATACTAAGGATAATGTGACCAAACTTTGTATGTGAGGTTGAGTGCTTTTGTCTTGAACAATGATGTGAACAATCGTGAAATGTAATGAACAATGGACACCGAGATTTATACGAGGAAAAAGCCCTTGATCAATGTATGATCTCCGGCATAAAAAACCTCGGGTGATGGAAACTACCGATCACCAAGTATACTTCACATGTAAGATTACAACTTCGGAAGATATTGAGCTTTCACAATCGATCTATAGTGTAATGGGTGTGTATTTCTCGAGAGTTTCCAAGTGATCTTGTGATATCAGTGTTTGCGAATGATTTTTTGTATCTAGTGAGCTCAATATCCCCTAAAATATTAGCGTTTATAACTTGTAACTAACTATCCGAAATATCCGGGATCCTCCACGTTCATGCATAACGTCCATTTAACCTTCAGGACGTTCTTAATCCTCCGCATATTCCACAAATATGTTGCTTGACCAAGTCCACTATCGATACCTGCACTACATTCAAGTAAAATATTGAAGTCAAGTGTTAGAAACCGTTATAGTCACTAAGGATCCTTGATCCTTCCAGTATTTAGTACTCAGTACATGGATAATATATCCTTGATATACTGAAGGATCACTGATTCTTAAGCAATAAAAACCTAGCCCTAACACACAGTACACTAAAGAAATTGAAAGTTTAAAAAGTAATAAACAAGTCTTACTGTGGATGTGTCGATAGGATTTACACATTCAGAAAATTGTTTTCGAGATATAAACTAAATTTTACAACTGCTTAAACTTGTGGATAAACATCTCTCGGATTTATGGACTTAGTACCCTGAAATTTCGTTTGAGAGATTGGCTGATTCTGAGATACGAGGTCTTTATAGATAATTTGACATCTAGGGTATTATACAAGTTCTTCTGATTTTGCGTATGCAATGGCCCAGAACTTCTATAATGCTTTTGCAAAAATCCCCTAAAACTGCATTCAATTGAAAATATCGAAAGATACTACAATTGCAGTTCAAAAGATTCCAAAATTGGAACACTACTTTAAGTCGAGCCTTCATCTCTCTGTCGTTACGATGGTACTAACCTGAGCTCTCAAGGTCTCGCACAACCCAGATACAGATATCAATTACGCTATACTCACCTGTAAGATGAAATCTAGGGAATCTTGATACAGGAGTATATTCAAGAGGTGGGAACCATAGTTAAGTCAAGTTTCATAATTCTACCTAACATATCTTAGAACAATTGAGAAATGTGTTGAAGTTTAAGAGGACAAACATATCGACAATCTAGGTGATATGTTTCAAAAACTGATATGATCCTCTAACACAAACTCAACAAAATATGTTTGTACATACTTAGAGTTTGATATTCATTAAATAAAAACAAAAACATTATATTATCTTTTAGTTTTGACCACTAATAGTGAAAAGTTGATTTTCAAGATCTAGAATTGCTGAACAAAATCTAAAACTTGATTGAGAGTGTTCTTAAATGTCAAAAAGGTTCATTAAGTTGAAACATACATTTGAATAAATGCATCAGTTTGGTGTCTAAATGTTCAATCAAGATCATTAAGTTGAACTTGATACATAGATCAGATATTCAAGGTCATTAATTTGGACTTGAATGACTGATAGGGTTTTATAACTGATAAGAGGAGTACAATTTGAAATGTTTGTGTTTTGAAATTTCAAAGTTTGAATCTGAAATGTTTATTTGAATGTTTGAGGAACTTTGAAACAGGAAGTAGATTTATGGGGGAGATGGATAAAACATGTTGATTGAAGATCTCAGAAAGCTCAAAGTAAGGGAGCATGGAGATTAAGTTTTATCAAGACAAGCTCGAGAAGAAAAGAGAAAAGGATTGTAGATGCTATGAAGATCAAGGAAGTTAAAGTTATTCAAGAAATAAAGATCATGAGAACATTAAAGACTCAAGAACCTAACTGAAGAATGATGACTACGGCAACATCGAAGGGGGAGTCTGTTGATGCATATGTCTGTTACCTACGGCATTGTATAATATCGAGTCTGTATTTAGAAGCGAAATGCCGAAGTTTATGTTTGTAAAGGGTCAAGTTCGCTTGGAATGATATGTGGATAGTCAAGTTCGGCCGAACTTGACTAAGCAAGTTCGCCCGAACTTGCATCTCACCAGCGAACTTGCACTCCTAAAAATAGGAGTCTTGACATTTCATTTGTAACATTCAGAGATTTTGTCAACTGGACGGCGAAGCTCTGTCCAAGTGTTTCCAGGATCTGTAACGTCTACACATTAATGAAACGGTGTTAATCAATAACAAACTTGTCTCTAATGTAGCCCATGCTAACGGATTCCGCACGTTTACATTAGGTTAGCCAAATTAGGACCGGAACGATTCGTACCACGGACCCTCACTATGATATTCTAAGGAAGAATTAGAAGTTCAAATGGACTGAGAAACATGAAGCTGCTCTACAAGCCCTCAAGGATTACTTATCCTCAGCATCGGCTTTGATGAAACCAGAAAATGGAGAACTCTTATCCTTATCCTTAGCTGTTTCAGGTAAAGCGGTAAGTGCGGTCCTAGTTAAGGATCACAAAGGCCAACAACATCCGGTATACTATGTAAGTAAAAGTCTACTTGATGCTGAGGCCATGTATTCTCATTTAGAGAAACTCATTCTTGCTTTAATCATGGCTTCTACCAAACTAAGATATTATTTTGAAACTCATACTATTGTTGTTAAAACTAACTTTCCTATTAAGAATGTTCTCAGGAAACCAGAGATGTCGGGAAGAATGGCAAAATGGGTTGTTAAACTTAGTGCATATGACATTAAGTATGAGCCTAGAACTGCTATTAAATCCCAAGCTTTAGTTGACTTTGTGGCTGATTTCAGTAGTGATCTACAAAGGGAAGCTGAACTAGAAGTGCAACAACTTGAGGAGACCAAGGATCCTTGGACACTCTTCACAGATGGAGCCTCGAATGTGAAAGGAACTGGACTAGGTCTACTACTAAAATCACCACAGGGGGACATTATACCCCAATCTATTGCTTGTGAATTTCAAACCACTAATAATGAGGATGAATATGAAATCTTGATAGCAGGTTTGCAACTAGCTAAAAATATGAGGATCAGTCAGGAAACTGGCAGATTCTTTTGCTTTTTTCAGTTTAACACACACAGGTGCCTAGGGAAGAGAATGCAGAAGCCGATGCTCTAGCCAACCTTGGATCCTCATTGAAGATGCCTGAGGATGTGAAGATACTATTATCCATGTACTAACTCCTGCAATTGAGGAGATTGAAGCAATGGAAATAGTGGATGGTGTTGCAGTTGTTCCCAATGATGATATGCCATGAAACGGGTTTGATAGTCAAACCACGTTAATATTAATGAACGCGTGAAATACCGTTAGTGGTAAAATTTAACCCCGTGAATATTAGGATTTAAATAGATAAACCTAATATTAAATAAAAAGCGAACGAAAGCTTATGAGAAAAACAAAGTTATAAGAGACCCGAGTTAACGGGACATAAAATAAAATAGGTTATAACTCCCGGAACCCACTAAGTAACTAGGAATATCAACCTAGTTAGTTAAGTGTTTTAAAATAATAAAAAAACTTGATTTAGTAAACTTTTTATAACCTTTGTATATTAGAGGGACTAAAAGGGGTAAAATTGAAAAAAAGGGTTTTCAATTTAGAAAAAAGAAATTAAAACCAAAACACACACACTGTGTGTTCTGGTCGATACATGCACAGAGCCAAAAGGGGTTCTCTTCTTTGAAACCCTAAATCCAGAAATTTGATAAAATCAAGAAGATAAAGGAATCAAATCAAAAACCAAGCTGAAATTAGTGATCACCCTAGTGAGGGGATCACAAGGTATGTTTAATTTTCAAGTTATGATTCTATGATGAACACTCATAATCAAAATTCTGGAAGATGAATTAGTGATATTGTGTTGAATCCATGTTTAAGAACCAACCCTAGTTGAAAAATTGATGTATTAGTGTTGAAAACTAGGAATTAGATGAACACCCATATATGTGTTAAGTGGGTTTTTATAACAATGTGATGAACACATGAATTTGAATGTTAGATTGTGAAAAACGGATATTATAATGCAAGTCTTGATGTTGTTTATGAATGCTAGACATAAGGGCTTGATTTTGATGATTGAAACTTGGTTAAAAGTTAGTCATAAACTAGACAAAAGATGTATAAAAATCTTGCCCGCAAGGTGTTCGTTAAAATGCCTAAGTGAAATCGTGTTGTCTACTAGTTGTATGTAGAACTTGAATAGATTAGGTATTCAGATGAATGCCTAGTAATCTGATGAAACGGGTTTCACTTATAGATAAAAACCCTTAGATCTTGACTAATGAAAGAATAAGGGTCTTTGATAATTGAGAGCTAAGTTAACTTAGTGTTAATAATAGAATGAACTCAGGTTAAAAATTAGTTACAATGGTGCCTAAGAATAGTGCTTACCGAGTAGATGGCGGAATGCCAACATGAGTTTGTTAAATTTAGTTGTTCAATCTCATATGTTATAAGGCGGTTTGACTTTTAAAAGTCAAACCGACCTATGATAGAGTTCGGTAAGAAAAGTAGTATAAAGGTTCATAAGGCGTAAAGGTTATGATCTAGAATGACTAACCTAGCCACCTTGTGAATATTATATGATAGTTTGACGCTTGACAAGTTAGGTGGAGGCTTGACAAAGAAGCGGGTCAAACGGATCGAGTACGCGGAAAAAGAGCATAACCGGATGCACGGTAAGTAAAGCTTGCACCCTTTTTGTAAGATATGTATTTATTTATAGGTTATAAATACGACAAATGTTATATCCGAAATATGGTTCCAACATGAAATGATACGGGTTGGAACATATAAAAAGATGAAAAACCATGTTTAATGTTAAAAAGGGGCCAAATGGTAATTTGGTCATGAGATGACATATATAAAATAAATTTTTGAATGGCTACTTTATAAGTAAGCCTAAACAAATAAAAAGGGCGAAATGGTGATTTAGTCACGACTAGATGGATAAAGGTTGAAGTTTTAAAACGACACCATGTGGCACAAGCTATGTTGGGTCAAACACATAAGAAACAGATTTAAGAGACATAACTAAATGGTGAGAAATCTGAAATGAGTTAATTAACGAAATGGTAAATAAATACCATTCAAATATAAGCGCAAAATGTTTGGTCGTTTAGACCAAACGGGTCAAATGGTAATGTTAATACCATTTGACAAATAACGACCAATAAGTGTTTGTTGAGTCTAATGGTCACAGGGTAAAATGGCTTGTGGAAATTTGCATTTGTTATGTATTAACAAATTATTGAGGCAAGATATTAAACCGGGTCAATACTATGACCCGAGCCAGGTACACGTAACTAAGAATTATGAGCAAGTAAATCTTTGATAAATGTAAAAGTTATAGGCATAAATCTTTTTGGGTCAAAGCGCCTAAAAATGGGTCTTTTCCGTAAATTTTACTAACCGAATGGTAGAATTCGGAATAACCAGATTACCACATTTAATCCACCACAAATATAGTTGTGATGGGAGACAAATAGATATTTTAATGTAGAAGTAAGATGCGAGTAAACGACTAGCAAGATTTATGCTCAAATGCTTAAATCTCTAAACGGGTCAAAACGAATTATACGCATAGCTTGGGTATTGACCGCGTAGTTCATAAAAGCTATGAAACCGAGCTAAAGATTTTGAGTTAAATGCATTGGTGTATGCTTTATAACAATTTAGAAACAAGTTGTTTAATAAATCATGGAATGGGTCAAATGTTTAATATTTAAGTTTTAAGCCGAGGGCTTGAAATCTATAAAATTGTTAACCCGGATGTCGAATTTTAACTCCACATGACGGAGAATTAATTTGCGATGACGTAGGAAGAAACATATCGTAAAACGGATATGTAAATTGAAAGTTATGCAAGTTTTTGTGAATATTAAATTTGAGAAAATGGAGCTGGGCAAATGCAGCTCAAAATAACAAACCTTCTGTCGAAACAAGCTTGTCGCGCCCCACAACAGATGTAACTAAATCGGCCGCGCCTCGCCAGGGCTTATCGCGCCCCGAGGAAAGTCTGTCGCGCCCCGCGAGGGGCCCAATAACTGGAAAAAGTTGTTTTTCTTGTTTGTTTTAATATCCGGCTTGATTTAAACACCTATAAACTAAATATGACTAACTCATTTCATGTTGTATGAAATGTAGGTATATTGTAAGGTACCGGAAGACGATCAAGCTCAACGAAGAACCGAACACCATCAAGATACAAGCTTTCGCACTACGCATCGTCGTCATCTTTAAACGACGAATGACATTTATTATTTTGTATTGTTTTAAATCTGGAAATGTTTTAATAAACTCGTATTTTTCAGATGTATCTGTAATCGTAAATACACATTTTTACTCAAAACCTATATGAAAATTGTTAAATAGAAGTAAGGGTCTTACATGCAGTCGAATTCAGGATCCTGGATCCTTCCAATTCTGAAACACATTCAGAATGGAGAAATCCCTACTGGGGAAAATCCAAGAGAATTCAGGATTAAGGCATCCCAGTTTACCATTATAAATAACATGTTATATAAAGAATCTCTTCCAGGACCCTATCTAAGGTGCATTGAGGATCCTGAGATACAAGAAGTCCTGAAGGATTTTCACGAAGGAGACTGTGGGAATCACACTGGGGGCAGAGCACTATTTTCAAGGATCCTTAGAACAAGATATTATTGGCCTACTATGAAGAAGGATGCTGTAGAATACGCAAAGAAATGTGATGCTTGCCAGAGGCACAGTAATATCCTTCATCAACCGACAGAACCTCTGCTTCCTATATCCTCCTCTTGGCCATTTATGAGATGGGGAATGGATATAGTAGGCAAGCTTCCCAAGGCACCAGGAGGAAAAGTGTTCATGTTGGCTATGACAGACTACTTCTCCAAATGGATAGAAGCTGAAGCCTTTGCCCAAGTCAGAGAAAAGGAAGTCATATCCTTTATTAAAAGTAATATTATAACTAGATTTGGAATTCCTTCTGAGGTTGTTTGTGATAACGGATCCCAAATTATTGGGAATCGTACTACTAATTTTTATGACAGCTGGGGGATTAGGATGATAACATCAACACCCGTCCACCCACAAGCTAATGGCCAGGCAGAATCATCCAACAAGATCATCCTCAACAACTTGAAGAAGACGCTTGGATCCAAAAAGGGCAAATGGGATGAGGAATTACCTTATGTCTTATGGGCAGATAGGACAACTCCTAAGAATGCTACGGGTCAGACTCCCTTCTCCTTAGTCTTTGGAGCTGAAGTAGTGATCCCTACAGAAATGGTAGTCCCTACAACCAGAACAAGCATCCGTGATCCTTAGGCAAATGCTGAGACTCTAGCTCAAGACTTGGATACCGTGGAGGAACTTAGAGACTTGACAAGAATTAGGTTGGCTAGATATCAACAAAGGATGGCTGGAGCTTACAATAAGAATGTCAGGGTTAGAAGATTTCAAGTAGGTGACTTGGTATTGACGAAAGCATTCCAAAATACCACGAACCATGTTGATGGCAAGTTAGCACCAAAATGGGAAGGCCCCTATCTAATTGAAGCTGAGGCAGGAAAGGGGGCATATCGTTTGTTAACTATGGATGGTGATCTCCTACCAAGAGCATGGAATGCTATTCATTTAAAGAAATACTTTATGTAATAAGGATCAAGGATCCTTAAGAATTCTGGTATTCAATTCAGGGTAAAGGATCTACAAGAGATATATGATCCTTTGCTTGGTAACGTTTTACTAGTTATTTCATATTATATTTGTTATTATGAAAAGGATGTTAGATTCTTAACATCCACTCATATCAAGTTTTAAGTCTTATAGGGTTTGTTACATCGTTGACAGAGGATCAAGAGGTTGGCCACCTCTCCAAGACTTTGGGCATGTCCCCAGCTTAAGGTATCCAATACCTTCTAAGGTTCAAAGGTTTTCACCTTTCACACGAATTGGGTTTTGACACCCCGCCAGTAGCGCACGTTATCCAAGTATAGTTCGAGGCAGTAGGACCAGTACCCGCTTTAGGGGCTGACAATTTCATTGCTGTTGGCTATATATAGGATCCTAAGTATAATGGTAGATGTACCATACATCCGTTCCTAAGGTTTCTAACGTTTTCACGTTAGCTAAGGTTTCGGCATTTTCATGTCGCTCACGATTGGATAGATGCCAGTTTGGGCCATACTCCAGTTTACATCAATTATTTGGGCTTGTCCCCAGTTTGTTGGGCTTGTCTCCAGCTACTAAGGAGTTATTCAACTAATGTTTGGCTTAGTCCCGAATTGCGTGTTATTACAGGTTCTTGAAGCTTAACAAATAAGGATCCTAGATCCAAGAGTTCCACTAATTTTTATTCCTTGTTGCTAAGATTGTAAGTTTTAAGGATAAAGAATCCTAACTTGTTTCGCTGGTATGACCTTTTACTCAGCCTTCTTTTGTCTTCGGATATTACCCTCAATCTTTGACGGAAGCCTATATGATCCTTGATCATATATTGTTTAACCTTTTAAAACAAAACTTGTTTTGACAAATATTTAATATTCTTTTTAAGAACTTATGAATTCCTAAATTTGAATTTTCCTAACAATTACAGGTATAATGATGATCAAATCAGAAAAGAAACAACAACAAACATAGTCAAAAGCTTAAGTTTTATTTATTTATAAGAACCCCTTTTAAAGGGTTATCAAAATTGCCTACCCAAGCTTCTACCAGCAAAACTGGCCCGTCCACTTGGGTTGGCAAATGGTGTCCATGCTAACGGTTCATAAAGTACAGGAAAATGAAGGCGGGGAGCATCAAGGGCTTCATCCTCCATAAACAGAAGGACCCATCCACCTTTGCTACCCCCTATTATTCATAGGATCAGTGATCCTTAATCCTAAAACTATTGTTCAAATTACAAACCAAATTGTTCAAAATAAACCACCATAAAAAAACCAACAACCATAAAAATGGGCTCCGGCCACGTCTAGAAATTTCCATCATCACCCATTATTGCAGCCTACTCCTTCGCTGCCTCATCCTCCTTGCCTTCACCAGCTTCGCCACCTTGACCCTCCTTAACACAGCTAGTACCAGCCTCCAGCATCGGCACCTCGTTAAGCTCCGGTTCTAGCTCTCCTCCAAGCTCCACTAGCCTCACCTTCCAGGCGGGAAGATCCCATTCAGACCAGTTAAATGAAGGATCCAAGGCTTGCTGCACGATCTTGGTCCTGGCCCCGAGAATGGCTTTAGCTGCACAAACCTTAGCCTCATCAGCATCCTCCATCCTGACTTTGTTAGCCTGGATTTCATTGGTCATGATCCGCTTCTCAAAGTTATTGACCTCCTTCTCCAGTTGGGAGATCTTCTTGTCCTTGGCGGTCAGGAAGGTACGGAGGTTTGCAATTGCGTCCTCAGCATCGGTTAAGCGTTTGGTCAGCACAACTTGGATTTGGGCTATTTTCTGCAAGAACAGTGGGAAGGATAAGTGATCCTCGATATGAGCGTTTTAACCTGAGCATAAGTGATCCTTACCTCGGAGGCAAAATCATAGATCTGCTGCTCAATCTGGGGAATGTCATCAGAAGGCTCAGTAGGCTTCTTCCTCTTGGACCCGGCTTGAGCCTTAGCAGCGACAGGTTTAGGCTCTGGGAAGTTGGATCCTTTGTCTGATTCTTTTTTGACGGACTAGGGAGAGATGATGCTGTCCACATCCTCTAAGGCAAACTTGCTGATGGACTTGATGGTGGATTTCTGAGCGGCTACATTACGAAAAAGAGATAAGTTTTCTGTTCATTTCCTTATATATATATATATATATATATATATATATATATATATATAAAACTCTTGCTTTATGTTGGTGCATATGTCTGTTGCCTTCGTCATTACACGAGAACGAGTCTGGAATAAATGAGAGTTTTTGAAGACTGAACAAGACAAAGTGGATATCCAAGAGGGAGTCTATTGGTGCTTAATGTCTATAGAATAGTCTTGTATCGAGACTGTATAGAATAGGTGAAACGAGGCGTATTTAAGAGTGTTAGATAGCAAGTTCGCTTGAGAAGTGTCTTGAGAAGTCATGTTCGGCCGAACTTGACTAGGTCAAGTTCGGGCGAACTTACCCATGGCTGTCTTCTCACCAGCGAACTTGTAACACTATATATAGGTGCCTTGGGATTTCATTTGTAAGGAGTTGGAGATTTTGGCACAGAGACGGCGAAGCTTTGTCGGATCCGGATCTTGAATGTATTGAACTTTACATCAATGAAAACAACTATTAAACGAGTAATTCTTATTATTTGGTTAACTTGTCATTAGTTTGCGCCTAATCGGACAATAGATAACAAATTTAGGTTCCCGAGCTGTTCGTGGACGTTCCTACAAGTGGTATCAGAGCTACGGTTATCACCTACGCTCATGAATTTGGACATTTATGGACATTAGGAGGGGTTTTAGACGTAAATCATGAAATAAACCTACAATCAATGGACAAAATCCAAAATTGAACGGATAGGATTGTTAGAAAACCAATTTCGACCAGATCTATGGTGAAATCATCTCGAAATTCAAAGAAATACGGATTTTGGATCGAAAAATGTGAAAAATGGCTGATTTGGGAGACCAAGTTCGCCCGAACTTGACCTGTCGAGGTCAAGTTCGCCCGAACTTAACATGGTTTTTCAAGACTTTTCATCAAGTTCGCCCGAACTTGACAAAGTTTTTCATGAATTTTCATCAAGTTCGCCCGAACTTGACTGATTTTCATTGAAATTAAGCACAAGTTTGCCCAAACTTGTCTATTTCATTCAAGTTCGCCCGAACTTGGTGGTGGCCAACCAAGTTCGACCGAACTTGTCACAAACTGACTAAGTTCGTCCGAACTTGTCAGGATGCCTAAAAAAGGCATTGAAAAAATTTTATTGCTCGGGTTGATGAGACGGGTGTCCAGAAAAAATTTGGTGATAGAAATTTTTTCAAAAATTTAACGTCCGATACTGACTATTCGGGGACACCGTCGGAGGCCTTAGAGAGAGGCTGAGATGATGAGGTTAGAGATGGTTGAAGATGAGAGGGTAGTCATTGATACCAAAGCAATTTGGTGATCATTAGGGTTGAAGACTACCGATGGGCCTTAAAGTAAATTCCGCATTTGTTAAATACTGAAAATTCCGGATTTGAGGGGGAATTTCAGTGAAAAAATTGGTATGGTTAGAATTTGCAAAAATGAGGGGAATAAAAATTTTTCAATATTTGAAGATTCCGGCATTTTTGAAATTCGTGACTCTGCAACAGTATTCGGGTGGTTTCCGACTACAGAATAACCGGGAAATACAGAGATTTGAGATTCATTTGTAAATTGATCAAGTTGATGTCTAGTTTGAAAGCATGTAGTTACATAACTGAGTCTTGGAGGAGTTGTTTATCAGATTCTGCAGTCATGGTTGTGGATTGACTCCTGAGTCGCGCGTATGGTTTGGAAGCAGACACGACTGCCTATCTTTAATTCTGCTTTGCACATGAATTATTGACTGGACTAACCGCCACGAGATAAGGATGCTTTGTAGTTTCAGTTGCCCCGGGTTGTACGCGGTACCATGATTAAGGAAGATGATTTATGGGATCGGATCTTCCAAACAAAGAAGTGTCCCAGTTGCTGACGAAAGAGATTATCCATTTGGGATTCTGTGATCACAGGAAGTTCCGAGTTTTTAGTTCATGATACAGAGTGATGCTTAAGGGTTAGAGTCCTGATCTCCGGTGAAGGAACAGTTAGCTGGATTAGCAGTCATTGGTACCAGTGAGGAACTTAAAACGTTCAAAACGTTTGGTGATGATCTTAGGAATTAGTGACTAGCTCGAAGACTGGATGGTTTCAAAATTACCAAGGAAATCTGATGATAACCTTTGGTGGCCATTATTTTTAATCTTCAAGCAGATGAATCATTCTTCTCTTTGGACTAACCCCGTTGGATGATGATGTTTGGTGATTAAGTGGCGCTGGTCTAACGGAGATAGCTATATATCTGACATTGTGACTGAAGAAGAAGAATGTGATTTTGATCGCGGACGAATGTTTCTCAGAGTCGAAGTGTTACCAGATTATTTGGTTCCGATGAAGATTTACTGATTGAAAAAGATTACCGATTTGCTGATCAGGAGTGATTACGGAAATCGGGATTTCAGATTTTTGCGGGTAAACATTGATTTGAAGTTTACCGGTGTGGTATTTTGAAGTTTTTATCAATTGCCGGTTGAGTTTTGAAGATCGGAAGATCGAGCATGGGAGATATGCGCTAAACTGAACACGGGTGTCGTTAAAGTTGAAATGGAGAAGCTGCATTGATGAGCTTCAAATTGTTGTCTATTCAAGATAATCGGTCGGTCAAGCAAATCAGAGGAGGTTGGAAACTGTGCAACAAATATCTGAACTGGAGATTTCAGGGGGAATTAGATGTTGATAATGCAAACCCGAATCATCAATTAAGGGGTAATTTGTTGACGCGTTTCGACGACATCGGCAGATACCTTGATTGAAGTTGCAAAATATTCAAACACGACTCAAATTTGAAGACCAAGATTCGACAGCAACGAACAAGGGGGAATCTATTGGTGCACCTGGTGTTCGTCACTGTCGAATAGGCTAGATAGAGCGTGTGTTGAATTTGTATAGGTTAGAATCGAACACGTAAAAGGGAACAAGTTCGCTCGAACTTGACCTGTGGAGGTCAAGTTCGCTCGAACTTGACCTGTGGAGATCAAGTTTGCTCGAACTTGACATGTGGCAGACAAGTTCGGCCGAACTTGTCATATGATAGACAAGTTCGCCCGAACTTGACCTCATATACACATGTCAAGCGAACTTAGCTCTTTCCCTATAAATAGGTGGTGTGTGTTCATTTGTCATTTAAGTATTTGGCATCCCTATGGGGAGGTGCTGCTATTCTCTCCAGAAACTCTGGCAGCTTGACTTATAAAGATGTATATTCTTTCGATATGAATGAAGACTTCTGCTGCATTCTGTTTCTATTCCTTTCTGTAATAGCATTCTACCGAATCGGTTTACGTTTATCGACTAACTTCCGTCTAGAACCGCCTTATCATGGACCTGCAATACTTGTAGGAACGTCCACGAACAGCTCGGGAACCTAAATTTGTTATCTATTGTCCGATTAGGCGGAAACTAATGACAAGTTAACCCAATAACAAGAATTACTCGTTTAATAGTTATTTTCATTGATCTAAAGTTCAATACATTCAAGATCCGGATCCGATAGAGCTTCGCCGTCTCTTTGCCAAATCTCCAACTCCTTACAAATGAAATCCCAAGGCACCTATATATAGTGTTACAAGTTCGTTGGTGAGAAGACAGCCATGGGTAAGTTCGCCCGAACTTGACCTAGTCAAGTTCGGCCGATCATGACTTCTCAAGCGAACTTGCTATCTAACACTCTTAAATACGCCTCGTCTCACATATTCTATACAGACTCGATACAAGACTATTCTATAGACATTAAGCACCAATAGACTCCCTCTTGGATATCCACTTTGTCTTGTTCGGTCTTCAGAAACTCTCATTTATTCCAGTCTCGTTCTCGTGTAATGACGAAGGCAACATACATATGCACCAACAGACTCCCCCTTGGATGTTTCCGTAGTCATCTACTTTCATAGACATCTTTGACAATAATCATCATTGTCAGTCTTCAAGTCACAGTCTTCTCTGAATGCCTCGTAATCATCAGACTTCAAATAAGTTCCTGAGTCTTTATCTTTATCCTTGAATAAGCATTAAACTTTATGATCTTCAAACGTTCTCTTTTCTTCAAATTAACTTGATAAAACTTTAATCTCCATGCCCCCCCTAGCTGTTAGCTGTGCTCCCCCTAGCTTTGAGCTTTATCTTCAATCACGTTTCATCCTGCCCCCCTAAAACTTCACTTCCTGTTTCAAAGTACTTGGGAATTCAAATAAACATTTCAGATTCTAACTTTGAAAATTTTGTACCACATATATTACATACCACCTATACAATACTTATACTTCAAATTTTCATTTTCATTTTTCAGCTATTTAAAGTTTAAATTAATGACCTTGAAACATTTTACGTTTAAAACCTTCAACCTTCAATTATTGAAATGAAATCCACTTAGTTGATCAAGTCCAAGTTAATGACCTTGATTAACTAATATTTTTTACCAAGTCCAAGTTAATGACCTTGGCTAAACCCGTGGTGAACAATTGATGTTTTTGTCAATTTTAAAGTTTCAAATTAATGAACTTTTTCTTACCAGGCTTTGATGATCCGTTCTCCGACATTGGCTCGTTGAAAATCTTTTTGGATTTAAAAGTAAGTAAAGCATTTACAGAACTTTTAACAAGTAAAGTAAACTATGTACAAACATATTTACAGACATTTTTTGTGAATTCGCGTCTAAGGATCATATCAGTTTTGTTGAGACATATCACCAGTACCGTTGACCTTTTTGAGACTTTAAGTTCTAAACTTGTTTACCTAGATTGTCGATATGTTTGTCCACTTAAACTTCATCATGTTTCTCAATTGTTCCAAGATATGTTAGGTAAGAATTATGAAACTTGACTTAACTATGGTTCCCACCTCTTGAATATACTCCCGAATCGAGATTCCCTAGATTTCATCTTACAGGTGAGTATAGCGTAATTGATATATGTATTTAGATTATGCGGACCTTGAGAGCTCAGGTTAGTACTACCGTACAGTCAAAGAGATGAAGGCTCGTCTTTCAGGAGTGTTCCACTTAAGGAATCTTTTCAGCATTGCAAATGATTAGATCTTTCGATTTTTTCAAGTTTGCATGCTATTTGGGGTTTTTAGCAAAAGCATCATAGAAGTTCTAGGCTACTGCTTCCGCAAAATCAGAAGAACTTTTATAATATCCCAGATATCAACTATCTATAAAGACCTCGCATCTCAGAATCAGGCAACCCTTCAATCGAAATTTCGGAGTACTAAGTCCATATATCCAAGATGTGTTAACCCACAAGATTAAGCAGTTGCTAAATTTAGTTTGTATCTCAGAAACAATCTACTGAACGTGTAAAGCCTATCGATACATCCACAGTAAGACTTGTTTATCACTTTTAAACTTTACAATTCTTTAGCATACTGTGATAGTCCACTGATGTACTATCATTTCCTTTTATGACAAACAAATTCTTTTTGTCTTTTTCGATGTTTTTGTACTTTTTGAATTTTTCAATGTTTTTGAATTTTCAACCTTTTCAAATGTTTTTGATTTTTCAACAATTTTTAAAATTTTCATACTCCCCCTAAAATCAAAAATATATTTTTGGATTTTAGATTTAAAGAAATTTTTCTAAAAATGTAACAAACCAATGCGGATCCCGTAACCTCGTCATCCGATCCTTTTTCTCAAACCTATATATGCAATTATTTAACAAACAATCATTAAACTCATTTACCACTTGTAAAAGTAGTTTAAACTTGTAAGAACTTTGAAATCAGTTTTTCTGTTCAACGGTGTGGATTTTCATAATTTTGACTTTTCAAAATTTTTCTTTTTAACAACCACTTGTAATTTCAAAAACTTTTCTTTTTTAACTACTCCCCTTCAAAATGACAAAGATATGACATTTCTGGATAAGTTAAATTAATATGAAGCTCCTCAATCCCGAATCAACTTTGATAAGCTGGATCTTGGAACTCCTGCACATGAAAGGATTTAGTTAAAAAGTTCAACCCAAGCCTTCTTGTTCTTGGGTTTTGGATATAATTCCTCATACACATCTTCATAATCACTTTCGTATTCTCTTTGATAAGCATATTCAACATCACAAACTTCAAACTCACAATCAACTTTACTTTTATCTTTCTTGATTGATTTGACATTTTCGGTTTTATCACAAACAATCTTCACTTTTTCAGGTGATTTCCTTTTAGCAATCCAAGCTTGAGAATTAACTCTAGCTTTCTTGATATAAAACCTAGAATCATTGTTTGACTTTGAAGTCTTTCCTTTTTGAAAAATTGAATTTTCAAATTTTGATTCATTTTTAGGTTTTATTTCAAGATTGGATTCAACATTACGTTTCATTTCTTTTAAGTCACCGTTTCTTTTTACAATCCGGTTTTGATCATTTTTAGATTGTTTTTGTTTTACCTCTCTTGAAACTTCTTTTCTTTGGGGATACACAAGCTTAGACTTTGGACACTTGCGAGCAATGTGACCAACTTCATTGCATTTTAAGCAAGTCCGAGTATCATGAACCTGTCCACTAGTGGGTTTTACTCCACTTGCGGACTTAGCGTTATCCCGAAGTTCCTTTTCTTTCTTGAAATCATCGTTTGATTTCTTACCTATAAAGCTTTCTTCTCGAACCGTGTTCATTCCGTACACGAACTTTATGTTCTTACCTTTGTATTCCTAGAACGTTGACTTCTGAGTCTTCTTTGGTTCATCTTTAGCTTCTTCCAAACCTAAACCTGCTCTCATGTTCTCAGGAAAATCACCATCGTTTCTACGGTAATTGTTAAAATTCCATTTCGGTTTAGAATAAAACTTCTTTTCATTTTTCTCGAGATCATCTGATGAAACTTCCACCAGTTTAAACAGTTTGTCAATTTGATCTTCTGTCACATTCTGAATCGGAAAGCTATCATTGAAATATAATCTATCAGATTCCTTAACCTTGTACATGATAGCGTAGGATCATCACTTAGATCATTTTCTGATAATGTATCGTCACTTTCAGATTGTGAATCAGAACTATTTGAACTCGAGTTGGCGCTTTTAAAGCTGCCGTCATCAGAATCATTTCCCAAAACATTCTTTACCACATCTTTTACCACCGATTCATTGTCATCGTTTGATTTTGTAAAGTCTACGTCAATGTTTTCAGGCAATTTATCTTTCTTTTCTGAAAGAAGTAAAAGATTAAATGCCTTTTCAATATCATCATCTTTCTTGCAGCAGTAACTTGCAAGAAATGGTTGAGGAACATTTACGCTTTGAGTTATCAACATTATCCTTCGACTTAATCGTAGGAAGAATGTGATCAATGACATATGCGTTTGTGGTGTAACTTTTTAGTAATTGTCTGACTCTTTTTGTTTCAATTTTCATTTCACGAAACTCACGCTTTGTCTCAGCAATTGTATTAATGTACATGTTAATTGCCTTTTGTTTTTCAATAACTGTGTCATTTAACATGGTAACATTAGCGTTGAGTTCACTGTTAGCTCTTTCAACATGTTTATATTTGCCTGATATTTTGCCATAAGCTTCTCTTATGGTTCTGTAATCATAACGAAAGTTTTCGTTATGTTAAGTCAATTCTCTTATGACTTTGTCTTTATCCAAACAAGATTCACAAGGACTTGCGCACTTTGTGCAAGGTTTTTCAACCTCCACAACTTTCACAACTTCCTTTTCAGACATGCTTACCTCAGCTTTTACTTTCGGCTTCTGCTTTCAACTCTTCCTGCTTTTGTGTCTCAAGATAAGCTATTCCTTCTTCCTTTTTTGTTGTATGTATCTTTCCAGAACTGCATCCTCCAGGACAGCTTCTTCCTCAGCTCTCTGCATTAATGCTTCTTAAATAGCATTTTCGATAGCAGTTTCCACAAATGATGTCTCAGATTCATTCACAACCTCTGCCATCATAACAACACTAGTCTTCTTTCCGATGTATTTGTTCCAATCGAAACCATCGTCTTCATGATTGGCAACAAGAGCTTGTTCGGCTTTCTTTGCAAATTTATCTTCAACTTCAACTTGTGTTCTATTCGGATATGATTTGTATTGTAGCGCTTTCTTGTAATATTCTTTACCGGTTCCAAAAGGGTTTTGGTTTCCAATAACTTCTTGGTTATGGCATTCACGTTTGAAGTGCCCTTTTTGTCGACATCTAAAACAAGTAACTTTCGTTTTGTCGAAACCAAGTTTATTGCTTGAGTTACAAATATCCCTTCCAGTGAGGGCTACAAACTTTGAAACTCTCCGGATAATTGATGCTAGGGACCATTTGATGTCCATCAGTTCCAACTCTTCCTCATCTACCTGATCGTAATCCTCAGCTGTCATTTCAGGATTTCTGATTTTTCCAGCATCAAGACTTTCATACGATTCCAGAACTGTAGCAAGAAATGCTATGTGCTATTTCGCAACTTTTTTAGGAAACACATTCTTTAAACAACTGCTATGTTGCATTGGAAAACATTTGAATTAGAAGTGGATTGGCTTGTCTGAGGAGATTGATTTTGAGAAGAAGAATTTGAACCAACATATGAATAACCAGTGTTTGGAGAATACTGATTTTGTGACAACTGATCTGATGTATTCATATTTGCACTAAATGTCGTTTAGATTTTTGGACTTTGAATTGGAGTATCTGGAACACCACCTTTGTAATAAACTCCGACATCTTGAACAACATTAGTGTTTTTGGATTTTGCAATCTTCATCAATTCCATTTCATGGCCTTCAAGTTTGTCAATGAATGATGACAACTTAAAATGCCTCCAAGATGGACTATTCTTTAAAATCATCAGATACGTTGTCCATTCTCCTTCTGAAGTGCATCAGCCAGCTTCTCAATCTGCTCTTCGTTAGTTCTCTTGATATCATGTCTTCGCATCTGGACCATGAGATGACAATAGCTATCAATCATTTGCTTCATTGTCTCTCCTTTGACCATCGTGAAGATCTCAAACTCTTTCTTAATCAGGGCCTTTTTGCTCTTGATCATTTCATCACTTCCTTTGAATTTTTCGCAAAGAGAATTCCATAATTCTTGAGAAGTATCATATTCTGGTAACAAAATCAAGATATCTTCTTTGACAGATTGTTGTATCAAGTTGATCATCTTCTTTTCAGCAACATATTTCTCTTTGTCAATCACTGAAAACTTATTCAGTGGAAGATCTTGATCACGTTCATCTTTGGGCCATGTATAACTATCTTCAATCGCAACCCAACTGTTGAATTGATTCGCTTGAATCCAATTAACAAACTTTTCTTTCCATCACTCAAACTCGTCCATACTCATCAACTTCGGTGGTTTCTGAGTAGTTCCCATTTCATTATCGAGGTTCATCTGGTTAACCACAATTGAATTTGATGTTGAAGCTTGAGCTACTCCAGCTGCAAACACGTTATGGAAATCTTCCATTTTGAAAATCGAGACACGTACGCTGAAAACAAGTGAAACTTTAAAAAATATTAGAACTAACTACAAGTTCGGTCAAACTTGTAGTTGTAGGATTTTCAATTTTAATCCAAGTTCGGTCGAACTTGGATAAAGATTTTGATTTTGAACGAACTTGTGAAAATTTATCAAGAAACAGATAAGTTCGGTCAAACTTAGGTGATCTTTCAAGATGACTATCATGTTTGGGCGAACTTGCGTGAGAAAAAAACAAACAATTTACTCAAGTTCGGTCGAACGTGTGTAAAAAATGTTGAAATACCCTTCAAGTTCGGTCGAACTTCTTGAAAAATCTTGAAAAACCTATCAAGTTCGATCGAACTTGATGAAAATCAGTAAGATTTTAATCAAGTTTGGTCGAACTTGATTGTTAAGTTCGGCCATGGCTTGTTTCAAAAAATGGTTTTTGCAACTTTTTGATGTCAAAACGTTTGAATTTGATGTCCAAACTCTCAGGGGTTTGTTATTAGTATGTTTTACATGACATATTCAAAATTGGACAAAATTTGACCGTGAATTCTTCGTTTTTGTTCAAAAGTTAAGAAAAATAGAAGAATGGAGATGAAATAGAGAGATTCTTGTTTTGATTTCAACAAATTCAGGTATCCAGGCTCTGATACCACTTGTAGGTCCGTGATCAGGCGGTTCTAGACGGAAGTTAGTGGATAAACGTAAACCGATCGGTAGAGTGTTATTACAGAAAGGAGTAGAAATAGAATGCAGTGGAAGTCTTCATTCATACCAAAAGAGTATACATCTTTATAAGTCAAGCTTCCGGAGTTTCTGGAGAGAATCCGGCAGCACCTCCCCATAAGGATGCCAAAAACTTAAATGACAAATGAACACACACCACCTATTTATAGGGAAAGAGCCAAGTTCGCTTGACATGTGCATATGAGATCAAGTTCGGGGAACTTGTCTATCATATGACAAGTTCGGCCGAACTTGTCTGCCACATGTCAAGTTCGAGCGAACTTGACCTCCACAGGTCAAGTTCGAGCGAACTTGTTCCCTTTTACACTAAAATCTCCATATTTCGGTCGTGTGTTCGATTCTAACCTATACAATATTCAACACACGCTCTATCTAGCCTATTCGACAAGTGACGAACACCAGGTGCACCAACACTTTAAAGAAAACTTGTTATTTGCAAATAGAAAACTTACTTGACATTGTGTAGGAGGTGGAAGTGTTGGTTTCAGGATCCTTTATCTGTGGCTTGAATGTTCTAACTGTTGGATCCAAAGTCCAGAACAGAGCAACCCTTTCTTCAGTTCCAGGAGAATTGGCAAGGCATGCAAAATTGGTCACTGCATGCAAATAAAATGAAACAAGTTAGCGTTGGAAAAGAAACTTTCTACAAATCTAATGCGAGGATCCTATATCCTACCCTTCAAGACCCACTTCTTGGGCAGACTATTCCCTTCTGGAATAGAGTCCCTTCGCACAAAGAAGAACTGATTCTTCCATGTGGAACCGTTTTGAGTGGTCTTGACGATGGTAATGTAGGACCGATCCTCAACGCATAGGAATCTAGATTTGATCTCTATTGTCCATAAGAGCGGAATTATTATGACAAGTTTACCAAATAACAAGAATTAGTCAATTAAACGTCAATTTTATTGATATAACATCAAGTCTCCAAAATGACAGAGCTTCGCCTAAGAAATGACAAAGTTAAAATGAGAGCAACATGCTAGCTATTTATAAGGATGCAAGTCCGCTGGTGGGTAGTGAAGTTCGGGCGAACTTGACAATGTCAAGTTCGGCCGAACTTGACTTTACGTGTTCACCATGAGCGAGCTTGACTCCATCTAACATAAATACATCATTTTGCTAGCCTATTCAACTCTAATCTATACAGACTCGATATAAGACTAAGACATAGACATTCTGCACCAACAGACTCCCCCTGGATAACGTCTTCGTCTTTTATTAGTCTTCAAAAACTCTGTCTTCAAATAAAATTTAACGAACACGACCGAAGAAGTTCTTGTAAGGCTTCTTTCATCGTTCTTGCTTTGGATCTGGCGTCTGATCTATAGGAGGTACTTTGTTCATAAACTGGAACCTTCTAAGCCTTGCCGCCCTACCTTTCTCGTGTATAGCTTCTAGACGCTTATCTTCCTTTAGAAACTCAACCCGTTCTAGCTCTCTCCAGCTTGTTTGCCGCATCTTCCCTAAATTCACTTCTCGTGCATAGCAAACATTCACAACCCTTTGATATTGCATAGCCTTTTCTTTTTCACACTCCTCGAATACTATCTTGCTCTAGAACAAGTATTTGATATCTTCTCTTGAACAATTAACAAGCAACATTGGATCTAGAATTCTGATCGTTCTCCATAACCCTCTCATGCCCTGAAACCTCAATATCTCAACCTATTCCTTCGTGATATCCAAATGTTCTTCAAATCGTAGAACAATAACGGCTTCACATGTGGTTGGATCTATCTGCCACCACTTGAATACTTGATAGAAATTTTGTTCAATCGGCATCAACGACATGTTTCTCATAGCTCTCAGTCGTTTCATTATCAATGTTAGATCTTTCTCACCCGTTTTCTTATTCGTTTTGATTCTACGACCTTGAATGAACGACTTCCAATATCTAAAACCTTTGACCGCTTCAAACTTGATCATTTTCCACAATAACTGGTCAATATACTTCATATGATATGTAACATTCACAGTTTGAACAAGCTCTTAAACATCCCAATTTGGTAAAGTCTTGAAATCAGCCAGATATTAGAATTATTGCACCGCAAATTCCCTTTTGATTGCATATACGTTTAGCTCTTTGAACCAACCCCAACTTAGGATATCTCCCAACGACACGTCTTTATCTCTCGTAAAGAATGCTAGAGGACGTCGAAACTTACGTTCGCGTGGTATATCTTTAAACTAGGACTTCTTAGCTTTAGCTATTTCCACTTTCGTCATTGGTTTCAGAACTTTCCCTTCTCGTAAAGATTCTTCAATCTTTTCCTTCAACATATCTTCATCAAGTTGCTTGTACATCTCCTCATAAGTAGGAAAACTATCAGTATTAGGACCGACGTACTTAGCAGTTTGATCAGTTTCATCATCAGAAGACCAATCTTCAACGATAATCCTGTTGTACTCGTCAGCTTCAAACCTTCGTATATACTGATAATCATTTGGCTCAAACGTGTTAACATTCAACACATCCTCTTCAAAGTCAAATTCAAGAGTTTCAGCATCAACTTCGATCAATTTAGCTAAATCTTCCTTTGTATAATTATGCACGTACTCGCCTTCTTCAACATTATGTTCCAGCATAAGCATTAAAGGCTTTGTTGGTATAGCAGCAACAGGCTTTGCAGATCTATCAGCATCACTCATATCAATATCATCAGTTGGCCTTGTTTGCCCTGACTCCCCCTCAATTTGATCATTCATCTTGTTTGATTCATCATCCATCAGAGAAGAAAAATCAACATGGTCAGATACTTTTCCTTTATTAATTCTTATACCAACTCCTCCCTGATCATCATCATCATCATCATCGTCATCAGCAACATTCCAATCTTCATAATCAGAATCCTCTTTCTTATCGTCATCATCTTTATCCTCTTTCTCTGCTTCTTCATCGTCCTTTTCTTTAGAAATAATTACAGGATTAGAAGGCTTGACAGATTCGTCAACCTTAGCAATATCAGACTCAGAAGCTTTTTCGACATCATCAATAGACTTTTCTGCAGCTTCAGATGATTTAGGAGCTTCACCTTCAACCCCTTTGCCTTTGCCACTAGCAGCAAGCTCTTTCTCAGATCTTTCTTTAGCTTCCTGTCTATCAAGATGATCATATTCGGTGATGAAATCAATCCCAAGTGTATTAGATAACACTTTCTGCATTCCCGTGAATCTTCGATCATTTAGGGCTTGGATTGACTTCAGATCAGCAATCTCTATTTGCAGCTTCTCGTTTACATCTTGCAAACTTTCAATTAAGGCTTTGAAATATTCTCGTTCATTTTCCAACACTTTGACTTTGTCATCCAGCATTTCTTTCTCAACAGAGCTTTGATTCACTTTCTTTATCAGTTCTGCTTTCTCAGCTTCATTTTGTTGAACTTTTTCTTCTAACACCTTCACACGCTTTTCAAGAAGTTCAACATTCGTTTCTGGAAAGAAATCATTAAGATATTGAAGACTAATCAGCTCATTTTGCATATCACCAAATAGATTTGTCCATGGAGTAGACTTTGGAGTAGCTGAACTTAACTAAGTCAAGTTCTCCGGAACTTCCATACTCTCTAGCAAACTTGCACCACCATAAATAGGAGCCTTGGTTATTTCATTTGTAACTTGGAGAGATTTTGGCACAGAGACCGCGAAGCTCTGTCGGATCCGGTTCTCGAATGTATTGAACTTTAGATCAATGAAAACAACATTTAAATGAGTAATTCTTGTTATTTGGTTAACTTGCTATTAGTTTCCGCCTAATTGGACAATAGATAACAAATTTAGGTTCCCGTGCTAATCGTGGACGTTCCTACAAGTGGTATCAGAGCATGGATACCTAATTTGTGGGAATCAAGATAAGAATCTCTTTATTTCATCTCCATTCTATCATTTTTCTTAATATTTTCACAGACTTGAAGATTTCATGGATAAATTTTGTTAAAATTTGAATATGTCATGTAAAATACACTTGTGCTAACCCTGAGAGTTTGGACATCAAATTCAAACGTTTTGATATCAAAAAGTTGCAAAAACCATGTTTTGGAAACAAGTTTCAGCCGAACTCAACATCAAGTTCGACCGAGCTTGAGTAAAACTTCAGTGTTTTTTAATCAAGTTCGACCGAACTTGATAGATTTTTCAAGAAATTGTGATAACTTCGCTTGAACTTGAAGAAATTTTCAATATTTTTTTATCAAGTTCGACCGAACTTGATCAAATTTCATTGAATTTGTGTCACGAGTTCAGCCGAACTTGAACATCTTCTTGAGAGATTATCTAAGTTCGACCGAACTTACCATTTTCTTCTAAAAATCCTCAAGTCTGATCGAAGGTTGATTTTTCTCAAAAACCCACATCAAGTTCGCTCGAACTTGAGTGTTTGATAAAACTTTGGAAATTAATTCATCTAATTTCGACCGAACTTGTGAAAATTTGAAATCAAAAAGTGTTTTCACACAAGTTCGACCGAACTTATCTGTTTCTAATCAAATTTCGAGTGTTTTTGATCGTATTCTCAGATAAGTCTACGGATTGTCAAAATGGAAGATTTCCACAACTTATTCGTCTCTCAAATGGCTTCTTCATCAAACACTAATGTTCTTGCGGCAAACCAGATGAATATCGACAACGAACTGGGTACTACGTCGAAACCGCCAAAGCTAATGAGCATGGATGAATTTGAAGGATGGAAAGAAAAGTTTGTGAATTGGATACAAGCGAATCAATTCAACAGCTGGGTTGCAGTTGAGGATGGTTACAAATGGCCAAAGGATGAGCGTGATCAAGATCTTCCGCTGAATAAGTTTTCAAATACCGACAAAGATAACTATGTTGCAGAGAAGAAAATGATCAGCTTGATACAACAATCAGTGAAGGAAGATATCTTGATATTATTACCAGAATATGACACTTCGCAAGAATTATGGAATTCTCTTTGTGAGAAATTCAAAGGAAGTGATGAAATGATCAAAAGCAAAAAGGATTTAATCAAGAAAGAATTCGAGATCTTCATGATGATTAAAGGTGAAACAATGAAGCAGATGATCGATAGATATTGTCACCTCATGGTCCAAATGCGGAGACATGATATCAAAAGATGAAGAGCAAATTGAGAAGTTGACCGATGCACTTCCAGAAGGAGAATGGACAACATATCTGACGATTCTAAAGAATAGTCCATCTGGAGACATTTCAAGTTGTCATCCTTCATAGACAAATTGGAAGGACATGAAATGGAATTGATAAAGATTGCAAAATTTAAGAATGCTAATGTTGTTCAAGATGTCGGTGTCTATTACAAAGGAGGTATTCCAGATACTCCGATTCAAAGCCCGAAGATTCAAACAGCATTTAGTGCAAATACAAATTCTTCTCCAAGTCAAAGTTCTCTATATGCTGGATATACAAGGCAAGTTCAAGTTCATCATTCTAAAATCAGACAAACCAAGCTAGTTCTGATTCAAATGTTTTCCAGTGCAATATAGCAGTTGATTTGAAGAATGTATTTCCTGAGAAGGTGGCCAAACAGCACATAGCACTTCTTGCTACTGTCCTCGAATCCTATGGAAGTCTAGTTGCTAGAAAAAAATGGTAATCCAGAGATGACCGCCGAAGATTATGATCAGGTGGATGAAGAATAATTGGAGCTGATGGATATTAATTGGAGCCTTGCATCTATCATAAGAAGAGTTTCCAAATTTGTGGCACTCACTGGAAGGGATATTGGTAATTCAAGCAACAAGCTTGGATTTGACAAGACTAAAGTCACATGCTTTAGGTGTCGACAAACGGGACACTTCAAACATGAATGCAACAATCAAGAAGCAAGTGGAAACCAAAATCCTTTCGGCAGCAACAATGAGTACTACAAGAAAGCTCTTCAATACAAGCCATGTCAAAAAAGAACACAAGTCGAAGTTGAAGAGAAATCTGCAAAGAAAGCCGAACAAGCTCTTATTGCTAATCATGAAGAAGATGGTTTTGACTGGAACAGATACATCGGGAAAAAGACTGGTGTTGCTATGATAGCAGAGTTAGTGGATGAATCCGATACATCATATATTGACGCTGCTCTAGAAAATGTTGTTCTGGAAGGGTATAGGCAGAGAGCTGAGGAAGAAGAATTAGCTTACCTTTAAATGCAGAAACAAGAAGTTTTGAAAGCAGAGGCAGAAAAGGTAAAGGATAAGGTAAGTGTGTCTGAAAAGGAAGTTGTGAAAGTTGTGAAGGTTGAAAAACCCTGCACAAAGTGCGCAAGTCCTTGTGAACCATGTCTTGATAAAGTCAAAGTCATAAGAGAATTGACTGTACACAACGAAAACTTTCGTTATGATTATAGAACCATAAAAGAAGCTTATGAAAAAATCTCAAGCAAATATAAATATGTTGAACATGCTAATAGTGAACTTAACGCTAATGTAAAAATGTTAAATGCTACAGTAATTGAGAAACAAAAGGCTATTAACATGTACATTAATACAATTGCTGAAACAAAACGTGAGCCTCATGGCATGAAAATAGAAACGGAAAGAGTAAGACAGCTTCTAAAGAGCTACACCACAAATGCATATGTCATTGATCACATTTTACCTATGATCAAATCGGAGGAAAATGGTGAGAAATCAAAGCGTAAAGAGTACGGATGTGTTCCTCCACCACTTCTTGCAAGTTATTCATGCAAGAAAGATGATGAGATAGAAAAAGGCATTTAATATTCTTATCCGTTCAGATAAAAGAAATAAATTACCTGAGAACATTGACGTAGACTTTACGAATTCAAATAATAACAATGAAGCGGTGATTAAAGATGTGGTTAAAAATGTGTTGGGAAATGATTCTGATG
The DNA here is from genome assembly GCA_947069175.1 of Scalesia atractyloides. Lineage (NCBI taxonomy): Eukaryota > Viridiplantae > Streptophyta > Magnoliopsida > Asterales > Asteraceae > Scalesia > Scalesia atractyloides. Next base: position 60,639,598 of record CAMTDV010000025.1, read on the forward strand.
AAGGCAGCACTAAAAGCGCCAAATCAAGTTCGAAAAACTCGGAATCACAATCTGAAGATGACGATACATCATCAGAACATGATCTAAGTGATGATCATAATGTTGTCATATACAAGATTAAGGAATCTGATAGATTATACTTTGATGATAGTTTTCCGATTCGGAATGTGAAAGAGGATCAACTTGATAAATTTTTCAAATTTGGAGAAGTTTCATCAGATGATCTTGAGAAAAACGAGAAAAGATTTTATTCGAAACCCAAAAGGAATGCTAACAACTATCGAAAGTTTGGTGGAGATTTTCCTGAGAACAGGAGAGCAGGATTGGGTTTGGAGGAAAATGAAGATGAACTAAAAAGGAACCAGAAGTCGCCATTTCATGATTACAAAGGTAAACACATGAAGTTTGTATATGGGACGAATACGGTTCAGGAAGAAGGTATGATCGGTAAGAAATCAAATGATGAATTCAAGAAAGAAAAAGAACTTCGGGACAAGGCTGAGACCAAGCCCACAAGTGGAGTAAAATCCACTTGTGGAAATGTTTCTGATAACCGGACTTGCTTTAAATGCAACACTGTTGGACATATTGCACGCAAGTGTCTGAATCTAAAGCCTGTGTTTCCTCGAAAAAAACCGAATCAAAAGATGAAAAGCAAAAACAACCAGAGATTGTAAAATCTGTTAAAGAGTCAAATAGAAACTATGAATCTAAACAAGAAGTGAAACCTAAAACTGTGTCAAAGTTTGAAAACTCAACATTTGAAAAAGGTGAAACTTCAAGTTTTAATGAAATCAAAGATTCTAGGTTCTATATCAAGAAAGCAAGAAGCAAACTACAATCATGGGTTGCTAAAAAAGGGCTTTCATCATCAGAAAAAACCAAAGCCTGTTGCTGACAAAACTGAAAATGTCAAATTAACCGAGTCAGTAATCAAACAAACGAATAAAGAAAAGGAAAAAACATTTTCATAATCGACATTGGACGAAATGTTTGATGATTATTTTGATTATGATGAAGAGTTAGAATATGGTTATGATGGTTATCATGTCAAACCCAAAACCAAAAAGGTTTGGGTTTCATTTTTCAAATAGTTGTTTCATGTACAGGAGTCTCAAGATCCACTCTATCAAAGTTGATACAGGATAGCGGAGCTCCATGAGTTTATAATTTATCTAGAAAGTCATATTCTTTGACGTTTTTGAAATCACAAGTGGTTGCAAAAGAAAAATTAATTTTTTTTGAGAAAATCCACACTGTTAAACAGAACACTGATTGTTATATTGAAAAATCATTCAAAAATTGATTTCCTACAAGTGCTTCTTACAAGTGATTTCTACAAGTTGATGTTATCAAAGATTAATGGTTTGTTCTGCTGACAGGTGATGATGCAGAAAATGAAAACAAAAGGATCGGACGATGAATTCTCGGGATCCACATTAGTTTGTTACATTTTTAAAAGAACTTATTAAAATCTAAAATCCAAAAATATGTTTTTGATTTTAGGGGAGTAAGAAAATTTGAAAATTTTTAGAAAAATCAAAAACATATGAAAAAGTTGAAATTTCTACAAGTTGATGTTATCAAAGATTAATGGTTTGTTCTGCTGACAGGTGATGATGCAGAAAATGAAAACAAAAGGATCGGACGATGAATTCTCGGGATCCACATTAGTTTGTTACATTTTTAAAAGAACTTATTAAAATCTAAAATCCAAAAATATGTTTTTGATTTTAGGGAGTAAGAAAATTTGAAAATTTTTAGAAAAATCAAAAACATATGAAAAAGTTGAAAATCCAAAAACATTTGAAAAATTCATAATGTACAAAAACATCAAAAAAGACACAAAGAATTTTGTTGTAAAAAAGAAATGATAGTACATCAGTGGACTATCACAGTATGCTAAAGAATTGTAAAGTTTAAAAGTGATAAACAAGTCTTACTGTGGATGTGTCGATAGGCTTTACACGTTCGGTAGATTGTTTCCAGTATATAAACTAAATTTTACAACTGCTTAAACTTGTGGATTAACACATCTTGGATATATGGACTTAGTACTCCGAAATTTCGATTGAATGGTTGCCTGATTCTGAGATACGAGGTCTTTATAGATAGCTGATATCTGGGGTATTATACAAGTTCTTCTGATTTTGCGGAAGCAATAGCCTAGAACTTCTATAATGCTTTTGCTAAAAATCCCAAATTAGCATGCAAAATTTGAAAAGAATCGAAAGATCTAATCATTTGCAATGCTTAAAAGATCCCTTAAGTGGAACACACCTTAAAGACGAGCCTTCATCTTTTTGTCTGTACGGTAGTACTAACCTGAGCACTCAAGGCCTCGCATAACCCAAATACAGATATCAATTACGCTATACTCACCTGTAAGATGAAATCTAGGGAATCTGGATTCGGGAGTATATTCAAGAGGTGGGAACCATAGTTAAGTCAAGTTTCATAATTCTTACTTAACATATCTTGGAACAATTGAGAAATGTGATCAAGTTTAAAGTGGAAAAACATATCGACAATCTAGGTAAACACGTTTAAAACGTATAGTCATCAAAAATTTCAACGGTACTGGTGATATGTCTCAAACAAACTGATATGATCCTTAGACACGAATTCACAAAAATATGTCTATAAATATATTTGTACATAGTTTACTTTACTTGTTAAAAGTTTCTGTAAATACTTTACTTGCTTTTCAAAATAAAACCAAAATGATTTTTAGTTTGTTTTTGCATAAACTTTCTAAAATACAAAAAGATTTTGTTTCTTCATTAGTTTCAACGAGCCAATGATGGAGAACGGATCTTCGAAGTCTGGTAAGAAAATCTGATAAATGTTTAAAAGTTCATTAATTTGAAACTTTAAAATCAGATTGTTCATAACGGTTTCAAACTGAGGTCACTAATTTGGACTTGGTTGATATATTTGGTTAATCAAGGTCATTAACTGGACTTGATCAACTAAGTGGATTTTTACAAATCAAATGATAAAAATGTGAAAGTTGAAGGTTTTAAATGTAAAATGTTTCAAGGTCATTAAGTTGAACTTGAAACAATTAACATTTTTGAAAAGTTTGAAGTGAAAAATTAAAGTTTGAAATGTTGATGGTAAAAAAATTCAAAACTGTGAATTTGAAATGTTTATTTGAATGTCAGAATTTATTTAGACAAGTAGTAAAGTTTGAGGGGGAGCTGGATAAAACACTGTCCAAAGATTTCAGAAAGCTCAAAGCTAGGGAAAGTTTGAAGTCTAAAGACCAAAGCAAAGGGTGTCTGAAGGCTAAAGCTTAAAGCTAGGGGGAGCATGTTGATTAAAAGTTTTATCAAGACAAAGCTCAAAGAAAGAGAAAGAGGATATAAAGATCAAGATGTTAAAGTTTATTCAATAACTAAAAGATCGGAAGACTCAGAATATTTTGAAAGTCAAAATGACTACGGCAACATCCAAGGGGGAGTCTGTTTGTGCATATGTTTGTTGCCTACGTCATTATGTATCGAGTCTGAGTGAATAGGGCTTAATCTGTTAGAATCTAGGCATTATTATGTGAGTTAGAGGCCAAGTTCGCTTGAGATGGATTGTGAGAAGTCAAGTTCGGCTGAACTTGACAAAGTCAAATTTGGAGCCAGATCTTTGGAAGGTTTCTTCGTAGGCTATGCTAGTCCGCAAAAGCGAGTCTTTCTCCTAAGCTTAAATCAGGTTATTGTTGCTCAACACGTTGATTTCCAGAGATATACAACGCCCATGCAAAAACCTGGAGATCCGTGGCTGTTCAATTACGACGGGTTGTGGAATTCATTTGATCCGCCTAAAGAACCGTCTGAGGAAGAAATTATCTTGCTATTTCAACAACATCAGATATCGAATCAAGAGCAAGTAACAGGGCCGTTGGTAATCTCTCCAACAACAACTCCTTCCTCAAAAGCAGGTCCAAGCAATACTCAGACAGAACCAGTTGTTACACCAGCTGCAGAACCATCTTCCCCACCGCCAGCAAACACAGAACCTAAACACGTTCCTACTTTTGATAATGGGGATTCCAGTTCCGATGAAGGATCAGAAGAGATTTCAAGTTATCTCAATAATCAACCTGCTGAAACCAGTGCGAGAAATGAGGCTACTTCCTCAAAACAAGTTGCTGATCAGAATATCACAAATTTAGAAAGCTCAGTAAATGTTCCAGGAGAAGTAATGCCGAGATCAATCTCCTACCATCCAACAGATAACATCATTGGAGAACTGCAAACGAGCGTGAAAACGTGAAATCAGATCAATAAGGATCTAAGTTGCTTTTTTTCCAAAGTTGCTCCACTCCAAAATAAATTTTCTCATAGTTGTTTTGTTTCTTAGGTCGAACCAGGAAACATCAGAGATGCTCTTAAAGATGACAGTTGGGTGGAAGCAATGCAGGAAGAACTATTGCAATTCCAGAAACTTGGAGTCTGGGGACTTTTTGACCTACCACCAAAGCAAAAAAAGAAAAGCACACTGTGGGTCACCAAGTGCAAAAGAGATGATAGAGGAGTGGTTGTTCGAATCAAAGCTCGACTAGTAGTTCAAGGTTTTCATCAGCAAGAAGGCATAGACTACAACGAGGTCTACGCCCCAGTCGCATGTCTAGAAGCTATCCGCATTTTCCTGGCATTCGCCTCATGGAAAGGTTTCAAAGTGTACCAATTGGATGTGAAATCTGCTTTCCTATACGGTAAGGTAAAAGAGGTGGTATATGTCGGCCAACCACCGGGGTTTGTCGATCCGATTCACAAAGACAAGGTCTACTTGCTGAACAAAGCTCTTTATGGTTTACACCAGGCCCCGAGAGCCTGGTACGAGACGCTTTCCAAGCACATACTGGCTAATCATTTTACCAGAGGAACAGTAGACAGCACCCTCTTTATAAAGGAAGTAGATGGACATCTGATTATTGTACAAATCTATGTGGATGATATCATCTTTGGATCGACAAATGAACAACTGTGCAAGGACTTCGAGAAAGTCATGAAAGAAAAATTCGAAATGAGCGCTATGGGAGAGATGAAATTCTTTTTGGGGCTTCAGGTTGAACAACTGCCAGATGGTATTTACATTCACCAGACGAAGTATGTTCATGACGTGTTGGAAAAATTCAACATGACAGGAACTAAACCCGCCTCTACCCCTTTAGCCACAAACCACAGCATTTGTCCAGACAAGTATGGAGAAAATGTTGATGAAACTTTATATCGCTCCATGATCGGATCCTTGATGTATCTCACCGCTTCTTGACCGGATATCATGTACCCCACATGCATTTGCGCCGGATATCAGTCAAGTCCGAAGGAATCACATCTGTTGATCGTCAAAAGGATCATGCGCCATTTGAAAGGATGCCCAAGCACCGGCTTGTGGTATCCACGTCACGACGATTTCAACCTTGTGGGTTACTCTGACTCTGATTTTGGTTGCTGCAAGCAGAACGCGAAATCTACAACTGCCGGCTGCTAGTTCTTCGGAACACGTTTGGTAACATGGCAATGCAAGAAACAGACCTGGTCGATCTCTCTACTTGCGAAGCTGAATACGTTTCAGCATCCAGTTGTTGTTCCCAAATACTGTGGATACAACAACAGATGAGAGACTATGGTCTGCAATTTCTTGATACGCCCATTTTCGTAGATAACAAGGCGGCTATTGATATCACGGTCAATCCTTGTCAACACTCACGCACTAAACTTATCGAGATTTGATATCACTTTATCCGTGACTGTCACGAGAAAAAGTTAATACGAATTGAGAAAATCCACACTGATGACCAAAAGGCAGATTTTTATACCAAAGCTTTGATAGAGCAAGATTTCGAAATCTTTCAAAATTAAATGGTTTAAAGAATCTATGATCAGGGGATATTTATGAGCTTGAGTTTGAGGATGACGATGTTGGGACGTAATCCTCACTGGTAAGTCAAAATGTCTTTCTGTAAATAGTTTACATGCTTTCTTTAAAACCAAAAATCCAAAAATATGTTTTTAATTTTTAGGGGGAGAAAAAGTTGTGAAAAATACAAAAAACATTGAAAAAAATCATGAAAAATACAAAAACATTAAAAAAAATCATGAAAAATACAAAAAAAACATTAAAAAATTCAAAAAAAAGAGTTTTGAGTATAAGAGGGATGATAGTACATCAGTGAACCATTACAGTACGCTAAAGAAATGTAGTGTTTAAAAGCATCTAAACAGGTCTTTCTAAGGATATGTCGGTAGGCTTTACACGTTCAGTAAACTGCTTCCAGGATATAAACCTAAAAGAGATAAACTGGTAAATCTGTGGCTTAACATCTCTCAGATATATGGGCTTGGTACCCCGAAATTTCGTTTGAGAGAATGCAAGATTCTGAGATACTAGGTCTTTATATTTAGTTGATATCTGGTGTATTATACGAGTTCTTCTGATTTTGCATCGGCAATGGCCTAGAACTTGTATAATACTTTCGCATTATTCACCCCCAAAGATGCATAAAAAATGAAGAAAAATGTCATAAAAAGATACGAAATGATGTAGTACAAAAATGAAAAGGTTCCCAAGAGGAGCACCACCAAAGTCGAGCCTTCATCTCTTTTCTGTACGATAGTACTAACCTGCTCAAGGTTTCGTAATTCACCCCCTTACAGATATCAGTTAGATATATTCATCTGTGAGATGAAATCTAGGGAATCTCGATGCGGGAGTATATTCTGAGGTGGGAAACACAGATTCAGCCATGTTGCTAAAATATACTTAACATATCTTGAAGCAGTTGAAAAATGTGTAGAGGTTTAAGTGGATCAGTATACCGACAATCTGAAGATAATCTGTTTAAGATCTTAAAGTTTCATATAGAGCAACAGTGCTGGTAATGAGTCTCAATAAACTGATATGATCCTCTAACACAAACTCGCAAAAATATGTCTGTAAATATGCTTGTACATATTACTTTAAGTGTTTCTAGTTTAAAAGCATGAAATTCAAAAGGATTTTCTGTTTACTCTTTAGTTTATGACTACCAGTGATGGAGAACAGATCTTCAAAGTCGAAAGCGACAGAATGCAGAGGAAAATCTTTGATCTATGGGTTGGGAGCTAATCTAGAAACTAAGTCTGGTTTGAAACGTTGAAAAGTTCATTAATTTGAAGCTTAAAATCTTAGAATAATATCAGTTTTGGTCAAAAGGTGGTCATCCAAGGTCATTAACTTGGACTTGGTAGCCAAAACAGTTAAACAAGGTCATTAACTTGGACTTGGACAACTGTGTAGATAAACTAAAACTGTAAACAAACGAAAGAATTGGAAAGTTGAGAAAATGTCATAAGGAGCCAGAATTTTCGCACGAAATGTAATTTATGCATGAAAATTTGGCTAAAGTTCACCAGCCAAATTTTCGTACGAAAATCGGCTGCCTATATATAAGTGAGAGATTAGTTCATTCCGCATGAAAACTGTTAATGATTTTGGTGCGGATTCTCTGAAGCTTTTGTGCACTTTGTCTCGTTTCTCTCACATTTCGACGTATTTGACACATTAGGGAGGTCGATTTGCACACCTCTCGTAATGGCGAAGGTATTCACCAAGACTGAACCGTAAATTTGGATTCGACGAACGTTAAATGGACTAAAACGTAGATCTAGGATAAACTAGCCGGTAAAACCTAAATTGAACCCTAAAACGTTAATATCGGAAAGTTTAACTAAGGTTTACCATGTCGATTTCTTGAAAAAGTCAAAAATTGCAAATGTTTAGAGTCGGCTTGAATAAATGCTAACTGTGAAGAAGACAGATTTTCGCACGGAAATCCGGGATTTGTGCACGAAATTCATAAAGGAAAGAGTTAGTACTTGTCTTGATTATTTTCGCACGAAAAATTAACAAAGATTGTATAGTCCAAATTTGCGTACGAAAATTTTAGAAAAATTGTAATTGTGAAAGTTTTCTAACTTTTTCACCTCTATCTGTTCCATAGAAAACTGTGTATGAGTTCTAACCAATCCACAACTCCTGCTGCTTGATTGACAAGGATGTACCAGAATTTGCTCCGTTCTCGCAATACATAGACTTTCTGGAGAGACTGCCGGTTTATCTTGCCCTTACACATCATCATGATGTTTATCCTCACACGTTGATAGATTTTGGGGCGCAATAGTGTTAAGAGCTGATGGTAAAGCTATTATGTCAGCAGTGAAGATTGAGGATAAAGATGTTGAAATTATGATCACAGAAATCTAATCCGCTCAGTGCTACATTTTAGAGATGAAAGTGATTTTCCAACTGGATTTACCGAAAAGTTTGTTAAGAACTGCTTTTTCTGAATGGGCTACAATGGATATGTAAATTCTGCTCCGTACAAGATCAACCAGCTGGGTTTGCCATACAGATTTCTTGCACACTGCATCACACGTTTTCTAAGCCATAGAAAAGGTGGATGGGATGATTTGGTGGACTATCACATGTGTATGATGGTGGCAGTGATATTGAACAAGCCTTACAACTTCAGTAGGATGATTTTTGACTAGATGTTGATGAATTTGGGGAAGAGTCAATTTTTGTAGTACCCTCGTTTTGTACAGATGATTCTTGATCACTTACATCCGAATCTGGAGAAAAAGAAGGATGATCTCTTAAAGTTAGAACACATGACTGCTTCTGACCTCCACAACATTAGTAACTACAGCAAAGGAGGAAAGGCTCCAGCACTCAAGCCTGTGTTTGGAACTTTTGTCAAGACTGACTATATTGCTCCGCCTGAGGGATGGAGGAATGAGGGGAGTGGTGATGAATGTGAGGAAGCAAGTATGATGGAGGATTTTGTCGAAAAGAGAAGTATATGGTATGTTAAGGGCGAAGGTGAGAAGGGTCACTACGGAAAGAAGAAAGGTGGTGCTGCTTCAAAGAGAAAGAAATCTACAGAAACTTCTTCTTTCGCGCCCAAACGCCAAAGAAAACAAGCCAGTGTTAGCACAGGTTTGATTGATAAACCAGATGTCGTGCAAGTGAATGTTGAAGAAACTGTGCAAGCAACTAAATCATTTCAAGTTGAAGAAACTCTGGAATAAGCCACTATAGACATCGAGAGAATGGTGGGTGTTGAAACCGAAGCAGGTGGTGGCGATGATGAAGGGCCATCATCAAGCACAGATTCTGAGGATAGAGGAAAAGGAGAAAAGAGAGAAAGGGAAATAAAAGAGCAAGCGAGGAAAGAAAGAGAAAAACAATTGGCTGAGAAGAAAAAGCGTAAGGCTACAGGGATGATGATACACCTTATGAGCCATCTGAGGGCGAAGAAGAGATTTCAGTCGTTAAACCCTCAAGGAAGAAAGCATGAAAAAGGGTCAAACATCCAGTGGCAAGAAAACCTGAATCTACTGCTGGAAAGCTGCGAATCAAGCTAAGGTCAAAGCCTTCTGAGACGCCAGTTGCCCCAACTACAGAGACAACATCTGAACGCCCTCCATCTCCTCCTCCTCAGCATATTGCCACGGAAACTCGTGTTCCATCTCCTCCTCCGGTTGTTAACCCTCCAGTTAGCTCTCTTCCTCCACAGCACACATCTAAAGAGGTTCCTATTCCATCTCCTCCACAAGTTACAGAGCCTCCAGTTTTACTCCTCCTATTATGTCTCATCCACAAGCTACATCATCCGCTCATCCTTCACAACAAGATCCTCCAGTTGACACAGTTTTTGATGACTATTTCTTTGAGATGGGTAGTATTCCAGGGGGAGATAGGCTCACGGTTGATGACGTTCATGTTGGAAGGCTGAATGAGTTGGAAGAAAAGTTGAAGTCTGCTGATGAGAAGATAAAGATCCTTGAGTCTGATAGGGATAGTATCAGGGAGATTTTGAGGCTAGTGTCTAATGATAGTGAGAGATACTTCCAGGCTTCCCAGAAAGTTGATGTTTATGAAGAAAGAATCAAAGTTCTTGAGAATGAAAGGGGAGTTTTAAAGGCAACTCTGAGCAGTTACGAGACAGAGGATCATAAAGAAAATGGAAGAGTATGAGGCTGAGCATGAGTCGAACAACAGACAGGTGGATCTAATGAAGAAGATTCTGGTTTGTACTCTGGGTATCTCTCTCACTGATGAGATTGAGAAGATTGAGAGAGAGGAAGCTAGACAGAAGGTTGCTGAAAGGGAACGAGCTTCTAAAGCTCTCTCTGATGCTGAAGGCCGAGGTAAAGAAAAGATTGATGATATGCCCGTGGATAAAGTTGCTATTTCATCAGCTCCTTTGATCGAACCATTTGCGCCGGAAGCTGAATCCGTGCCAGTATCTTCTGAGACGGTAGTCTATGATCCGTCTGCTGATGTTAGCATGGGGTTTGTTCTTCAAGGGGAAGGTATTCTGGAATTGATGATGAAAGAAAAGGCAATTGCTGATAGGGAGCTAAGGAAAGAGATTGATGATTTGGTAGACGAAATGTTTGATGAGTTAGAGAAGGAAGGGTTTGAATATGTAGTCAGTTTATTTGATAATGAAAATATTTGTTGATGCTTACATGAACGACTCTATTTTTGAGCTAACCGATGAACAGGTTCAAGGGGAGTCGTCGATTAGGGAAACATCGCCAAAGCTGAAAGTTATCTATCTTGAGCACGATGTTGAAGAAGGGGAGCATGTTCATAACCTCTCCAAGGCTGATCTTGCAAATTTATATGGCCTACAAGAAGATTCTTTCGAGTTCGACTTTGAAGAAGAATTAAAGAACACGAGCTCAGAGCCGAATGATTACGTTTTCGAAGACATCCCGCAAGCGAACGATTATGACAGGGTCATTATTGAAGATTGAGATTCAGATGACAATGAAGAGGCAAGGTATACGGGTGAAGGAACTGATGTATTTCCTACACTTGATGAAATGACTACTGAGATCAACGATGAGATGTTAAAAGAGAAAGTGGCAGAAGCTTTAAAGAGGGAACAACTCCTAAACCACCAACAAAGGAAGAGATCATAGAGATGAAAAAGAAATGGTTCAAGGAGATGCCACCTGAAAGAAAGTTCTGTCGTCCATTGGCTTTCTTCACCAGAGACCCTGACGCATCTCTGGGTGACATTATTAGTTGGGGATGGATAGAGGAACTCGATGTGTATGCGTTGAAACGTGAGTATGGAGTCCAATACTTCAGAAGACTGGGTGATATAAAGACTTTGCCAGAATGGGACGTGAAAGATTTGGTTCAAACCAAGACGTTCAGTATGAAGCTGCGTCCAAATGATCAGCGTCTATGGAAGCTTATCAAGTTTGAGGTAGAACATGGTTTCAACTTATGGAAGCCACACAAGCCGAAACCGTGACAAAGATTGATCCAGTTACTCAAGAGAAAGATGTGACTTTGATTGTGAAAAGTCCAAGAGTTATGAAGAATATGTCTTTGAAGAAAATGGAACAAGATTTTTACAAGATCTTCAAATGGTGGCATTGTGATTCGAGTACTGGAGAGGCTGTTATTTGTGTAGAGACTGACGAAGGATCATGGGATATGTCTGAGGATCTTTCTGAAACCGTGATCATGCATAAGAGAATTTATGGGCTATGGCGTGCAATCAGAGTATTGGATCCTATGTAGCTGGTCAACTGCTCGGAGAAAGATATTGAACGCCTATTCTTCATCAAAATCAGTTATGAAGATAAAGACAAGGAGCAGGCCATGCAGTTCCAGAAAATCGTGAATGTTTATTACGCTAACAACTTAATTTAGGTAAAGAATGGAAAACTTCATGGAGAAAGCTTGAAGATAAAGAGCAGAAAAAGAAAGATCAAAATGAAGAAAGGATTGAAGCTTTCGAAAGCTGGCCACCCGTGAAAGATTCAAGTTCGAATACTTACAACTGACCTCCTCCTACAGATCAAACACCCATTGCTTCAGAGGAGGTTAAAGGCCACGCAAGAGATTTTTCGGATGATTCAATTCAAACATGTTTAAAGTTTTTGAAGAAAAAGTTTTGAAGACTGTCCAAGACTGCGACAACATCCAAGGGGGAGTCTGTTGGTGCACATATGTCTATTGCCTATGTCTAGGACAAGTCTGATGTACAGATAGGGTTTCGTAGCATCAGATATTTAATTTTGAAAGTTACATAAATATAGAATAATTTTCGTACGAAAATCTGGCTAGATTTTCACACGAAAATTTCGTGCGAAATTTCAGTAGTCCTGAGTCACTAGGTGCTGTTATGTCTTGCCTATAAATAGGTGACTTAGGATGTTTGTCTAGGATGCTGTTTTTGGAGATCAGAGGCGAAGCCCTGCTCGAGTCTGTAATCGTTTCAACGTTAATCAATATACAAACGGTTTAAACAGTAATAATCACTTGTTCTTTGTTTGTTCAATCAGCTAACAATGAATTCTGCCTCTGTTAGCTGAGCAAGTCTGAACGGAAGCTCACAAGTTGGGTCCGACCTAAGCTTTCACATGCTTTTCTATTTCAGCTTTAAGGAACCACTCACTGCGAGCTTTAGGCTTGAAATCTTTAAACCACTCTTTCTCAGTGTTTAACTCTTTCTCGTCACCACTTCCGTCTTTTTTCCACTTGTTGTCAGCCGGCGCTATATAATTTTCATCTTTGATAGCCCCAAATACTGGTTTAGCTATTGGTGCTGACGCTTGTTTCGGGAACTTTATCAGCTTCTTAACAGTAGTATCATCAAGGTGACTCAGATATAAGACATCATTCGGATCACGTGCAATGTTTGTGAACTTCTCATCGATTAACATCTGCATGAACCTTGGATATAAACACAATCTCGAATCATCCATATTCTTTGACATATGTGCAAACACAAGCTTTGAATAACTGAACGGCTTTTTCAGAATTAGCGTCGTTTCCATACAAGCCATATAATCTTGAACATCGTCAAGGCCTGCTTTGCGGTGACTGAACGTATGAATAATCACATGCATTAAGAGCTTGTAGGGGTTAAGAACTTCCCCTTTCTTTAATGGTCGGTTTGTTAACGCTGCCCTTGTAACCCATTCTGTAAAAACAACCTCGAACCATCTTCTCGTCCAAGAAAATCGGATCGTCTTTGTCATCATTGAACTGTAGGATCCGCGAATATCATCTTCTGTAACCTTGATCTCTTTGACTTCGCTTCCCACCTGCACAGATGAAATAATGGTCTTTTTATCATCACTAAGGCTCGCGTTCATCCATAAATGGTAAGTGTGTGATCTACACGACACTGTGCACTCCGTAATAGCTCTGTGTATCGGACATTCCTTCAGAAACTTCAGAATACTTTTGTACTCCTTCAGCGACGGACATATTGCTTTGTCGAGCGTGATACACGTATTATGGAACTTAGAAAAGTCCATAGAAATCACCTTCGCTGGTACTTGAGCCTGAAAAACGACGCAAAACATTTAGCACGCTTTACAAGAAAAAGTTACAAAGTTTTTCAACACTTTTCATCAAGTTCGGGCGAACTTGATAAGTGTATAACAAACTGATTTTTGACAAGTTCGCCCGAACATATGTATCAACATGTTCAAACAACCAAACGTAAGTTCGGGCGAACTTATACTCATCACAATTATCAGATATCAAACCATAAGTTCGGTCGAATTTGTAATTTCAAGAATTTCAGTTTTTAAGTAGAAGTCCGGTCGAACTTGAATTGATCAGAGTTTATCTATTATTTAGTTAGCAAGCCCGGTCGAACTTGATAACAAGTTCGGCCGAACTTGTTATCTTCTTCAATCAAAAATTTGTACAACACTATCATGACCATTTTAATCAAATCCAAGTCGAATCCATGGTCGATTTTAATTGTTTAACTCAGATTTAAGTCCAATTTAACTACAAACTTCTTAAATCTATTAGTTTTGTTAAGTTTAAGATCTAAGAACTTTGATTCATGTCCAATTCATGGTTATAATCTCAAATTCTCACCTCTTCCATTGATAATGGTGTGCACATCACCAAGATCAATATAACTTTCGGCAGAATAACGACTCTAACTTGCGAATTTCACAAACTCGCTCAAACTGTGTAAGTTCGCTCAGAGAGATTGGTTTCAGTGATTATGAGTTCGGCCGAACTTGCTAGGTATTTATACATTGGCAAGTTCGGGCGAACTTGCAAGACCAATCCATATAAGTCCGGGGGAACTTACCTCTTAATCCTAAACCAGCCACCAACAAGCTCGGTCGAACTTGTTTAAGTGTTAAACTTTATTCTGTTTAGCAAGTTCGGCCGAACTTGCCAAACCCAATTTCAAACTTTTTCAAATTTTATAGTTAAGTCCCTGAACTTTCCACTTTTTACAAGTTATGAAAATCCACTCAGTTGACCAAGTCCAAGTTAATGACCTTGGTTAACTGATTTGTCTGCCGAGTCTAAGTTAATGACCCCGGTTTGACTCGTTACAAACAAACTGTTGATATTTTATAAATCAAAGTTTCAAATTAATGAACTTTTCCTCGTTTTTGGTTTTTCATATTTTACAGATTAGCTCCCAGCCCGTTGTTAATGAGATTGCCACCAGTTTATAACACCTTACCAGACTTCGAAGATCCGTTCTCCAACATTGGTTTGCTGAAAACAATGTAGAAACAAAATCTTTTTGTATTTTTGTAAGTTTATGCTAAAACACACTGAAAATCTTTTTGGTGTTTAATCTGTAAATCTGATTAAACTAAATACAGGACAATGTAAACTATGTACAAACATATTTACAAACATATTTTTGTGAATTCGTGTCAAAGGATCATATCAGTTGATTGAGACATATCACCTGTATCGTTGACCTTTAGATAACTTTAAGTTTTAAACTCGTTTACCTAGATTGTCGATATGTTTATCCACTTAAGCTTTACCACGTTTCTCAATTGTTCCAAGATATGTTGATGTATGATTTATGAAACTTGACTTATCTATGGTTCTCACTTCTTGAATATACTCCCATATCAAGAGTCCCTAGATTTCATCTTACAGGTGAATATAGCGTAATTGATATCTGTATCTAGGTTGTGCGAGGCCTTGAGAGCTCAGGTTAGTACTACCGTACAGACAAAGAGATGAAGGCTCGACTTTAATGGTGTTTTCCATTTAAGGAATCTTTTCAGCACTGCAAATGATTAGATCTTTCGATACTTTTCAAGATTGCATGCAGCTTAGGGGTTTATAGCGAAAGTATTATAGATGTTCTAGGCTATTGCTTCCACAAAATCAGAAGAACTTGTATAATACCCCAGATATCAACTATCTATAAAGACCTTGTATCTCAGAATCAGGCAATCTCTCAAACGAAATTTCGGAGTACTAAGTCCATATATCTAAGATGTGTTAATCCACAAGATTAAACAGTTGTAAAATTTAGTTTATATCTCAAAAACAGTTTACTGAACGTGTTAAGCCTTTTGACACATCCATACTAAGACTTGTTTATCACTTTTAAACTTTACATTTCTTTAGCATATTGTGATAGTCCACTGATGTACTATCATTTCCTTTTTGTGACACTGAATTCCTTTTGTCATTTTTAATGTTTTTATACTTTTTTTTTGTATTTTTCATATGTTTTTGAATTTTAAAATTTTCAAATGTTTTTTGTATTTTCTCTAACATTTCTCCCCCTAAAATTAAAATCATATTTTTGTATTTTAGTTTTTAATAAAATTCTAAACTAGAAAGATATAGAAAAACCAATGTGGATCATGTGAACTCGTCATCCGATCTGTATTCAACCTCAGCGTCCGCACCTGTCAGCAAATTTTTCATACCATTAATTATCAACAAGTATTTAAACCGTGATAAAGAAAATGGTTTGGTATGTAGGACCGATCCTCGATGCTAAGGAACCTAAATTTGATATCTAACGTCCATAATAGCGAAAATATTACGTCATGTTTACCAATAGACAAGAATTGATCAGTTTAAAATCAGTTTTAGTGATCAAACATCAAGAATACAAACTGACAGAGCTTCGCCTTCAAAATGCCAAAGTTACAAATGAATGACAAGCTAGCTATATATCGAGATGCAAGTTCGCTAGACATGAGCATGAGTTCGCCTGAACTTGACAATCCAAGTGCAATCATGAGCGAACTGGTCTCTCAACTACATAAATACAACTTCCAGCTAGCCTATTCTGCTCTATTCTATACAGACTCGTTATAAGACTAAGACATAGACATTATGAACCAACAGACTCCCCCTTTGATATAGTCTTCATCTTGTATCAGTCTCCAAAACTCTGTCTTCATAATATACTTTAACGCACACGACCGAAGAAGTTCTTAAATGGCTTCTTTCGTCGTTCTTGCTTAGGATCCGGCATCTGGTCTGTAGGAGGCACCTTGTTCACATACTGAAATATTCTAATACTTGCCTTCCTTGTTTTCTCATGAATTGCTTCAAGACGCTTCTCCTCTTTTAGAAATTCAACTGTGTCTAAATTCTAAATTTGTTTGTCACATCTTCCCTGAGTTTACTTCATGCGCATAACAAACATTAACAACTTTCTGAAACTGCATCGCTTGTACCTTTTCACGTTCTTCAAACACAATCTTACTGTAGAACAAGATTTTGATATCTTCTCTCGAGCAGTTAACAAGCCACATTGGATCTATAATCCTGATCTTTCTCCATAAACCTCTCATGCCTTGATATCCCAATACCTCAACTCTTTCCTTTGAAATATCCAAGTGTTCTTCAAATTTTAACACAATAACTGCTTCACAAGTAGATGGATCTATCTGCCACCACTTGAACAATGGATAGAAGTTCTGCTCAATCGGCATCAGTGGCATGTTTCTCATTGCCCTTGGTCGCTTCATTATCAACGTAATGTCTTTTTCACCCGTCTTTTTGTTAGTCCTGATTCGGGACCTGGAATAAATGGCTTCCAATATCTTAATCCTTTCACTGCTTCATACTTTATCAATTTCCACAACAACTAATCAATTACTTTCATGTGATAAGTAACATTAATAGTCTGAACCAACTCTTCCACATCCCAATATGGTAAGGTCTTGAAATCAGCAAGATACTTGAGGTATTGCACTCCAAATTCTCTTTTGATTGCATATACGTTAAGTTCCTTGAACCAACCCCAACTCAAGATATCTCCAAAAGAAACGTCTTTGTCTCTGGTAAAGAATGCTAGAGGACGTCTAAACTTACGTTCGCGCAGCATCACTTTAAACCAAGACTTTTTCTCTTGAGCAATTTTCTTCTTTTGTCATAGGCTTTGGAATTTTTCCTTCTCGTAAAGATTCTTCAATCTTTTCTTTCAGCATGTCTTCATCGAGCTGCTTGTACATCTCCTCGAAAGTAGGAAAACTTTCAGAATTAGGACTGACGTACTTCGCAGTATGATCTGTCTCATCACTAGAAGACCAATCTTCAACAATCACTCTATTGTATTCATCAGCCTCAAATCTTCTAACATATTGATAATCATTCGGCTCAAATGTGTTAACATTCAACACATCTTCTTCGAAATCAAATTCTAGATCTTCAGCATCAACTTTAACTAACTTTGCTAGATCTTCCTTTGTATAATTGTGCACATACTCGCCTTCCTCCACGTTATGCTCTAACATCAACAATAACGGCTTAGAAGGTACTGCAGCAACCGGCTTTACAAATCTTTCAACATTCAACACATCAATTTCATCAGATGGCCCTTTCTGCCCTGACTCCCCCTCACTTTTATCATCCATTCTATTTGATTCATCATCCATCAGCGAAGAAAAATCAAATTCAATTGAAACTTTAGCTTCAGTGATTTTCAGACCAACACCTCCCTGATCATCATCATCGTCATCGTCTGCAACATTCCAATCTTCGTATTCCGAATCATCTTTCTTTTCCTCATCTTCTTTATCCTCATCTTCAGCTTCATCATCATCCTTATTTTCAGAGACAGTGACAGGATCATAAGGTTTGACAGATTCGTCAACAACTTTTGGAATATCAGATTCAGAAGCTATAACAACATTCTCTTCAACGGATTACTATGCAGCTTCAGAAGACTTAGGAGCTTCACCTTCAACCCCTTTACCTTTACCACTCGCAGCTAACTCTTTCTCAGATCGTTCTTTAGCTTCTTGTTGATCCAGACGATCATTACTTTGATGAAATCAATTCCCAAAGAGTTAGATAAAACTTTCTGCATCCTGGAAAATTTTCGATCATTTAGAGCTTGGATTGACTTTAGATCTGTGATTTCTGTTTGAAGCTTTTCATTTGCATCCTGCAAACTCTCGATCAAAGCTTTAAAATATTCTCGCTCATTCTCAAACAATTTCACTTTATCGTCCAACATCTCTTTCTCAACATTGCTTTGATTCATTTTCTGAATAAGCTCAGCTTTCTCCTCCTCATTCTTTGCCACTTTTTCTTCTAACACCTTCACACGCTTTTCCAGAAGTTCAACATTCGTCTCTAGAAAGAAATCATTTAGATCTTGCAGACTAATTGGATCATTATGAATATTACCAAACAGATTAGGCCATGAAGATTTTGGTGTTGACTTTGGAGTCGCAGCCTTCGGTGTAGACTTCCTTGGAGTAGAACTTTCAAGAGTTGAAGTCGTTGGAGCAACCGGTGATTGAATAACAGGAACTTCCAATAAACCAAACATAGGAGGTTCTTGTGTAGCTCCTGGCCTTTCAGCTTCACTTGAAACAATAACAAGAGGTTCTTGTGTAGAAGGTTCTTGTGTGACTTCTTTCTCCTGTGCGCCAGAAGGTTCTTGTGTAACTTCTGCGCTTTTCAACTTTCCTTTGTATCTTTTGCTTAGAGCTTTTTGAACTTTCTTCCTTTTCTTGCCTTTTGTTTGAGGAGACCCAGTAGTCTTTGTCGAAGAAACAGTTGCAGACTTTACACGTTTAGCTTATTTCTTTGGCCTTTCCTCATCATAATCTTTTTCTTGATTCAGATCGAAATTAACATCAAACTATCATTCTTTTTCAGCTTGTATTTTTGCTGCTGTCTTTTCAGGTTCTTTCACTGGTTCTTCATCAGAATCATCATCATGTTCTGATGTAGCAGATATAACATCATCATGAACGTTGTATCCTCTTGGTCAGATGGTTCCATCTAAATTTGCTGAAATCCAGATGAAGCATCCATAAAAGTTAACAATTCATGGCTCGGTGTCGCATCCACCATGGAGTCAATGTGGGGTAAAGGGAAAGGATCCTTGGGACATGCCTTGTTTAAATCAGTAAAATCAACACATACCCTCCACTTTCCATTTTGCTTTTGAAGAACAACGACATTGGCTAACCATCTTGGATACTTGACTTCTCTTATCATACCTGCCTTTAATAACTTGTCTACCTCTTCTTGGATAATCGCATTTCTTTCAGGTGCAAAATTTCTCCTCTTTTGGTGAATTGGCCTGAAAGACCTGTCAATACCAAGCTTATGAGTAATGATATCCATGTGCTTCCAGGCGAAGGTAGATTTTCTTCGTTTTAGGAACGATACTAGATCCTGCTCTATGCTCTCCTGGATCCTGGATCCTGCATACACCTTGGATTCAGGATCCTCAAGATCTAAGAGTATATCCTTGACGTCCTGTTCTCTTGCCTCCATGACGTCCCTTGGAGGATACTTTAATTGCTATGCTTCCCTGGATTTGGAAGCCGGTTTCATCGAAGAAGTGTAGCAGTTCTTTGCTTCCTGCTGATCACTCTCTCTCTTGACTATTCCCCATAGACTTGGGAGCTTGACACATTGGTGGTACGTTGATGGGACCGCCTTCATGTCATATATCCATGGCCTGCCAAGGATAACATTACAGCAAGATAAGCAATCTATTACACAAAATTTTTTGATAGAATTCACTCCCTCTATATAAATCGGGAGTTTGATGTCCCCCAATGTATTCTTGGTTTCCCCACTGAATCCCACAAGCATGATGATCTTCGGATGATCTCGATTCAGGGATGTTCATCTTTTTGAGGATATCCAACTGAATTATGTTCACTGAACTTCCTCCGTCAATGAGGATCCTGCGAACAAAATGGTTAGAAATAAAGTAATGACAAGACCATCATGATGAGGATCCTGTATATCTACACGATCATCCTCATCAAAGGCTATAACTTTCTGTTGAGTTAGGGTAGATGTTCGGACTGGTCTCTCCCCATTCTCCATCTTCGTTTCTTTAGCATGCCTTTTTGCCACTGAGAATGAGGTTCCACATATATCAGAACCACCAGAAATAAAGTTAATGATCTGAGCATCTGGAGGTGGAGGAGGAGCTCTTTCGGGAACTTTCTCAGTATCCTGGGTCCTTGAACGTTTCCTTCCCAGTAATTCCTTCAAGTATCCTTTGCTGAGAAGATAGCCAATCTCCTTCCTCAACGCTATACACTCATCGGTAAGATTACCAAAGTCTTCATGATAAGCGCACCATTTGGACTTGTCTTTATTGGCTGTGGCCTTCTCATTTTTTCGAGGCCACCTAGCTTTGTCGCCTAGATTTTGCATAGAAAGGATTAGTTCATGGTTATCAACAGAAAAACAGTATTTAGATATCGGAGGGTAATCCTCATCGTCTTCCTCTTGTTCAACTGCCTACACATTGTGGCTGTCATGTTTAGAGTATGACTTGGATCGATTATTCTTAAAGAATGATCCTTGCTTTTCTGGTTTCGAGGATCCTGAGAGCCACTCTTGTATCCTTTTATCATTCTCCAAACGAATAAACCTCAATGCCCTATTCCTCACTTCATCTAAATTCCTGCAAGGTGTCATAATAAGGTCATCATAGAATGAGGAATCCTTAAGAAATCCCATTTTAAATGCTTCCACAGCGGTGGACAATATCTAAATTAGGGATCTCCAAGGATTCTCTACTAAACTTAGTATGTAATCTCTTAATGATTCATCACGTCCCTGGGTTATTTTTATAGATCACTAGTTAATCATTCGAAGGTTCTACTACATGAAAATTGGTTATTGAACAAATTAACAAGATGAGAAAATGAAGTAATTGAGTAAGGAGGAAGACTTAGCAGCCATTTTAAAGTTGATCCGGTGAGTGTGGATCCGAAGCCCTTGCAAAGGCAGGTTTCCTTTAATCTTTCTGGAATGGGATTGATCTCCATTCTTTCCCGGTATTGTTCCACATGCTCCTCCGATCAGTTTTACCATCGTACAACTTCATGTTGGGGGTTTGAAAGCGTTTTGGTATCTCAGCATTGCATAAAGGAGGTGCAAAACGAGACACCCTGTGACTTCCATCCTGGATCTCAGGAATTGTAGGACCGATCCTGATAGCATAGGAAGCTAGATTTGATATCTAATGTCCATAATAGCGGAAATATTACGACACGATTACCAAGTAACAAGAATTAATCAGTTAAACGTCAATTTTATTGATAAACTTCAAATCTCCAATTTGACAGAGCTTTGCTACTCAGAGCACCAAAGTTACAAATGAATCAAACATGCTAGCTATTTATAGTATGCTAAGTTTGCTGGAGAGTGTATGAGTACGGGCGAACTTGACTTCCCAAATCCTTCTAAAGCGAACTTGCTACCATATTACATAAATACTTGATTTCGCTAGCCTATTCACATCTAATCTATACAGACTTGATATAAGACTAAGACATAGACATTCTGCACCAACAGACTCCCCCTTGGATATTGTCTTTGTCTTTTATCAGTCTTCAAAACCTCTGTCTTCAATAAAACTTTAACGCGTACGACCAAAGAAGATTTTGAATGGCTTCTTTCGTCTTTCCTGCTTTGGATCTAGCGTCTGATCAGTAGGTGGCACTTTATTCATAAATTTAAACCTTCTCAGCCTTGCCACCCTATGTATCTCTTCGAGACACTTTTCTTCCTTCAAAAATTCTACATGTTCAAGATCCCTCAATTCGATTCCCACATCGTACCAGAGTTCACTTCACGTGCATAGCAGACATTAACAACCCTCTGATATTGCATGGCTTGTTTTTTTTCACGTTCTTCGAATACAATCTTGTTGTAGAACAAACACTTTATGTCTTCCCTCGAACAATTTACTAGCCACATCGGGTCTAGTATCCTTATAGTTCTCTAAAGCCCTCTCATACCTTGAACCCCAAACATTTCAACTCTCTCCTTAGTAATATCCAGATGATCTTCAAATGTAATACGATCACTGCTTCACAAGTATTCGGATCAATCTGCCACCATTTGAACAAAGGATAAAAGTCTTGTTCGATCGGCATCAAAGGCATGTTTCTCATTGCTCTCGGGCATTTCATGATCAACGTTATGTCTTTCTCCCCAGTCATCTTGTTTGTTTTAATACGTCATCAAGGGATGAAAAGCTTCCAGTGTTCAAAACCCTTTGTTGCTTCATACTTGATCCTTTTCCATAGTAATTGATCAATAAACTTCATGTGGTACGTTACATTCCTTGTTTGAACAAGCTCTTCAACATCCCAGAAAGGTAGTGTCTTGAAATCTGCCAGATATTTGAGATATTGAACTCCAAATTCCCGTTTGATGGGATATACGATCAGCTCTTTAAACCACCCCTAGCTTAGGATATCACCTAATGACACATCTTTATCTCTGGTAAAGAATGCTAGTGGTCGTCAAAACTTTCTTTCACGAGGCATCTCTTTAAACTAGGACTTCTTAGCTTGAGCAATTTCTTCCTTTGTCATAGGCTTCGGAACTTTTCCTTCACGTATTGACTCTTTGATCTTTTCCTTTAACATATCCTCGTTCAACTGCTTATACATCTCCTCGAACATAGGAAAACTATTTGTGTTTTGACCAACATACTTCACATCTTTGTCTTTCTCTTCATCAGAAGACCAATCTTCTACTACAACCCTGTTATAATCATCTGCCTCATATCTTCGTCGATAATGATACTCATTAGGCTCAAATGCATTCACGTTTAGAACTTGCTCTTCGAAATCAAAATCCAGTGACTCTGCATCTCAACTTTGCAAGATCTTCTTTGGAGTAGTTGTGCACGAATTCACCCTTTTCCACATTGTGTTCGAGCATAAGTATCAAAGGCTTTGTCGGAATTGCAGCAACAGGATTTGCAATAGTAATAGCGTCAGACATATCAATATCATTAGATGGCCCTGTTTGCCCTGACTCCCCCTCATTCTGATCATTCATAGCATTCGCCTCATCATTTAACATATTAGAGAAATCAAAGCATTCATTCACCGTAGCATCAACCACCTTTATTCATGTTCCACTCAGATCATCATCATTACCTCCATCATGGTCAGAATCATCTTTTGGATCATCAGTTGGTGGTTCATCATCTTTTTCTTCATCCTCTGCTTCATCATCATCCTTTTCTTCAGTAGCAATTACAGTATCAGAAGGCTTGACAGATTCGTCAACCTAAGAAATCTCGGACTCAAAAGCTGTTGTAGATTCTATTTCTTTAACAGGTTCAGTGATCTCCGGCATACTTTCAATCACATGCTTCCCCTTATTCTGTTCAGCTAGCTCTCTTTCAGCTTTCTCTTTTGCTTCTTGAATATCTAACCGAGCATATTCTTCTTTGAAATTAATCCCAGACTGTTAGATAATACCTTCTGAAGTCTGTCGAATCTCTTATCATTCATATCCTTTTCAAACAAAGCTCAGCAATCTCTTTGTTAAATTTTTCGTTTGCTTCCTGCAGACTTTCCACTAAAGCTTTCAAATAGCCTCTGTCGCCTTCAAGAAATTTTACTTTACCTGACAGAATATCTTTTTCAACTTCATCCTACTTTATCTGCTTCTCTAGCTCAATCTTTTCTTTCTCATTCTTCACAACTTTATCTTCCAATATCTTGACACGCTTTTCTAGAACATCTAAATCTAATTCAGGAAAGAAATCATCTAGATATTGAAGATCCACAGGCACATTCGGGATATCACCAAATATCTTCGTTTTCGGAGTTTTTGGTGTCGATTTAGGAGTATCATCCTTTGGAGTTGAGCTTTCAGGATGAACAACTTTAGGATCTGGAGATTGAATCACCGGAACTCAAGTAATACAGTCTCAGGAGGTTCTTGTGTAACTCCTGGACGTTCAGCTTCAGAAGAAATAATAACAGGAGGTTCTTGTGTAGGAGGTTCTTGTGTAACTCCTCTCTACTGTGCACCAGAAGGTTCTTGTGTAGGAGGTTCTTGTGTAACTCCTCTCTCCTGTGCACCAGAAGGTTCTTGTGTGACTTCTGTGCTTTTTGGCTTTCCGATGTATCTCCTACTTGCAGCATTCTTTGTTTTCTTGCCTTTGGTCTTTGGAGACCCTGTAGTCTTCGTAGTTGAAGCTACTGCAGATTTCACATGTTTTGTTCTTTTCTTAGGTCTCTCTTCGTCAAACTCTTTTTCTAATTCAGGATCGAAATCTGCATCAGCTTCTTTGATCTTTTCTGCTTCTGTTTCTGCTATTGACTTCTTAGTAGCTTTCTCGATCGAATCATCACTATCATCTTCATTCTCAGATGTTGTAGAACTGCGTAGTCTTTTCAACTTCCTGACTCTCTGTCACTACTGCTGCACTAGAACCAGCCTCTGTTTGCACGTTTACAGGCTCGTTTTCATCTATAAGCATGGTATCAACTTTCTTGGACGCTCGTTTCTTTTTCTTTTCGACCTCAGCTTTTAAGAACCATTCACTGCGAGCTTTTGGCTTGAACATCTTAAACCATTCCTTTTCAGCATTTAACTCTTGTTCATCACCACTACCATCGTTCCTCCACTTGTTTTCAGCCGGCGCAACATAATTTTCATTCTTTATCGCCCCAAATATTGGTTTTGCCACAGGTGCTGAATCCTGCTTCTGGAACTTTAATAACTTCTTTACAATGGTTTCATCGAGATGACTGAAGTAAAGAATATCATTTTGATCACGTGCAATATCTGTAAACTTCTCGTCAATGAGCATCTGTACAAACCTTGGATATAAACCTAATCTCGTATCCTCCATATTATTCGACATATGAGTAAATACAAGCTTGAATAGTTGAACGGCTTTTTTAGAATCAACACCGTAGCCATGCAGGCCATATAGCCATGTACATCGTCGAGACCCGCCTTTCTATGACTAAAAGTGTGAATGATTGCATGCATGAGAAGCTTGTAGGGGTTTGGCACTTCCCCTTTCTTCAGTGTCGGCTTGTTTACACTTCCTTTGTAGCCCATTCGGTAGAAACAACCACGAACCATCTTCTCGTCTAGAAAAATAGGATCATCTTTGTCGTCATTGAATTGTAAGATCCTACAAATGTAGGACCGATCCTTGATGCTTAGGAACCTAAATTTGATATCTAACGTCCATAATAGCGGAAATATTACGTCGTGTTACCAATAGACAAGATTTAATCAGTTAAACGTCAGTTTTATAGATCAAACGTTCTGTTTACAAACTGACAGAGCTTCGCCTCTGAAATGCCAAAGTTTCAAACGAGAGATCTAAACTAGGTATTTATAGACATCCAAGTTCGGCCAAAGAGGACACAAGTTCGCCCGAACTTGCATAAGCAAGTTCGGCCGAACATGCATACATTACATGCACATGGAGAACTTGGCTACAACACTTCATAAATACTTCATAACCTAGCCTATTCAGCTCTATACAATACAGACTCGATATAAGACTAAGACATAGACATTATGCACCAACAGACTCCCCCTTGGATATAGTCTTCGTCTTGTATCAGTCTTCAAAACCTCTATCTTCTTATAAACATTAACGTACCCGACCAAAGAAGTTCTTGAAAGGCTTCTTTCGTCTCTCTTGTTTCGGATCCGGCGTCTGATTAGTTGGCGGTGGTCTTTTAAAGTTAGCCATTCTGAGCGAACTTTGCCTTACCGCTTTTTCCATTCTTTCTTTCGTCGTCTCACTTCTGGTTTCTTCTTTAAGAAATTCAATTCTCTCCAGATCCCTCCACTTCGTTTGCCACATTTTACCAGAATTTACTTCGCGTGCATAGCAAACGTTAACAACTTTCTGATACTGCATCGCTTGTACCTTTTCTCTTTCTTCAAAAACAATCTTGCTGTAGAAAAGGCATTTTATATCTTCTCTCGAGCAGTTAACCAACCACATAGGATCTAGAATCCGTATCGTCCTCCACAAACCTCTCATACCCTGATGACCCATCACTTCAACTCGTTCCTTAGCAATATCCAAATGATCTTCAAATTTTAACACAATCGCTGCTTCGCAAGTAGCTGGATCTATCTGCCACCACTTGAATAAAGGATAAAAGTTTTGTTCGATCGGCATAAGTGGCATATTCCTCATGGCTCTAGGACATTTCATAATTAACGTTATGTCCTTTTCCCCTGTAACCTTGTTGATCTTTATTCTTCGTCTCGGAATAAACGGCTTCCAGTGATTCCAACCTTTACCAGCTTCGTACTTAATCATCTTCCACAACAACTGATCAACTGTCTTCATATGATAACTAACATTCACTGTTTGTACCAGCTCTTCCATATCCCAATACGGAAATGTCTTGAAATCAGCAAGATATTTGAAGTATTGCACTCCAAATTCCCTTTTGATTGCGTATACGTTGAGCTCTTTAAACCATCCCCAACTCAGTATATCACCCAAAGAAACATCTTTATTTCTGGTGAAGAATGCTAGTGGACGTCGAAACTTACGTTCACGTGGCATCTCCTTGAACGAGGAGTTTTTCGCTTCAGCTATCTCTTCTTTGGTCATCGGTTTAGGAATCTTTCCTTCTCGTAGCTCTTCAGCAATCTTATCTTTCAACATATCTTCATTAAGCTGTTTGTACATCTCTTCAAATGTAGGAAATTTTTCTTAATTTTCACCAACATACTTAGCTTTCTGATCTGATTCATCATCTGAGGACCAATCTTCAACTATCACACAGTTGTACTCATCAGCTTCAAATCTTCTTTCATACTGATACTCTTTCGGTTTAAATGTGTTAACATTTAAGACTTCCTCAAAATCAAACTCTGAATTCTCAGTTTCAACTTCAACTAGCTTCACCAGATCTTCTTTTGAGTAATTATGTACAGACTCACCTTCTTCCACATTATGTTCCATATTAGTATCAAAGGCTTTGTGGGTACTGCAGACACAGGTTTTGCAGAACGATCAATATCTAACAAATCAATATCTTCATCAGTTGGCCCTTTCTGCCCTGACTCCCCTGGCTTTTATCTTCCATTTTATTCGATTCATCATTCATAAGATCAGAAAAATCAAACTCATCAGATAATTTAGCTTCATTGATCTTTAAACCTGTACCTCCCTGATCAAAATCATCATCTCCTTGATCAAAATCATCGTCATCATCCCCAACATTCCAATCCTCATATCCTTCTTCCTCTTCGTCTTCATTTTTATCTTCCTTTTCGGCTTCATCATCTTCTTTTCTTCATTAACAACGATGGGATCAGAAGGCTTGATAGATTCGTCAACCTTTTGGATATCAGACTCATAAGCTTTCGAAATATCTTCAATTGGTTTCTCAGGGACAACAGAAGATTTCTCAACAGAAGATTTAGGGGCTTCACCCTCAACTTGCTTCCCTTTATCACCTTCAGCCAATTCTTTCTCAGCATGTTCTTTGGCTTCCTGAAGATCCAGACGATCGTATTCAGCAATGAAATCAATATTCAGATTGTTTTCTAACACCTTCTGCAATCTGATGAATCTTCGATCGTTCAATGCTTGGATAATCTTTAGTTCTGCAATCTCTGTCTGTAGTTTTGCATTGGCGTCCTGCAGACTCTCTATCAACACCTTGAAATATTCACGTTCATTCTCCAGCACCTTTATTTTATCATCAAGCAGTTCCTTTTCAACCTCACCTTGATTCACCTTCTTAACAAGCTCAGCTTTTTCAACCTCATTCTGTGCAACTTTCTCTTCCAATACCTTCACACGTTTTTCTAACATCTCAGCATTAGTTTCTGGGAAAAACTCATCCAAGTCTTTGAGACTGATTGGACCGCGTGGCATATCACCAAACATACTTCCCCTTGGTGTCTTTGGTGTTGAATCTTTCAGTGTTGCATTTTTTGCTGTTGACTTCTTAGGCGTAGAACTTTCAGGAACAGAAGTCTTTGGAGCAGTAGGAGATTCAGCAATAGGAACTTCAACAAATCCAGACACAGGAGGTTCTTGTGTAACTCCTGGCCTTTCAGCTTCAGCATGAACAATAACATGAGGTTCTTGTGGAGGAGGTTCTTGTGTGGCTCCTTTCTCCTGAGCACCAGAAGGTTCTTGTGTGGCTTCTGTGCTTTTCACCTTGCTTTTATACCTCTTGCTCACAGCTTTCTAAGCTTTCTTAGCTATTCTTTTCCCTTTGGTATGAGGTGACCCTGTAGTCTTCTTTGATATTTCAATTGCTGGAGACTTTGTACACTTTGACTTTTCCTTTGGTCTCTCCTCGTCAGATTCTTTTTCAGCGTTAGGATCAAAATCTGCATCCAATTTCCTTTCCTTTTCTGCTCTAATTTCTGCCTCAGTCTTTTCTGCCTCTTTATCAGATTCTTCATTCTCAGAAGTAGTAGAAATCACATCTTCTAGAGTCGTTTTCACAGTTTCTTGACTTTCAATTACATCTGCAACGCTCGATCCAGCAACTGCTTCAACATTTTCAGGTTTATCGTCGTCGACAAGCATAGTTTCAACTTTCTTTACACCACGTTTCTTTTTAGGCTTATCAGCTTCTGCCTTTAAGAACCATTCGCTCCTTGCCTTTGGTTTGAATTCTTTAAACCACTCCTTCTCAGCTTTAAGTTCTTTCTCGTCGTCGCTACCATCTTTTCTCCATTTGTTGTCTGGCGGCGAAATATAGTTAGAATCTTTAATGGCTCCGAATACTGGCTTGGCAACAGGAGCTAAAGCTTGTTTCTGGAACTTAATAAGCTTCTTCATTGTCGTTTTGTCAAGATGAACTAGATAAAGAACAACATTCGGATCTCGAGCAATGTTAGGATATTTCTTGTCAATTATCTTCTGTATAAACCTCGGATAAAGACACAATCTTGAATCTTCCATGTTCTTTGACATAAGAGTAAAAACCAACTTCGAAACGTTGAACGGCTTTTTCAAAATAAGCGTCGTTGTCATGCTAGCCAAATAATCATGTACATCATCCAAACCGGCTTTGCGATGGCTAAATGTATGAATTAACACATGAATCAGAAGCGTGTAGGGGTTAGGCACTTCCCCTTTCTTCAGCGTTTGCTTACACTTCCTTTGTAGCCCATGCGAAAGAAACAGCCACGGACCATCTTTTCGTCTAGATGAATCGGATCATCTTCTTTATCGTTGAAATGCAAAATTCTTCGAATATCATCTTCAGTCACGCTGATCGGCTTAACTTCATTGCCCACTTGCACTATAGAAATAATCATCTTCTCATCAGCGCTAAGACTCGCATTCATCTAGAAATGAACACATGTGATCAATACGACACTGTGCGCTCTGTAATTGCTCGGCGAATATGATTATCCTCTAGAAACTTCAAAATACTGTCATACTCCTTCAATGACGGACATATCGTTTTATCAAGCGTGATGCACGTATTGTGAGTCTTTGAAAACTCAACAGAGATTACTCGTGCTGGAACCTGTGCCTGAAAAAAACGACGCAAAACAATTAGCACGTTTTTCGAGAAAAAATCACCAAAATTTCTAACACTTTTAATCAAGTTCGGGCGAACTTGATTAGGTGTTATACATTCTGATTTTAGCAAGTTCGCCCGAACATGTAATCATCACATGTTCACAATGTTTTCTTAATAAGTTCGGGCGAACTTATGTTATCAACAATTAGTTTTATTAAGATCCAAGTTCGGTCGATGATGAAGAATTAAATCATTTCATTAATCAAGTTCAGTCGAACATGAGACTAAATCATTTAATCATATTTTTGACAAGTCCGGTCGAACTTGACAATAAGTTCGGTCGAACTTCTCGTCTTCTCCAAATGACCAAACTTGTTCAAGCATCCTAACAATCGTTTCAGACCAATCAAAAACAATTATGCGGTCGATTTTAAGTGTAGATTAAGAATCTATGTTCAATTTGGATTATCATCACCTAAATCTTATCAAATTTTAATTTTTAGATCTGTTTGGTTCGTTTAAGGTTCAATACACAATTTAATCACAAATCTATACCTCTTCCATTGTGATTGGTGTGCAAATCACCAAAAACAATCTATATTAGGACAGCATAACGGTATAAAAATGCCAATTTCGCTCTAGTGCTCTCTATCTCAAGTTCGCTCAAGAATTTCTGAAAACAAGTAAATGAGTTCGGCCGAATTGATTGGTATTTATACCAAGTCAAGTTCGGGCGAACTTGCTAAGCCCAACATGAAGACTCAGAGTAGTTTGAGCGAACTTATTATTAAAACAACAATCAGCCATCTACAAGTTCGGTCGAACTTGCTGATTGTTAAACATTGAATTGTTTAGCAAGTTCGGCCGAACTTGCCAAACCAACAAATTCTAACTTTTTTAAAAAAATTTTCATTTTTAACCCTGAACTTTCCAACTTTTTACCAGTTATGAAAAATCCACTCAGTTGACCAAGTCCAAGCTAATGACCTTGGTTAACCGATTTGTCTGCCGAGTCCAAGTTAATGACCCCGGTTTGACCCGTTACGAACAAACTGTTGATATTTCAAAAAAAAGTTTCAAATTAATGAACCTTTTATCATTTTAATTTTTCAGTTTTAACAGATTAGCTCTCAGCCCGTAATCAAAGAAATTCCCACCAGTTCTATCACCTTTCCAGACTTCGAAGATCCGTTCTCCAACATTGGTTTGCTGAAAACAGTGTAGAAGTAAAATCTTTTTGTATTTTTGTAAGTTTATGCTAAAACTCACCGAAAATCCTTTTAATTATTAATCTGTAAAGCTGAAACAATGTAGTACGCAATATAAACTATGTACAAACATATTTTACAGACTTATTTTTGTGAATTCATGACTAAGGATCATATCAGTTAAATGAGACATATCACCAGTACCGTTGACCTTTACATGACTTTAAGTTTTAAACTCGTTTACCTAGATTGTCGATATGTTTGTCCTCTTAAGCTTTACCACATTTCTCAACTGTTTAAAGATATGTTAAGGTAGAATTCATGAAACTTGACTTATCTATGGTTCCCACTTCTTGAATATACTCCCGTATCCAGATTCCCTTGATTTCATCTTACATGTGAATATAGCGTAATTGGTATCTGTATCAGGATTGTGCGAGACCTTGAGATCTCAGGTTAGTACTATAGTACAGACAAAGAGACGAAGGCTCGACTTTAAGGTGTGTTCCACTTAAAGAATCTTTTCAGCATTGCATAAGATTATATCTTTCGATACTTTTCAATATTGCATGCAATTTGGGGGTTTAAAGCAAAAGTATTATAGAAGTTCTAGGCCATTGCTTCCGCAAAATCAGAAGAACTTGTATAATACCCCAGATATCAACTATCTATAAAGACCTCATATCTCAGAATCAGGCAATCTTTCAAACGAAATTTCGGAGTACTAAGTCCATATATCCAAGATGTGTTAATCCACAAGATTAAGCAGTTATAAAATTTAGTTTATATCTCGAAAACAGTTTACTGAACGTGTTAAGCCTATCGACACGTCCACAGTAAGACTCGTTTATCACTTTTAAGCTTTACATTTCTTTAGCATACTTTGATAGTCCACTGATGTACTATCATCTCCTTTTATGGCACTGAATTCTTTTTTTCTTTTTCAATGTTTTCGGATTTTAAAAAATTTCGAATATTTTCGTATTTTCCATAACATTTCTCCCCCAAAATCAAAAACATCTTTTTGGATTTTAGTTTTTATAGAATTCTAAACTAGAAAGATATTTACAAACCAATGAGGATCATGCGAACTCGTCGTCCGATCCGTATTCAACCTCAGCATCCGCACCTGTAAGCAAGTTTTTCATACCATTAATTCTCAGTAAGTATTTAAATCGTGACAAAGAAAATGGTTTGG
This sequence comes from Scalesia atractyloides, assembly GCA_947069175.1. Taxonomy (NCBI): domain Eukaryota; kingdom Viridiplantae; phylum Streptophyta; class Magnoliopsida; order Asterales; family Asteraceae; genus Scalesia; species Scalesia atractyloides. The sequence goes on from CAMTDV010000025.1 coordinate 60,671,577, forward strand.
TATAAAAATAAGCCTTTTGTTCGTCAGTGTGGATTTTTCTATTCATACCAACTTCTTCTCGTAGCAGTCACGGATGAAAGTGGTAACAAATTTCAATGTGTTTTGTACATGAGTGATGAACCGGATTTTTAGTTATATCGATGGCTGCATTGTTATCAACATACAGCGGAGTGTCTAGAAATTGCAGACCATAGTCTCTCAACAGCTGGAGGCTGAGATATACTCAGCTTCACAGGTAGAGAGAGCGACCGTAGTCTGCTTCTTACACTGCCAGGTTACCATTCTTGTTCCGAAGAACTGGCATCCCTCTGTAGTTGATTTTGAGTTCAACTAATCTACACCAAATTCGGAATCAGCATAGCCTGTGAGGTCGAAATTGTCGTTCTTCGGGTACCATAAGCCGGTGCTTGGTCATCCTTTTAGATATCTGAAGATACGCTTCACGATCTGCATGTGTAAGATCATCAGGCTTGACTGATATCTGACGCATAAACAGGTTGGATACATAATATCAGGGCGCAATGTTGTCAGATACATCAGTGATCCAATCATCGATCTGTATAACGTCTCGTCAACTTTGGCTCCAGTCTCATCAACACAAATGCCATGATTTAGAGCAAGAGGCGTAGATAGAGGCTTCAAGTTTTCCATTCCAAAATTCTTCAAGATGCCGTGAACATACTTAGTATGATGAATGAAAATACCATCCGAAAGCTAATCTACTTGCAAACCAAGAAAGAACTTCATTTCGCCCATCGAGGACATTTCGAATTTCTTTTTCATGATTCCCTCAAACTCCTTGCCGAGACTATCGTTTGTAGATCCAAAGATGATGTCGTCAACGTAGATTTGAACTATAATCAGATGGCCATCAACTTCTCTGGTGAAAAGAGTACTATCCACAATTCCTCTGTTAAAGCCGTTTCCAACGAGATGTTGCGATAACGTCTCGTACCAAGCTCTCGGGGTGTAGTCCATAAAGTGCTTTATCCAGCAGGTACGCTTTCTTCTTGTTGAGTGGATCGACAAACCCCGGTGGTTGTCCAACGTACACTTTTTCGCGTAATTTGCCGTACAGAAAAGCCGATTTGACATCCAATTGATAGACCTTAAATCCCATGATGCGAAAGCTAGAAAAATTCGAATAGATTCCAATCGAGCTACTATTGCATAGACTTCCGTGTAGTCTATCCCTTCCTGCTGGTGAAATCCCTTGACAACAAGCCTAGCTTTGTTACGAACAATAACCCCTCTATCATCACGTTTACACTTAAAAACCCATTTTGTATCAATTTCTTTCTGATTTTCTAGTAGGTCTTCAAGCTTCCACACACACAACTTGTCAAACCGCAATAATTCTTCTTGCATTGCTTGTACCCAGTTTTCATCGGCTAAAGCTTCATTAACTGTCTTAGGCTCAATCTGAGAGATGAAACATGAATAGAAACAATAGTTCTGGGTTGTAGCAATGCGTGTGTAGAAACAACTGAGTGCTTTATTAATTTGCCCTCGAGTTCTAACACCAGTTTGAAGTTCTCCGATAATATTTGTTGACGGATGATAGGAATATGATCGCGGCAATTCTTCACTTGGAACATCTACTGAGTTTTGCTGATTCGTGATGTTGAGATCAACAACCAATTCAATGTTTGGATAGCTTAATGAAGCTTCATTTCTGTTGGTCAGGACTGCAGATTGATTTAGAAGACTTGTTATCTGCTCCACTTCTTCATCTGAAGAAGATGATTCCCCATCAGCATCAAATGTTGGTGCTTCATCTGAATCAAAATTTTGATTCTGAGGCATACTAGGCTCCGTTGTTGTATTCACTAGTAGAGGCAGTTGTTGGAAGATTAGCATGTGTTGATAATGTTTCAGAAACATTTTCAGCCGGAACACCACTATTGCTTGAACTTGCGCCAGAAGAAGATGGATCCAACGTAGGTTGATTAACCACAATTGGTCGAACAATTTGTTCTTGATTTGCTGACTGGTGAAGATAGTATAAGACGGCAACTTCTTCGTCAGTTGGTTCTTTGGGCAAGTCAAATGACTTCCAAAGGTCTTGATAGTTAAACAGCCACGCGTCACCTTTCCTTTGAGTAGGATCCGTGTAGTTGAAACAATCCACGTGCTATGCTTCAATAACCTTTCTCAATGAAGAACATATACTCTTCTCAACGGACTCGTATATCCGACAAAGAAACCTTCAAGAGAATTTAGCTCTGAATTTGCCATCTTGATCTATTACGGTACATGGTGCACCGAATGGTTCTAAGAACTTCAAATTTGGCTTCCTCGGTTTATCATTTCAAAACATGTTTTCTATGTTGGTTTGACAGTGAGAACCATGTTTAGCGTGTAGCAAGCCGCAGCAACCGCTTCACTCCAAAAGCTGATAGGAAGTTTAGAATCTGCAAGCATGGTTCTTGCAGTTTCAATCAAAGTTCTGTTTTTCCGTTCAGCTACTCCGTTTTGCTGTGGAGTATAGGGACCACTAAACTCGTGCAGAATCCCTTTTGCGTTGCAGTATTCCTTCATTTTGTTATTCTTAAACTCTGTGCCGTTGTCACTTCTAACACGTCTGACCGGCAAATGGTAAATGTTCTCCAGTTTCTTGAATAGAATAACCAAGTTCTCGAACATTTCGTCTTTTGATTCTTGAAAGAATACCCATGAATATCTCGAATAGTCATCTGTCATGACCAAGCAATATAAGTCTCCTGAGATGCTTCGAACATTTATAGGACCAAATAAATCTACGTGGAGACGTTCTAATGGCAACTTGATTGAGTTTAGAATTTTCTTCGGATGAGATTTCTTGATCTGCTTTCCCTTCTTGCATTCCAAGCAATGATCAGACATCTGAAAACTTCGAAAATTTACGCCTTCTACAAGATCATTATGAACCAAGAAATTCATTTTTCGCAAATGAATATGCCCCATCTTACGATGCCAAAGAATAGAATCTTTTTTAGTAGCCTTTGATACAAAACATAGTGCTGATTGTGATGAAGTGGTAGCAACACCCATATCAAGAACATATAAATCATTCTCTCGCGGTACTCGCATCAGAATCCACTCATTTGGTATTTTGAATCCCTGCTTCAAGATAATATACTCTTTGTCGTTGAAATGGACTGTAAATTTCTTGTCACAAATATGCGATATACTCAGAAGATTGTTCTCAAGTTCTGCAATATAGTTCACGCGATCAAATGAAAGTACGCCATTGGAAAGTTTTCCCTCGGCGACTATCTTTCCACCTTGATTTACTGCAAATCCAACATATCCACCATTGATAGCTTTAATGTCGAATAGCAATGCCTTCATTCCCGTGATATGCCTGGACGCTCCACTATCCAAAATCCACTTTGAAAGTACGGTCTTTGGAGCCCCTGCAAAATTCAGAAATTAGGTGAAAAGCTCTACCCAAGCCTTCTTGGTCTTGGGTTTTACTGGATAACCATTATCAAAATCATATTCAAACTCATCAACATCATCAAAATCAAATTCATCATCTGTTTCAGCAATGTTAATGTTTGAAACTTTCATTTTTTTTCTTATCTTTTACAGATTTGACATTATCGTTCTTGATTTCTGTTTTAACTTCTTTCACATTCCCACTAGTCTTCACCTGCTCAGACTTAGTGATTTCAAACTTTGATTCTTTTGTGTTGTCAGTCTTTACTAGCTCAGACTTAACAACACCAGATGTTGTTGACCTTTTCTTGACAATCAAGGTTTGAGATTTGATATTAGGCTTTTTGATGTAAAACTTGTTTTCATTAGACCTAGAAGTTTTACATTTTTTGAAAATGGAATTTTCAAAAGTCTTTTCAGACTTTGATTTAACTTCTGGTTTTGATTCATTTCGTTTCAAAATCTTTACAGGGTTTGCAAACACTAGTTGCTTTAGCTTAACAACATTTGAATCTTCTTTTCTTTGAAGATAAGCCGGTTTTGATTTCGGACATTGTCGTGCCATATGACCAATTTCATTGCACTTAAAACATGTCCGATTTTCAAGTGGATGTCCTTTAATAGGTGGTTTTCCCTACTTGAAGTTTTGACACCACTTGTAACTTTGGCTTTATCTCGAATTTCTTTCTCCTTCTTGAACTCATCATTTGACTGTTTACCTATCAAATTCTCCTCATGAACTGTACTTGTCCCATATACAAAATTCATGTTGTTGTTTTTATATTCATGAAATGGTGACGGTTTCTTTACAGATTCATCGGTTTCTTCTTCTAAACCCAACCCCGCTCTCCGGTTTTCCAGATGATAACCACCGTTCCTTCGGTAGTTGTTTCTTTTAGGTTTGGAATAGAATTTTCATTTGTTGATTTCCAATTCCTCTGATGTGACTTCCACGAGTTTAAAGAATTTATCAAGCAATTCTTCCTTCACATTCTGAATCGGGAAGCTATCATCAAAGTATAGTCTAACCGAATCCTTAATTTTGTACATTACAATGTTAGGATTGTCACTTAGACCATCCTCTGACGACTTATCGTCATTTTTAGATTGTGAATCAGAATTCATTGAACTCGAGTTGGCGCTTTTGAAGCTGCCATCATCAGAATCACTTAGAACTTTTTCAACCACTTTGTTAACCACAGCGTTGTTATCATCATCAGATTTAGCATAGACTATATCAATGTTCTCTGGCAACTCGTCTTTCTTTTCAGAAAGTAATTCAACATTGAGTGCCTTGTCCATCCTGTCTGCAGATTTAACACAGTATTTCTCGCAAAGGGGTGGAGGAACATTGCTGTATTCTTTACCCTCTTTCTTTTTAGGTTTTTCTTCCGTTGAGATTCTTGGAAGAATGTGATCGATAACATACGCGTTGGTGGTATAACTTCTTAACAATTGTCGAACTCTTTTAGTTTCAATTATCATGTCTTGAAGTTGTTGTTTGATTTTAGCAATGGTGTTAATATAGGTGTTAATTGCTCTTTGTTTATCCATTACTGTACCACTCAACATTCTTATATTATCATGTTGTTCGATGTTATTTCTGTCGAGTCTGCCATAATCATTTTTCATTTTGTCATACACTTCTTTCATTGTGCGATAATCATATTTTAACAAATCGTTATGCACATTGTTTTCAGCGATGATCTTTGATTTTTCGGCACATTCGACACAAAGTTCAGTACATTTTGTACAAGGTTTCTCAACCTCAACAACTTGTACTCTGACAACTTCTTTCTCGACAACCTTTACCTCTGGACCTACCTTGGTTAGATTCGCCATCAAAGCTTTATCTGCCATATCCTTGAGGTTTTCGGCATTAACTTCTTTGGTAACATTGATGATCTCTACATCAATTTATTTCTCCTCAACCACTTGTTCTTTCGATCTTCCATCAAAATGACCTGCAAAACTATCACAAGAATTAGAGGATAAAATTCCTTGTCTCTGCATATGGATATATTCCTCTTCTTCCTGCTGTTGATGCAAGAATTGTTCCAGAATAGCTTGTTCGAAAGTTGTTGCTTCTGCTGCTGCCGCTGCTTCAGCTGCTGTCGTTGCTTCCTCTGCAGAATTATCTTCAACTATCTCTGCCATCAAAGCAACTCCGGTCTTTTTCCCAATGTAAGAATTCCAATCAAAACCGTCATCTTCTGTGGATGCAACCATGGCTTTCTCCGTGGTACTACTGTTTGGCTTTTCTTGGATCTCAACTTGAGTTTTCTTCTGGAACGGTTTATATTGAAGTGCCTTCTTGTAATATTCATTCCCTCCTCCGAAAGGACTTTGATTTCCGGTTGCCTCGGTGTTCTTACACTCTCTTTTAAATTGTCCCTTCTGTCGGCATTTAAAGCATGTGACTTTGGATTTGTCAAAACCCAGTTTGTTGCTGGAGTTTCCTATGTCACGGCCTGTGAGTGCAACGAACTTTGTCACTCTCCTGATGATCGAAGCTAATGACCATTTGATGTCCATTAGTTCGAGCTCTTCCTCGTCTACCTGGTCATAATCTTCTGAGGTCATCTCGGGATTTTCGATTTTACCGGCAACAATACATTCAAAAGACTATAAGACGGTAGCCAGAAGTGACATATGTTGTTTTGCAACTTGTTCTGTAACAACATTGTTCAAATTCACTTCAATGTTGCATTTATATACATTCAGATCAGAACTTTGTTGTTGATTCTGGTTCGCTTGACTTTGATACGTTGAATTTGAACCAGTGTTCGAGTAAGAACTTTGTGCACTTTGGTCATACTGAGGCTGTGAATGGTTCTAATTCCGTGGAGAAGCATTCATGTTTGCACTAAAAGTAGTTCCAATTTTTGGACTCGAAATATTATCTTGCATTCCGGTTTTGTAGTACAAACCGATGTCTTGAACAACATTAGCGTTCTTTGACTTTGCTATCTTCAGAAGCTCCATTTCGTGGCCTTCGAGTTTATCGATAAAGGTTGACAACTTGAAGAATTCCCACTTATCACTATTCTTCAGAACCATAAAATAAGTTGACCATTCATCCTCTGGTAGTGCGTCAGCAAGTTTGTCGATGTATTCTTGTTCCGTCTTCTCAAGACCGTGTCTTCGCATTTGCACTTTGAGATGACAGAGATGCTCAATCATTTGCTTAATGGTCTCATTTTTTAGCATGCTGAAGATATCGAACTCTTTCATAATGAGAGCTTTCTTGCTTTTTATCATTTCAGCACTGCCTTGATATTTCTTCTGTAACGACAACCAAAGCTCTCTTGCTGTAGTATACTCTGGTAACAGAATCAAAATATCTTCTTTGACTGACTGTTGAATGAGACTGATCATCTTTTTCTCGGCAATGTATTCGTCTCTCTGTACTGTCGAATAGTTGTACTTCTCAAGAACTTGTTGATGTTCATCTACCGGAACAGTATAGCCTCTTTCAATTGACACCCAGCCAGCGAAGTGCATGGCTTGAACCCAGTAGGTAAATTTCTCTTTCCATGCTTCGTATTCGTCCATGCTCATAAGCTTGGGCGGTTTGACGATCGTTCCCATTTTGTTATCAAGATTGACTTGATTAATCACGTTGGCATTTGATGAACTAGCTCCGGACATATAAGCTCTTAATTAATCTTCCATTGTGAATCACGAAATGTGTACACTGAAAATTCTTCAAAAACTTTGAAAACAATTAGTCCTACTACAAGTTCGGTCGAACTTGTAGCAACAAATGAAGAATTCTCAACTTTTCTAACAAGTTCGGTCGAACTTGCTAGATTTGTTTTGAAAAATATTGTTTATCTTCGGTCGAACTTACACAATCTTTGAGCAAACAAACAGAACTTCGACCGAACTTATCAACAGAATTTTCATGAAATGCTAGGTAAGTTCGGGCGAACTTACTTAAAATCTCTTAGATATTACACAAGTTCGGTCGAACTTGATGTAAAATAAGTGAAGCTTTAGTAACTTCGAGCGAACTTGACTTAAATTTCCTCAAAAACCAACTAAGTTCGGGCGAACTTACTAAAAAATCACTTGAAAAGTGATGTTTTAGGGCAAGTTCGGCCGAACATGGCCAATAAGTTCAATCTTTAGGGTTTTCAAAAACATGGTTTTTTTCAAAATTTCGACATGAATTCGGTTGAATTTGGTCTCCAATCTTTCAAGGGTTTATATTTGTTGTATTTTACATGATATATTCAAAATTCAAAAGATTTTGACCGTGAATTCTTCATTTTATGTTCAAAAGTTAAGAAAAAAGAAGAATGAAGTAGAAATAGAAGTGTTCTTGTCTTGATACTTTCAAATCAGGCTGTTCTAGCTCTGATACCACTTGTAGGACCGATCCTCGATGCTTAGGAACCTAAATTTGATATCTAACGTCCATAATAGCGGAAATATTACGTCGTGTTACCAATAGACAAGATTTAATCAGTTAAATGTCAGTTTTATAGATCAAATGTTCTGGTTACAAACTTACAGAGCTTCCCTCTGAAATGCCAAAGTTTCAAACGAGAGATCTAAGCTAGGTATTTATAGACATCAAAGTTCGGCCATAGAGGACACAAGTTCGCCCGAACTTGCATAAGCAAGTTCGGCCAAACATGCATACATTACATGCACATGGGCGAACTTGGCTACAACACTTCATAAATACTTCATAACCTAGCCTATTCAGCTCTATACAATACAGACTCGATATAAGACTAAGACATAGACATTATGCACCAATAGCGAATATCATCCTCAGTTACTGTGATCTCTTTGTTCTCGTTTCCGACTTGAACATACGAAGTGATAGTCTTCTTGTCTTCACTAAGAGTTGTATGCATCCAGAAATGATAAGTGTACGATCGATAAGACATTGTTCGCTTAGTAATAGCTCGATGAATCGGACAATCCCTTAAGAATTTCAAAATGCTTTCGTATTCATTCAGCGATGGACACAACGCCTTATCAAGCGTAATACAGGTGTTGTGAACTTAGAGAAATCCATCGTGATTACCCGCGCTGGTTCTTGAACCTGAAAATCGACGCAAAACATTTAGCACGAATTTCGAGAAATTTTCACAAAATTTTCAGCACATAACGTCAAGTTCGGTGAACTTGATGTTGAAATTGCAAACGGATTAAGTCTAGTTCGCCCGAATATGTCTTAACACATGTTCATCAATCCTTCATAAGTTCGGGCGAACTTACATTTAACAAAATTTAAATTCATTTCATAAGTTCGGTCGAACTTACTTAGATATTTAACATTTTCAATTTTATCATACGGTCGAACATGCAAATTGTTCAATTTTTCATTAGCAAGTCTGGGCGAACTTGATAACAAGTTCGGCCGAACTTGTTATCTCCTTCACAAAAACCTGCAAATCCATTCTATACCAATCTGATTAAATTTAACACGGTTTCATGGTCGATTTATGTTGTTTATTACAATTCCAAGTCCAATTTGGCCATAAACCACCTAGATCTATCAGCTTTAACAAGGTCAGGTCTAGTTTCACCGATTTAAGTTCAATACATGGTTATTGTAATTTCTTTTGGGTTTAGAATAGAATTTCTTTTCATTTTTCTCCAGGTCTTCTGATGAAACTTCAACCAATTTGAACACTTTATCCAGTTGATCTTCTTTGACATTCTGAATCGGAAAACTGTCATCAAAGTATAATGTATCAGATTCCTTAACCTTGTACATGACAATGTTAGGATCATCACATAGATCATCTTCCGATGATGTATCGTCATCTTTGGATTTTGTGTCAGAACTGTTCAAACTCGAGGTGGCGCTCTCAAAGCTGCTATCATCAGAATCATTCAGAACATTTTCAGCCACATTTTTAACTACTACATTGTTGTCGTCATCTAATGTAGTATAGATTACATCAATGTTCTCCGGCAACTCAAGTTTTTTTTCAGAAAGTAACTTAATGTTGAGTGCCTTATCCATCCCATCAACAGTTTTGCGGCAATATTTCTCGCATAGGGGTGGAGGAACATTGTTGTATTCTCTACCATTTTTCTTTTTAGACTTTTTATCATTTTCTTCCGACAAGATCGTGGGAAGAATTTGATCGATGACATATGCGTTAGTTGTATAACTTCTTGAAAGTTGTTGAACACGTTCTGTTTCAATTTTCATGTCCTGGAGTTGATTTGGTTTCAACAATGGTGTTAATATAAATGTTTATTGCTTTTTGTTTATCCATTACTGTGCCTTTCAACATTCTTATAGTATCATGTTGTTCAATATTATTTCTATCGAGCCTGTTATAATCATCTTTCATTTTGTCATACGCTTCCTTCATTATACGATAATCATATTTGAAATGTTCATTATGTACATTGAGTTCAGCGATGATTTGTGATTTTTCGGCACATTTAGCACATGGCTCGGTACATTTTGTGCAAAGTTTTACAACCTCCACAACTTGCAATTTGACAACTTCCTTTACCTCTGGACCTACCTTGGTAAGATTTTCCATCATAGCTTTATTGGCAACGTCCTTGAGGTTTTCGGCATTCACTTCTTGAGTAGCATCAATGATTTCTTCATCAATCGAATTTTCTTCGACCACTTGTTCCAGAGAACTTCCGTCAAAGTTACCTGCAAAACTAGAAGTTGAGTTAGAAGTTAAAATGCCCTGGGTCTTCATGTGAAGATATGTCTCCTCATCTTCATGTTGTTGCAGATACTGTTCCAGTAGAATATTCTCTAGAGCTACGTCTTCTGCAGATGTATCTTCGACAATCTCAGCCATCAATGCAACTCCTGTCTTCTTTCCAATATAAGAATTCCAATCGAAACCATCATATTCGTTGGTAGCAACCATCGCCTTCTCGGTATTGTTGGATGATTTTCTTGAATATCAACTTGAGTCTTTTTTGGAAATGGTTTATACTGTAGTGACTTCTTGTAGTATTCGTTGTCACCTCCAAATGGACTCTGATTGCCCGTTGCTTCAGGATTTTTGCATTCTCTCTTGAAATGCCCTTTCGGTCGACAACTAAAACAGGTGACCTTTGTTTTATCGAACCCTAGCTTGTTTCTTGAATTTCCGATATCTCGGCTTGTGAGTGCAACAAACTTTGTCACCCTTCGAATGATAGAAGCCAAGGACCATTTAACGTCTATAAGTTCAGGCTCTTCTTCGTCCACCTGATCGTAATCTTCTACGGTCATTTCAGGATTGCCAATTTTCCCTGCTACCAGACTTTCATACGATTCTAGAACTGTGGCAAGAAGTGACATGTGTTGTTTTGCAACTTGCTCAGAAACAACAATGTTTAGATTAACAGCAATGTTACACTTGTAGACATTTGGATCAGAATTTGTTTGTTGATTATGATTTGCTTGACTTTGATATGAAGAATTTGAACTAGTGCTCGAAAACGAAGAACTCTATGGACTTTGGTCATATTGTGGTTGATTCTGTGGCGAAGAATTCATATTTGCACTGAATGTTGTTTGAATCTTTGGACTTGAAATGTTGTCTTGCATTCCGTTCTTATAATACAGACCAACATCTTAAACAATGTTAGCATTCTTCGACTTTGCGATCTTTAGAAGTTCCATCTCATGACCTTCAAGTTTGTCGATGAATGTAGCCAGCTTGAAGAATTCCCAATTCGGACTTTCTTTCAAGACCATGAGGTAAGTAGTCCATTCACCGTCAGGTAATGCATCAGCAAGCTTGTCGATGTACTCTGGTTCTGTCTTCTCGAGATCGTGTCTCCTCATTTGGACCTTCAGATGACAAAAATGCTTAATCATCTGTTTTAATCGTCTCGCCCTTCAACATGGTAAAAATATCGAATTCCTTCAAGATAAGAGCTTTTTTACTTTTGATCATCTCTGCGCTTCCTTGGTATTTCTTTTGTAGTGATAACCATAGCTCTCGCGGTCGTGTATTCGGGCAATAAGACCAAAATATCCTCTTTAACGGATTGTATAATGAGACTGCCCATCTTTTTCTCAGCAATGTACTCATCTTTTTGTATTATGGTGTACTTGTATTTTTCCAGAACTTGTTGATTTTTGTCTAACGAAACGACATAACCTCTCTCAATAGCAACCCAGCTTTAGAAATGCATGGCATGAAGCCAATAACTAAACTTCTCCTTTCCATCCTTCGTACTCGTCCATACTCATTAACTTCGGAGGTTTGACGGACGTACCCATTTCGTTGTCAAGGTTGACTTGTTGTATGACATTGGCATTGGATGTACCCACTCCTGACATAAACGCTCTCTGAAGATCATCCATCACGAATATCGACACACGTACGCTGAAAACACGTTCAAACTTTGAAAATGATTAGAACAACTACAAGTTCGGTCGAACTTGTAGTGGAGAAATGAAAGATTTCAGTTTTTATAACACAAGTTCGATCGAACTTATGTAATTTGATTTTGAAAAATATCCCTGATTCACTTCGAGCGAACTTACTAAAGGTTTTAAGGAAAAACTCGCAAGTTCGGGCGAACTTAGCTTAAGTTTCTTGATTTTTATCAAGTTCAAGCGAACTTGATAAAATTTCAATGAAAACTTATTAAGTTCGAGCGAACTTAACACAATTTCACTCAAAAACCCTCAAGTTCGAGCAAACTTGATAGAAAATCACTCAGAAAGTGAGTTTCTAAGTCAAGTTCGGCCGAACTTGGCTAACAAGTTCGATCAAATTGAGTTTTGAAAACATGGTTTTTGCAACAATTTGACACCAATTCATTTTATTTTAGTCTCCAAACTCTCAAGGGTTTATCTATGATGTATTTAACATGACATATTCAAATTTGGACAGAATTTGCCCGTGAATTCTTCATTTTAGTGTAAAAGTTAAGAAAAATAGAAGAACATAGTAGAATTAGAAGTGTTCTTGTCTTGATATCAATCAAATCAGGCTATTCTAGCTCTGATACCACTTGTAAGACCGATCCTCATAGCATAGGAACCTAGATTTGATATCTAATGTCCATAATAGCGGAAATATTATGACATGATTACCAAGTAACAAGAATTAATCAGTTAAACATCAATTTTATTGATAAACATCAAATCTCCAGTTTGACAGAGCTTCGCTACTCAGAGCACTAAAGTTACAAATGAATCAAACATGCTAGCTATTTATAGTAAGCTAAGTTCGCTGGAGAGTGTATTCTCAAGCGAACTTGCTACCATATTACATAAATACTTGATTTTGCTAGCCTATTCACATCTAATCTATACAGACTCGATATAAGACTAAGACGTAGACATTCTACACCAACAGGAATGGGTTTAACAACTCTTGGGACGCTGGATATCATATCCTTAAGCTTCTGGAGCTCCTGTGCCATAGCCTGATTGATACCTGTATCATGCATGGAACCATAGTTAGTGCCAAAAGATGTATTGACATTGTTACCTCCTGATTGGTTTGGAAGTGGTATGCCAGAAGTATATCCAAAAGTGGACACTTCAGGTGTGACAGTTGGACCAGATGAAGCAATAGTCTCCATAGGGATGAAGTCCCCTTTGTGAACTTCAGAATCCTTGAATATCTGACTCCCTGAAGATCCTTGATCCTGAAAGACATTAGGTCCAGGATACACGGATGCTGAAGGTCTCGGTGGATACTCCATGGATCCTTGAGCCTGGTATGAGGATCCTTGATGCTGGAAGTAAGATACTTTAGGTGGCACCATCTCCAAGTAATCCTCCCGAACTGAGGTAGGATCCTTGATGCTGATATGAGGATCCCTGAGGCTGGAATGAGGATCCATAAGGTTGGTAATGAGATGCTTCTAGCTGCGTCATTTCCAATTATCCATGCTGTAATCCTGAGAATCCTTGATACTGAACACCAGACGCCTTGGAATGCTGAATGGTTGTTGCTGGAGTGGTGAAATCCAATGACCTGGGCATCAACGGAGAATGATCCTCCGCTGATCTCTTCTATTTCTTGATTTCATCAATTTCACGAAGGATCCTCTGGTTAGTTTTGTCCTGTTGTTCCATGCATCCTTTCATCTGCAAAATCAAAGTAGACAGATCATTGTTAGTAGGTGTAGAGGATGAAACAGTAGAAGCCTTCGAGAAAATTGATGTTGGCTTCTTCTGAGCATTATCAGCACTCTTTGCCGTGCAGGGGGAATGGGAGGCAATGATGCACAAGTCTGAGATGAGGTAACCGCCGGCATGGCACTTAAAGCAGATTTTCCATGAG